>OY288207.1:10864442-13364442 GCA_958449745.1 Ochropleura leucogaster
CATAAAGTTACAGAAAACCCCTTTGTTAATTAACGTAGGATCATCAGCCTATAAAGATCCCACTGCTGGGAGATCGTCCTCTCTAACAGACAGAGGGCTGTGGCTGCAAAACACCTCGCGGACACAGTGCGGCTTGATGGACGTCACATGTCTTCAAATGTTAGTTTCTGACACATGCTTGTTACCCAACGATATTCCACTTCATGTTTTGTGTTACCAATCATTTCAGGCGCTATACATATTTAAACATAATAGGCTTCATAAAACAGTTTTTTTGCCAAACATTTATAACAGTAAAAAATATCTTTATCATATTTCTGAGTGGACCATTGTTCAAAGCATTTTGAATAGCAACCATTTTACAGGTATCGTACCTACTAACAAAATCCGACTGTCCATTTTGGTTGTTATTTTAAACAATATCTAAATTTTGCCATAAACAATGAAGCTGCCTATCTAAACAAAGGTGTGCTGGTTTAATTTATAGGGCGTAAAAATGCTTAAGTACAGCCGATGGCGAGTTAAGCCCCTCCTCTCCTCGGGATTATTATCTTTGCAGCGACGCGATTGAATCGGCGATAAACTTTGCCTTCGACTCGAAACTGCCATTAAAGAGTATTTTATTAAGCGTTTACTGGTCTTTGTAATATTATAATGTTGTGTTTAATTGTTGTTGCAGAGCAGTGGCCGATTTATATATATGAAATGAAGAACGTAAAACACACAAAAAACTTTAGCCTTATTTAAAATCGACGAGCATCACTGTATACTCTTCTTACAACTTCTTACAACTGATCATTCTCTTTCCCTTTTAATTGGTCGGGGCAACATGTGTTTTCTTCTTCCATTTTCTATTGCTCTACATATCATGAGGACTCAGCTTTCTAAACATATGATCTTTCACATTGTCCATCCATCGTTTATTCAGTCTTTCCTCCGAATCATACGCCTTACATACAAGCAATTGTTATTACATTCCAGTCAGCGGTGCCACTTTCATTCTTCCATTTACAACATAAAGTGATCACAAAGCAAGCTGCCAATCAGAGCGAGCACAGTCGGAAACATAAAGGGCAAAAGAAGGAACATGGGTGGGTTTTAGTCAGTACAAGTCTAACGCTCCGCCCAAAGTGGGTGAAGTTATTTGATGATTTCCCAGCCGCAGAAAAGGCATCTACCAACCTGATCATGATAACAACCACTCAAACGTTATTGAATAGAAGCAATCTTAGCTGTCAATGAAGAATGGTATAATACCTACGTCTATTACTATGGGTTTATAAATGGTCCCTACGTCTATTTCTAAACGTAACATTAAATAGTCAGACATCGTTACTAGGTAGGTATGCTCACAGGCATTATAATGTCTGTATTAGACCTTAGAGCAAAAATAGAACACAGATATGAACCTCACAGTTGAATACACTCGTTTTGATATCAATTATCAGTACGAGGGAATTGACATCGACGCAAAAATGAATTCGGTTTGGTTCATAATCTTCCTATCCACTCTTACAGATTTCATTGACATTCTAATGTCAATGAAATCTGTAAGGGTTGCTACACACATATTCTCGGATCGAGTTGATTCGACAAAGCCGGTCGGCAAAGCCAAATACATTTTCGATTCATCGAAATCCGGTCTGCCTAGACGGTAGAACGATCCGACTAGAACATGATTCAGCGATGCTAAATGCCGAATAAAGTTTGCCGATTGGCACGAACCGAATATGTGCTGTGCAAAAAAAAAACTGATTATTCGTCGAGCTTTATTGTCTCGGCAATTTTCTGGTGGTCGCCACTGTTGCTTCTGGCTTCGGGAGTTGCAGTGTTTCGCAAAAGTGTGGCATCTTGTCCCAATAAACAAATAAGTCGGAAGCAATCTATAGCTATAAACATCTTCAATAATAAACTACACTTCACTAAATAATAATTCAAAACCTTCAAAGAGTATAACACGTATTCTTAAATCTTTCTCCACCATTGTATATACTTTCGTGTAAAATACATACGCTCATGCACCCACACACTAAATTAAATTACCTACTTTATTTCTTCAGTTGAGCGAGTGAAATTATAATCCTACACTAATTAGGTATTCACCCGCCGTATGTTGGTACTACATGAGACAAGGCAGGTTTTGTTTTACTAAAACAGAAACACTGCATACGTGTCGGGTATATTTAAATTCCCCAAAATTATATTACAGATCAACTAGAAATATGAAATACTTTGAGCAAAAAGACTAAACTGTTTTTTCTTTTATAAAGACATGATTAAATTCGTGAAGTGTTAAAGCGACTGTTGGATGTGTGGACCTGTTTTTGAATTTCAGGCCGTCGAAAGCTTCATTAGGTATTTATGAGAAGAGGTTTCAGGGGGAACGGGAAAATAATAGTTTTGAGTTAAGTTGAGCAATGGAAACAATAGTTTATTCCCCTTTTACACATTCACAGAAAGAAACATAAAGTTCGGATTTAAATTCGCGTGCGAGTAGTAGGCGCGTAAGCAACGGACTGGCGGCGCAGACGCCCGGTATTTTCAACGCCGTGCGTGAGCGCGGGAAAAGAGCGCGCGAATACCTCTTATTGATATCGTATCGGAACGCGACCGTGGGACGCTCTTATTGGTCGCGACGTACCTCTTGGGCTTGCTATATATTTCTTATATTGTTCTTTTAAATATTCATTTTATAGATTTCTAGTGACTTATTTATTATTTATTGTCGGGCCTACAATAACCTCCTATAAATTCCCAAAAATCTCTTCAAAAGAGTACCCATGGAGTTTCCTGCCTTTTCTTCTCCATAAGAATCGACCAACCCAAACCGTGCACGTTTTCTGAACGTTTTATAAGTGCCCATGTAGGACTATTTGACTGAGCGACTTTTATTTGGGCTATGATGGCTTCATGGTATATTAAACGAAACACTATCGTATCCTTCTCTTAATGTAGCAAAGTAGCATCTTTACCAATCAAGGATTGCTACACATATTGATCATTAAAAAAAGGCTCAGCAAGGCTAAAAGGCTCAGTAAGTAAGTCCTCCAAGGAACTCCGGACCAAATTATAATAAATTTAATATATCGATAGAAACAGATATCGACATCGATATAAACAGATATCGATATAAACAGATATCGATATAAACAGATATCGATAAAAACAGATATCCATATCAATAGAAACAGATATCGATACAGATATAGCCGCTCAGGTCGATCTAAAGGTTAAACCACGTTCCATTGAATAGCAACATTTTTATTTATTTATTTATCCTTCTTACAACTATCATTACAGGCCTTAACCTAATGCGACAGTGAAGCTATCAACTAATAAAAATAAAGCTAAAAATAAAACTATTTACATCAAATTTCTTAATTTCTAAGTACCTAATTATAAACAAACAAAATAAAATAATATATTACTGCTTCCTTAAATACCTTATTTCGCCCGTGCTATATAGCTGTTGGACCCGGTTGTCAATTGTAGATATTTGATGGTCATTACGGAAGACTATGTTTTGTGTACTGAATGGAAGACTGTGTTATGCACTGAATGGAAGGCTATGTGATGTATTTGCCTCAGGCTGGCATTGTTGGTAAACAATTACTGACAAATCGAATGTAGCATGCAGAATGAACCCCCTGAAATGTCTTGAAACCTATATAATTAGGGGGTCATTTATGCTTAAAGACATAACAAACAAACTCACTTTCGCTTTTATAATATTAGTAAGGATTTATAAAAATGTCTTGAAACCTATATTAAATCCAAATATAAAAATGACCAAACCGATTTTGATGAATTTTGTCATAGGCAATTTTTTTTGTAAAGTGAGAAAAGGGGGAGAAAGAAGGAAGAAAAGGGTGAGAAAAATATTTTCTCGCGATCGTCACGCGGGTTAAAATTTGCGTTAGCCCAAAGTAACTATGCCACGCGGACGTAGTCGCGGGCGGAAGCTAGTTATCAATAAATGATGTAGGATCATAAGTACCCACCTCTTTTTGCTTAATATGTTCTTAATGCCTTTGCCGGTAAGCGGTACCTTTCAAGAAAAGCTACGTACACCTTTCTCTAAATTATGCACATCTACTCGCATATCAAATACGCAATAATGTATTCCTCGAGAACTAAACGAGTGATTCACACCAGGACCAGTATTGGTTATACAAAGAGGCTTAAGTCCCAATTTTCACTCATATTTTATAAAATATACATAAATAATATCACGCCTGTAATCCCGGAAAGATTAGGCAGAGGTACCTAATAGTACACGTAAATTTTGCCAGTTATGATTTTTTTAGTCCCGCGTGCTTGGGGCCGAGCCTATAAACTCCGTAGCTGACACTGAGAAAAATATTTAATGCCTAATAGAAAAATCCAATAACATTTTGACCGATCATGTTATCGAACCCATATTCAAGTCATCTTTTTTAAATAGGCAAGTAATATTGTGGAACTAGCTAAATACAGAAATCATAAATTTTATATAATTATTTTGTTCTGTCCTGCGACTTTTGTTAATTATAATTATTAGACTACACAGTCTATCTTAGATAGAAAATGCCTTATTTAAATAAATAAAGCCGATAGAAAAACATACCAACAACAAACCCAAAGCGATTATTAAATGAAAATCACCAGGCGAAAATTGCGGCATAATTTAATAAGCCACTATGCCTGCATAAATCATTATAGCGTAATGGTTAACAGACCAAAAACGTGAACATCGACCACAATTCGCAAAGGCCCGTCACAAATTACAAACTAATCATAGTCCACCAATTGGGTCGCTCGGAAGAGGTTAATTTTCCCAATCCCGACGCCGCGCTAACGCTGTGCCCGTTACGGCCGCCCCACCAATTAGCTTTTACTGCCCTTGTGGTCCGATAACTACTCTACGAGACTTATCTATCGAACGATCCGGGTATTATGTCCTAGTAAACACTAGTAGAAATTGTATCTAAGCTCACTTTACTTGTCGATAGCGTCCTTCACGGCGTTATTATGAAGTGTTGCGTGATAATGATGATGGATCGCCTGTAGGTATGTAGTGTTGAACATGGGAATATGTTTACGTATTATGTTGATGGCGTTTTAAGTACCTCGTCTTGTACATAAAAAAACAACGTGATTGTGTAGGGTAAGTACTAAGCATACTGTAATAAAATATAAATGTTATAAACACTGAACTGCATTTAGTGTACAGTGCAGCGTTAGAACTGTAATATAAATGTTCTGTAAAATACACAGAAAATATTCTCCTGGAATTGAATCATAGCGTTCACACACACGGCAAGCAAACGGCTCAGTCTCTTTCAAGACGATATTTCTCAGAACGACACTCTATAAGTAAGTCTGCCAATTCCTTCCCGTACACATAAACATCTAGCGTGTATTGTTTAACTTTTCTCTCTGAGGACGACACATAAACTCGTCGCAAATCCTACAGAGGGTTTGAGAGCGTCGTCTAAGAAATTTTCCAAGTCAACGAAAGCAAGAAGCGACAATCTCGCCGACCTACGTCTTATTTTTCAGGAGAGCCGACCCGTTACAACGACAGAGATTTACATTTGAAATAGGCTGAGACACTCTTTTATTTCGCTCCTTTTATTTTTTCTGTCTGTTCGTATTGCTGCAGCTCCCCTTACATCTGGCGTATCTTTCGACGCTAAATAAAACTCCCTCTCCTTACCTGTATAATTTTATTAACGAAAATAGAATTATTTATCGTAATTGAATTTTCAAATTAAACACGCTCGGATAGCTACTAGTTTGCTCGGGTTTCAACTCGGCAAATTACAAGTATGCAATTATGAAAGTTAATTTACTACTTAGTGATCTCAAAGTGAAGCGCGCCGCCCGCTTATCTGATTAAAGTGCTAATTTTTAATTATTCGTTCACGTCTTGGAATTAACAACAGTGATGTACTAAAATAAGGGTGAATATGTTTTTCAAAAAATGGAATAATTTATCAGACAATATTCTGGAAGCAAATTGTGTCAGATGGTGTTATCCATCAAAGATTTTCTTTTACGAGCCAAGCAGTAGATGGGTGCGTACACGTTTCTACGTTATACAGCGTTATTGATGGACCCTCGCAAGCTATTACCCTTGCTAAAAATATTAACCCGTTTCCCTCTTTTTATGACTTGCAGTTTATTTTAAAGCATTTTAATGACTAACACAACCCCGCGTAATATGCTAATCACAGAACAAAAGTTCAGCCAAAAAATGGATTTAATGAATTCACGTTCATTACTTAGGAACATAAATAAAAAGTTAAATGAAATTCGGATTTAACTTGAAAAAGGCATACGTTAAAGGAGTTATTTATGTCAAGTTAATTTTGTTTTACAATAGCTATCTTGTTAGATAATACATCATTTTGAATTAAGGTCGTACATGAAAACCTTTGGGACGCATTGTATCTAGATTAATGACGACCGAATATCCTATATTCTTAAACCAACAAATATGTATAGTACAGTGAGTATCCTTTTGTCTCTTTATCTATGGAATACATTATCTCGTCTATGCAGTACTATTAGGTAGTGTCTTAGTGCCATCTGCAGCCTGTTACACTAAATAATCTTAGCGTTGAACAATGCTATAAATAATATTCCAAACAGCATTGAGAGATATTACAGAACTAGCCTCGGAATACAATTTCCTTGATCTACTGCTTGATCAATAAATAATATTCACCACAAACTGAATCGATAACGACTTATTCTACCACTCATAAAATAAACATTAAAATTGTTTTGAAACATTAACAAACATACTGAATGCCATAAATAAAAGCTAAACAGACAATATGTAAATCTGTTACATTTTGCGGAACAGTCCGAATTGGGGGCTCACCAATTTATGCATTTGTTAATTAAATTACATCACGAAGCACTTTCCCATGAGGATCTTTTAATGTCCCACTCATAAGATCGGAACACATAAATTAATGGAGCTATTTGTTATGCCAGGCCACGCGCCTTTAATTATTAAGGCGAAGTACGTTCCTCCACGGAACTTGAACATAGGGCAACAGCCGTAAACACAAATGAGTCAAACCGATACTAAAGACGGAACTTAAACAACGCTACTAACTACGCTGTTATAGCATATAGCATCAATATCAACAAGTTATTGTCCTGATAACTACGCAACATCAAATGAACTACTTCATTACGCAGCGGATTTAAAATCTGGACATGGCATCTAGACGCAAAACAACGATGGCGACGAAAAAAAATTTTCTACTTAAGGATGCATTCATCCTTAGAGAGACAAGATAAGGCCTAAGGGAACACTGCAGCCCCACCACACAAAAGAAAACTTTATATGTACTTACTTAGTGCTTTATGTCTAAAGCGCGCTGTGGAAGTCACTTTCATATTACCTCTAAAGAAATTATTCTTTTTATTTTACTTTGTAATTAATCATGTTGGCTACTCTTCCTTCACTTAGCTGTGAGCGTTTTCTCGGCAGCAGCTGAGCAATTTCATTTATTCAACAGTACCTACCCATTCTTTCTTACACAAGCTTTAAGTAACTTGAACCAAATAAATTAGTTGGATTGCTGAGTTGCTTTTCTTGTAAATTCGAGTTTTGGTGTCTAATTTACAAAAAAATAAAAAACAACAAAACACTTTTGCCCTCTAGTATATTATAAGGAAAAAATTGTGTGTCTGTATTTGGGCATTACATACCTCTTGTACTCTAGCTAACTCGTATATCTCTCGCTCTCACCGATACTTACTTTTTCTATTCACTCCGCTAGACGCTGCTATTAAGCTTTAAATACGCATACGGCGAATTTTCCACCCTTTGAAAGTATACAGCGTACTTCAATACAGTGCAGTGCAGAAAATAATTGAACATTTTCTTTTTCATATTCTAAATTTTAGCAACCTTTTATTACAGCTGATTTATAAGATCACTTATAGCTTTCGCCCACGACTTCGTCCGCGTGGCATAGTTACTTTGGGCTAACGCTAACTTTAACCCACGAGATGATCGAAAAATAAACTTACTCTCCCCTTTTCTTCCCTCCTCTCCTTACTTTTTTTTAGTCGTCCGTCTCCAGGGTCCCAACTATCGCTGCACCAAAATTTATCAAAATCGGTTTGGCCATTTAGGCTTTGGTAATCGAAAAAGTTTATTTTGTAATGGCTTATGTTTAACTTACCACCAGATATAGTAACAAATAGCAGACAAAAATAGTAAAATTATCACCAAAATGAAACCCGCATTTTAATGTAAAATTATAACCAAAGTTTTAACACTTTGCTATCCTATTTAAGCAAAATGACTCCAAATAAATCGTGGTTAATCCAAAAATAGTAAAAGATCACCAAAATTATACCAGCATTTTAAAGTAAAATGCTTATTTCTGGGTGGTTTAAAAAAAAGCATTCTAACCTAACCTATCCGAGTCGGGGTACTCTGTGTCGTGGTGTTAACCATATTGAGGTTAGAATTTGATTAGATTTGGTGATCATTTACTACACTTGGTGGTCGAATACAATTTAAAGTGCAGTCGTGACTAAAATAGCTGGTACTATTGTAATTTTAGACATTATTTTTCTGGTGTTAAGTAGATATTTTTGGTTACATATAACTTAGGGTATCAAAGCATTTTATGGTGGTCATTATATTTAACCCCTTTTGTAATTATTATTAAATATTAAATCTTTAATCACAATCTTGTTTAGTACTAGTGAAAAATACATTTACATGTTAGTAAACCAACCTAAAAATGAAAATTTAAAGCCGCCGCTACAGAATGGCGTATTGACACGCTTTGACTCAAACGAATTTAAAAGTTTATGAATAATGTAAAATATGGCAGGCACTTGTAGCCAGGCGGATTTTTACATTATTATGTATCACGAAGCTAAAAAAAATATATATTTAATAACGAAATGTTTCTCCGCTAATATCATTGTGTTGGGAACTGAAATACGTTTCTTACTCACGCGGTGTCTGCTACTCACGTTGAATTACTGTCAAACATGCATTGAGCTAGCAATATTACACATCCCGAGAACAAATATAAGGGGCCACGGAAAATGTTCCATGTTTTTCCTTATATTGCAAGCAAGTGTACGGCACTTTATTGTGGCGTCATCAGAGCCTCCCTCGTGACAGCTTACACATGAATTCGGGGATAGACAAAGAGTGTGCACGATGAAAGAGCTTTTCATTCATCCTAGCTTCCAGGCGGAGTTGCGCGACTGCTGTGCCTGTTTTGATAACAGTTAACGAGCCCTTGTAAGTAAATAAATTGTTATTACGTCAACTTATCTTGGTAATAAATATTACTGTACAGTTTAAAACGCGACGTTTCGCACAACTTTTAATTCTTTAATAATGTGATAGCTGCCGATTTATCACTTATCGAACGTCAAGCTGGATGCCAAGGCTGTCCCCGTGAGAAAAATGCGCATCCATTGCACATTTTTAGTTTTTTTTTTGTGGATGGGAAATCATCAAATAACTTCCCCCGCTCTGGTTGAGCGGGGGGAATGACCGACTTTTACTGACTAATGCCCATCCATATTCCTTTTTATTCCCTTTATTTTCCGGGGCCACGGTATTTCTTTCGAACAACCCGCAACCCCATCAGGATATATTTTTAGTTTTGGGTGCGGTTTTATGAAAGCGATTTTAGAACAAGAAAAAGAGATATTGTAACATCTTTTTTTTCTTTATTTAGATGTTTTTTACAATAGATTTCAAATCACATATACTTTGTTCAGAGTAGTTTTAGTACTGATAAAAACGTTTGTGTTACTTCAATACATAGTATAAAAAAAATCACTCCTGGCTGTGTGTCTATCTAGTCCGAGAGCCAGTAACAGATTTATATGACCAAGTTCCTCTCAAGTGATAATTAGTAAAACGCATCAGAAAATCGAACTATAAAGCCTCGTGAATGTCTGAGGCTCGGTGGGGGGATTGAGCAGTTGTAAAAGAAAAAATCACGCATTTCCTCTCGGCTAAAAGTTTATCAAGTTATAGCTAACCCAATACCCCAACAAAAAAAAAAGACAGCTGGCTATAACATAGTGCATTTTATTATTTTTAATTATTATTATTTTTATTTAAAAAAAACAGCTAGCAATAGGTCGAGGGAACCCTGGTCAGCTGATGCCTTTAAATAGTCAGTAAATGCTTCTGGCTAACTTCTACGTAACGACTTTCAAAGTATCAGCTGACGATTTTTCCACCAAGATACAGCCAGCTGACGTATTTATTTATCAATAGTTACATATAAGCTATCATCTGGTAAATTTTTAGTCGAGAGGATATCACTGAAAGTGAAGATATTTTTTCCCATGATCTAGATAGCTAGATCATGGGAAAATATATCTTCACTTTAACATAGTGCATTGTACGTCAGCTGATAGCAGCTGACGTACAATGCACTATGATAGCCAGCTGTCTTTTTTTTTGTTGAGATATTGGGTTAGCTATAACTTAATAAACTTTTAGCCTTTTTAAACTTTTTTTTCATAGGGCTTTATGATACTGTTGTCTGATGCGTATAGCCAATTATCTAACGAGAAGAAATAATTAACCAAATTTGCACCTGGCTCTCGGACTAATCCCTATGTCTGCCTAGATCTTTAAAACTACGCAACGGATTTTGATGCGGTTTTGTAATAGGTTGAGTGATTCCAGAGGATGGTTTATATGTATAATATTACTACATTAGTATCTATACTGCATCCGTGCGAACCCGGGGCGGGTCGCTGTTAATTATTTTTTTAGAGTGGCCTAGCCCAGTGGCTAAAACGGAAACCTCTTAGATACGCTCCATCTCTCTGTCTGTCTTATTATCTGGCCGTATTTCAGAGCCATTTTACTCCGAGGCTATTGGCACCACATAGTTGAAATTCGCATGGTAGATGCCTTCTATAAACCGTTGTTTTTCGTTAAGATACTATGAAGAACAAATTTCGTTTTGCGGTTCAGTGTAAATTTCAATGAGCGTTAAAAATATTTGTTTGATGCTACAGAACCCTGTGTATGCAAGTCAAACTCGCACTTGGCCGGTTTTTTAGGTTTACAGTCAAAGAGTCCATTATCATTATGATCGCTCCAATACGTTTGAAGATATTAATCTATCAACGTGGTCCGATTTAGGTAGCTTTATTGCGTTTTTGTTTTCAAATTTTTGACGATGATTTCGATGACAACACAAACTGACTGGTTTATGGAATTAGTATAAGAAATATAATAAAATATAAGAAATAAAGAAGGAAAAATATTATTTGCATTTGCTTTTGCACTTGCTACAAGTACACACTATACATAAAAAGAAAACTGAACTGAAATACTACAAAAACTAAACACTACAAAAAAATAAACATATAGATAGCACAAAGGTGCACCTTCATTTCGCCAGTTTTGTTTATATCCTTTGAGGGCGAGTTTATTGCCATCAACCGGGCATAAATCTAGAATCCGAAACTGTTTATTTAAAAAAACCTGACGGAAAAATCCAATAACACTCTGCTCAACCTGGGAATCGAGCCCAAGACCTCATGCGCAGCAGTCGCACTTGCCCCCATTATACCAACGAGAAAGTCTAAATAAATAAACTGTTGTGTTTATCAGCTGTTTATCATCTGCGTAATTGTCTACTGGGGAAACGATTACTATAACTCTCTGGGCCGATAAGGGTGTCTACCTACCCCATTATAATTATTATCTTTAAATACAGTACATCTTTGGTTAATTTACCACTGAGACTTATGATTTACAATGGAAACCCCAGCACAATAATACTAATATTATAAAGGCGAATGTTTCTGAGGATGGATGTATGGATGTTTGTTACTCTCTCAAAAGGAAAATCGGTGTGTAACTACGGACAGACCTAGACAAGCGCTGCTTAACCTTGAAAATCTGTTTGGTGTCTAAAACATATTAGCAGATCATTCATTTATTTCGTATCAACTGGCGCCCGCGGCTTTGCCCACGTGATATGGAACAAAAAGTATCTTATGTGTTATTCCAGACTATAGTCTGCCTCTATGCCAAATTTCATCAAGATCCATTCGTTTTCACCAAGAAATATTCGCATTTATAACATTAGTAGGAAGGATTAAAAAAATCGACATATTAACGTTACATTTACACCGTGCTAGGCACTCTGGGCCATCTCAATACTCGTATTTTTACTATGGAAAGAAGTATCCTCATAAGATGAAGAGAAAATAAACAGTAAAAATTTGCTGGTTTATAAATTTGCTAAGGAATGGCGACACTAATTTTATCTGGTACCATTTTTTATTGATGAGTAAACTTTTTAGTCAGTAAATTACGTAGTATGAATAAGACGTCAAAACAATATTTTTTGTGGTCTGAAGCTGAAGTTATTAAATTTAAAAAAAAACCGGCCAAGAGCGACTCAGATTCGCGCATCGAGGGTTACCCTAAAACTTGCGACATAAAAATAAGACGTCAAAACAATATTTTTTGTGGTCTGAAGCTGAAGTTATTAAATTTAAAAAAAAACCGGCCAAGAGCGACTCAGATTCGCGCATCGAGGGTTACCCTAAAACTTGCGACATAAACGACCATATCTTTTGATTGCACATTTGCGCAGACATAGAGAGTTGTTTTTTATAAACCATAGAATATATAATATAATAGGAACCATAAACTTGGGTATAGGGCTTTAATTTTAACTCTTTACCTCGACGCGTTTCCGAGATAAAGGCTCGTAGTAGACAGACAAACGGACAACAAAGTGAATCTTGCCAGACTACCTCTAAAAAAACAAAAAATTGCATTTTGTTAGTCTACGCTTAAACATTATTTAGACACCTTCATTAAAATGCGTCCTAGCGTTAATAAAGCGGCTATTAGTTGACTATTTTCTATCCATTACAACACTACAACAGAAACGTACAATTTCGCAACCTAATTAATTAATGGTGTATACTCCGACTGTATAGTATCGAAGTAAATTCAGTGTTATTTGCACTGGCTTGGACTGCGCGTCGTTTAACAAAATGACGGGCCCTTTTTATCTTAGTCGGGTTGCAATTTGTTTCTGGCTCTATTTTCTCGAGACCGCAAACCGACGGTTGCCATTTTGAATATGCCTTTTCTTTAAAATTAAACTGTGTACGTTACTTTGGTGGTGAAACTCATCATTTGGAACTTGAGAATTGTTTCATTAGGAAGTATTTGTGGAATTTTGACAGTTTCTGTTTGATTTTATTTATATTTATATGTTTGCGATTCTAAATATAATATAATAAAACGCTTGTAAAACTAACTTGTTTTTTTTATTGAAGATCCGCACCGGTTCGGTAAGCTCTAAGTCTAATCTCTTGCTTATAATTCGTTTTAAATATTTTGATTGATAAAACTATGCAATCCACATTTATGTTTCAGTTTAGATTTCTTTGCATGCTATTTTAAAATATCAGTCTAACCTGACTGACAGGTGTAATGCTGAGAAGTTTGTTCCACTACTTCTGGAGGTTGAGCACTGATTCTGATATACTATTAACCTTATAAGGAATAAACGGCTTTCATGTTGAATTTAGAAAATCAGCCTAGACATAGACACAACATTTCTGCTAGTTTAATTTTTTAAAGTTTCAGTTCCTTCCTGTACTTTAGATCATAGTTGCAATATTTTCTAAATATTATTTGAAATCTTTCTTTTATATAATGTATCTTCAACAATTCCTCCTATAACTCCTACGTAGGTACTACTAACTACTACAAACAAGATCTTCGCCAACTTTCGGATCAAAATTTTAAACTGAAGCTCTAAATAGTTTCAATTACGTAGGTTCAACTTTCTTCTCAAATGCCTATAGATAACACGTGAACTTTACTTCTCAAGTTGTGTATTAACTTAGCCAGACAATGTTCTTAAATAGATTTCTTGTGAGCTCTTGGCGTCTATTGACGTAAGCACAAGCTTTAGAAACAAGGGTATATCGTTGCAAGGATATATTGGCGCTAAAATCATGCTAAGTAATTGCCGTTGTCAGGGTATTTTAAGAATCCACATACAGGTAGAAAACACGAACCGCCCCTTGCAACGACCCTTGAACCTACATTGATTTTGCGCCGTTTAAGACTTCAGAAGGTAAAAAATTGTTTTGGAGATTTTTTTTGTAAAAACGAGATAGAAAAGTTAATTCCGATTAAGAACGATTTTGTGACTAGCGTATTTTCGGCACGTATCATTTATATCTCGTATAAGCAACATTTTAGGCTTCAAAACAGAAAACGGTGCGCCTGCGCGTCCGGTTTTTTTGCTCGAACCGATGGGATCTTTTAGTACTGATTTGTCAGCTTTTCTCGCGGTTCACGCTTATATAAAGTTATAAGAGCGTTACCGCTGCCACGAGTTGCACGTGTGGCTAAAATGGCGCGTTGAGGGGCTTATAAAAACACGCTAATTTGAAAACCGCCCTAAAGCCATGAGTACCTAGAAGTCGTCTTCGACAGCCGTTGGGATTTCATAGAACATTTCCAACTTTTGGCTCCCAAACTCAAGGGGGCCATGGCTGTTTTTAAGCTGCTTCTGCCCGATCCGAGGGGCTAAACACCTCCTGCCGTAGGCTCTACGCTAAAGTCGTGCGATCCATGGCCCTTTACGGGGACTTGGTGTAGGCGCGTTCAGATTTTCAGCGAGGCGGCAAACCACCTTGCTGGATTGCCACAGTGTTATCTGGACGCGATAGTCCTCACGTGCCTATAGGTATGGCGCTCGGCACTATACTGAGGAGAAACTCCGCTGCTGCGGCAAATCGCCGGCCGGACCTCTGGTGCGAACTCATGGTGGCATGGAGAGAGCGGCTGCAACCTCGTGCAGGGCAAGCCAATATAGTGGCGATAAGCAATGAAGCAGGCTCTTACAGTAGAGGATAGTTTTGGAAGGTTACTACACATAATCGAGAGAGAGGTAACGCCCGAGTGTCACCACCACTGTGGCGATCGCCTGTAGGACATGGAGCAACGCTGGGTCATCGACAAGACGATTGGCGGCGGCGATCTCTCGTGTCCGTCGAGAGGGAATGGGAAGCAATAGGTAAAGTAGCGGGACATTTGAGGGAGAGAACATCCGTCGCCGTAGGAGATGCTCCGGGCATCAGGCGCCGCGATACGACTCCCGGCCACCATAGACGCGGGTCCAGCAATGGGTGTTCGAATGAGAAACCGCGGCCCCAGAACACCAAGGGCAAATGAAGGAACATGGATGAGTTGTAGTCTGTAAAAGTCTAACATTCCCCCCTGCATTCCTTCTACGACTATCGTAATGAAAAAAAAAATATTGGGAAAAACAAGATTTTCGATATTGAACGTGGGTTCAATAACGTCGTCATAATCATGCAATAAGCAAAGCAAAAAAAATATATTTCAACAATGCACGTTGGGCATTTCAGCATTCCTTTCGTTACTGTGGTACAACACCCACCAAATCTGAATCACCACTTCCTAGATTCCTCGAACCTAAACAATTTTTAACAACCCCAAAGTGCCGAAACATCAACATAAACTTGTAACACATGTTGTACTTGTTCCAGTTCTACCACATACACGTGTATTTACATCTAATTCTTGATACTTCATATAGTAATAACACGGGCTTAATTACCACAATATTGTTAACTCAAAGTTTGCAAGCTTGTAAGAACAACACAATTCGCTTTCGTATGATTATCTTCATCTGCGTTTATGTGTATCGTAGAACACCGTAGCGGGTTTGAGAAGTTCGTAGCAAGCGCAACGTTTCGTAGCTCGTAGCGCTACACTGTTGGTGATTGATGCTGTCTTTACATTTTATTTTTATTAGAATTTACTAATACCTACCTTTAAAATATACCAATACAAGGCAAATAAATCTTTGGTGTAGCTTAGGCGATTGTTGGTATTTTAAATTTAAAAAAAAATCCAGATGTTGGTAAAGATTTCTTTTTAAAAGTTACTTTTAAAACATGCATGAAAAACCTAGCTTAGAAAAAGTTTAATATTAGTTGTTAACTGAATACTGAATTCCACTCATACCAATTCAATAGAGTCACCGCGCACTTCCGAATACATTCAAGAAATCCATCTGCGGCCGATAAATCTTGTAGTTAACAAGCGGTCGGAGGCTCGTCGGGTACTGAGTTCACTTGAGTCGGGCTGGGCCGACGGCTCCCGAGCTGCCGAGCTCCGAAGCGCACTTCGTTTGTCGCGATATCGCTCATAAGCGCGCGCTATCTCACCAACCCGCCGCGCCGCCGTCCTATTCACCCGAAATAGTACCTCAAGGAGTTTGGTAATGAGTTCCCTTGAAAACTGTTACTAGCTCCCCCACTATTTTTAACGATGTCATTTTTGAAAATTGACTCTTTGCGGTGTGCGCTCCTTCGAGAGACGTTGTGCTAGAGCTATTTAGCTGACGCTAGAATTTTTATGGTTTAGCGACTTACCTTCGAGAGAATTTGTTTATGGTTTTGCCCGCATCCGTTTTAAGTCTTTGTCAATCTACTATTCTTAGACTAGATAAACTTTTGCGCTGTAATTTAAAATTACACAAAGACTGTCTTAAATTCTAGTCTTAAATTTTACATCATTATAAAAACACAATACCGTATGCAATCTGCATTGTTGTTACGCTCAACATTGTTGTGTTATATAAAATCGTTTTTTAACCAGCTTACAAAATCTCGATACTTTAATTAAAAGTTAATAACAAGGCAACACAGGGACCGTCGGCTACGGTCGGCCATTTACTCCACTTTGCCCCGTCCGTACGCTACCGACTAACTAAGGAAAGGTAAATTTACATTACAAACGAGCGAAATACAAAATCTACGTTCGTATATCATTACAAATGTATTTGTCCTGAGGAACTTGGATATTTAATACGTTTGCTTTTAGTTCAGAATTAAGTTAAGGTTTCAGTCTGAAGGTATTCAAGTACAATATTCATAACCTTGTAATTTATATTTCATCTGAAGGGTTCGTTCGATTGTTGATAGTACCGTAACAGATGACCAATATTAATCACAAAGCTCATAAAACGGCCCAAGCTAGCCTCAGTAAAGGCTAGTCAGTACACAAAACATAGATTAATAGACTTTTAAATCCGTTCCAATTTACAGGAGCACAAACATTCCCGGCCGCAAATGGAAAAAGTTTTGAAAAAATCAAAAACATTCTACGTGGCCACCAACAGCGGTCTAATACTGCGTACTCACAAACCTGCCTCTGTTTTGCTGCTTTACAAATTGATTTCTTAACCCGCTTCGATGTAATTTATTTACATACATATTATTATTCACCCATAGAACCGTATCAACGTATCTGCCGGCGTCCGCCTTATACCTTGCTCAATCTTATATAACAAAATCCCAAGGCATATCATTGGACTCGAAGGGGAAGTTCAAATCCCGGTGAAGGTAAGGTTATGGGTTTTTAGGGGTGTTTAGTAATGAAGACAAATCTGTGGTGGTGGAGTTTTGTTGTATGTTTATACTTGTCCCCATTTGTAAATACCAGACGACAAAAATAATGCGTTGGCTAGGCAGATCTATGTCTGTTTCGCTTGGTTTTAGACTCTCCAGTCTAGAATTACCAATTTTATTACTCATCATAAATATAGTCACGAACTAATGAAGAAAATTGTTTAATCGACTTAAAATACACCAGCACGTCAATATAAACTCGAAGTAATAAAAAAATGTTTATTTAACAACAAGCTGTTCTCACTAATACTTAAGTTCAGCAATCTTAATCCCCGATCTACCTAAACAAAGAATCTGAACAATAAATGAACCAAATTGGTTTTCAATGTTGATTTTACGGAGAAGAATCAGCAGAAAATCATAAATTACTTGAAGGAGAGCTGTACAAAACAAATACTATTTCAGGCTTATCGCTTCGCCTTAAAAACAACGGAAAAGTACTCAATTATCCAAAACAATGAGAGCTCTGAAAGCCAACAATATGAATGCTTCCCTACCGTCGAGTTCGGACTTCTTTAGCAACGCGGCAACATCGACCAAATAACGCGGCGGCTAACACTATATTAAATACCTAGTTCTCACGAAGAAATGGCGTGATAACAGCTTACATTGCTTTAACACTTACGGATTCGTTGTTTCCGAAATGCAAACTTCCGTCTGTAGCTGCACTTGGTAACATTCTGTAAAAGTCGTTTGCGTTCCGCTCTGTCTGAGTTTCGTACAATCAAAATGAAATAAAGCCACCAGAAGTTTTATCTTAAAAACATTTTTGGGCGAAGTCTTGTTTTGAATAAACCTACCCGTATTGTGTTTGTTCTTTCGTTTCCTTCCTTTTAAATTCTAGCCGATATTTTTCTTCGCTGTTCGCCAGTATCTCTCAATTAAATAAGTATTTGCCAATTTCAGGGTAACAGGGGAACAAATTCCTCGCCGGGTTGCATGGAAACAATATAAAGTTCAAGCCTATTAAACATTTTCTTACTTTTCTTATAACATTAGATATTATAGTGGGCGCACAGTATAAGAACGAGTATTACAAATGCATGCTATTAACCCAAAAACTTGACATTTCAGCACAGACTATTATCTCCCCCTTTCTAACCAGACTATAGGAATACACAAAGTATATCGGGCATGCTTCAATGAGGAGATAATCATTTTATAACGATATTAAAAGCTACTAAGAAATCCTTTATTAAACAAAACAACACATCCCTGCTAGAGTAAAGTATCAGAAGATAAGCTTATTATAGTTTTTAAAGTTGCGCTTAATAATGTGCCAGGAAATTAATAAACAGTAAACAACATTATTGCTTTCAAAACATCTAATAAAATCCCTAACAAAAGGCAAGGAAATCAGTTTTTGTTCTTACACGGTACTAAATAACGTAGAAACAACATAACAAAGTTACAATAAGGGTAATTTCATAAGTTATAAAGCTTATGACTTGCAAAAAAGAAGTAGGTATACAGTGCGTAAACTTTTATTTTATTGAAGCGGCGCTCTCACTCGATACCGTGACGGGTAAGTTTACGCGTTCAGCAATTTCTTTGTTAAGTCAAAAGATCGGCTTTCTTTTGCACAAAATAATATGAAACATGACATGAATTGAAAAAGTTCACCGAGAAGAAACTCGTGACAACACAGCCGAGTTCTATTGTTGAAAACGACGGTATTTTTTTAAAAAAGGAAGACTACCAGTACCCTTTGCAAAAAACTACCCGCTCAAGTCTTGTAATTACAAGATGAAATTGTTTTTGTCCTTTTATTGACTCGTTTAAGTATTAGCTCGTAAAAGCTTCATTTAAACGGATCACGAATGCTTTAAATTTTCTTAGATATTTTATGTACCTAAAGTGTTACATCTTTTATCCATCAATGCTGATACATTCGGGTAGTGAAAGCTTTGGCACAAACACGTGATGAATTTTGCACCCACAACACAGAGCAGCGTATACAGAGCTCTTTGTTCTTTTACATCTTTTGTTGAATTTCAGAGTATGCTTGCAACGAAGATAAATCTAATTTTTTCAGTGTTAATTTTCCTGCCTTTGAGGTTGTTCTGTTCAATGCTGCTAAGTAAATGAAGATGTTGGTCGTCGGATGCTGGGCAATCGCTTCTCGTCGTTAGCAGGACTTCGGTGCTTTGTCGATCTTGAAATGGAAAAGCATCGACATCAACATTGAAATACCTAAATATTTATAGGATAGGAATTTTAAATGTATTCGGGTACGTAACGGGGCCGTGTATCGCAAGCAGAGATCGCCGGCAACAAATTGCGGTTGGGCGAGATAAAAAAGGTCCGTCCGTCATTTTGCTAAACGACCGGCCAGAGTGCGCCGTGGTCGGGTTGCGGCCAAAAAAACGACGCTACCGACCCTTGCCGGGGGTCCCACTTCTGTCTTGAAAAAATGATACCACTGTCAATTCTATTTACGATAGATTCAAGTACTTCGTTGTCCGGAGCGCGCCTAGGGGCAGACTGACTTTCAAATCTTCGACGACAGTCTATTTTTCTTGGGACAAAATTAATAATTTAAATATTTCTTTGGTTCCCTTACGAAACATTGAAATAATATTGTTATTCCCAAAACAAGAATATAACACATAAATGACATAGCATCCAATAGAATATCGCAAGACCACAATATAATTATGTTCCCGCGCTATTGAAGAAACATATTGGATACTTTGAACTCTTTTGATGTTTGCATTCTGTTCTTATAGGTAGTAGTCAATTGCTTAGGACTCCAACATTGAATAGCGTTTTAATGTACTTGAAATTCAAATATGTAAAATTTATTTACTTGTTATTTTGTATGATTTTCAGGTAATCTACCCAGTTAGCATCGTCAAGTTTGATATCTCATGGTATATTTCTAATATTATTCATTAATACAATAAAAAATGCACAAATGACAAATCGAATTAGATCCATTACAAGAAACTACAAGATTCCATCAATCGGCAGCAAGTATTCGGACTGTAGATAAAAACGAAAACCGCTATTCTTAGAAATGGGATCCGAGATGGGTTGCTTCTATAGCTTGCTCTATATACACACGTAAGTATAGTAGGTATATTGTCTGCCATTGTCTACACTATAAAAACTCCTTGCGGTTTCTTTGTGTAAAAGATACACGTTACATACTCGACAGTGTCGAGTATGTAACGTGTATCTTTTACCAACTAATTTGAGAACCGCCAATATACATGATACTGAGTACCGACACAGTTATATGTACCTACTTATTAAGCTCGAATCACAAGCTCGTACCAAACCTTTAATTTTGCAAAACAATGCGACTTCTCCATACGCAATATCCATCCTTCTGAAATACTTTGCACTCAAATTAAAATGAGGCATTATAGTAAACACTGTTAACATGTAAATATGGTACAACGATACAACTCTCTGGGAATAGAGCACATTTAGTTTTCTAAAGTGTAGGGTGTTTCGTTCCGGCTATAATGAGACAATTCCGCAGCAAACAATCGCCACACGGCGAATAGAGGCACATATATAAATGGCGCTAATTTCACCACGTATTGTGTACGCACTAGTTATATTTGCGGAGTTGAATCCGACCAAAAGCAATAATACCTAACTAATCACTAATTAGTAACACAAAACATTCCCGAGTGTGCACTAAAATGAGACAAAATTATGAACAAGATAAAATAATATTAGAAATAGAAAATAATAAACCGAAATCGATCGGTCGAAATCTCTATAATTAATCCGTAGATGAGAAATATTTAATGCAAGAAAACGATTACTTACCAAGTCTATTTATAGGTTGTATAATATTTAGTAATTAATTTAATTATATGATGAATAAACAAGACTTCTAAAAAAAAACCTAAATACCGAGTAGTATAATCTAAAGTTGTGGAAAGTCACAATTTTAAATATAATAATTACCTTCATAAAAATTAAATATATCATTATTATTGGTGAATATAACCGCTTCCTTCGATTTCACTTTGGGATTTACGTGAAATACGGAGTGGTCGCTTTTGACTGGTGACACCTGGCCAATCTGAAATGTGTCGTGGACTTTTAACAAGGTTTGGTTACGACCCGGATTTGGGCAGACTCCCGATGTTAAAACGTGCTGTCGTGGTCCCATTTTGTACTTAGAAATATAATTACGTGACTCGAGTTTGTGGGTTTTCGAGTTTATGGAACACACAGTAATTATTAAATCGATTAAAAGGACAATAATCGCTACCCCATGGTGAAGGCATTGGAAGGTTACCATGCAAGATTGAAACACTCTACTCTCAAAAGGGTGTCGTAAAAGGCAAATAAGGGATTACAGCTATTAAGAAGATGGGTAGTAGCTATCTTCTGGCCGCTAATAACATACTGCGATCGCAATAACACAATCCATCTAACGGGCGTGGTGATTTATATCCCGTATTGTGTTCTAAATAAGCACATAAAAGTGTATTTCAATTGTTAGTAACTGCTTATGTTCATAACTGATGATTGCAAGTAAAATCAATATGAATCGCCTGCTTTTTATTTTAGACTAAATAAATAAAAAAATACACTACCTATCCCATTTTATAGTGTGTTGTTAGTTTAGCTTATTTTTATTTATAAGGTTATGCAGGTTAGTTTTGAACATTTAAAATTAATTTAATCCTTTCTACTATTATAAAAGCGAAAGTGAGTTTCTTTGTTTGTTTGTTACGTCTTCACGCCTTAACGGCTAAACCGATTTTGATGAACTTTGTTACAAGGATAGTTGGGACCTTTGAGACGGACATAGGCTATTTTTTTTGTTTTATAAGTGGGAAATGAGGGAGAAAGAGAGAAGAAACGGGAAAACTTAGCGTTGCTATTACAATCAATAAGGCGTAAGGGCAAAACCTACAGGTAGCACGTACCTGCAAATCAGGAAAGGGGAACTGTGTCATCCAGAATTTAGCGCGAGCAAAGCCGGGGGCAAAAGCTAGTTATCATATAAAATAAAACTTTTTTGAGAACTTGACAGAAAACTTTGGAAGGTTTAGCCGGCTGTAATTTAAAGAAGTTATAACAAATAGAGTACTATAATATTGTAGCTTTAGTACGTCAGGTATTCAATTAATTTTTGAATGCCTTTCGCTGATTCCATTCATAATCGTAAAAGCCAAATAATCCTTCATGTTTTACGTGTGAACGTGAGAATTTAAAACCCACTACAAAATTCCATAAAACCCTCTTCATGGAATTTTGCAAAGGGTTGCGGTATTTTAAATAATGAATAAATTAAGTCCTATAAAGTTCATAAAATATTTCAAAACCACATTTGATTATAAATGACTAGCTTTTGCCCGCTGTTTCGCCCGCGTTAAATCTGGGGTAACACAGTTCCCCTTTTCGGATTTGTAGGTACCTGCTAGCTGCGCCTTATTTATTATAATAGCAAAGCGAAGTTTTCACTTAAAAAAACTTATGTCCGTCTCCAGGGTCCCAACTATCTCTGTACCAAATTTTATCAAAATCGGTTTAGCCATTAAGGTGTGAAGACGTAACAAACAAACAATATTATAAAAGCGAAAGTGAGTTTGTTTGTTTGTAACCTCTTCACGCTTTAATGGCAAAACCAATTTTGGTACAGAGATAGTTGGGAACCAGGAGACGGACATATGCTAACTTTTTTAAAAAAAAAGTGGGATGTGAGGGAGAAAGAGGGAAGAAAAGGGAAAACTTAGCGTTGCTATTACAAATCAATAAGGCGCAAGGGGAACTGTTTCACCCCGAATTTAACGCGAGCGAAGCCGCGGGTAAAATCTAGTATATTATATAGTAAGGATTTATACATAACATCACGCCTTATAGTCCAAAGGAGAAGGCAGAGGTGTACCTAACAATACACCAAGATTTCACCAGTTATATTTTAAGCCCCATTTAATAAAGAATGAGCCTATTATTAAACTATTTATCCGTCTTCAAATATTAGATATGCAACTTGGGCTTTCAAAATTACGGAAATGTCAGTTAAGTAACTGATTACGCAATTTCTTGCTCAAATTCCGTAATTTTTCCTTAGTTTTTAACGATTTATGATTTGTTTCAAAAATTGTAGATATTCTTCGGAATTATCATTCACATAATCACAATATTTATAAAAAAAAATTAACGAATCAAAGAGTTTCGGACAATAAATTAAAGCATTCATTTTTGTCCCGATCAAGTACTCGCATAGTGGATAAATTGAATTTTGTATGTTTTAAAACTATTTTTTGCAACATTTAACAAAGAATAAAATAAATCACCCTGTTTTGTTTGTAATGTATTGATGTAGTGTTGCCACATTACAGAATGTGAAAAGTGCATTATTAATAGTTTGTTTATTTTGATTAATTGATGATGGTACTAATTACATCAGTACGGAATTGACATCTTCAGGTACGGATTTGTAAATACTTTAAATTTGTTTTTACGTAATTACGTAATGGAAGCCCTATATGCAACGCTATCTAAGATATTCCGTCCGAGTTCATGAAATCCGAATTCAGTCTATGAACCACAAAGGAGACTTGCAGCCACTTCATCTACGCACCTCTTAATCTGAATAATTAATAGAAGTGCATGGTGTTACAGTTGACCGGGCCGTGTCTCGCTTCAGCCGGCCTCACTGGACAATAACATTAAATCAACATGAACTTATTGCTAGAATACGCAACGGGAACGCGACGACATCGTCCCGACAACGGAAAGGCAATTTACAGCAACAATAAAAGTATCGCTTTTATTGGCGAACACACAATTCGTTCGGACAGCTGTAATTGCGAACTCTCGCACTGTCTATTGGTTCCGTAATTTAGATCCCACAGTTTTAGCATCATGTTCGTGCACTCAGCCGATTCTATTTTTATTTTCGCCAGTTTTTTGTGCACTAACTGACCGGCCCTATAAATAACAGGCTGCACAACTATAAATTTTGCAATTAATTGGACTTTTAACGACAAAAAAGAATAGGATGTGGGGTTTTTCATTCTCTATTACATAAAGAGTCTGTAATAAAAAAAACCATAAAGGTCGTAACACACGTAAGACTTACTTATATCACGAAGTGGCAAAAGTCCCAGTAATGACCGCTTGTGTGACAAAGTAATTGATCAAGTTACAAGTTCATCAATCGTTACAGAGTGTCGTCGTGAGCGTGTGAAACTCCGCCGGCTGGCACTAAGCCAGTATTATCCTGAATATTTTCGGTTCGTTATTTTTGTAAAATTATTGAGCTTCGCTTAAAGCACCTGAGTCTATGATACTGTAACTGAAAGACAAAAAGTTGAACGTTGGTAATATTTTTTGTTCAGGAAGCAAACAAACAGCATACAAACTTAGATATTTTTGTGACTTGGTAAGTTGATATAAAATTAAAGTGGTATTTACTAATAAATCAAATAAGCTAGAAATTCTAACATATATGATCTAAATAGTATAGCTTCTACCGTTTTGCTTAGCCACGCGGAAACTAAATCAATGTCAGCAGCTACGCGGGTAAGCGCTAGTATTTGGTGAAACTGTTCGAATTTTGTATTCAACTGCATATAAAACTGTTGCCCCAATTTGTACCTCAGAAATGTACCGGAAATACAAAGTGGGGCTTTTATCAATAAGCAAAAATATTATATTTTGTTCAATCATTTTAAGAGCGTTCTTTTTAAATATTATCATAACGCTAGCTCCTGCCCGCGGCTTTACCAGCATATTATTTTTTTGCACAATTTCTTAATAAATAAAATCCTATAAATGTTTTATTCTAATGTGTAAGCTGTATTACTGTGAAGTTTCAACTGTATTCAATTTGCCCTTCATTAACTGTATATCTACTAGTTTCGATCTGAGTACTTGAAAACTTTCACGAAATAATTCTAGGGGATAGAAGTATTTCAAGTAACTACCCACTATTTGTAATAAATCACAAGAACCTGAGATAATCCTATAACTAAACAAGAACCCTTATTGGTCACTTACGAAATAGTAAAAGGGAGATCAATAACCCGACTTACCTAAACACTTATTCGGTCTTAGGGAATTCCAAAACCCACGTCGATTAAAACGACCCAGGCAGCGTTGCCAAAAAATATTGAACACTTACTTATCCAAGAAATAGTTCGGTCTCCGGTCGCTCTTTGAAGGTCCGATCGGGTGGCAAACTAAAATACAGAGAGTAGATTTAAGCCCTGAAAACCAACCTAACGAAGTTAGGATAATTCTGAACCCAAAACAATAAAAAAGAATAACTTCAACCTTTCAGTATTTTATCCTAGTCCGATATTTTATTCTAGAACGTGTACTAAACGGCTGAAAACCTTTCTTGAGAATTGCACTTGAGACGAGAAACGGAGACGTGGAGTTTGTTAGCAGAGTAAGCATTTACACTGGGTAAACCTAATCTTGGTCAATCGTTGAATAAAGTTATCATTGTGAAGAGATTATATTTCTATATATTCTTATATACAGAAATAGAATCTATTCTGCAAATATCAGACTCTGTAAGTCAAGTGAAAGTCTAGCTTATTTTTATTTATTTTTTTAGAAAAAACGTTGCCATACACTAGGAATTTCTCCTGTATCGTGGGTGCTTTTACAAACATTTAAACTTACATAAACAAACAGCCAGACCCGAAACAACTATCTGCAGGTCATACAAATATTTGTTCCGTGCGGGAATCGAACCCGCGACACGCAAATCAGCAGCCGATCGCTCAGCCACTGCGTCAACCGTGTTGTCAATGTCCCGGGTTTTGCCCGCTTGGCGTTCGATGATTTTTCACAGCATCGTACTACAAGGATAAAGAGATATCCTACTTGTTAATACAGGTTACAGACTATCTGACCGTTCGCAAACTTTTGCATTTATTTTAGTAGCAAGTTGTTGCAAAACAGAGTACAAAAAATGTTAGCAATTAATCTAATAACACAAATCACATAGCTATATTTTATAGGGTCTTATTGATATTACAATATTCCGTGGAAACATTAAGCGAAATAGAGGAAGGCTACATCGGAAGACGGCTTGACCGTGGTTTTTTTTATTAATATTGCTAAGAACTTGTTCAAGTACAAATAAGGGTCAGAGAAAATAAAGATTATTTTATTCATGACTAGCTGCCGCCCGCGGCTTCACCCGCGTGATGATAAAAAAATAGTATCCTATGTGTTATTCCAGATTATAATCTACTTCTGTGCCAAATTTCATCAAGATCAGTTCAGTCGTTTTGACGTGAAAGAGTTACAAACATCCATACATCCATCCGTTCCCACAAACATTCGCATTTATAATTGTTAAAATTAATAGTTGACATCAAATAAAACCGGTACTAGTTGTGTCAACTCTAGAATAATATCTATTTATAAAAAAAAAATAATAGGTTATGGGCCCAGACACGTTTTAGTATATAGTCAGTTAAAGTTGTAAGTTATAGTTTCAGTTAGTTTAACAGAAATGGCTTTCAGTATGAACTCGTTTATTGCAAATGTGCCGAAACTGAAAGGTCGGGAAAATTATAGTGAGTGGGCGTTTGCCGCCGAAAATCTGTTAGTACTCGACGGAAAGCTAAATTTTCTCAAGACTGAAGGAGTTGAAGCCAACATTGCTGAGGACGCTATGACCAAAGCTAAGTTAATCTTAACTATAGATCCGTCGTTATATGTACATGTTAAGAGTGCTAACACGACTAAGGAACTATGGCAGAAATTACAACAAATGTTCGATGACACCGGCTTTTCGAGAAGAATCATGTTATTAAGGAATTTAATATCAATACGTCTCGAAACTTCAGAGTCAATGACAAGTTATATTACTCAAATTATTGAAACGGGGCAGAAATTATCAAGAACTGGATTTTTAGTGAACGACGAATGGATTGGATGTCTACTGTTGGCGGGATTACCCGAAAAATATTTCCCAATGCTAATGGCCATTGAACATTCGGGGATCGCCATTACGGCGGATGTTGTAAAATCAAAGTTGTTAGACATGTCCGGAAATGAAGATTCGACAGGAACTGCATTATATTCTAAAGGTTGCCCGCGTGTCAATCAAAAATCGAAGCCGTTCAACAAATCCATAAATTCGTTCAAAGATGGCGAAATGTCAAATGTCAAAAATAAAGTCATCAAGTGTTATCGTTGTAAAGAGATCGGGCACTACAAAAACAAGTGTACAAAAGTTCAAGATACAAAAACAAACAATCATAATGCGTTTACTGCCGTGTTTTTAAGTGGAAACTTCGGGAGGAATGATTGGTACTTGGATTCCGGTGCGAGTGTGCACATAACCTCGAATGTTAACAATATACGAAACGCATCACAAAATACAAGTATTAAGGAAATTACAGCAGCCAATAGAGGAATGATGCCTGTGTTATGCTCGGGTGATGTCGATATTGTTACGATCACGTCTAAAAGCAGAACCTCTATCACAGTAAAGGACGTGTTATGTGTGCCGAGTGTTGCTACGAATTTGATATCAGTGAGTAAATTAATTCAAAATGGAAATAGAGTGGACTTCCAGAAAAATTGTTGCTATATCTACAACAGTAGAGATCAACTGGTTGGAGAGGCCAGATTAGTTGATGGTGTTTACAAACTTAATGTGGAAAGTACACACAACTGTTTGTTTACGATATCTGACAGTGTGAAGAGCGAATTATGGCATCGAAGAATGGGTCACTTGAATAGCAGTGATCTTAATAAAATGAAAGAAGGTGCAGTTGTGGGTATCGACCAAACCAAGTATTTAAATATTTTAAGGAATTCAAAGCTTTAGCTGAGAATCAACAGATTAATAAAATTAAAATACTTAGAACAGATAATGGTCTGGAATTCTGTAATGCATTGTTTGACAGTTACTTGGCTGAAGCTGGTATAGTACATCAAAAGACTAACACGTATACCCCAGAACAGAATGCAATTAGTGAACGAATGAACAGAACTTTGGTGGAAAGGGCTCGTTGTATGTTGTTTGATGCGGGACTAGAGAAATTTTTTTGGGCTGAGGCCATAAATACAGCTGTTTACCTTAGAAATAGGTCACCGGCATCGGGATTACAAAATATGACACCATTTGAGCTCTGGACTAAAAGAAAACCAAATCTTAGTCACATCCGGATTTTTGGGAGTCAGGTTATGGTGCATATCCCAAAGGAAAAGCGACTTAAATGGGATACTAAGTCTAAACCACATATTCTGGTTGGTTATGCTGAAAACGTAAAAGGGTATAGAGTTTATGACCCAAACAAGAGGTGTGTGTCTGTCAGCAGGGATGTCATAATTCAAGAAAATTTAAAAAGTAAAATAGATGATAAGATATTGGTTTCAGTGGGGGAAATCTCAGAAACGCAACAAGTTAAGAGTGAAATAGATGAGTCTGTTGATATAATCGGTAATACTGAATCTGAAAATGATATTAACCAGATGGATAATACTGACCAGGCTAATAACTCTATATTGCAGAATGTAGATGAGATTCCTACTCCAGAAGAACCAAAGAGAATCAGGAAGCAAACACAGCGTTATGGCTACTCAAACTTGTGCATGCAGTCAAATGCTGGAAATCAAAATGATCCACTTAGTGTCAAACAAGCTCTACAAGGCCCTGACAAAGACAATTGGATTACTGCGATGGAAGAGGAACTTCAAGCATTTGAAGAGAATGATGCCTGGGTAGTGATCAGTGAAGTGCCTCAAGGAAAGACTTTAGTTCAGTGTAAATGGGTCTATAAAAGAAAGTTAGGTATTGATAACAGTGTTAGATATCGTGCTCGTTTGGTGGCAAAGGGCTTCACCCAGAAACCAGGGATAGACTATGACGAGACATTCTCACCTGTAGTGCGTCACTGTACCTTAAGATTGTTATTTGCACTCTCTGTACAATTAGACTTAAATGTAACTCACTTGGATGTCAAAACTGCTTTCTTGAATGGTGTTTTAAAAGAGGATATTTATATGGCTTACCCACAAGTTGATTTAGACAGTAATAATAGCAGGAAAATTGTTAAACTAAATAAAGCTATTTATGGATTGAAACAATCCGCAAGATCATGGTATGAAAAAGTTGATCAGTGTCTGACAGAATTAGGCTTCAATAGAAGTCGTATAGAGCCATGTGTATTCACAAAATTTCATGATAATGTTAAAGTTATTATTGCTTTGTATGTGGACGATTTCTTTGTGTATTCAAATTGTAAAGTAGAGACAGATAACTTAATATCAGTACTGAGTTCTAAATTTCAAATTAAAGATCTTGGACAGGTAAAGCAATGTTTAGGAATGAGAGGCTAAACATTGTCAGTGGTGACTCCCGCTCCAGCCGGTTTCTGGCGCAAAGGTTGTCCATTGCCATCCAACGCGGAAATGCGGCAAGTGTTATGGGCACTTTTGCGCCGGGAATGGTCAGGGGCGGGTTATTTAATTAGATTATGACATGTAATTTTGTACAGAAATTTTGAGTATTTAATGAATTAATTTGTGTTTAATGTATTATATTCATCGACTCTAGGAATGAGAGTAAATATTGATCATGAGAATAATGCTTGTACCTTAGATCAGGAACAATACATTGATCAATTGTTGATTAAATTTAACATGCTAAATTGTAAAGAGGCTAGTACACCTATGGAAACAAAACTAAATATTGATAAAAATAACAATGTTAATGATACTAATATTCCATATCAACAGTTAATAGGCAGCCTCATGTACTTGTCTGTGTTAACAAGACCTGATATAGCTTTTAGTGTTAGTTTTTTAAGTCAATTCAATTCTTGTCATACTAGTTCTCATTGGAATTATGCTAAACGCATTCTCAGGTATTTAAAGAAGACTAAACATCATTGCATAAGGTATGTAAAGGGAAACTCAGAGTTGTTGGGATTTGCTGATGCCGACTGGGCTAATAACGGTTATGACCGGAAATCTTATACAGGGTATTGCTTTATGATGTCAGGGGGTGTCATTTCGTGGGAAAGCAGAAAACAGAGGACTGTGGCTCTTTCGAGTATGGAAGCAGAATACATGTCAATGGCAGAGGCATGTAAAGAATCCATGTATTTAAGAGTAATTTTGTCTGAAGTCACTAATCAAGATATTTGTCCTATTACCTTATACAATGATAGTCAGAGTGCTCAAAAATTTATTGTTAATCATGCCTTACATAGAAAAAGTAAACATATAGACATCCGTTATCATTTCCTAAAAGATGCTGTCAGTAATAATGTTATAAAGATAAAATATATGTGTACTACTGATATGCCAGCTGATGTTCTCACAAAGGCACTTGGTGCAACAAAACATTGCCAATGTTGTGAAACCTTGGGAATTGCTAATTAATAAAATTAAAGGAAAGGGAATTTAATGGTTTTATGTGATGTAGTGGGGGTGTTAAAATTAATAGTTGACATCAAATAAAACCGGTACTAGTTGTGTCAACTCTAGAATAATATCTATTTATAAAAAAATAATAATAATAATATTAGTAAATAACTATGGCAACCCCAAGTGTCACGTACGTTGTGATTTGTTCCTCCGAAGAAAAAAATATAAAATAGTGTTCTTGGCCTCAACAAAATATAAATTAATTGCCTAAACAAAATCAATAAGCAAAACCTAAAAACATCAACAATAGAAACTTCCGAAACCCTGCCGAAATGAATTATATTTTAAAATTTTTAATGACTGACAGACAATGGCAAGTTGACATTGTCACCTCTCAAAAATGTGAAAAATGGATAATTACAATGTAAAATGATAACACGATTAGCGGCTCGCCGACTTGCACGCCTTCCACCTCCGGACTCGCCGCTCAGCTCCGCCTCGCCGCCGCCGGAACCCAGCCTCATCGTGAGCGCTGTGACACCGGCCGTGGCAGTTGCGTCGAGCTCGAGCGACGAGTATTTTTCCCCGCCCACGACGCCACCACCTGCTCGTCGACGGGGAGGACGCCGGCCACCGGACGGCTTAGGACTCCGAGGCCCACCGGCCTCTGATAGGGTCCCAGCTCCCGGTGGAAGTGTGCAGCGCATGCGATGGACTAGTTCCATTAACGAAAATGTCATGCGCTCATATTATGGGGCTACAGAGGGGGGAAACAACCTGACTGCGTACCGGGTTCGGATGCTCTCTCTGTTTCAGGTGCTTGAGCCAGCTGTCAACGTGTCGGCACAACGACTATCGGATCAGGTGCGGGTAATCCAGCGTAATCGTATGTTGGATGACACTGTACTTGATCGCTTGCGAACCGAAATGCAGAGTAGCCAGGTCATTACCTCTTCGTCGCAGGCTGTGGTTCCACCACAGTCCCACGAACTAGTTAGTCACGCTGACGAGGTAAGTAATGACATGGCTACTAATGTAAGTACCCAGTGCAATGAGGAATTAATGAGGAGTGCTTTGGAGGGTGCGATTCGAGAATATCGGTACATATCGCCCGAACTTAGACCACGTTTGCCTCGGTTGCCCATGCATAATAAAAATAGGGCGCTGGTGGCTGTTCTGGATTCGCAGTTGTCAAACTATTTTGACAACTGCGAAAACCTCACTGATGCTCACTCAATACTGTATTGTGCGGCTGTAGCGGCGTGTCGTGTAGCTCATGTAAACTTTCCTGATGACAGAGCTACACGACCGAAACCAGCTGTACCAGTCTGGCAGTACAGGATTGAGCGACGTATTGGTGTGGTCAGAACACTCATTGGCAAACTTATCTGTTTCAGGGGGGGTAACACTCGACCTCGAGTGATGCGCTTTGTGAGGCGGGCATTTGCAGGGACTGATATTAGTCCTTCAGATTACATGTCCCACATCACAGAGCGCATCGACTTCCTGAAGCAGAAAATGTATGCATGGGCAAACCGTATTCGTAGGTATAAGCGGCGGGTGGAACGATACACTTTGAATCGTACATTCCAAAGCGATGAAAGGTGGGTGTATAGAGCATGGGAGCGACCGGACCAAGGTGTGTCTGACACGCACCTACCGGATGATGACGCCATGTGCTCGTTTTGGCGTAGCATTTGGTCGGTGCCTGTCAGTCATACCGAGGGTGAATGGACTCGGGAAGTCGAGCAAGCGTGCGATCCAATACCAGAAATGGGGGCAATAACAATCAGCCCCCAAGATGTAGCTTGTGCGGTCCGTCCGTTGCCTAATTGGAAATCTCCAGGGCCGGACGGACTGCACAACTTTTGGTTAAAAATGATCCAAAGGTCGCACGCTCGTTTGGCGACCCTTTTCCAGACAACCTTAGAGTCAGGATCGCTACCCAAGTTCTTGACAACTGGAATAACCCACCTGCTCCATAAATCAGGTAGTACGGCGGAACCCAAAAACTATAGACCAATAACGTGTCTTCCTACAATGTATAAAGTTCTTACATCCATTTTGAGGGCTAAAATCTCTAAACACATTGATGACAATTCTATCATGTCTGCTTCTCAGAATGGATGTAAGAACGGGTCCCGTGGTACTAAGGAGCTGCTCCTCATTGATATGGCCATTAGCCAACAGGTTCGCCGTTCCCGAAGGCATCTATCGACATGTTGGATAGACTATAAGAAGGCCTATGACTCCGTGCCACATACATGGCTCATGAGGGTGCTAGAATTGTATAAAGTTGATGCAACTCTGCGCACCTTCCTGAACTCGTGTATGAGGCAATGGAATACGGTCCTTCGCTATCCAGGATCTCGGCAGATCCAGAGGAATAGTGAGCCGATAAGGATAGAGCGAGGTATATTCCAGGGCGATAGTTTGAGTCCACTTTGGTTCTGCTTAGCCTTGAATCCTCTAAGCACGTTGCTGGAGGGTTCAGGTCTGGGCTATCGATTGAGGAGAGGTGGTCAGGTTATATCTCACCTCCTTTACATGGATGACCTGAAACTCTTTGCCCCCAACGATTCGCAACTGATGGAACTACTGAAGGTAACTGAAACCTTTAGTAGTGCCATCAGTATGGAATTTGGTGTGGACAAATGTGCGGTCATGCATGTAAAGCGAGGGGAAATTGTGGAATCTGTGGGAACCCAACTCTCGGATTCCATACACCTTAGATCCCTCTCAGCAAACGAAACCTACAAGTATTTGGGTATGTCGGAAGCGTTGGGTATCAATGTTGCTGACATGAAGCAATCGTTGAAGGAGCGCTTCTTTGGCCGCCTGAGAAAAGTATTTAATAGTCTTTTATCAGGTGGAAACAAGGTGCGTGCTTTCAACGGTTGGGTCATGCCGGTTTTGATGTACTCTTTCGGCATACTCAAATGGACTCAAACAGAACTGGACGCCCTGGATAGGAAGGTCCGTACATTGTTAACGGCATTTCGTATGCATCACCCACGTTCTTCGGTTATGAGACTGTATATCCCGCGGAGTTGTGGAGGTCGAGGTTTTTTAAACGCCAAGACTCTCCACAATCGCGAGATATTCAGTCTCAGGGAATATTTCCTAGAAACCGACGTGGGAATGCATCGGGATGTGGTTGCAGTGGACAAAGGCCTCACCCCGCTCTCCTTGGCTAAAGAGAACTGGTGCAAACCTGTAGTGCTTGACACTAACGACCGCAGGGAGGTATGGCAGAGTAAGGAGCTTCACGGACGCTTTTTCCGGGCCCTACATGGACCCGATGTAGATCATTCAGCGTCCGTAGCCTGGCTACGTTCCGGGGATCTCTTTGGAGAAACTGAAGGTTTTGTCTGTGCAATTATGGATGAAGTTATGATGACAAATAACTACCGGAGATTTATTGTGAAGGACGGCACGGTTGACATATGTCGGGCATGCCACCGTCCGGGTGAATCAATTCGACACATTATCTCCGGTTGTTCTCGTCTAGCTAACGGAGAGTACTTGCATAGACACAACCTTGTAGCCAGGATTATCCATCAGCAACTTGCTCTAAAATACAATCTTGTGGAATCGGAAGTGCCGTACTACAGGTATGAGCCCGACCCAGTTCTTGAACATGGCAATATCACATTGTACTGGGATCGATCCATCATCACTGACAGGACTATTGTTGCTAACAAGCCTGATATAGTGGTGGTGGATCGATCAGAGCGGCGCGCAATGATTGTTGACATAACAGTCCCGCATGATGAGAACCTCGTGAAAGCCGAGAAAGATAAGCAAATTAAGTATATTGACTTTTTTTTTTTTTTTTTTTCGGGTGGGAAATCATCCAATGACTTCCCCCGCTCTGGGTGGAGCGGAGGGGCATGTCAGACTTGTACTGACTAAAACCCACCCATGTTTCTTCTATTGCCCTTTACGTTCCGAGGCCGCGGTATCTCTTTCGAACAACCCGCAACCCCGGCAGGCAGAGGCTCTGGCAAGCCCCTCTGCTTTGCTGACTCTCTTTGAGGCGCGCGTGAAACACGAACGCGCCGTCGACACGGCCTGTCGTCAATCGACGGACGGACGGTGAACTACCCATTGCTCACCGCCCACAGGCCCGCATCTACGGTGGCCGGAAGTCGTCTCGCGGCGCCCGGCGCCATGGGCGTCTCCCGCGGCGGCTGGGTTGGGCAGATGTTCTTTCCCTCAAACGCCCGGCCACCTCCTTCGCTAACATTACTGCTTCGCAGAAGGTGGTGACCGCTTCCCATTCCCTCTCGCTCCGGACCATGGCCTGAACCAGGGCCGGACGCGAGAGATCGCCGCCGCCGATCGCCTCTACGAGGGCACGGCGGTGCTCCGCCCAAGCCGGGCAGATCGCCACTGTGTGCTCCACCGTGTCCTCCGGGCGATCGTCACAATGGTGACACCCGGGCGCTTCCTCCCGCCCGATGATGTGTAGGAACCTCCCGAAACTTCCGTGTCCGGTGAGGACCTGCGTCAGGCGGTAGGTGAGGACGCCATGACGCCTCTCCAGCCACTCCTCAAAGAGGGGACTTACCGCCACTATTGTAGCGTGCCCTGCACGGGGTTGCGACAGTCGCTCTCTCCATGCCACCATGAGATCGCACCGGAGGTCTGCCCGCCGAGCGGCAACTTGCCGCGGCAGTGGGTTTTCCCCCCGGTGTAGTGCCTCCGCGCGCCACTCAAACAGGCGCGCGAGGACTATCGCCTCCAGATCCCACGGTGGCAGTCCGGCAAGGAGGCTTGCTGCCTCGCCGGAGATCGTGCGGTAGCCCCGGACAAGCCGTATGGCCACCACCCTTTGGGGCGCGTTCAGATAGTGGGCGGCGCGCCGCCCTAAAGAACGCGCCCATACTGGGGCCCCGTAAAGGGCCATGGACCGCACGACTCCGGCATAGAGCCTACGGCAGGAGGCGTTTGGCCCCTTGAGGTTGGGCAGGAGCCGCTTGAAAGCAGCCCCCGTCCGCTCGAGCTTGGGAGCCAAACGTCGGAAGTGTTCGACGAAGTTCCACCGGCTGTCGAGGACGATTCCCAGGTACTTCATCGTCGACCCGACGCCGATGCGAACCCCTCCTACCGTCAACTGGGATCCCGACGGTGGCGTGTTTCCGCGGCCATGAAAAACCATGGCCTCGGATTTGTGCAAGGCCACCTCGAGACCCAGTAGCCGGATCCTCTCCGCGACTATCGCAACCCCGCGTGTCACATTGTCGGCCGCCGCCTGGTGCGACCCCCCCTGAGCCAGGACGAGCGTGTCGTCAGCGTAACAAACTACACTGACGCCGCTGGGGAGGTCGGCGCGCAGCACCCAGTCGTAGCCGATGTCCCACAGGAGCGGCCCCAAGACCGATCCCTGTGGGACACCGCACGACATCTCTCGCCGGTTCCACTCTCCAGAGCGACCGGGGTATATGACGGCCCTGTCCGTCAGATATGCCCCGACCACACGACGAAGATAGGTCGGCATCCGGTGGTATTGGAGTGCCTCCCTGATGCAGCCCCAGGGCATGGTGTTAAACGCGTTAGCGATGTCGAGAGACACCGCCACGACAACCCCACCCCTGGACACTGCAGCCCCCGTCGTGAGGGCTCTCACGCGCATGATGGCGTCCACCGTCGAGCGCCCCTTGCGGAAACCATACTGGTGCTCCGCAAGATCCGGCCCCGTCCCCACAAGGTGCCCGACGAGGCGGTTTGCAATTACTCTTTCAAAGAGCTTGCCCACCTCGTCGAGCAGCACAATGGGCCGGAATGCGGACGGAGAGTCCGCAGGGCGCCCCGGCTTCTGAATGAGGACCAGCTTCCCCGTCTTCCAACGAAGTGGGAACTGGCCTCTCTCCAAGCATGCGCTTAGGAGCCCTAGTAGTCGGGGCCCGAGAGCCTCCAGGGCCAGGACCCAGGCTTTGCCATGCAAGCCGTCGGGTCCCGGGGCGGTGTTTTTGGCTTTCAGCCTGCCCACCGCCGCTCTCAGATCCACCCCAGTCACCTCCGGAACGTCGTCGTCGTCGTTGTCCTCGTGGTGCGCTTGTGGCACCGCAAGCGGCGGAGCCATGGGCGGAGGAGCATGCTCCCCTCGCGAAGGGAACAGAGCGCTCACCACATCCTCAACTAGTTGGGGCCGGAGACTCTGCGTCAGCGGGGGGGCCCTGGTGCGGAGTTTATCCCGCACCATCTTGTATGGGCGCCCCCACGGATCCCCGTCCAGAGACTCCAGCATCTCCTCGCGGGCCAGATCCTTGGCCCGCAAGACACCTTCTAGGAGGGCGGTCTTCGCCGCTCTGTACCCCTCATACAGCTCCGCCTCGATGGCTGCCGCATCTGGTGTTCTGATGCGGAGCCTGCGGTGCCTGGCGTACCGGTGTCGCGCAGCGACGCATGCCTCTCGCAGTGCCGTCAGCTCGCGCGACCACCAGTACACCTGACGCCGGGCGCTTCCAGGCCGGACTCGGGGCATTGCCACGTCACAGATCTCAGACATGGCCTCCTGGAACCAGTCCGCCTCGTGGTTAGTGTTGGCAGGCCTGTCCGGTGATGACACCCAGGCCTGCACGATCGAGGCTTCCAGGAGGAGCTCCCGGTCCAGCTGTTTCAGCGCCCAACGCGGACCACTCGGGGCCTGTAGGACCGGCGCGCTGGAGGTCTGGGTGGAGACGTCGAGCCGGATATACCGGTGATCGGAGTAGGTCTCCACCTCCTCCATGACGCGCCAGTCGACGACACGCGGCGACAGAGCGGGGCTCGCGAACGAAATGTCCACCACAGACTCGCCCCGCATCCGCACACACGTGGGGACAGAACCCCGATTTAGGACGACCAGGCCTGTCTCCAGTGCCCAGTCCTCCACCATCCTTCCCCGCACATCCGTGTAGCGAGAACCCCAAGCCAAGTTCTTGGCGTTGAAGTCCCCGAGCACTAGCACGGGGAGGGAGGGGAGTATATTGACTTGGCTCGCGAGGTTGTCGACATGTGGGATGTGGACTCAGCGATCATTGTGCCGATAGTCGTATCTGCCAATGGCTTAATTGCCAAGAGCCTCGACCAATACCTGAGGAGGCTCTCGTTAGGCAGCTGGATCAAGGGCTTGATACAGAAAGCGGTACTCCTGGACACGGCTCGTATTGTTAGGAGGTTCCTTTCTCTGGAGCCCTGACCGCCGGTAGCTTGGACCCTGTTCCCGATACCGGTGGGCTACTATTTTTATATTTTTAAATGTTTTTTTTATGATTTTTAGAAATATTTAAAAATGTAATTATATGTATGTAAAAATAAATAAATGTACGAAAAAATATTAGTAATAGGAAAGTAACTGAAACTTTTAGTAACGCCATCAGGATGGAATTTGGTGTGGACAAATGTGCAGTCATGTATGTTAAACGAGGAGAGATTATGGAATCCGAGGGAATTCAACTCTCGGATTCCATACACCTCAGATCCCTTTCCTCATCCGAAAGCTATAAGTATTTGGGTATGTCGGAAGCGTTAGGCATTAACGTGGCTGACATGAAGCAACTGTTGAGGGAGCGTTTCTTTGGTCGCCTGAAGAAGGTATTAAAAAGCCTTCTTTCCGGCGGGAACAAGGTGCGCGCCTTCAACAGTTGGGTCATGCCGGTTTTAATGTACTCTTTCGGCATACTCAAATGGACGCAGACTGAACTCGATGCCCTGGATAGGAGAGTCCGTACATTGCTGACTGCAAATCGGATGCATCACCCACGATCATCGGTGATGAGACTGTACATCCCACGGAAGTGTGGGGGTCGAGGCTTTTTAAACGCAAAGACCCTCCACAACCGAGAGGTGTGCAGTCTCAGGGAATATTTCTTAAAAGCCGACGTGGGTATGCACCGAGATGTAGTCGCAGTGGACAAGGGACTCACCCCGTTGTCCATGGCTAAAGAGAATTGGCGCAAACCTGTAGTACTTACTACCGATGACCGCAAGGAAGTATGGCAAGGTAAGGAGCTTCACGGGCGCTTCTACAAGGCTCTTCATGGGCCCGATGTAAATTTTCTGGCGTCCGTGTCCTGGCTACGATTCGGTGACCTATTTGGTGAAACTGAAGGTTTTGTCTGTGCGATTATGGACGAAGTTATGTTGACGAACAACTACCGGAAATATATTATGAAGGATGGGACGGTTGACGTGTGTCGGGCATGCCATCGTCCTGGTGAGTCCATCAGACATATTATTTCTGGTTGTTCTCGTCTAGCTAACAGCGAGTACTTGCATAGACACAACCAAGTAGCCAGGATTATTCATCAACAACTTGCCTTGAAATATAATCTTGTTGAATCTGAGGTACCGTACTACAAGTATGTGCCCGACCCAGTTCTCGAGAAAGACCATGTCACGCTGTACTGGGATCGGTCTATCATTACTGACAGGACTATTGTCGCCAATAAGCCTGACATAGTGGTGATAGACCGATCAGCGCGCCGCGTAATGATAATCGATGTTACCATCCCACATGACGAAAACCTCGTGAAAGCTGAGAAAGAAAAACAACTAAAATATCTTGACTTGGCACACGAGGTTGTTGACATGTGGAATGTAGACTCGGCTATCATTGTGCCGATTGTCATAACGGCCAATGGCTTAATTGCCAAGAGCTTCGACGAACATCTTTCGAAGCTCTCCTTAGGTGGTTGGATCAAGGGCCTGATTCAGAAGGCAGTACTCCTCGATACGGCCCGTATTGTGAGGAGGTTCCTGTCTCTGGAGCCCTAACCACCGGTAGCTTGGACCCTGCTCCCGCTACCGGCGGAAACCTATTTTTATATTTTAAAATGTTTTTTTGTGAAATTTATTTTCTAAGAAATATTTAAAAATGTAATTTTAAGAAGCTAAGTGAATAAAGGAATAATAATATTAGTAGGAATTATAATATTATTAGGAAATAGTAGGACTTTCATAAACAGCAAAAGTATTGTCTAAAGGCAGTCTATACTCAAGTCTACGCACTACCTTAATTTTCGACTAATATGTAACTCGTACATTGGATAACAATGCATGTTCCGTTCAAACGCTTGTGATCAAATGCCTTCCTTGCTTTATTTAAACTTGAATTGGAAATATTTTTCACAACTGTTTCCATGAACAACGTTTTCCTCGACTGAATAAGACAAATGTGTAGTTATTTGAAAGGCTTACTTGTCTTCGAACAATCTAAGTAAATATGTATCTGTAGAAATATCGTGGAGTTTATGCATAAATATAGAGGAAGTTTTTTCGTTTTGCATGTATGTACAATTGAACACATCAAGTCAACATAGTTTTTAAAGCTATTTTAATTTGTACGTACAGTTCAAGTTGTTAGTGGGTAAATTTAAGATCCTTAGGTGCGATAAGACCGCCATTCTAACCATAGAGAAAGCAAATTTGAAAAAGTGTTGTATTTCAATTTTGTTGCACAATAAATTACATTCTATATTTATTAGATTCTATATATAACATTCTATATATATTATTATAACAGTAACTACAATACTTATCCATTTCCTTGGTTGAAAACTGAAGTGAAATGAAAGAAAGAAAACCACACACCTAGTATATGTGTGTGGTTTTCTTTCTTTGAAGTTGCTGTGGATGCATGCTTACATAAATTACCTACCACGGTATAGCGTTTTCGACTGCTAGGTTCCATATTCGATGAGACGCAGCCAACTTCACAATTTGATTTGACGACACGGTTGGCACAGTGGCTGAGCGATCGACTGCTGCGCTGCGTGTCGCGAGTTGGATTCCCGCACGGAACAAATATTTGTATGGCCTGCAGATAGTTGTTTCGGGTCTAGCTATTTGTGTATGTGAGTTTAAATGTTTGTAAACGCACTGACGATAGAACGGAAATAGTTTGCGGCAATGATATTTTTGTTTAAATAAATAAAAATTGCCTCTTCCCCTAAAAATGTTTTGTTTAATTCAGAAGGTTGTTGTAAATTTCCTGATCATTAATCTAATGTTTTTTAATTTAATGATCAACGTGCTACTTTTGACAACAACCAGCATTATTTTAGAATGTTTTTTTTTTTAGAATCAGTATTAAGATTAACTTTTAAATTAACCTCGTCTTATATGTTATTGTAACTAAGTCTGAATAGTCACAAAGCTTTTCATTTAAACTAACCGCGACAAATCATAAGTTATCAACGTTTAGTCCTGAATAATAAAGTCCTCTAGGTTTATGAATAGAATTGAGCCAGAAATATTCCTTGTCCAAAGGAGAGCCGTTCCTAATTGAAGTGCTTTCAAAAGCCATTGAATATAGATTGCAACAAGACGTTTGCATTTCCAAACAAAAGGGAATGTTGAGTAGCATTCATTGAAATATCAAAGCAGTCCGTACTTCTGTTAAAGCACTAGTTTATTGTTTAATGGAATATTTACTTCAATTTACTTGTAATGGTAGTGATTGGGATACTATTGAATATTCTTGTAATATTATTTTTAGGGTTCCGTATTTTAAAAGGAAGAAACAGAACCATATACTTAACTTTGTGGTCCCTTTGTCCTGTGAAAATTAACCCTCTAAGTTTACGCTCTCAAAAGATATGGCTGTTTATGTCGCAAGTTTGTACGGAACCGTCGCTGCGCGAGTCTGACTCGCTCTAGTTTTTATAGACTTATAGAGATTAATGTGATAACTGTAATTCAACTATCGGGAATACTAATACTGTGTGGATACAATGTTTTTCAATTTAGTACACACGACGACACATCAACCTATACAAAACCAGTTTATACAGATCTCCCATCCTACGATAAATGTACGGTCTGCCAATTATAGTTGCGAGATGAACATAAACTAGTTTTGTATAGGTTGGTTTTGTTAAGTCTAGTTAGAGTTTACACTTTACTCATTGTTACATGCCATCATGGTAACGTCAATAACAATGATAAATGATATTTATTTTGCAAGTAGGTGTTTTTAATAATACTTTTACACGTCGTATTTTTTTTAATTACTTCTCAGAGAAGAAACTCAGAGGTCATAGTCTCTTTTAACGGCTTGTATGCCATTATAGACACAATTAATTACGCATTGTGTCTCGCGTAGATCTACGTTCACAAGGGGTTAAGGTCCAAACAAAAGTCTTGATCTACTGACATGGGGACTATGCAGACTAGTGTCTCCACATAATGGTCCTAACGTCATACACAAATAATATTATTAATTAATTACTAAATTAAATCAAAATAATAAAATAAAATGAAATTAAAAAATAATAATAAAATACTTAACTAAAATAGAAATTCGTTGAGTAAACAACACCACATCACCCACCTTTAATCCGTAAGGCTAGGCAGAGAAAGCCATGGTAAGTGCGATATTTCATCATCATTCGTTATTTCAAAGTCTCATGTAATACGGACAAGCGTGTCTCTATCCCGAGACTTCCAGCTGGTACTGAGAATTTTCTGTTGAGAAAATATAATAGCACCTCACCTGGAAATCTAGGGACTTCTGAGTTTATGCATTATACCTTTATCACTTTACCTGCAAAGCACTATGCAGTTTATAGAATCTGTCGTGTGTTTACCTATTAGACGATGACTAAATCGACACTGTGTGCTTACGGGAAGCAACACACGCGACCCACCACGCATATTGCACATACATGTGTAGTTTGATACAATCGACCACTACCGCTGATTTGATTGGATGTTCCTAAACCATATCTACAGGTTAGTTTGACTTTGGTGTTTCGTGGAAACAATATTATGAACGAGCTTCCGCCCACGACTTCGTCCGCGTGGCATAGTTACTTTGGGCTAACACTAACTTTAACTCGCGTGTTGATCGATAAAAAAATCTTTCTCTCCCCTTTTGTTCCCTCTTTCCCCTCTTCTCATTTTTTTTATATTATCCTATGTCTGTCTCCAGGGTCCCAACTATCTCTGTACCAAAATTCATAAAAATCGATTTTGCCATTTAGGCGTGAAGACGTAACAAACAAACAAACTCACTTTCGATTTTATAATTTTAGTAAGGATTCCGATTATTCCAATATTGATAATCTGAATTACATCCGTACGTATTAGGAAGTGTATAGATTGGTATCATAGATAAGGGAGCGAATGATAGAGCGACGGTTGACTCGGGGAAAATGGAAGAAATTAACCAAGTAAGCAATAAAATTGGGCCAAAGTAACAACCGATTGGGTTCCGAACAACAGGACCCAGCGACGCGGTAGGCCCAGCAGGAGATGGCGTGACGAGCTATATAGACTTCCACGAAAAGGAGTTTGCCCTGTAGTGGGACACAATTGGCTCATAATAGATAATAATAATAATATATAAGTACCTACGAGCGTGAGACAAGAGTAGGGGAGGTATTAGGAAGTATTGTTTTCGAATGAAAAAAGTTTTATACACGGACAAAGACATTGAAATATTTGTGAATGATAGATGGGGCAAGACGAAAAACATCCTAATCCAATACTTATTACTGCTTGGTAACAAATCGTTCTGTCTAATGCCAGTTGCCCGCTTGCCAGATGGCATTTGTGAGTCATAATCTTAATTTTTCAATTTTACTTCATACTTTTCTGCTTTTCTACTAAACAGCATTTCAGTCTTCTAAATGAGAAATCATTTTGTCATTTATCATATTACTTCATTCGTGACGAATATCAGTATCATTTATATTAAACAGTGCATTTTTTCACAATTGAATAAACATTATTTTAAAATTGCTTATTCAAAAGTCTCCCATTATTACTCTTCCGAGCTCTGTAGTCATACGGCCTTGCAACTATCCGGAACATTCGGAGCATGTCACAGACATCCGACGTGTTCCAACATGTTCCACCCGAAAGCAAACTAACGAGTTCTGTGGCCACAACTTTTATATCAACTTTTCTAGCTTTCCAAAGTCGTTTTCCCGATTTCAGCCACGTGAATGCCGAGTAATAGTTGCCAGTTACTTTTTTTATTAACATTGATAAAATCATACGACACACTAGAACCTTTTATTAAACAATCCAGCTAAACTTAAACGACTTTGGTGGTGTTATACATTTCTTTTTAAAACGTTTTAATATTGATGTTAGAATGCTGGAAACTTTGAATGTATTACTCGCGCAAGTTGGGAAAGTCAATTTTGTGATGTTCGTTGGTGCCCCTGTGCGCGCTTTTACTTAATATTTCGAATATTGATGGATTTTGAATGCCCTTGATACATTCCTATCATAAGACCGTCTCTGCGAAGCCACTACACTTCGTTACCGCGATAGATCTTCACTGCCATACTACTTGATTCGATGCACGTTACCGCGAAAGATTTTCACTGCGATACTACTTAACTTCGATGCACGCTACCGCAATAAACTACGGAGCAACTTGGCTTTGATAAATCTATTGCGAAACATCAATACAGAGAAACTTTTACCCTCGACATCCCTGCTCGTCTTTCGTTAAGCTTGTCATATTACCTATCTACATTTATTTTATTTATTTTTTATATTATCACCTATCAGATCGAAAATATGTTTTGAATGGGCTTTGAAAATATATAAACCAAAACGCTTAGTGAACAAAATAATACGCACATCAAAAAAGTCTAGGCACACGCGTGTACTATTTCAAGTTACTATTCAATTATAATATTATCATTTCTTAGCAAGGTTATACCTATGTAAACTTTTTGATCTAGACGACATACTGGCTGGTTGTAACAAAAAAATCGAGATTCATTTGTTTTTTTTTTTTTCACAAATTAAAAAACGCATTTGTTCGAATTTTATAACGTTTTCTTTGCTTAATAAAATTTTGTATTCCGTATCAATTTTATGAATAAAACATTAATTTGAAAAAAGTTTTGAACGAATTTGGATTTTGAGTCATTTTTACGTCATGGAGTGACGTCATTTAAATGCAAATGAAATGAAAAGAGCTGTAGGGATGTTGCAAGCGGGAAAAGTCAGTCTCAAGTATCTCGGTATTTTGGTGTCAACAGAAGCGTTATTTGCCATCTTCGTCAGCGTCACACACGGGGGATCGTACTGAGCAGCACCCAGGTCGAGAGGAGGTATGTGATGTGTGTATTATTTTGTTCACTATGCGTTTGGTTTATATATTTTTTAGGCTCATTCAAAACATATTTTCGTTCTTATAGGTGATTATACAATAAATAAATAAAATAAATGTAGATAGGTAATATGACAAGCTTAACGAAAGACGAGCAGGGATGTCGAGATTAAAAGTTTCTCAGTATACGATGTTTCGCAATAGATTATCAAAGCCAAGTTGCTCCGTAGTTTATCGCGGTAACGTGCATCGAAGTGAAGTGGCTTCGCAGAGACGGTATTTCGCCGTTACGTGCATCGCAATTTTGTAGCATCGTATTAGCGTTGATCGATATTTTGTGCGTCGACATTCCGTATTCTACTCACATTTTTACTCTTTTGCGATGCATGTTAATTTTGCTCTCCTAAATATAGGGTAACAAAAACAATTGAGACAATTGAAAATGATTTATTTCAACTTTTTAATTATGTTTTCACTTTCTTACAAACAATTATTTTAAATTACTTATCAACATCAGTTCAAATATGAACGCTTTATTTACAAGTTCTTAACTTTCTAACAATTCAGTATTGGGTTACTTAAATCACAAGTTATCCCATCTCTAGTGGAGTATCATAAATGTCCAATCACATATTCGTCTATTAAATCAGACGTACCTACTATTATTTACAAAACATCTACTTAATTACGATATAGTAATGACGTCAACCATTCCGGTCTCGGTTGTGTAGGCTTGTACTCCGAAGGGCTTAGAGCCAACGGAGACGCAGCATCTGCTAAAGCCACCGAGGACGATGTCTCTGTTACAGCTATACTTGGTTTGGGTTTCAATATAGAACGCAATTCATCGTTGTCTGAAGCTCGATTTCGTTGCAGATTCTCCCGGGTCTCTTTCATCCTCGAAAGTTGTTCTCTCAGACTTCTATATTCTTCGAGGAATTTTTCCAGTTGAGAAGCTCGGAAATCAAAGTCCTCGATAGGTTGCCCGGTACGAGAATAGTCACGCAATCCGGAAAGGTCAAGAAGTGGTGTGGCAGAGGGCACAGTGGGCTGCTCCCTCGAAGGCGATGCCGGGAGACTTGGATTCCGACGTATTCTATTTCCACCAGTAGAAAGATCTAAAAAACTATTCGACCTCCGCCCAGACCTCTGCCGGCTTTTTTCGTACGTTCTGTCCAAAAAGCTGGCAGAATCTGCACCTGAGCTGTTTCTTCTGCTATTAAGAAGCGGACTACGACTATCGCACTCCTTTTTCCGTGGTATTGTGTAAAAGTAGTATGGATCATGTTTCATTTCACTTCGTAAGTACGAGGAGGTTCCTAGGGCGCTCATTTCAATGAGGTCGGGGTAATTCTTCTCGCTGTCACTACCAGAGAGGTCGTTGTCGAGGCGCTCGCGAGGCCGCGTACGTGGACATGTGCGCCCATTGTTGTTAAACCGACTGTTTTCAGATAATATCTCTACGTGGGCACTCATCATTCCCGTGGAATTGGAGCTTTGCACTGACTCTGACGTAGCATCAGATCTGAAACAACAAACGGGTTTAATTAAAATACGGAAATGAAATATAATAGAATTAAACAATGAGAAATGATGACTCTGTATGCCTCTTCCGTTGTATTGTGTTGCATGAATCAATATCTTGGAGTTGCCAGAGGGCTTATAACAATTAGAAGTCAGTCAGCTGCCGCACTAATGGAAACTAGCCACGCATGAGAAAATGATTGGCGCAATCACTGCACCCGTCTCGCCAGAGACATGAACGCAGACAATTGAAACGATCACAATTTACAAAATAAACTTTATTCGTTCCAACGATTGAAGCCAAGACCTCTCCGTCTGAGACATTAAGCTACTAAACCAAGGGGATTAGACAATAATTACTGAACTAATTTTCTCTCGTGCTCTCCAGGTTTGGGGAGATTTTCATCACAAGCTCGCCCCACGACCCACGTTAATTTGTAGTAGGTTCGCAATCAGTTGCGATTTAGGCTCTTGGCTTAGTATAAGCCCTTACAGACATAAAAACCCAACATATAAACGTTTAATGGCCAAATAGGATCACCAGAAACATTTATGTAATTCTGCGTAGATTTTTAATGTTTAATACATTTTAATAACCCAAAAAAATAATCAAACACAGATATTTTACATATATCTATCCTAATCTGTACCGACTATAAACTTGCATGAATGCTTAACTTTCATCGTCTACTATTGTTTCGAATGCAATCTTTCAGATAACGAGAATTAACACATTTCTGAAACACTTACATTGAAAAAATTCGAAAGAAGTCATATTATGACCCAGATATATAGATACGAATATATATACATTTATACGTATTCTATTTTGGGGACCAACCTTTTAACTTTTGTACCGAACTATGTATGATTTATCTTGGTGAGTACCGGTAAAAATAACTTAGTAACATTAACAATATGTTGAATAATAAAAACAATCTCACAAGCTGTTGTAGCTCATAATCTACACTTCTATATTATATAATAATATGAAGAGGAATGATTTTTTTTTGGAATTAACATAGGTTATATAAAACTACTATCACTTTTTATGAGTTGTGTAACCGCTGGGCACAGTTTTAATATAGTAATAAAACTTGAAAGCTTTAAACAATGTTACATAAAGAAACATTTAAAGCATTATGCTTGTTACTTATTTCTCAGCTTATGAGAGACCTCAAACAAATTCAATTTTATTAAACAATGACTTCGTAACATAGCATCAAATTATTTTTTTTATTAATGAAACTGGCAATTTGATTAAAATAGATTTACGTTTTACTCGAAAATTTTAAGATTTTTTGAGCACACCTTCATTGTAATTATGTTTTTTTTTATTGGTCGAATTATTAATTAATGACATAAGATTGCTTCAAAAGTATTGAATTACCGTAAATTGTAGTCGCTGAACCGTGGTATGTGTAGATCTCGTTCGGGTATATTGCCCCTTGTGCTTGGCGGCTCGAAATCAGCTCGGCGCCAGCCAGCCTCCATAGGCGGCGTCACCGAACACTCCCTCTCCTCCCGCACCTGCCCTCTCATATACCCCTCGAACTCGTCCTCAGGATCATGTGATGGCACATTCCTATAGTCACCCCTTTTACGAGCACTATCAGAAGCTATCACTCTTGGTACTTCAGCGTTAGTCTTAAAATTCGCTTCTAATTTATCATAACTATCATCACGGTGATTCGTCGTCACTATCTGTTCATTCCATCTATCTAATTGTCTTTTCTTTCGAGTCTCGTATACACACAGTCCTATTAAACACGAACTTAACACTACCACTGCTGACACAGCCATCCCCGCCATAAGAGCACGTCCACCAAAACTTTTGTTTTCTGGTTTCTTTTCGACAGTTAAACTTAAGATCACTTCTGCTTTACCAGCACGATTTTCAGCATTACACGTGTAAGAGCCTGCGTCTTGTAAGTCTGCTGATTTAATGGTTAAATTACTAGTTTGTCCTTCACTACGTAACATAAAAGCTCTACCGGAATTGACATTATTTGAAGTCGTGTTGGCGAGAAGGCGACCTGCTCGCACCCAGCGCACTCTAGGCGCTGGCACTCCGCTGACTCGACACACCAGTGTAACTTCATCCCCTTCCAACCCTCTGAATTGACTAGCAGCGCTTACTTCTGGTTGACAAGCAAAGTCTTCTAAATCTAACCTATCCCATGATTGGGACATTAAACGCGGTGGCAGTGCGCAGTCTGGTACCACTGTTGCTGGAACATTTTTCCTTATCATCCAATCTCTCATCGGCCTCAATGCGCAAGTACATTCCCAGGGATTACTCGCCAGCTCTAACCCTTTAAGAGATCGCAGCGGTGCTAACACTGCCACGTGAAGAACCTGCAGTCTATTTTTACTAAGCTCCAAATATTCCAAAGAAGACTCGAGCCCTGCAAATCCGCGCGGCTCTATTTCGCCTATTTTGCAAGCACTGAGGGTAAGTCGCACTAGATGGGGTAGTGCTGTAAAGGATTCGTCTCCAACTTTCGTAATGGGATTACCACCGAGTCGCAGTTCTCTAAGCTCCGGGATTGAATCAAACGAATGTGAAGGTATTGTTTCCAGGCGGTTGCGCGACAGATCCAATTCGACGAGGTTTACAAGCGCTCGGAAGGCGTATTGTCTGATGGTCCGGACGTTGCAGGAGGGGAGATAGAGGCGCTGGAGGTTGAGGAGGCCGGCGGCTGCGAAAGCGTCGTCGCGGACGGTGGGCAGGCGGTTCTCAGCAAGGTCGAGTAGCTGCGTGGTGGGGTCGAGGCGCGGCGGCACGGACGCGAGGCCGGCGCGGGCGCACAGCGCAGACTCCTTGCCACTGCGCCACTTGCACTCGCAGTGGCGCGGGCAGTCGGCAGTCGCGGCTGCCGCCAGCGCCAGCAACAGCAGCACCCACATCCCCGGCGCCTGCTCACCCAGCGCCGCGCCGTTCGTCTTCACCGCCCAGCGTCATCCCCTGAACCACTTGCAACCTGTCGACAGAATCAAATGTTAATTGAATATCATAAAGATTAGAAATTCATGAGTGAAAGGAGCCATCATCCCGTTTATAAACAGGTTCACAATAAATTATGATAACATTGATTGAACAAGTTGTGACGAGGGACGTCCTAATTTTGTTCGACTACGGGTACCTATATATTTGCACGTGTAGATCCAGATTGTACAATTACATCTGAACTCAATCATCATTTTGACTAGTGTAACTCAGTTGAGGGCGTGTAATAGTATTTATTTATTATGTAATATCGTACCCGTCAACAAAAATATTTTTATTAGATACCTACGTAAGGTACATTTTGCGGCTGGCTATAAACTTTATGTCGTTACAGCTTGACCGAAAAAAGGAAAAAATGGGTTCGCTGCCCTGTGTTTTATAGAGGTTAGTATAGAATTGCAATATAAAGTAAAGACTATAGGTTCCTCTTCGACATTCTATTTGTTATAAACTACATAGTAGTCCTAAAAGTGCTGCAGTGCCATTAACGTTGCAGTCCGGGAGTTGTAAATGAAAATGAAACCCAGGTGTGAGGAAATAGATACGATATGATAGCTGTAAAGAAGGAATCACATCGAATGGAGCTCACCACAACTTTGTAGAGCTAAGCTCTCGTGCCAAATATTACTTTACAGCTTTGCGGTTGTTATGCAAATACTGATATCAGTTCGGGCACCTAAATACCGACATTGTTGTTCTACCGCGCTGTTATGCTTAAATACAACTTCCAACTTAGAGCGATGTTTCCAAACAAATGGTTTCAGGTAAGAATTACATTCAATATTATATTTTGTACTTATCGGTTTATTATCGGCAACATGATTGTTTTTTGTTTCCCGTTAAAGTGTTGGCAAAAGTTTGCTTTTTATAGAATATCTTTGTATCCAAATTGAATGTAGGAAAGTACTTATGAAGCCAGCAATTTCTATTTTAGTTTATTCAAAATATAATTTAATATTTCGTGTATAATGGGGTATTTTCATACCCTTGTTAAATATGCGGAGAGTAATAGACCTAAATTGAGAGCCTAACCGAGAGCATTTATTATGTATCTACTTTATTTATCTAAATATGTATTGTGATTTCAATTAATGATGTTTTCATAAAATTTTACTTCTTTTGTCGATTGGGGAATTATCAAATAACTTCTATTTCTAGCAGGAGGGGATTGTCAGACTTCTAGTAACTAAAACCCATCCATATTCCTTCTTTTGCCCTTTATGTTCCGGGGACGGTATCTGTTTCAAACAATCCGCAACCTCGGATTAAATTGTAATTGCCATTTAAAAATCTGAAAATAAAAGTATATTGGTAGGAGGTTTCTCTTTTAAGAGTCCTGACCACCGGTAGCTCGGACCCTGATTCCGATGCTAGTGGGCTACTATTTTTTTTGTATATCTTTTTCAACAATGTTTTAGAAGAGTAAATAAAGAATAATGTACAAAATATAACAAAAAACTTACATAACAACAAATATATTGCAAAAAAAAATGTAGCTGTACCCAAAAATATTTTATCCATCTGTGTTCATGGAAATACACACAATAGTTTCCTCAAAGGATACTATTTATACTGCTTGTATAGGAAACGTTTTTATGCCGTAAATACAATGCTAACATCATCTAACAACGGCCTTACGAGACATTTGATTTCATCAGCAACTGCAGATATTTTTGTGTTTCTTAGAACCTTCCCTTGCTTGGAAGCAACGATCATATTTTACCATGGTCGTATATAAAAGTAGACCCTCACCAATCATTAAATCAAGAGTACTTCATGAGTGCTCAAAACCGGACCCCGCCATTAGCGCAAAGTTCACCTTTATTTTGATCGCAAATGTCCTTCACATTTCTTTGGGCGTCCAATGAAAAAAATGTACGAGCAAAAGGAACAAATGTCGGTATGACGTTCGTATTTCAACCAAGTTTTATGTCAATATAATTATCTTTAAAATTGCTATGTAGGTTTCAATATATTTTTGTACTTGTACTAAAAAAATACATTGAAACCAGCCTTGAAATCCAAATCACCCTGACAAGAACGATACCCGACAACTCACTACCGCCACTAAATACAACGTCGCTGTACCCACACATATTGCAGTTTAGACAATGCATAAAATCAACTGTCCTTCGCAAATCACTCCCCATTTGCATATGCCTTGAACCCGTGCCACTGCCGACTGTACGGCGCGCCTAATTGCACCGCAACAAATCTGCGGCGCACTGTACCCCCACAACTCTATGGCACCGACGTGTACACCTAATGGCTGCCACTCCGATCACGCAACGCTCGCGTGTTTCGTTTCACTCACGTACCTCATATGCAATGTATGATTATTCGATTCCACGTGTTATAAGCCCTGCATACCGGTTATGTAGGACACTGGGTCGGATCGCACCCGTACACACACACACGCAGCAAAAGGGTTCAGTCTGAACATTGTACTCATTTAAATAGCTATCTAGGGACTATTAATAAGCTGACGTTCACAAAAAATGTTTGTTTTGGCATGTTTATCATGTTACAGCACTTTTACTTAACTAACTATGCACACAAAATAAAAATTCTGTCGCCTGTTAGTTTCCCATAAAACCATAGAGTACCGGGATAAACGTTCGGACGATTTATGTCCAATAATGAAATTGCAGGCCAAAGCTAGTCCACATTTTAATCCTTTGATAGTCGTTTACGCTGAACTGAATCTGCCCTCTGACGCAGTACTAGATTTATGGTTAAAATGCACTAAATGGAAATCTATAGTCAGTTGATCCTAGTGTAGCGAGCTGATGTAGATTAATAAAAGCAAATGTTAAATATTTGCCGATACTTCAAACAAAAAGTTCGACCTCTCAGATAAAAGGGCCAACGTTTAATACACATCACCCTTTACCGGTTCATCCCGAAGTCCACAAAACTCTTTGAATAATTTAAAATCAATTGGATTGCTCCAATAATCCGGAATTTTCTCATGAAAAATGTTGTACTTCGCAGAGTTGAACAATAGGAACTTCGGCAGCTAATTCAATATTTTCACACGTAATAACATCGGACACTTTCAATTCATGAGGTAACTTCTCGCTAAGCTTACCTTGAGGTAGAATGTCGCAATTATTTACGACTAGTCGTGTCGGCCGTTTAGGCTCTGAGAAAAATGTAAATGCCTTTTATTTTGCCTCTCTTAGTGAAACGTTAAAATTAATTTGCGTTTGTATAACTAAAATAGGTCGCTTGATACTTCTACTTATTAAAATCATGTTAGTTTCGTTTCTATTTTGTTCTATATTAATTCGCTTTTATTTTTTTCATTGACTTTATCAAGTTTGTATAACAATACCTAAAATGATATATTATTTAAATTCACAAGGCCGCACGCTATTAAAAATAGTAAAGAAGGACTTATCTTTACGACTTGTTGTAATAAATGTTTGTTATTTTATAGCGTAAGGTCTTTCCAAATTGAAACAATAAATCTTTGTTATAAGCCATAATAAATAGTCCCTATGAAATAATATTGGGGCGATTTTATTTATTTGCGGTAACCATCGGCGACCCTGGGTGATAGACCTAATATTCTTATAGGTGAATCTTAGATGTTCACATGTTTATTTATTTATATAAATGAATTCTGCTGGTACGGTTCGCTTCGATCCCCGATCGGCGCTGGCAAGGCATAACGTAAGAAAAAGTCGTTTCATACAAGTTCGTGACCTTATTTTGTGCAATATATGTGCGTACGAACATTTTAGGAGAAAACTCTTTGTAGGCATTACTGATACAAACCGACAAGCGCATGACGACGGACAAATTTATCTGTTAGGATACGGAGAAAGAATACTAATACTTGGGCTTACCCACTTTAGAACTGATCGAACGGTTTGCGAGAACTGACTACGAGGAGCACAGCTTAGCTATGAGCAGTCCGCTGACCAAATAACAAAAGTGTGTACTGAACTGAATTCCAATGCGAATTCCGGAAATTGCAAAAGAAATATTGGAAATTAAAAAAACCGGCTCTCCCTTTAAACCTGTACAAACTCGCAATGTGAGGTAAAGAATCAACAAAAACATGTGAAAAAATACTTTATTAGAAGTAAAACACAGCTGAAAACAGCAATGTTTTATTTTATTAAGTATAATATGTAAAATGGCCAACTTTTACTAACTGTTTTGAAATAATAAAGAGAAAACCTCACATAAATATGAGTAGGTACATACTAGGTACTACTAGGTAGGTACATACTCGCAATGATATCAGTGCCAAAATCTAGTTTTAGTTCGTTCGTAAAATTAATCATGCTAAAATAACAGTTAAACAATGAAACTAGGACGATGGTAACTAGACCCAATACTTCTATATCTCTTACTTACGCAAATATATTTTCATTATTAAGTTTCTCTATTAATATTGGTAAAATAAAGTGAGAAATATGTATCTAAAAAACTTATATTTTTTAAATTAAGTATCGTTTTCTATTATTTTTCCATCGATTAGGTTAACAAATAGGACTTTGAGGAATCTTAGATGAAATCTCTCAAGTTTGGAGTTGCGAGGAAATACTAACAACACATTAGAGTCCAATCAATCACCTCTGCCCACAACAATCTACCAAAAGACATTTTAATGATATTTGTACAACAAAACATGAACAATATTTACCTACCAAACATGTATTTATTATATTCGAACAAAATAATCTCATGTTCCCCATTATAAGTTACATGAGGAAGCGCCCCAACTTGTCTTTGTTCGCGTAACGTTGTAATTTTCATCCTTGTAATTTTCAATTAGTGTTCGTAGTGGAACAAATATGTACATAGTTTACAATCTTGCGTGACAAGCAAAATCGTTATTTTCATAATTACTAAGTCATTAATGTCTTGACGACACTCCACTCAAGCACAAAACGAGAGGAGCAATCTGGAGAGGAAGCTTCCACGCCCTGCACGTTGACACTTATTGCTCAATCGTATATATGTAGGTACACACACATTTACATAAACATAGCCACAACTTTAGTCCATCTGTTTACGTCAGATATGTATGCAGGCTTTCGTGCGGAAAATAACTTACGAAATTCACGAAACCGTAGTAATTTATCATTGTAATTATTTATTATAGTTACCTCAGAGGGTAATAGCTCAGTTTGTGAGTAGATTGTTCGATTACGACCCTTAACACGTTCGCAGTTCTATGTATTTATTATGTAAACATGTTCCTTAAGTAACGTGCAGACCCCATCGACACTACAAACTCGGTATGCTACATTAACTATGGGTTTTTTCTCACTTTTTCCTTCCATTTTTTCTTCTACTTAATTTCGTTGCGGGTTCGAACAGTTTAACTAATGTAGGTAAGGTTCGTACCAAAAATAAATAGCTGCGGAAGTATATTGGGCGTAGGTTTAGATAATAGCTCCGCTTTTTTAATGGTTGAGTCATAGATGTTCAACGTTTATTGCTGTTGAGCTGAGTTAGGTAATTATTTTCATTTAAATGACTGCAGTCAAATGGAATAATGTGCCTTTAAAGGAAAATTTCAACAACCGCAATAGTAAAAATACTTGAATACGACGACATAACAGTAAAAGCAACGTCTTACTTAGCACACTCCGTTAGTACGACCACTAAAACACAACGAGTAAAAACCATAGAAACGCATCTCCCGCCGTTAACTCTTATGGTATTGCTCGACTCTCAACGTTGTTTTCCTACACTTTCAGCACCGAATGGGAAATTTCCCAGATCACATATTGGTTCTTCCTAATCTTCACTTTGAGCGGTACAACATAGAATTTATCGAATCGGATATTCGAAGCGGGTAATCTTCAATAGGGACCCGGCGGTCAGCACCACATTCCCGTGGCTTTTGTTGAGCGTGCGTGTCGAGTTTTATCCGCAAATGGCAACATTTGTTTTATGGGATACTATCATGCTGTGACGGCCCTTACATTCGAACGATAAAACCATGTGGAACTCATGGATTTTATATTTCACTCGGCCGCGTTACGTCTTCGCATACCCTGTCTATTTTCAGACATTCGTCGTTTTGCTTGAGTACACCACGTTTGTGAGAAAGGTCAAACGGCACATCAGAGGCTGCCTTTGTCAGCTTCACACTTCTCATTATGATGGAACTTCAGAATAATGACTTGGGCCGAGACAAAAACCGAACACTACACGATTTAAACAATCGGTTTCGGCGGCTATTCTTATTATGTATATCCGAGCTAAACACGCGGCAGATATACTCATAAAAAAGGCCATGTGTCACTAGATCCGATCGAAATGTTCCTTGGATTATATTAATCCAGGCCATCAGCTGGTATTGTATGTAAAATTTCATTCCCTCTCTCTAGTAACATTGCGGATATTATGTAGTACTCAATAAAGGTAAATTACGATCATGTTACTAAGTAGGTATATTATGTTTATGTTATTATGTTTTGGAGTAATTAAAATACATGAACATGCCACAAGTACACACAGTTTTAAACAATAAAAGAGAAATGTAATTAATAATAATTTGACATTGCGGCGATATTTCGATTGGAGCCTCGCGTAATGATTACAAAACGGTTCCGCATGACGAGAACCTCTTAAAAGTAGAGAAAGATAAGCAATTCAAGTATCTAGATCTGGCTCGCGAGGTTGTCGACATGTTGCACGTGAATACAGTAGGCATTGTTGCCTTGACCAACATCTGAGAAGGCTATAGCTTGACAGCTGGAGCAAGGGCTTGATTCAGAAAGCAGTACTTCTGAATAAGGCGCGTATTGCTAGGAGGTGCCTCGCTCAAGAGTCCTTACTTTTTTTGTTTTATAAGAAATATTAGGATATTAACAGGAAAGAAAACATAAAACTCAACAATAAGGTGCAACACTGTGTGTCTCAGTACGACAGATGGCGGCAATGCCACCAAATTGAGCTACCTATAACGAAGTATGATTCAAGAAAACTTAATCCTAGGTACTATATATCTGATAATGTCTAATAAAAAATAACAAAGAACTGAAGACAACGACAACGAGTGTTGTAATAATTCACATGACGCTTGATAAATCAGTTGGATTACAGCTAATTTGAACATTTCGCATCTCACAAAGCAATTACAATATCAACGACGCGGAAGAAATGCCAAAGGGTTACAAATGTTTAAGTACAAAGTAACTGTCTCGAACACGTACTTAAACAAAGCATAAGTACACGTCAAACAAGCATTATTGTACAGAAAATTTTAACGAAAGACCTCTTTAGAAGGTTGCCCATTACTACGCTAAATGTACCACTTTATATGATTAGTTACACTTGCCTACTTCGACTTGAAAGTTGCAGCGGAGCTTAAGATTTAGAGGTCTACAACTTGCATGTGCACGGAGCCCCAAAATGAAATACGGTTGTACATGATACATGGTGTAACGAACAGGGTTGTTTTAGTTTGGTACTGCTGTTTTGGAAATTGGTTTAGAACCACTATACTCAAGACTAAACTAATAAATCAACGTGGGCCTGCACAAATATTATGCTGAAAAACCAACTCCACTAACTTCCTTGTAACCTTAAGTAGTTTAAAATAATATTTAATTTAGAAGCATACAAAAATAAAATATAAATTAAATTGGAGCAGATGTCTCGTTGGTGTAGTGGTCGGCAACGCGACTGTTGAGCAAGAGGTTCTGGGTTCGATTCTGGAGCCGGGTGAATTATTATAGACGTTTTTCCATAAGGATTTTTGCAGTAACAGCCAAGGAGTCGAGATTTGTGCCCGGTTGATGGCAATAGGTTCACACCCTGTTATATGGGACTTAAATATAACTGGTGTGCGTTTACCTCTGCCTAACCGTTCGGGGATCACAGGCTTGATGTATGTTATGTTTGTACTTATAGGAGTAGCTTGAAACGTATTTCTACGTATCTTGTCTCACATCTATTTGGAGCTTGTAAGATCGACTTTTTTATATGTTACCTGATATGCGCTAATTATCAATAATGAGGACCTCTAGCTCATACTTTTCTGGAATAATCTATACTCAGAATCTAAACCAAGTTCTGAACCCATTATTTTTTTTCGGGAATCGCTTTATTTTTAGACTATTAGGCCCTCCGGCCACGAGACTCAAAACGAGGCTACTAATAGTGAAAAGCTAATTTATCTTACATAATAAAAATAATTAACCTGCTCTAATGCCCCTCACAACCTCAGGCGGTACGAGTCTCATCCTCAGGCGTATTTATGTCAAAAAAACATTTCCTCCGCCTGCCTGCCGTCGCCGCGTGTAACGTGTAGTTTGTGTGGTGGCCAAGCTTTAAGTATACCAGTCTATTACAGCAACAAAAAAAATCTAGGTTATCTCGGATAAGGGTTATTTTCTGCCAATAAAAGTCATTTAGAGTTGGCTATTGATAATTTGAAAACCGTTAAGCACCTGTAAGGTACAGAAATAGGAAATTAATGAGTGATTAGAATAATGGCAGTTTTACCTTTCGTTTATTAAATAGGTCATCAGGCTATTTACTACAAAGGGGCCAAAACAGGCTGATGATACTAGAACTCACTGAAACATCCTCTTTATAGATAAGAGTGTTCCATTACCATAACGAAACGTATATAAGAATGGGGGTTCACGTGTCTTGTGTCTGTACACAGAGCAGTAAAGAGACGCCAAGATTCCCGGCTGTCATGTTTTATCAAAATCTATAGTGACCGCACGGAGTATTCTCTGGACACCCTGGATTGTTCGATTTTCAAAATTCGTACGGAGTTTTTGCTTCTACACTCCGTGTCCTACTTCCGACTATCGCACATATCGTGTGAAGACCAAGTAACTAAGTTGATCATCTTCCAACCCCATCTTCTTTATATTATCATCATCGTCAGTAAGACCTACAGCTGAACTGTCACTCGATACACTGGAACTCGATGCCATCGAACCAACTTCAGCTGATGCGCATGCTACAAAGAGTGATCCATGTATAGATTAAATAAATGTCACATGTGTTTAATTTTCGAGTCTATTACATGACATTTTGATTTCCTTACGAAGTTTACTTTCGCCATTTTGAGAAAAGTAGTCGTTAAATAAGCTAAACCACTGTCTGGGTCGTAATCACTAGGCCAGCACTGCTCTATGTATATGAAGACTAAATAGTAAAACTGTTCGCTACTATTTGGCAGGGCTGTCGAACTTAGTGGAGGCATAGATTAAGCAAATATTTTGCGTAACCCGATCAAACTATCGGGTAGCCGCTGTATACTGTGGGAATAGTCACGTGATTGGTAATGACGTAACGCTGAGAGAAAATATGCCGTTTGAATAGGCCCTAATAGAACTTTAATTCATAAATATGTTTTTAATTAAATTAATACTAAATAAAACTGCGGTTTCAAATTGTTTTGCAAAATGTTTGAATAACATTCAACTTAATCACATTGATTGAAATCTAGATTTTGCCACAGCACCGTTGGCTATGAAAATCATAATCTTCTCTTTTTTATGATATTGAATGGAAACCAGCACAACACTAACTCGTGTTATGTCAAGAGTCGTATATTATAAGCGTTGTAAGGAGCTGTAAACTTGCAGAACATAAGATGGGTGATGCCCTCTAAGAAACCTACACAAAACAGGAGCACAATAAAATTCCCTTTTATTCTGTAAACTGCACGCTAACAAACCATCAACATAAATTATGTTCTTCTAACTTGAATATTCATCTTTCTGTTTTATAAATAATATGCTAAGAACTATTTTATGATCGTCATCTTTCGCTAACTAAGAGGGAATGGGCTTTATATTCATCACATGGTGGATGGAGACGGAGAGGAAGGCCAAGGAAACAAGGGATGGATTGAGAGGGATGGTATGAAAGTAAAAAAAACTGACTAAATGGGAGTCAAACGTTTATTAGTTGTGAAAAAACAATCTTCTGATCTAGAAGGTTGCTTTTTCACAACTAATCCTTACTATCCTTACTATATAATATTATAAAAGCGAAAGTGAGTTTGTTTGTTTGTTTGTTACCTCTTCACGCTTTAATGGCTAAACCGATTTCGATGAATTTTGGTTCAGAGATAGTTGGGAACCAGGAGACGGACATAGGCTAATTTTTATTTGAAAAAAGTGGGATGTGCGGGAGAAAGAGGGAAGAAAAGGGAAAACTTAGCGTTGCTATTACAAATCAATAAGGTGCAAGGGCAACTGTATTACCCCAAATTTAACGCGGGCGAAGCCGCGGGCGAAAGCTAGTAACATATAAATGAAAAACAAATACTTAATTTTTTTTTATTTGTTTTTCATTTTATTTCCTTTCAATACCGATTTTTATTTTCGAAATTAGGCAATCGCTTCATGTAAAATACTGGTATTTAGCTGAATCCGGTAAGACTGGAAGCCGACGCCAAAATAGTTGGGGGGAAAAGGCTAGGTAGATAATGATTTCCAATCCGTTATTCTAGTAATTTTTTCATTCGCTTAAACTTCGACTTAGTTCGGTTCGGCTGTTTTATGGAAAAAATATCACATTAAATGTCGATTAAGTTGGTTAGAGCCGCAAGCGGCGCGCAGCGTCGCCTCGTCGCGTCGTCGGTTGCCGCGGAATGAGGCGGATGATCGATTACGCTAATTTACCGACTCACCTCAAATACTCACTACGCTACGCTCGAGGAAAGATCGCGTCATCTGAAACCAAACAGTTTTTCTTACTTAGTACAAAGAAATTTGTGCATTTTGAGGAAATAAGATTAAATCCTAATTAATATTATTAAAGTGAAAGTGAGTTTGTTACCTCTTCACGCTTTAATGGCTAAACCGATTTTGATGAATTTTGTTACAGAGATAGTTGGGAATTAGCCTATGCTAATTTAAAAACTGGGATATGAGAGACAAAGAGGGAAGAAAGGGGAAAGCTTAGCGTTGCTTTTACAAATCAATAAAGCGCTAGGGCAAAAACTGCAGGTAGCAGGTACTTTTATAAACCGATCTAACGCGAGCGAAACCGCGGGCGAAAGCTATTTTAATTAATATTTAAATTTTAGGCAGAATCTAGGCTAAGCTAGGTGAACGTGTGTGAGTATAACCCACGATCTTAACTCAACAGACCGGAGTAATTGTACCCTTTTAGTTCAGGAATCCTAATAACCTTCGTTCTAAACAGTTAAAGGTCGCGTCTTCAAACGATATCAATTAATACAAGAATCCTATCATATGATCTTGATCGATTTTTCTTAGCGGCTTTTTACGCTTCAAATGAAAGAACAGCTGGTCCCGTGTTTGTCAGGCTTTTCTGGAAATCAACAAATAACTTCCCCGCTCTGGTTGAACCGTGGGGGAATGTCAGACTATTACTGACTTAAACCCAGCCATGTACCTTCTTTTGCCCTTTATGTTCTGGGGCCGCAGTATCTCTTTCGAACAACCCGCAACCCAGGGTCAACACAAGCTAGCGTCGCCGCGTCGCGACGACTTGTGCGATAGCGTGAAGCTCGTGTATATATACGCATCATCTATCAGCGCAGCCGCAGAGGCACTTGTATTATACCTAGTAAAATCAGTGTAGTGAAGCCAAAAGTTCAATCATTATCCTTTTACACAGTTTCCAATATTAATAACGGAGGACTAAGTACAGAAACAATGTCAATCAAAAAAAAATCAAACATAACAACTAAACACAAGGACTAAAATAACCTCAGACCTTTTAAGATCTCCTAGAGCCAAACACAAGAGGCGTACTTGGATTAATATCGTCCCACGTACAACCTCGAACATTTACGTCAAATCCTTATTTCTGTTAGTAAGAAAGCCCTTGTGTTAAATCTAAAGAGCGAAAAGTAAATCCCTGCTTCGAGAAAAAATCGCAAGCTTTCGTAGCTAATGACGTCACGCAGATCGAAGGGCTTAATGGTATCGAACGACATCTGAAATGGCTTAAGTGCAAATTAAAGACAGAAGGGTGCGCTGTCATTCATATTGATTAGTGCAATGCCGAGATTTCGGGAATTAATTGTCTTAATGAGAATTCGATGATAACCGGTACCACTGTCCTGACAGTGAGCTATTGTAATCTGTCTCGGTATATACGAGTATTTATAGAGTATACCAGAGATTTACAGTTCAAATCGGTCAAACCGCTTTTGACTAGTGTCGATAGAAACCCATACTAATTTACTTACTTATTTAGATAGTTTTCTGTTATCAAAATACTTTTTTTTTCAGAATACCTCTATCCTACGATGTTTCTAAGAGGGTCACAAAAAAGACCGACCATATGCTAGTCAGACTCACGCACCGAGGGTTCCGTACAAAACTTGCGACATAAACGGCTATATCTTTTGACACTGCGTAGACTTAGAGGGTTGATTTTTTTCACAGCTCTAAGGGGCCATAGACAATTTATAAAATAAGCCTGAATTCTTGGTTTTGATTCGTTCTAAAACGTCAAAAGAGACTGTTAGCTATTTGTAAATTTTCACTGTAGATAGGTAAAGCAAATAGCACAACTATGTAGAAACTTTCGCACAAATATTGAATAGACTTTATGACCCCTGAGTTTATTTCGGCTGTTTCTTCTCAGAGCAGTCGGGTACGAAACACCGTCACCGTAAACACCTCATCTAGTTTTTAAAAAAGATGACGTGTAAAAGTGTTTGTGAAAACCTACTTGCAAAATAAACATCATTTATCATTATCATTAGAGGAATATACTTTATTAACCAAAATTAAAACTCAACTGTTTTACAATGTTGCTAATTCTATAGTTACACTGTCGGTCTTGTCGCTGATAATATTTTTCAGACAACTATTGGATGGACCGTACAAACATATAATATACCATGGTTTCGTATACAAAATTTAAAAAAAAATTGTGCATCTTAAAATTACATTTTTCACAAATATTTCTTAGAAAATAATTTAAAAAAAATCATTCAAAAATATAAAAATAGATTTCCGCCGGTAACGGGAGCAGGGTCCAAGCTACCAGTGGTTAGGGCTCCAGAGACAGGAACCTCTTCACAATGCGGGCCGTATCGAGGAGTAATCAGGCCCTTGATCCAACCATGGCCGTATCGAGGAGTACTGCCTTCTGAATCAGGCCCTTGATCCAACCACCTAAGGAGAGATTCGACAGATGTTCGTCGAGGCTCTTGGCAATTAAGCCATTGGCCGTTACGACAATCGGCACAATGATAGCCGAGTTCACATTCCACATGTCAACAACCTCGTGTGCCAAGTCAAGATATTTTAGTTGTTTTTCTTTCTCAGCTTTCACGAGGTTCACGTCATGTGGGATGGTAACATCGACTATCATTACGCGGCACGCTGATCGGTCTATCACCACTATGTCAGGCTTATTGGCGACAATAGTCCTATCAGTAATGATAGGCCGATCCCAGTACAGCGTGACACGGTCTTTCTCGAGAACTGGTTCGGGCACATACTTGTAGTTCGGTGCCTCAGATTCCACCAAGATTATATTTCAAGGCAAGTTGCTGATGAATAATCCTGGCTACTTAGTTGTGCCTATGCAAGTACTCGCAGTTAGCTAGACGAGAACAACCAGAAATAATATGTCTGATGGACTCACCCGGATGGTGGCATGCCCGACACAAGTCAACCGTCCCATCCTTCATTATATATTTCCGGTAGTTGTTCGTCAACATAACTTCGTCTATAAACGCACAGACAAAACCCTGTGGAGAGCCCTGTAGAAGCGCCCGTGAAGCTCCTTACCTTGCCATACTTCCTTGCGGTCATCGGTAGTAAGTACTACAAGTTTGCGCCAATTCTCTTTACCCATGGACAGCGGGGTGAGTTTATAAAATTATTTAGTTATATACAATGCAAGCCAGTGCAGTTTCCAATGAACACTTAAGTTGAATTTCCTCACCGTCATTTTTAATGTTTTAAATACAATGCATATATAAAAAATACGCATATAAATATAACTTGTTGTGTATCTGCCAAATATGCAAGATATAAAAAAAATCCTTACCTATGCTTTAAACAATAAAGTCAACCATTTAAACACCTTCCTTTTTGACTTCGACGCAATCAGGTAAACACCCGTTTTCTTTCATTATAAATAATATAAATAGTCGATGCGTAAAAGGTCCCTTACGAGCAATTTTATAATATTTACAGCAGTCCAAAGTTGAAAGTAAACAAATATTAGCTCCTTCAGGACGTCTTTAAAAATCATAAAATACAATCAATCTTGAGTAAACATGGTCAACTAAGCTGATTTAAATAAAATACTTATGCAAAGCAGCCACGCTGGTCTCAGGGGCCTATAAGCCAAAAATAACTAGGACAATAGGGATCAAAAAAAGCTTATCTCTTTTTTCATCGCTTAATTTGTTAGGAGTTGCTGTTCCGGAGAACGCCTTGGGCGACGCAGGAATATCAAGGAAACGGCGTAGAAGGTTTTGGCCAGAGCGTAGCACAGTGCCTTGTGGCGTAGCCCTTCTGTTATAGTACACCATTTCTTCGTCAAAGACTCCTACAGAATAGATTACAGAGTATTAGGGTTTGTTTACCCACATCTATCAACACTGATTTGCATTTTGCAAAAAGAGCTGAAGGGCTACCGCACGGCAGCATCGACGATGTGCTTGACAGCCCGCTCTGTATCCCGCACTAGCAAATGACAGTTCTCAGCGACAGAATCAGATAAAAGCATGGATGCAAATGTGATGCGATAATGCTGGTAGATGTGGTCCAACCCTATTTCTGTTACCTACGAAATCATTTATTTATAAATACATTTAGCTTCCTGTTACAACTGTTCACGACCTCAGCCTATGCGACTTACAGCTATGTAGTTATTGTCGCAACAAGCATGATTCTTGATCACATAATTCGTGTACAAGCGAATCATTCTTAATTTCATACATCAATCATCATAACATTTACTGTTGCTATGCGTAAAAATATTTCGTAAAATTTCTGCTATTTAATCATAATAATAAAAGAAAACACGTAAGAAAATATTCATCTTGATTTTCTGCGAATAGTTTTTCTATGGCACCCTAATTACTTACTAATCGCTCGAGGGTAACTCATCAATCTCGTCACGCTACGCAGATATTTTTATATCTGTGTTATTTTCCGTTACTTTGTTTTTATTCTAGCTAAGTATACAGTAAACCTACCTATTATTTATTTCTTTAACAAAACAAATTTAGTTACTAGCTTTTGCCCGCAGCTTCGCTCGCGTTAAATTCGGGGTAACACAGTTCCCCTTTCCTGATTTTCAGGTACCTTCTACCAGTAGTTTTTGCCCTTCCGCCTTGTTTATTGTAATAGCAATGCTAAGTTTTCCCTTTTCTTCCCCCTTTCTCCCTCATATCTCAATCTTTAAAATATGTATATATATAGCCTACGTCCGTCTCCAGGATCCCAACTATCTTTGTACCAAAATTCATCAAAATCGGTTAAGCCAAGCGATATGCTCGCCGTTCAATTGTTCATAACAACTATAGTATGATAACTGTGATAATTACCCGATCTAACGTTATTACTATCCCATAATTTCAAAATTAATCTATTATTTTCCAATTTTTTTACTTGTATATATTTTTATTATTAGTTTGTGTCTATTTATAGGTTGTATATAATAATTAATTTAATATTTGTTGCAAATCTATAATAGTGTTAATTACATTATTCTTAAAATCTAGCGTTAGCAGGTACATTATAAGGGGTAAAACATCAACAATTAACATCACAAACTTCCCGTAACTATTTCCAGCTAGTGTGCCTGTACAGGACAGTCAAGTCTATTTATTTTGAGTTCCGATATTTCAGCGCAGTTGTACATGTAATGATTAATTGCACTATATGAGGATACCGCTTCTTCTCTTCCAAATGACTTCACTGTTGGCGGTTTTGTGTCTAGAATACCAGTTAACGCTACTGAAATGAAATGATCTTAAAAAAAAATCTTAATTAAGATGAAGTTTTCACCATCATTTTGTGAATTTATTCTAGAATGTTTTTACGTAGCTACAATACTTCAATGTCATATCTCACATATACCGCTGTTTTGAAAGGCCTCCATAAAATGGGTGAGGAAACTAGCACATCGGCGAACTTAGGCATTATCTTCAGTCGTATCCAGTTTTCGTTTATACTTGAGGGCACAGGCGTGCACAGGGTTTCATGACCGGGTAGGCAGCGTTTATTTTTCCGCGAAAATTAGGAAAGATTCCGCAATTGCACGTGTTAGTTAGTCTTTTTTGCCGCGGAATAGAAATTATGTAAATCTGTAGGTATACCCCGAATGACTCCACACTGTTGTATTATTCGAATTAAATAACAGGCACGGAAAACAATATAATTTATTTGTGTGTATGCAACCACACAGCCAGGAGTATGTTTCATAATTTTTCTTATTGTATTTACGAGTTACATTACCTTTTTGCTGGGTTAATGCTGGTAATTCAAGCACACATCTACCTTTCGACACTATTTGAAGCTTTTTATTAAACGACAATTGAGAAAACCTACCATTTATTACTTTTAACAAACACACATTATAGAATTTAGAACAAATCGAACTGAATTTGCGTTTCGTTAATTAATTATTCACAAAAAACAAATAATAACTGCAAACTTCACATAAACATTTCAAAATTTTGATAATAAAATGTTGACAAATAAAATTGCATCACTTTCAACCGGAATTGTACATAGCTAATGACTTCTACAACTTGTCGTATAATTTCTGTTGAGCGCCAATCAGTAAAAAGCTGAGCTGTACCGACCAATGCAACGAGCTGTTCATGTCGCAACGAATTGCGACATGAATCGCGGCCCCCGATTGGCTTCTCATGCCACAGGAGATACGTCGCTGTGTGAGCCATACACGACGTGTCTGTACACGAGGCTTTACACACACACGCATACTTCATGCCTACATTTATCAATGAACTAAAGGCACTATTGAAGTTTGCCTATAATTCGCTCGTGACGATCTGTTGAACGCGAAACGCCTGCCATAGTGTTAATTTAGGGCGGTGTGGGACGTTGCTATTATTTTTACGTTAGGAATTTATAGAAAAAGTTTAAATTAATTAGATATTTGTTTATTCTTTGATTTTTTTTCTTTCTTTGTTTACCTATGGAGTCTAGGGTCGGCAGTGCCTTTTTGCCTATATGGAGCGCACGCCCCTGCTTGAGGGTATTTAGTGCCGAAGATGACATTTTACCCAGTCAACCATGCTGACTGCCTAATACCCAGATTGCAAAAGCATAATAATTTTTACTCCTGGGACATAAGATCAACTCTATTATGAAACTTATCGATTCTAGGACTCTCTGGCTTCCGCGCGATATTTTCCTGCAGTGTGTTCAGAACAGCGGTGAAATAATTAATTACACAAAGCGTCCTCGCATGAAGTAAATATAAAAACGTGAAAAGAGTTGTACTCAATTTTTTATTTTTTTTTCTTTTTGTATGGACGCAATCACGAGGTCCTGGTCACGAATCCTGGGTTCGATTCTCGGTTCGGCCAAGTTATTATTGGGTTTGTCCATCAGGAATTTCTCATTAGCAGTGCCGGAGTCTGGATTTGTGTTCGGTTGATGGTAACAAGAGCGGTCCTGTTATGTGTGTGTGGTATGTTATGTTATGTAGGGGCCGCCCCCTATTACATTTGACTTAAACATAACTAACTGGCTTTAACATAAAGGGATGTAGCATTAGAAACACCTCTGCTTTTACTGTTGGCGGTTTAAAAGAGTAACCATAGAGTTTCTTGCCGGTTCTCCTCCATAGGACACGAATAATCATTAGAAATTATCTGTCATACAGGTCTCCTAGTACAGAAACCAGTCTCTAACATAGATTATAATCCACCGATGTACACTTTGATTTATGTAAATTATTCCTTGTATATTTCTATGTGAGAGAGAAAATAAACTTTTTGTAAAAAAAAAAAAAAAAAAAAAAAAAAAAAAAAAAAAAAAAAAAAAAAAAAAAAAAAAAAAAAAACACATACCGTGCACCTTGCGGAAGTGACTTTGTTTGTTTGTTTGCTACCTCTTCACTTCTTTAATAAAAAAAAGTGGGATATGAGGGAGAAAGAGGGAAGAAAAGGGAAAACTTAGCGTTGCTATTACAAATCAATAAGGCGCTAAGGCAAAACTACAGGTAGCAGGTACTGTGTTATACCGAAATTAACGCGAGGGAAGCCGCGGGCAAAAGCTAGTTAATAATATTTCCAACACATTCCTTATGCTCTCTCGTTTGTTTCGACCCTTTCAGCATGATTGAATATTATTGGGGTCACAATTACAGAGCTTCCGCAATTTTCTGATGAATAGGGACTATTATTACTATGACGTGTTGTCACATTGTTCAAATAATTATACCCCTCCTACATTTATATTCGATCGTGCAATGGTAGTTGCGGTAACTCTAAAGCTGTATAATGCGTAATATGAGTGACATGTGCCCGAATTCAAGTGTCGAGTATATGAAGATCACTTCTTTTGAAACACGTAATATTAATTAATTAAATATCCTAGAACTCGATCATCATTACTATAAATAAAGCTTTCGGTATTGCCAAATAACAAAATATATCAACTTATTCTCAGATTTTTTAGAGACCCATAAATTAGTAGTATTTTTCAAATAATTAGAGGTTTTTAATGTGATCTAGCATTTCAAAATAAAGCATAAATATATATGAACAACTAGGTTTCCCGACTTAATAACTTTTTGCTCTACGGGGGTGTTATGTTGTAAGCATGTCAGCATGTTGTTGAATTAATTGGTCTTGGGTTCTATTCTTAGGTCACACAAAGTTGACGACACGCACCCATGTTACTGGAAAAATTCCAAAAGTGGGACAACGTTTAAAAAAACAAAAAGGGTGTTTGGGTATTTACTTAACTACAATATTTTCATTAGCAGCCTTTTTTTGGATGGGAATTCCTTACTAATATTATAAAAGCGAAAGTGAGTTTTTTTGTTTGTTACGTCTTCACGCCTAAATGGCTAAACCGATTCTGATGACAAAAACGGACCCTATAGATGGACATAGGCTATGTTTTTGTTTAAAAAGATTGAGAAATGAGGGAGAAAGGGGACAGAAAAGGGAAAACTTAGCATTGCTTTTACAATAAATAAGGCGCAAGGGCAAAACCAACAGGTAGCAGCTACCTGCAAATCAGGAAAGGGGAACTGTGGTACCCCGAATTTAACGCGAGCATAGCCGCGGGCAAAAGCTAGTCATCAAATAAATTCTCCGCTCTGGGTACAACGGGAGAGGGTGTCAGACTTTTACGGCTTAAAACCCATCCATGTTCCTTCTTTTGCTGTTTGTGTTGCGAGACCGCGGTATCTACTTTGGATAATCCGCAACTTTAGCAAGCGGTGGCCCTGGCAGACCCCTCTGCTTTGTTGTCATTTCTTTGAGGTGCGAGTGTAACAAGAACGCGCCGTCAACACGGCCTGTCATCACTAGATGGACGGACGATGTCCACAGGCCCTTTCATTAACAGCATGTAGCGTAGTTATTGAAAATAGTGTCGGCCCCTCTTAATTTGTAACTAGAACTTAAACGACAACGAAAATTGACGACACCATTGGTACAGTGGCTGAGCTATCGACTGCTACGCTGCGTGTCGCGGGTTCGATCCCCGCGTGGAACAAATATTTGTTTGGCCTACAGATAGTTGTTCCGGGTCTGGCTAATTGTGTATGTGGGTTTAAATGTTTGTTAACGCACCCAGGATACAGGAGTAATTCCTAGTGTAGGGGTCTTAACTAACAAAATGTAGTTGAACCTTTCTCATTTCTGCGTATCAAATCACAAAATGCTGTTATGTTTGTGTTTAGAAATGTAGCCATTAATAAAATATATTATTATATCGAACAGATATCTACGTTATTTCCTTTATTCCATATCCCCGATTTACGAGCATAGCCGTTTAGGGATTTCCAGTCTTTGCTCACCCATTTCGCAAACAGTCCTGCGTTATTTATTTTGGATCGAAGTCTTGAACTTGTTTCGCATTCGATCCTACCCTCGTATCTCATACTATTGTTCTTTTAACGGTTAAGATAATATCAAAATTTTGGTGATATCAATATTTGAGCTTAGTTTTGTTTTGTAGAGACGGTCAATCAGCCAACGTAAGGTAAGGTAAGTCGGCCTTTGGCTAGGTACCTACAGCTTTTATCCTCGAGAGGAGCCTCGGGTTGCAGTTGGCAACAGTTGCCGAGAAACGATCGAGATAAATGTTGTACGAACGCAAAAGCCTTTTATCGGATGGGAAATCATCAAATAACGTCTCCCACTCTGAGCGGAGCGAAAGGGAGTGTCAGACTTTTACTGACTAAAACCCATCCATATTCCTTTTTTAGCTCTTTTAACCGGCAGGACTCGAAACCCCGGCAGGGCAAGGCTGTTCTGTAGCGGACGATTGCTAACTGTCAACAATCATTACTGGACAGTGGACTAGTGATTTTAAGGGAACGTTCAAACTTTGAGACGGCTTAGAAGTTAGCAGTGACCTAGGGCACTGCTAACCTAGGATGTTGCAAGCCACTAGCTTCCTTATAATATTATAAAAGCGAAATTAAGCTTGTTTGTTTGTTTCGTCTTCACGCCTAAATGGCTAAACCGATTGTGATGAATTTTGGTACAAAGATAGTTGGAGCCCTGGAAACAGACATAGGCTATTTTTTAAGTGAGAAAGTGGGGGAGAAAGAGGGAAGAAAATGGGAGAGAAAAATATATTTTTTTGATCATTACGCAGGTTAAAGTTTGAGTTAACCCAAAGTAACGCCACGCGAACGAAGTCGCGGGCGAAAGCTAGCCCAACATAAGGCTGCGCAGAACACTAGTTATCTGTGGTGCGCAGAGGGTGTATCGTTTTGCAGTCGCCATCAGTTTGAACAAAACTAAAAACCTATCAAATGTATCACTAACACCAACTTAGACCTAAACTGGGTATTTACTTTACTGTAAACGGGCATCATTCCATACGAAAAATACGCGCCTCAGACGTGGAGTTGCGGACACCAGCCCGTTATATAATACAATACAATACAACGGGCATCATTTACGTTTTTATCATATTCCTCAGTATTTTAAACATGAATAAAATATGTATAAAATAGTATATTTTCTAAAGCGTTAGAAGCGGGTGAAATGTTTCCCCGAGGTTCAGCCCAATTTGTTCCCCTGTTATTTTTAGTGGTTTATGTTTATCTAATAGTAAAACGACGAGTATATTTTCGAATACATTATATATGTAGATGTTTTCATTATTCTTCTAGATTAAAACATGGGTACTATTATATTACAAATAAATAGCTATTTATTTGTAATATATATATTATTTATAACCTAAACACACTTATACATAAGATAGATAGTATAATATTCTTCATTATGCACACCATACAAATAACAAGGATAACATTAAACAACTTATAAATAGGGTGACACAATGGGTGGTCTTATCTCTAAAAGCGATCTTTTCAAGACAGCCATTGGATGAATTTAAAGGAGGAGAAACAGCACTGTAGGTAGTCTGTGGCGTAACATTTTTCAAAATTAATAGCTGTATCTAAAAAACAAATACTTATATATGTACATATAATATACATTTAAAATAATAATCATGAAGAGCTAAGAAGTATAATTTAATATTGTTGTTTAAGGAGAGAGATAGGGCTTTTTGACCAGAACTTTAAAAGCGGACAAGGTTTGAGCGCTCTTTATAGACCCATGTCTGGGCATTCCATAACCGTACAGCTTGAACTGTAAATGATTTATCGTAATTACTAACTCTAAACGATAGGAGACTTATACTAAGGAACAAAACCATATTAAATACACGTACCTAAGTATTGTTTTTCCATGAACCTTATTATAATAAATATATTTAAAGAAATGGTAAGCTATTACCATACTAGGCAAAACCAATTACCGTTAAGTACTCTAACACAAAACATTATTGTACGTAACAATTTTATAGGAACCAATTATATTTAAATCCATTCATAGTACAAGCCCACGCAATTCTAATTTCCTTTAAATGACAATTTCATAAAAATAAATGAACTTGGAGGGTTTTTTTTGCGGATAGGAAATCCAAAAATAACTTTCCCCACTCTGGACAGAGCGGGGCAGTGTCAGACTTGTACTGAACAAAACCCATCCATGTTCCTTGTTTTGCTCTTTATGTTCCGTTGCCCGTGGCATCTCTTTCGAACTAACTTCAACCTAGGAACTTGGAGGGTTGTATTGATGATTTTAATTATGATAGCTCTGTAAATCCATATTCCAGGTTAGTGATAGGTGTTATGTTCACTAATATAAGATTCGCAACCGTAATAAATTTGGTTTTACAAACTAAAATTGTTAAAATCGCCAATACAACCCTCTTAAGTTCATGTAATCCTTATTGTTAGAATAATGTAGAAAATAAGTTAATTTATTACTTTGTATTTTTATTAGTCATTGTGGTCAATAGTATAAGTAGTTGCGATGATGCCTTCTAAGTTGGTACGACTGTCATCTGATAACAACCAAAGTGGCGCGCTACATTCGAGTTTTGCCAGATGGCGGTGTGGCGCGTTAGTTTTAAATTTAGTCGGTTATGATCGTAAAGTAAGCAAGGACATATTATTGTCGGGCCTACGCTGTCCTGATATACTTAAGTACTAACGCTGTAACAACAACATTGTAAAACCAAATGATTTAAGAGAGTAACCATGGAGTTTCTTGTCGGTTCTTCTCCATGGAAACAACCAACCCGAACCGTGCACTAGAAAGTCAGTGGAATACAAATTCCAAAATAGCTTGATCTCATTGGTCAGATTTGGACCTATATATGCCTAGTTATAGACCCGCCATCTAGAATGATTTTTGACCAACTTTCCCTACACTACACAACATAACATCACGCCTGTTATCCTCGAAGGTTAGGCAAAGGTGTACCTACACCCACCTTTCGTCAGTTATTTATTATTACCTATTGTCACTAACCAGGCACAAAACGTTCCTTATTTAAAACAAAGCAACACATTCAACTAACACATTGCGTGATAAGAAAATCAATTTTTCAAAGTAAAACACCAACAGCGCGGGACCTTGCCGACTTTTATTTTACATGCCAATTTCGGGTTCTTCTTTTTAATAGCGACATTCGCGTGCTGAATGAGCATGGGTCATTCCGCTGTAATTGTAGTGTGCCCTTTGGTTATCACGCGATCGCGTGCGAGCGTGCCGGCAGCAACTTGCCTATGGGCGGCAGAACCCAACGCCTTCCCGACACGACCAGGTCAAGTTTTCATAGCCCCTGCAGCACAACTTTTGCAGACAATAAAAAGCTATTTTCTTTGGACAGATTTGTTCGCGTTTCCCTTTGTGTTTTAGTTTTCAGTTTAACGGTTATTCGTTTAGTTTCTGCATTGGTTTGTAAAACTATAAAAGCACTTGCGAACTTGAGGTAATAAATTAAAATGACAACATTTAAGAAAACATGGATTTATAATTCGTAGAATTGGTAAAGTAAGAATTGACAAAGAGTCTGTGTGTCTGAGCCACTTATTCAGCAAGCACAACCCACTTTAGGAACACTCGAAGGATGACCTCGAGCCCGTACAAGCGCCCACCTGAACCCGTTTCACCCATCGCGTATTGGATTGAACCAATCCAGGTCAAGCCATCTCAAAGAGCTGTAAGAACAATTTCAGTTAATGTTGACAAGCAAGCCAAATCCAATCAAGGATTACTAAATAAGGAAATGGAACGAGAAAAATGGAATTCAAAGTCCCCTTTCGGCAAAGTTTTCCAGTTTCAGCAATTCAAAAATGATTCGACTACTTTTGAATGGTCGTTGACTTCGCGAAACGTTTCTCGGCTATTCGCAACCAGAAGAGGGTTTTTGCAAAGCACAAAAACTCCGACTTACCAAATCCTTATTGCAAACTTTTTAATTTAAGAAAAAAAACAGAAATATTTTCTCCTTCTACTTTCGCTTGCGACCTGTAAGGGCCCTTGTTAAAACTTTCCTTAAAAGAAATCGTTTAATAAGTAGCGTTCACCTACAATATTTGAATCGTTTAAGATTTTTCCAGTTTTTTAAAGTTAGATCGTTCGTGGCTAGAGTTTCAAACAAAAAAGTTGGAATTTGCATGTAACATGCAAGCAAAATGAAAGTAACACATTTCTCGGTGGAATTTGCACTTATTTTACGATATTACTGAAATTCGCACGCAACCGCCACGTCGGTACTGCGAACCTTTTTTGTAAAAAGTAACCAAGTACAATGATACTTGTCAAGCTTACGGGTAAACACACAAAACACGCCAAATGATGGTAAAAATACCTAAACTTGGTGCCACAATGGTTTGTAGAATGGGAGAATTGCTGAAGCACACAACATATTATGTTTTTGGATATCTAAACACCCCATTATGCCACGCCAGCATTTATGCCATTGTTGCAATCAAAACGGTATTAGGAGCAGATAATTTACATAAATACCTACTTAAGCGTCCCTATTAATATAACTTTGGCAAAACTCAGTATTTACTTTAGTTATAATAGTAGGAATATAAACTGTTACAACGAACGTGTGTATTGGTTTGTTTATACGCAAATGTGGGCTTTGGTAAATAGAACAACCAGGAACATTGTTAAATGAAACTCGAAACTGCCCGTAAGTGTTTATGGCTCACTTAAAAAAAAACGTAGAAATTACATATCTACTTAGAAGTCATCAAACGTGCGTTTTTATCAGCATCAAGAGGAGATGCATAAACGACTAATGGATGATCGTTAAATGCTTTCATTAGTTAAAATGTTTCACTTAAATATTTTAGCTCGACAATCGATCGATACGTTTACTACCTTTCAATATGCTAAATAAGGAAACACAGACGTAACAGTTCGTGGAGAAATACAGCACTTCGTCCACAAATCTGATACCAAAACAAGACTTCCTCCAATAACCGATCTTTGGTCACACACGTTTCAATAAAGACATAACTGTATGTCAGCTGTAGGTAACTATACGTTAGTAGCGACAGAAACGTCGGATTCCATCAATTGAGTTTGTGTCTGGATGCAGGCGTCAGATACTCTCGTGCGTCATGCTACTTTAAAAAAAAAACTACACGAATGTTGTAATGGAAATTCAGAAGTGTGAAAGTAACCTTCATGTCACCTTAGCACTTACCGCGTTAATTGTTATAGTACTTACGCTAAACGTTAAGTACCAAGTTGTTTCTAGCGGTTAAAAAAGTAGCAATACAAGAGAAACATTATAAATGCGAAAGTTTGTAAGAATGGACTGATGGTTACTCATGTTCACGCCAAAACTGTTAGACAGATTTGGATAAAATTTGACACTCAGATAGCTTATAACCTGGATTAACAAAACGGGTGCCTACTTTAATCCTGTTAGTAAGAGTCTGTAAAACAGCTACCGAATCCCACCTGAGCGAAGACCTTGGTTTGAGCCAGTGTAACAGAAACGTCAGATATGCGAACCAAAGTCATGAATAAATTCGCATAAAAACTTACATTAATAAACACGCATGAAGACTTTTTTCGTCGTCATTGTAATGCAGCTCGCGATAATAAAAGACATTTGGATGTTTCTTTTGTAACATGTTGACTGCATGGGGGAAACATCCATTTGTCAGACTATTGACTGTTAGCACGAGTTCTTTTACACAATTTACTCGTTCTGCCGCCAATTCTTTACACAATTTCGTTTTAAACTCGATGTTGCACTCGCTGTGAAAAAATAAATTTTGCAATCATTATTCTGATCACATCCTTAGAATGAATTGCTTCTTTTATTTCGTAATTCGAAACGTAAAACGTTCCATTCTTAATAAAAGCGTCTAAGTTACGTTAAAATTCTTTTATTTCTTTGATTTATAATTTACTTGGAGTGAAATGGGGATGAATGGGACGACTTTGTTTTAGCAAATTAAACGATTTAGTTGACTCTTGTCTCAACACTGAAGAAATTGTTTACGTGACATATTTTCAAAGTGTTGCATCTTTATTTGTGACTGAGAAATTAAAGAAACACACAGTTTGTTGTTTAGCCGAAGTTAGTTAACTTCGAAAGACGTGTTCGTTCCAAAATCTTCCTTATTACACGTACTGTAGGTATGTTTAGACTTTAATCGCCGCCTAGTTTATACGTGGATAATTGTAGCATAAAGTTGGAACAAATGGAGTGACCCTCGTCAGTAGTAATCCGGCGACAACATTACCGTCTTGTGACATTGTTTGTAATTAATCTCAAATATCATCTCTACATTCATACTATGAAACTTCAACGTGGTGTTAATTCCTCGTTTCTCGGTCTAAAAGGGCTTACTGTGGTCAGTTAGATTAATTGTGTAGCGAAGGTATCATTTTACAGGGTATTCAGTTATCTATTCATGTTCCTTGTGGTTTTACGGCAAGAATAGGCAAGGATCTTTGCGTTAGTCGGGAATGATGACAAAGATGGACCATAACTCGCTCTCTAAACGGAGTTTTTCTATATTTTGATTATAGTAGAAATAATAGCCAAGCAGCAAACTGGTGTAGCTAACTAACTAACTACGGATAACTACGCTAATCATATACACATCACACATGAACTGATGACAATACTTTGCAATGCACAATAATTTTTTAGGTGTCCGTACCTCAAAAAGAAAAATGGAACCCTCTTTTTGGGATGAGGAATCATCAAATAACTTCCCCCGTTTTGGGCGGAGCGGGGGAATTGTCAGACTTTTACTAACTAAAACCCACCCATGTTCCTTCTATTGCCCTTTACGTTCCGGGGCCGCCGTATCTCTTTCGAACAACTCGCAACCCCGGCAGGCGGAGGCTCTGGCAACCCAAAACGGAACCCTTATAGGATCACTTTGTTGTCCGTCTGTCTGTAAAAGTACTTTATATTAAGAACGCGTGGAGGTATCGAATTAAAATTAAAACCATTTACTTAAGTTTGTGGTACCTTAGAGATGTCAAAAATCAACCCTCTAAGCCTACGCCGTCATAAGATATGGCCATTTATGTCGCAAAATTCGCACGATTTCGACTCGCCCTAGGCCAGTTTTTTCTTTTTAATAACTTGAAGGCTAGGTAGTCTTTTTAGTACAACAACATTTCAAAGCAATTGCTTGACCAGTTGTTACGTTACAACCTTTAGTTTTATCTATGGCAACCTAATGACATTAATAAATGATTCATCACAAGTTATATTCAGCACGATAAAAATAGACAATAAGTATGGTAAATAAAAATAAGTAAACACGCACAACGTCATACGTCGTACATCACGCAACTATTGAAATTATATTTCAATTGGGCCATCCTGTCTATTCCTGGCATAGATAAAACGCTATGTAAATATAGCCATAAAGAAGAAGCTAGTAGTCACGCAACGCAATCAGTCGCGTGCTTGCACTGCTCTCTATTACTGCTTGAAGAAAAGTGAAATTAGTGGAATAAGGCCCTTTCACATACAGACGTTGTTGAAGAACACGCATGAACAATGTTCACTCGTGTGGAAGAAGCCGACGAAAGAAAAATACAACTTAGCAAAAGTTTTGATAGAATACCAAACTTTTAAAATTGATTCAGCTTTTTATATTTACTTAGGCCTATTTTTAAGGACTAAAAATTAAGCTGTACATTTATATTAAAATACTAGCTGTGCCCAGTGGTTTCACCTGCTGCTCAGCGTCTTTTCTGGGGAGGGGTTTGAAAATTAGATGTTTACCGGTTCTCAGACGTACCCGATATGTACGCAAAATTTCATACTAATCGGTCCAGCCATTTCGGAGGAGTATGGGAACGCACATTGTGACACGAAAATTTTATATATTAGAAGATGTAAGCACTATAAAACATGTTAAAACCTAACCTCAATATTTTTTTAAAATATTCCACACTAATAAAAGCTGCTATACTTATAAATGTTTTACATAAGCTGACGTAAATATGATTTAAAATTAAACTGGAAAGCAACTGAAAGAGAAGGAATTTTAAGACTTTCTCAGTTTCACCCAGGAGATAAGATTAAAATTGATACTTATAAGCCAGGAGCGTCGGTCAATGGACCAGCATTTAGTTTGCAAAGTCAACGGAAAGATTTTAGCATAAAATACTATTAAAATTCCCGTACTAGCTCATTTTCCGTTGAGCGCAATACTGAACGTCTAGTTTCTTGATAAACATTTTAGTATCTAGATTAATTTGTGTAGATTCACGTGAAGTAAATGAAAAGTAATAATACAGTGGATCGATTATAAATCCAATTCTGAAAAATAATACACAACAAAATAAATTAAAAAGATTTCGATTAAAACCACATCAAATAATAACAGGATTACCTTGTTTTGTACGGTAGATACTTTCATTTATAAATGAAATGAAAATACGACATATTAAAACTCACTCAAATTAAAATGCAAAGCAAGTGCAGACTGATATTAAATATTAATGAAGCATACGAACAACCTGTACGTTAAACAACACACATAAATCGCTTATTTGCTGCCCCGTGCGAAATCGTCGGTATTTTTTACTGTAGCACAAACAAACACACAATAAAATTAAAACTGTTGTTCCGTCAACGTGACAATCTGGAACAAATAAAGCCATCGGGCCATATGACTCGGAAAATCCGTAATATAATGAAACTTACGTATCATTTAACCCTTGTAGTTTTATTTTTGGCACTTTTGGGTCATTAACAGCATTCCTGGCTGCCGTATGTCTGACCATATGAGACATTTGACCGTTGCGGTTGCCATCGGAAGCCCTAGCACGAGAGCGCGGTGTGAACGTAACGTTAATACATCAAACTCAAAGCATTTATTTCAATTAAACCATTACGGGCAGTTTTGAATGTCAAGAAACAAAAGAATGAAGCTACAGTCCCAGACACAATGCATAATAACTAGTATATGTACTGTATTTGCTTATTCTAAAGCGTTGATCTCTATGGAGAAGAATGGACAAGAAACTCCAGGGACACTCTTTTAAATCATAATAATTTGACGATATCATGGTTTTTTACACCATTCATGCTAAGTTTATATAAATATGTGAGAATGATGTAGTTAAACGTGCACATTAAGAGCGTCCAGAGTAAAAATGTGTGTGTCAGCTCCGACGCACGACTTAAGTTTACTCCTTAAGTACGAGTATCTAACCATACGCAAAAAGAGTTTATTCAACTGAAAAAAGATTAATATTATATGAAAGGGTAAATTCACAAATTAATGAAATTAGTTCACTTTAGCCAGTATAATGATAAAAATTATAACTTCACAATAACAATATTAATTATTAATATTTATAACAAAAATAGCAATATTTTCCTAGAAAACGACGTGGGAATGCATCGGGATGCAGTGGACAAAGGCCTCACCCCGCTCTCCTTGGCAAAAGAGAACTGGCGCAAACCTGTAGTGCTTGACACTAACGACCGCAAGGAGGTATGGCAGAGTAAGGAACTTCACGGACGCTTTTTCCGGGCCCTACATGGACCCGATGTAGATCAATCAGCGTCCGTAGCCTGGCTACGTTCCGGGGACCTCTTTGGAGAAACCGAAGGTTTTGTCTGTGCAATTATGGATGAAGTTATGATGACGAATAACTACCGGAGATTTATTGTGAAGGACGGCACGGTTGACATATGTCGGGCATGCCACCGTCCGGGAGAATCAATACGACACATTATTTCCGGTTGTTCTCGTCTAGCTAACGGAGAGTACTTGCATAGACACAACCTTGTAGCCAGGATTATCCATCAGCAACTTGCTCTAAAATACAACCTTGTGGAATTGGAAGTGCCGTACTACAGGTATGAGCCCGACCCAGTTCTTGAACATGGTAATATCACATTGTACTGGGATCACTCCATCATCACTGACAGGACTATTGTTGCCAACAAGCCTGATATAGTGGTGGTGGATCGGTCAGAGCGGCGCGCAGTGATTGTTGACATAACAGTCCCGCATGATGAGAACCTCGTGAAAGCCGAGAAAGATAAGCAAATCAAGTATATTGACTTGGCTCGCGAGGTTGTCGACATGTGGGACGTGGACTCAGCGATCATTGTGCCGATAGTCGTTACAGCCAATGGCTTAATTGCTAAGAGCCTCGACCAACACCTAAGAAGGCTCTCGTTAGGCAGCTGGATCAAGGGCTTGATACAGAAAGCGGTACTCCTGGACACGGCTCGTATTGTTAGGAGGTTCCTTTCTCTGGAGCCCTGACCGCTGGTAGCTTGGACCCTGTTCCCGATACCGGTGGGCTACTATTTTTATATTTTTAAATGTTTTTTTATGCTTTTTTGAAATATTTAAAAATGTAATTATATGTTAAAAAATAAATAAATGTACGAAAAATAGCAATATAAATACATCGACACTGATAGAAACAAACAAGCCCAATAACATATAGTATATAGGTATAGTTGCCTATACAGCATACCACATGTACGTCTTAATACACTCACAGCCAAATTAGAAAGTTGCGCACTAAAGGTGCGCACCAAAAACGTGACACATTTTCGTTACTTTAGTAGGTTTTACCCCTCGGATTTTTCTTATACCGGGCGCCTTATATATGAAAATCGATTCTTAAGGAGTAAACTCCAACAATAAATGCAAGAAACGTACATTAATTAAAATAAACCGTGGCAGCTAAAAGATAACCAGTCCCAACCGACAACGCACGATAATTTTGTCGATTTTTTAATCGATATTATATTGTCCTATAATATTTTAGCTATTTTTTGTAGTTACTAGCACAACCAATATAAAAAAACTACAGGCAACAAGTACCTGAAAATCGGGAAAGGGGAACTGTGTTACCCTAAATTTTACGCAAGTGAAGCCACGGGCAAAAGCTAGTAATCAATAATTATGAATAAACTCTCAAAATTGTGAAACGAGTATTTTTAAAATCGGCCTATTTATTCCACTTACACCGCACGCTCGCGCTGGGCTCTCAGCTATAAAACAATCGTAGAGAAAACTATACTATAACGATAACAGCTAAATTATTCGTATAGTTTCATTTCATCGGTACGTGGAGCGTTTAAAAGGTAACTACAGTAACCATTTCCCTTTTCCGTATTCCCAGGAGGCTTTCACGGTCCATATGCGGAATTAGAAATACTACCTACTTATTTATGTATTTAGCTTTATTTTTTCTAATGCCGCGTTCACTTTTCCGTCCGCGTTTTTTGTTTTCAATAACATTGACTGCACATCATTACTCAACAGACCAATGCATAAAAACTATCCTACTAATATTATAAATGCGAATATTTGTGAGGATGGATGGATGGATGTACTACGTATGTCTGTTACTCTTTCACGTCAAAGCTGAACGGATTTTGATGAAATTTGGTACAAAGGTAGATTATAGTCTGGAATAACACATAGGATATTTTTTTTATATAATGCGGGCGAAGCCGCGGGACCCAGCTAGTTCTTTATATTTAAGTTCTACCTGGTTTTGCAAATTGAAACCAAGTAAATCCTTACCTTTATAAAACGATCCATCGGTTACATAATCGGCGAGCTTTGCTGAAGGTAGTTAAATATTTAAATTCAATTTTTTTTAATAATTACCGATGTATCGATTGTATTCACAATAATACCGATAAGAAAATAAATTGGCGTTTTTTTTTTTACCGGACCGATGAAGGGTCATGTGTCATAGATGGCAGAGTCATATGGCTCTCAAAGTCTAAGTGAAGCATTTATTTGCAGATAAATATGGATACAAAAGTTTGAATAGTAGTGGCTTAACATATTTAATCATAACATAAGGAATTCTTATATTGTACAGAAGGAATTCTCAATTAACCACCAGCGTAAAACCCTTTTGAAGGAAATATCTCTTTAATTTGTTTAGGAATCTTATTGTAGATTTCAATACACATAGGATCTCTCCTCTATACACCCTGAACATAAATGAAAGCTCGTATTCCTGTGAATAATAATAAATGGTTTATTTTATAAATGTGGAATCTCAAAACGTTGCGGGGTTGGCTAAAACAAACAGCAACAGGGGGAGCAATTTCTTTCTATAATTTGCCAGGAGGCACACCAAGAAACCAAGTGAAACACGTGAGTGTTATTTGACGCAAATCGAATCGCTTGAAGTCGTGGGCAGAGTCGTTATACCTGAAAACCCGTTATATTAATACTCGCAATCACCACTGCATCACTTGCTGTCCCAAACGACGCTCTTTTTCAAGTTGGTACCAATCACACATATTTAAAAAAAAACATTATTACTTTTTGGGTAGTTTCGAAGTGTGTTCTCCATAAACCAGTTAGTACTGCGTAATACACGCGCGCCTCTTAGTAAGACTAATTCCTTTTTAGGGTTCCGTAGTCAACTAGGAACCCTTATAGTTTCGCCATGTCTGTCTGTCCGTCCGTCCGTCCGTCCGTCCGTCCGTCCTCGCTTAATCTCTGTGACTGTTAGCGCTAGAAAGCTGAAATTTGGTACCAATATGTATATCAATCACGCCGACAAAGTGGTAAAATAAAAATTTGAAAAAAATGTTTTATTAGGGTAGCCACCCTATATGTAAAGTGGGAAGTGATTTTTTTTTTAATTTCAAACCTAACGTGTGATATATTGTTGGAAAGGTATTTAAAAATGAATAGGGGTTTACTAAGATCATTTTTTGATAATGTCAATAATTTCGGAAATAATCGCTCCAAAAGTAAAAAACAATGTGTCCCCCCCCCTCTAACTTTTGAACCATAAGTCTAAAAAATATGAAAAAAATCTGAAAAGTAGAACTTTATAAGGACTTTCTATGAAAATTATTTTGAACTTGATTGACACAACAGTTTTTGTACAAAAAAGACAAAAAGTTGTACAAAATAATTTCTGGACTAAGTTTGTAGTATAATCGTATATGCAAGCTTTTTTTGTAACTTTGTTTACATATTTTATTATCCTGAATGTATCTTTTTTCAAACAAAAAAAGAATTATGGAAATCGGTTGGATCGGGTATTACCGAATTGTTCGGTTGGCCTCATAACTGGGAACACTTATTGTGACGGACGGGAAACTACGGAACCCTACGCTGAGCGTGGCCCGACACGCTCTTGGCCGGTTTTTTTATAAAATAAGATAACAGTATTATAGTATTCGTACAGTCCATCCAAAGGTTGTCTGAAAGATATCGCTATCTGCGATAAGACCGCGATTGTGACCAGAGAATTAGTAATTTCTGTAACATAGTTATGTTAAACTATTGGTATGCAATAAAGAATATTCTAATCTATTCTATTCTATATCAGTTGCTCTGCCACCCGGGGTTACGGGTTGTTCTAAAGAGATACCGCAGCCCCGAACCATAAAGGGCAATAGAAGGAACATGGGTTTTAGTCAGTACAAGTCTGACACTCCCCCCCCCCCCCGCTCCGCCCAGAACGGGTGTAGTTATTTGATGATTTCCCATCCGCAAAAAAAGAAGGCCCTAGCACAAGTTCGAAACGTTTTAAAATAAATAATACCGCTTCACACACATGTTATATTTTCATAACTCTATGTATGATATTTAGTGTGCTTGTTGCAAATCATTCTACTAAAATGGTACAGGATAATTGTATTTTCGATCCAAAAATCGTATTTCGTTACGTTAACGCCGCGAAACAATAAAACGAATTAGTAACATACTCCCAACATTCACGTGTAGCAACTATTTCCTGAAATAAAAACCTATTATATCCCATTTATTAGTCAACATGATGTAAGGTTTAATTAAAGCAGACAGTTTGCCAACATGTCAAAACTAATTACCAATAGGTAGGTAGGTAGGTACGAGGTTCTGAAATTCGAACGCAATTTCGTCGTGAACTTTCTCCACTTCGTTAATAAAGTATTCCAAGGACTTTAGGGTAGTTTTTAACATGTTTAAATTGAAACGGATCATGATTTTATTCATTAAATGTTTCAATCACGTATTTTCAAGACGATGGACAGGCTGAATCTGAACAATATGATTATTTAAGGAATGGGCTAAAAATATTGGCTCAGCACCGCGGGCTGGCTCTAGCAAGGGACGGGTTTGGCAATGACCGGGACGTCTAGACGAGTCTCGGTGGCGTGGGCGAAATGACGGCAGTTTGTGTCCTAGGGTAAGGTGATAGCATCATCGGGAGTGCGATGGTTTTAAATACGTAATAGGCTTGCGTTGGGCTGCACCGCGCCTGATGTGAAGTGATTATGTGGCCTAGGGTGGAGCGCGTTTGCCTAGGCGAAACCAATTCACTCGAACTTTGAAAAGATCCAAATTATAATCATCTGGGATCAGCTACCAGGTTAACCGGATGTAGTTGAATAACAGTATTTTACATACTGCTGCCTATCCAACCTCTACAACTCTACTAGCACTGTGTAACACGATACCCCTCAGTAAGACCATTTGGATATTCAGGTCATTCCGTTTAAGTCACTGTAAGGATATTAATTTAAATCCTCAGGGTTCTCTCAATGACTTATTTAACAATAAAAAAAACACAACAACGTTCTACAAAACCCGTAATAATAGCTCAACAACTTTAAATACGCCGAACAACCACATAATAGCTATAATACCTTAAATAAACACAAGGAAAAATATCAGCAAAAGAAAAGGAATAGGCACTTGCACACTTCGCGACTTAAACAAAGCGACGTTAACAATTCGTGGTTATTAAAGGGCCCGAACATAATCACCCCTTGCAGAATAAAATTACCGTTGTGACAATCCTCATTACCATACTTAATAACATTTCAAACGATTTTCACACTGAACAATGCGAAAAAGTCGAAATAAATAATTCAATATGTTTTAAATGTTTGTTTAAAATTATTCAGTGAGGTCTGAATTTTTTAAGGACGCATTGCGAGGTGTCAGCGATTACAGAGAATTTGCATCGGCATTTGCGGAGCTTGGTATGTATTCGCATGCAGTGCTTTCCTACGTTATTATTTATGAAGTCTGCATCATAATCTCAGTCAAGTATTCACATAAGTTTGTTTTATGTATGACTGAATACATTCTTGTATTATATTTCCATGAATCATCCTGGCAATTGCTTGACTTCATTTAATATAATTCCGTGTGGGGTCTTAATCGAGTGCGTGTCATAGAGCTGAACAGTTCTCAATCTATCTTGATGCACCTGTAGTTTATGGTCAGCTCGTCAATAGCCACTGTTGTTTACAAAGCCCGATGTCGGAGATACTTCAACGTCCATCGCTACGTATGGAAGGTATCCATCAAAGTGTAGCCACGTGGTCAACGTGTTCGATTTTTGAACAGAGGTTACAGAAAGTATGATTTCTAGTTAAAAAAAAAAAACAAAGTGTCTTTGTAATTTTGGCACTCCAAAATACCTACGTAATGCCATAGTTATTTAAATAGGTATCATTCTACAATATTAAAATCTTTGTAAATAGAACTCAACGATGCATATTTGAAGACTCAGTAAGCAAGCGTAATAAGGCTAAAAAGTGTACGGCGCGCCGCAACTAACAAACTACAAAGAGATTTGCTGAAACCCCAAAAGGTTGCTTGTTACTTAATCCAATTTCCACGCAATCTTTTGCTGAAATTCTTTTTAAATTGGTGTCACGCGCTTGGTATTATACACTTTGTACAGTTTAGTAACAACATTGTGGAACTTCACTATGTTCACACTGTGGTTTTGCTACTCCACAGTATTTTCATAAGCTGCATTTCATACTCTGCGACAACGCCAAAAAATTCCATTTCCACGGAATTTTCAGCTCAGCCTAATATGAAATTATATGAAGAGTATAGCAGAGTGTTAAGATAGAATTTTCGGAGATAAGCATTTCGTAACTTTTATATCAATATAAATAGAAATGTTTAAAATAATAAATTAATTCACTGATCTAAATATTTAATTAAGCTCTCAATTCTATTTTAAATAAACAAATGTTAAGAAGTATTAGGTACACTAACTCATAACATTGTTCAATTTAAATAAATTAGATATTTGAACTAAACATTATTTTGTAGGTGCTAGGAACGAGATCCGCTCGAGAACATGATTAATTTATTCCCAGCCTCCTTAATAATTTCATCACGAACAGTACCCCGTTTAATTTAAAATAAATAAAGCTTTTTAAAGCGTAGACCTTCACACTTTGATATTTAATTCAATGAGTATTCGGAAGCAAAGGGTCTCTCAAAAATGGCTTTTCAAGAACTTTGTGAAATCATAGAAATGAAAGGTAAACGCAAGAAGACATAAAAAATATCAAATCACCAACGGATATTTATCGCAACAACAGCGCTGAGTACAAAGTATTTAAATAAAAATCCAAAAAAAAACATGAACGAATTTTAACGAGAAAATTGTTTAGAATTCTTCACCCGGATTCTTTGGGAATATTTGATCTAAACTATGTATAAAATAACAAAAAAAGTATTGTTTAATGAAAACTTGAATGTTTGAAAACAAAAAAAGTTTTTTGTTTTTTAGGTTGGAAAAATGTTTGATTAAAAGGTTACATTCGACAAAAAACACTGTATATCTTTGCCGCACACGTCTGGAATAAGCCTGCGATGTTTGAGCTAGTCGACTAGTAATTTAGGGTAATGAGGCCGAATAGACCAACCCTAGGTAATGAAATACAAAAAAAAAACCGGCCAAGAGCGTGTCGGGACACGCTCAGTGTAGGGTTCCGTAGTTTCCCGTCCGTCACAATAAGTGTTCCCAGTTATGAGGCCAACCGAACAATTCGGTAATACCCGATCCAATGTAATAAGTACCTACAGCGCCATCTCTCGAGGAATTGGGTTACTAATTAATACAAAGATGTGCAATTTTAAAAATTATAGAAAGTCCTTATAAAGTTCTACTTTTCAAATTTTTTTCATATTTTTTAGACTTATGGTTCAAAAGTTAGAGGGGGGGGGCACATTGTTTTTTACTTTTGGAGCGATTATTTCCGAAACTATTGACATTATCAAAAAATGATCTTAGTAAACCCCTATTCATTATTAAATACCTTTCCAACAATATATCACACGTTAGGGTTGAAATAAAAAAAAAAAACACTTCTCACTTTACATATAGGGTGGCTACCCTAATAAAACATTTTTTTCAAATTTTTATTTTACCACTTTGTCGGCGTGATTGATATACATATTGGTACCAAATTTCAGCTTTCTAGCGCTAATGGTCACAGAGATTAAGCGAGGACGGACGGACGGACGGACGGACGGACGGACGGACGGACAGACAGACATGGCGAAACTATAAGGGTTCCTAGTTGACTACGGAACCCTAAAAAACATTAACCGAAAAGATACCGTCCGCTAAGCAAAACGATATAAAGACTTTGTTTGTCTTCGTCTACACGAATGCCATAAATAAGTAGTTCCTTTATCAGAACGAAAGATTTGTTTTTGGCTTTCAGTGTTTATCCAGCTAATTGTTAATATTTTAGACAAATATATCGAAACTAGCTTTTGCCCGCGGCTTCGCTCGCGTTAAATTTGGGGTAACACAGTTCCCCATTGCGCCTTATTGATTTTTAATAGCAACGCTAAGTTTTTCCTTTTCTTCCCTCTTTCTCCCCCACATCCCACTTTTTTTAAAAAACTATTAGCCTATGTCCGTATCCTGGTTCCCTACTATCTCTGTACCAAAATTCATCAAAATCGGTTCAGCCATTAAAGCGTGAAGAGGTAACAAACAAACTCACTTTCGCTTTTATAATATTAGTAAGGATTATCACACAACAACAGCTATCATATAGATACAATAGCCGAATCAATAGTACAGTAAGTATGTAACGTATACGTTTTCGTATTGTTACAAAAATATTGAAAACGCTAGATTACCATTCGACACACGCCGTAGTAAGAACGTGATTCGTTTTCCAATATTTGAAACAAAGCGGCCCTTGACAAGAAAGCACAAATCAAACTATGGCATATCCGTTCAACTATTTTAACTGCCGTAAATATAATTTTATTGTGGTACCGTTGTGTTTGCTATTTTATTTATTGTTGCTTTCAAGTTGTTGTAGGAGTTTAATTGTTGGTGACCACGAACTATGTTGGTACTTTTATCGCTTACCGGAAACAATTCTTTCGTAGGTTTACGATACCTTAACCAAGTCGGTTGGGTTATTATTTTTTGTGGCATATTTGTTGTTACTATTTCTCAGCGAAAAGCCGTATCTAGCAGGCCTATTTAGAATCGGTACCCAAACGTCGAAGTGGTCTACTTTGTTGACAATATCTGTTTTCGAATCCAGTTAAAGATTAAATCTATCGCCCAACATTTCTAGCATAATACTTCAACATTCTTCGTTTAAATGTTGTAGCATTTTGCGATGACAGCTATCCATCAATGGTAGAACATTTAAAATCCAGGCTGGGATCGATCTCTATATCTATACTTATATATATAATATTATAAAGCTGAAGAGTTTGTTTGTTTGTTTGAACGCGTTAATCTCAGGGACTACTGGTTGGAATTGTAAAATTCTTTTAGTGTTGGATAGTCCATTTCTTGAGGAAGGCTATAGGCTATATAACATCACGCTACGACCAACAGGTGCTGAGCAGCGTGGGTGAAACCGCGGAGAACAGCTAGTGGTTTATATTATTTGAAAGTACGTTGCACTCTATGGCCATCGTAAAACTTAAGTGGCCGTCTTTATCTTTTTCTTTGGCAAAAAAAATAATAATCTCCGGGTTCAATATTTTAGAATATCTGCGCTCTATATTTTGTAATTCTCTCTCGAAATTTGTCACAATTGTTATCAATGCAGATAATGTCGTCCATTCATCCATCATTCATGTGTTTGAACAAATGCCCTGGAACAGATAATTACAACATTGCACTTAGGTGGGACGCAATAAGTTTTTAAGAATTCCAAATAAAGGAGTTTTTACCTAATTTTACTTGATAACTATGCGAAACGTCGTCTTTCTTAATTATTTTGTTTTACCTCATATGTGAATAATTGTATTCTTTTTGAGCGAAATAAATTTTCTTAAACCGTAAACTTTTGGTGTTTCCATCCGACCGGAGCGCCTCCTGCAGCGTCTGGGTTTGTTTAAGGTTCTCTTCCTCAAACGCCCGGCTACCTAAATCGCTAACGTGACTGCTTTGCAGTAGGAAATGCTCGCTTCCCATTGCCTCTCGCCCCAGACCGTGGACTGAACCAGGGCCAGACAGGAGAGGTCGCCGCTGTCGATCGCCTCTGCGAGGGCACAGTGATGCTCCGTCCAAGCGGGGCAAACCACCACAGTGTGCTATATCTATTTTCAATTAATTCCCTACCTACACATTTTGTTATTCACCTTATAGTAAAGGCCGTTTATTTACGAAACCGTTCAAATTCGAATAAAGATTCTTCTACTAAATCATGGGCTGTTGGAAACTCTTCGAGTTTCCATTATTGGCACTTCATCCATTAATAGTTTGGCGATTAAAATAAACAAAGCAAGAAAATTATTGATATATTTAAAATGTTCTAGAACAATCATCCGTAGTTGAAAGCTTTTGATTTGTTGCGTCCTAGTTCGAACACAGACAGGCACGTTACAGGTGTAATTCATTTCAACATCGTGAGGAAACCGGCATGTCCTAGAAGCATATCTAACCCACACTGCTTTTTCATGGTGGATTACAGACCATTCAATCCACCCGAACAAAGCGATACTCTTCCACATTTATTGTCAGCATACCGTCTGTTTAATTCACTGCCGTCTTTTCTGATTACAAACTGTTTTTTCTAGGCAAGCGTGTTCCACTCAGAATCCAAATCGGCTAAACGCAAGCGAATTCAGTAAAAAAAAAATGACCAAATTCGAGTCGAACTCGCGCACCGTGGGTTCTGTAGAAACTTGTGACATAAACGGCTATATCTCTTGAGAGCATAAATTTTGACAGACAGACAGACGGACAACAACGTGATCCTAATAGGATTCCGTATTTTTATTTAGAAAATAGAAACCCAAAAAGCACTCTGTCCATTACAATTATGATGGCTGATTATGTTATAAAGAGGATATGGCTGGAGATGTCTTTTACCAGTACCATTACGAAACTAAATTCATTCAAATTGACATAGAGTACGTTTCATTGTTAATAAATCCGAATAAAGCCGAGGCAGATCCTATTAAATTTTCCCCGAAACTCTTCCTACCTTGCGGAAAGGTTTCAGCTTATTATAAAACTTTCCGTAAACAATTATCACGTTAAACAGTCTTGTCTCCATTTTCTGGTGAATAAAAATATGCTGAGATTGCCTCGTTGGTCGAGTGTTCGCAAGCGCGACTGCTGAGCTCATGCCTAACCCGGTAATCGATTACCGAGTTAGGCAGTGTTATTGAGTTTTCCATCAGGGAATTATTGTAGCAGCCATGGAGTCTTGATCTCTACCCAGTCAATGTCCATAGGCTTTTTTTTGCGGATGGGAAATCATCACTTAACTTCCCCGCTCTGGGCGGAGCGGGGGGTATTGTCAGACTTGTATTGACTAAACCACTCATGTACCTTCTATTGCACTTTATATTCCGGGTCTGCGGTATCTCTTTCGAACAGCCCGCAACCCCGGCAAGCGGAGACCCTGGCCAGCCCCTCTGCTTCGCTGACCTCTCTTTGAGGCACGCGTGAAACACTTACGCGCCGTCGACACGGCCTGTCGTCAATAGACGGACGGACGGTGAGCTATACATTGCTTACCAAACACAGGCCCGCATCTACGGTGGCCGGGAGTCGTCGACGCTCGTCCGGGGCGTCTCCCGCGATGTCCATTGGCTAAACCTCTATATGGCTGATTAAACAAGACTGGTGAAATGTGGGGGTACTGTTAGGTACAACTCTGACTAACCCTTCAAATCAAAAGCGTAATGTTGTTATGTTAAAAATATGTTAGAATAGTATTAGTGGAATAAAGAATAGCAAGTTGGTGTTAAAAGTAATTAGCCACATTTTTCGCAATAAACAGCCAGTCTGTTCATTTGTAATTAGAATTACTTTTGTTCGCGTGACCAGTGACCAATGGATGTTAGGATTCCTGTCGCCACAGTCACGCATGCTTCACAACCTAATTCCAACTTAAATAACTACAACACTCGTTTTACTCAGAATTACTCGTGTTGCTGCTTATATCTTTATTACACGTGTTTATAAAAATTTTTTTTTGCCGAATTGAGAATAGGTTTATTAAAGTGTCCTTTTTTGAGGCAATGAAATCTTGGTTTTGCAATTAAGTGAGTACAGTCAACAGAATTGATAAGTACCCGTCGTGACATACAGTTGAAATCATCTTTGAAATCCATGAATGTTTTTATTCGATAGAAAAAAAAACAGTTAATTACATATTTTTTTTAAGAAATTCAAGCCTGATTACATATGTCCTTTGTTGACATTCAGAAAAATATAATCGTTAAGCTAATTTATCAATATTAAATCAATTAAAATCTCTTAATCAATTATTATAATTTGCCACTACTGGTATTTCAACCATCCAAAATGAAAGTGATTTAAATATTACTTGACGAATTTAAGTTGGTAGTCTTAATTTTTTTTTCTAATTGTACTCAAATTCTAGAAGGAAATACAATGTTATAAAAACAAAACAAAAGATGCTGTAACAGTCCCAGTCACAAGACATACTTTAAAATGCCATTGTCATTCTTCTCCATAGAGATCTACACTTTGAAATAGGCAACTACAGTACTTTCACAAGTTATAACTTTTCGTTCAACCTAATTTGAAAGTCAGTAGATACTTGTTATGTTGGTAACACAGTAGTCTACAAATAAGGCAAACATATATGTAGTGAGTTTACTCAGGTAGTGAATTAAACTCTATTCAGACCAAATAACTCCAGACAGGATACACACGTTGCACTAACTTAATGTCCCAATCAATGTTTGTGCCTGCAACACTGATTAGTAATAACATTACATGTTGCACATTTTATTATACAGCATTCGTTCATTAACTAAGTAACAAGTGATCAGCACTCGGATAAACGAGCACTTAACGGTCTGGAAAACTGCAAGTTTGTCCGTAACTAAGTCAAACTATGTAGTACGTGCCATAGTCTTGTGTCCGCAGTGGACTGAGTTTGCAAAGATTCGGTGTGTCGACAAACCGTTTTTAAAGCATCAGTATTTTTTATTAGAACTTTATTCAAATTTATAAAAAAGCGCTGTACAAAGGCGAACTTAATGCTTTGGGCATTTTCTACCAGTCTATCTTAAGGTGATGTAGAGAGAAGACAAAGTAGGTGCAGGATGAACAGAAAGTATTAAAAAACAAAGTATTACAAACAAAGAAACAGATTTTGATTCCAAGAAAGATGTCATTAGCAAGATGAACACAAACATCTATCTCTTATAAATATTACAACTACACATACCAACTTCTGCCAAGGTTGCCGGTTTTTCGTAAGAGATACTGCAGCCCCGGACCACAAAGAGTAAAAGGAGGAATATCGATGGATTTTTAGTAAGTACAAGTCCTTTCCCCTCTACCCAGAGCGGGAGATTAAACATAATTTTACTACTACTTTTTTAAAGGCAATTTTAACAGTTCTTCGAACCAGCCGCCCTTTGCCACTCTAAGGGTTTAAATAGTGAAAATATATTTGTTCAAGTCAGAAACACAATTATTGGATGTTTTCTATAATTTTTATTTTACTTAAGAGTATGCATTTTATTTATAGCTATACAAATCAGACGCTTGCATGTTGGTATTGTCATTATTTAAATCGAGCTTAGAAACTTTTTTTATACTTTATTAATTTTGGGACATTTACCGCAATGCGTATCACTTTTCTTGAATTTAAAATTCCTTATATTTTTATCTTTTTTATTTGTTGTTATAGCGTCCTGTAGTAATATAGTATACACACTAACCAAATCAAATGTTTCCCTTATACGGGTTAAAAGATACAGCCCTTTCAAAGAAAGACGTCCAAGCAGACAACTAGCATAGCTTTAGAAATAGGGTTCCATTGGCACCCTTGGATACGGAACCCTAAAAAGCATAAAACGCAACGGTTGACGTAATATTATGTTCTGCATCTTCAATACCTGTTCCACAATATCAGAATAGTATCGGAACCGCCACGGTATCAGTAAATAACATTAAGTTTTATGATTCACCCATATGCTTGCAGCTGAAGTTTCCAATCTTCTTCCGGTCACGACAACGTCAACTTTGATAAAACTAAGAATATTTTTGGAAAAGTTACCCAATTTGGGTCGTAACTTCTAACATGTGTGTGATTTGATTGTGCTGTCTTATTTATTGGTATTGAACTTTTACGAAACGATCACGTTGTCTCGTCATAACTTCGTTTGTTGGACTTGAAGTCACAGCAGAAGTTGAAAACATTTACATGTAATATATCAATTATATTTTTTGTAAACATTTGTGCTTTAAAAATGTCTGAAATGTATCTTAAGATATCAGCTATTTTGCACGCAGCATTATAGTTAACAAAGGGATGAGTTACCCAATAGCTTTTTCTACTATTTTTTTACGGGTAGGCGAAGTAGTTACTCCATTGTCATGAAAAGAGGTTCCTGTCTAAAGTTCAGTTTCCCTGATCGATCCACAAAGTTAATTTCGTATGTGTTTGCTGCAGCCAATCCTCGTTTAGGGTAAAGTCGGATTAGATGCCAAACTTTTAGAAATAATTGTTTACCACCCAATATAAAAACATTTTAGCTGTTAAACTGGAAAGTACTTTGGTTCTTTATCTACAAATCATGGAAAGTTAAATACATTATTTTAAATATTTTTAGAGTAAGATTATTAGGTTAAGGCGTGAAGACGTAACAAACAAACAAACTCACTTTCGCTTTTGTAATATGAGTAAGGATTCCTTTTCTCAAAATATTATCTCTCACCGCTTTGAGAGCAACAGCCTGCAAAACTCATCACTAGTGTAGTAGCTGTGGTAGTGCCTTTATCAGTATCCAGGTCAAACAATTTTTAGATCCGGGTAAACTTTAACAACGTATATATGTAGACTTGGGTTCCGCCAGCGAACTTCTAGTTATTTCAGTCTATTCCTGAAATAACAAAGCCAATGAAAACCAAAACGGGCCCAACAATCACATTCAACACTTTTCAAACTATTAGCGATGTGTATGTAGTTGAACAAAAAATGTATGTACCTATAATGTGTAGTTACTATACATAAATATATTTTTAAATACGAAGTTAAGGTTAATAGTTCGGGTATTTTTAATTTGTTAAATTTATGACCTCTGGTGCCATGGATTGGCGTATAAGTAAAGATAAAAACGCTTTAAGATAATAAACAACTATTCAAGTTACCTTTCACAAAAACATGTAACTTTAAAACTATCAACCACGTCCAAACATGTTCCATACAATGCTTCTTTGATTTTTCACGCGAGCGCGCTTGAAGTGCGCTCTTTAGGTGAACAGGGCGAATCTGACAAGTCTGAGATACGAGCCGTAAGTAGAACGGCGCGTCGTAAGTGGCCCAGTTAGAGCTTTTGTCCTATCTAAACAGTTGTTTCTGTCATAGCCAGCCGAGGACCGTTGTTTCATATAACATGCCTCGTACAACGGTGCAACTGATTCTTTAAACTGTTGCAGAGGTTTGTTGTTGACAGAATGTGGGTCGAAATAAATAACGACACGCCTTAAATGTTGAAGATTTCATCGTAACTATGAAAAACTGTAGTTATAGGGTGTATTAGGTACACGTTATATGATACAATTTTTCCCATAAGACTTAAACTCAAAGCATTTATTTTAATTATACACGGGCACATTTGAATGTCATAAAAACAAAAAAGATGCTGCTGCAGTCCCAGTCACAGGACATAATAACCTGTGAAAGTACTGTAGTTGGCCATTCCGAAGCGTTAAAGAATTGACTTCAATACATTCCCATAAATAAATCCATGCTTGTTTATAAAAGGAATATTTCTAATAGGTATTTTTTTTATGTTTTTATAAAGAAATATTTAAAATGTTAACTTATATGTTAATAGTTTATAAAAGGAATATTTTGTAATAAGTATTTTTTTAATGTTTTTATAAAGAAATATTTAAAATGTAAACTTTTAAATGTATTACTATTTTACCCTTCAATACTTCCAATATACTAAAACGTACAAAAGCACGTTAAAAGTACTGTACCAACGCTTATAAAATCATCAATTTAATAGCATGAAAACTGTGTGAAATTCCACGAGCTTTTAATTAGGCCTAAACAATAGGTTTTGCGTGTCACGTTCGGTCTGCATTACGGCGCGTCATGGATACATCGGTGACAAGCATTCATGTCGATGATAGACACTCGATTAAGTACAGCGCGCTCGACAAAACATACAAAGTAATCACTCATTTTTCAAATTGAAATAAATAAAGAGTTATAAAGAGAGACCCTTTAAAGTAATTTTATTGCTGGAAAATGTCTTTCAAAGTGTAAAAAAGAAAGAAACTTTGTACATCCAAATAAATTTATTTTCTTTCTTTTTTCTAAATGTGCACACAACATTAAACAAAGAAGAAAAATGTATAAATATATTTTTATTTTAATCCAAACACAAAAATGAGATAATTATTGCGTGTCTCACGGCTGCGCCAAAAGAAGCTCCGAAAGTCCAAGTCCGAAGCTGGTTTTCAAGTGGACCTCTTAACGGACCCTTCACGAAGTCATCAACCGCATTCAACCAAACATTCTATACATTAAACTTACTACCCCGATGTAAAAGAAAATGTGCTGAGAACATGACATTAAAAAATTGAGGCAATGGATGCATTGAATACCATTGAATGCCATCTTTTACCCAAATGAAGTCAATACAATGTTACTTTTTCCTCGTTTATGGGTTACTAGCTTTCGCCCGCGGCTTCGCCTGCGTTAAATTTGGGGTAACTCAGTTCCCCTTGCGCCTTATTGAATTGTAATAGCAACGCTAAGTTTTCCCTTTTCTTCTCTCTTTCTCCCTCACATCCCACTTTTTTTAAATAAAAATTTTATTAGCCTATGTCCATCTCCTGGTTCCCAACTATCTATGTACCAAAATTCATCACAATCGGTTTAGCCATTAAAGCGTGAAGAGGTAACAAACAAAAAAACCCACTTTCGCTTTTATAATATTAGTAAGGATTCGTACAGGCATCTGATTTTTTAATTTAAATTTTGAGCCAGAGGTTTTTGGTTAATACTTAAGTTAAGGCAGTAAGTAAGCCAAAGTATAATTGGGTTTTTACATTAGTAATTCCACGGTTTCAAGAAAACAACGACATTCAAACTCGACACTTACTTTCACATTATCATCAATTACACACACTCGGAGTTTATTTTACTCTTCCAAAAAAACCTATTCGCCTATCAGATGACATGAGTAAAAAGCATTTTCAGGAAATATTTCCTGAATATAAAAATCAAGCATACTTCTCTGCCCACTCTTTGCGTATCTACAACAGCGTGAAGCCCACCCGAATTATTTATAAAAAATAATGTTACACCAAACCCGTTTTACACAGCAATTAGGATAATGTTTCTAAGGCTGGGTTGCGCCACAGAAGAAGTTATAGTAAAGGTTTGTGTCAAATTTAACACTAACAGTAACGCTGCCTTTAACAGTTGCAGCAAAATGAGTTGCACCAGCGAATTCATTAGATTTGTTAAAGTTAAAAGTGTTGCAAGTCAAATGAGGCGTGATTTACCCCAAGTTCGACGCGGGTAACATTTTTAAATATGGCAATACTAATCATAAAAAACGTAAAAACTCGTTTCTGCGCTGTCATCGGTGTCACTTCATTTTATTGATGTTAGCTCGGTGTCGGTTAATTTTAAATATTTTTCTCAAGGAAGCTTAGAAATGTTTTTAATTTAATAATCTTTCGGGTTCTGGTGCACTGTGGGAGAAAATAAAAAATGGACGAAAATTTGCTTGCAAGCTTTCAAACAAAGTACCTACTAGTCTAAGATCCGGCTGCAGAATCAGTGTACTCATCGAGTGCTTGCTGAAAACCAAATTTTTACACATATTCATGATTAGGAGAATTTATATCCACCAGGTTGCCTATCAAAATGTGGCCGCTAGTATTTTTAATTAAATTATTAATAATTTTAGAAAAGAAAGACGTTTCTTTTGGAGTATTTATTATTTTGAGTCGTACTTACTATTGTTTGAATCGGAGGTTGAGAACACTAACATCTGACGCATGCGCAATGGCTTTAAACCGTCCGACAGCTGGCAATCGCTATCCTCGTCTGACTAGTGGTGTTACGCGCTAGCTCTCTTTCACTCTACTTTTAATATTTACTATATTTATTAGCCAGCAACCCTTATTGGCGGCCAGATTTAATTAAGCAACCGTATATAATAATATACAGAAAAAATAGCTTTAATTTGATATATAAATTATAAATGTACGTTGTGGGTGTATAAATGTAACAAATTCATACCTGTGTATACCTGGCTGCGAAGAGGTGCGCCCAGGTGCGCAACGGCAACCATATTTTTTCAGAGTCTTTATAGATGTTGCCGTAAAGTAGACGACATTTCATTGAAAAAAAAGTCAATGAAATTTCTTACGGATTATGAATTATTAATAATTTAATTAAAAATACTAGCGGCCACATTTTGATAGGCAACCTGGTGGATATAAATTCTCCTAATCATGAATATGTATAAAAAATTGGTTTTCAGCAAACACTCGATGAGTACATTGATTCTGCAGCCGGATCTCGTACTATACCTTTTTATTGATTTGTCTATTCAACGCGTTTGACAGTTGACGTTTAATTTAACACAAACGCTAACACTAACCAGCGAAAAGTGATCGGTTACCGTTACGGTTAAAGTTATGACGTCATTTAACTATTTGTCAAATGGTACAACTCATTTTTGGCCTAAACATTACTTTAACTGAATTTTCGATGTTTGTTAATGTTAAAGTAAGATGGTGCAACCCAGCCTAAGAAACGATCCGTTGATACAATTTTTACTTTTTTACTCAAAGCCTAAGAACAAAGTTCTTGATCGGCATTGTTCATAGTTTTTGAAGTACTAAGTGGGTATGATGTTCTGCGTAATTTCTACTTTGTAGCACCAGATGGGGAACAGCTTTAAGGACTTGCTTTATTAAATAAAGTGTTCGTAATAAAGATACAGATTGGGTTGGATTATTTAAGAGAATGGATTGGGGTTGTGACTAAGCGTATTGGCATCTGTTTAAGGTAACAATGTCTATTGTCTTTTATTAGTAAAATCTAACTTTGAGTCGTAAGAATGTTTTGTTCGGTTTTGAATACGAAAAGTGGAAAAAATACCAACTCTCGTAAAAGTGAAGGGACTATTGTTGCTCAATACCTTTTCTTGTCAAAATGACTGGTTTTTAAAATCACAACTGTTGTTTCTCGACAGTTGCCATTGTTGTCGGTTGGCAGTGTAACCGGATGCCGCTGAATACCAGTATTTGAATCTCCATCTGGTCTCCACAGCCCAATTAAAACTGTGTATATCGAAACCATTGGTGTGATCGTTTGTCAGACATTCAAGCCATTGTCTTCCTGAAATGACTAAGTATTGACAGCCGCCGGCAGCAACTGCACAACTTACTTTCCGAGATACGGAGGAAAATCGTCCTCTTCAGAGTTTACATACACGATTATTGTCTTAGTGTATTAAATTAATGAACAGTTAAATCAAGGATATTACCCTGCGATCTGCGATCGGCGGCGGCGATCTCTCGCGTCCGGCCCTGGTTCAGGCCATGGTCCGGAGCGAGAGGGAATGGGAAGCGGTCACCACCTTCTGCGAAACAGTAATGCTAGCAAAGGACGTGGCCGGGCGTTTGAGGGAGAGAACATCTGCCCAACCGGGCGCCGGGCGCCGCGACACGACTCCCGGCCACTGTAGATGCGGGCCTGTCGGCGGTGAGCAATGGGTAGTTCACCGTCCGTCTGACGATTGACGACAGGCCGTGTTGACGGCGCGTTCGTGTTTCACGCGCGCCTCAAAGAGAGTCTGCAAAGCAGAGGGGCTTGCCAGAGCCTCCACCTGCCGGGGTTGCGGGTTGTTCGAAAGAGATACCGCGGCCTCGGAACGTAAAGGGCAATAGAAGAAACATGGGTTGGTTTTAGTCTGTACAAGTCTGACATGCCCCCCCGCTCCGCCCAAAGCGGGGGAAGTCATTGGATGATTTCCCACCCGAAAAAAAAAAAGGGATATTACCCTGGCTTAACATATAGTAAAAGCGCTACTAATTTCCATTATTTAACATCAATATTCGCGCCGGTACGATCAAAAATATCATATCGAATTAACCTTGACAGGTTTCGGTTCTAGAACAGCCAACTCCATCCAAAAGATGTTTTTTTGCCAATAAAAATGTAAGTATTCATAAAATTCCGGATATTTTGAAAGAAATACGATCGAATGAGATAAAATATATTCGATTACTTATTCATAGATCGCGATAGGCCAGCTAGTTTATATCTCATCATAAAATCGAATAGCATATCAATTTATCGAGTGACTACATGAATTTTTAAAAGCATCGGAAGCTCCTCATATTTATTACTTAGAGAACCTTCTTGAATCATTTTAGTATTACTTTAAAAATGTTTTCGAAAAAATGTTTCATTCATACTGAAACTGAAGGGAAAAAGGCATACAATTATTTGCAGTTTTCATTTCACAGAATATTATTCTATGAGATACTGCTCTTATTTCTATGATATTGCATTTCTATGTTGCTACGACAAAACAACACAACTACGTAAGTATTGTTTTCTTTTTATGTCGTTTTTGTAAACAAGTAGGTGTAGGTAGTGTAGGTACGGCAATTGCGATAATCTTATAAAGGTAAGGATAATGGATAACTAACACGTTATAAATATTATAGTTTTTTTTAAATAAATTTTGTTTTAAAACTAGATAAGGTTGGTGTTTCCTTTCCAACTTCTCTGTAAAGAAACACCAAAACAATTTGTTTGCTGCCAGTCAGTACAAAATTTAGAGCAGGGTAACAGGGGCAGGCACCCCGCCCTCAAAAAAAAGATCTCCACAACTTGATTTATTTTATACCTATGTATAATTAAAAACTTTGTATCCATGGGACCATTCAAGATAAAAGAGCGTAGGTACTACATGCATAAACCCCCCTTAACTGAAGAGTAACAGTTGGATTCGCTTCATTTATCGTTTTGTACAAAAACAAACAAAAAAAATAACCTTGATTAGGTCTTCTACTAGGCAACAAATACTCGAAACCAAAATTACTGAGAGCATACATTTTCTAATATTGAAATTACCTTGAGAATAAAATTGCTGTTGATGGTGCCGAACTGCATTGGAAATTTGATTAATATTATAAAACTCCATATTTTGCCGGCTATTAACGCGGTCCCTACTGTTTCAAAGAAACATAAATGATTCATCGAACAAAAAAACCGGACAAGTGTAAGTTTGATTCACGCATTCAAGCTTATATTAATGGTTTGGCCGCCACGGAACTCAGGTCTCTGAAATTAATAAGCTTTTAAGAAATGTTCAGTTCAGTGTCAAGTAGTATATATTGATAAAAATATGTATGCAAATAAATAAATGTGAAATTGGAGACGTCACATTAATTACAAATCTACCTTGTTCGTTTACCAAATAATACATAAAAAGAAAGAAAAAAATCAAAAGTAATAGTGACTCGACATTACTGGAGCTAGTAACACGGTCACGTCACAAAGGTAAAGCAAATTCCTCACTGTCAGTAATGGTCGACCTTGAACTCAGTTGACCAGTGTCAATTTTCTCGTAACAATTTCTTTTCCTATTCAAGAAATAGGAACACATTTCTGTCATGTCAATATGAAAAAGAAACTACTTACAAATAAAATACTGTTGTAATGACGACACGGTTGGAGCAGTGGCCCAGCAATTTTTAAAATATATATTTCTAACACGATTTTCAGTTGATAAAAAGAGATAATTCCTACTTTTATATATTTTCTATTTATGTAAATACATATACAGAAAAAATATAAAAGTAGGAATTATCTCGTTTTATCATTATTATTAATAAAACTGATATTTCTTTGTCTCTGCATCACCCTAAGGTTAATATATATAAGAGGCGGACTAAATGCCTTGGGCATTTTCTATCAGTCGATAGAAAATGCCCAAGGCATTAAAATATATATTTCTAACACGATTTTCAGTTGATAAAAAGAGATAATTCCTACTTTTATATATTTTCTATTTATGTAAATACATATACAGAAAAAATATAAAAGTAGGAATTATCTCGTTTTATCATTATTGTTAATAAAACTGATATTTCTTTGTCTCTGCATCACCCTAAGGTTAATATATATAAGAGGCGGACTAAATGCCTTGCCCAAGGCATTAAGTCCGCCCCTGTACAATGTTTTTTTTTACTTGTACATGAAGTTATGTTGGGATTGGCTTCCAGTCTTACACAACTCAGTTAGTACTGGGCAATACGATACCCCTTGTAAGCACTGGCTGTCTGATTTCCGGGCCACTTTCGCATTGAGAGATAGATTATATTATCACTAGCTTTTGTCCGCGACTTCGCTGCGTGCAATTTGGGGTAACACAGTTCCTCTTTCCTGATTTGCAGGTACCTGCTACCTGTAGTTTTGCCCTTGCGCCTTATTGGTTGTAATAGCAAAACTAAGTTTTCCCTTTTGTTTCCTCTTGCTCCCTCATTTCTCACAAAAAAAAAATTGCTAATGTCCGTCTCCAGGGTTCCAACTATCTCTTTACCAAATTCATCAAAATCCGTTCAGCCATTTAGGCATAAAGACGTAACAAACAAACTCACTTTCGCTTTTATAATATTAGTAAGGATTTGTAATATTATATTATGATATATAGTAAAAAGTTTTAATAAATAATACAAGTAAATAATCTATCAATTAAGAGAAATTATATGGTAACTTTATTTAACGGTAACGCTTACATTAAAATAGTTCTTATAGCACCTGTCTACGATACTGAATCACTAGAAGTTCACTTTCCTGCTTCGTAACAAACGTTCAGCGACATGTTGAGTATAACCTACATTGCGGTTTTTCTATTGGATTGGGCAAAATATAACTGAGTTTGTCTACCAGGAAATAAGAATTGCCTATAGGCTAAAGTTTCAACATATTGATTGGAAATCACGATCTATCAGTTGCCAGACAGCGGTTTCTATGTGTGTGTGTTACATGTTTCAATTTCACAAAATGTTTCATTTGAACGCGGTTTATTAAATATTCTTCATTTAGGTACTTGAACATCCCTCATAATTTGCCGAATGATTTCCAACTCAGTGCCTATCTAGGTATTCACACTAAAGAAAAGTAACTCTTCAGGAAAATGGCTACAAGACATTACTGTTTCTTGTAAACAGGGCGGAATAGACTTATCTTTTATAAGTAGAGTTTTTACTGAGTAATCGTGGACTCGTATTTTTATAGCTTTCTCTATAATGGGTCTATTTACTGACAAAATTGTCTTAATTTAACATATCTGTACCCCGAATTCTTGAACAAAGCTGCAATCTGGCGTAAAACAAATTGCGGAATATAATATAATTATGTAAGAATAATACTATAGTTAACTGGTGAAACGTGATTATACTCGTTGTACTATTAGGCAGAACTCTGCCTAAAACTTCGGGGATCATAGGTGTGATGTTATGTAACATTGCAGTTAAAAAAAAAAACATTATTTTTTTTGCGGATATCATCAAATAACTGAGCGGGAGCGGGGGGGGGGGGAGTGTCAGACTTTCTGATTGACATCAAATGTGTGAACTTCATAATTTGAGTGTGCATTGTTTTGTGCCATATTTCAAAACATAAGTATTTATACATACTTTTTCGTTGGTGATAAATTAAAATGGCGTGACTACATCACCATGCATTGTCGTCCAAAAGAGTTACGTATGCAAAATTTCAGCTAAATCGAAAACCGGGAAGTGAAATTCAAATTTAATTTAATTTTCAAAGTTTTTTTACATAATTGAAGGTGAAGCTAAAAAAAGCATGTTAGAAAAAATATGAAGAGTTTTAAACTATGAGGTTTATTACATCATAATAGAAATTACACAAAATAAAACAGGTATTATGAGGAGTAGGCACCGAAGAATAACCTCAAATTCTCAAGAAGTATACACAAGAGATGGGATCCTTCTCGTCATACTCAAAACGTTAATTTTCTTAAGATCCATTAATTTCAAGATGATGACAATATTAAAATTATGGGAAGTACGTAATTAGATTACAGGAACGGTCGTAAGTGGAGTGACTACTTAATTAAGCAGGGAAATCAATTATCTAGCGGATCAATAATGCCGACAACTGAAACTAGGTTATAAGATGGAATTCCTCAATTGGTTACAGTGATAAGGAGCTCACATTAATCGGGCATAGAGATAGAATCAAATTGTTTGAATATCAATAATTCAATTGAAGGCTTGGAATCCTTACTAATATTATAAAAGCGAAAGTGAGTTTGTTTGTTTGTATGTTTGTTACCTCTTCACGCTTTAATGGCTAAACCGATTGTGATGAATTTAGGTACATAGATAGTTGGGAACCAGGAGACGGACAAAGGCTAATTTTTATTTTAAAAAAGTGGGATGTGAGGGAGAAAGAGGGAAGAAAAGGGAAAACTTAGCGTTGCTATTACAAATCAATCAGGCGCAAGAGCAAAAACTGCAGGTCTGCTTGGTGTGTTATACCGAATGTAACGCGAGCGAAGCCACGGGCGAAAGCTAGTAATATTATAACAATATGAGGTAATGTTTTAACTAAGAAATAGTTATAACCGCCAACGCTAAAGGCACAGAGGCCCAATGCCCAATTAAATGCTTCGCATCTATTACTTTCATAATTTTATGAATTTATTTATAATGTACTTGTTGTAAGTAATTAAAAAAAGCTACTGAATGAGTGTATTTTCAATTTAAAAATCGATGTATTTCGTCACGATAACACCGCGAACGCGAGTGCGCGGTGCAAACGCTATTTGTTTTTGATCAAAATGTCAGTTTGTAGACCCTTGAACAAAAACAACGCCATTATCCCCATGTAGTAAAAGCAACATTATTCCAGTTTTACAACAACCCTTACGTTACTTGTATACATAATGTTAGGAACAGCCATAACTCACCGAAGAGATCTGAAAGCAAAGAAAGGGCCCGATTGTAATCGGTCATCTATTCTTGTATAGGAAGGCCACCTATTCAAACGGGGTGGCCGAAGCTTACCATGTGATCGAACGATCGAACCCTACAATTGTGGTACAGGCCTTAAATAACTACACTTTCGGCCAATCGTTTCATTTGGGAGAAATGTTTGGTAGAAAAATAAAACTCTCTTATAAAAAACAGTAAACCGTTAAGTCCCCTATGTATAACTTCTTCTAAATAAAAAAAACAGTCACAATGTTCGACTTTGGAACCAGTAGGTGACTCTATTGATTGTAATGTTTTTTTATTATATTTTTTTGCACCAGCGCCAAGCAGAAACAGGTCGCCAGTGTGAGTATAACATTATCTAATTGATTCTTTTATTTTATTGAGTTTTTCAACATCATTTTAATAGGTACTACTCAAATCTATCTTCTTTTTCCACACTTCTCCATTACTCGTTAGAGATTGACGTCGTGAGACTTAACATTTTAACAAGATATCATAGGATTTTAGTTTTGTTATTCTAAAAAGAATTTACCAGTCGCAAGCGCCACTGTTGAGTACGATGTCCTAAGTTCTCGGTTCCCGAATCGAGTAAAGTGCCGTTGTTTGGGTTTTTTCATAAGGATTTGTACCAATAGACTCGCCACATTGTTTTTTACGTGGGACAGCATAATATTTGCGAAATGTTCATTTTACTACAGGTTATTTTGCTACACCTCTGTCCATCACTTCAGGGAAAGCAGGCGTGATGTAACGTTTTATATTGCATCTAATCTGCTGCTTTAAGAAAACATTGTTATTGTAAGCTAGCGTGCAGTGTAATGTGGTAGTTAACCTAAAGAACTCTATTGGACCAGGTCTTTGATCGTGTGTATATAGGGTGTGTCCTATATATAGGATATCTTTTTGTCGACCTCTGGGTAAGAACTACTACAGGAAATTCTTAAAATATTGATGCCATTACCTTATATTCAAAGGTTTTTTTAAAGCAAGCAACACTGTATTAAAAATATCTAGCCTGAAATGAGTATCGAGTCTAATAATATAAAAATTACCATTATATTTTTTCAAAGGCAAAAATTCATAAATTCCCAGTAAACATTTCATCTGAAATTCTAGAAAAATCTTCTTGTTTTCCTTTCATGTCAGGAATACATTACACACACAAACCCACAAAATTTCAGCCCGTATCATTATATTTCAATTGCCCAAAATAAATACTTTTTTTTACATTAGTGCCCACGCAGGTTCACATCTATTCCACCTGGAAAGCCATCTCTTGAATGTGTAGTCATTCAGTCACTTCTTTCAGAGCCCACCCACACCAAGCGAGCGCGTGGGTGAGGTTGAAATGGTGACAAGCAACTTGATACTAAGGCCCATCTCCACGTGAGATGATTCTTTGTTCAACAAATGGGCGTAAATGTGGCACATTGAGCTAAGTAAAGGAACTTTGACAGAAATACCTAACTCTGTCCAACCTTTTTTAGACAAAGTTTGGCTTTTATACGTCATGCTTCATTTGTAGCATTTTTATGACCAACTTTAACTACTTACATATTAAAACTGTCAAAGTCTATCTGAGGTAATTCGTGTATAGATCTGTGCAATATACACCCGCCTAAAATATGCCAGTATATATTGTTCACAAATGACAGGTGACATTTGCAGCCGACTTACGCTGAGTGAACATTCAAAGCAAGGTCTATTTGCAGTGAGTACTAATGGACGTCATAGGAAATAATAAAGCACCGTAACAGCAGGATATTTAATCCCGTCGTGATATACCTAATAAACGTCTGTGCGATTTCCTAAATCAAAACCTTTAGCGAAGCATTAAATAGCCACGAGAAAAGATGACATTGTTAACTTCGGTACCTGAGATTTCTGTTTAATTTCAAGCATTAGGCTAATTGATCTTTACATGTTAAAAACGATTGCTACAAATCAGGCTGCTACAGTCGACTTTATCGAAAAAGTTTTAAAGCAATCAATTCAACAATATACTCCGTTATCCACTAACAATGTTGTCAAAGTTCCATACATGCCATACATAAAAGCAAACAGCAATCCAATTTTAAAATAGCCGCTCACATAACCATCTAAACAAACGGGACTCGATATAGTTTTCCAATGTTTGTTAAATATTAAGCACTCACTAGCACTATTCGAATTGTTTTTTCCACAATAGTTGTAGCGAGAGCTTGGCTACATAAATGTATGTGCTAACTCGGCACGCGTGCGCTCTGGAGTACGCGGCGCCGATAATCCCCTTAGTGGGTAACGAACTGGCCAAGTGCCGACAGATAACTAGCTATTCCACTTTAGGCTATCTTCGAACCGGTTACATAGAAATTCCCTTTTGTATTCAATAGAGAACTACTTTTAAATCTTACCACATTTACTTTTGTCAACACTACTCCACACGGTACGTCTTGAAAACAAGAAGGAATTCTTGAAAATGTGTTTAAAATTTAGAGTAGTTTAAAACTGCAAAAATATGAAAAGCGTAAAAATAAAATTTCAAACGGTTTTGCACTTGAAGAGGTACATTTATACCGCCCAGAGAGCTAGCAGCGAAAAATTGAAAGAAATATTTTACGATTCTATAAAAAATATGAGACATTTTTAACGACTGTAATAGTTTTCAGCGAGACAAGATACAGACGACTTTTATATCGTCTCCAGCTTTGACCATTATAATTATATTTTGTGGAATATTTTATCAGATATGCAATGCATAACAAGGGTCTTATTTTGTAATTAGATTTACAATTAGTTAGTCAGCGTCCGATTTCATTGATCATACTTGTATTGTCAAAATATTATATTTATTGCGGTGGTATGATGAAATCTACGGGAGTTATAGTAGGTAAGTTTAGCAAAACGATTTCATTTAAACGTTTTCTGAAAATGCGATGTAGGTTTGTGATCTCTAGAGACTTTGGTGTTGAAGCGAAAACGTAGCCATATCGGTTTTCTACTGTAAATTGAACGGGCTCAAGATCAACACTGATACTGCAAGGGTTTCTACGTATACCGACGAAACGCAACATGAAAACCGAGCAAATTGGCTAATGCAGTAGCCAGAAGGACGGCTGTAGTAGAGACCGATACTATGAACCGGAATAGCCAGAAATGATTAATTGGTATGCACTGGGGGAATGATAAATGGATGACGCATTCACTGGCAACTGAAAAAATTGCAAAGAAAAACTTGAAAAGTAATCAAGCAAACCATTGCTAAACAACAACAGAGAATCAGGCAACATCACGAAGCATATTCAAAATTTACAAATTAACACGAAAATCAAACAAAAACCCTTAAAATTACGAAAACCCAAAGAATGTAAAACGCGGAGCAGTAGGGCCTGAGTTTCACATAGTCAAACACTCAACAGCGAGGAGCTAGTTACAAAACTTTATCTCGTCCCGATTCCGGTTTGTAAATATTAATTCAAGCAATTTACTAAATTTGTCCCGCGTTAATTAAATAGTAGTCGCTTCGTAATCCAATAAATAAATCGTGCCGATAAATACCGGCCGATATAATTGTACGGACACGACTCTCTGTACGTAAGTAACGATCGACTATTGTGTCTCTGACGGCAATAATTCACGAATGACGAATTCGTTGTAATACCTTCCATTGTGTTATTGTCTCACGAAAGATGTATTAATCGGATTTTATTTCTTTTGGTAACTGTTACGAGTTTTATCTTCTCGGTTTTTAGTTTATATTTTATGGCGGTCAATGACATTCATGTTACAGGATTTTACGGCCTCTGGGCTTGATCCGATTTTCATACAACTCGTTAGTAGCAAGAGAAGGTAGGTCCACTGCAAGCTTTGCGATTGCACACACATTTCTTGCATGAAAACACATATGATGCATTGCTTATTTTTTTACTAGCTTTTGACCGCGGCTTTTTTTTTTTTTTTTTTTTTTCGGGTGGGAAATCATCCAATGACTTCCCCCGCTCTGGGTGGAGCGGGGGGGCATGTCAGACTTGTACTGACTAAAACCCACCCATGTTTCTTCTATTGCCCTTTACGTTCCGAGGCCGCGGTATCTCTTTCGAACAACCCGCAACCCCGGCAGGCAGAGGCTCTGGCAAGCCCATCTGCTTTGCTGACTCTCTTTGAGGCGCGCGTGAAACACGAACGCGCCGTCGACACGGCCTGTCGTCAATCGACGGACGGACGGTGAACTACCCATTGCTCACCGCCCTCAGGCCCGCATCTACGGTGGCCGGAAGTCGTCTCGCGGCGCCCGGCGCCATGGGCGTCTCCCGCGGCGGCTGGGTTGGGCAGATGTTCTCTCCCGCAAACGCCCGGCCACCTCCTTCGCTAGCATTACTGCTTCGCAGAAGGTGGTGACCGCTTCCCATTCCCTCTCGCTCCGGACCATGGCCTGAACCAGGGCCGGACGCGAGAGATCGCCGCCGCCGATCGCCTCTACGAGGGCACGGCGGTGCTCCGCCCAAGCCGGGCAGATCGCCACTGTGTGCTCCACCGTGTCCTCCGGGCGATCGTCACAATGGTGACACCCGGGCGCTTCCTCCCGCCCGATGATGTGCAGGAACCTCCCGAAACTTCCGTGTCCGGTGAGGACCTGCGTCAGGCGGTAGGTGAGGACGCCATGACGCCTCTCCAGCCACTCCTCAAAGAGGGGACTTACCGCCACTATTGTAGCGTGCCCTGCACGGGGTTGCGACAGTCGCTCTCTCCATGCCACCATGAGATCGCACCGGAGGTCTGCCCGCCGAGCGGCAACTTGCCGCGGCAGTGGGTTTTCCCCCCGGTGTAGTGCCTCCGCGCGCCACTCAAACAGGCGCGCGAGGACTATCGCCTCCAAATCCCACGGTGGCAGTCCGGCAAGGAGGCTTGCTGCCTCGCCGGAGATCGTGCGGTAGCCCCGGACAAGCCGTATGGCCACCACCCTTTGGGGCGCGTTCAGATAGTGGGCGGCGCGCCGCCCTAAAGAACGCGCCCATACTGGGGCCCCGTAAAGGGCCATGGACCGCACGACTCCAGCATAGAGCCTACGGCAGGAGGCGTTTGGCCCCTTGAGGTTGGGCAGGAGCCGCTTGAAAGCAGCCCCCGTCCGCTCGAGCTTGGGAGCCAAACGTCGGAAGTGTTCGACGAAGTTCCACCGGCTGTCGAGGACGATTCCCAGGTACTTCATCGTCGACCCGACGCCGATGCGAACCCCTCCTACCGTCAACTGGGATCCCGACGGTGGCGTGTTCCGCGGCCATGAAAAACCATGGCCTCGGATTTGTGCAAGGCCACCTCGAGACCCAGTAGCCGGATCCTCTCCGCGACTATCGCAACCCCGCGTGTCACATTGTCGGCCGCCGCCTGGTGCGACCCCCCCTGAGCCAGGACGAGCGTGTCGTCAGCGTAACAAACTACACTGACGCCGCTGGGGAGGTCGGCGCGCAGCACCCAGTCGTAGCCGATGTCCCACAGGAGCGGCCCCAAGACCGATCCCTGTGGGACACCGCACGACATCTCTCGCCGGTTCCACTCTCCAGAGCGACCGGGGTATATGACGGCCCTGTCCGTCAGATATGCCCCGACCACACGACGAAGATAGGTCGGCATCCGGTGGTATTGGAGTGCCTCCCTGATGCAGCCCCAGGGCATGGTGTTCAACGCGTTAGCGATGTCGAGAGACACCGCCACGACAACCCCACCCCTGGACACTGCAGCCCCCGTCGTGAGGGCTCTCACGCGCATGATGGCGTCCACCGTCGAGCGCCCCTTGCGGAAACCATACTGGTGCTCCGCAAGATCCGGCCCCGTCCCCACAAGGTGCCCGACGAGGCGGTTTGCAATTACTCTTTCAAAGAGCTTGCCCACCTCGTCGAGCAGCACAATGGGCCGGAATGCGGACGGAGAGTCCGCAGGGCGCCCCGGCTTCTGAATGAGGACCAGCTTCCCCGTCTTCCAACGAAGTGGGAACTGGCCTCTCTCCAAGCATGCGCTTAGGAGCCCTAGTAGTCGGGGCCCGAGAGCCTCCAGGGCCAGGACCCAGGCTTTGCCATGCAAGCCGTCGGGTCCCGGGGCGGTGTTTTTGGCTTTCAGCCTGCTCACCGCCGCTCTCAGATCCACCCCAGTCACCTCCGGAACGTCGTCGTCGTCGTTGTCCTCGTAATCCGCTTGTGGCACCGCAAGCGGCGGAGCCATGGGCGGAGGAGCATGCTCCCCTCGCGAAGGGAACAGAGCGCTCACCACATCCTCAACTAGTTGGGGCCGGAGACTCTGCGTCAGCGGGGGGGCCCTGGTGCGGAGTTTATCCCGCACCATCTTGTATGGGCGCCCCCACGGATCCCCGTCCAGAGACTCCAGCATCTCCTCGCGGGCCAGATCCTTGGCCCGCAAGACACCTTCTAGGAGGGCGGTCTTCGCCGCTCTGTACCCCTCATACAGCTCCGCCTCGATGGCTGCCGCATCCGGTGCTCGAATGCGGAGCCTGCGGTGCCTGGCGTACAGGTGTCGCGCAGCGACGCATGCATCTCGCAGTGCCGTCAGCTCGCGCGACCACCAGTACACCTGACGCCGGGCGCTTCCAGACCGGACTCGGGGCATTGCCACGTCACAGATCTCAGACATGGCCTCCTGGAACCAGTCCGCCTCGTGGTTAGTGTCGGCAGGCCTGTCCGGTGATGACACCCAGGCCTGCACGATCGAGGCTTCCAGGAGGAGCTCCCGGTCCAGCTGTTTCAGCGCCCAACGCGGACCACTCGGGGCCTGTAGGACCGGCGCGCTGGAGGTCTGGGTGGAGACGTCGAGCCGGATATACCGGTGATCGGAGTAGGTCTCCACCTCCTCCATGACGCGCCAGTCGACGACACGCGGCGACAGAGCGGGGCTAGCGAACGAAATGTCCACCACCGACTCGCCCCGCATCCGCACACACGTGGGGACAGAACCCCGATTTAGGACGACCAGGCCTGTCTCCAGTGCCCAGTCCTCCACCATCCTTCCCCGCACATCCGTGCAGCGAGAACCCCAAGCCAAGTTCTTGGCGTTGAAGTCCCCGAGCACTAGCACGGGGAGGGAGGGGTTACCGACGACGACGGTCAACTCCCTCAGGGAGTTGTGGAACTCGGCGAGAGTTCGGCTCGGGGAGAAATAGACGCCGGCTACGACTATATCCCCGAACCGTGCCGCGACGCACCCCTGACCCTTCCTGACACCCTCGAAGAACGGGGTACCGGCGGCGGCCGACGAGATGATGGTCACTGAGCCGCTCAGGTCCTCAACCCAGTCGTCTCTGGGGAGGACAAAGTACGGCTCAGCGACCACGGCGATATGAATCGACCACTGCGCCATGCTCTGGAGCAGGAGATCCTGAGCGCAGGCGCAGTGGTTGATATTCGCCTGGAGGAGGCGTAATGGGGCCGTTATTGGCACTCCATTACAGCCCCCTCCTGGACCTCTTGTGAGGGTCCGGCTGCCACCGCTGTGGCGATAGCGGTGGCGCTCGTAGCGGCGACAGCAGCGGCGTCAGCGGCGACGGTTGCGGCGGCGGCGTTAGTGGTGGAGGACGTCGCGGAGGACTTACCCCTGCCCCTGGTTTTGACGGGTGGTGCGCAGGCCTTGCCTCCCGCCCGGTGATCGGCCGGCCTGGCCGCCGTCGCACATGCGTCGCAGTGCGGCGCGGCGTCGCAGGTCGCGGCCTTGTGACCGGGCTGACCGCAGCGGAAGCACAGGCGGCTGCGGTCCACCTCCGAGCACTTGACTGCCACGTGGTGACCCACGTGACAGCGGAAGCACCTCAGAGGTCTGGGCTCCAGCAGTTTGACCTGCGCGGAGACCCAGCCCACCAGGAGCCTTCGGCCCTCCACGATCTTTTTGGCCGCCGTCACGGGGCAGCTAACCGTCACAGTTCGCATGCCCCCGTAGTCAGGACGTACGGTGCCCACTGCCTTCACCTGGTCGGCAGGGCACCCACCAGTCCTGACGACGGCAGCCACCACCTCCTCTTCCACCACGGAGTCGTCCAGGCCTGAAATGCGCAGACTTGCGCACTTGACAGGCCTGGACACTCGGGCCTCGTCCGCATCTAGGGACGCCCTGAGCTTTTCAGCCAGGGCGTCGGCGGACGAGCTGTTTGCTGCACCGGGTATCTCCAGCATCCGAGCCCCAGTCGCTGTGACTCTGAGCCGGAGGCCCCCGGTGATCCCGAGCTCCTGCAGGTCCACCGCCGCTTTCGCCTTAGCGAGCACGTCGCGGTAGGTCACGCCCCTCTGTTCCGCTTCCGGCTGTAGTGTAAGCACTACAGCTGCGGTCTTCGGGGCGCGAAGCCTAGCCGCGCCGTTTCGCCGCCGCTTCTTCTGCGCCTTCTTCTTCGCCGCTTTGGCCGCCTTGCGCCCCCTCCTCTTCTCCCCGACTACTTCCCACCCAGATTCGGCCGCCGGAGGGTCAGGTGATGGGGGGGTGGCGGCGGCTGGCGCTGGTGTCTTCGCCGCTTTGCCTCTTCTAGGGGCTTTCCTAGCCGGCGCCGTGCTTGCCGGAGCCGGTTTCGCCGTGGCCTGCGCCGGCTTTGGCGGCGCGGCCTGCGCCGGTTTCGGTGCGGCCTGCGCCGTTCTAGCCGGTGCCGTCAGAACCGGCGCAGCCGGCTCGCTGGAGGGCCGGCTAGGAGGCTTCAGGCCGGAGGCGGCCGCGGCCGAGTACGAAGCCGGCCCCCGGCCTTTGCTTGCCGTCTTGTTTGGCGCCTGGCTTGCCGCCAGGGGCGGGCGCAGGACTTTGGCCTCCAGGACGGAGAACCGTGCCTGGAAGGCAGCCATTTCTTGCCGAACCAGTTTGAGAATTTGGTTCTCAACCGGCTCGGCATGGCTCGTCCGCTGCTGTGGCCCCTTTTTGGGTGCCCCCGGGGAACCAGCCCCACGCAGGCTGGCCAGGTCCGCCTGCAGCTTGCGGTTCTCCTCTAAGAGGAGCTCCGTGGCGGCTGTCAGGCGGGCCACCTCCGCCCGCAGTTGGGCCACCTCGTCCGACGCAGGAGGGGGCGTGAAGCTGGCCTCTGCTGCCGCAATTATGGTGGCCGCGGCTGCGCCCACGGCCTTGAACTTGGAGGCCTTCTTTATCTTATTGGCCACGTCCTTGACCGCGGCCTCCACTGCCTCCGCAAATCTGGCCTTACGCTCCTGGTTGGAGCCGCCATCTGCATTTGCCTCCACGCTCGGGGAAACCTCCTCAGGGTCGGTATCGACCGAGGGCCTCCCAGACTCACCAGCCTTCTGGGTCAGAGGGCCCTCGCCCTTGCCTCGGCCACGGCCACGCACTCCACCGCGCTCGCGCACTCCACCGCGCTTGCTGGTGGGGATCTTGCGTGCCGAAGCCAGCTCCCCTTCGGTGGTTGACCCCTGGTCGTCCACCTGCCTGGGCCGCTTGAGGAAGGACTTAGCGTCCGCCCTCGTAGCAGCTTCGGCCCTTTCGCAGCGGGAGCTCGTTGAGCTTCCCGCGCTCGCCACACTCGATGCGGTGTCGGACTCGCACCCCGCATCCTCTTTCTCCCTATCTTCATCTTTCTCCCTTACGTCCCCAGACAAGCCTTAAGTTGTAACCCGCCAGAGGGTCGGCTGGTACTCTGGCGGGGGTCGCACTAACGACTGAAGGTCCCATAGGAACACCCGTCAGCCATTCATCTCCTCGCGGTGCGCCGCCGCTTGAGATTCGGGGTGACTTTTTATAGAGGTTTTCTACCTCGCGGTCCGGGCGGTTAAGCCAAGACCCTCGGTCCCAATCGAAGCCGCGAGACGTGATCCACGACACTCCGGTTTGGGGTTACGAGATCGACGGGGACAGAGAAGGAGTGCCTCCTCTGTCTGCTCGGGGCATGGTGAGTGCACACCGAGCCCGCCCTTGCTCCTCCGCTGTGCCCTCTGCTTATCAGAGGGTCACGCGGAACAACGCACCGGTGGTCCGGGTTGGACCCCTCCCACGTCAGAATATTCGCCACGGACAGTGGTCTTCCCCAAGGGATAGGAATTTCTCCCCATTACTCGGGGAATGCCACTGCGCCCAGGGTGCACCGGCCCACAAACTGCTGCTCCCACTCAACGGATCGAAGAGGGCAGCAGCCACTAGGCACACGTGGAGGTTTTCTGACTTTGCGGCTTCGCTCGCGTTAAATTCGGGGTAACACAGTTCCCCTTACCTGATTTGTAGGTACCTGCTACCTGTAGCTTTTGCCCTTGCGCCTCATTTATTGTAATAGCAAAACTAGATTTACCCATTTTTCACTTTAAAAAAAAATTGCTTATGTACATCTCCAGGGTCCCAACTATCTCTGTACCAAAATTCATCAAAATCACAGCTCCCCTAACACAGTTCCCCTTGCGCCTTATTGAATTGTAATAGCAACGCTAAGTTTTCCCTTTTCTTCTCTCTTTCTCCCTCACATCCCACTTTTTAAAATAAAAATTAGCCTATGTCCATCTCCTGGTTCCCAACTATCTATGTACCAAAATTCATCACAATCGGTTAAGCCATTTAGGCGTGAAGACGTAACAAACAAAGAAACAAACTCTCGCTTTTATAATATTATATAATATGTGGTTTTCTACTAGTATGAATTTTTTGTTATTCAAAGTAGAAGATTTTCGTTTCTTTGCTTTTGTTTTGTTATAAAAACGAATGGATCCCACAATACATTTTTAACTATCGCAGGAGTCTAAAATTGCTACATTTTTAATTTACTGTTATAATATTTTTAACGTGGGTGAAATAAAATTATATAGATTATAAATTCTCATTTATGGTACAACTTACGTACCTATGAAGTAGAAATCACGTTATTAGCCGTACAGGGTTCGTCCCTGGCTAGCCACTTAATATAAGCCCTTAGTTTACCCAAGCGTTGTCCATAAAATGAAATGTACAGTGTCGGATTCTCTCTCACCAGCTCTGTTTAAAGCTAGTTAGTTCTATTAGGTTAAAGCATAATAATAATAATTGAAAATTATGCTATTGTTTTAACATAACACTAACTATGTATCTACTCATAAATTTGTTCAGAAATATACAAAAACGAGTCATAACTATACACACATATATCGTCCGTATGTACGTTCGCGTGTAACAATCGAATTAAATTCCAACAAATTCGATTGAACGAAATTATATCAGTCCGTAATGCAAACACACTGTATCATGTTTTATTTAATTTAAGGTTGGTCATAAAACTGTGAGAGCTTATATAACTTGAATGCTAGTAAAAATGCATAGTATGCAAAGCCACACCAGTTTTCCTTGGACATAAAATGTCCAGTTTTATTACCCCAGTGAACCCAAGCATTCAAACGTATTGAGTAGAAGACTCTAATTGAAGTCGTTTGAAAAACATACTTTGTGTATTATTCATGGCTGTCCCAAAACATGGGACGTGGCTCGTTAGCGACATTTGAAATACAAGCTTTGTACCATTACAGTTTTACTGCCCTTTTTAACACTAATTATTTAAAATGTTGAACCACAAAACAATTACTAAATTGTCCACGTACTACCTAAATTTAATTTAATATTTGATATTCACATTTAGGGAATTATAACGGACGTTGTTGCTATTGTTTATTTTTAGATTCGATTTTATTGTCAACAATAGCATCCATTCGGACTCTGTTATTTATTATTCATACGCTGTATTTTGGACTCGTCAAATTGTGTATAAACACGAAACTGTTGACCTGACTATGCATTGCGTTATGAATCATACTTATTTGTCTTTTATTTTGCAACCGCAACATTAAATGCTGACAGTCTCTAAAAACAAAGAAGTTGTTAATAAAGAAAGTAGGAATTTAATCATGTATAAAAAATGTTAATCATATAAGCATAAATAAATAACTATACAAAAATCATATTTCTGAACTAACTAACATCAATTGGATTTACAATTCAAATTACAAATCACACCAATATTATAAAGGCAAATGCTTGTATGTGTGTTTAAAAGTCATCCACGCTGAAATGGTTAAAAAAAAATTGAATGAAATGTATTATGTAGATATCCTGGTTTACACATAGGCTTTTCATCCCGATCTACGTGAGTAAACCCGCAGGGCGCCGCTACTAGGTTGCCTCGCCTCACTGTCACTCTTCTCATATATTTACATTATTACCTTTGACTACTAAGTATTCAATATATATTATTCACGTTATATTTAAAAAGATTCGACAATCATAAATCTTATTATTTATTCGACAAAACATACACAACATAACAGACAAATCCAAGCTATTAGACAATTAAAAGAAACATTTTAAAATGAACTGATAAAAATATGTTAAAAGAAAACTATAAGAACGTATTTTGCACTTAAAAAGTAAAAGTTCAAGAAAACATATTTTAGTAGTTGTTTAAAAATAGCAAGTATAAATATAATAACCCTTTTTAAAGGTTGAGAGAAAATGACAGCAAAGATAATGGAAATAACGAAAGATTCAAAAGGAATCTGCCACTCACAGATCCCAATAATCAAATGAATGAAATAATACTTTGCAGTCCAAAAGACAAACTTTAATTCCGAACCGTCTCATAATATTGTTATTAATTAACCCAAGTCAGTCTGATTAAATTCAAACCGAACGAAATGGCCGGAATGTTATAACGGTAATTTAGCTACTGACACTAATTGCCACGGAAGATCGAAATTCGGAATTATTTCGTGACTGCCTATTATAAATGAAGACCAGAATATTAAGACGTTGAATAAAATAAGTGACACGCCAGGGCAAGTTGAAGGTAATGTACTACCATATTTTGACGAAGACGATTTTCTGGGCCAATTGATATTATTTTAGATAATACAAAAAAACCATCCAAAACAATAACCAACTTCCAAAAAAAACTTTGTGTCGGTGGCAAAAAGTCAACGAAACCAACAAAAGCCACCGACTTCCGGAAATAAAGTTATTTTCCACTTTTTATATTTTTTTAGAAGTCGGTTTTATTTTTTACAAAAAAAAAAAAATTCTGCATTTTTAGTTATAGTATTATGATATAATACGCACGGTTAAAGTGTTTTAATTTTTAGCTTTAGTCCCGTCTCAAATACAAGTTTTAGTTCCACATCACGCTACAGTATTAAATACTAAGTATCTATATTATGCTTTTACATATAAACAATTCAGAAATCATATGCATCATCGCCTAGAGGATATAGCTGATACTTGATCTGATGATAATGTTTCTTAATGACTAGGTGAGAGGTCGGAAGGGGTACGGTCACCCTACTCCCACTCGCCTGCCTACCCTGGTGAAACCCATACTTATTCGTGTGACTGCAGCAATCACAGCAGATATGCTGTAATTTATTGAAGAGTGGCGTTGTATATTACTGAAGATCTATCAATAAATTAAAATATAATCACCTCAAAACTCTTTGTTCACTTTTTGTTCATTTGTCTTCGACAAGTTCTATAATACGTATATCATCAACGTACACAGAGTCAATCTAATACGTATTATTAAAGATAACTCAAAAACTACTGGTCGAATTTTGATATTTTTTTATGGGACCAAACGACAACTACCAGCTTTCGAATAAAAAAAATCATCAAAATCGGTTGACCAGAGTTATGAAGTAACAAACACAAAAAAAAACAGTCGAATTGAGAACCTCCTCCTTTTTTGAAGTCTGTTAAAAAGGAGAAAATAACATTATCTCTGGAAGTCGGTAGCAAAAAAGTCAACGAAATAAACAAGAGTCACCGGCTTCTAGAGGTAGTGTTATTTTCTATTTTAGTATAATTTTTGGAAGTCGGTTTTTTTGGAAAACGTTTTAGAATTTTATTTCTGCAGAGTTATGGCAAGATAATATCTTAAAAAAAAATTATCGAGTATTCATTTTCCATTGTAACTATAAGGTAAGCAGATCATCCATATAGTCATAGAATAAAAATATGTAGTATAGACGATAAAACATAAACTATCCAAGCAATATATTATATTAATAATATTGATATGGGACACAAGGATCACTTATTAGAAGCTAAAAACTGAACAAATATAAGGTCTACAAATAAACTTCTGCTTACTTAATGAGAGTAACAGTGTAGTTTTTTTTTTATTCCTAGGTAAACTGATTTCTAATGATCAATTACAAGTTAAAGTTACCTTCGGTACTACGTAAATATACCTATTTACATGGTACAAGATTAAAAACTACGTCTATATATTCTAATTCAAATAAACTATTATATCTACTTCCCCAAACCCAAAACAGTCACACTGAACAAGCCAGAGCTTAATTATCAGCAATGGTCTTTCAAATAATGTCTTATCACCTGCTTAGTTTTATCTCAACTGTGTTGGAGTTGTCACCTAGTTAAACTGGATGCGGCTGAATATATTGAATTACTTTAATTTCATATATATATATTTTTAACTAGGTATATAAAAAAAAACTCTTAATGAGATATTAGCTTGTAAAGCCGAAACATGTGTGCCCCTTCCTCCTTTTTCTCATTTCTAAAATAAGAGGAGGAAAATTCTGAAAACAATTAGATTTGTAGTATGTATAAAAAAACTGTAAAAGAAGATTGGCTTGAACAAGATTTGAGTTGTTATAATTAACATCATGTTTTGATTATGATTTCAAAGATTATTTGTTGCATAATACCAGAAAATGTGTCACAACAATACCTACCAATCACCCGCCTAATCTACAACAGGTGACTTTTCCCTTTTCGGAGGACATTCAACAATTTTGATAAGAATGATATCATTTAGTACTAACAATCTACAAACCCAATAGGTATACATGTTCGAGGTATAAAATTGAAGTTTTGTTTTGAAATGTAAGCTTATCGTCTATAATCTATCTTCTAATATATAAAATTCTTGTGTCACAGTTTTCGTTCCCATACTCCCCCGAAACGGCTCGACCGATTTAAACGAAATTTTGTGTACATATCGTTTAGGTCTGAGAATCGGCCAACATTTATTTTTCATATCCCTAAGTGAGCAGCGGGTGAAACCGCTGGGCACAGCTAGTAAAATATATAAAAGAGAAAATTACTGACCCACTCATCACGAATTTTCAGAAACTACAAGCGTTATGATATCATCGGGGATCCTTTTAGGACGTAGGTGCTCACTAAGACGGGATTTTGGAAAATTCAATCGAAAATTCAATAAACAGAAGACACGGTTAGCGCAGTGGCTAAGCGTTTGACTGTAAGTTCGATCCCCGCACAAAAACCCTGTCGGCCTGTCAAGACCATTTATCACGGGAACGCGTGGAGGTATCGAGTTGAAATTATAACCATATAGTCAAGTCTATGGTCATTCGAACGGTAAAAAAATCAACTCTCTAAGTCTACGCAGTCAAAAGATATGACCGCTTATGTCGCAATTTTGTACGGAACCCTCGGAACGAGAGTTCAACTCGCACTTGCCCGTTTTTTTGCCGTCTTAGTAATATAAAATGCCTGGACCAATTAAGGTCAGGTTCCTAATAAAACGTTGCTCAAAGCCTGTCTTTCATTTCGGATGGTAAATCATCAAATAACTTCCCCCGCTATAGGAGGAGCGGGGGGGTGCGTTAGACTTTTACTTGCTTAAACCCATCCATATTCCTTCTTTTGCCCTTTATGTTCTGGGGCCGTGGTATCACTCTCGAACAACCCGCAGGCAGTGGCCCTGGGAGACCCCTCTACTATTTGTAGACGCCTGGTTAATTAAACATCCCGTTCTACTATTCTTCCAAGCACATACAACAGATATACCGGGAAAAAATGCTAAATAGAGACCTGCAAGTATAATTAAGTAACTTCTCGAACAAAAAAAGGCTACCTTCTCTTTGCGGCCGCAGAGTAAAGGAAACCTGATTTCTTGCATGGAGAGACTGTCGCAACCCCGTGCAGGGCACGCCACATTAGTGGCGGTAAGTCCCCTCTTTGAGGAGTGGCTGGAGAAGCGTCATGGCGTCCTCACCTACCACCTGACGCAGGTCCTCACCGGACACGGAAGTTCCCCCGGGCGCCCGTCGCCGCGAGTCGACTCCCAGCCACCGTATATGCGGGCCTGCGGAGATGTCAGCAAAGCAGAGGAGCTTGCCAGAGCCTCCGCTTACCGGGGTTGCGGGTTGTTCGAAAGAGATACCGCGGCCCCGGAACGTAAAGAGCAATAGAAGGAACATGGGTGGGTTTTAGTCAGTACAAGTCTGACTAGCCCCCTCGCTCCGCCCAGAGCGGGGGAGGTCATTGGATGATCTCCCACCCGAAAAAAAAACAAAGCTCTTATTGCGAATTTTCATGATTCCTATATATCATCATCATCTGCCTTGCCTTTTCCTACTTTTTTTGACGGCACGGTGGGTGCAGTGGCTGAACGATTGACTGCTGCGCTGCCTGTCGCGGGGTTGATTCCCGCACGGAACAAATATTTCTATAGCCTACAAATAGTTTGTTGTACAGGTCTGGCTGTTTGTGTATGTGAGTTTAATTGTATGTATACATACTACATAATGCCGCCACGATACAGGAGAAATGGAGAAATTCCTAGTGTGGGGTAAGGTTTTTTCCTAACAATAAAGATAAACTATGTATATTGGAATCGGATTCTAATCTAACCGGCTGCAACATACCAGTATTTGACGTATTGTGATGTTTATCCTTGTGAAATATGGGTGTATTATTAAGTACACCTCTGCCTAGCCCTTCCTGAATTTTAGGCGTGATGTTTTGTTATCGATCAATATAATCAATTATACTTTTGTCTGAGACTACGTCCGCGTGCCCGAGGTCGGTAAGCATCCCATGAGAGCGTACTACCGTGATAAAAAATATACCACGTCCTAACCCAGGTCATGGTCTACTTACAAGCTAAATTTCATAACAATCCCATCAGGCAAAGGCCTGAAAAGGTAACGCACATATAGACATACTTTCGCATTTATAATAATTACTATGAATAAATATTATTAATAATGAAATACGGATTCTTAAACCATTCGTTAAATCATTTCACAAAAACATCGTTATACCCATGCCAGGCAATTTACTGAAATGCAAAGATATTGGTAATCAGTAAATCCTGATCCTTAATCCTTTAGTAAACCTGAGAATACGAAACGGAACTAAAAGCATTTCGAATTACGGCACCAGAGGTAGAAGATTAGGCGAACATCGTCGTATTTTGTATTCAAACGGTATCTACGAGGAAATTAAATGTAAAGAAATTAAACCTCTTCACACCTACCCTGGAACCGAAAATATTGCTTCCTTCACATTATGAGGAAAATTTGGCATTCATTAAACTCAATTTTATTGTGCCATTTCAGAATTAATTAGCTGGAAACGTGACTAAATCGAATTAACTTTTCGTATACAAAAGGATAAATTGCCATTTAAGTAATTACATACATAAGCTAGAAAGCTTATGTCTCTATTCAAAAATATATAGGTATTTGTCTTGAAGAAGCCTTAAACAAGTGTATTTCGAAAAATTAACTACTTTTAGAGTTAGTACCACATTAGTTTAACTTGCTTTTAAAACCATTTTCTTGCAACTAACCAAACTTTCACACGTTTTAACATTTCAAAGCTGTTTCAAAAAGGTTACAACATTACTTTAATCTAATTCAGAAACCTTATTCTCACCTTATTAAATGCCATACTTTCAGTAGGCTGCCTTAGCATCATTCCCGACGTACTTATGTCAATTTTGTTCGCAATCCAATGCACTTGTAAAAAACAACTTTCAACACTATCCACACGGTAATTAAACAGTTGTAGAATTATTGTAAGTATTCAAACTATTTTTCTCACGCTCCTACGATTTCTTATTAACAACAATAATTGTTTATTTAACGATGTCAACTAAAATTACTGAGCAACAGACACGCGACAAGCTTCGGTCGCTGTGTTCGAAGACTGAATTTCCGCCCGCCCAAAAGGGCCGAGGCGACGCGAAGTGCTCCGAGCGTTCCCGACTCGAACCCGATTCATGAAACCCACTCGATGAAGTGGTAAGTTTTTACGACTACCCGTTGGCGAGCGCGGTCGGGACCAATATAAAAGGATGGTTTGACACCTGTTTCTGATTATCTTCCTGTATTCGCTTTCTATTCTATTCTTTTGTTATTACATATTAATTTTATCTGAATAATCAGAGTAAAAGCTTTCTCATTACCCCAGATTTTGCTATTCAAAAGTTTATTAGACCTGATAGTTGATACTTTTTGTTTTCAAACCAATGTTTAAGTTTCTTCCTAACATTTTCTGATGTGATCAATCAACAATGCGGCTAATTATGATTTCTTGTATGATAAACAATTTCGGTGTTCAAAGACGCGGAGTAAATACTGTCTTATTTTTTTCTCTAAGCTAAAAATAACCTAACATTTAACTCAAACATACTTCAAAACTAATTAACAGTAGAACTCCGTAAAGAACCGGCTTTACAGAGCCGGGTATTCAGTAAGCATCTAATATCCGCCAGATTTACAGGTACCTGTGTGCTAAAGGTAGAATATTGCATTGAGAAGTGCAATAAAATCGGGATCAACTGTTATGACTCCTCCTGCACGGTGTAACAATGGCATTAAAATGGTCCCACGTTTTATATAGAGCTGGAGACTCGCAAACTGCTACTGAATAGAGTAAGCATTCTGTTGTTTTTTTGTCCCTCGAATACGTCGCCGACCAAACAACAAATTACTACCACTAGTACTATTAAGTAATTACCAGTTGTTTTGTAAATCCTTACTAATATTATAAAAGCGAAAGTGAGTTTGTTTTTTTGTTTGGTTTTTACGTCTTCACGCCTAAATGGCTCAATCGATTTTGATGAATTTTGGTACAGAGATAGTTGGGACCCTTGATACGGACATAGGCTATTTCTAAATAATTGAGAGGAGGGGGAGAAGGAAAGAAAAGAGAAAACTTAGCATTGCTATTGCAATAAATCAGGCGCAAAAACTACAGGTAGCGGGTACCTGCAAATCAGGAAAGGGGAACTGTGTTACCCCGAATTTAATGCGAGCGAAGCCGCGGGCAAAAGCTAGTGTGGTATAATCCTTACTAATATTATAAAAGCGAAAGTGAGTTTGTTTGTTTGTTACGTCTTCACGCCTCAATGGCTAAACCGATTTTGATTATTTTTGGTACAGAGATAGTTGGGACGGACATAAGCTATTTAAAAAATAGATTAAGATATGAGGGAGAAAGAGGGAAGAAAAGGGAAAACTTAGCATTGCTATTACAATAAATAAGCCGCTAGGGCAAAAACTACAAGTAGCCAGTACCTGCAAATCACAAAAGGGGAAATGTGTTACCCCGAATTAAACGCGAGCAGAGCCGCGTGCAAAAGCTAGTAAATATAATATATTATATTATAATTCTGTATCAGCTTATAATTGTAGTTATCAGGTTATTTTGTGTATTGTGTGCATGGATCTTCGATGCCGGAAAATAAAGGTGAATATAAGCTGTGCCTTTGTTTTTTATGATGTTTTCTCTTGTGTGTACATACATTATTAAATAAATAAATATATTTAGGGAACTTTAAAATGTTATTCTGTACAGGTATTTCTAGTTTACATTAATCAGACGTAAAGCTCATAAGTAAATTGAGAAAAAATAATGCTTTAACAAATTGACCAACAACTTCAATGATGAATTACATAATTAAATCACAACTATCCAACGATAGTTGTGAAGAGAAATTATATTTGAAGTCTAACAACTGTCAAGCAATCTTGACAGTTGTTACACTTCAAATTAATTTCTCTGATAGTATAAAGATCTGCAAGAAAAAACTGCACGATCTAATGTTTGTTTTGTGCGGAAATCGAATTTGTAGATAAGAAACCAAAAATGTTTTTTCTTTGAGAACATTTTAGTTATACCACAAATAAGGATGAACGAATATTACAAACTAAAATAATAGCTTTCTTTTTAATTACCAGCAAAATTTCAGACGCAAATCATTTTTGTGACTATGAACTGGAATTTTCATTATAATCTAAGATCAGCATGAAATAAAATAAAATGTGCTCCGATATAAAAATCAAAAGAGAACGGAAACTTGACCTCGACTGAATGTCTCTCGTCTCAGTGAGAGTTTGCTCAGCCTCGTAAGAATCACGAGAGGCTACAATCAATATCGAGAATGCTCATAAAAGAAAAAGCTTACACTTACTCAACTCTCAACACTGGGTGGCTAATACTGGAGTATTAGCCATAAATAGGAAACTAGCTAGCAATTGTGGGTTCTGTCGCGTGAATTTCTAGTTCCGATGTTTTTTTGAGAACTAAGCTCGTCTCGCAAAACTACGAGAATAAGCAGACTATCGAGAGAAGTGGAAGAAATCGGTGGGGATTTGCCCAGAAGTGAATCAATACGGAAAAAGAGTTTGTTTCCATAAAACAAGGCACAGATTGGTTCAGTCCTTAAGGTATAAAACGGACAAACAAACTCACTTTCGCATTTATTCTAACGTTGTAAAAAAGGGATACGCATTTCCTCGTCATTTTTCGGCTTCAGGTTTTTATCACAAATTATCATTCCACCTAAAGTTGAAATTTCTTTTCAGACAATTTCTTGCGAACTTCTGCGGACGTTCAATCAACGTCTTCTAGATAACTAACTTTTTGTACTTTATTAGTCAATCATCTTTTAGTTCATCGATCAGAGGGATGGCTAAATCTATTATTGCACGGAATAAGTGAATCCATCTGAGAAACGAGAAGTTAATTGTATTTGAATGAATTAAATACAACTAAAACTTTGAAGAGCTAACAATTAATGAGTATTGTTATGAGTCTAGCTCGGGTTCAGTTAGTTTGGAGTAATTTGGTGAATTTGAAAATACGTGATTCGCCCTTTTGATACGATAGACCTCAAATCTCTTTGTAGAAAGTTTAGAAACCGAGCTTAAATCTTTTGCGGGGATTCAAAGTTAGTTAAATATCCGATATTCCACGAGCCGCCAACGCGACGGTGAAACCACATTGAAATTTTAGGTATTATTCATTACGACACGAAATTAAGGGAACAATAATAAATTGTCAGTGATTTACATTATTAATGTTTAATTTAATTAGGTGGCATTCTTTAACACCAGATAAAATCAGTCGACGGGTTTAAAAACTCTTTGATGTGAGCCCGGTCACACTAATATTATACCTAATGACGAAAGTCTGTATGTGTGTGTATGTTTGTTACTCCTTCACACTCAAACGGATTAACAGATTTGGGCGAAATACAAGCAACAAACATACACACATACAAACTTTCACCTTTATAATATTAGTGTGATTACTGCAGAGAACAATAACTGTATTTCAATAATAAAAACAACCATAAGGAGTGATTCAGAAAATCGTTATGACCTCTACAATCAGATAAACTAAAACTTACAACATCGTAAGCGATTTGTGTTTGAGCGAACGTAAATTTTCGATTTCCTTGAATTTCTCACAAGCAACTCCATTTTCAAGAAACGAGTGGTGCTGACTGAGTACCAATTTATATTTCGAGACTATTTGACACATTTCCGCTGCTTCCTGGGTTGGATGAGTGTGTTTTTCTTTGCTTTTCTTATTTGGAAAAATTTGTTGATTAATAATTTGACGCAATGTAACGCAACAAATCATTGTGTTAATGGATGCATGAAATAGAACAGGGGTCATGGAAGTATTTAAAGTACTCAAACCAACCCAGCCGCCGCGGGACGACTCCCGGCCACCGCAGATGCGGGTCTGTGGATGGTGAGCAATGAGTAGCTCACCGTCCGTCCGTCTATTGATGACAGGCCGTGTCAACAGCGCGTCAGTGTTCCACGCGCGCCTCAAAGAGATGTCAGCAAAGCAGAGGGGCTGGTTGTTCGAAAGCAATACCGCTGCCCCAAAACATAAAGGGCAATAGAAGGAACATGGGTGGGTTTTAGTCAGTACGAGTCTGACAATCCCTCCAGTCAATCACTCCGCCCAGAGTGGGGGAAGTTATTCGATGATATCCAATCCGCAAAAAATATATATATTAAAAACAATAAATCTTCAAATAGAATGGATCTTTTACCCCCAAAATCTCCGTTACTAGTGGGTATCCAAGTGCGTTTCGTTTTGTTACGGTTTTTTACACCTGTTTATCTATCCATTGATTTAAAAAAAATCGTCTGTTAAGTACGTCATCATGAATGTTATGGAACAGATCGAATAAAATCAATGCCATAGTTAATTTGAATTCAATTTCTATATAAATTCGATGTTGCACATCCAGTTTATATACAAGATTAATTCACATGAACAAGACATTGACATCAGTGTTAAAAATCGTGTTCGCTTACAAAAAAGCGGTTAAGAAACTACGATTCTCTTACTTTTTTGTTGTAAAAAGCAGGTTTTTTTCAGGCTATCTTTAAATAAAGATGATTCGCGACCGGAACACCTGTCTATTTACAGAATCATAATTTGGCTACCCATTAAATAATAATTTCATGAAAAACTCTTTTAATGGGTTCAAATGAACTTAAAAAGTTGTATTGATAATTTTAATGCTAATAACTCGTTAAAACCATATTAGTACTGGTCGTCAATTATATTTTAATCAATACACAAGGTCATACTGACCTGCAAAACATTAAAAAAATATTTTCACGGGATAACCAGGCGCTGTAAAAACACACTATATGTATAAGGATACGTGTTAAGAGGTCTGCGGTTTTTGCCGGGTGTTGCGTTATTTGAGGTTGGTAGATGTACGGATTAAACCGAACAATGTTTGGCTTTTTATGCTTTAATCCGGATAAAAATAGCTCATGTGGCCAATTCAGATTTTCTAGCAGACGACTCTTTTCGGGTGACAAATTGACGCATGGTATTAAAAGTGTTAAATTATTTATTTTCACGAGTTCTTTGGTTTGGTTTCTGGGTTTATCTAATATTTAAAATTCTAGCGTCACAATTTTCGTTCCCATACTCCTCCAAAACGGCTGGACCGATTTGAACGAAATTTTGAGTGCATATCGGGTAGGTCTGAGAATCGGTTAACATGTATTTTTCATGCCCCTAACTGAGCAGCGGGTGAAACCGCTGGGCGCAGCTAGTTTTATATAAAATATAATTAGTTTCTGTACCGCAGCATAATCCTTTCCCATTACTGAATCATACCTTTACCAATATTTGAAAGAGAGTGGTTTTCCTTATTAATGACTAGCTGTCTTGCGCGGTCTCACCCGCGTCTTTAGTTGCTGCCCCGCTCCCAGGGGTAGTAGTGTGATATTGTATAGCCTATGCTACTTCCTGGTAATGTAACTTCTTATTAGAAAAAAATTGTTAAATCAGTCCAGTAATTTTGGAGCCTATTTGATACAAACAAATCTTTCCTCTTTATAAAATTAAAGTACGAACAAAAAATCGCCGCTTATCATTGTCATTGTTGAATTAGTGCATGATTTGTAGACAACCACGGCTAATCAAGAGATTTTGAGTTCTTAGAAGTATTTCCCAAGCAACGTCACATTTTTTTTCCTGTAATCTATACAAGAAAAACTTTGCTCAAGTTGAACGTACAAATCTTTATGACACCCGCTAGTGCCGTGTGAATTGTATAATATTCTCAGCCGCGAATTCCATAGAACGAAAAGGTTATCAGCCTTGCCTGGCAACCTACCACCAAAAGATGTTTTAATTTAATATGCAGTTTTAATATGATGAGTCATCATATTAAAACTGCCTAACTCATTGTGAACAACAACCATGATTTCAAATTTAATATTCGAAATTTAATATTAATTAATGAGCACTTCTTCCGTTACTTTCTAATTTGTTCTTACCTTTATAAAAAAAAAAAACATTTTCCTTTTGCGTGTCCGTGGGCTGGGGAGGCTCTAAATCATTTTTCCTACAAGTAGGTGGTTGTATAGCTACCTATTATGTTACTGTAGCCATGACAGCGCCCGTCTGCTGAAGTAATGGGTTGGTCCGGTTCGTTAGCCTGATTCTGTCCCCCTTCTCTGATTTAGCCAGTACCGGCTAACCAAATGTCTAACCCCATTCTCCCTCCGATAAAACAAAAATAAACTTGTTAATTGGAACATTACGATTCGGAATTTCGTCTGTTCGTGGTCGACTACTATAAAATTTAATTAACTCCAATCCTACCCATACATTTGTGTGTGTAATATCACTCGGTTTTTCATCAAAATTATTATATTTAATTTTAATATTTGATGAATTCTGAGTGCCCTGTATACAGAACGCAGTTTCTGTGTGCAGTCAATATTATCAGTTATACTTTACATCCAAATAAAATACTTTATCCATAAATATGAAATGTGAATTCAGATGCGAATCGGAAAATACAAATCGTGTAATCGACTACACTATCGTAGACGGTTGTAGCGCACGTAGCGTAGTGTCTATTAGCGTGGAGTTGCTACGCCGTAGCTAGTAGCTATTCGTAACTCTCGATCTATCGGAGAAACGATGAACTGAACAATTGTTTTGAAACTTTAAAATAAACTCGTGTGTACCTCAAAAGGGACGTTCAATATTTAAAAAAAAATGTTAACACCAAAACAATGCAGTTGAATAAGAAAAAAACATAAAACAAATATGTATTTTAGGACGATTCGCTGGGCAATCTCATTTCTGTGAATCATTTCACGTTTTTCAAAAATTAAAACGTAAAACTTTCTACTACTCTATTCATATTTATACAGTGTAGGTATATTCGTACCATATTATCAAGGTCTATCACAATCATCCAGCAGCGTGGGTGTTCATGACCCGCTGTATTATGCACTTTGATATGAATAACTGAAGAACGTGCCGTCATAAAAAATGCAATGCATTCTCAGATTAATTTTCCTACGCCCGTAATTTGGACATCACAACAAAGACTTTTAAAAATATACTTCAGCTTTGTAACAAAAACACAACACAAATTAAAAAAGGAAACAAAAAGAGAAAAGCTTCTGTATAATATCTTAAATGAAGACACTTTCCCCTAGGAAATCGAAAACAGCGCTGCAACAAGCGACCGGTTAAAAATACACCGTATGACTACTATTTCAGTAGGAAAGAAGACAAGTCGAAATAGACAATTTGCTATCGTTAAAATTCCCTTTACGGCGGACGGGGGAATTTGAAAGGGCTCCTTAAAGCCGGGATTTACTACGGAAAATTATATCTAAGTCTGTCGGAATCCGTCCACACGCGAGATGCCGATTTAATTGTGTTTACCGAGACTTAGTTAGCAAACATTGAGCTACTTAATTCAGGGATATAGGGGAAAGGAAGTCTTTTATTGCTTCGCGCTAACAAATTGACAATGTACGTATTACAGAATGGTTATTAGCAGCTTTGGGTGGGGCACTTTTATTGTGCTTTATGGAAGTTTCGGATGAAATTGCCGATGATAACGATGACTGTAGGCTTAGCACTTTGAATTGTGGTTTCGATAGCTAATTATCCGAAAATATCATTTTCGATATTGAGCACAATGAACTCAAATACAAACCCGACAAGTCTTTGACAGTCGTTACAGGTAGTCAGTGGCTCCAACATTTGACAACCAGTTTTATCAAGGAGTTTCGTATTATCTAGTAATAACTGGGTTGTGGAGGTCAGATAGGCAGTCGCTTCATATTAAATACTGGTATTCAGTTGCATCCAATTAGACTGGAAGCGGTCTTTAACTATATTGGGAATAGCAATTTTTGGAATACAGATGATGAAATCCGATACATCAGTTTATTCAAGTGGCGCTATTACAAAATCTTAGTTAAAAATTACGATGGCGTCACGTTCACATAAACTAGACCATAAGCAATATTTGGTTCTGGGATACTGTTTATATAACTAATTATATTGCTTCAAATATTCCTACATGGAGCTATGAGCCTCTATTAAACGGACAATTGCTTTAATCGCGTCATCCGACTGATCTCTACAACTAATATGGGCACATGCAAAACGATGGCCCGAGGGGGCTACTAGAACGTTACAGATTAGTACCACCCTCGGGGCTTCACCCAAGATATTTATGCCCCATGACAAACTCAGAACTATTTGCATACATTACATGTGCTATATTAACGGAAGGTACCATGGAGCCCTGGCCTATCTTAGATGGTTGCCTTTTCTGTCAAATGAGCACGCATTTTCCTACTGTAGTATACTTTTCTTATCTGTTGTAATGCCCCAATGTGTTATCAGTATTACTATTTCAATGTTTCTTTCCAGTTCGATATTTTTCTGGACCTCGTATATTAATATGGGTAAGTAATTCAAGACCCATCAATACTGTCAGCCATCTAAGGCTTTTCCCATGGACAGCAATGCGAACGAAGTTTACGACTCTCTGATATTTCTGACATTAATGCATATTTTTTATTAAAATTTTAGATCTGATTTTAGTTTCAATCGCATTATTTTTCATGTTAATAAATATACACATTTACTAAAGAATAGTCATAAATACTTAAATAAAGATTTTTCAACCTCCTTCAACCTGAAACAATATGAACTACGATAACGAGAAATAATAAAAACAGTTTTTCTCCTCATAACATATATGTATACTCTTATATGTATGCTCATAAACATGTATATTATGAGAGAAAAAACTGTGTACATGAAAGTAGATGTACCTCTGTACATATACCTAATCGTAGAGCACCTTAAGTGTAACATCAAGGCAAAGATACCACGTTTAATAATTCAAAGACACCGAAGTAAACCGTATACAGCCCCCCTTTAAATCCTGCTTGAAGAGGTGACGCTATAGTAAAAGCCTACAGTAGTGCCACTTTAATCATCATATAGGCTGGAAATATCATATGCTAGGCACGAATCTCTTGCAGCAGACAGAGTGCACCATATATCCTGGTAATCTAATAAACGACCGGTGCCTGTGTTCGCCGCACGACAATATAAACGCACTCCTACGACAAGATTCACTCAAGGGTGCTTTTACACAATTTCCTTGGCATACCCTTTTCGCTCGACACTCCACCTTTTGCCCCCTTAGCCTCAGCACCTCTCTTCACCTTTTTATAATCAAAGGGAAACAAGTGCCTCCATTTATTGAACTTGTCTTTACATAAGTTGTATTAGGATTTTATTGTAACGTTATTAGATTTCTCAAGTGGCACTGTTGTGATTTGAAAGTGATTTACTCTCCAATGTAGTCTATTCCATGATCTGCCTGCTATATGGCATTTAAATAAGAACTGATAGTATTAAAAATAAATATTCTGTATTTAAAAAGTTACCGTCATCATCATCCTGCCCTTGTCCCATTCTATTAGGAGTTGACTCAACAGGTTTTCTTCTTCCATTCTCCCATGTTAGACGTCATGGCATAATTTACTCTTGTCTCTGTCATATTATTCCTAACACAATCCATCCATCGTTTCTTTGGCCCTCATCTCCCTCTCCATCTAACGACATTCATATCTATCACTCTTTTAGTCACATGTTTTCCGTCTCCCATTAAACTTACTGAACTGTTTGTTACTTTTACTGCTCTCAACGCAAAAAACGATTGAACATTTTAAGATGAAACACATATAGTTTTCAGACTGGTTACCCAGTTAATAACAGGATAAAAAAAACGAAACATTAATCGTTTTTTTGTATCCTGTTTTAATAACTGGGTTGTACAAAAAAAGGAAAATGGATAGGCAGTCGCTTCATGTAGAATACTTACTGATTTGATTTTACATTCAGCTAAAACCAGTAAAATTGGAAGCCGACCCTGATTACAAAAAGCAAGATGAGTAGGACCCCGCAAGACAAATATCGAACTCTACACGGTAGAAGCTACAGACATACACTACATAATCTTAATTGAGGTTACTTACTTCCTGTCCCATATTTTTTATGCCAAGCTATAGAATGTCTTTATTATTACCCCATAATCACACGTTTTATGTTTTTTTTTTATCCGTACTCATCAATGGACGGTAGCCATTCTTTTGTTTATTAACAATGCCCTCATAACAGACCTGCGGCCAGGAGCTTTGTGCGTCGTAATATTCAATTCAGTGCCATACATAAATAAAGCCATGAAAAGCTCGTAGAATGTAGATACACATCGCGTGACGAAAATTGACGGTATAGACGGAAACAGGTCCGTTTTCATATGAAAACAAAATGAGGGTAACATAATTTGAATTAAATAGTCAACATATATTATTATCTGTTATGTGTGGAAGTTGGCTCGTTACAAGCTCGTGACGTCATTGAAGTAAACGAGTCACATGTAACCGATAAGCTTAACGACAGTTCCGATTTACTACAAGTGAGCGGATTTCCGACAATGGTTTGGGAACGTGCCCCCGACTGCCGGCTAGGTATTGAAGCTTTGTGGCTACGAAGCCGACTTGTTTTACTTTCACAAAGGCACTTGCTCGAAACGCCGAAAATTCCACCGAATAGTAAGATAAACTATATCAATACTTGGTTTGATCGGTTACTTTGCACACACTTCTGTGGAAGTGCAGCGTAAAAATGGGAACACGTCAAACGATAGTGGGTAAGAATAAGAACAATTTATTTGCCAGAATGTAGATGTACATATCAAAGTAATATTTATAAACCATATCGTAAACTAAACAGTTTTTTGTTTAAATGAACACATCAACTACTTAAAAAAAAAATACAAAATATAAAAATGATCACACTACTTACCACAAATTGATAGACACCGACAAAATAGAACGAAATGCTATCAAAAGAGAATATTTCAGAGAATGAAATGTGAAAATATTTTAGAAATTAAGTTATAAGAACATTGAACACGTGTGTCTAAACACAAAGGCATAATATCATCATTCAAAGAAAATGGCCGAAGGAATTCAGAGTAGCAGACGGATTTCATTACGGTAAAACCGATAACTTCGCTTTGCAATCATAGGTTCGTGATATGAACGACGTCTGTATAAACCATACTCAGGCCAATCTATTCCACAAGGGTACTGTTTCAATAGAAATGTGAAAGGCTTTTGTAACCTTATGTATGAGTTATGTGAAAGTCACTTTTCGTAAGGCTATGCCTACCGTTTAGTTGTTCTATAATTTATTTTTGAAAGCGTTTACACCATCATTTAGAGTGTATCGTCATTATCAAAAACATCAACAAAAAATGTAGTTTTAAATACACAGCTTTTTTTTTCTCGGGTGGTAAATCATCAAATAACTTCCCCCACCGTCCACAGGCCCGTATCTACGGTGGCCGGGAGTCGTCTCGCGGCGCCCGACGTCCGGGGCGTCTCACGCGGCGGCTGGGTTGGTTTGAGGTTCTCTTCCTCAAACGCCCGGCCACCTCTTTCGCTAGCATGACTGCGTCGCAGAAAGAGGTGACTGCTTCCCATTCCTTCTCGCTCCAGACCATGGACGGAACCAGGGCCGGACGCGAGAGATCGCTGCCGCCGATCGCCTCTACGAGGGCACGGCGGTGCTCCGCCCAGCTGAGCAGTTTTAGTTTTCACCAAACCTCTTAAGGAGTAATTGTACTCATCATTGTAAACTCTACGGAACCTGAAACGGGGAAATAAAAAATCACTTACTCTATGGATTTGTGTTAACATACCTCATCTTCTGCCTAGCCTTTTTTTCCAGTCTCACTGGCTGCAGCTAAATACGATTTTTTTACATTAGTTGACTGCCTATCTGGTCTCATGAATTTAATATAACTACTGTAAAAAAAATCATTTGCGTAATCTGCCCTGATAATTGTAAATGCAGTACTCGCAAATTGGCGGTTCTGAGATAAACGCGGTAAACGTGTTTTATGATATCTGCACAACAAGTCTGAATTTAATAACGTTTTAAATATACCAGAAAAATAAGAAAAAAATCAAACTTTGTATTGATCAATTTTTTTCTTTACTTTATTATTTATTTACGATAAAATGCGCATTACTGCATTTTGTTCTACCATCTAGACTTGTGAACATGACAGTATCACTAAGCCCAAAGGCAGTATTTGTTTCATTACTGCAAAATCACCTAGCACGTGTTCAATACTGCGTTTCTATTTATTAATTGTGTCTTATTATAATGCCTGATACTAGCTGAAAGATTTATTATACTTGCGGCATTGTCGAATACTGCTTGTAGTTTTAGTGGCGCAAGAAAAGTTCTATAATATACTTGCTACTCTCACGCGCAGCAATGTTGAATACTGCGTTAAGCTTTAGTTAGTATTCGTTGCAAAGTACTAGAACGTTTAATAAAGTTGCAGTAAACATAGCAAGTACTGCACAACCTTCTAGCACATGCTGAGTACTGTATATCCTGTTAGCAAAAGTAATAATTTGGTGCAAGTACTGCGTATCTTGTTGTTGAGAACAGGATAATTTTAGAGAGCAATGAAACCACAAGTTCAGCTTTTCATATATTGCAGCACATGTTTTTTCACAGACTGACTTTTTCTTAAAACAAAACATAAAACAATGACAATCAAAAAGAAGAAATATAAAATTATTAAAAAGTTTGGTAGCTGGTCGCCAACATGGCCCCCGACGGTGTGAAGCACCAATTTACTGGCCGGCGACCAACAATACCACCTTTCGAGTGGGTCGTCGCAGCACGCCCCCCTTCGTGGTGACGTCCACAACTCTGACGATGCCGTCTTTCCCCGGGTGCACTGCCGCGATTCGCCCTCGGGGCCATTGATTCCTGGGTAGCGTGCCATCTGCAATGAGGACTAGATCGCCCACCCTTAACGGACGAGTCTCCTGCAACCGCCTTCTAGGTGTGAGCGTGGGTAGGTACTCGAGCACGAAGCGCTGCCAGAAGTGGTCTGCCAGCCTCTGCGCTTTCCTCCAGTTAGCACGTCGAAACAAGTCGGCGTCGTCGAAGACATTAATGTCTGGCTCGCTGCTTGGGCTTCCGATCAAAAAAGTGAATGGAGTCAGGGCGTACTCTGCGTCTGCATCCACAGAGACGTGCGTCAGTGGTCTTGAGTTGATAGTGCACTCGGCCTCTAAGAGCAGGGTGTTTAACACATCTTCCTTTGGAGTCCGCTGCTTCAGTGTGACTGCGATAGCATTTTTCACCGAGCGGACTAGCCGCTCCCAACAGCCCCCCATAAAAGGCGCGGACGGGGGTATGAATCGCCATTCGATTCTTTTATTGGCGCAGAAGTTGAACAGCTCTGGCAGCATTTTTGCTGCGCCAATGAATGACGTTCCGTTGTCAGAGTATATCCTAATCGGGCATCCCCTTCTCGCAATAAACCGCCTGAGTGCCATCAGGGCGGAGTCCGACGATAATGTCTCCACAATCTCTAAATGCAGAGCTCGCACTGTCAAACATGTAAAAAGGGCAATCCATCTCTTGGCAGTGCGTCTGCCAATAGCAACGTTCAGAGGGCCAAAATAATCCAGCCCTACGTATGTGAAGGGGCGCTGGTGATGTGCTAATCTGGCTTTTGGCAAGTCTCCCTCTGGTGGTGATTCCGGCTTAGCCTTCCGGTTGCGGCAAAACTGGCATCTTTGTGAAGTTCCTCTGACGGCTGGTCTGAGGCTTAGAACGTAGAACCTCTGGCGCAGTTCATTAACCACTAGCTCGTTATGTCCGTGGGCGTATCTGGCATGATAGGAGTGTATCAGTAGCTTGACGATAGGATGTCGGCCATCCAGGACAATCGGGCGTGGCTCTACATACTCTGCGACGGCAGTGCGGCCAGAAAGGCGTAGGAGCCCATCTTCACCGAACAAAAGCGACAGGTTCCGAAGCCTACTATCATTCGAAACGGGACGTGCTGTTTGAACGTGCATCAAATCTTCGAGAAAAGAATCTATTTGGACTTTACGAAATAAGTGAACCTCCGCAACGTTGAGGTCTACAACGGAAAGGGCAAAAAGGTTACGAGCATCTCGAAGTGCTTCTTGAGTGAATTTGGAATTTGGGTGCAAAATTGATCGAAACTTGTCAATACACTGATGGGTTCGCGCTGTGGCACGAAGTAACCGGGTCCAACTGCTAAAGCGTTGGTGATCCGCTACTACCGGTGAAGGTAGTTGTCGCGGTGAGGCAACTATCAGTCCCACCGATTCCGAAGCTCGTTTAAGTTCTTCGGTTACCGGAGGGATGGCACACGTCGGTTCACATGGCCATTCAGAGGGTGGAGACAAGAGAAATGCGGGTCCTGTGAACCAACGTGAAGAAGTCGTGAAATTGTGAATGTCTCGCGTAGCGTCGTCTGCGACATTTAAAGCCGTGGGGACGTATCTCCAACTGTGGATGTTTGTTGTTTCAGCTATCTCTCCCAATCGAAACGAAACAAAGGCTTTAAACGTGCAAACGTCGCTACGAAGCCACTTTAGAACGGTTAGAGAATCCGTCCAAAAATAAACTTCATTGGGTGGTCGTCTGTGAGCTTCAGTGACGTACGCGCTGAAACGCGAAGCGATCAGGGCAGCTTGGAGCTCCAATCTTGGGATTGAAACGGGTTTCAGTGGCGCCAGCCTACCCTTTCCCCCTACCAGGGATAAGCTTACGTTGTCAGCTTCGTCTGTGAAGCGCCAGTAGACCACACAGGCGTACGCGCGTTCACTAGCGTCGGCAAAAACATGAAGTTGGGCATTCTTAATGCGCCCGGTGTCGCGAAAGTAGCATCGGGGAACAGAACTGTTGCTTAATTTTTGAATTTCGAGCAACCATCTTTTCCAATCTTCAATCAAATCAGCCGGCAGTGAATGATCCCAGTCGATGCCCAGCTTCCAGGTTTTCTGGAATAGTGCACGGCCTTTCATAATAACGGGAGTTAAAAAACCTAAGGGATCGTAGACAGACATCAATAGAGACAATGCTGAACGTTTTGTATACTTAGTAGGGGCCTTTGGAAGGTTCTTGGCGAAACAAAGATTGTCCTCACTGGTGTTCCACGTAAGACCTAATACCCGAATTTGTGAGGGAGAAGTCGGACCTAAACTCACCGTATGTGAAGCGTCTGTTGCATGTAAGTCTGCAGGGATTATCGCTAGGGCTTCCTTACAATTCGAAACCCAAGAACGCATCTCGAAGCAAGCAGCTTTATGTATGGACCATATTTCAAATGCTCGCTGAGCCGCCTCACTGATGCTGTCAAAACTCCCTAAGAAATCGTCCATGTAATGGTCCTCGACGATGGACCGCACGGCGTCCGGGTATCGTGACTGGAATTGACTAGCATTTTTATTTTTCACCCAAAGCGCAGTACACGGGCTAGATGCGGCGCCGAATATCATAGAGGACATACGGAATTCCTGGAGTGGCAAACCGGGGCTATCTCTCCATAAAAAACGTTGGGAGTCCCTATCCTCCAGTCTAATTTTAATTTGCGGGAACATCTCTTTGATATCTCCCGACAAGGCAACCGGGCCTTCCCTAAACCTCATCACGATGCTAAGAAGCGGCTGCAATAGGTCCGGTCCAGTCAGAAGAAGCGAATTGAGGCTGACACCTGCACACTTTGCTGCTGCATCGTGGACAACGCGCAGCTTCTTCTTATGTGGGTGGGTAACTCCAAAATGTGGAAGATACCACGGGACCTGGCCGGACGGTGGACCCGAACATAATTCAGCGTACCCTTTGCTTATCATTTCTTGAATATTTTGCTTGTAGGCATCGGCATAAGCACTATCCTTAGCCATTTTACGCTCGAGGCTAACAAATCTAGATAAGGCTAGGTCACGGCTTTTAGGGACGGTAGAGATATTATCGCGCCATAATAGGCCCGCTTCGTACCTACCAGAATTTAAGCGCTTGGTAGACTCCTCTAAAATGTTTAACGCACGTTGTTCGCTAGCGCTACGATGGTCTGCCTTGGTTATCCCTATAGAGTCCAGTCGAAAGTATTCCTTGATGAGGTTGTCCAGTGAGTCATTGTCGACGGCGACTGAAATATGATTAACGGAAGTGGCGGCGTAAGGTCTACTAGAAATATAACCGTAGAGGACCCAACCAAGCGCGGTGCGAGCGGCTGCAGGTTGTTTACGAGTGCCGTGACGAACCTCTGAAGGAAGCGACATGTGCCAATTGTCCGCACCTATCAACAACATGGGCTTCGCATCATCATAACAGACGACGTCCACTAGATCAGATAAGTAATCGTACCTGGCTACATCGTCTAAGCGTGCTGTCTGCCTTTTGATGCCCAAGTTGGGAATGGTGCGTGCTCGGATGTCAAAACTGTCCGTACCATATCGACCCTTTACTAGGATATTAACATATCTCACATCGGCCTGCGTACTCAATCCACCAATGCAGTCAATATTCAGCCTACACATAGGGCCCTCAGCTCCCACTGACTCCGCCACAGACTGATCCAATAAAGTCACGGAGCTCCCGTCGTCAAGAAGGGCATATGTATTAACGCTTCCAAGGGGTCCAGAAATAGTGACTGCTACAACCTTTAAGAGTGGCTTAAGGCAGGATGACTTCAGTGGAGTAGAGTTGTGGGCCACGGTGACCGTTCGCTGCTCTTCCTTCGACGTGCTTGGTTTCTGCGCGTTGAGGCTGAGGATTTCCGCGGCTGAGTGTATCTCGACATGGGCTGTCGTCACAGGTTGGGGTCTATGCAAGAGGGTGTGGTGCCGCCTCTCAGCCGGGCAGCCTTCGAACTCACACTTCTTCTTGCAGTGGCGATATTGGTGCGAACCCTTTATAAGACATCTACGGCAAACCTTGTTCTCCATCACCCATTGCCACCGATCGTCCAGAGGCAGAGACTTAAAACCTTCACAGTCGCTAACCTCGTGCTTACCGTTATGGCAGTAATGGCATGAATAAAAACTTTTCGACTTTGACGTGACGTTTGACACTGTCGCAATTGCGTAAGTTTTGTCTCTTGTGGTTTTGATGGGATGACATTGACCTTTGACAAGATTCGGCTCTGACACTATGACATCAAATTTAATTTGTAATTTTGCCTCGATTTCAAGAAAATCGGCCAAAATCTCCAATTTAAACTTACCGGAGCCAACTCTCGATGATGCAAAATCTCTCCATTTAGATCTGAGGAGTGGGGTCAACTTACCTAGGATGATGTTGAGAAGGTCCGGTGAAGCAAGGTGCTCGGGCAGATCCAGCAAGCGGATGACTTCGACGCAATTACGGACGCGACAGGCAAAGATGTTAAGCTCTCTCGCAGACTCGTAAACACTTATTTTAGAGAGGGTTTTGACCTCAGAGATCTGGTGGAGTACGATGACTTCCGGTTGAGCGAACCTGGTCTCGAGCGCTTCAACGATCTGCTCCGGGTCATCAGCTGCTATTAATCTTATGGAGACTGCCTCTTTAGCAGCACCGTGCAGCGCCGCGCCAAGTCGTGTGATGTTGTCACTAGGAGAAAAGTGCGCCTTGGATTGTTCATAGGACTTCTTGAAGTGAAACCAATCCGAGACGCGACCATCAAACTTAGTTATATCACAAACCTTTGTTGTCCTCTTCCCTGTGCCTCTAATTGCGTCGACCAGCTGATTAAATGATGTACTTAGATCTTGGCAATGATTTTTATTTTTGTAGCAACAATTTTCATCATTAGTAAGTGTGCCTAAACCTAGTGCATGTTGTGTATGTTCAGCTGGCTCAACTGATGAGTACGCGCCCACAGGGAGCGTACAGACACAGGGAAACGGGTGCGTCAACGTGCCGGCTGGGGCCGGATGCGATGGCGGGTGAGCGGGGGCCTGACGAGGTGGCGCGCAGGTGAGGACAGGGCGTGTCTTGTGGGTACGGTCCAGTACATCAAAGGGAGGATGTGTCACTGTCACTGGACCATTTCCGTAGGCTGTGGCGGGCGTCGAACGCGGACGGTCCTGCGGTACAACGTTAGAAAACTTCGGCTTGTCTGTCCTGTCAACAAATGAATGCGCTTTGTTACCTCGCTTCGGAAACATAGAAAGTGATTCAGCTAACCAATCTTCGACTCTGCGCTGTGGTCTCGTGTAGTGGGACTTGTCGGAATGGCGGGATCCTGCACTTATAGAGTTGGCCTGGATAACGGCCAGCTTCGCCTGCAATTCCAACTCCGCAACGGCGGTTTCACGTTCCGCTTGGCTGCGGTCACGTTCCGCTTGGCTGCGGTCACGTTCCGCTTGGCTGCGGTCACGTTCCGCTTGTAGGTTCGCGAGCCGACGAGCGTGCTCCGCCTTTGCAGTCAGGATTTGTGCTTTTAATGTGCTGCTAGAATGACCTGACCGTGCACTCTGAGGCACGATGCTTGACGAGGTCCTGCTGGCGGGTGGTAAGGTCTCGTTAGGGTTGGTACAGGGCGGCGCCGGCGCGATGGCACCGAATGTGGAAGCACCACCCTCTTGAAGAGCACCTGTTGAAACGATACCTGCTGTACCAGTCTCCGCCATTGCTGCCTTTGTCTGCGATCTTGTGGTGGGCATTTAACCGTTCACTTCTGACACCAATGTTGAGAACAGGATAATTTTAGAGAGCAATGAAACCACAAGTTCAGCTTTTCATATATTGCAGCACATGTTTTTTCACAGACTGACTTTTTCTTAAAACAAAACATAAAACAATGACAATCAAAAAGAAGAAATATAAAATTATTAAAAAGTTTGGTAGCTGGTCGCCAACACTTGTAATATAAAAAACAGGTTTATAATTAAAAAAATCATGAAAATTATTTTTTTATGTAAAGATTAGCCCCTTGAGGTGTCATTTTTGCAAAAAAGTGAAAATCGCAAAAATGACGATTACTGCACTTACAATTATGACGGCAGTAATATAAACGGACGGTTTGCCGATGTAGTTTTCGACTCACAAGCCCAATAAAATACAGAAACATTGTTTTATTTTTGTTCATTATGTTTTTTTTTCAATTTATCTTTTAGTAACTGGCGCCCGAGTAATATCGGAAAAGAAAAAATATCTTAGGTGTTATTTCAGACTATAATCTACTTTTGTGCCAAATTTCATCAAGATCCGTTCAGCCCTTTTGACTTGCAAGAGTAACAAACATACAGACATTCATACATCATCCTCACAAACATTCGTATTTATAATATTAAAAGCAATAGGACATTTGCAATCCAGAGCCACAAGATACAAGCCCTGCTTAGTTTGCAGCTTATTTTTGAAAAAAAAATTGCGTTTGTTTACGTTGCCCCACACTAGGAATTTCTCCTGTGCCGTGGGTGCGTTGACAAACATTTAAATTTACTTATACAAACAGCCAGAACCGAAACAACTATCTGCATTGCATACATTTGTTGCCGTGCGGGAATCGAACCCGCGACAAGCAGCACAGCAGTCAATCGCTCATCTACTGCGCCAACCGTGAAGCAGCCGATTATTTCGGCTCAGCAGAAAAAAGTATGACTAAAACAACATGTTTTAATTACGTGCACAAGTTTTGAAAGATGTCAAGCGCAATGTAGACAACAAAGTACACTATTGTTGTCAATGCAAATTCTATCTGTAAACTGAGTATTTACAAACACTATTTGCTTACCTTAAGCTCTATACAATAATGCACACTGAAATAAAGTTTGTCTACTCCCAACGCCACCACTTGAGGCCTATTAGACGATGCTTGGTCGAGTAGTTACGCACTATTACAAAAAAAACTTAGCAATAACTCAAAATTCACCTCTGTGCGCTTAACCCTTTCAGTGTCCACAAACCAAATCCCTATTATAAATGGGTTCGAAGGTGGATTGTGGGCATTCCATGCGTTGAAATATAATAAAATAGACGAGCGGTTTAAGTAGCTAATGGTTCGCAACCAGGTCGGTACTAGTGTAATAAAATAATAAGAATCGTTAATAATGTCAAAATATGACTAACCTCATTAATGTGCTATCGAATTTGACATTTTTTTTTTATTTGAAATAATAAAGTGATGTACTGAGTACATACGGTGACACATCAAGCTTTAAATTCCTGTATGAAATTGCCTCGCTTTTTATTTATTTCCCTTACAATAAGATATCATCATTAATTGGTTTTGTATAGCTTGATCGGTCGCCATGTGTACGTACCTACGCGGTTCGGATCGGCGTCCCCTGCTCCCTGTATATGTATTCAATACAAAGATTGCGGTTTATTTCTATCTCCTGGCTGCTCATAAAATGTGTCTAGAATCGTATAGCGCATCAACTGTTAAGTTGATGCACTGCTATACTACTACTATTAGTTACTACTATAAAATTACTGTAGTAATCTTATCTAAAACAACTAACATTTACAAAATACAAATAGACATATGTACAAGTATATAAATAAAAATGGTAAAATAACTACAGGACATCAAAAAAATTCGACCGCATTGCTGTCAACAGGAAAAGTGTCTAGAAGGCTGGCAGCATTACCGTGTTTGATGGCAAATGTTTATTCTTTTGGCTAGCCCTCTGGTTACGAGGAGAGTCGACAATATCTCGTAGTTTAAATGTTCATTTGAAGTTTGAACCGGCTCTGACAGATTTTAGACTGTGGACACCGTACTTACCTATTTCAATACAGTATCTGCCAGAACGCAGAGTAAAATATGTACGTTTCTATGGGGTGTCCCAAAGATTACGCAACATTTAAATTTTCTGCCATTAGTGCAGTAAAGGGTTGGCAATTGGCAGCATTATAAAAAACAGATTGACAGCTAACCGTTTACGATTCATAAACGGCACCACACGAGAGAAAAAAGTCGACGTGTCTTGGTCATGTATTGTGTGAGTTTCCGTGATCAGTTTTGGCCCCCTACATCATGTGTTTTAATCAATCACAAAAATTTAATACCTAGATTACTTTTTATTGCGTTATTTGAAGTCAAAGGTCAAAGTACACCCGATCATTAAAGGAAGATATTCAACACTTCATCAATCAAATTCAGCCAATGGGGTTGGAAGATTTTTGTATGAGGCGTGAACTGCCTAACTTTAACCTTAATAAAACCTAATAACCAACGCTATGAATCAATAGCAGGTATCGATACAATACATTTTTGCATTAGACCAAATCTTCTAAAGCGCCACGTTGCTGAAATTTAATCTATTAAAATTAGAACCAAATTTAAGATGGCGCAATCAGCACAACTTTGATTTTAGCGGCCACGAACAAAACCTATATCAATCAATAGCTGACTTCAACACAAACAAGTATTGTATGAGACAAAATCTTCTAAAGTGTCGAATATTCGCAGTAAGTCTAAGAAATCATAGTTGTGCTGAGGGTAATTATTGGATTGTAGATGACATATAAACTATTTTCCCAACGTGCTTTCCACACATAACCTTATTATGTTTTAATATTATGCAATACATATTTTAAAGTGTTTTGATAAATAACTGAATTATTATGGAAAACTTGGTGGCTAAGGTTGGTTGGTTTAGGCTACAAGCCTGTATTTTAGCACATCAGGATCACCTTTTACATAGTAATTTTTGACATACATTAACATTGACTATTGAATATTGAAACGGTGAAACCGAACTTAATATAATTAATTAATTTCTTGGGCAAGTTTTGAGTCATCCTTTGTTAGTACCTGTAACTAAAGTACAACAGAATTTAGCCCAATAATAGCAATAAGATTTTTATATCCAAAAAGTATTTTTTTTATAAAAACAGTCAATGATATAATGGTGTCTCTCATTCATCTTGTTTGACCCAGAATTCATATAAAGTATTACATATTATAATGTTAGTTGGAAAACCTCGCTGAAGTAAAAATGGAACAAGTGGAAAAACTATTTATTACGTGACCGAGATCTGAATACAGCTCTCAACTTTGATGATCCAGTTTTGTACATCATAACGTTAGTTGAGAGTAATGCCGTCGCATATCATTATTTTTAAGATATGTAAATAAATATGTAAATATTCTCTCCTTTAATTATTTTGTTCCAAATTATTTGGAACAATATCTCCGGAACATCTGCCTTTCTTTTGAAAGTGAACCGCTGGAAAATAAGTAAATTGAATCAATTAATTTATAATACATGTACAACATAATGTTAACATAACATTAAAGGTAGTAGCGGCGTTAGGTGGCGCCTGCAGACGAGGTCGCGCCTAAGGGGGACTCGCAAAATATTTTGATCATATTTTAGAATCGGCCTATTGAATTATTTGTGAGAAATTTGAAAAACACCGACAAAAAGCGAAAATAAGTATGCAATCGGGAACTGAAAAATCTCGTAAAGCTGATGACGCCGACGACCGCGTTTGGCCTAGGCCCGCCACAACAACCCATTTTTAGGGTTCCGTAGTCAACTAGGAACCCTTATAGTTTCGCCATGTCTGTCTGTCCGTCCGTCCGTCCTCGCTTAATCTCTGTGACCGTTAGCACTAGAAAGCTGAAATTTGGTACCAATATGTATATCAATCACGCCGACAAAGTGGTAAAATAAAAATTGGAAAAAAATGTTTTATTAGGGTAGCCACCCTATATGTAAAGTGGGGAGTGTTTTTTTTTTAATTTCTACCCTAACGTGTGATATATTGTTGGAAAGGTATTTAAAAATGAATAGGGGTTTACTCAAATCATTTTTTGATATTGTCAATAATTTCGGAAATAATCGCTCCAAAAGTAAGAAACAATGTGCCCCCCCCCCCCTCTAACTTTTGAACCATAAGTTTAGAAAATATGAAAAAAATCTGAAAAGTAGAACTTTATAAGGACTTTCTATGAAAATTATTTTGAACTTGATTGACACAACAGTTTTTGTACAAAAAAGACAAAAAGTTGTGCAAAATAATTTCTGGACTAAGTTTCTAGTATAATCGTATATGCAAGCATTTTTTTTAACTTCGTTTACATATTTTATTATCCTGAACGTATCTTTTTTCAAACAAAAAAAAGAATTATTGAAATCGGTTCTCACAATCCTAAATTATTAAAAAAAAGTATTAATTAGGAAATACAATTCTCTAGTGTTCAACGTCAAACAAATAATAAACTCTTAAGTGGGAACACTTATTGTGACGGACGGGAAACTACGGAACCCTACACTGAGCGTGGCCCGACACGCTCTTGGCCGGTTTTATTAATAGTTACTTTCCTGGTGTCTAAAGAAAGGATCATTTCATATGCTACACTATAAATAACATTCACAAAGGTGTGTTATAGTACCGCTAAATAATATTATTGTCTTAATTCAAAAATACTAATTATTATAATTCTTATGAGCATTCTTACCTATCCCACAGTTTTGTGCACAAGTAAATTTTTCTGCATTTATGTATGTCACGTTATCCGTACCACACACGGGGTCATATTGTGATGTGGTTGGACAGTCTTGGACACATTTATTTTGAGTTGCTGCCACCTCGGTTCTAAAAATAAAACAAAAAATAACATATTCAATATAGTCTACCAATGATGAATTTGATTTGTAATAAATAATGTAATAATTATTGACTTGTAACCAATTAATATCAATTTACTACTTAACCACTCTGCACGACAGGATTTTGACACATGACACATCAGCTGAATCGGTGGGGTGACGTGAATTATCATGAAATTCAAGAATTTTCATCAATTTACAGCATTCAATTTTGTTATTAAAAATAAGTCACCGGGGCTGTTTCATATGATAAGTTTGAGGTTTATATTTCCAAAAACCTCATAAGGTTGATAAAACGGCGTCAATCTATTGTAAAATATGTGTAAAATACATATTATTACACCCTTCCAAAAAATAGGTACTTTAAAAACGCTGGAAATAATGCACATACACAAGACAACCCTTTGATAATAAAGTCGGAAATCCAAAATAAAAACAGTGACATTCCATCTGCATTTTCATTTTTGCCATTTTACTTAGATATTCAAAATAAAACAGGATACAAATCTCGACAAAAAAATACTAAAAACTGTATTGCAACATGACATTTCTTAGTGCTGACCGTAAATCTAAGTTTCACCATTACGATTAAAAAGTTGCATTCAACCTAATCGATAATCGAAATGGAGTAAACTTTAAAAAAAAGTTTTGGGACCATTGAGGAATTTACCTATGGAGATTGCATATTATTCTACTATTGATATTATAGTTGTTCAAATATCTATGATATCGATAAGAAAAGAAAGACAACAACATTTTGTCACGTGCTTTTTTGTTATGCTATAATTATTTTCTTATGCGCCAAGATTTGAGGTACATTTTGCTGTCAAACGGTTTCGCGGTAAACGATTTTGGCTGTTTTCTTGAATGACGATGAATGAAAATGGCGGCCATTTTTAGGTCATGCTAATTCTGTAGGTAACTAGTCAGGCACCCCAGCCGGCACAACCATACCGTACCGCACCTAGAAAGCCATGCCTCCGCAGTAGAGCCTTGTTTTAGACGGACAGAGACTCCGCACACATCGGGGCCCTAAAATATTGATATAGATACCCGACGCCCGGCGCCCGATGCCTGTAGCGTCTCCCGCGGTGGCTGGCTTGGTTTGAGGAGCGCCTCACTTCCCCCGCTCCAGACGAAGCGGGGGGATTGTCAGGGTTATGCAATAGAAGGAGCATGGGTAGGTTTTAGTCAGTACTAGTCTGATACTCCCCCCCGTTTTGCCCAGAGCGGGGGAAGTTATTTGACGATTTCCCACCCAAAAAAAAACCCCAGTACACGACATCAAGAAAAATCCAGGTTCAAAATGGACTCATTTTGAACCAGGAGTTTTCTTGGTGTCGTGTTTCCATCTCAATTGTGCTCTTCCTCTATAGGCCATTTTTACCCCAAGGCTTCCACTCCAAGAACACTTTGGCCTACGAGCCATGTTTTAGGAAAGAATGAATACGCTTTTCAAATAACCAATCCAACCAAACAATTTTGTCGAACAAATGTAATTTATCTTAGCTGATTTTTTAAATGTGCTTACCAAGATCATAATTGGCGCGTTCTATATTCAACCTTATTTATTTCTATTTGCAATTCACATTCAAATAGTAGGTACAAAACCAAATTATTAATAAAATAGCAAATAAACGTTTTAATTTAAATTTGAACAGCGAGCGCATTCCTTTTTTGAATTTTTATCTGAAAATAAAATTGGCGCGAATTAAGCCATAGATCAGTTTGTAGTTTGTTTTTGAATCGGTTTTAGTGGCGTAAAAAATATAATAATCAATATTTATAGTATTTTACACGTATTACAAAATTAATTTTAATTTTCATCCATCAATTTCTGATATTCCTTAATTTAATTATTCGAGTTGATTGATTTACAAGAAAATAATCGATTGAAATAATCGCATTTACACATCACAAAATGAAAAAAAAAAGAAATGGACGTCAATTTCGAAAGTGAATTTAGTAGTGGTTAGAATATTCCGTGTTATTGGTCCTATTATTGCAAATTACGATAAGATCTGGGCATTGTCATGTTATTTATAATATTTGAAATGATATTTGTGTCAGTTGTTATAGAATCTATTCGTGAATATATGATATAATGTGGAATTAAAAATGTAAACAAACACGATTGGCGCGAAACTTCGACTTTAGATTTCAAAATGTATCATTACCACTACTAATATAAGTTCAATTACGAATGATTTCTTCACGTAATAAAAGGACACGTTAATCATGCCCAATAATGTGGAGTTTAAATGTCCGAAAACCTATTTTTTTATGATTTTTAGCGTCGACCTACACTGCCATCAAAATGGCGATGATCGTAATTTACGCATTTGGATTTTATAAGACATAATTAAGAAACTTCCTCAATAATTAAAGAACTTCTAATGACGTTTACATATGAGTTTTTTATTCTACTATCTTAATGAATGCACACCCATATTATTTATTAACCAGAAAATAAAATATTTACAAAAATAATGAGGAGGTCATATGACTTAAATGTCCGACCCCTTTCGGGGCCAGTACCGAGCCAGCAGAGGTTTGAATGTCGAGCCCCCGAAGGGGTCCGTACCGAACTATACGGTTAATGTAAATTAATTACGAATTAATGATTTTATCAATTTACCTGTTATCTAGCAGAGCTTGTCCGGGCGATATGGTTGCTGGTGGCACAATCACCGGTTTTCCCAAAATGGCCGTCGTGTCATTATCGTTTGGGATGGTTCCTTGATTGTTGGGTAATTGAATGGCTGCAGGCTGATTTTGATGCACGTTATTGAAACCTGGATTATCTGATGGACCTGGAAATACGTTTCCTGGTCCTCCTGGATTTGTTAAACCATTATTGGGATACTGAATTCCTGGTGGATCTACATTTACATCGCCTGGGTAATTTGTTGGAAACTGTAAGTTGGTATTAGGATTGTTATTTGATGGATAATAATTGTTTTGAATATTACCAGGTTGTCCCTGAACTGGTCTAAAATTTTGATTTGGGAGATTGTTTTGTGGGTAATATTGGTTGGGCTGATATTGCAATGGTTCATCGCCAGGAAAGTGTATATTCGTATTAGGCAAATTGCCTAAATCATCAGGACGAAAATTGGGATTCATTTCATATGGGTTGCCGTTGTCTTGGACATTTCCCTGAGGTCGGTATCGATTGTCTTGTGGAGTGTGCTGGAACGATTGACCAGGGCCACCCTGGCTTGGTGGCAGTCTTCCACTTTGATAGGGTCCTCCTATTTCGTCTGGATACATCATTGAATCATCACCTGGTCTATTAGGATATTGTGGTCGTTGATAATTTGGGTATCGGTTCATGTTGTCTCCTTGATATGGGTAAGCATTTTGGTTTGGGAAGCCTTCTTGCACCGGCCTGTTAAGGATGTTTTGATTAGGATATTGAGGGCGTCTGTAGTTTGGATTTGGATTCATGCTATCTCCCTGATATGGGTAGCCTTGTTCATTTGGATAATCTTGTTTATTTGGATAACCCTGTTCATTTGGATAGTCTTGTTCATTTGGATAACCTTGTTGATTTGGATAACCTCGTTGATTTGGATAACCTCGTTCATTAGGATAACCTTGCTGATTAGGATAACCGTGTTCATTAGGATAATCTCTTTCATTTGGATAACCTTGTTCATTTGGTAAACCTTGTCCGTTTGGATAGTCTTGTTGATTTGGATAACCTTGAAAATTGCCTTGATTTGGATAACCTAAGCCAGACCCCTGTTGAGGCCGTTGCATATTGTTATTCTGAAAAGAAGTACGTACATATAGCATCGGTTATTATTAGGTAATATTGAAATATAGAGAATTCTTCTTTATAAATGCTGTGCTTTTCCTAGAATGTGTGGAACAACTGTGCAAAATTTAATCAAAATCATAATGTTCAGGAGTCAAAAGGGTCACTTATTTTAAACATGTTATTTGTAACATTAGGTATATTAAACAACGCGCTTTATTTAAAAAACTAGCGCTGAGGTAATTAACTAAATACTTTAATAAATAAACTTTACCTGATTTCCGAAAGGGAAAAAGGAATTCGTTGGATAATTACTTGTCGGATTTCCGTATCTTCCCGAGCCAAAGTTTGGGAATCCCATGGCGCCGCCGAGATCGGAAAATCTCGGCTGTAGCGAACTTGGGGTACTGCTTTGATTACTACTTGTGTTGGGAACTTCTTGTGCTCCAAGTAATTTGATAAATACTGAAAGAAAAATGACGAATATTATTTTCATTATCCTTACAATATTATAAAAGCGAAAGTGAGTTTGTTTGTTTGTTACCTCTTCACGCTTTAATGGCTAAACCGATTGTGATGAATTTTGGTACACAGATAGTTGGGAACCAGGAGACGGATAGGCTAATTTATTTATTTATTTTAAAAAAGTGGGATGTGAGGGAGAAAGAGGGAAGTAAAGGAAAAACTTAGCGTTGCTATTACAAATCAATAAGACGCAAGGGGAACTGTGTTACCCCAAATTAAACGCGGGCGAAGCCGCGGGCGAAAGCTAGTAAATAATAAATACACTATGTATCAAAAATATGCGGTTGTATTTAAGAATATGCCAACAAACTGTACAACTTTCAGAATGGGACGCACATTATAATAAATCATAAAAATAAAATCAGCTGTCATACATTTGAGTTGAATCGGTTTCGTACAATATAACCACAACATTCTCATACATACTGTTCATTAAATACTAGCTGCGCCTCACGGGTTCAGCCACGTAGACCACGGAGATAAAAGTAGACTATGCGTTGATCTAGGCTATCTACATACCAATTTGGTCTAGGCGTTTGAACGTGAAGGGTAATAAACATACTTCCGCATTTATATCTAATATTTGTGTGAATCCTGTAACACAAACAATAACAAAATAAAATACTTACTTAGAGCTAAGGTATATTGTAAATTAATTTTATCAATCATTTTAAATCATTTATCCTCTTGAACGTTTTAAAAATAAATACTTCACAATTCAACACAACTTCTACAATTTACTGTGTGCCCATGGCGGTGAATGACACGAAACTAAATAATTATTATTCAACCGAAACAAAAATTATCTGTGTAACTGTTGTTTTATAATATACAAAGAATCGATGCTAGTCATTAGACATTGGTAGGTACCATAACTTAATTGATAATAGTCGGAAATTCCTTACATTAAGAAAACTGCCAGCGGGTTATTACCATAATTTTAGTAGAAGGAATATTAGGAACAAAATATGGCTTGGTATTGGGGAATTTGACAAAGTTTAGTTTAGCTAAGCCCATCAGCGAAAGTGGTGAAACCTAACTCTGGCTAAAGAGCTTACAAGAGTGCAAACTGATAGCTGCTTTTTTTAGGGTTCCGTAGTCAACTAGGAACCCTTATAGTTTCGCCATGTCTGTCTGTCCGTCCGTCCGTCCGTCCGTCCGTCCGTCCGTCCTCGCTTAATCTCTGTGACCGTTAGCACTAGAAAGCTGAAATTTGGTACCAATATGTATATCAATCACGCCGACAAAGTGGTAAAATAAAAATTTGAAAAAAATGTTTTATTAGGGTAGCCACCCTATATGTAAAGTGGGAAGTGTTTTTTTTTTTAATTTCAACCCTAACGTGTGATATATTGTTGGAAAGGTATTTAAAAATGAATAGGGGTTTACTAAGATCATTTTTTGATAATGTCAATAATTTCGGAAATAATCGCTCCAAAAGTAAAAAACAATGTGTCCCCCCCCCCCTCTAACTTTTGAACCATAAGTCTAAAAAATATGAAAAAAATCTGAAAAGTAGAACTTTATAAGAACTTTCTATGAAAATTATTTTGAACTTGATTGACACAACAGTTTTTGTACAAAAAAGACAAAAAGTTGTACAAAATAATTTCTGGACTAAGTTTGTAGTATAATCGTATATGCAAGCTTTTTTTGTAACTTTGTTTACATATTTTATTATCCTAAACGTATCTTTTTTCAAACAAAAAATTGTCGTTGAATTACCACCAAAATTGCACGTCTTTGTATTAATTAGTAACCCTATTCCTCGAGAGATGGCGCTGTAGGTACTAATTACATTGGATCGGGTATTACCGAATTGTTCGGTTGGCCTCATAACTGGGAACACTTATTGTGACGGACGGGAAACTACGGAACCCTACACTGAGCGTGTCCCGACACGCTCTTGGCCGGTTTTTAGAAATGGTATCTCGCAGTTCAACCTAGAAGGTTGTCGCCTGCTTTACCGGGCAATTCCTATGGATGCCCTGTAATTAAGGAATCCAGCCAGGGCTAAAACGACGACTACACGCTAAAGGCACCCCCTGTGGGGTATTGCTAGCTGATTTTATGGTTATTCTATTCTTGTTCTCACACGCTTTTGTCCTACCTTTCTATGTTATCAAAAAACTCTTTAATAAAGAAAGATAATAAGAATTAAACTGATGATGTGATGTGGAGGTCGTGGCATTTTAAACGCCAAGACTCTCCACAACCGTGAGATATGCAGTCTCGGTCTTATATTTCCTAAAAACCCCGCTCTCCTTGGCTAAAGAGAACTGGCGCAAACCTGTAGTGCTTGACACTAACGACTGCAGGGAGGTATGGCAGAGTAAGGAGCTTCGAGGACGCTTTTTCCGGGCCCTACATGGACCCGAGGTAGATCAATCAGCGTGCGTAGCCTGGCTACGTTCCGGGGATCTCTTTGGAGAAACTGAAGGATTTTTTTTCTGTGCAATTATGAATGAAGTTATGATGACAAATAACTACCGGAGATTTATTGTGGAGGACGGCACGGTTGACATATGTCGGGCATGCCAGCGTCCGGGTGAATCAATTAGACACATTATCTGTTTTTCTCGTCTAGCTAACGGAGAGTACTTGCATAGACACAACCTTGTAGCCAGGATTATTCCTCAGCAACTTGCTCTAAATTATAGCCTTGTGGAATTGAAAGTGCCGTACTACAGGTATGAACCCGACCCAGTTCTCTAACATGGCAATATCACATTGTACTGGGATCGATCCATCATCACTGACAGGACTATTGTTGCCACAAGCCTGATATAGTGGTGGTGGATCGATCAGAGCGGTGCGGAACAATGGTTGTTGACATAACAGTCCCGTATGATGAGAACCTCGTGAAAGCCGAGAAAGTTATCTTTCTCGGCTTTCAAGACAAGACAATATACTTGATTTGCCACCTCGCGAGACAAGTTGATTTGCTTATGCAAATCAAGTATATTGACTTGTCTCGCGAGGTTGTCGACATGTGGGATGTGGGCTCAGCGATCATTGTGCCGATAGTCATATCTGCCAATGGCTTAATTGCTAAGAGCGTCGACCAATACCTGAGGATGCTCTCGTTAGGCAGCTAGACCAAGGGCTTGATACAGAATGCGGTACTCCTGGACAGAGAAAGGACTGAGAAAGGAACCTTTTAACAATACGAGCCGTGGCTCGTATTGTTAGGAGGTTCCTTTCTCTGGAGCCCTGACCGCCGGTAGCTTTAACCCTGTTCCCGATACCAGTGGGCTACTATTTTTGTATTATCATATGTTTTTTTTTTATTTTTTATAAGAAATATGTAAAAATAATATGTTAAAAAATTGAATAAACGGATTAAAGTGACTATTCCTTTCCTTCTATCGAAATTTCTTTTGAAACTGCACTTTTGTATAGATACTAACCTATGTTATGTTATTCTCTTTTGTGTATAAGTACTTACATCAATTTATAAAATAAATAAATGAATGAATGGTCGTTACCTACTCGATGTTTTATTCACCTCTGAGGGTGCATTATGTTAGCCTCCACAAGTGGTGATACCTATGTATTAGCTGTCTGTCACGGACAGTGAGTCGATAGCACCTACCTACCATTTTATTGACATGGATAAGACTTATAGCCAGAGGATTAATCTTCTTCCATAGAATTCATTATTCGCCTTTCATATATGTAAAGATAAGGTAATAGTTTTCGTTTGAGCTGATCGTCTTCAACCGTGGAAGATTAAATTTTGGTTACCCTCACCCCTCACTGAGGTAGGTATAAGAGCTATTGAGGTACTTATATGTATGTTACATTATTATAGATTCATTTGAGTAGGTACCAGAACAGCCCAATATAAGGAGATCCACGAGGAACCTTAAGGGAAGGAAATATTAAGGTACCAGAACGCCGAATGTGAGGTATGAATTGTACAATCAATATAATGTTCCTACAAATACTTAAATCTAATATTAATTACGGCAGTGCCCAACAACCGGTAAATGTCCCCTAATAATACCATTCATTAAAAAGCTATGTGGCATAAAGGACGAGTGCTTCCCGACGCGACCCCCGAATGTGTCGAAAAATAATAAAAAGAGGTCGCACTGACACTGGAGGCAATTACCATTCTTTCTTTTAAGATGTTTGCTATTTTTACTCTAGCATAGTAACGGCGAGGTGCCTGTGTGACCTGTCACTTTTTACTACGTTACATTTTATGATTAGGTAAATAGTATCATAAATTTCCCCTTCAAATATTAAAGGATTTGAAAATACGAAGAAATTAAGATTCGTCTATTATAGCTTGATAAAAACTGAAAAGGAAGAAAGTGAATTATGTGTAATGGAACTATAAATAATACATTCATTTCAATAATTAGTAACTTAAATGTTTCATGCCAAAAGGGCTTCAGGTCAGCATAATGCCAGGAGGCAACACATGGCCAAAACCTGACGTACGACTTACTACTTATATAAGCAGGCACGGTATTATACCGTGCCTGCTTATATAGGTAAGTGTAAGTATTTAGGTAAGTGTATATAAGTAAGTGTAGTTCAACCTTCAATGTACAAAATCATGCATCTACCACTTACAGTTCATAAACTACTTTTCTAACCAGGCTTCTAGATACATAAAATAATGATTAAGCATCATCAGTCCTCTACGTATAATTGTTTCCAGTAACGACACACACGCAGGTTCATTGTAGCAAACTGTTTCTAGGACCCGTATTACCTAGTCACAAATCGACCAACAATCTTTTATCCTTGTACATATCCGTGCTTCTGTACTTTATAAGTGATGAGCACAGAGTACATTGTATATAGTGGCAGTGATGAGTGCCCTACTGATTGCCAGCTATATTCGCGGGTAACCTTCGGGACTCCAAAGAGACAGGCAACGCCATCTATGAAATAAAACTAAAAGTGCAGCCGTATTCGAACGAGAGGCACTCTGATTAACCTCGTAGCAAGTGTTTACTTCGGTAAATTGGAGATGTCTCTTAGCTAAGCGCATGTGGAGACCTCAAAATTTAAAGTAAAATAAAATAGCCATTATTAACAATACTTGCATACAATACATTAATGGAAATATTTATCCGACATCAGTTTCTACAGATTGTTTTGCTTTCGCATAGGCCTACCCCATAATCTTCTACGTTTCGCGGTCATGGGTTTTCCATATTGTGGAAAAAAATGTGGAAGTATGTAGGATAGTCAACAAAATAAATAAAAACCTACACCAGCCAACACCATGCCTATGTTAATAAAGTATATCATGTAATTCAGGCATATACCTAATTCATCATAAACCTTATGCCAGAACAAATGTAAGGAAAATATATTTTGGATTACTCTTTATAATCTATAGCTACTTTAAGTAGTAGATAAAGATTTTTACTGGTTTTTATAAAAATGTCTAGATCTGAAGCTGTCGATTTCGCTGTACATAACAAATTATCACGTTCACTATTATGAAGTTAATTTGCTAAAATAGACACTCTAAATAATACTAAATATAATGTAAGTAAGAAATAAGTACCCCAATATCTGAATCGCCGTAAATATCATGAAGATATAATTATAAAATACCGCTGCTCAGCTCCCCTTCTTCTGAAGAGCCTTATTACTTAGGGGTTAGGAACCTGCAAAATAGAATACGACCCATTCTCATTACCTACTGAAGATACTTACTAAATATTCTTTTATTTATAATTCCCGCTCTGTTTGGTCACCCTATAAAGACACAAACAGCCTCAATTATTTTTTGGTAGAGTGTTCAGAATCCAGTTTGTATAAGACCATGACTCCACTGCCCCACCAGTGCTTTAAAACAAATTATCCGGCAGGATATTTACTGTTTATAAAGCACGCTGCAAACTAAGTAGCTTAATAGTAAGAAAAAATATTGAAAAAAAGATAAGAAGAGGAAGTCCTCTTCTTATCATTTTTTTCAATATTTTTAAACAATTCAAATCAGAAAAAATAGCCCGCAGGAAAATTATATAAAAAATACAGTCAATGAAGCAGCGCACAGAATAAATAATAGAGTCACTAAACTATAGTCTGTGGTTTATGAAGCGAGAAAATTCCATCTGACCCCGGCCGGCCAACGACCAAGTGCAAGTGTCAATTTATTTGTTTTAAGCGGTCGTAGCAGAGCGGTATTCTTGATTTTATTAGAAAGTGAGGAAACAATTGCTTTTTACAAATCTCAACGCTAATTTTGTAATTCTATTTAATGGAGTTCAAATTTTAATCGATATTCTTCGATTCCTGAAACGTGACGCTACATTACTGTTGTTAATTATTCATTTTGCCGGCAGCTAGCAGTGTTAATCAAGAAAAATGAATTGTCCATTCAACGAAGAGCAACTGAATCAGTTGAAGGCATTCGTCGAGTTTTGCAAGGAAGAGCCGCAGATCATACATCACCCAAAATTAGCGTTCTTCAAAGAGTACCTGTCTGCCCTGGGGGTTACAATTCCTGACCCAATACCGAGCGCTAAGAAATTTACACCATCTGGTGATACGTAAGTAGTAGTAACTTACTTTATTTTCACAATTACGTTCTCAAACTGCCACAAAACAAAAATGTAAATAGTCATAATTATAGCTATTTGTAGACGCATTTAACTTCCATTAAAACCGGTGAACGAGATATTGTTTAGATCACCATGCTTTGATAAGTGGAAAAGACGTTGGTGATAGATATTTATAATAAGCAGGATTATTATTACTTACCTATATCACCATATGAGGCCATCTTATTACCATAGAATCTAACCTACAGATCACACAGTTTTTGTGCAGGCCTTCTATTAGAGTCCCTCTGTTATGACATCAACTAACAAGCTCAAGACCTTTAAAGAAAATTATTGCTCACCCCCATAGAGAGAAAGAGAAGATTTGTGTTTCAGCTATGGGAATATTATAAGCTGATTATGCTAACTATAATATACATATAACTGAATATTATATGCGTGTTGTAATAAATTATTGAAGTTTCAGTAATACATCAAATAATGCGGAAGATACTACTCCAACATCATCAGGAGAGGAGTCTCCTGAAGATTGTGATGTGGAGCTGAATTTGGAAGGTAAGTCTTGGGACAAAAAAGAGTTTTGAAAGGTTTCCATCCAATTCTGTAATCAAATATCATTACTAGCTGTTTCCAACAGTTTCAATTGCTACTCAACTTCTTAATGTTGTAACGTAATGACTATAAATTTTGTGAGAGAATGACTATGCAAAATTTCAAGTAAGTCAATACAAACTTTGCCACCTTGCTCCACCTAGTAATAAAATAATAATACTAGTTTATAACTGTTCCACTGCGGGCAAAGGCCTCCTCCCATTCAAAGAAGGCATACGCATCAATATACCTTGCTCAGAAGGGGTTGGCAATTTCAGAATCCAAGTTTCCTTGGGATATTTTCCTTCAAGTATATCTGTGATGTCTTAGATATAAACTGTAGAAAGTACATATGAATTTAAACCCACAACCAAGCAGCAACAACATGAATGATAGGTGAGGCACTTACCCATTTGTGTCATCATGACATTCACAAAGCTGCTCCGCAAAATCCCTTCTAAGTGTCCTATGTCTTGTGTTATTCAGTGATTTTCTCTATTATATATAGGACATGAAATACATGCATCACATAAATTAACAGATAGAAGGTTTAAATTTATAGCTTTTTGTGATAAAGGTGACCAAATACTACAGTGGATTTATTTATTTATTGTAAAGGCACTACATTACTCACTAGAACATACAAAATGTCAAAGAGTTTAAAGTACTTCAAATAGTAAATTTATGTAAGTGTGTTTTACTCTATTATAGAAGCAAATGTTATAAAATTATCCGAACCGAGTTGTACACACTAAGCTTGGAGGAAACAGAATTATTTTATAAACATAAAAACTGTATTGACTCAATGCCGCAAACAAAAACTTCTTTTGCAAAAAAAAAACGAAATCCAAAAAAAGACGGAAAATTCGTTTACGGAACTTGAATCATCAGTTTTTTTACTTCAGGAAGTGAACGTACTTTCCCTTAAAATGCCACCAATAGGTAATATTACATATAATTCAATGCTTAACATTGTGGTCAACAAAGATTTGTACATCACCTATGTACATTAGAAAAAAATATACGTGTTATAGAAGATAGCTCATAAACTACCAGAGCATTAAAGATAAAATCTATATAAAAGAATTTTGAAAATCGTCCCACAATTTACAGAGAAATCGCGTAAGAAACATTTGAGAACTTCACCTACTTTTTTGAAGTTGTTTCAAAATGAACAGTATGTTTGTTTTCTCTGACCAGAGTTTACTTAGAGTTCAACCACATTTTGCCAGTCATGGTTAAGGCCTATGTAACAAATTCAAATGCTAGGCTGCCACTGAAAAATTCCTGTATTACTCCAACCCGGTAATTGAAACCAGGACCTCATAAACTATTTCAATTTATTTCAGAGTATTTCAGGAGCCTTGATGAAAGTGAGGACTGGTGGTAACAATCATAAATATTTTATGACTTGTTGAAATACATTATAATGCATAGGTATAAGAAGTTGTAACAATACATTATCAGCATATAAATAAATGTGTTTGTGTGTGGGGGAAGATAAATAAGTTATTTATTAAAACAGAACACCTACTGTTATTGTGAAGCATGATAGCACATAGCAAAGCATGCATATGATCTATGTATTTGAGATGTAAATTTGGCAATTTGTTTAAAGAAACATTCTATTACAATGATAATAAAAATATTTGGAAGTTGACAGATATTGAGACAGCAATAACAGGTTGCTTTAGAGAGAAGAAATGACACTAAAGCTGTTGTGAAAGCTAGCAATATCTGTTTTAATCAATTAGATCAGCAAAGAATTTGCAATATTCCCATTTAATCTACAAACTATAGCCAGGTATACTCCTTACTACCATCTATACTCTTCAGTAGTGTTGCCTGTTCTACATTCCAAACTTCTTAACATATTAGTGGGTTTAGAATTTATTACAGCCTTTCTTAATTTTGTTGACAGGTGTCATAGAAGCAGATAAAGTGGATGATTCTCAGATAATGGGTGATGAAACAAAAGAAGTAACAGATGAGGAACGAGACCAGTCTGATGAGAAGAGGTCGGAAGCCATGAAGGCTTTCTCCGAGCAGCAGTTTGATGAAGCCGTCAAACTGTACAATGAAGCTATACAACTCAATCCTCAGAGTGCCTTACTTTTTGCTAAACGAGGACAGGTGTGTCTTATTAGCACTTTAGATTTTATTGTGTAGTGTTGTTGATCAAATATATTTAAAAGTGTATGATGTTATCATCTAATATCTTCTGTCACGAGACCCATATTATACTATTTTCGCTTTAGCATGGTGTGGGTGGCATCAGATGAAAAGATATGTTTAGTGCTTCATACTAATTTACTAATACATCCCATCACTAAACATCTTTAGTAGTCCCATACAGCTATGATTTTCAGCGTAAAGCCTTAAAGGCTTTCAGTCATGATCAGAAATCGAGGTAACATTCCAGATTGAAGAGGAAGTACATTTTACTAATGTCACCCGCGATATATCTATTATATAAAATTCTCATGTCACAGTTTTCGTTCCCATACTCCTCCGAAACGGCTGGACCGATTTAAACGAAATTTTGTGTACATATCGGGTAGGTCTGAGAATCGGCCAACATCTATTTTTCATAACCCTAAGTGAGCAGCGGGTGAAACCGCTGGGCACAGCTAGTCTAATATATAAAATTCTCGTGTCACAGTTTTCGTTCCCATACTCCTCCGAAACGGCTGGACCGATTTAAGCGAAATTTTGTGTACATATCGGGTAGGTCTGAGAATCGGCCAACATCTATTTTTATACCCCTAAGTGAGCAGCGGGTGAAACCGCTGGGCGCAGCTAATCTAATATATGAAATTCTCGTGTCTCAGTTTTCGTTCCCATACTCCTCCGAAACGACTGGACCGATTAAAACGAAATTTTGTGTACATATCGGATAGGTCTGAGAATCGGCCAACATCTATTTTTCATACCCCTAAGTGAGCAGCGGGTGAAACCGTTGGGCACAGCTAGTAGTATATATAAAAATGCTATAGTTTTGTAAATCCTGAATTATTAAAAAGGTTTAATAGGTATAATTCAAGAAACCTACCAGTGTTATAATGTTACGCTGTTTTCGATTTCATTTTGTTATGTTATTTGTCTTAATATATTTTTTTTAAATAAATGCGATCCACAGATCTATCTGAAGCAGAACAAACCAAATGCTTGCATCAAGGATTGCACGCGCGCTCTAGAACTGAACTGCGACAGTGCCGCTGCTTACAAATTCCGTGGAAGAGCTTACAGGTAAGTTTCGACTTGAATCTCAATTTACAATCTGGGCACGGTGAGTATGGGAGGGGGGAACCTTTTCAGGGTAAATCGAAAATACGAATTTTAGGTGAGCTTCGACGCGAGGTTGGCAAAACAAAAGAATAAAAAGTGGGCAAGCTATTTACTAATTTAAACGTAAAACGGATAGGGATAGACCGTTTTACGTAAATTAAAAATTATTTAACGTTGTTTTACGTAAATTATAAATTTAAAATTATTTATTTATTGTTTAAAAGACGGGCCTGTTGGTCTAGTGGTTAGTGGCCCTGACTGCTGAGCCGGTCGTGAGTTCGATTCCCACCCAGGACAAACTTTGTGTGATGAGCATGATTGTTTGTTCTATGTCTGGGTGTGATTTATCTAAATATGCATATATTTATAAATTATATAAGTATGTATATCAGTTGTCTGGTTACCATAACACAAGCTCTGCTTAGCTTGGGATCAGATAGCCGTGTGTGAGTTGTTCCAAAAAAAAAAATTGTATGGCATTTTTTCCAGATTTACGATGTCATAAAAAATTGATATTGTTTATTCATAAGACCAACACTTTTTGCAGTGTAGAGTCTAGTTATATTGCCAAAATATTTGAACTGCAAAGAAATTAAAACAAAAACATAAGTACAAATCACTAAAAAAGCATCGAGCTAGCGCTTCGTTAGCTCGTTGCTTGACCAGAGATGGCAACACACCAAGAGAGTTGATTATACTCATGTAGAAGCATAATTATCAATTTTAGTCTTCTAAGATAAACATCGATCGTTTATGCTAGTAAGTGACTGTTTTAACCTTGAACTCACTGAAATTGTACGTTTAATAAAATAGGTTAAAATGGTACGTTTTATTTTACACACAAAAATAGTGATCCGTTTCCGTGACTTAAACTTTTTTTTTTACTTTTTATGTGTAATTAATTATGTGTCACACGCACGTCGGGCTACATTTTTGTTCGGCTTCAACTCATTCGGCGCAGCTGCTCAGTTAAATATACATTCGAAATTCCCGTCTGTCATCCTTACATTTATGGTATGAATCATGCTTTCCTTGGCAGGTTACTGGGAAAGTTTGAAGAGGCTTCTCACGACCTCTGTGAATCCCTCAAAATTGATTATGATGATCAAACCAACGAATGGCTGAGTGAAGTCAAACCCAATGCTGAGAAACTGCGTCAACACAAACTCAGCACTCAACGCAAGAAGGAAGAAAGAGAGGTAGGTACTATTAAAAATATACACTTAAGTAGGTTCTGGCTGCAACTAAACCTTCGGCCTGGTCCCAGTTTCGCTTGATACCGAAGCAAAATGCTGTGTGCCGCTGCGTCTCGCGGGTTCAATTCCCGCACGGAACAAATATTTCTATGACCTGCAGATAGTTGTTTTGGGTCTGGCTGTTTGTAAACGCATCCAGGATACAGGAGAAATTCCTAGTGTGGGGCAACGTTTATTAAAAGAAAATATATCCTTACTAATATTATGAAAGCGAAAGTGAGTTTGTTTGTTACATCTTCACGCCTACATGCCTAAACCGATTTTGATGAATTTTGGTACAGAGATAGTTGTGACCGCGAGGGACAGCCATAGGCTAACTTTAAAAAAAAATGAGGGAGAAAGAGGGAATAAAAGGGAAAACTTAGCTTTGCTATTACAATCAATAAGGCGCTAGGGCAAAAACGACAAGTAGCAGGTACCTGCAAATCAGCAAAGTGGAACTGTGTAACCCCGAATTAACCGCGAGCGAAGCCGCGGGCAATAGCTAGAATAAATTTTATGTATATTATAATTTAAAAAAAAACTAAGCATATTTTTCTTGCGTTTTTTTCAATTTGCAGGTTAGTGATAGGTTGTATATTAATTAACATATAATTCGGTTTATAATAAGATACAGCCTGACAGTTTTTGTTTCGGAAGAGAAATCTATCAAATAACTTCTCCCGCTCTGGACGGAGCGGAAGGGAGTGTCAGACTTTTACTGACACTGATCCATGTTCGCGGGGTCGCTGGATCTCTTTCAAACAATCCGTAACCCCGGCAGGTCCCTCTGCATTGCTGACATCTCGTCGAGGCGAGCGTGGAACACGAACGCGCCGTTGACACGGCACAGCTTGACTTAACTAACAAACCTAACTTGCAAATTGCAAAAAAAAAAACTAAAAATTCTCAAACTACCCTCGCGCGTTCACCATAGACAAATATGCTTTAAAAACATTCTAGCATCGTGAGAAGCTGCGTAGAGCCCGCAAGGCTCAAGAAGCGCGAGCTCGCGCGGCCCGTGAACAGGCCGAGGCCGACGCCCGCGCGCCGCCCGGCTTTCCGGCCGGCGGCTTCCCCGGTGCGGGTGGATTCCCCGGCGCAGGTGGCTTCCCCGGGGCGGGCAGCGGTGGCTACCCCGCCGGACTTAACCCACAGGATTTCAGCAATCTGCTATTTGACCAGGAAATCATGTCGGCATTCCAGGTATTTAAAGAGAGAGAAAGTGGAACATTTATTATCTCAATTTCTTGTCCAGCTGTCACATTTTTTGGATTCTGTGGAAAAATGGCAAAAACGGAACCCTGCTAGATTCACTTTGTCTTTTCGTATGTAACAGCCATTTTACTTCGAGACCTAGTTAGCTTGGCGCCACACGGTTGAATTTTTCAGGGTTGCGCCTACCCTAAAAAATTCTATAAAACGCTACATGAGTAAGATGAAAAAGAAACGATGTACCGTATACCTACTTTGAAAGTACGAAATTATGTGGGTCAGAAAATACGCTATTTCTTATTACTTAATTGAGAATGTACGGAACTTCGAAAGCTTGATATGACAAATTACTTCATTGAGAATGTTCGTCATCGAGATTTTGAGAGGATTTCGCTTTTAATATTCAATGGCTTTCTGAGTTATTGGTATATTTTCCCTCTTTTACGCAATTTACATAGAACAGACCACATCCTAGGAAGTAATCTCTGAGGTGACTTTTTATTGGGTTTATCGCAGGTTAAAGGAAACAGCCAATATTTTTTGATAAACTCACTGCCCCCACCCTATTTACTTTTAATGAAGATAACGAAATAATCTCAAAATCTCGATGATGAACATTCTCAATTGAATTTCAAACTTTATGTAAACATCAGTCGGGTTACCATGACATCTTATAGCAGCTCTTAATCATCATTTTCCTGCCCTTGTCCCATTCTATTTGGGGTCGGCGGAACACGTTTTCTTCTTCCATTCTCCCCTATCAGACGTCATGGCATCATTTACTCCTTTCTCCTTCATATCATTCCTTACACAATCCATCCATCTTTTCTTTGGCCTTCCTCTCGGTCTCCGTCCATCAACATTCAGATCCATTACTCTTTTAGTCACATGTCCTTCATCCCTCTTCATTACATGTCCATACCAAGACAAACGACTCCCTTTCATCTTTTTTTATAGCAGCTCTTAATCCTGTGTGAAAAAGCTGTCTCTTTCCCTCAGTGGAATAAGTTCTGCTTTAAGACGTCATGGTAGGGTAGCAGTATTTTAAACTTCGATGTTCAGTAAGTAAGTAATACAGTCGTCTGGGGTGTCTATCGAAAGTTCTTAATTCTTAAAACGCCCCAAACGCGACAAGTGTTATTTGTAAGATGTTAACTTGCTAGTAATGATAAATAAATATCAACTTATTTTTGTTGCAACATTAAATACTAAAACTTAAATAATGTCTGTTTTCACAAGTTAATTTAATTTAGCAACACCCTGGAAATATGAAAGTGACAACCATTGTGACCAAACATTCTCCATCTGTTTCTATATGAAATTGGGGGTAAAAAAACCATTATGCAGATGTCATTAACATGAATTTCCAACTTAAGGACCCAGAGATCGCTGCAGCATTCCAGGATGTGTCGACCAACCCAGGAAACTTCGCGAAGTATCAGGGTAACCCAAAAATTGTGGCAGTTATAGAAAAACTGCAAGCTAAACTGGGAAAGGGCGGAGCTGGCGGCTTTCCAGGTATAATATTTGAATTTATGGTTATTATATTTATGTAAACAGATATTGAAAGTATTAAGTTATAAAATTAAAAACTTAACAAAGTTGTGAATAAGTTGAAATTTTGACCCATATTTCCTAACTAGAAGGTGTCCCAGGCGTTCAAAATAATCGCAATGACGGAAATAACAAGTGCTGGCTTCGTTAAGGGTACTTTGAGTCATTTATATGTATACTTTAATGTCAGCTGTGTTAATAACTATTAACAATGTTCACAGGTTTCGGCGGCGCTGCACCTGGCAGCGGAGCAGGGGGACCTAAAGCTCCCACGGACGACGACGTTGGTCTTGACTAGATCGTACGATTCTTATGCATTATTTGGCATCAAATTAATCATTAGAATTGCAAATTCACTAGCTATATAAATTATAACATTTTGTATAATATGGAGTGGGTATTATAATTTACAACACAAACCCATGTGTATATTTCAAGCAATAATGTACATTTAAAATTGTACTTGATAAAATGTCCACTTGTGCATTTATACTGTTATTCAAATTAAGGTGCTTGCTGCTTGGTTCCTGCAAAATATTGTATCTACACATAAACCTGATAATGATTTTTTGGGGAGAAGCTCTCTTAATCAACTGAGTCGGTAGCCACAAGCACATAGTTCTATTTGAGAATCATCTACCTACATGGTTAATGCCAAGCTTTTTACCTTTAATGCATTTATTGTAACTAGGTATTCTGATTATTTTACTTATTAAGTTTTCGATGTTTTGCCATATTTTTCGGAACCAAAATTGTATAATTATTTTAATTATCTTCTTAAGGTTGCAAGCAGGTAGGAATTGCAGGCAGTTGTAATTAATCAAAAACACGCATGTATTTTATTTTTTTATAATTTGAATGCCCTTGTAGAGAATAATTTATTTTATGAAATTGCTTTTTTCTATACATCTAAGATAAGGGTTTCTGCTCAATTTATTATCAAAATTGAAAAGCAAACATTATATAGACTGCAGGTTATTCTAGTTGTAGAACTTCGATAAACAGTTCAGAAGAAAACCAAATTTTTTGCACTATGTATAAAAACTGTCTGATTTAAGAAAGTTAATTTTATTTTTAATGTTTAATAAAAGTACGTTATGGAACCAGTGTTGTATTATTATTTATTTTATGTAGGTACCTAATTAAATAATTTTCTGAGTCTGAAAACCAAAACATTAGGGAAAAGAAAGATTTCTCTAAGTTCAGTTGCCATGATCATTCGGCCAGTAATCATAATTTTTCACTTTGCACTTCTTCACTGAACTGGTCGTGCGAGCTAACTTAGGTTTCAACCAAAGGTTGGAATAGAGGCCGCGTGGCTGGTGCGCGAGGTTCCATAATTATTACGCATAACTTAGGTACGCGGCGCCGGAGCATAGCCGGTTAGCAGAAGCAACCAGTGGCCACTGGTCAATTACCTAACGGACAAACAGTTGGGTTTTGACAGACCAAAATAGTTCGTGACGTGCTGCTTCGATATCGTCAAATGCGAAATGGTCTTAAGAACATTTGCCGAGTGTGTGATGCTTCCAAAGTTCGATTCCCAGATCAGGTAGTGTTGAGATTGCTGTATCTTATTATAAGTCGCCGGGCCGCCGACAAAGACCGGCTTCACAACCCGGCGGCCTGTATGAAAAGAATCATGTCGCAGCGTGTGCCCGCGCGTGTTGCCTGCCTACATGTTGGCGGCTTGAAAACGACTGCGCTCAGTTGCCCGGCGACGCTCGACCTGTAGTGCTGACTGCCAAATAAATTTCTCATCTCAAGCCGCCGCAAGTTTTCCGACTTGCATTAAGTGAAGCCGCCAACTAGACCGCCCACAAAAAGTTGCCGACATAAGTCGGCGGGCTCAATGTGTATTGCGCTTAAGTTAACATGTCATCCAGAGCGGACCGCTCTGTAAATCTTGGCGTTCCGTACGGTGGCCGGTTTTTTGGGGGTGGAAATCATCAAATAACTTCCCCCGCTCTGGGGGGAGTGTCATACTTTTACTGACTAAAACCCACCCATGTTCCTTCTACCCTTTGCGTTCCGGGGCCGCGGAGGAGGCCCTGGCAAACCCCTCTGCTTTGGTGACACCTCTGAGGCGCGTGTGAAACAAACGCGCCGTCGATACGGCCTGTCGTCAATAGACGGACGGACGGTGAACTACCCATTGCTCACCGTCCACAGGCCCGCATCTACGGTGGCCGGGCGTCGTCTCGCGGCGCCCGGCCCATGGGCCGGACGCGAGAGATCACTGCCGCCGATCGCCTCTACGAGGGCACGGCGGTGCTCCGCCTAAGCTGGGCAGACCGCCACTGTGTGCTCCACCGTGTCCTCCGGGCGATCGTCACAATGGTGACACCCGGGCGTTTCCTCCCGCTCGATTCTATGCAGGAACCTCCCGAAACTTTCGTGTCCGGTGAGGACCTGCGTCAGGCGGTAGGTGAGGACGCCATGACGTCTCTCCAGCCACTCCTCAAAGAGGGGCGCCACAATTGTGGCGTGCCCTCGTACGGCAACCATACGAATACTTTCGGGAAATACAAATCGATGATGCCGCGTTTGTCAAGGGGCTAGAATTTCTGCCTATGCATAACGAGTGGGCGTCGTATGTAAGGACCGGCTGATGATTTCTACATTTGTAGCTCGTGTACCTATTTTTGCACATATGAAAACAACAGTCGAGAGTATAGACAAATCAGATATGGCGGAAGGAAACACAAAAAGGAGTTCTCTTACAAAAATAAATACAACCGTTTTAACTACCTAAAACTTTAATTTTATAACAATTAGTAAATCTAAACATCATTTATTCTGCCCCAACCCAACCTAATCTTCTGCTCATGTAGTTTTAACCAAGATGGCATGTTCTTAGGGAAAGGTTGGGCATTGGGGAACTTAAGCGGTGGTGGAGGTGCCTTGAATGGGTCTTCATTCTTCAACTTAAGCAATAAATACTCTTTGTTGATCTGCTTCGGATCTCTGTACTTATCCATGTAAAGATTGAATGGTTTTCTTCTGGGGAACCATTCTTGAGGCCTCAAATAGGGCTTAGGGAAGTCATACTCATAAACTGGAAAAAAAAGATAACTCATAAACAGGAAACCTCTTAGCAGATGGAATTGTAAAAAACTATGTTGTTTTGTGCTCTATTTACCTGGCTCCTTCCTTTGCAATACTTGGTAGAAGAAATCTCTTACTGAATGATCCCAGTTGGTTTGGTAAAATGCTAGTCCTGCAGGAGTGATGTTGTCTTGATACTTCTGGTACCATTCTCTAGTTACAAATGTTCTTTCTTCCAGAGGTGATGATGAAGTTACTAAAAATAATCAGATCAACATGTTGAGCTCCACATTAAAAATCATATTAAGATCGGGGGCCGCGTGAGACACAGTGTGGCCGTCAAGATGTGGGGTCTAGGAGGCCCCGACCGGCGGACTCCGCGTGGCCGGCAACGTTATGGCGTTTAACCTGTTAATATATAACATAAAGGCAATGTAAATAATTCTGCAAATTATTATTTCATTCAAAATATATTACCTTTTGACACATCATAAGATACTTTTTCATTTTGCTTGTAAAGAACAAAAGCATATCTGTGATATCCAGTACCCTTCAATGGGATAGGTTGCAAATACTCCACAATAGTATCTCCTTTCTCAATAGAGTTTCCAGGAATATTGGCGACTAGCCAGTGTACATACTCCTTATCACTCTCTGTTAAATGGCCATCCAAACTTGTAAGTGCTAAAGTCCATAATGAATCGGCATCAGATTCATAATTAACAATAGGGTATTCAAGTGCTTCAGATGGCTTTACGTCATTTCCAGTGTAAACTGGGAGGTATGAGCCATTCTTCAAATCATACAACACTTCCAAATTCAAATATGGAATAAAGAAGCCTTCTCCATATAAGTGTTCAAATATACCATAGTGATCAGCAATTTGCTTTTTATGTTGGGGACCTAAGGTTTTCAGCCATTCTGATTTCACTTCTTTTAAATCAATTTCTAGCTTATGATTGCGTGCAAGCTGTTCAATATTCTTATCTGCCTTTATGTTTTTAAGATGTTCCAGTTTTGAGATACGGCTGTGATCTGATGATTTTCTAAAATAGAATAAGATTTTAAATGATTTTTAAACAACCAATCTATCCCACAAAGTAGTTATGTTGGATAGGTTCTTAACATAATATTGTAAAAATAACAAATCACAGTTCAATCAATATAGGTCTGCCATCCGTCCGGAATTCCCTGGATTTGTCCTAGTCTAAAGGGCTTCCGGTGGCAGTCCGGCAGGGGCTTCTAAAAGTGTCTGGATGAAACCTTTTTGTTGTCAGGGGAAATCCTTTTTTTTATGGATTATTGACAAATTGAATTAAATCTTATTTTTAAATTCATCTACAAGCACACGCATTCAAGACAGCTCAGCAATAGTCGATATTCAAACGAAAATACTATAGATAACTGATAATATCATTGTCGTAATTAATTTAAAGTATTATAGGAAAGGAAATAGGGACCAATTAGTTCAACCAGGTTTCAGGTTAGCTAAAGTAGACTCATCTTTCATGGGGCACTGTTTGAAATGCTACAATAAAATACCTCCCCACATTCTTCAACTGAATGAAACGAAATTTAAATCTTGTATTAAACGCACACTATGTAGGCAAGCATATTATAAGTTGGGGGATTATATTGATGATAAAAATGCTTGGCTCAACGCTGGTCCTGCTCCTCAAGCATAGGGGTAAACTCATTAATAAGTATCCGAAGCTATAGTGGAAGCTGCAGAAGATTGTAAGACTATCTTTGCAATGTATAGAATCAATTCTCTAGTATTGTATAATTATTAAGCCCATATGTGAGTGCTATGTATTATCATTGACTTGATGAAGCCCTGGTGGTTAATAGTGTCATGCTCACTTAAATGTCTCGCTGATGGTGGCGGGTGTGTCGGGTCATTTAGCTCCCTTCAAAATGGTCGAGCTGAATGGGGCTGATCCATACGTCATGTTCGTGAACGGGCGCTGTCAGTTGGGACTGGTCATTTTTTAACTACCACGGTCATTTTTAATTTATTTAGATTTAAATTGAATTTTGTTTTTTTATTTACTCTGGACGCTCTTACTGTGCACGTCTTTCTACATCGTTCTCACATATTTGTATAATCTCAACACGAATGATGTAAATACTATTTTGTAAAAATATTAGGATTTAAAAGAGTGTCCATGGAGTTTCTTGCCCATTCTTCTCCATAGAGATCAACGCTTTGGAATGGGCAACTGCAGTACTTTCACAAGTTATTATGCCTTGTGACCGGGACTGTAGATTCATTTTGTTTCTTGACATTCAAAAGTGCCTGTAATGGTCTAATTGAAATAAATGATTTGATTTGATTTGATATACAACATTCTTATTAGTTTATGCGAAAGTCGAAACACCTGTCCAATATTTTTTGTTATGTTACCTGGATTTCCGTACAAATTCACTGTCACCGGTCCGGCCGCGGGTGTATTGTGCGCTTGCGAATAGGCTTAGTGTTGCGAATAGGCTTGGTGTCCATAATATAAATTATTTAAATATTTTTGGGAAAAATATAACATGGTGTAAAAATGATTGGAATCGATTCAGTTACTTATTCTGAACAAAATATGTTCAGGTTTCGCATATATTAAAAATAATGTTGTAGTTGGGTTACATTATTTATAACTCAAGAACGGCTAAACCGATTTGGCTGAAAATTAGGGGGGAGACAGCTTAGAACCAGGAAACGGATAAAGGATACTAAGGGTAGGTAGGTTAGTAGAGTAGTAAAAGAAGCATTGTAACACATGCCCGGAACAGCTAGTAAGCTGTTCCGGGCATGTGTTACAATGCTTCTTTTACTACTGTATCACATAATAACTTTATTGATACCAACAAAAAGACTGTTATCATATTGTATAGTGTTATTATTTTTGTAGGTAATGTGAGAGAGAAAAAGTTTAGTTTTATTAAAAATATATATTATCTGTTACGGAAACGCTCTTCCGATAAATGAATAAAAATAAAAAATATGTAACTATGTTCGGTAAAACATCCATATTTCACCGTTCATCCGGCGTCGGCATTTCAGGTGATGGTAGCCCTAAATTAATATGAACATTTGTTTACGGGCATTAATATCCAATGGACATTTGTTACCCTACGATACACCACATTGTATAGGTTATATGGGCAAAACTAGTGATAAGTTTTTATTCTATTGAATGAAAAACGTTGTTATTAGATTTACATTTTACTCACTTGGTTCGGGGCAATCCGATGTCAACTCTGGTTGTGTACAATTCATCTTTATAATTCAGTTCATCCAGACGTTCTTTTATTGTGCGACAGAAAATAGGAGCTTTGCCTCTTATCCTATGTGCACATCTTACCTGTTGTAACTGAGCATTGGCTGCACAGACGCCACGAAATGTTTTTAACATAGCTTAATTCTAATTGACAAATCGCAAGAGAAAATTACACAAAATAAATACAGTCGTCACACAAAAAACCTACTTTGATTGAGGGAGGATTGAGTTGAGCAGTTAAGGTTATAATTCTGACATTGACAGCTAGATGCTATTTGCATTTATTTTGGAACAGTTTTTTTGTGTTATCAGATTTAATATTTATAAACAGGTTGAGAAGTAAACGGGTTAGTAAGTGGGTTACCAAAGAAGTTCTCATATAATAAATTGCCAAGTGTGACTAATCACACTTGGCAATACAAAACTAATTTTGTATGTAGGGTTCCGTAGTGATCACTTGAATAATTTACAAAAAAATCTAGGGTCATGTTCATGTTCTAGTGTCATTAACGAGTCTTATCATTATGTTATGGACCGGTACCTTAGTTATTATCGTAATAGTCAGAGAGAAACTCACGTAACAGCTTGCATAACATAATATTCCTGCCTACCCCATTAGATGACAGGTGTGATGTTATGAAGGAGGCTATTACATGGGACTTAAAGCAACTGGCAAAATGAATAGTATTCGTAAAAATCTCCTTAAACCTTGAATTTTGAAAACATTATAGTATTATTTAGTACATTTTAATGTTTGTATGCTGGCAATTGTTATCATTTATTTTTGTATCATAAAAACTTAATTTCCCCTAATAGGTACATTAACTAATAGCACAAATACCCATAAATAAATATAAACTGTATATAAATAATAAGCCTACGAACTAATTTCATTCTGCCTAATAACTATATCGTTCTGGTGAGGTGAAGCATCTCGTAAATGATACACTATAATAAAAATATACCTACCTCTAGATAAAAATAATTTTCTGGCATATTTTACTACACTTAGGTACCTAGTGTATCAATTAGTTCAAAAGGCCTCATTTAAAATTAACATAACGCTTGTAAACCGTCGTTCTATGTAACATATACGTATAAACTCAAGCATTTTAGGTAAGTTTCGTGCCAATGCCAAGACGAATCTAACGACAAGATATATCATTTATCGTATTTGGTTCATCCGTCTATCAGCCATGAGAGAATGCCACGTATATACATACAACTCAAACACATAACCCTTCTATTGCGCTTCACCGCAGTCGGGTAAAAATGATAATGAAATCAAATCTGAAAATTTTGAATTTTAGTATTTGACTGTTTTTGTGGCAAGATGCCTGTTAAGATAACTTTAAGTTTTTATAGGTACAATGAATCATCGATCTACAAAGAACATTAGAAATGTACCCAGGTATCAGGTAGGTTATGGGTCATCAACGAACATCTACCATTGCAGTGTCATTACAAAACTTACAAACGAGACTTCTGTCTACCAGTATATGCTGTGATTGCGTAACAAGGTAACACATTTAGTGCGTTTCGTCCGCCATCTTATTTATTTAATTGGTACCTACATATTAAGCAATGTATAGAAATAATGCCATTTAATGGCAAGCCTTGGATTCTTCTTAAAAAAATACATCATAACTCGGACTCGGCCCATCTTACATTATGTTTTGCTACAACATTATTTTGAAAAAAAATAAAAAATAAACAAAATCATGAAGATCTTTAATTTTAATATTAGGTGGTAGGAAATGTTTTTTTTGACCTAAAACTATATTTAAATGAAGAATCAACGAAACGACGTTGTTTGTGTATACTTATGGCTAAAAGCGCAATTTTCTTTATCTTAACTAAATAATAGAAAAAATGTACCAACGTAAAACAACAACAAAAATTACAAACGCCTCTCTTGGCCATCCAACCGAAGCAAATATCAACCGATTTATTGACCAATGGGATTGAGGAAGAACCGAAGAGCAAGTCGACGATATTATTTCGATGTGCATGTGTGCGTAATATTTTTGACGAGCGAGCTGCGTTTGAACGAGGCATCAATGAACGAATCGTGGTCGAGTGAGTTATCAAGTAACTGGCTGGTTGTGAGATTGTGACTAGCCTGATACAGCTTTTGTAAACGAAATCGTATAATCAATACTAATTTTGTTTCATTATTGTTAATACTTTCGGCTTGTGTTCAAGGCAATCAGTGTGGATATTATTTGCATTTCTAATCGTCTCATCTGGTCATAAGCGGAATATGTTATTAGCAGTGTTCTAGTGTATTTTACTATCTACATTTAAGGAGCCATTTACACATGGCGAGAAGTCACGTAGACTATACTGCGAGTAAAATGTTTCACGTACGTGAAATATTGTGAGATTTTTTTGTTAAGTAATTAGTGAGGTATTAATTCACTATTAGAAATGGATTGCAAGAACATACAGAAAAATGCCATGCATAAAAGTGCAGAATTCACTTTCACTCCACCACCTGAAGCACCCGTTTTTGAACCTACGCCCGAAGAATTCTTGGATCCACTTGGATATATAGCTAAAATCCGGCCAGTTGCAGAAAAAACGGGCATCTGCAAAATAAGGCCTCCCTCGCGCTGGCAGCCACCGTTTTCATTAGACGTGGACAAATTAAAATTTGTTCCGAGGATACAGAAAGTGAACGAATTGGAAGCCATTACGCGTCTAAAACTTTTGTTTCTTGAGAAAATTTTAAAGTTTTGGGAACTTCAAGGATCGCCATTAAAAATTCCAATGCTCGAAAACAAAACATTAGATTTGTACTGTCTCAAATTTTGGGTAGATGAAGAGGGCGGCTTTGAAGCCTGTAATACTCCTAAAAAATGGCGTAGGATTGCTAATGCGATGGGTTACAGTCAGCACATGGGTACCATGAATTTTCTAAAAACCAATTATGAAAAAATTTTGCTGCCTTATGAGATATTTGAAAAAAGTAAGGCAGATATATTAAAAACGGTCAAGAAGACTGACCCCAAAGTCGAAATTAAAGAAGATGAAGTTGGAAAACCGCAAATTACAGAAGTACCTATAGAAACGATAACAAAGATCAAAGTAGATTTTAAAGAAGAGAAACCTCACACAAGTATTAAAAAAACAAAGACAGGATCTGACATCAAACTTGATACAGATAATTGTGAAGAGATAAAACACAACAGAGAACTAAGAAGGTTAGCTTGCTATGGACCTGGACCGAAAATGCCAGGACTAAATGATGAAGAATTTGACATCACAAAATCAAGGAAGAGACCCCGCTATGATCTTGATCCATTAGCAGTCTATCAGTGTGTTATGTGCCAAAGTGACTATAGGGATGATTTGCTGTTAATTTGCAATGGTTGTTCCGAAACTTATCATACATTTTGTTTGAAACCTCCTATAAACGCTGTACCAGATGGAGACTGGCGCTGCCCATGTTGTATTTCTGAAGAGGTTCATAAACCTGCTGAGGCATTTGGGTTTGCTCAGGCAGAAAGAGAGTACACACTGCAACAATTTGGAGAAATGGCAGATAAATTTAAATCTGACTATTTTGCCACATCTGGACATTTGGTTCCAATAAAAGAGGCTGAAAAGGAGTTTTGGAGAATTATTTCTTCTGTGGAGGAAGATGTGACTGTAGAGTATGGTGCTGATCTTCACTCAATGGATCATGGATCAGGTTTTCCAACTAAATCATCACTAAATCTTTATCCCGGTGATCAAGAGTATGTAGATTCTGGATGGAATTTAAATAATCTGCCTGTTCTAGATGGATCTGTTTTAAGGTTTATAAATGCTGATATATCTGGTATGACTGTGCCTTGGATGTATGTTGGTATGTGCTTTTCTGCATTTTGTTGGCATAATGAAGACCATTGGAGTTATTCAATTAATTATTTACACTGGGGCGAGGCCAAAACATGGTATGGCGTGCCAGGCAGTGGTGCAGAATTATTGGAATCTGCAATGAAAGCAGCAGCACCAGATCTTTTTAAATCACAACCAGATTTATTACACCAACTTGTCACAATAATGAATCCAAATATTTTGATGGCAGCTGGGGTGCCAATTTATAGGACTGATCAGCATGCTGGAGAATTTGTGGTCACGTTTCCCAGGGCATACCATGCAGGTTTTAATCAAGGTTATAACTTTGCTGAAGCTGTAAATTTTGCTCCACCGGACTGGCTGAGAATTGGACGTGAGTGTATAACACATTACAAAAATCTTAAGAGGTTCTGTGTGTTCTCTCATGATGAATTGATTTGTAAAATGGCATTAGAAGGCGATCGGTTGGATTTGGAAACTGCACTAGAAACACAAAAAGAACTAGTGAGAGCCACAGAAGAAGAAGGATCTTTGAGAGCTTTGATAGCCAAAAAAGGTCTTAAGAGTGTACGTAGGACTGCATTTGAGTTACTTGGTGATGATGAACGGCTCTGCGAAGTTTGTAAAACAACATGTTTCCTGTCTTCAGTATCATGTAGCGATTGTAAACACATGGTTTGTCTACAACATACAAGTAACTTATGTCAATGCCCTCTGGAGAAAAAGACATTAAACTATCGTTATGATATGGATGAGCTGCAGATTATGCTACAGACTATAGATTTTAGAGTCAACAGTTTTGACAAGTGGATGACTGGGGCTAAGAACATACTACTTCCCACTGCTCCTGACATTGGGAGACTTCAAAAGTTAAAAGTTTTGATAGATGAAGCAGAAGAACTGAAAATACCAAAGTGTGCAATGTTAGCACAGTTAAAGGAAGAGTATACAAAAGCAACAGAAAATGTTGAACCAATAGTTATAGAATTAGATGATGATTGAGTTAGGATCAGACTGGACTAGTACAAACATAAGATCACTTTATTATGTATATTATGTAACTGCCTACTCTATACTTGCAAATAAATATATATATGTCTTGGATAACTATAACATACCTACATTTTTATCACATTTATGTTCTCATCACAATATAAGGCAGCTTTAAGTATGGTATGCTCTAGCTAGATTATCTTTTATTCAAACCTGATCTTTGTTCTGTATCTGTAAATTAAAACAGTAGCAGGTACTTAGATTTTTAATTTTGTGTGATAATTCATACAATTTTTTAAATTGCTTCTAAAATAATTACTTGGTATTTATTTATAAAAAATTCTTAATAAAAAATAGTTCTATGAATATAATGTATATTTGAGACCTGTGAGTTGGGTATTATACTATGTAAGCAAGTATGTAAATATTTCCATTTCTTGTCAAGTTCAAGTAGGTATGTCGTATCGTATTATTGTAGTGATTTCCCACCGTATCATAATAATAAGAATTTTTAGTTTTCAAGTAATTGTTATTATTTTCTTCTAAACGATATATAAGATTAACTGTTCATTTATATACCTATTTTGGGAGGTAGCTCAGAAAAACTTTTCTTCCCTTTGTTCAAGTATTTTCGCACTTAAATGTATATGGAAATAAAATGCATGTAAACGCAAGTGTGAATGTACCTATACAATGTACCTAATGTAACAAAATACCTTAGAAACTTCAATTTCAGTAGGAGATTGAGATAAATATTCTGAGTATACCTAGACTAGTTGTAATTTTAATTGAAATTAAATCTGAACTATTAAAATATAGATAAGCCTGGCACCTATAACATTGAGTGAATATGTGAGGTTATAATTGAAAAAATGCAAGTCCCCAGCTAATTATGCTTAGCCTGTTGATCTCAATAAACAATCAACATTATAAATATGTAATCAAAACTATCTTTACTATTTAGCCTCATGTACTTGCCATAAGGTTTAAATTTTAAATATTTATGATGTTGAGAGTTCAGTACTGAAACATGTTATGTTAATACTACATACATTTGGAAAATATATAATAGGGTATGTTATTTATTAGTTTGTGTGTATATCAGATAAAAGCATAGATGTAAAATACAAATTGTTGCAGTGATTAGGTATGCACTATGTGCATCAGTCAGGAAGGTACTCTAGCTCAAGAGTACCATATTTATTTTTGCTTTCAGTTTCCTGCACATTTTGTGTAGTCACAGATATTGTCTCTTCCATGGATATTGACTACACTTGTTAAAATTAGGGCTGTTTGTTGAAGCCCTTTTTTTATTAAATAGTGTTTGAGTATGGCTGAAGATTGGTTCCCCACATCAGTAGTAGAAATCTTTACTTATTTAGCAGTTGATTAAAACTAGAAGATAATTGTGAAAAGCGTGTGAGAGTATATTATTCAATAATGTAATGTTAAACTGTATTACAGGCTATGAAATAAGTATAATTACATCTTGTGTTCTTTCTGGAAAAACAAATAGCCAAATTGATATTTATTTTTTAGTTAATTAAGATTCACCATCTATTGTTGAAAACAATAAACGTGACCAACCTATGCTCTAAGTGATGGATTGAAATTAGAACTAAAATAAGTAAGTAATTGTAGACCTATAATGTTGGGGGCTCTTCTAAGGTTCTGTTTAGTGCTTGTTACTAATTATGTGAATTACCTAGAGCTAGATGATGGTCAGGTTTATGTTTATTTCACTTCTGTGTGAACACACAACCACGGCAATACATGGGCTGGTTAAATATGCCGACTTTTAGCCAAAATGAAAACATATCTTACAACTGATCCCGTGTAATGTCGTTGAAAGGCTAATACAGTAAACATGTACGCCATTTTATTTTTGACTGATTTCTTTATTCATAAGTATTTAGGTCATTATGTTAGTAAACAGTAAAATGTGACTAGTAAAATATTTTTCAGTTGTGTGATTTATACTGTGATTCCAAAATTTTATTTGCTTCTGACATAAATATGAAAACTAATTAAGAGTGTGAGTATTAATTTCGATATAGTTACAATTAATTAAATTCTTATATTATTACTTAAATGTTTCTTTTATTCATCCTTTTCAATAAAAAACAACTTGTGCAAAGAATACTTAGTTTATTAAAATTGTGTAAAACTTAACATTACATAAACAAATAAGCATTAATGTATTTGGTGTTAAAGCCGTGATTACATCACTATAAAACAAGAATTGATTATCCCTAAAATATAAATGATCAATCATATTATGCCTACGAAAATTAAAATACCTATTTCTTTTTTTTACCTTCTATGGACACGCTATTTGTTTCATCAAGGAAATTTTAATTTATTTCCAAAATCAATTCCCCGATTATTATGGTCAGATAGGCAGGCACTCTATGTAAATTACTGGTTTTCAGCTGCATCCGGTTAGTCTGAAAGCCGACCCCAACATAGGAAAAGGCTAGGCAGATGATCATTAACATAGGTATAGTTCAGAATGATGAGTGCATTTTTTATGCATGATCTATCAAGCCTCCAGAAATGAAAACAAATTGGCAGGCTAAACTATAACTGTTGAACAAATGATTTCATCATTGTGTAAACATTATGAGGTAACTGCCTTTTGTATTAACGGATGTTTGTCCTTATACTGATAATATTATTGATTCACTTTATTTTCTCAGGTACTTATATTTTTTTTTTTTTGGAAAAAAAAACATAATTCATAATTTCATTATAAATATAAGTAGGTATTATAACGAAAATAATTGTTAATAACCTAGTTTTTATCGTGTACACAATATCATAAATAATACTACGTTTGGGAAACTCCATAAGATTCTTAAATATTATAAATTCTATCTCACACAACAATAATTATTCCATTCAAAAGTATCATTATAGCACGTTGCCTAAGTACTGAGTGTATGTTAATCACAACCTTAAGTTAAATAAATGTAACAATGTTAAAGATCGTTATGAATTTCTGTATGAGGATGCCAAAACTAAAAAGATTTTCAGGTTGGTTCCAAAGGTTTCGTTGATTGACGGCGTTCGTTGGTTTGTCCGTACCAAAAGGGAAGGTATACACTACGTCTCGTCAGTTCAGCGATGTGTACGTAGGTACTCTCGAACGCTGCCGATCACTTGACCTGAGACCTAACACTTGTTAGAAACCTGAAAATCTTAAAAAGGCTAGTATGTTATCAATTACAAAAATATTTATATAAAAAACAAACAATCAGGTAAAACCCTTATGATGTGTTGTAGGTACTGGAAGCGCTTAATTTGATTAAAACACTTATCGGACATCAGTTTATCGTGGATCAGACTTATAACAACATAATTATTTTACAGGGATAAGATTAAATAAGCTAAGTATTGAATACCATTGTACCAGTGGAGGCCAAGTAAACAGATGCCACCGATTTTTGTATCGAAAGCACAAATACTGCTCTTCCTTTATGAGGAAGTTGACTGAAAATATATACATTACATCACGCTTGTTATCATTATCGGGTTAGGCAGAGGTGTACCTTGTAGTACATCCACAATTCGCCATTTATGTTTTAGTCCCGTGAAATAGAGGGGCCTGCCAGGGCCATCGCCTACCGAGGTTGCGGGTTGTTCGAAAGAGATACCGCGGCCCCGGAACGTAAAGGGCAATAGAAGGAACATGGGTGGGTTTTAGTAAGTACAAATCTGACACTCCTGGAAGTTATTTGATGATTTCCCATCCGCAAAAAAGCTTCAGGCCAAAAACCGGGCATGAATCTAGACTCCCGTGACTGCTACTGAGAATTTCCTGAAAACCCAATAGCACTGTGCACGATTCGTGAATAGCAATCAGACCAATGAGGCAGACTAAGGAAATACGCATGTCATGTGATATCCACTTAGTGTGGTGGATTATAGCCCATAGCTTGTTTCCTAAAGACATAATATTGGATTGGAAATTGCCATTATTCTATAATTGTTTTAAAATCGATCGTATGTCTGATCTTTAATTAATACAATATAGTGTTACATTATATAAATACTGACATTTCAGTGGAAGACAATGATTGTAAATAGGACGGATACATCTGAGTATTCTTTAGTATTGAGTATTTTAAGTACATTTTGCATTTTGATTATAATATGTTACATTATAAAATATTAAAATTAAATAAATATGTAGCTACTCAAAAGCAGTCTTAGTAAGTTCAAACTTAACATCTAAAAACAACTCCTTAACTTGTAAACAGCGCTAAGTATATTGTTTGTTTTCACTAACTCCGAACTAAAATGTTGATGGCAATTTCGGTCACAGCTACTGCGTTCGATGGCTCATCATCATTATCGAAGAGTTTAATCCTCCAAAGTATCTACGCATTCACTTCGGAGCCAAGGGTCCGTTAAATTTTCTCACAGTTTAAGATTTATTGAAGCCGAATTGCCATTGAGACTCTGCGTTCGATGGCTATATAAGGTCTATTCAAATACTTACACAGTAAACGGATGCTTAAATAAAATCTGTTGTCTCAGTTTCAACACTCAGCGGTGGGTCGAACTTTGAAAATTCAACAGCGCGCGTTAAGTGTCGTTTAGTGTCAGTGAAAACGGGCATAAATAGCAGCATAATTTATTAGGCGCAATATTGTTATCCGTTTGAACAAGTTTAGGAGCTGTTTAGTCCACAAACATTTAAAGGCACTGCAGTTCACTCAATAAAATTCACAAAGAGTCGAGGACATTTTTAAGAAGTAAGTAATACTTTAGTCTGTCCTTATTGGTAAAAAAACTTATATCTATAATATTTTGGCTTAAATATTAAAAATAGACTATAAAATTGTTCCCTCAAGTATTTAGTCAGAAATTACGTTCTATTCAATTGCATTTAATAAAATTTAAGTGATACAGATCTATATTATAGAGTATTTGTTTGTTTTTAAATTACATATAAATGTTTCTATTCGACGAGTCGTAGTCAAAGACCGAGATTATACTCCCTTCGAATTTAAATGACGGATACAAGTTGCTACATCGAAAATTGTTTCTGAACGTTTACAAATCTCACGGTAAATGTACGTCATAGTAAAATAGGTGTGATTCGTGTTATAGGCCGACCACTTTACTGATACTGTGCCAGAGGTGGGTGCGCGGGAGGAGTGTTGACGTCCGCCAGTCGGCCAATAACACAAGTATCACGTCACCATACACCTTCGCACCGTGCAACTACATCAGCAGTCGGCATATAGCAGAACTTCCTTGTCCCAAAAAACAATTATCACAAGACGATTGTGACTACGCCAGTGAGATTACTAATTAAGTAATTACAAAGTATTATATACAGTCTATTTGTTACTAAACGCGCGTGAGTTTCACCATTAGCGCTGGCTCGATATGTACTGTATTCAAGTACTGTCAGTGTATCATTGCTAGATACCGCGGCCCCGGAACATAAAGGGCAATAGAAGGAACATGGCTGGGTTTTAGTCAGTACAAGTCTGACCCTCCCCCGGAGCGGGGGATATTTGATGATTTCCCATCCGCAAATAAAGTGTATTATTGCTAATAATGACGTGCCTACAATACAGCACGACCCTAGCGCAAGCAGTCAGTTCAGACACCCTAACATCATGAAATCAAGTTGTAAGCCCAGCTTTTAAGCTTGTATGAAAGTACCGCTATTATCTATGGATTATTGACACTCACTTCAATGCGGTATAAGCTAATCGCGTTCAGTTTTATTGGTGAAACTCATGTCGTGACAAAAATATATAACTCATTACATTAACATCTAGAGAATTGGACAGAGGTGAACCTAATAGTTACACCCACATTTTGTTTTAAATTAATATACCTTTAGTAAAATGCGTATAATTGCAGTTTGGTCTAGTTAGTGACCGTGACGGTGTCTCTCATTTCCCGTCCTTTGGTTTCTATAGGCAGAGCCAGACATGCCCCCGCTGCTAACACCGCTACGAAGGAATACACGCTTGTTGCTATCACTATGGAGTTCTTTAACAGCACCTGGAATGAGATTTCGTCTAGTTAATCCTTGCTTAATGTTATAAAAGCGAAAGTTTCTTTCTGAGTTTGTTACGTCTTCACGCCTAAATGGCCAAACCGATTTTGATGAGTACAGAGATAGTTGGAATCCTGAAGACGGACATAAGCTAAAATAAAGTGAGAAAAGGGGGAGAAAGAGGGAGAGAAAGATGTATTTTTTTATCATTACGCGGTTTATAGTTAGCGTTAGCCCAAAGTAACTAAGTCACGCGGACGAAAGCTAGTAACATAATAATGGTGTATTACATTTTTCGTCAGTTGACTATAAGTGACGAAAAATTAGCTATAAATAATAAACAACACTATCCATACTAATTATATAAATGTGAAAGTAACTCTGTTTGTATATTTCCTACTTCTTCACGACTAAAAGGCTGATAATGAAATCTGGCAAGGAGATAGATTTCAACATGGGGAAGGACATTGACTATAATTATCATGCTAATAACTTAGGGGGTGAGCAGTATTGCATTATGGCCATATTCTGCTACTGTTTGATAAAACTGACAACTGTCATGCATGACACACTTTAGAATAGAACGTCTATAAGGCAACGCAAATCGAGAAATTAATGCGGGCGAAGTCATGGTTAGCGACTAGTAATATTAGAAATAGGTACGAACGTTTGTGATGTTTGTTTCTCTTTCACGCAAAAACTATTGAACAGATTATGATGAAATTTCTAACCCAGTTAGTGCATAAGCTATGCACTATCTGGGTTAGAAATTCAACCAATACAGCATAACCTATGTTGTCTTGGGTTAATTTTAACGTCCACGCGGGCGAAGCCGGGAGCACCAGCTAGTAAATAATATAAGTTTTAAGACACTTATATTATTTTTTGTCACGTCACAATATATGTATTTTTACGTCTGAATAATAAAGACAAAAATAAAAAAAAGACAATTACCTGCGCTACATAGGGTGTGATCATGGCCCCCAGCCTCGCGACAGCGCTGCACGCGCCCACTGCAGTTGCTCGCAGAGCTGTTGGGTACACCTGGAAGTCACATCAAACAATTCATTAAGTACTGTATAGATTTACAATTCATTAAAATTTATAAAAAAAATAACAGCTTAACCTAGACATTCACGTTAATGGTTGAAAATAAAAATGAAGTTAAACTAAAACAAATCGGACGGCATAATGGCTATGGCATGGCTAGGAAGTCTAACCGTATAGTTCGGTACGGACCCCTTCGGGGGCTCGACATTCAAACCTCCGCTGGCTCGGTACTGGCCCCGAAAGGGGTCGGACATTTAAGTCATATGATCTCCTCATTATTTTTGTAAATATTTTATTTTCTGGTTTAAAAATAATATGGGTGTGCATTCATTAAGATAGTAGAATAAAAAACTCATATGTAAACGTCATTAGAAGTTCTTTAATTATTGAGGAAGTTTCTTAATTAAGTCTTATAAAATCCAAATGCGTAAATTACGATCATCGCCATTTTGATGGCAGTGTAGGTCGACGCTAAAAATCATAAAAAAATAGGTTTTCGGACATTTATACTCCACATTATTGGGCATGATTAACGTGTGCTTTTATTACGTGAAGAAATCATTTGTAATTGAACTTATATTAGTAGTGGTAATGATACATTTTGAAATCTAAAGTCGAAGTTTCGCGCCAATCGTGCTTGTTTACATTTTTAATTCCACATTATATCATATATTCACGTATAGATTCTATAACAACTGACACAAATATCATTTCAAATATTATAAATAACATGACAATGCCCAGATCTTATCGTAATTTGCAATAATAGGACCAATAACACGGATTATTCATAACCACTACTAAATTCACTTTCGAAATTGACGTCCATTTCTTTTTTTTTTAAATTTGTGATGTGTAAATACGATTATTTCAATCGATTATTTTCTTGTAAATCAATCAACTCGAATAATTAAATTAAGGAATATCAGAAATTGATAGAAGAAAATAAAAAATAATTTTGTAATACGTGTAAAATACTATAAATATTGATTATAATATTTTTTACGCCACTAAAACCGATTCAAAAACAAACAGTACAAACTGATCTATGGCTAAATTCGCGCCAATTTTATTTTCAGATAAAAATTCAAAAAAGGAAGGCGCTCGCAGTTCAAATTTATATTAAAATGTTTATTTGCTATTTTATTAATAATTCGGTTTTGTACCTACTATTTGAATGTGAATTGCAAATTGAAATAAATAAGGTTGAATATAGAACGCGCCAATTATGATCTTGGTTAGCACATTAAAAAAATCAGGATAAATTACATTTGTTCGACAAAATTGTTTGGTTGGATTGGTTATTTGAAAAGCGTATTCATTCTTTCCTAAAACATGACTCGTAGGCCAAAGTGTTCTTGGAGTGGAAGCCTTAGGGTAAAAATGGCCTATAGAGGAAGAGCACAATTGAGATGGAAACACGACTCCAAGAAAACTCCTGGTTCAAAATGGACTCATTTTGAACCAGGAGTTTTTTGATGTCGTGTACCGGGGTTTTTTTTGGGTGGGAAATCGTCAAATAACTTCCCCCGCTCTGGGCAAAACGGGGGGGAGTGTCAGACTAGTACTGACTAAAACCCACCCATGCTCCTTCTATTGCATAACCCTGACACTCCTCCCCGCTCCGTCTAGAGCGGGGGAAGTGAGGCGCTCCTCAAACCAAGCCAGCCACCGCGGGTGACGCTACAGGCATCGGGCGGCGGGCGTCTATATCAATATTTTAGGGCCCCGATGTGTGCGGAGTCCCTGTCCGTCTAAAACAAATCTCTACTGCGAAGGCATGGCTTTCTAGGTGCGGTACGGTATGGTTGTGTCGGCTGGGGTGCCTGACTGAGTTACCTACAGAATTAGCATGACCTCCTACAAAAATGGCCGCCATTTTCATTCATTGTCATTCAAGAAAACAGCCAAAATCTTTTACCGCGAAACCGTTTGACAGCAAAATGTACAGACGCTTGCAGGTCAAGCTACCCGAAACTGACAATTTTTCCCAATCAACCTTGAACGTATACTTTAGAAATAAAGTCGAAAATCTATCAAAAAAATCTGACAGATTGTGGTAGCTTGGTGTGCAGGCGTCTGTACCTCAAATCTTGGCGCATAAGAAAATAATTATAGCATAACAAAAAAGCACGTGACAAAATGTTGTTGTCTTTCTTTTCTTATCGATATCATAGATATTTGAACAACTATAATATCAATAGTAATATAATATGCATTCTCCATAGGTAAATTCCTCAATGGTCTCAAAACTTTTTTTAAAAGTTTACTCCATTTCGATTATCGATTAGGTTGAATGCAACTTTTTAATCGTAATGATGAAACTTAGATTTACGGTCAGCACTAAGAAATGTCATGTTGCAACACAGTTTTTAGTATTTTTGTCGAGATTTGTATCGTTTTTTATTTTGAATTTATACGTAAAATGGCAAAAATAAGAATGCAGATGGAATGTCAATGTTTTTATTTTGGATTTCCGATTTTATTATCAAAGGATTGTTTTGTGTATGTGCATTATTTCCAGCGTTATTAAAGTACCAAATTTTTGGAAGGGTGTAATAATATGTATTTTACACACATTCTACAATAGATTGGTGCCATTTTATCGACCTTATGAGGTTTTTGGAAATATAAACCTCAAACTTATCATATGAAACAGCCCCTGTGACTTATTTTTAATAACAAAATTGAATGCTGTAAATTGATGAAAATTCTTGAATTTCATGACAATTCGCGTCACCCCACCGATTCAGCTGATGTGTCATGTGTCAAAATCCTGTCGTGCAGAGTGGTTAACTTTATTAATATAACGAAGAGCATAATAGTAGGGGAGCCCAAGCGGGGATTTCGGGATTTACTAAAGCGCGGCAGATTAATATACAGGGGGATACCTTGTACCCAGTTAAGTACCTCCACAGAACATGAGGCCCATATATAAGGCCGCCCGTGAAGGATACAGGATCAGATTAGTAAAAAAAAATTGACCATCAGAAATTCTCGAGCGCGTCAGATTAAGGTAGGGTGAGTTAATTACACCCTAAATGGTGTATATTCCACTAATCTGACAATTTGAGAGTGACGTAAAAAAAGGGGAGGGCAACAAAGTTGTAAAAAAAACGTCATCTCGACATTCTCGAGCGTAGCTAAATTTTTTTTTATTTTGAAGGAAATAATTCAAGAATAATGAAAAATATATAATCTGACGATTTCCACAAGCCGAAATAACAAAAATTCATCGATAAAGTTAAATGCGTGCAGCTGCGTGATGCCTCCATTTCCTTCTCCGCGTTTCTATTCCTCTCTCACTCTTTCTCTATCTATTACTCTCTCACTCCGTCCCCACTCTGGTTTCTGTTGCCATGACGCCATCACAGCTGATCATAAAGACTCGTTCGTGGCATACTGTTTACAACGTGTTTCCAACGTTTTGGTTTTTTTGCTATTTTAATATTATTTGAGTGAATTAAAGTTTATAAACATTTAATATGAGTGATATTAATTTGAAATGTGTGTTTTGTGGTGAAAGTACGTTACAAAAAACAATTAAATTTACGGTAGAAACATTAAAAAAATGTGTAAATATTTTGGAATATCGTCGGAGCAAGCCGGTTATCCGAAAGACTCGAGTAACATATGATAACCTCGAATTGTCGATGGAATCATCATTGAATGATTTATATCACGCACAATGCTATAAATTATTTACTGCAATTAAAATACCGCGAGACTTTCAGTATTTACAAAATCAAAGTGTAGTGGAACATGACAATACACCGGAAGTTTCGGGAAATTCCAAAAATAGTGTTCTATGAAACTTCTATCAGACTTTCGAGCTGGGAGAGCTCAAATGCATAGAAATATTATTTCTTTGAACTCAGCGAGCTCAAAATATCACATAAATTATATTTTGAGCTCAAAAATGTCATAAGTACAATTTTAAGCGCCCAGGAATGGAATTAGCGAGAAGTTGCAGGGATAGCCTTTAAGGTGAACCGTTTTTCTAATTTTTTTTTGTCAGATTAGGCGAATCCCTCTACATAATCGTCAGATTATGAGACAGTACGTTTAGAACATAAATATTAACCACATATATCTTAATCTGATGCGCTTGAGTATTTCAAAATGGCGATTTTTTTTTGCACATTATGAAAATGGCCGCGAGTTTGCGTCCCATCGAAATCGTCAGATTAGTGAATGAGAGCCTTTTTTTGGTGCACTTAACACTCCCTTAGAAAATCTGACGCGCTCGACTAAATTTTTTTTTTTTTCATTTTCAACCCTTAAATACAACCACCCCCATCATGCAAACGATCAGATTAACATACGTACATTATTAAAAATACATAGGGCATTGATGCTATCAATATCTGACGCGCTCGAGGATGTCCAGGCAACAGTTTTTTTTTACATATTTAAAAATCTATAGCCGCTTCCCCCACCGGTGTAACGGTATATATCATATAACATTTTTTTCTTCTTATCATCTAAGCTTTGCATCCCAATAGGTCTCTACGACGCTCGAGTAAATCCCCATTTAGCATCGTGGGCTCCCCTACTATAATCACTCAAGTGGGACAGTAAAAAGCTGGTATTTTATTATTCACACGCCTATTCTCCGTGAAGGGATGGGTAGTTTTTTTTCTTAAACGTAACGCCCACACTAGGTTACACACCCATTCGCACAAAAAAAAATGAAAATCTGTCCACAGTTGGCGGAGTAATCGGTGAACATACATAAAAAAAACCGTCGAACATAGAACCTCTTCTTTTTTTGACGGGCCTGTTGGTCTAGTGGTTAGTGGCCCTGACTGCTGAGCCGGAAGTCGTGGGTTCGATTCCCACCCAGGACAAACTTTGTGTGATGAGCATGATTGTTTGTTCTGTGTCTGGGTGTGATTTCTCTATAATATGTATGTATTTATAAATTATATAAGTATGTATATCAGTTGTCTGGTTACCATAACACAAGCTCTGTTTAGCTTGGGATCAGATAGCCGTGTGTGAGCTGTCCCAAGATATTATTATTTAATATAATTATTTTTTTGAAGTCTGTTTAAAATCAGATGTGCGCCTTGGGTTCGAACTCAAGAACTATGACATGGCAGTCCTACGGTCACGATACTAGGGTATTACAGTCATGTCATCATGATAGAGGGCGATCCCAGTCTGCAGTAAAGCGGGGCCAAATTCAAACTGGGGCGCTACTGAGGAATTTCTGATGGACAAAAGTCAATAATATTTTATGCGACAAAGAAGTCAAACTGTTCTGGGTTTGGTTTATAGAATAGAATATACTTTATTGCACAGAAAATTGAAAAAAACTGTTTTACAAAAAAATGCTAAATCTATGGTTATGTTATACAATGGCGGTTTTATCGCTAATAGCGATGTATGCTCGGTAATATTTAAAATGTGCTATAAAGTTTCACCAACGAATTTGATAAATGATGTCTATTTTGCAAGTAGGTATTTACAAACACTTTTACAAGTCTTTTTTAAAACACTAGTTGGGGCCAGTGTTTCGTACCCGACTACTGTGAGAAGAAACAGCCGAAACAAACTCAAAGGTTCAGAGAGAGAGAGGACCAAACAAAAATCCTGGTCAACTTACATGAGGACTATGCAGATTAGTGTCTGAAATGGTCTTTTTAAGAAAGTACCAACAATTTAATCTAATATGCCATCAAACACAGGCACTATTAAAGAATCTAAGAAACGTTTGCTATCAATCAAGTATATTGTCTTACCTCTGGCGTATAAACATAGGCAGCTTGAAACAAACCAGCTATAATGCCTCTCGCAAGAAACAGAATACAGGTAAGGAATGTGCGGCTGAAATTATAAAAAAAAAAATACATATATGACACCACAATTGTAATGTTTGGCAGAGGTGTACCTAATATTACACCCACATTTAATGAGTCTTTTTATTTCCCACTAGCTGGCGCCCGGGTGATATCGAAAAAAAGTATCCTATGTGTTATTCCAGACTATAATCTACCTCTGTGCCAAATTTCATCAAGATCATAGACGCTTATCAAAAAGGTATACAAAACACTAAGGTTGTTGAGCGACCTATGGGAGTCCTATTGTTGAAAAATGTCTCGCCACCTACCTACCTTTTTTGCCAGTCTAACCGGATCTATACCAGTATGATACGTAGAGCGACCTTTCTATCATAACTCCACAAACCAGTTAGTACTAGGTATAACGATACCCCTTGGTAAGATTGGTTATCAGACTTTCGGGTCACTGACTATCTATAACAACCGTTTAGCCGTTTTAACATGAAAGAGTAACAAGCATCCATACATCCTCACCAAAATTCGCGTTTAGAATATTATAAGTAGGATAAAATAAGCAGTGAGCCCAATGCCATCAAACCTGGCACAAGTCCAAAGTACGTGTACTTCTAATTTCTGTATTCTTGCTGGAAAACACTGCGCACAACCTAGGAATCGAACCGAGGACCTTACACTCAACAGCTGCGCTTGCGACTACTGGGTCATTGAGGCAGACGGAGAATTTATAAAAAAGGGTCTAATAACTAGTTTGTGAGAGATTGGCGAGACCTTTGCCCAGAAATAAGATAGTACAGGATAAAACCCCTTAAAATTATGGTTATTTAATATACTAACGAACTTACTTTCCGTTGTATATTAGAACGCAGACACACATTGCAAATATAATAAATTGGGTAGCCATTGTCTTCTTACGGCCATACTTCTCAATTATGAATATTGTGGCGAATATACCTGCAAAGAAAATATGATTAGCCTGCATAAATCTTATATTCGCATAGCCTACATTACTGAATCAAAATCATGAGTTGAGTGTAGACATAAAGCAAAGGGGCCTTTCTGCCGGCTTTTCTACATAGGAAACGTGCCGTGCACCTTTTCTGGACGTTTAATAGGTGCCCATGTAGGCCTATGATTTTTTGATATCTTTTTTCAAAAATAAATTGAATGCCTTAATATATTTCGTTACCAGGGAACTCAGCCAGTGTGGTCCACAGGAGATCCATGTAGTCAGTTGTCTGCAGCGGGCGGCAGTCGGCGGCACATGGCTCTTCCAGGCCACTGGGGCCTGTCTCGAACAGCTCCGTGGTCATCAGCACCAGGCCGTAGTAACAGAATGCACACGACATCCTGGAGTACATGCCATAAGTCAATTCATTTATTATTAATATGTGCAAATAAAAAAGGATTGGTTTTACGAAACCACGGTATAAGTGAAACGTTTTTTTACATTTAGACGTCCCTACTCCGCGGCCGACCGGCACGCGACATGCAACACACAGCAAAAAAAGTTTGAGACAGTGTTATAAAAGTTTCACTTTAATAAATAAAGGATTATAGTACTAACCATATAAACCAAAGCAATAAGCTGGTGTTCCTTAGATGTGGAATGAGAAGGTGTTTCAGTCTGCCTCGCTGGCCAATACCCACGGAGTCGTCGCACACCAAGCGACCAAGCAACATTGGTCTGCCATTGTCTTGTGCTATCTGTAATGGACAGGGTCACATAGTAATTAACCAACAACTTCTCATCATCTTCTGCCTAGCCTTTTCCTAAGCATGTTGGGGCTAGCTTCCAGTCTAACTGGATGCAGCTGTATACCAGTATTTAACATGGAGTGACTGCCTATCAGACATCCAAAAACCCATTAGTGCTAGGTACCTTTTCTGGCTACGGATTATCTATAACTAGCTTTTGCCCGCGGCTTCGCTCGCGTTAAATTCGGGGTAACACAGTTCCCCTTGCGCCTTATTGATTTGTAATAGCAACGCTAAGTTTACCCTTTTCTTCCATCTTTCTCCCTCACATACCACTTTTTTCAAAAAAATATTAGCCTATGTCCGTCTCCTGGTTCCCAACTATCTCTGTACCAAAATTCATAAAAATCGGTTTAGCCATTAAAGCGTGAAGAGGTAACAAACAAACTCACTTTCGCTTTTATAATATTAAAAGTAAGGATGACTGACAAAGATCTACAAATGACAGCTGGGACTAACGGCTTAATGTGCTTTCTGAGGCACTAGGGAAACTCAGTATGTAATGGGTGGTGACCCATCCACGGTGGTCCGTGTCCAGCCATGTACCCAGTAATAGTTCCAAGGGTTGGTACCCAAGGAAGCTCGGGTCAACCTGATGTGATAGAGCGAGTGAGAGACCAAGCGACTGGTATTATTTAGCCACGAACTATTTTTATTCACGAGCTTTTTCGAAAGCTCGTGAAAAGAAACTCATGTATAATGTATGTGTAATACAGTGTTAGATTTTTTTATGGCGGGGAAAGGTGTCCGACTTTTACTGAATTTTAAAGAAGGAACATGAGTGGGTTTTACTCATGTTCCTTCTTTTGCCCTTTCTGTTCCAAACCCTACAATATCTCTTACAAACCCGCAACCCCGGACCCCTCTGAAAGTGTTAGGCTAAGTGGTTAATTATCGCGTTTCGAATGAAAATGTTAATGTTAGCTGCAGCAAAAGGATAGTACATGCCTGTTCTAATGTAGCTAAGGCTTTATCTGGTTCCCCGCTAGCTACGTGGTATCTCGCAGATTCAGGAAGCCACTGAAAAAAAAATAGAATTACATAGGGGTCTGAACAAAAGCAATGAATCATTATTGCTTAATTGATCACTGTGTAAAGGACACATGGACACCGGGAACTTTCAAAATGTCATTGAACTTTTTTGAATGGTTTCAGGGATTAGCGTGTACGAACATAAGTAAAATTACGTTCGAGGCACATATCGACCACATCACCAGCAAAGCATACAAATCCCTAGGATTTGTTATGCGTAACAGCCAGCAATTTAATAGCCCACTATGCTTAAAAACCCTGTATTATTGCTATGTAAGAAGCATCCTAGAATCCGCAAGCGTGATATGGACACCTTATTATAGAAAATACATTGACCTTATTGAATCCATACAACGTAAATTTGTTAAGTATTTAAATTGGAAAACTAAAGCAGATATTCAAAATTACCCGGACTCCTGTCGATACCACAATTTAAACACTTTAGAGGAGAGACGGCAGATTAATGACATGGTGTTATTGTACGACCTACTTAACTTAATGTTTACTTTATTTTTACATTCTTTTTATTATTATTATTTTCTTTATTCATTCAATATACTTACAAATACATTTTTAAATATTTCTTTAAAAAATAATAGAAAAAACATTTAAAAATATAAAAGTAGGTCTCCGCCGGTATCGGGAGCAGGGTCCAAGCTACCGGTGGTTAGGGCTCCAGAGACAGGAACCTCCTCACAATGCGGGCCGTATCGAGGAGTACTGCCTTCTGAATCAGGCCCTTAATCCAACCGCCTAAGGAGAGCTTCGAGAGATGGTCTTCGATGCTCTTGGCCATCAGGCCATTGGCCGTAACTACTATCGGCACAATGACAGCCGAGCTCACATTCCACATATCGACAACCTCGTGTGCCAAGTCAAGATATTTGAGTTGTTTCTCTTTCTCAGCTTTCACGAGGTTCTCGTCATGTGGGATGGTAACATCGATTATCATTACGCGGCGCGCTGATCGGTCTATCACCACTATGTCAGGCTTATTGGCGACAATAGTCCTGTCAGTAATGATAGACCGATCCCAGTACAGCGTGACATGGTCTTTCTCGAGAACTGGGTCGGGCACATACTTGTAGTACGGTACCTCAGATTCCACAAGATTGTATTTCAAGGCAAGTTGCTGATGAATAATCTTGGCTACTTGGTTGTGTCTGTGCAAGTACTCGCCGTTAGCTAGACGAGAACAACCAGAAATAATATGTCTGATGGATTCACCCGGACGGTGGCATGCCCGACACACATCAACCGTCCCGTCCTTCATAATATATTTCCGATAGTTGTTCGTCAACATAACTTCGTCCATAATCGCACAGACAAAACCTTCAGTTTCCCCAAAAAGGTCGCTGAATCGTAGCCAGGATACGGATGCAAGAAAATCTACATCGGGCCCATGAAGAGCCCGGTAAAAGCGCCCGTGAAGCTCCTTGTCTTGCCATACTTTCTTGCGGTCCTCGGTAGTAAGTACTACAGGTTTGCGCCAGTTCTCTTTAGCCATGGACAGCGGGGTGAATCCCTTGTCCACTGCGACCACATCTCGGTGCATACCCAACTCAGCTTTTAAAAAATATTCCCTGAGACTGCACACCTCTCGGTTATGGAGGGTCTTCGCATTTAAGAAGCCTCGACCCCCACACTTCCGTGGGATGTACAGTCTCATCACTGATGATCGTGGGTGATGCATCCGATTTTCAGTCAGCAGTGTACGGACTCTCCTATCCAGGGCATCGAGTTCAGTCTGAGTCCATTTGAGTATGCCGAAAGAGTACATTAAAACCGGCATGACCCAACTGTTGAAGGCGCGCACCTTGTTCCCGCCCGAAAGAAGGCTTTTTAATACCTTCTTCAGGCGACCAAAGAAACGCTCCCTCAACAATTGCTTCATGTCAGCTACGTTAATGCCTAACGCTTCCGTCATACCCAAATACTTATAGCTTTCGAATGAGGAAAGGGATCTGAGGTGTATGGAATCCGAGAGTTGAATGCCTTCGGATTCCATAATCTCCCCTCGTTTAACATGATTCATACTGCGCACTCACAGTGTACAGACGTGTTCATTAGCAATATTTAATAATATTGACCTCCTTAATTTTATTAATGTCGTAATGTATAAAGTATTCTTGCTTAGTGTGTAGTTTTAGTGGACAATGCACACAAAACAGTGAACCTTTAACACTAAAACAAAATGGAAAACAGCCCCTGTAATCCAAGGGGGCCAGCGCAACGCTCCGCCTCGCCGTCACAAAATCCAGCAGATGTTATTGTTTCAACGCCTGAAATCCAACGATGGATGGCCACCATCCAGCAGTACCTGAATGAAGTTTGCTCTATTGCCGCGGATGGGAAACTCAATACGGAGCAGAAATTGAAAATCACAAACCTCTGCCGTAAAGTCGAATCTGGTACGTCACAAATGGCTGTTCTATACCAGTCGCTGAAGCAAAGGGCCGTTCACGCGGATGTCATGATCGATACTCTGAAACAACAACGCGACCTAACAGAGCATTTTTCGGACCTCAAGCAAACGTTTCTGGACTTTTGTTCTGCGAAGAATACTTCTTTTGCCGATGTTGTGAAAAAAGGATCTAACCATTTTATTCGACCAAATAATTTAAGCTCTGTCGCCATTTATCCCGATGATAAGTTGAAAACAAGTGACGAAACAAAAGAACTGGTGAAAAAAATCATACGTCCCGAGCAAATGAAGCTGCAAGTACGTAGTGTCCGAAAAACAAAGAACGGTGGCGTAATAATTAGTACCGAGACGCAACAAGATGCGGATAAACTAAAGAGTGCAGTTCAACTCTCCACAGCTGGACTTACCGCTGACGAACCCAACAAGCGTAAACCCCGGATCGTGGTTGTAGGTGTGCCGACATCCCTGTCTGAAAATGAGGTGTTTAAATGCATTTTTGAACAGAATGTAGCCGATAAGATACCAGCGATGTCTTTGGAATCCTTTATGACCTCTATAAAATTAAGCCACAAATCTGGGAAGCGAGAAGCTGTGACCTGTAACTACATTATTGAAGTTCCAGCCAATGTACGAAAAATATTAATACCTCAAACAAGGATTTTTATAAATTGGACATCTTGCCCTGTTAGAGACTTTACATTAGTCACGAGGTGTTATAAATGCCAACAGTATGGCCATGCAGCAAAATCTTGCAGAGAGGTAAATCCTACTTGTGGTCACTGTAGTGAAGCTGGTCATATCATGTCTGAATGCACGAAGAAAGGTGACACCCCGAGATGCGCGTCTTGCTCACGCTTTAAAAAACCCAGTGATCACAAAACGGGAGACGCAGATTGCCCTGCTAGAAAAATAGCTGAACATCGATACATAAACTCCGTGAACTATGACTAGGTGCCCACCTAGTGCGTCATACTCAACTAGGCCAGACTTCCGTTGATTTTTACCCTATCTAAGCAAATTCTCGGCCGTAACAAAAATGTTTCGACAGCGTTTTGTTTTGAAATATTTATTTACTTGTATAATTTCTAATACTGCTGACAATCATATTACTATTTGCAATGAAGTGCTACCTTGTTTTTCCTTATATTGTATTTACACTTTTTCTTGGTAATCTTATAAATGTTATTTTTTTGTTCGTATCTTATAATAGGTTTAAAAATATATATTATAATGTAACTCATACTAAGTTAAACTTTTTCACTAATGTTATCTAAATATTGTTAAGAAATTTACTGTCCTAACACTAATTATTAGAAAATACCGCCTGTGATACAGGTTTAACTTAACCTAGTACAGGCATCGAAATTTTGTTATACCAACATTATTTCTAGGATTTAAATTGTATTTATAGTGCCAATTGTTTGAACTTTGAATAAATATATTTCTATTTCTATTTCTAACATACATGACTGCACATTTGTCCACACCAAATTCCATCCTGATGGCGTTACTAAAAGTTTCAGTTACTTTCAGTAGCTCCATCAGTCGCAATTTGTTGGGGGCAAAGAGTTTCAGATCATCCATGTAAAGGAGGTGAGATATGACCTGACCGCCTCTTCTCAACCGATAGCCTAGTCCTGTATCCTCCAGCAATGTGCTAAGAGGATTCAGGGCCAGACAGAACCAAAGTGGTCTCAAACTGTCGCCCTGAAATATTCCCCGTTTAATCCAAACAGGCTCATCGTTCCCCTGAATTTGTTGACATCCTGGATATCGAAGGACCGTCCTCCAGTGCCCCATACACGACTCAAGAAAGGCGCGTAGGGTTGCATCTATCTTGTACAACTCCAGCACCCTCTTGAGCCATGTATGTGGCACCGAGTCGTAGGCCTTCTTATAATCTATCCAACATGTCGACAAATCCTTGCGGGATCGACGAACCTGCTGGCTAATAGCCATGTCGATGAGGAGTAGCTCCTTAGTACCGCGGGACCCGTTCTTACATCCATTTTGAGAGACAGACATAATAGAGTTACTGTCAATGTGTTTGTTAATTTTCATTCTCAAAATGGACGTAAGAAGTTTATAGACCGTCGATAAACACGTGATCGGCCTATAATTCTTGGGTTCCGCGGGACTACCTGACTTATAGAGCAGGTGGGTAACGCCTGTTGTTAAGAACTGTGGCAGAGATCCGGACTCTAGACATGACTGAAATTGCGATGCCAGGCGAGTGTGTGAACTACTGAGCCATTTTAACCAAAAGTTATGCAGTCCATCCGGTCCCGGAGACTTCCAGTTCGGGAACGGACGGACAGCTCTGGCTATGTCTAATGGCGTAATTAAAATTGGCTCCATCTCTGGAATAGTTTCACACACTCGCTCGATATCACGCATCCAGTCAGTCTCAGTATGACAGACGGGCACCGACCAGATGCTGCGCCAGAAAGAACTCGTGGCGGCATCATCCGGGCGGCATACGTCTGTCATATTTTGGTCAGGTCGCTCCCAAGCTCTGTATACCCACCTCTCGTCACTCCGGAACATGCGATTCTGCGAGTACCGATCAACCCGCCGCTTATACCTCCGAATACGGCTCGCCCATGCACAAACTTTCTGCTTCAGGAAGTCGATGCGCTCTGTGATACGAGACATGTATTCCTGAGGACTGATTCCAGTCCCCGAGAAAGCCCGTCTCACAAAGCGCATGACACGTGGTCTTGTATTGCCCTCCCTGAAGCAGTATAGTTTACCGATGAGTACCCTGGCCTCGTCGATACGCCGCTCGATCCTGCTCTGCCAGGCTGGTACGGATGGTTTTAGTCGAGTAGCTACGTCATTGTTTTGGAATTTGACGTTAGCTACACGACATACCGCAACAGCCCCACAATACAGGATCGAGTGTGTATCAACGAGATCCTCGCTACTCTCGAATAAATTCTTAAGTTGCGAGTCCAAGGCACACACCAGTGCCCTATTATGCTTGTGCATGGGTAGCCGTGGTAATCGGGGTCTAAGTTCGGCTGCAATGGATCGATATTCACGAAGCGCATCTTCCAGAGCGCTCCTCAATCGGTCGTTGCACTGGCTACTTACCGTGGCAACCCTATCATCTTGCGCGCCAGCTGCAGGGTTGGACTGCGGTTGCATTGCATCAATAGTAGACGTTTGCACCGCGATTTGTGGCGGACTCAAGATGACATGGTTGCTCAGTACTTCTGAGCGCAGCCTATCAAGTGCGGCATCGTCCAACATGTGATTGCGTTGGATGACCCGCACCTGATCCGACAGTCGTTGGGCCGATACATTGACGGTTGGTTCAAGGTCCTGGAAAAGAGACAGCATCCTAACACGGTACGCAGTGAGGTTAGTTCCCCCCTCTGTAGACCCGTAATATGCGCGCATGACGTTTTCGTTTAATGACGGTGTCCATCTCATGCGCTGCACACAACCACCAGCAGCGGGGACCCTGCTCGGAGCCGGATGGCCCCTAAGTCCCAAGCTTCTTGGTGGCCGGCCTCTCCCCTGCCGACGTACTGGTGTTGGCGACGTCGGCGGAGAGAAATACTCGTCGCTCGAGCTCGACGCAACTGCCGCTGCCGATGACACAGGCAATCCGATGTCCGGCGGCGGCGAGGCGGAGCTGGGCGACGAGTCCGGGGGTGTCAGGCGTGCGCGTCGGTTTGCAGCTCTGGTGATCATGATCTTCTATTTAAAATTTAAGCATGTTCGGTTTATTTTCTCCTGTTTGGTGTTTTTCATTTTCGATTTGACAGATGTCATGTCTTCAAATTGTTTTTTGAACCACAATTTTGATAAAATTGGTATGATTCGGATTTATTTATTTCTAAAAGGTGATTCTGATACTTTTTGGATAACTGTTGTAATTTTTTGTATTAAAATATTATTTGTTTCGGAATAAAAATAGCAGTAAGTTTTTAAAACTTGTGACAGTCAAGGGTTGCCAGAGCTTATATTATTATTATTATGATTAGTGACATTTTATTTTCTTATTATTTTATGACATTTTATGATTTCATTATGATCTCATTAATTATTTATTTTTTTATTTTATTTGTTTATTGTAAATGTGAGGACCATGTGGATCATTTCTTTTATTTACTTTGTTTTTTTGACGAAGGTCTGGCAGTTTGAGTGCTATAAGCGACCTACACAAATGTCCTTTTTTTGGTATTGTTCGTCGTGTCGTTGAGCTCCTTGGGTTATGAGTTGAGCTACACGATAACTGACAAATGCTTGCACTGACTGGACAGGTCCACTCAATCTGTGTGGTGCTTTCTTAAAAAGACCATTTCAGACACTATCTGCATAGTCCTCATGTAAGTTGACCAAGATTATTTTGTCTGGACTTTAAAAGAGACTATGACCTCTGAGTTTGTTTCGGCTGTTTCTTCTCAGAGTAGTCGGGTACGAAACACCGGCATCATCTAGTTTTAAAAAAATATGACGTGTAAAAGTGTTTGTGAAAACCTACTTGCAAAATAAACATCATTTATCATTTATCATTTAATAATAAATTTGACTGTCCACAATTAATCGGCAAAATACAATTCAACGTCCCACTCAGACGTACCAGACATACCACTCTGTTAGCGGTTCCTTCGGCCTCCACTAACTATATGAAGATGTCGCCATTTCTACGTCTCCCCGCACTATATAACGAAAAGTTCTCAACACTTGACCCCTTTCTTACCACTCGAAACCGTTTTAAGAAAGATGTGATGTCAATCTTAAATCAGTAACACCAATAGTGCCAGTTAGATGAATCACCGCCATACACACATCACATCACATCACCACACCTACACCACACACACACAGCAACACACACACACACAGCAACACACACACACACACACACACAAAACTGTAACTGTTAATTCATGCCACCTATAATCGGCTACTAATTATAATATTATTTGTGTACTTCGTAATTGGCGTAATGTTTTATATAATAATTTTAATGTTAATGTACTATCAGCTGTGAAGTTACCTCTCATAAAATAAATAAATAAATAAACATACTACACGTTATTATATGGTACCGTACCTCAAAAGGAAAAACGGAATCCTTATAGAATCAGTTTTTTTTTAAACGTCCCCCTCTAGGCATTTCTCATGTATCGTGGGTGCGTTTACAAACATTTATCAAACAACTATCTGCAGGTCATACAAATATTTGTTCCGTGCGGGAATCGAACCCGCGACACGCAACGCAGCATCCCATCGTTCAGCCACTGCGCCAACCGTGCCGTCTAAATTAAAAAATATAAAAAAGTTGAAAATTAAAAAAAAATGTTGTTTTGTTGAATTTAAAACCTTATCCTAACATCCTGTCGTCCCTTAGAGCAGTAAAAAAAACAAACCTCTAAGTCTACGCAGTCAAAAGATATAGCCATTTATGTCACAAGTTTTTACGGAACCCTAGGTGCGCGAGTCCGACTCGCACATCGCCGGCTTTATCTAAGTTTCAACTATTGTAGCACTAAATATTGACTTGGCTCGCGAGGTTGTCGACATCTGTTATGTGGACTCAGCGATCATTGTGCCAACAGATAGATAGAATATTCTTTACTATGCACACCATACAAATAACAAGAATAACATTAAACAACTTATAAATAGCCTAAGGTCATATCTGCGTATTATATTTTAATAAGGAATATGTACAAATAGTAGTATAGTAAAAATGAATAAACGGAATAATAATAGCACTAATATATAAATAGCACTCTTCTGGTCTCTTGTCTTGCTAGTGACTTTTACTTAACTTACAGGGCATATCAGAGCGAACAGCAGCAGTGGTATAGTCGACAATGCAAGTAGCCAGTGAACACCTAACGTGGGCATCACTACCAACGCCAGAGCTACTTCTAAGCAGGCGCCCAGCGCCCAGAAACACTGGAAAAAGAAAATGGGGTATTATATAATAGAAACTATTTCTGTTTTTTTTTTCACACTAATTTTGGAGTACATTTCTTTTTTAAATCACGTTGCCCCACACTAAGATTTTCTCCTGTATCGTGGGTGCGTTTACAAACATTTAAATTCACATACACAAACAGCCAGACCCGAAGCAATTACCTGTAGGTCATACAAATATTTGTTCCGTGCGGGGATCCCGCAACCCCACGACCCGCGACACACGACGTAGCAGTCGATCGCTCAGCCACTGCGCCAACCGTGCCGTCAATTATTATTAGTTTTTAAACCATTAACAAAATATTATTTGTTTTTTTATTGGCCTAAGCTGCTATGTCATGCTCTGCTAGGCAAAGGCCACCCCTTTTACTTTCTAACTCTTTTGGTGCTTTACCTTCATTCATAAGTATTATTTATATCTTAAAAAGATTTCATTTTTAAAACAATCCAACAAGACTTTTTCTCTCAGTTGCATTATCATCATCATAGCTCCCTTTAGTTTAAGGTTATGGCTGAGTAAGTAAATGTTCTTCAACATTGCAATATTAAAATTAGCTTTATGATTTAACATACAAAACATACCATCACGCCTGTCACTCCCAAATGGTTAAGCAGAGCAATATCGAAAAATTCGACTAACAACAATCGGCTAATATCGGGAAAAATTCGACTAGCAAAAACCTGACACGTGTGTCTGGTCCAACGATGGAACATCCTTTTATTTTCTATGTAACTTGTAAACTTTACAACTTTTAATTTACGTTTAATATTTGCTAAAACTATTAAATTTACTTACATCAAGAAGTACAACACATTTAGCCCTCTGTTTTGTTGGTAAAAACTCTGCATACAATGTGACACTGAAATTGAAAAAAAAAGTTAAGTTAATGATTATGTGTCACTTACTTCATTGTAAGCATAAGTCATTGGCCAGTAATAACAAAATATAATTACTAAATAAATCACATCAAAATAAATGAACACTTGTATACAGTTCTAGTTTCTGTGTATTACTGTGTACAAAAATATTGATTTACTTACGATTGTGGGACGCATCCAATAGCGAATCCGACGAGACCTCTCAGAAATAATAACCAGAGGAAGTTAGGTGCTATTGAACTCAGCAGACCATAGTAAAACAGTAATACTCCACACATACTAAGAGCCTGCAAACAAAGAGGAATGTTCAAAAACTGATCTCATTGCAACATATGTATGCATGTTGTGTTAGCCTGTAAGTAATTGTTGCACTTATAATTGTATCTCGTGTAATTTTAAATGAAATGTAACGTGTAAACAATTGTTGGTTAACCTAAATAAATAAATAAAAATATGTACTGTAAGAAACTGGTGTGTAATTGAAAGAACCGAAAATACTTTAAGACTATATTTTAGTTTCTCATTTCAGCAATACATGTCACATACTGATTGCAAGGATAGCCATAGCTCTTAACTATCGAATTCCTTACTGCGAAAGAATTTTGTGTTAGTATTTGTCTGTTTGTATGATATAAATCGTGTTTGTATGTTATAAATTGTAACTGTAGGTATACTATAAATTGTATGGCAAGGATTTATTAAAGTTATGATTTAAACCTTTTCAATGCTTTAATTGCCTTTATTGTTTTAGCTTCATGCAGTATGAAGCTATAACAATATATGTATTAATTATACTACAACTTTTGCATGCCTATAGGTAAAATGTGGCTGAACCTACCTGTTATTAATATGTATGTACCATGTACTGTAACCATATTTGCAAAATAAATAACTCACTTAATTTCTCTTCTATTTATGTTAGTTCTCTATTTAAAAACCTAAGTATTCAAACAACTTTAATCAATGTTATCAATTGTTCCATACAAAATTCTTGATTGTTCATTACTCATTAGAATACAAAATTGTTGTATTATTTTTTAAACGACTGCCCCAAAAAAGGAGTGTTATGTTTTTATTAGGGTTCATGTATGTTTCTATGTATGTGAGTTTCTTTATTCCATCATAACTTCCAAACGCCTGAACGGATTTACATGTATGGTATGGTTAGAATCCTTACATCGTCCCGAGTAACATAGGCTATTGAAAAAGTATAGAAATGTAATGTGGCGGGTATGATAAATAAATGAACACCCACTTATACTTTTTTTTTTATTTATTCTGTTAATGCATGTGATTATTGTCTAGGATTTGACGAGTGGATTCCAAAAATATCAATATGTTACATTGTTAAACAAAACTGTCGATTAAAAAAATATTTGTCGTATGTGAAATTGATCCGTTGAAAACAAACAAGGTGCGCTATCTAGCGGCAATTAGAAGAACTAGTAACAAGTAGATTTCTATGTAATCTATTTCTATTCCAGAAAATCATAATAATGTGTGCCAAACTTAAACTTCATTGGCTCAGTAGGTAGATTCGAACTTCGAAGCAGATATTGGCAGTTAAAATACACGCATTAACGTTAACAAGTTACAAACACGAAATCCTTTAAAAATTAAATTTTTCTTACGGATGTACGAAACACTACCGGTCAAAAAACATGTTTTATATGAAACTTGTCAGATTAAGGTTTAAAATAAAAATAAATAATTTAAAAATTAAAAGACACTGCCTCCTTGTCTTAAAAATGAACTAAAAAGAAAAAAACAAGATGTTAGTTTTAAACGAAACGAAAATTTTCATTGCGGTCGGGGTACCAATCTGTACAATACTTTCTTGTATAAAAAGTCCCCCGACTGTGATGAAAACTTTCTTTCGTTTTCGATTCCCTCTCATCTTTGTTCCTGCACATTCCATCGGCAAATGTAAAACTAACATTTTGTTTTTTTCTTTTTAGTTCATTTTTATGACACGGCAGTCGTGTTTTTAAATTTTTTTAATTATTTATTTTTGTAGTTAAAGTATTTATTCTTGTACATAAAAAAAGGGCAGAAAGTGTGGATGAAAGATTCCACATAACATAATTATGTACTAACAGATATAGTCACACCATAGACATAAACAAGAAGGATTTCAATCTCTTATTTTCATTTTTTAAGCACACAGATGACTTTTTAACAAAAACTAAATTAAAATTATTAAAAAAAAATGTATTGTTATTGTTTTGATGATCTTACATAGTACCTACTTGATTTTGGCAAAATTGTGGTATCTTTTTCTACAAACACCATAAAATAAAATCAGTAAAGTGATGTGGTTTTGTTGTAGATCTGCATACGGGCAGTATAATGGGATTGCCCAGATCCACTTTCCATATCAAATGCTAAACAAAATACTTACTGTTTTCCTTCCATAGCGGTCACTAATGTTACCCCAAAATGTGGAACTCAACATCATTCCCATGAACACTATTGTAGTGGTGAGTGCTTGTTGATATCTGTAATACAAAAATATTGGGCAAATGATTTTGATCATGTTCTTGTGAATCCCTTTATTGCTCCTCTATTTACTGGCTTTTTATATGTTGACTGACTGGAGACTGGAGACTGGAGACAACTTTACTAAGTTGTCTCCAGTCTTATTTCATGGAATTCTGACATATGCAAAAAAAAAAATAGATCATATTATGCTTTAGCACATTAGCCAACCACTTCATAAACACAGTCATATTAGATACACTAGGTATAACATATATTTATGTGTAGAGAGCAGTCTGACACAACAGATCTCTATTGCACTTTGTGAAATAGTTTGATTTCACAATTAACTGCAACTTTAAAGTTTTATCATGTACACACTAGCTTTTGCCGTGGTTCCACTGAAGTTTATTTAGATTTGACAATCTATTTGGGTTATAATCTGCTTATAATAATATATTATATGAGTCATGATTCTAAAGACTTGTGGGCTATCTAATATCATAAGAATGTTATTGTGGTCTCCCTCAAAAGCAGTTTTTTTTTGGATGAAAGGTAAGGTACCCCATACCTATGAAAAGGTAAAAAACTTACTTTTGCATTTATAATAGGACTCTTAATCTCTCTGCATAATTACCCAACTATATACTTACTTGCTAATATTCCATTCACAGTGCAATGCTGGTGACAGAATGCTCAAAATAGTCATCTCCATGGAATCGGCCATCCAGCACAAGCCAGTGAAGAGCGACAATTTGACTTGAAACCAGCCAAAACCAAGAGCATTCACCGCTTGAGTGACAGTGAAAGTATCTGAAACATTCATATGTATACTTAATGATTCAATCCCAGAGTTAATTACTGCTTAACATACATCATGAGATGAGATCTGTTGATTAAACGTGTTTTTCATGACACATGATTGATACATAGCTGATTTCTAAACAGTAAACATGCATGTCTGTTTTTGATTGTTAGAAATCTTCTTAAGAACAATATTGTAGTCTATAAAATATAGTACGAATACCAAGAGGCTATTAAAATCTTTAAAGGAGATATTTTTATTAGAAAAGGAAAGTTAGCGTACCGTCAGGGACTACCGACACTGATGCCATTTCGATCTCCTGGGGTGGAGGCATCGGTGGCCCCGGGGACCGCGGCCTGATATGGCTGTCATCCAAGTCCTGGTACCCCTTCGACCGACCCATCTTGGCGGCCTCTAAATCAAGAATACACTTCTGACGTGGATAATAACTTGCAAACGCCGAGTAACGGGAATATTAGCGGTTTTTACATTCAAATACTTAACTGTTACAATTCAGCCCTACAAAAAAGCTCCAGATTAACTGTACAGTCGCGGAAATTGGTCAAAATAATTACTTTCACATACATTCAGTCTCTAAAATAATAAAAAGTAAACAAAACTAAAGTTGATTTGTTTTGATTTCACTAGTGGAAGTTCTGCCTACTGACATTGACAATGACGTCAGTGGATTGACATTTATTTCCAGTGTTGCAATAGGCGATATTTACATCTTAGGTTTTTTGCTGGTGTCAACAAGCGTGTTACATTTAATACAACACAACATTTTCCTCAAGCTATCACAATGTAACACGCTTTCATTTATAAATGGGGACTATGATAAAGAGGGGGGGCGAGATTGAATAATTATGTATGGTGAAAAGTTTTAGTGTTAAAATGAAATAAATTTGTACAATATGGAATAGAATTATTTTGTCCTAGACGAAGACGCTTATTTGTCGTTAAAGGTTACAATCAAGTTACAAAGTGTTATATTTCTTTTTAGAGTTAATTTATTTTTAAATTTTTAGTTCATTTTATAAACAAATAATAAAAGCTTGTTTTTAAAAAGGTTTTTTTTTCTTTAATTTTATTTTTAACTTTTTAGTACCTCTATTTTTAATTCGAGATTTACTACGACGTAGTTCGCAGCGCGTAGCAGCGTTATTCCGTTATGAAGTCCGTAGTTCGTTCACATGATATGTAATATGTATTGATTTAAATATCAATAATGTTGAAAGTTAGTAATCACTTGTTAGTTATTTGTAACGTTTCTCATTCTATCCATTTCTTTTAATGCATCAATATTATAAGGTTTCTTCGACGTCAACTTGGAGCAGTCAAGTTCTTCGATTTGAAGACCTGCTAAAGACCTAACTCGGCTTAAAGCTACATAAGCTTGACCAGCAGCGAACAATTTGGAGCCTAGATAAATAACAGCATGATCTACAGTAGTTCCCTGCATTTTATGCACAGTTGAAGCCCAAGACAAGACAATCGGGAGCATTCTTCTTTCAGCTGTGCCGTGATTAAATTTAGCAGGAAATTTAACTGACTTAGGGTGTATTATGTGAATGCCATCGTTACCAAAGTCTACGCGAACCGATGGTACATCGCTATCGTATAGTTGAGCACGTCTGTAATACGGCCATATGATTTCAGTGATGTGACCTATTGCTCCATTCACAAGTCCCTAAGCAACGTCAACGTTAGACCTCAACATAACTTTAGCACCAACAAATATTTCTAGTTCTTTTGGAAGACCTCCTGTTTTGTTAATGTCCGTGTGTATTATTTTATTAATATCAATCTGATCATTCTTTTTGATCCATCAATTAATTGATCTTGTGCTATTATTTTAAACATTTGTGTATTCTTCTTCCTATAATGTTCGAGAACGGCTGAATTATGTTTATTGACCTGCTGATTCGTTGGGTAAATACGTAGAGCTTTTTCAATCGAGAACTCTCCAGAGCTATTTGAAGATACTTTCTGCATAAGATCAGAAAAGTGTTCGGTAGTCAGCTCACCTACTCTTAAAGCGTTTGTAGTGACATACCTACATACCCAGCAACCACCATCACCAGTACCAATACCATTACCATGAAACCACATTACCATACCGTACCTCCGAAACAACCATTAGTTACCATACGTTTTTGACATTTCCTTTAAAGAAACAGTGAATCAATCCGCCTTGAAAAAGGCGCACGTTATGACGAGTGATAAGAAATAAGAAAGCGTCAGCGCGGCGTGTACATCGAACATACATCACCGCGCGCGCTAATTCGCTCTGAAAAGAGCGGTTTGTTTGTTTGGGCCGTCGCCGTGCTTGATATCTTCAATGCAGCAGAAGTGAAGAGACGACGCAGGAGTTCGGACGCAGAGTTCTTCACAGACGCAGCGATGTTGACACGACGACGGCCCGCAGCAGAAAAGGACCGTCGCGCGGGCGGCGCCCGATTTTATAAGCGCGGCACACTACACCGCCGCGAGCGCGGATCGACCCGCGCGCCCCGCGCCTCGCGACCCGTGGCGTCGCGAGCGCGCCCTCTGTCGACGTGTTTAAACTTGTAAATATGTAAACTCAAACTATCCGCTACTTCCACTATGTTAATTGTAAATATAAATAGGCCAAAATAAATCATTCAACACAGACATCGGAACGAGTAACAAGTGTCTTATTTACTCTCGACCCCCTCACTCCTAAATTGGTGACCCCGACGTGATGTGAACACGCAGAATATCAAGAATCCACAAGAAGAAAATCAAAATTATCAAGAACACGCAATTTCAAGAATCCGCAAGAACATCAAGCATCCTAAAGAAGAACCACCATGTCGAAGCATCCCGAAGAATTCAGCGAAGCGCTGGACGGCACAACAGTGAGGAACGACGTAGCCACCATATCTCTTCCCGCCAGATTACCACCATTTTGGCGCCAAAATCCCCGCCTATGGTTCGCCCAGTTCGAAGCAGCTATCGCCGCCAGCAGAATCGGAGAAGAACAGAAATTCAACCTCGTCGTCCCGTTACTCGGCTGCAGCGATCTCGAACAAATCGCCGACATCATTCTCGAGCCACCCGTCACCGGCAAGTACAGCGCACTCAAAGACAGGCTGATTTCGACGTATCAAGAGTCAGACCATCGCCAGCTGCAGAAGCTACTCAGCGGACTCGAACTCGGTGACCAAAAGCCGAGTCAGCTACTGCGTAAAATGCGTGACCTCAGCGGCAAGTTGCTGTCCGACGAGGCGCTAAAAGTCATGTGGCTCAACCAGCTGCCCACACAAGTTCGCGCCGTGATCTCCATCAACACAGAATCGTCGCTCGAAATTCTAGCTGCAATGGCCGACAAAATGACCGAGCATTTCGAGTCGACAACAATCGCCGCAGTCTCCGCAAATTCCCCGTCATCAAGCACAGCCAGTGAATCTAACTCAATAACAAACCTACAAATCAATATACTATCAAAACAAATAGAGAAACTGTTCCTGGAAATCGCCGAGTTACGTTCAAGCCAACAACAGCGCGCGGCGTACCCCCGCCGCCCGCACTCCCGTTCCCGCTACCCGTCATCGTCGCGGTACCGCAGCGTTTCGCGTTCGCGCCAAAATTCACGCGCGCCGTGCAAACCGGGTGATGCAGAATGGTTATGTTATTACCACCACCGATTCGGCGATGAAGCTCAAAAATGTGAATCGCCATGTGCTAAGAGCAAGCAGGAAAACTAGAACATACATCGACCGTGGCGGGTGTCGATGTATACCAACCAAGCCGCCGCCTATGTGTGACCGTCGTCGATAGCAGAGAAAAATTCCTTGTCGACACAGGAGCCGACATATCAGTATTGGCAGCTCGAAACACGAAATATACCAAGCCCGCAGAAACTACCTACAAGCTATTCGCCGCCAACGGCACAGAGATTCGTACCTACGGAGAGCGCACCCTAGAGCTCAACCTAGGCTTACGAAGAAGCTTCAAGTGGACTTTCGTCGTCGCCAATGTGAAGACTTCAATACTAGGCGCAGACTTCCTAGTACACCACAAATTACTAGTCGACCTACACCAAAGAAAACTCATCGACCGTGTGACCGAGCTCAGCGTAAATGCCGTCAAAACAAATAACTGCGAAGAATCCATCTACATGATCAACAGCGACCACGCTCATCACGACCTGCTGAAGAAATATCCGGACGTACTACGACCTATGTCACTCAAGACTCCAGCCAAACATGACGTCACACATCACATTGAAACCACCGGACCGCCAATCTACTCTCGTTCGCGCCCTCTACCGCCCGACAAATACAAAGCGGCGAAACTAGAGTTCGAACGAATGATCGAGATGGGAATATGTAAGCCCTCAAAAAGTCCGTGGGCGAGTCCACTTCACGTCGTAAAAAAGAAGGATGGTTCGCTACGAGTTTGTGGCGACTATAGAAGGCTCAATGCCGTCACCGTTCCCGACCGATACCCCATACCGAGAATTCAAGATTTTACCTACCAACTTCACGGCAAGAAAATATTTTCAAAACTGGATTTAAAAATGGCATATTTTTGGATTCCGATCGCAAAAGAAGACGCTCAGAAAACTGCAATAATTACACCCTTCGGTCTCTTCGAATTTAACTGCATGACGTTTGGTTTAAGAAACTCCGGCCAAACGTTTCAACGTTTCATGCACGAGGTATTGAGAGGACTAGATGACATCGTATTCTGTTTTGTCGACGATCTGCTCGTCCACTCGAGAAACGAAGAAGAACATCGCCACCACCTGCAATTAGTACTCGAACGCCTAGATACCTACGGCGTCAGTCTAAACATAGATAAGTGCGAGTTCGACAAGAAAACAATAGAATTCCTCGGATACGAAGTCTCGGCAGAAGGCATCAACCCAACGCAAGAAAGAATTCAAGCCATAGTGAATTACCCAAAACCTCAGACAGTACAAGAACTAAGAAGATTTTTAGGAATGATCAACTTTTATCGCAGTTGTTTATCACACCAAGCCGAATATCAACATGAACTCAATAAGTACCTACATAACACCAAGAAAAACGACAAGACTCCGATCGAATGGTCACAAAACGCAGATCAAGCCTTTGAGAAATGCCGACAAAGCATACTCGAAGCCACAACTCTGACGCACCCGATACCTAACGCGCCGCTATGTTTATTTACCGACGCATCGAACACTAGCATCGGCGCCGTTCTTCAACAAAAGGTCGACAACGAGTGGAAACCACTGGCATTCTATTCGAAAACTATGAGTGAGACGCAGCGACGCTACAGCGTGTACGATCGCGAACTATTGGCCATGTATACCGCTGTCCAACATCTGCGAAGACTAATAGAGGGCAACGACCTTACAATATTCACCGATCACAAACCTCTAACTTACGCGCTAACAAGAACACCGAGTAGCAGCGATACACCACGAAGAGAACGCCAACTTCACTACTTAAGTCAGTTTTGCACAAGCATCAAGTACGTAGGTACACGGTGATAAGAACGAAGCCGCAGACGCCTTATCACGAATCGAAGAAATAGATTTTTCACACCCTGCAATCGACTACAATCAACTCGCTCAAGACCAAGAGAACGACGAAGAACTGAAGACCTGCATGTCCAACCCAAAACTCAAGTTTTCACGTGTCACATTACCAGGAGATCAACGACCCGTCATATGTGAAACATCGACCGGCAACTTTCGTCCGTACCTACCAGCGACTTATCGTTTTGACGCCTTCAAAGCTCAACACGAACTGAGTCACCCAGGTGTTCGAACAACAAGAAAAATCATGTGCACGAAGTTCTTTTGGCCAAGCATGAACAAAGAAGTCGGTTTATGGGCGAAGTCGTGTATCGGTTGCCAGCGCGGGAAAGTTCAACGACACGTTATCAGTCCGCTCAGCGAGTTTCAAAAATCAGCGCGTTTCGAACACATTCACGTGGATATCGTGGGACCGCTGCCACCTTCGAATGACTACAGATAACTACTTACGATGATTGACCGCTGCACAAAATGGCCGGAAGCAATACCGATACGTGACGTCACCGCCGACACTGTTGCTAAGGCGATCTACGAGGGGTGGATATCTCGATTTGGCTGCCCGTTACGTGTGACAACGGATCAAGGGAGACAATTTGAGTCAGCACTATTCACCGCCTTAATGAAAAAGTTTGGCATATCAAGAATTCGAACGACTGCATTCCACCCGCAAGCAAACGGTCAAGTTGAACGCTGGCATCGTACCTTAAAAGCCGCACTCATGGCGAGAAGCGCAACCGCATCACGCATGCAATGTCAACAAGCGTCGCACACTCCGAGCCCGAGCGTCGAGCTACAGCTACCGGTCACAAGCACACAGCGTGATACCTACGTCACTCGTACCGGCCGCACAGTGAAACCGAACGTACGCTTCGCTTAGGGGGGAGTGATGTAGTGACATACCTACATACCCAGCAACCACCATCACCAGTACCAATACCATTACCATGAAACCACATTACCATACCGTACCTCCGAAACAACCATTAGTTACCATACGTTTTTGACATTTCCTTTAAAGAAACAGTGAATCAATCCGCCTTGAAAAAGGCGCACGTTATGACGAGTGATAAGAAATAAGAAAGCGTCAGCGCGGCGTGTACATCGAACATACATCACCGCGCGCGCTAATTCGCTCTGAAAAGAGCGGTTTGTTTGTTTGGGCCGTCGCCGTGCTTGATATCTTCAATGCAGCAGAAGTGAAGAGACGACGCAGGAGTTCGGACGCAGAGTTCTTCACAGACGCAGCGATGTTGACACGACGACGGCCCGCAGCAGAAAAGGACCGTCGCGCGGGCGGCGCCCGATTTTATAAGCGCGGCACACTACACCGCCGCGAGCGCGGATCGACCCGCGCGCCCCGCGCCTCGCGACCCGTGGCGTCGCGAGCGCGCCCTCTGTCGACGTGTTTAAACTTGTAAATATGTAAACTCAAACTATCCGCTACTTCCACTATGTTAATTGTAAATATAAATAGGCCAAAATAAATCATTCAACACAGACATCGGAACGAGTAACAAGTGTCTTATTTACTCTCGACCCCCTCACTCCTAAACGTTCAATATATTCACAAACTTGTCGCAACTTTTTTGTCTCATGTTCTCTTTTAGCTCTATTAAAGAGAACAAGCGCCACAAATGTGTCGCTGGAACCATTCTTGCTGGTTGATCGAATACTTGGTTTCCGCGTACCGGAGGCAGTTGCATTAGATCGCCGAACAAGAGCACATTAAGACCACCCAACATTTCTTCACTATTCTTAAGTTGTTTTAATCTAGAGTCGATCATGCAAAGCATCTCATACGGGACCATTGATATTTCGTCAATAAATAGAAATTGTATATCTTTCCACTGTAACCGCATCAATCTGAGAAAATTTCCCGTCACCATGGGCATCTGGGTTATTCTTCCATCTTTTTGCACAGGTAGCTTTAGTGCAGTATGAAGTGTAGAGCCTCCAATCAAACGCGCTGCAACCCCTGTTAGAGCGCACACTTTAACGACAGTCTTGGCATGGCAACGGTTGGCTTGATTTTTCAGCAATTTGAACAAAAATGTTTTACTAGTTCCTGCATTCCCTGTTATGAAGAGCCTTAGTCTTTTGTCGTTTCCTTGAATCTGCTCTTGAATATTTTGTGTCACAAATCGAAACACTTCCGTCTGATCAGCATTCATAGCTCTGCAAGACGTATTGAACTCATCATCAGCCATACAATGTTCAGGTGCTTCGATTTCATCAATGGGTTCGTCGTTAGGTTGTAGATTTTGTTCGCGTGAACTTGGTTAAACGCATTTTCTAGCTGTCGGTCTCGTTCTCTAAAAAGTTGCATACGCTCGTTGGTTTGGCGGAGGAATTCTTCTTTTGCTAGGAATGCTTCCTGAGCGGTGTCGTGTTCTTCGAGTAACTCACATTCATTACGATACGGCATGTATTGTAGCAACAGACTATAATAATAGTTCTCGGGATCTGTTGCTGCTACAAAATATGTAACTCGTACCGTCGCTGGAACATTTCATACTCTGGTACACTAATAGAAGGATTTATTAACTATTAATAATTTGATTTATTAAAAGATAATAATTAAATTTATTAAATTTTAATAAATATTTTTTAACATTTAATAAATATTTATTTGGGAAAAAAGTACATTTATTAATATTTAATAAATATTTATTAATAGTTAACAAATATTTATTAACAGTTAATAAATATTTTGTGGAGTGTGAATTTGTCTCGCTTGAAATGTCATATGATATGAAGATTGCTTATAGACAAAAATCATCTTAACCTACTTTAAAACTTTGATAAATTCTACTTAATAAATGTTTATTAACTGTTAATAAATATTTATTAAATCCAGTGACGTTAAAAAATCATTTATTAACAGTTAATAAAGCTTATTAAATATTAACAAATCCTTCTATCAGTGTACCCTGAGGCGCAACGTTAGCGGCAAGACATGTTTGTTTATACACCCTCATACCATTCAGCCCTCGGCACGTGCTCACCTTGGCATTGGATCATACATCCAATCAATCATATATAATTAATATGGGACGAGAGCAAGAGACTCGTCAAGACGAATCAAACGAGACCAAACTCGATGGAGTTGCGTCGTTTAATTACGGAGTTCCTATGGCCACCTTCCGGCTCCAACATCAGACCCTGGTTACCATATAGTATCAAAGTACTCATCAAGACTAATCCAATGAGCCCAAACTTGATGGGGTTGCATCGTTTAGTTACGGAGTTCCTATGGCCACCTTCCAACTCCATCATCAGACCCTGGCTACCATATAGTATCAAAGTACTCGTCAAGACGAATCAAACGAGACCAAACTCGATGGAGTTGCGTCGTTTAATTACGGAGTTCCTATGGCCACCTTTCGGCTCCAACATCAGACCCTGGTTACCATATAGTATCAAAGTACTTGTCAAGACTAATCCAATGAGCTCAAACTCGATAGGGTTGCATCGTTTAATTACGGAGTTCCTATGGCCACCTTCCAACTCCATCATCAGACCCTGGCTACCATATAGTATCAAATTACTCGTCAAGACGAATCAAACGAGACCAAACTCGATGGAGTTGCGTCGTTTAATTACGGAGTTCCTATGCGCACCTTTCGGCTCCAACATCAGACCCTGGTTACCATATAGTATCAAAGTACTTGTCAAGACTAATCCAATGAGCTCAAACTCGATAGGGTTGCATCGTTTAATTACGGAGTTCCTATGGCCACCTTCCAACTCCAACATCAGACCCTGGTTACCATATAGTATCAAAGTACTCGTCAAGACTAATCCAATGAGCTCAAACTCGATAGGGTTGCATCGTTTAATTACGGAGTTCCTATGGCCACCTTCCAACTCCAACATCAGACCCTGGTTACCATATAGTATCAAAGTACTCGTCAAGACTAATCCAATGAGCTCAAACTCGATAGGGTTGCATCGTTTAATTACGGAGTTCCTATAGCCACCTTCCGGCTCCATCATCAGTCCCTGGCTACCATATAGTATCAAAGTACTTGTCAAGACGAATCTAATGAGCTGAAAGTCGATAGGGTTGCATCATTTAATCACGGAGTTCCTATGGCCACCTTCCAGCTCCATCATCAGATCAGCTCTATGTCACAATAACATTGCATTGTCATCCGATTTATACATGCATTCTAAATTTCAGCTCAATCGGAAACCGGGAAGTGGATCAAATTTAAGTTGCAAGATTTGATTACAGAACGACAGACAACGGGACAGGTGAAACTAAATAAAAGCTTGTAAAAACAGATGTTCGCCGATTCTCAGACCTACCCGATATGTACACAAAATTTCGTTTAAATCGGTCCAGCCGTTTCGGAGGAGTATGGGAACGAAAATTGTGACACGAGAATTTTATATATTAAAAAATATATTTGGTGATGTCATGTCATGCCTTTGTTTCTCCTTCAGTATGAGAAGACAAAGCGCGGTAAAAAATCAAATTAAATCACAGTTTCATATTGGTATAGGTAACAAAAGTTATTTTGTTTCTGATATTTAATTTCTCCGAAGTGTAGTGGAAAACGTCGTGTATTCACGTGTAAATTTGCCATTGCTGTTTTTGGCTCTATAAGGCTCTGGCCTGGCGGCTCGTGCGTTAAATACGCCTCGGATGCAATGACAAAGTTTCCTCATTTGAATCCAAATATACTATTTGCATCGCTGCGCTGCCATGCCACCGCGGCCCATGTTCAACGGCGGACTTTTGCTACGAGAGCTACGACGTATGAAGGTTATGGAGTGCTACGCTTACGTTCCTAATATCCTTCGTTTATAACTTAGGTACTGACTGTACCTAAGTTATAAAAAGCAAAATATTTTAAGATGCGTATTTAGTGTTTTCCTGATTACTTTGGACGGTAATTGTAAAAGCTATGAAGGATTGTTGCTTATAATTATGGAACGCCTCTACGAGAAGACGGTGGTGAGCTGGGCAGACCACCGCAGTGTCCTCCGGGCGATCGTCACAATAGTGACATCCGGGCGTTTCCTCCCGTTTATATGTAGGAACCTCCCGAAACATCCGTACCCGGTGAGTACCTGCATCGGGCGGTAGGTGAGGACACCATGAAGCCTCTCCAGCTACGCCTCAAAGAAGGGACTTATCGCCACTATTGTGGCTTGCCCTTCGATTTAGTGTCTCGTGGGCCTTGCGTAAAATATGACCAGAACAAACTTTTTGCACAGTTAACAAACGTTTTGACATAGAACATGAAGGATCATAGCGATTAGTAGGCTACGAACATGATAATTATAAGCTGTTACCAGAACATTTTCCTCAATAATAATAATTAGCTGTCATGGTCATTTAGCAAGTACAACCTCAACAAAAAGAAAAAGGGATGGGCAATATTTTGTTAAGATCCACGCGCATTTTGTGTGTTCCTGTTTAATTTGGACGGTACCTACTTGTAAAAGCTATGAAGGATTGTTGGTTTTAATTAGGGAACGATCTTATCCTTGAGTGTCTCGTGGGCGTTTCATAAAATATTCATACATTTTAATATATTTAAAAAAAGTTGCTTATAAAATCTATTCTTTTGACTGTGAAACCTAAGAAAGAAAGGCATAGTCCCATGCCTTTCTTTCTTAGGTTTGAACGCGGTTAGAAGAGTTTTTTTAGGTGCCGTACCTCAAAAGAAAACAAGTTAACCCTTTTAGGACCACTTTATTGTCTGTTTGTCAGTCTGTCAAGACCCTTTATCTCGGGAAAGCAGTTTCCAGTTAAAATTAAAACCATATAGGTAAGTTAAGTATGATCCCTTAGAGCTTTGGAAAAAGCAACCCTTAAACTAGTCTACACAGTCAAAAGAAATGGCCGTTTATGTCGCAAGTTTGTTCAGAACCCTCGGTGCGCGAGTCCCATTTTGCCAATTTTTTTGTTGTTATTAAGACCAAAAAGCCTTTCAAACGCTTGACTGTTTGAAACAAGCTTCAAAACTTTTCTAGAACAAGACAGACACGCTTTTAGTCTGACTCACGTTCCTTGATTATTCAATTTAGCCGAGAAATTCCGCAGTATGAAAATAAAGGACGTCGGTGGGCGTTGAGGGAAAAGGTCAAAGGTAAAATGCGTAGGTTTGCTGTATTAGCCTATTTAATCCATTTTCTGTATTTATCTTAGAAGAAAATGTATTTGATTTTAATAACAAACGTGCTTATTTTAATAGGATTTTTTGCTTTGTACTCTTTATTTTCACCTTATTTTATGGCACAGGTTCTCGAATCAATACGATACATTATTGTTGTATGCTGGAGGTAGTCGCTGTTACTAGTCAATATTGAATTACTTTTGTATCAAATTTTACTATTCTGAGAAACTATGTAGCGGGCTTACCTTATTTCATCGAACCAAAGTGGAGATTGGTTTTTAAAAAGAACTTGCAAATACCCGCGGTTTCGTTTTTCCAACCAGAATAACAAGCCTAGCCTATGCGCTATCCTAACCTAGGTATCTCTGTGGCAAATTCATCCAGATCCATTCAGATTACTTGCTAAACATGTGTATTATAATATGCACCTGGGTTTCACAAGCTGTTACGGGCGCTATTTTGCGTTTACAGCAAAATTTTAATGTATTTGGGTCAACCTGTGGCCTAGATTTCCGAATGATTGATGAAGTTGAACGGAGAGACTTACATTTAAAATCTGAGTGTTCCTGTTGTACCTGCCAATTGATCCTATCGTTGGGGTTTTAAATAACTTAAATTCTATATCTACCTATTTCCTGAAAAAAATAAAATAGGTTTGTGGAACACTGGAACATTCTCTTTGATACATACTCGTACCTACATAGTGTAAATGGTATCACAACGAAAAAAAAAAACATTTTTCTCCTCACCAATTAATTACCGGTGTACAGCTTCGTTCCACTTGATAAATAACTACAAGTTACATTGTAAAGGCAAAATACCTTGAGAAATATTTTGCTCCAGCTCCATTTGTATCCTTTCTAGGGTAAATAAATATTTTTTTTTGGTTTTTGTAGTTGATTGAGATTAAACCTTTAGTAATGTCTTATGGTTTTGTGTTTTTACTTTTATGTGAGGTGAGAGAGGATCGCCAGGGAGCTCGTGGTTAAATAGTAACATCCGCTCGGGTCGATCGTCAGGTTAAGCCGCGCTGACCTAGGTCGTTTATTCCGTGTTTACTTCGTGACTCGATAAGCACGATAAGATCCGGTCCCGGCTGTCAATTGTAGATCTTTGACAGTCGTTACAGGTAGTCAGTGGCCTAAAAATCTGACAATCAGGCTTGTATGTGCCAAGAGTTTATGTTTAACCCAGTATTAACTAGGTTATGGAAATCCGATAAGCAGACGGTGGTCCCTGTAAAATACTGGTATTCAGCTGCATACAGATAGTCTGGAAGCCGACCCCATTAGTAAAAGGCTAGGCAGGTGATAAGAGGATCGCCAAGGATATAGGTGGTTATGTACTTACAATAAAATAAAAAGCAGTAAAAGATGCTCGTACAATTTACGTAATGATTTTAATTATTTTTTCTCGTTTATATTGATACAATTTCATAGCTCGCTAAGGTCGGGATTTGTATCCATAGTTTTTTCTCAGTTACAAGTAGGCCATAATTAAAAAAATACCTATCTATTAAAATACAGTAATGCCTATACAAAATACAAATACGCAGATAGCAATATTTATGTATCTACAGAAAGACAATGTTCTGAGCAATACTTTGCAAAACGGCTTATAAATCCCTGCTCGAACAAGTTACTATACAAAATTAATGTTCTCTACTTCAAAACTTTTTAGGCTTCAACTATTTAGGAGGTTTCACACTGTTAAAGTAATAACTGAGATCAAACAGAAATGTGTGTGTATAGAACCCTAACTGTATTTTACAATTCTATTTAATTTTAATGTTTAACATCAACTAGTAATACTTTACAGGTCATATTACATAATATTACAACTTATTTCAAGGATCGTGTAGTTCAACATAGGAAAGTAATTTGACGATACTTTAAACAGATATGTACTTTTGAAAGATACAATTACTTATCAAATCTTACTAATGGTGATTTCTTAATTAGGGCAAAGTAGGAATGTTAGAAAATGCGGGTACAAAAACGATACTTTGACGAACTCAGGAAGAATGTCATGTTCGAATAGCAAATAGAAAAATGGGTTAACAAAGATTATAATTTTTTTTTTGTGTTTTTATCGGTCTCATAGACCAGATGCATTTTAAATAACTTTAGATAAGAAGCAGTAAAGCTAAAGTATCACGTAATCCTCTGCTTCCCGAGAGAATCCTAACTCTTACAAATAAATAGATATATTCATATACTAAGTATGTGTACGTTTTTGCTTTGCAAAAAGTTAGTATTGTGGTATTGTCTGCATAGACCGTTAGTAAGTTTAACTTAAAACAATGAGTTAGCACCTGAGAGAAAATACAATGTTTACCAGATAGGCCAATATGACGCATGTTGTGAATTAAGCTGTCAGAATATAAATATAATTAACTTAGAAAATCATTTTTTTACAAAAAAATAGTAAATTCGTTTTCAAAGATTCCTTCGACGACTATTTGTCAAAGCTTGCAATCGAAAAACAGTAAGATATTCCCCTGAAATCGCTTTATTAATACATTTATATAAAACTGAAAAATAGTATTTGACAATGTTTTTTTTAAGACTTTTGATGTATTGACTTCTATCTAAATAATTATAAGTCTTAGACGATCAGTACCTACCCATATTTACAAAATGCACTCATCGTGCGACAAAGTAGCTGCCAATTGAAAGAGCAACTGTTATTATTATACTATCATGCAGTTTTCAGTCAACGACTCATTTGTTCTAAATGGAGATTATAGTCACATTTTGTACCATCATTTACACCCGTACTCACGCTTATCATAACTACCACTAGTTCTGTACCGGAAGAAGTGTTCATAGAGATAGAAAAGGATCTTCTAAACTTTTTTTTTGTATTATAGGTAATCATTGACACAAATTACTTATTACTCGAAGTGGACGACAAAACTTTACGAAATGGATACATTATACGCGTGACAAATGTTAATATTTTTTTATCATTTTGTTTGCCCCTAACGCGAACGTTCCATGATGTCGCCGCTGCGTAACTATTTAGTCTACTTAATACTCAGTCTCATATTTGTTGGCGATAATTCAGAAGTGTTTGTTTAAGTGGCAATGCGGTGTTTTAGGCCTCGAAGTTCCCCAACAAGATCAGCGTCGTCTGCGATGAAACGTTTTTCAATTCTTCGTCCTTTGGCTGGATCCTGTTGACAAGGTTACATAATGTTAATTTGGGAGTATAAGTTCATTAATAAGTAAATACAATTTTCAGCTGAATCACTTATAGCGAAGCACTGGGTGGAGTTGGTACATGTAGTGGTTCCCCCCGGCGCCGATTGACCCGGCCTCGGGGCCCACTGTGTCACCCGCCAGCCCGCCACTCCGCCACTCCACCACCCCCGGCCCGGCCATGCTATTTTTAGACTTCGAAGCTTCCACAGTCTTAGTGCGTTCACAAACAATGAAACATTTATATTTATTGACGTTGAGTACCTACACTTTTTATGTCGTCAAGTCAAGGATAATAATCATTGTTTATATTGAATCTTCGGTACCTAAATATTTTAGAAAAAGGGTTTGGAAGTGTTAAGCTGTTTAAGATTACTTACTTGTGAGTTTTTATTCGTGTTCTTGTCCGCGAAGTATTGTACGATGGTATCGTAATAGGCATTGCTCCTTTTGTTCTGAGTGTTCTGGTGTCTGTGAAATGGATTGTTGGCGGGTCGCGGCATCACAACTTCCTTGTCGCCAGTTTTAGGTGTTTCAGTAGATATTTCTGGGGCAGCAGTAGTCACGCTTCTCTTGTTTCCATTCCAGTTGATGAACCCGTCATCTGATCCATAGTCATCTTCGTCGATCCTGGGCACGGTCTTAGGCACGTGGTACAGGGGTTTGCCTGCTAATGCCTTCAGCTCGCGAACATCTTCGTCCTCAGTGTCATGCTCTTCGTAATCAACAGGCGGGAAGGCTGCGCGGGCATTCTCGCGCCGCCTCTGTGCGTCTTGTGCCATTTGTGTAAGGATCAAATTGTCGAGAAAGGCTGCACTGACGTCATCGACGTCGTTAGCTTGCCAGCGGGGCGTGGTGTCGCTCTCGAACCAAGTTTCTTGACCAATTGGTAGCGCGGCTAGTCTCTCTTCTTGTCTCTTTGGCGCTTCATTTGCAATGAAGTGACCATAAGGGTCATAAAAGTAGGGGTATGGCACCTGAGCCGCGTGCATTTCAGGGACACTAATCGCCGGTGCATCATAAAAGTATTGTACTTTCGGGGCATAGTAGTATTCGTCATCTGGGTACTCTCTAGAGTTTTGCGGGTACATAGGCCATCCCTGCATAGGGTAAGCCTTGGCTTGTGCTACCAAGTAGCCAAGTAAGACCGATAATAGCCTACAACAAAATAAATACCGTTAATTATGCACTTTAAAAAACTTTAAAGTCATTTTAAAACAAGAGTAAATGAAAATTTTCTTTTTTCATTTAAATGCTTATAATAATAAAACAAATTAAAGATTAAAAATCACCAAAATCCAAAACATTTGTTATATTATTTCTAAATTTATTCACGGGTTTTTAAAAAAATGTTATAAAAAAAAGCTCACCTCAAGCTCGAAAGCCGCATGTTGCACATAATTCACTGATAGATGTTAGTCTAGGCGCGATCGGAACACGACTACAAGTATGAGGGGAGGGCCGGCGAGCTTTATAAGCAGCTCGCCCACGCGCGCCGCCCACACGTTCTCAATGAAACAGTGCCCCCCGAGCACCCCCAGTTCACCCCCGACCCCACAGCAGCCCCGCGACCCGGCCCCCCCCCAGCTACCCTCAACCCGCGGCATTTTGCTATCGATCGCGGCCACAGATTATTCATCTTGCTGTGACACTGTTTTTACTCCTGAAAACTGTTGGTGGCTGTTTGACGAGGGGTTACTTCATAACATTTGATTACGGTTTAGAAATATCGATGCTTATTTCAAGGGATTAAGTGTGCCAGAAGGGTGAGATTTGTCTGCTGCGCCGTAGGACGCACGAAATACTCGTACACTTATATGCAGACGTAGTATACTAACGCTACGGGTTAAATTTAGAATAGGATCCGTTAGGACGAGTTCAGAATACTTAAGACAACATAAAGTACTTCAGTCCTTCTGGATGTTCATAGTTTTACAACTTAAGGCTTTGAAACAGAATTCTTAACTGGTTTCTAGGAATGTTGCCGTATTAGTATCTTGAAAGTTTGGGTTCTACATTACATAGTTTTCAATTTTCTGTGATGCGAAAGTTGTTAACAAAGATAATACGGACTTAAGATTTTTCAAGGTTTTCTTGGTAATCCTTACTTTTATCTTAAGCTAAGATATATAGCTTATATAGCTTAATATAAGATGAAGTTTAATAAATAGAATCAAATATTATTATTTAATGGTAACTTTGGCACTTACATAATGATATGACATTTAATAATACACCAGTAAGTGACCAGAATGGGTGGTGGTGGAGGTTAGTTTATTTTTTCTACACAAGGTTTCTTTTATCATTTAAAAATAACCTTCATTCATACTGAGCTATCCATTCAGCTTCTTTAGTGCTTCATAGCATTCATATGTATGACACAGGCAAGGCAATTAACCCCAAGAGAGCCTTCAGTAATAGCCGTACTCCGGTACTCCGACATAAGTGTGGCTCAGTATAAAACTTGTGTAGGACGTAATGACTGGGCTGCGTCATGGGAAGATGCTACACGAGTCTACGAAAAAAGAGCGCTTACTTTGTCTGCGTGGTGGAGTATAACTAATGTATTTTTATGATGTTATTAATTTTTACCCGACTACAGTGAATCCCAAAAAGAGAGCGCGGTTATTCGTGATGAACTATTTACAAATTTCATCAATCTTTTAACGGTATGCTGTTTTTGAAAAATTGGCCGCGATGACCAAGTTTTCTTACTTGAATCAAAATGTTACTATTCTCAATACATCGAGCTTATGATCCAACACTGTGACATCAATTAGTACATTCGTTTTCGTTCTCCAAAAGTGTCTGAGAATATGGCGCCATTTTCGGAAACTTAGAGAACATGTAGAGGGCAGCAGTCACGACCAGAAACGAAGAAAAGTCTAAAACTGGAACTTATTACAATTGCGACAAATTCAGAAAATCAGGCAGATGATAATTGTAAGATGGCGATGAGAAGTGGTTACCTATTTCAATACGTTCTACATAAGAAGTTGTATTCTTTGGTATTGATAAGGTATACCCCGTATACCTATTCTTGCATCAAAAATCTGTTACATTTTTGCTTGTATGCCTTTAGAAACAATCTCAACGACTTATGAAGTACACACGGCGATAGATCAACCTATACAAAACCAGTTTATGCGGATCTCTCATTGTACTTGAAATTTATGGTGTACGATCCGTTGTTGAGAGAGCAGCATAAACTGGTTTTGTATAGGTTGATCTGTTGCCGTGTGTACCTATGTTTAAAAATTAGGTGTTCTAAATATAAGAACTTTAAGAAAGACATTTCAGTGTCATTTATTTGAGGTTTCCGGCTACTGGGACCGCAATTAACTAGGACCGCGGTCCCAGTCGCCGGATCCGTAAAAAATAAATATTTTTCTTCCAGCGACTGGGACCACTCATAGATAACTTTAAAAAATTCAAGCCAAAATTAGTACAGTCAAACGAAAAAATTTATAAATTATTTATATAAATATCATTGACTCGTTCTAGACATGATTTTATCTTATGCGCTTAGTAATAGATTAAGCTAGCCCGTTTTGACATAATTTACACATGCAGGTAAATACACACAAAGGGAATAGCATTGTATAATACTATCCCTCTCTAACTTTATATTTTAACACAGTTAAGGCTGATTTTGTGATAATTACTTACTTGACTGATTTTGTGTGAAGCCATAACGGCCATTTTAAACTAATTGTGATTGACATAGATAGTACCACGTTTATTATTTTTATTGTGTTTTTTTTTATTATATTTCCGGTACCAGTAAAAGACTGATTTTGTAATAAACAATTACTTTCTGATTGTTAATTATTTAAAAATTGTTGATTGTTATGCACGATTTATGTGTTTTTTTTGTTGATTGTTGTTAACATGATCTAAGTGTATGTTTGCTTGTGACGATCGCCCGGAGGGCACGGTGGAGCACACAGTGGCGATCTGCCCAGCGTGGGCGGAGCACCGCCGTGCCCTCGTAGAGGCGATCGGTGGCGGCGATATACCGCGTCCGGCCCTGGTTCAGGCCATGGTCCGGAGCGAGAGGGAATGGGAAGCGGTCACCACCTTCTGCGAAGCAGTAATGCTAGCAAAGGAGGTGGTGACGCCCGGCGCCCATGGCGCCGGGCGCCACGAGACGACTCCCGGCCACCGTAGATGCGGGCCTGTGGGTGGTGAGCAATGGGTAGTTCACCGTCCGTCCGTCGATTGACGACAGGCTGTGTCGACGGTGCGTTCGTGTTTCACGCGCGCCTCAAAGAGAGTCAGCAAAGCAGAGGGGCTTGCCAGAGCCTCCGCCTGCCGGGATTGCGGGTTGTTCGAAAGAGATACCGCGGCCTCGGAACGTAAAGGGCAAAAGAAGAAACATGGGTAGGTTTTAGTCAGTACAAGTAGAGCGGGGGAAGTCATTGGATGATTTCCCACCCGAAAAAAAAAAAGTGTATGTTTAATTATGAAAGTTTTAAATAACAGAACTGTAGTCAGTGGTTGTGTTTATTATATCAATAAATGATGTTTTTAAATCAAAAAGGATTTTTCTTCAATTGTTACATCTAAAAAATTTTTGTTTGACTGTACATTTTTTTTTATTTCAGTTATCATATAAGTGGTCCCAGTCGCCGGAAGAAAATTATTTATTTTATACAGATCCGGCGATTGGGACCGCGGTCCTAATTAATTGCGGTCCCAGTCGCCGGAAACCTCATTTATTTTTTCTAATTTTTGAGATGTTTTTGTGCTGATTAAATACCCTGTTAAGAGTAGAAGGGCAAAGTAATTTTAATGCCAACGGTGGTGGTGCCTGTACAAATAAAACATTTAATAGAATAAAGTTGTTGCATTATTTTAAGCCAATAATAATTATTATATCTTCTATTATATTTAAATTTATTCAGCAGTTTAAAAAAATAACCTTTAACAGAAGAATAATTTTGAATGCTACGATGATAGCAAGTGGGCGTCTAACCAACGTTCATTAAAGAAAGTCTTTCTAGATCCATGAATATTCAAGACGGAAAAATTTATGTCCAATTTGATAAACTATTTTTTTTATATTATATAAAGTCTCTATCAATTAGACGGTTTCAAACGTGAATGGGTCTTAGAAAACATGAATTGGTCTAAAAATAAATTCCAAAGACGCTGCCCATGACAGCAAAGCAAAGTTTTCCTTATGTGAACACAAATAAGGAAAGCTTTGACGTCAAAGGACTTTTATGTGACAAAAAATATAATAACGCAAAGATGTAACAAATTTCTTAGAATTAGAATTAGATTTATGAGGAATAAACATAATTGGTGTTACGATTACAAAAGTCGCAAAGGTTAACGAATCACGTTTGCCGAAACGTTTGTCTTCGGACAATCACCTACAGGATTTTTCCGCCTAGCGTGTTTCGTGAAAATTTGAGACAAAACTTAATATTAAGTGGATAAAAGAATCTACGCGTGGGAGGTAGATAACGGTGAACCTAAGAACCTACGTCATAAAAGTGTTGCTTCATTGAATACCAAATACTATTTTTCCGTTTAGTGTCTTTAAGAGTAAATTATTATGATAAATATTATATATTCTGTACATTGATTTTCAGAATATTATTGCTTATGTGTGGAGAGGGAGAGGAAGGTCAAGGAAAAGATGGGCAGGTTTTGTGAGAAAATTTAAATAATAGCATGACGGCTGATAGAGAATGGAAAAAGAAATGTATTACGCTGCCGACTCCAAGCAACATATTACAGGGGTAGGAAGATGTTGATGATGAGACTACTCTAAGAAGAAACAGCGAAACAAATCAGACGTCACATAATGGTCAAATGAAGGAGCACCATTCGAATAAGTGCCTGAGTGTTCTAAAGACGAATTAACAAATATTTTTATGGACCATAAGACAAGAACATAGTCTATTAAAATAACTTCTGCTGGGTTGTGGGTTGTTCGAATGAGATAGCGCGGCCTCGGAATATAAAGAGCAAACGAACATGGATAGGTTTTAGTAAAAGTCTGACACCCTTCCACTCCGCGCAGAGCCAGAGATATGTGATGATATGTTATTTCATGACCTCCCATAAGAAAAAACGAGGCAAGTGCGAGCTGGACTCGCACACCGAGGAGGGTTCCTTACAAATTTGCGACATAAACTGCCATATCTTTTGACTTCGTAGACTTAGACGGTTGATTATTTCACGACACAAATGAGTCACAGAGTTGAGCATATGTTTCTAATTTCAACTTAATACCTCCACGCATTCCTTAGGTAAAGGGTCTTTACCGCAAACAAACAGACAGACAGATGGACAACAAAGTGATCCAATAAGTGTTCCATTTTATTCCTTTTGAGGTACGGAACCCCTTAAAGTGGTCCCTCGTTTTATTTATAGCAATTACTTACTATTTGGTAGACAAATAGTTTAGTGCTTTTTAATCATCCTGCCAAACATTATGGAAATACTTTTCAAGATAAGTTATTGAAGCATTTCTCACTTATCCATTGACAAAGAAAAGAACGTAATTGATAAAAGTATAAAGTATAAGTACGGATACTGGTAATATATTCCCATAAATTCCGTACTAAAGATATTTACGACTAAATAGGTGCTTTTTAGACCACTTAATTCGTACACGTGGAATACATAACTCCGTTTAAGTATTCGTACTTTGTTGAAATCCCAGACGAGTGTTGTGGGAGGGCAAAATGTACCTGTTAAAATGGAGTTATATTACTACACACCTATAATCCCGAAGGGTTAAGCAGAATTGTACCTGTAGAACACCCACATTGTATAAGACCCATTTAAGTAGTAATACAGCAACATAACATACGGTTAATTAAGCGAAAGGGATAGACCGTGGTTCTGGTTGGTATATGATTATTGAGAAAGGAAAGATTTACAAAATTAAAAAATACATAATTGAGGAATTGTTACCTTATAGGACTATTTTATTTCGGAGACGTGTGGAAGTATCAAGTTCAAATTCTAGGGACGGCAGATTAAACTACATAAGCCAAACTTATGTTGTTTATAATATCGTAAAGAGAATGATTACATGAGTTATGTGCGTTGTTGATCTATGTTTTAATTTAAATGAATGTTGTTGCATTATGATTAACAAAGAGCAAGCAACAAGATTTATGTGGTTTAGTCTGCCGACACTAGAATCAAAACCATATGCTCAAGTCTGTGGTACCTTGGAGCTGTGAACAAATAAATGAACGGTACAAGTCTACGCAGTCATAAGACGGCCGTTTACGTCGTAAGTTTGTACGAAACCCTCGTAGTTCGATTCGATCTTGCCCCGTTTTTTTTAAACTAATGTTGATATGACTTTCAGTATCGGATATATGGAAGAGTTAAAATAGATTTATGAAATAGAAGCGTGTGCAAAATGTCTCTTTATTTCGTTGAACCATTTTAATCTATCGAAACTTATTAATATACGAGCTTTAACTCGGAGTAATTTTAGGGTATGTAGAACTTGGTGGTTTTCCCACATTCGGAATAATCAAAAGTTGTACAGTATATATTTTATGTGGCATATGAAAAGTTCAAAGGTCGCCGGTTTAGTTAAAATCTATATCGGTAACTGCACCAATCGGTTATATGGATTCACATCTACAGGTTTCGTAACTGTTATAGATCGCTGAAAGTTCCCACGGGCGGTGGTTCTCAGCTAGGGGTAGGTCGGGAGAGGGGGTCGTATCGGGTGAAATTCGGTGCATTCGAAGTGCATCGTCAGGTTTGGGAGCGGAAGTCGTCACAAACAAGGGTTCAATGGCCGACTGGCGCCTTGCCGTCGAAGCACTATGCGAAATGTTGCGAAAATCTCCCTTTAATATACATATACCTATTGGAAGCCTAGCAAAAAGCGTGTTTCGAAGCAATTACGTCGTTGTGAAAAACTCTGCAACCTTTCAAAGTTTACATAAAAGCTGTTTTTCAAACTTGTTTTTTCCTTCATAAGGAAAGGTCACGTTTTAGGGAACTTGGTTTGTTATTTTGTTTAAGATGTATCAAGAAATACTAATTAATTTGTTATGGAATTTAATACGACGATAAAGGTCATATTTTGCACGCAGGCTACCTAGGTACGCCGGGGTGCCGGGGTTGTGGGCTGTGCGAAAGAAAGAATAAACGTTTATTGTCTCCATTATTACAGCTAGTAGTACAGATAGAGATACCGCGGCCCCGGAACATAAGGGCAAAAGAAGGAACATGGGTGGGTTCTAGTCAGTATAAGCTTGACACTCCCCCCGTTCCGGGAGAAGTTATTTGATTATTTCCCATCTGCATAAAAAAAAGACTACCTAGGTTTAATTTTCCCTGAATCATATAACAAATATGGCTTTTCACACTCGTAGGGTTTTGAATAAAATAAGATTAATTGCACTTTTTTGAGAAAAATGATTCTTGAAAAAAATTTAAATCGAAAATCTTCCGAAGTGGTTCTACGACCGTTACCTCACAAGACGATGTTTTATGATAGTCGGTTCCTTGACAGTCGTAACAGCTAGTCAGTGTCCCAAGTCTGACAATCAGTCTTACCAAGGGGTATCGTTTTACCCAGTGCGGGCTGAGATGTGGAAGTCAGATATGCATTCGCTTCATGAAAAATACTGGTATTCCGCTGGTAATTGCATCAGATTAGACTGGAAGCCCACCCAAATAAAGTTGGAAAAAAACTAAGGAAATGATGAGGCTTAAAGACGAAATAAATGGATGCTACACGGTAGGCACACAGAGCTAAGCCAAACCAGTTTATAAAGTTTTTCCTTTCTATGTTTTTATATTTTTAGATTATCACTTTGTTTTCCATGTAAAATATGGTTGTCCAGCTGTATCCGGTAAGACTGGAAGCCGATCCTGAAATAGTTGGGAAAAGGCTAGGCAGATGATGTCTTTGTTTTGACACTGGAGTTATTTTTTTTTTCCTGTAGTTAAATATGTACTCAGTTTATTTTCTGAAATCTTATCTCTAACCCAGTATCACTTTACACCACATAATTGCTGGTATTTGCGTCATTCAAGTATTAATATTAACTTTTATCTATACCCAGCTTATGGGTTTTTCAAGAGGACTTGACGTATAATCACTGTAAGCCGTAGTGTGCATTATTCTCCTGCTTTAATCCCAAGTTATTTGGGGTCGGCGCAGCATGTCTTACACATTTTGCCCACACTAGGATTTTTTCTTGTATGGTGGGTGCGTTCAGATCATACGAATATGCATACACCAACCGCCGCACCCGGAACAACTATCTGTAGGCCATACAAATATCTGTTCCGTGTGGGGTTCAAATCCGCGACACGCAGCGTAGGAGCCAATTTCTCAGCTACGAAATCTGTTTCAATTTCGGTTAATTTAATAAATAATATTTAGTTCAAAATCCTTACTAATATTATAAAAGCTAAAGTGAGTTTGTTTGTTTGTTACCTCTTCACACTTTAATGGCTAAGCCGATTGTTATGGATTTTGGTACAGAGATAGTTGGGAACCAGGAGACGGTTCCCAACTATACGGTACTATACGGTAATTTTTATTTAAAAAAAGTGGGATGTGAGGGAGAAAGAGGAAAGAAAGGCAAAACTTAGCGTTGCTATTACAAATCAATAAGGCGCAAGGGTAACTGTGTTACCCCAAATTTAACGCGGGCGAAGCCGCTGGCGAAAGCTAGTTATCAATAAAACTTAACTCCGGCGTCGCTGTGGACTCCAAGTCTTCAAAGGTTATAGAACCGCAGTGGCATAGTCACTCCACTCTTGTTGATTTTTCTGCAAAATTACAGCGTATTGAAAGGTCTTGGTTTTTAATTTAATTGACTTATCGGGCAATTCGTTTCTATTTTTGTTGAAATTTTAAATCATAAACTTTCGATGTCTTAAAACTATACTCTCTGCGATGCCAGTTTTAATATTATCGAAACCATAACATAAGACTCAATTTTTATAGTTGAGGTTTGAATCCAAGTGTCAATGACGAATAACTGTAAAATTTAACAAAACAATAACATTGTATGTAATTTTACTTACTATGTTCGTTTTGATTTCAATTTTATGTAATTAACAAACTGATTTGTTAAATTATTTTTTTATGTTCTTTACAAAGTTTTGACTTAATGTATATTACATCATATGGATTTTATAAATGAATTCTTAACAGTAAACATATTTTTAAGCGTCCTTTACAAAATGGAATCTATAGAAATTCGTCCACACCCGTTTGCTTAGCAACACAAATAGTTATATCAAACCATCCCACGTTTTAAAGAGAAGTCTTCTGCTAGATTTAATATTAAATCTAACACCCGGGTGAAAATAATTGGGTCATCGAAACTCTACCACGTGTAGGTACATTGAATCAAACTGGGAGGAGGATTTTTTTTATTAACAAAAATAAATCTTACTAATATTATAAATGCGAATGTTTGTGAGGATGGATGGACGTATGGATGTATTGATGTTTGTTACTCTTTCACGTCAAAACGGCTGAACGGATCTTGATGTTTGGCACAAAGGTAAATTATAGTCTGGAATAACACATAGGATACTTTTTATTCGATATCAAGTGGGCGAAGCCGCGGGCGCCAGTTAGTTAATAATGTTTTATTCAATCATCCATCTACCTTTTTCTTATTATGTTAGGGTCGGATTCCAGTCTTACCGGATACAGCCGAATACCGGTATTTTACATAGAGTGACGGTCATCATAACTATCATCCAAAACCTAGTTAATACAGTATCTAGTTCTTGGAAAGATATACGGAACACAAAGGGCAAAGTAATGAACATGGATCGGTTTTAGTCAGCAAAAGTCTGACACTCCTCCCCCGCTCCGCCCAGAGCGGGGTGGTTATTTGATAATTTCCCGTAAGAAAATAACCGGGCAAGAGCGAGACGGATTCAGACAATAAGGGTTTCGTAGAAACTTGTGGCATAAACGGCCATATCTTTCGAATGCGTAGACTTAGAGATATGATTTTTCCACGACTTCAAAGGACTACAGATTTGAGAATGTAGTTTTAATTACCTTCATGCGTTCCCAAAACAAATGGTCTTGATAGACAGACAGACAGACATACAACAGAGTGATTCAAGAAGGGTTCCGTTCCTTCCTTTGAGCTACGAAACCCTAAAACAACAAAACAAAGTAGATACATTATCGTGTCACACCGCATATGATTTTGTGAAGAATAGGTGAGTAAGTCGGTATACACCACGCAAGCTCGCTGAACATATGAATCATTCGAGGCCAGTGGAAAAGTCCAGCGGGAAAACAACCACTAGTGGCATCGTAGGAAACATTGTATGTTTACTATCGCCGGTATCATGAAATATCATGAATAAACGACTGTGATCATGACACAGTCGTTTGACTGTGTCATGATATTTTGACTGCCAGTCCATTGGACTGCGAGACAACAAAGACAAGGTTTTCTTTTATATGGCATATTATCAAGGACTTTCTTCTGCTGTCAGCGAAGTGGAAGAAGGCGGGAGTATCGGACTTTTACTGACTTAATCCCATCCATGTTCCTTTTTTTGCCCGTTGTGTTTCGGGGCCGCGGTATCTCTTTCGAACAACACGCAACGACCTGCAAGCCCGGTACAAACCGCAACCCAGGGTAAACCTGCAAACCGGGAACAAACCGCAACCTTGGGTATGATACCCCTGTGTAACACTGCCTCCTTGTCAGATTTACGGGCCACTGACTGCTTAAAGACTGTAAATAATCGACAATTGACACTTGGGACCAACGCCTAAACGTGCTTTGCGAGGCACGGAGGAGCCTCAGTTTGTAATGAGTGGTCATTCATCTGCGAACCAACCTAGGCAAACGTCGCTGAACCTAAAGTTCGACCCGAGCGGTTGTTATTATGTAGCCACGAGCTCTTAATGCATCCTTACGGATAACAATATAATTTCTTTTGATAAAAATTATCATTACCCTATAATTATTATTTTACACGAAGACGTTCAATTGTTAACAAATCTTTTGTCTAGTGTCATAGGTCCGATTCTCAGGTACAATTCGTGTGTCTAAATGGAAAATGTTCGGAATCAAAATTTTTGTTTATAAACATTCGAAACATCAGCTCGATGTCTTCTATCACTTTGATTTTATATAATCGATCGCTATATCTATTGCCCGTTCAACTTGTTCTGACTAAATAAGAAAACAATTTTCATCCTTTAAAAGTTACGTTTCAGTTACCTTTTCAATGTATTTTAATTCGTTAAAATTATAGCAAAACTGGCGATGCCCGCGGCTCTGTAGGCGTGGAAACTTTGAAAAGTTCAGGGCAAACACTACGAGCTCTGAACTTAATTTGACCTAAGTTAGTTCAGTCATTATGCTTTCATTGAGAAACAAAAACGTTTTCATGTTTTAAATATTACTTCGGGTAACGATTTCAATAAACATTGTAAGTCTGGATTTTCAACTCTCACGGGAACAAGAAGTCAATACAATTACCACGTTAATAAAATAATAAAAACACTAATCTTCTCTACAAACTACATGTTTACTTAGCTTGGATCGTAAGTGGGTTCTAACGTGGAAGTGCCTGGGTAGGGTTCCAGGTGTCCTATGGGTCAGCAAACTGTGTCAGGTCGCTAAACTGGGTCACAGCCCCACAGGTTCAGCCCAGCTCAAGCTTGCTTGAGCGTTCCATGCTTTGTATACTTACATTAAATATGCAATCTGAAATTGTAGGATATTGATGTATAAAGCATTGGTTGCACCATTTTAGATGTTTGGGTTTCATTTCAATTCAAATAACATGGTCTAGTACAGTATCAATTTATTTAACGACCATTGTTATAATTGGTAAAAATTAACCCAACTACAACTTGTTCTTAGTTGACTACTTGACGACTCAATTACGAATTGTAGGGAAAATCTCTACAAGTATAAAATATCAGATTTTGAAATGTGCCTGAAAATAGTAATATTAAACATGCTATGTTTATCTTTTAGAACATAAGTCAGAAGTCAGTTTCAGGTTAATTTAAAATATATATTTTGAGAAATCAGAAAATGTTGTCGACAGGTTTTAGAGAAGTTTACGATTTTTTTTTATCTTTTCTTAAAATCAGCTAGATACAGCCATTCACATATAATATAGCTGTGCAGTAAACTTGGCTTCGCTAGTCCTAGGAAAGCCAAATACGAGACATGATTCATTGAACGTGGGAGACTCCACAGCAACGCCCTCGACTTTGCAGACAATTTACTTGGAAATATTACTTTATTGCTTGGGAATGGCTTTTATTGGTTTGCAGTTCATAGTTTGTGTACGCTGTTTAGTCTCTAGATAATCTAGATAACATACTTTAAAAATATTAGATAATCTCCAGGCTTTATCATTTTCAGCCTATAGCAGTACCCTGCTGGCCTCTTCAATATCACGCCATTTACCTCGCGGCCACTTTCATCCAAGTTTAATGCATATTAATTCCTGAAAATAGTTCAATATATTGAAAGTAGGTTTAAAAAATATGGATAAGTTAAATATTTCTCGTTCATGTTTCGAAAATTCATCGATTTCAAAAACAAAAATGCTTAAAATGTATACTGAACATAAAATGTTTTACCAAAGAATTTCTTTTTGCCGTGTAAGTGGGTTAACTCTTTTTTGCTGAAAATATCTCTGTGGAATCATGTATTTGTCCTATTAACTGTACTCAAGCCACTTACATACTCTAATTTGACATGTTAGGTAACATTACATCAATTCTCTAAGAGTCGGCGGTTGGCATAATATTTGAATATGATCCCAATTTAATTATTAGTGCGTGGGCACCTAAAACAGACACCGTGTAATATGAAATACTTAATTAACTTTAATGTTAAGTTTTCTAAGAAAGGCTCCCTTTAATATAAATTCTCTTTTCAGTTAAATCAGCCTTGTGTGACGCCTACGTTTGTCTGTCTTCAGTTATTGGAGTTGACCTGCTCCGGGCTACAGACCCTTTAACTAAAAAGTATTAATTAAAAATCCTGTGCGATCACAGCGTTATGTTATCTGTGTTTTTGATTTGGTGTTTTAGTTATTGAAGCAGGGATTTGGTGGCTGTACAATCCCTAGACCTGAAAATAAAATAACAAGATTTTGTAAAATCTATGACGAGACTTCAGACGAGCTCTGAACTCGGCTGCTTTTTAACCGACTTCAACAGTTTTTTTTTACTTACGTGATTTTTTTTGCCAATTTTCAATATTCCTTTAGAACTGAAAAACTCCCGAGTTGGACCCACATCAATTTTATTTATATTGTTTGGATATTTACATGATACATATTTTCTTTATTGTCTATGTGGATGATCTGTTAATTAATTACTTTAGTAAAATTGGAATACGAATTTTTGTGCAATAAGTTATAAAAATATGTTGTAATAACTTTATTTCGGAAGTCGGTGGCAAAAAAGCCAATGAGACAAACAAACAACAAAGTCAGAAGCCAGTTTTTCTTTAATTTTTTTTAACACGCCTTTTTTAGCGTTGCGATATTAAAATTCTAGAAGTAAAATTTGGCTACTCCGCGGATTCCGATTGACCTGTACATACATACTTAGTTTAGATAACAATCCACGATTATCTAAGGGCCGATTTTTCAATCGCCAGTTAAGTTTTATCTGACGAATAAGTCTGTCATCTTGACAGTTCTTGTATGGACACACTGTCAAAACGTCACATTTACTCTTTAGATTAAAGCTATCTAATGATTGAATAAAAACCGGCCAAGAGCGTGTCGGGCCACGCTCAGTGTAGGGTTCCGTAGTTTCCCGTCCGTCACAATAAGTGTTCCCACTTATGAGTTTATTATTTGTTTGACGTTGAACACTAGAGAATTGTATTTTATTATTATCCAAGTATGGGAATAGTGCGTTAACGTAAACGTGCTGCGAATGACTTAAACTATTATATAAACTATCATAGACCCGTAATATTCCATTGATGTAATAAATGCAAAACCAATGCCCCACAAACCCGACTTCTCTCTCCGCCATATACAATTTACTAGCTGTTCCTCGCGGTTTCACCCACGCTGCTCAGCACCTGTTGGTCGTAGCGTGATGTTATATTTCCGATTTCAATAATTCTTTTTTTGTTTGAAAAAAGATACGTTCAGGATAATAAAATATGTAAACGAAGTTAAAAAAAATGCTTGCATATACGATTATACTACAAACTTAGTCCAGAAATTATTTTGTAAAACTTTTTGTCTTTTTTGTACAAAAACTGTTGTGTCAATCAAGTTCAAAATAATTTTCATAGAAAGTCCTTATAAAGTTCTACTTTTCAGATTTTTTTCATATTTTCTAAACTTGTGGTTCAAAAGTTAGAGGGGGGGGGACACATTGTTTTTTACTTTTGGAGCGATTATTTCCGAAATTATCGACATTATCAAAAAATGATTTTAGTAAACCCCTATTCATTTGTAAATACCTTTGCAACAATATATCACACATAAGGGTGGAAATTAAAAAAAAAATCACTTCCCACTTTACATATAGGGTGGCTACCCTGATAAAACAATTTTTTTAAATTTTTATTTTACCACTTTGTCGGCGTGATTGATATACATATTGGTACCAAATTTCAGCTTTCTAGTGCTAACGGTCACAAAGATTAAGCGAGGACGGACGGACGGACGGACGGACAGACAGACATGGCGAAACTATAAGGGTTCCTAGTTGACTACGGAACCCTAAAAATCGGCTCTTAGTAATGTTTTTCTAATATGGTGGAGTTCTAAAAATGACGGATAAGTTATTTTTGAATTGTTCGCATATTTTTATTAATCCTATGATTATGGATATAAAATATAATTTTTTGCAGAACAAGGCTTTTGAATATTTATTATAAATAACTAGGTTTTACATTATACTGTATCACCCACTTTATTCAACCCCGTTTTGCCTATTGTTTCTTAAATGTATGTTTTCTTTTTAAATAATGCAAAAACGGCTCGGAATTTATCGATCATCCCCACTGCGACATAATAATCGTTATATGATTGGCTAAATGATTATTTTAAGCAGCAGTAAATAGTTTAGTCAACAGATTAAGTACGTGTACCCATGACATTTTCTTTTATTCATTTTTCTTGTACAAAGCAAACTTGTAGTGACATAAATATTGACAGCAGCACAATGTCCTTGGAACGTTATTTTCATTTCAATTGCTTTCGATAATATTTATAGCATTCTATTGGAAAATCATCCCACGCGATTCTTCGGTTACAGCATTTACCTATATTTTATAATAGCTCTTACGTATTGAGTAGTCGTCAATTGTTATTGCAGAACCTTAATCGTCTTATTTATAGTTTACTTTTTGTTGGGTTTCTAAATTATAATTTGCTCCTCTGGTCTCGCGGTTGCAAGCGCAACTTTTGAGCAAGGTGTCCTAAGTTCGATTTTCGGGTCCGGCAAAAATTATTATATTATTTTTCTACAAAGAATTTCACAGTAGCAGCCCGGAAATACCCTAGTGCCTCCAAAAGCACGTTATGCCTTTGATCTTGCACTTGATCTCTCTCCGGTCATGTAGGATTGCCCTCTCATCGGTCTATGATGGAACAGAAAGTGCACCTGTGCCTGCGCACACACTTGTGCACTATAATATCTCTCGGGCAGACGGCTAATATTCGCTGAGATAGGCCGCCATGGCCGAAAACTGTCAGGAAACTAATAATAGCCGCACAGGTAGATGTTTAAGATTGCTTGCTAAGGTTGTTTCGTGGATGGGTAAGAATGAGCATCCTTACATTTGTAGATCTGTGACAGTCGTAACCGGTGGTCAGTAGTACGAAAGTCCGACAACCAAAACCAAAGGGTACTCATGTATTCTTCTAGATCTGTCTAGATTGTAAACGGACCCCAACGTAGTAGTGAAAAAACTAGGTAAATTATGTCGTTTCGTCAAATTGTTACTCTCGTAAATCAGTTCTCGTAGAATGCTGAATTCTACAGTTGTTTCTTTTGCTAAACATACACGAACTTAATCGTACTAATAGTTTTTTGGTCGCTTCTGGAAATAAGGTTTTTGGAGTCAAAAAGTAATAATTCTAACTTTTATTTTTGTTACAGCAACGGGAAGAAATTGAAACGAAAAACAAAGTATGATTCTTAACACTTTTATTTCTTTACGCATGGTGACAGTTCTATGTGTAACACTCCGTCACACATAGAAGTATCATGCGTGAAGAATTTTATATTAAAATGTTTTATATTAATAACAATATTCACTTCATTGACTATCGGATACGGATGAACGACTATGACATATTGTTACATTACAAATTAACGCATTGCATTACGTTGAAAATCACATGACATTTAGCTGTATTTTACGCTAAAATTTTGTCTCTGTTGTGAATAACTTAATTTACGTTCAAATGTAAATCATTGATCCATAACAGTAACCTATGACATTTAGCATTGAGTAGGTAATGTGTTGTGTATGTAGGTGTCGAGACATGAGTTTTCACAAGTTCGGCGTCAAAGGTTCTAAGAACAAAATTATTAAACACTTTGTTTACCCATAAACATTAATTAACTTAGAATTTAATGTTCCTATTGAACAAGTTAATTGAATTTTTTTATCTTCTATAGAAGATGAACAAATTCCTTTCCTCGCAAAATTTTGAAACTGAAAATACCTAAACTATAACTTCAAATTCACACCGATTCACATATACAAAAAAAATAAGTTTATGGTTTTGATTTGAGTGAAGAGCGGGGATTGTCAGAATTTGACTGACTATCCATCTTTTGCCCTTTATGTTCTGGGACCGCGGTATCTCTTTCGAACAACCCGCAACCCCGGGAGGTAATGCAGTGGTGAAAAAGAAGTTCAGAATGTTCATCACTACAACAATGAAAATATATTTAAATCCTAAAGGGTTGTATTCCATAGCAAACAAACCTTTTATGTTATTGAACACGAAAATAAAGTTATTTTCGTAATTTAATAAGCCTGGGATTTTATTTCTACGAATGTGGCATATTGGTAGTAATTTCAGGGTAAATTTGTTCCAAGAAAGACATGAAATAAAGTTGGGCAGGTACGTGTCATCTATCTCTTTTTTACACGAGCTTTATAAGTAACGCCTTCTCTTTCCAAAGGAGGGGGGTAGCTGATGCTGTTTTTAGAACTGGCTGGTACATACCACTAAAATATTATTCAACTTTGTTCATTAATTCTAGCTCACTTAGGTTTAAAATAGAAATAGGTGGAAGTGGTACTACACTAAAATAGCTTTAGCTCAATAAAGGTTTGTCGATATTTTTATTTACTGGTTACTTAGTCGGTTCTTGGAAGTACTTCAGCGTTGTCAGTTAGACGAAAAGCTATTAATTTGTTATCCAATTAAGTAAGTAAAGGAATAGTTGCTTGATTCACTGAAATTGTTACGTCATACGATGTCCTTTCATTCATCAGACGAGCCTATTCTAACAATGGGGAATGTCTCAGATTAACCAATTAAGGCAAGATACAGAAAAATAAGCAGCACGTCGTAGAAGTTGGAATATTTTGTGACATCTGCAAACTAGCATTAGGTTATGTAGCGGATTACGGGCTCTTCCCCACTCTCACAGTAAAGAAGCTTGTATCCCAGCTGTGGGACACTACAAACTAAAAACTTTTGGTTTCACTCTATAAGTGTAATGGATCCTTTACGAAGGCTTCAACCAAGCATTCTGTACATCAAAATAACTCTACAAAATGATTTTCACTATAGGGCTCAATTTAACGCACTCAACAGATTCTGCTGATGGATTCATGGAATAGTACAGGGGTCGTGTTGGTATTAAAAGAAAAACTCATTGATCATTGCGATTCGGGCTTGTGCACGGGGATATCCGTACAAACTTGCGATTTAAACGGTCATATCTTTTGACTGCATATGTTTAGAGGGTGGATTTTTTCACAGCTTTAAAGGACTACAGATTTAAGTATGTATATGGTTTTAATGTCAATTCCATACCTCGACACGTTCCCAAAATAAAGGGTCTTGACAGACAGACAGACAGATAGACCAACGAACTACAAAGTTATCATAAATGGTTTCCGTTTCGTTCCTATTGAGGTAAAAAAATTACCTCTAATATAACTAGATGACCCAAATATGGTCTGGCTGGACCCTGCCGGGGTTGCGAGTTGTTCGAAAAAGATACGGCGCCCCCGAACGTAAAGGGAAATAGAAGGAACATGGTTGGGTTTTAGTCAGTACAAGTCCGACACTCTCCCCCGTCTAGAGCGGGAAAGTTATTTGTATATTTCACATCCGCAAAAAAATACGAAAGTATGGTCTAGAAAAACTGATCGCAATGGCGGAAAAAACCAGTGCCTTTCGGTTTCGTTATAAGTATTTTAACACCCATTAAGAAGTAAGATACACAGTAAAGCATGTTAGTCTTACTTGGAAAAACCACTGTGCTTAATATTAGAGAACTTACCTTAGCTTGGTGACAACCAGTAGTTCCATGGTACCCAGTAATACTTGGATTGTGGAGGTCAGATATCGACGGTTCCTACGTACATAAGGTTAAGTCAAAAACAGAGGTTTACAGGAGAGCGTAATTTGTGTTCAACACGCCCTAGACATAATTCTATGAGCAATAATAAATATTTTCTTCCTACAATATTTTAACAGTTTTAAAAGCTTTATGATTCCATTACACATAAATATATTATTTTTTCACGTTTTCTTGGAAAAACTGATAGATGACCGTTTCTACACACACATATTTGTTGTATTTATAATATTTGTTCCCTTATACGATTTCTAAACAAGGTAAATAAATTTAATCAAAATAAAAATCGTATGTCAGCATGTGCGCATAGATAGGTATCTAAAGTCAATGATACAATAAAAAATGCCATTTTCGACATGTCTTTATGTTGCAGATTTAAAATACTACTATTTAGCTGCACCCGGTAAAACATGAAGCCGACCTCAACTTGGGGAAAGTCCTGGAAGAGGACGATGGGTTAGAAATTGCTTTAGTACTGCAATTTGAGTGTACCTTTTTAATTTCATGTGCTAATAAGAATAGACTAAATAATCATCATCGGGCTAGTTATTTTCTGTTATTAGGTCCTTTTTGTTTGTTTCGTTTGGGCTAACTGAAGTATCGGATTCAAATATATTACATAAAAATATTAATTTTGTATTATAATGTACGTATTTACAATAAAGCTAGTATTTGTTTTATTATGTGAATGAAAAGACGTAGAAACGTAGTAGTGACGGCGTATAGTCCAAAAAACAAAATGACTGGCTCGGAACTCTTGGCTGATTGCCTGAAAACTGTATGATATTTCAGACCATTGCCCAAACGTCTGACAAACAAAGGGGTATCGTATTGTATTACCCAGTAACTGGGTTATGGGGGTCAGTCAGACAGCCGAACATTGTTAACATACTGATATTCAGCTGCATCAGATGAGGCTAGAAGCCGACTCCAATAAAGTTGGGATAAGTCTAGGCAGAGAAGAAGATAAACATTAAAAAACTCTCCTTAAAATTAAAAATATCAACTTTACAATGTAACAATAGGGTTAGAGGCCAACAATCAATACCGATAACGTCTTTGCTTGCAGAAAAGCAAAAATAATTCTCTCTGTCCAATCGCACGATGCATATACGGTATGCAAATGTGTACTCTGCTCTACAAATCCTACTGATCAAGCAGTACTGGTACGCTGCGTCGAAATGCTTTGCAGTTATGACTTTTGGTAATTGCATAGAAAAAGGGGTGCTCTGCCCACGCGTTCGCGTTTGGAGTCCTGACGCCCACGGCGCAGCCGTGTCGGCTATCAAAGGTCATAATGCATCTATTTATAGGTATTTCCCGGGGCAAACAACATCTGGTAATGTGACTTTTTAAATCATTTTTTTTTATTTTAGTATGCTATAGTTCAATTTTAATAACTGACGAAATGTTGGAAAACTATAGGCTGCACCTGTGCCTAAATAATCGGAGATTACAGTCGAGGCATTATATGTAAACTAATAACTCGAATTCTTTCATAAAGAGTCTTTCTTCTCACCTTGAACTGTAGTGCCACGTTATTGAGCTGAGCTATTGTTCTCAGATGATTGGCCTACATTCTATTATTAGTTACTTATCAAAAGCGTACGATCAGTTTACGCACAAAACATGATTTATGTATGAGCCGGGTATAGAGTTTCTGAATTTATTGACGTTTATTTTCAGATCAGATGAAATCATTACAAAAACATCTGATTTGGGCGAACAAACAAAACCTTATATTTATCTCATCAGAATCAAACAGCACTATTGCTATGCAATTCATCATAATTTGCGATTCCTAAATGGTACTTAGAGCAGGTTGGCGAAGTAGGTCGTAAATCGATAAAGTTGCACTATGTAGTGAGAGGTAGTTCAGCCTATATGTTTTTCTACAGTGCTACAGTGCAACCGGGCCATTTCCTTGATCCACTTTCAAACTAGCACGGGATGGTAGCAACTACGTATAGCCTATGTTTTTGTCCTAGATTTACATGGATAACATGGAGTATACTGGCTATAGAACAGTATTGTCTGCTAGAGATGCTAGGGCCTGGACAAAATTACATTGTACCAAATAAAACGTTAAAGATAAAGTTAAAAATGTTGACATAAGCTCTACCGAAAACATTTTAGAAGTTGATTAAATCAAATGCCAATTTATAATCAACTTCTAAAATTTAAGGAGGTCATAACTATTATTTTTTGTCCTTGAACACTGATTATTTATTTTGAAATTAGAATGTCGATATAAGTGATTTCATTTGATACAATAAGCTCGTGCGGTGGTCCCATATAACTCTTCAAAACCCTTCCCCTATAGCCCTTATTAACTACTAGTATCAATGTCAAATTAATTCATGACAAGAATTCGAATACAACAACTAAAGAATAAACTGTTTTTTATGTTTTTTTTATTTATACGAAATGCTACGCAAGCAATTGGTACTTGTCTAGGTGATATACGTAGGTATAAGTTGTCATCACCGATTTGGCGTAAGGTAGCAACGACAGTTTCATCTTTGAAAGTTCATAGTTTATTCATATGCCTTTAAAAGGAACTGGAAGATAGTTTTGTATTGGTATCTTGGTGTATAAGATTTCTTATAAGTTCTGTTTGATCTTCCCGCAGTGGGCGGAGCGTGGGCATAGTTTCTAATTAGTTTGGAATGGCTTTAGTAACAGTGGGTAAGTGATCCTCAGGAAAATGTTTCCATACTGTAGCAAAGTGAGTTTCAATATTCAGCCACTAGTCGGACAGTGTATTTGTAGTAAATTGATATGTTTAATATGCTGTTTTATCAACTATATAAACTTAATCAGTACAATAAACAGTTTTATGTATAACCATTTTATGACCTACATAAAAATGTACAATATTAACATTCTCGTCACAAACAAACCTCTTGAAAGCTCACATTGTTATGAAGCTATACTATAATCAATACTACTCACGTATGGGTAGGTACTAATCAAGCCATGGCGGGCTTGGGCTTCAATCCATTCATGAATGTAAGTGCTTACGTCAGCAGCTCTCCCCTTGAGGAGGTGCGGTCCCCCCTCGGCACTAGCGCACAATAGGGGGGGGGGGGGTTGTGACGTCAAACGTTCATGCAACAAGTGCCGGTAGAAAAGTGCCTAGGTATAGGACACAGTTTATTTTTAGACTGCCGAAAAAGGCTCTACCTTTGTGCTGTAAGTAGGTTCAGATTATATAGTGCTATGATGTTGAATGATATAGTTACATGTGCCTTTTGATCTTTCAATGAATGGTTACTCTAACTAGTCTCTTCTGGGAATGTGTTACGGTGTAGCCGTTGAAGTAAATTACGTTATTCCTTGGTAATTGGGCTGCGGGGGCCAGATGGATGAATACTTATATGAAGTGATTCTTATCTAGGTTGTCTTCAGTCTGGAAGCCGTGCCAAATAGCTTGAAGGAGGCGGCTGTTAGACACCATCCCAAATGGGGTTGTGTGGATCGTGTACTTCCTTCTAATACTTAAAAATGAATGTGACACGAATACTGGATTAACCGAAAAAAATATGCAATCAAAAGTCACGCCAAGAAAACCAACAATAGAGGTCAAAATACAGGCCTAACTAATAATCTAAAGGGACTTTTCATTATTCTTAAAACATTTACCGTCTAAGTATTTTCCATGCAGACGCTTGACTTTTGCGTCCCAATTAGAGACTGAATAGAAAACAACTAAGTGCGTACTTAACTGAAGTGCGCACTAAAGTAAAATCTAATTTTCACTTTGAAGCGGACAGACATAAACTTAACTCCAGTTAGTAACTCGCTGTTAGTAAGTGTGTGTCATTTAAATCGGTCGGATTCTACAATACTCCCAAAATAACAATAAATAATCGATAGAAGTATTTCAAACTTAAAAATAACTTAAATTATAGGTCTTAATAATATAAAATGCAATTTAAAAATAGAATCCAGTCGATCGTTAGACGTAGACGCAATTACTGTCATTCCGTGGAGACATGAAACCTCCTTCCCTCCTTGCACAGAGCCTCCTTGTCACCACCCCTCCCCGTATTGAACTGGCTGTAAGAACATCCTTCTACTAAGTAACAAGTAAAAAGAAAAAATACTGTCACAAAATTATAACTTCTGTTTAAATTTAATTTCGAGTTCTACGTTTAAATAATTACTGATTATGTGTCTCTTGAGTATTATTTGGTATATGAGATGACAATAATTATATTGACTGACAGAAATGTTTGCTCGTATGTGGTTACAGTGCTGCCATCTATGAAAAAATAAGTCTAAACCTAGAAAGGTCGTGCTCTTGACTAGTGCTGTTTGGCAAGTAATCGTAAGCTCCTAACGTAGCATTTTCTTTACGTGTTATCAGAAAAAAGGCAAGACTCATTTTTTATTACACATTTTCGTGCTAATTAATATATATTTTGGAGTGAAGAGCTACGAATTCAAAAGGGTAGCATTCCATCCATTCCAAAATAGATGTAGTTGTAATAAGGTACGCCATCTTATTTTAAAGCAAGAAATCAAACGTAAAAAGCTCATGATTTTTCGTTGACGCATAATCAATCATGCAGCCGGTTTAACAGTTCTTGCCAAGAAAACTTGTGCTACTAAGTCCTTATCGTGTTGAAATGAATGCGTTCTATAAATAAGCAACAAAATGTACCATATAGCTCCATCTATAGTAAAAATGGAGAAACTCTAACAGCTCAAAGCTCGCGCTCTCAAATGTTGCTTTGTAGGAGCTTTTTGTTGGAACCGGTAGATGGATTTCTATGAATGTTCTAGAGCTTTTAACACGCTTTTAGCATAACAAGAGTGTATCAATCGTGTATTAAGTTTATATTGTATATATTTATCTTACTATAAAATCTCAGAATAATTTTAATTTCCTTAATAACTTTAATTAGAGGACAATAAGTTTCTTCCTTGACGTTTAGGTGAAGAAAGTCTACGTATCCATCTAATAATAACATAATATATTTTATGAACGAAGATTACTTTACTGTTCAGAAAAAATTTTGACAGCATGAGATATTTATAACATTTGCTAGTAGTTCATTTGAAGATATGTGAAGGTCTGTAAACATTTTCTTTATCGCTATCGTAATATCTGAGGCCTGAAAATATAAAATGATATGAAAAATGTTATTTTTTTTAAATAGCTGTATATTCATTTTTTTTTTAAAACGTTGCTCCACACTATTAATTTCTCCTAAATCGTGGGTGCTTTTACAAACATTTAAACTCACATGCACAAACAGCCAGAGCCGGAACAACTATCATACTATCATTTGTCATACAAATATTTGTTCCGTACGTGGGGATCCAACCCGCGACACGTAGCGCAGCAGTCAATCGCTTAGCCATTTCGCCAACCGTGTCGTCATCCCAACTATAAGGTAACCTTAATGAAGCCAAAGGCACGATCCATCCCATCATTGCGAAATTTTGTGACCATACTTGACAACCTTCAAAATGGGAGTCAAAATTTCAACTTTTGACATGTTTTTATTAAGTTTTAAATTAACTATTAATACCTCTCCGACCCCATAATATACAATGCATGCATCGCCACAATGTTTTGTATTCGTAATTTTCGAAACAGATTTTCTTATTATATTTTCACCAATAAAGCACATTTTCTCATAGTTTCCTCTATTAACAAGTCAAACGTTTAAAATACTCCGAAGTGTGTTACGAGTTCTACAAATAGTAAACGCGGCAATTAAATAAACAGTGTAGCAATTAAGCTTGCATTGTGTCAACCTGACACGGAACTAACTGTTACGAGCTCAGCTGTTGGATGCGCCTGCGCATGGCACGCGTCTCGTAGCTACTAGCTACGTATAATAGACATCAACGCACGCGAAACAGCGGTGCCAACTGTGGAAAACACTTTACGTATTCAATATTTAAAATTAAGATTTATTTAGGCTACAAATACAATATTTTACAGCAAAAACACGATTTAGAACCTTAATAACCATTAGCTGACTTTGTGTTTTTCGCATAAATTCTTAGGCATTTTAATGCATGTAGATTTTCGTCTGATCCATTAAGATTATTTTTGTTTGCAACAAATGTGGCCCTAATGCAGTTGTATAAATAAAAAACTGGGTTTCAAAAGATTACAAACAAGTTTTCTTACTAAATAACTATATTTGTTGCCTACCTATGCACCCGTAAGCTTTCTTGGAATGGTAAAGTGACTCGTATCGAACAATAAATAGTAGAATCCTTCGACGTCCATTATCTCGGCATCATCATCACGCAGCTACAGCCGAGAGCTTTCAAAGCTGCGGGGGAGGTTCGATGCGACGGAGGGAGGGGCGCGGGCCGGCGTGGAGGCCTCCGCCTGCCAGTGCCGCGCCGACTGCGACGCCGCCCGCATGCCGCATACAACGCGTTTTTCACTTGTCAAACATAACAAAAACATAACTGAAAAGTGCTTTCAAATTGTGTTGCGTGTTATCGGGTGACTATCGTTAATAGAGTCTTGTTCAGTGCACATCGGGACATAAGTGTGTGACGGTCGTAGATAGTGTTTTGTCACGTGTTTACGAATGAATGTGACGGCGTAGGCGCAGCCGCGGCGGGTCGCACTCTCCGTGAGATATTCGTGCGCGCGCAGGTCGTCGCGGCCATGCTGCATACCTGACGAGAGCGAGCGCGCGAGTCTGCGCGAACGGGACACAGCGAGCGCTCCCGGCGCGCGTTAACTTTCCCTGACGAAGAACAACCCTGCGATGTTTTTGTCGGTGTCATGACGAGGATGGAGAGATGGCACGTGGCGCTGGTCGCGCTGGCGGCGCTCCTAGGCGCGGGCGTCAGCGCCGCCGCAGAGCAGATGCAGTCCCGCGCCGTCGACACTGGCGTCGACCTTCGTGTGCCCGAAGACCAGCCCGTCGGCACCATCGTTGGCAGGATTCCCACAAAACCTGGTTTCACTTACCGTTTCAATGAACCTCCCAAGGAATTCGTCCTCGACCCGGTGTCTGGCGAGATCAAAACCAACTTAGTCCTAGATAGGGAAGCCGTAGACCGCTACGCGTTTGTTGTACTATCAAGTCAACCTACTTATCCGATAGAAGTGCGATTACGGGTGACGGATGTGAATGACAATTATCCAGAATTCCCCGAACCGAGTATAGCGGTTGCGTTTTCCGAGAGTGCCGCGGCCGGGACAAAGTTATTGCTCGATGCCGCCACTGATATGGATTTAGGAGAAAACGGTATCACAAACGATTACAGAATAGTTGATGGTGATACTGAGGGGAAGTTTAGGTTGAACGTCACCGTAAATCCAAGCGGTCAGACGTCTTATTTACATCTAGAGACAACGGGAAAGTTAGATCGAGAAACCACCGACTTTTACATCCTAAACATATCAGCACGTGATGGTGGTAATCCACCTAAATACGGGTATTTGCAAGTGAATGTTTCTATTTTAGACGTTAACGATAATCCTCCAATATTCGATCAAAGTGACTTTTCAGTGTCTCTAAATGAGAGTGTACCACCAGGAACCACAGTTTTGAAAGTAACAGCCACGGATAGTGATTTAGGTGATAATAGTAAAATAACTTATGAAGTTACCGATACAGAGAGACAATTTGCAGTGGATCCTGAGTCTGGAGTGATTACGACCACGAAGAAGTTGAATTGCCCTAAGTATTGTAGCAACACTACTTGTAATATGACTTGCGTTCTTACTGTAATTGCTAAAGATCATGGTGTACCGCGGCAAGATGCACGGACTTACGTCACTGTCAATCTCATAGATGCCAATGATCACGATCCTGTGATAACGTTCACGTATGTTCCTCCAACAGCCAACTTCGCTACTGTAGACGAAAATGCTAAAAATGGTTCTCTTGTAGCTGCTATAACTGTGACAGATTTAGATGCAGGTTTAAATGGCATTACTAGCATTAGTATAGTTGCAGGTAATGAGCTCAATCATTTTCGCTTGGAAAATTCATCCAGTGTCTATATTGTGCATGTAAATGGTGTTTTAGATAGGGAAGAAATTAGCAAGTATAATTTGACTGTTGTTGCAACTGATAGAGGATCTCCTCCGCGTACTGCTACCTCATTTTTAGTTATTCATGTAAATGATGTTAATGACCATGAACCCGTGTTTGAAAAATCGGAATATTCTACAGTTCTAACAGAACTTGCCCCTTCCGGATCTTACGTGGCCAGCATAACTGCTACTGACGAAGATACAGGAGTAAATGCTGAAATATTTTATGATTTCTATGATGGTAATCAACAGCAATGGTTCACTATCGACCATTTAACGGGATTGGTTACAACAAAATCCATGTTAGACCGAGAAATTCAAGGAACAGTTGAATTGAATGTTTCAGCAAGAGATGGAGGCCCTAATCCTAAATGGGCATACACTAGACTAAAAGTAACCATTTTAGATGAGAATGATGAAGCACCCACTTTTTCTCAGCCTCAAATTAATGCAACTTTGCACGAAAATATAAAACCTCCTAAGGAAATTCTAATTCTGACTGCATCTGACTACGATCAGGGTACAAATGGTTCAGTTTCATATTATTTACCTTCAAGTATTGAGAGGAAATACCCTAATACTTTTACATTAGATCCTATTACAGGACAATTAAGTACAGCAATCGAATTGGACAGGGAACGAATATCTTTATACGAAATACAAGTTCTTGCAAAGGATCAAGGGTTTCCTCCACAATCCTCCACAGCTACAATATTACTGAAAGTTCTTGATGTGAACGATAATGATCCGATGTTTTATCCACAAAGATACATTGAAAGTATCAATGAAGAGATGCCAATTGGAAGTAACGTGTTACAAGTTAGAGCTTTGGATTTGGATGAAGGCGAAAATGCTAGAATTATGTATAGACTTGAGAGTGGCGGAGACGGTTATTTTGATATAGAGCCATGGACAGGAAATATAGTGCTTCAAAAAGATTTTCGTAAAGCTCCAGAAACTGTGTACACACTTAAAATATCCTGTAAAGATAAAGGCAATAGACGAGCATTTGAAGATGCTATAGTTGAAATTGTAAAGACATCTCAACGCAAAAATCTGCAATTTGACGGTTACAACGGCTATACTTTTAAAATTCTGGAAGATGAAGGCACTTCAAAGGCAGATATTGGACGCTTTGTGGGAAAGGTGAATGCCAGGATATCTAGTGACACTATTTCTTACTACATATTGGAAGGTGATCAAAAGCATATTTTCAAAATGGATGAAAAAACAGGAGTGATAACAACTGATTCTAATGTAGACCGTGAAGATAAGATGACCTACCACCTAAGAGTTATGGCGAAAACTGGGGTAGCATTTGGTTTTACTACCGTCAATATTTCGGTACTAGATGTGAATGATAACTATCCCATATTTATTGAAGACAAGGATGAAGTACATATTCCGGAAAATATGGCAGTGGGACAAGAGGTTTATTTTGCCAGAGCTACAGACCGTGACTCAGGTTCTAACAGAACTATCTTTTATACGCTAAGTTACAACCCTGAAAGTAACTTTCGTATTTCTGAAACGACGGGAGTCATTTATTTAAATAAGCCGATATCCAGTGAACCAGGCTCTGTAATGTTTATTGAGGTAACAGCCACAGATAATGGAAGTCCAGCTCTAGCAGCAAAGCACTCCATATCGGTTATTGTTGATGACGTCAATGATCACACTCCAGTATTCGATCATACGTCATACGAAACATCTTTGCTTGAATCCACATTAGTGAACACAAGATTTTTTGCTATTTCGGCCTCTGATGCTGATCTAGGACCCAGTGGTAGGATTTCCTACTATATTGCAGAAGGAAACACTGATGGCAAGTTTGGTGTATTCCCAGATGGATATCTATACGTGAAAAGTTTATTAGATAGGGAAGAACGCGATTACTACTCGTTAACGATAATCGCAACAGACCACGGTAAACCAGCAAGATCATCTCAAGTACCAGTCGTTATTCACGTTCTGGATGAAAATGATAATAGCCCACAATTTACCAACACCACGTTCATATTCAAAATCAAGGAAAATGAGCCACCTGATACTTTTGTTGGAAAATTAACAGCCACAGACCGGGATATTGGACGTAATGCGGAGTTAACGTTTTCTTTACCTATTGCACAAAATGATTTTAGAATAGATTCTAGAAACGGGTTTATAAAAACGCTGAAATCTTTTGATAGGGAAAGCTTGGCCCAACATTCAGGTCAAAACTACATTACGTTAACTGTGACTGTTAGTGATAACGGTAAAGTTAAATTGTCTGATTCTGTGAGAGTTACAATTTACATAACAGATGTCAATGACAACCCGCCTGTCTTTACGCGTACTCCCTATAAGGTTGAGGTATCCGAAGGTGCAGCTGTGGGAGCTTCTATTATGCGAGTGTACTCGACAGATGCTGACGAAGGTCTGAATGGTGACATCTACTACAAATTGATTGGAGGCGACGATTTAGGAAAATTCGTTTTGGATGAGGCTACCGGACAACTACTCATAAACAAACGTTTGGATCGTGAAACAACGGATCACTACAAGCTTACAATACTGGCTCATGATTCAGGTCAAATAATTCGTCTGTCCGCCACAACAACTATCACAGTTGACGTGCTTGATGAGAATGATAATGCACCAGTATTTACGCAGACACAAATGAAAGTGTCTGTGCTAGAAACAGAACCTGTAAATAAAAAGGTAATTCAATTCCACGCAACCGATGCTGACTTGGGTATCAATCGGGAGCTACAGTTCTCAATTACGTCGGGTAATAGAAAAGAAGCATTCTTCATTGACAGCTATTCGGGCGAATTGTTCTTGCATAAACAATTAGATTATGAAGATTTAACTTCGTACGTTTTGAATATCACTGCTACAGATAACGGCAACCCAAGCTTATCATCGAGCATATTATTTACTGTAAATGTAATTGACGCAAATGACAATGCACCCATCTTTACGAACACCGCTATTGTTCGTCAAATAAGAGAAGGCATACCAAAGCACACGCCAATAGTGACAGTCACTGCAGAGGACCCAGATTCTGGATTAAACGGCAAAGTTTATTATTCGATCACGCACCAAGACCCTAATGACAGCAAGCGGCACTTTGCCATAAATAACATCACCGGGGTCATACATACTTTATTACCTATTGATAGAGAAAGTATTGACACGTTCAGAATAACTGTTGTCGCTTATGATAGAGCTGAGCCACCATCGGCGCGGCTATCTGCTGAGAAATTAGTTACTGTAATCGTTGAAGATATTAACGACAACGCTCCAGTTTTCGTATCTATGAATGCAGCTGTGATCAACACGGAGCGACTAGGAAGAAGTGCAGGCCGTGGAATATTTATTATGAACGTATTAGCCCGTGACTTAGATTCAGGAACAAATGGATTGGTCACTTACAAGCTTATCCACGGTGGCAACGAACTATTTGATCTGCACAGGAGTAACGGTGCATTGACTTTACGTTATCCTCCGGCGACACCGGAGGCACGCTGGAATTTGGTCATAAAAGCTACGGATGAGGCAGTGTTGAGTGAACAGAAAAGTACTGAAGCTTATCTCACGGTCATTATGGGAGGAACAGAGTTACAGGGTGTCACTTGGACTAATGTAGGCTCGGTATCCGTGGCTGAAAACGAACCTGCGGGTACGGCAGTGTTAAACTTGACCAATAACTATAAATCAGGTTTAGAATATTACATAGTGAACGTGACTGGTGATGGTAGACAAGTGGACAGGTTGTTCGACATAGATTCTTCGTTGGGAATACTATCGACGGCTGTTTCTCTGGACCGAGAAGCGGGCGTAGACCGGTACGAAGTGGAAATCTGTGCAGTATCATCAGGAACGCCGCTTAAAACGACAACGACTAAGGTAAGATGAAAATAAAATAATATAATTAATTGGACAGATTGTATGGTCGTATCAAGTGATTTTAGCGTTGTTGTACAGTTAACAATTCAAAGCGAACAATCCAATTAACTTGGCACACTCGCCGGTAGAGACAAAACATCGGCACCGTACTGTTGTTAAAACAAAAATAAATAAAAAATGTATGCTCGTTAGCGTATGTCGGGCGGCGCAGTCTAATCGGGGGCTCTAAATTACGATAAGTCGCGTCTCGCAAACGATATCAGAACACTCGTTCTGAAACCTTCCAAAGATTAACTGTACGTGAAACATGAGTTTTGTTTGTTACACGTTTCGTTTAATTAATATCATCTTCAATGGTATGTCTATTGTTAAACAAAGAGATTTTGTTTTTGAACACAACACTTATGTATTTGCTTCGAAACATGGGCCAAATATTTAGAAGTTCATTGAACAAAATCCACCTCTATAATAATTTAACCTTCGATCCGAAAAAGTAATTTTGACTCACAAGTTTTAAACGCAATTTGTTATTTGCGAGAGAAATAAAAAGTACCTAAAACAGGTCGTGTGCTCGTAAAAGATCTCGTCACATTACGATTACGATATTGTACCTCACCTTTTGACGAATAAAATGTTGATCCTGTGACATGCGGGTGTGGCCGTGCCCACTTTACACCGACTGTTAACAATTCACCCGTTTTATTTTAAATACTGTCGAGAAAATAAATTGAGTTTATAAGTCAAATACCTACTAATACGCAATTAGACTATAAGCTGAGAACCTTATAAACATAATTATTTTTACTATAAAGAGTGCCTGTTAATTGCCAAGATCATAAAATAAAGCTTAGTTACAGATAAAAGTTGGCAGTAAAATAAATTCAGTCTGTTATATAAATACACAAGTGTCGTTTTTAGTACAAAACCCGCTTTAAAAAATTAAGTGTGACTAGATTGAAGGCTGAATAACATGGTTAGGTGATACTTCAGTAGATATCATCAGGCGGCAAACGTAATGGCTTTGTCATAAAGTTGTTTCTTACGACATCAATAAAACAGTGACTTCAGGGTGATTCAATGTTAAAATCCTGTCATGGCATCGTAAATATCACAGCATGCGAATTATTCTATTTAGGAAGTTTTTTAAATAATCTCGTTATTTTTGGCATCAGGCAACACATTACATTGGCAGAGATATTTTAGGTCGGCAAAGCCGTTATCCTTAACGGGTGTCCGAAACGTCCCCGTACTTACAGTAAAAACTTTAAGAATCGGAGAAATAATAAAAACGTATTAAAACTCGAGTCTTACTTATTTGAATATACGAATCGAATATCTTACTTAATCGACGGCAAGCGATTGGTCGTCGAGTGAGAAGTGTCACATTTACTACTCAATATATTGTCATAAAAAAGTACTTTTTAACAACATTTTATTTTATAATGCGGAATCTTGTTATTTCAGGTTGCTGATTTACATACAATTAGGACTTGGTGCCTTTATTAGGCAATATTTCGTATTATATATGGAAAAAGAACGTCGCGTGGAAAATTATTGACATCTGATATTCTGGGGCATTTAATTAACCGTGGGTATACCGGAACCTTAAACAGATTACTGGTTGTGGTGTCATTATTGACATCAATTGCTAAAATCTTATTTTAGATTAGATTCTGACACACTAACGAAACCTTACGTAATAATTTACCTTACTTAAGTGAAGTAGGTAAAGAACAGTATACACATTACGATAAAACAATATTGTATAGTTGTGACATTTGAATATCACTAAATCTTTTTAGTGGCACTTAAATATTATTCAGTCGAAACACCCTTCTTAAAACCCAACTGTGTGTTTTCAATCTGCAAATCTTAATCTTACCTACATGAATGAGCTTAAAGCTGTTCGTCCAAGTCAATGCACGAGCATCAAGTTAGAAGTGTCAACTTTAAGAGAACGACCCTAATTATTTTGGTGATCGTAATCTGAAAAGTGGTCAGGTGCGGTCAGGAGCAGCCATGCCCACTCGCGAGCTTGTATTCACAACCGTTACGGGTCAGTTGACAACAAATTTGAATTAATTAAGCTATATCGCGTAACGATGTGAACCAACCATTACTGGCAAATAGAACCTTTTGTTTTAAACAAGTTTCGTAGACGTAGTCTTTTGTAGAAAGATACCATCAGATAGATTACTCATGCGTTTCCGATCTCAAATGATAGGCCCCATGTTCAAGCCTAAAACGTGCCGCATGTACAGCCCTAAACGTACAAGCTATTGATGTGAATCATCATTTTGGTATCTGTTGCGTTATTATCTGCTCCGTGCATCAACTTACCTAGAATAAAAACATTTCGTATACCACGTTCTACGTAGCCTTAATATTCGCAGAATGCACTGCTTTTTGTAACTGTTTGTGCCAATTTAGTCAGTTTTAATTATCATTGGATTTTTAATCACGGAGGCCATAAAATCATTGGGGGGTATGATTGTGTGAAAAGGAACGATTTCAGGTAAGAAGGGGCGGGGGGTGACTATCAACCGACACCGAAAGCGCATTAGGGCGCCGGGCTGCATTCCCGGGACTGATTTATGCAACTTGCACCCGGCGGCTCGGGCATCGACACTCGCCTTAATGAACGTACAACGTTACGTTATACTGTGAAATGGCTTTCATTATTTCACGCCAATACTAATAGTCCTGTGTCTACGCGGCACGTTTAACCCCTATTCGCGTAATGGTTTCTTTATTCTTCTTTTAACCGGCTGAAGTTAATAAACATTGGAGATATGAATGATAAATGCGAAGCAGATAGGAAAGTTAAAAATTGGCGCATTAAATTGCGCGTACAAGTATTTATTTGCATGAATGCTACTTTTGTATATAAATGGGTAAAACAGAGTTCAGAAATTGGCATAATGTAAAACTGGTGACTTTTTTACATTATGCCAATTTCTACGCCCGTGTCCTTACTAGGTTTTTCCCTAATTCCCACAGCGGAACGGAAATGACATTCTTCGGAAAAGACACAAAAATCGATGACACCGACCGTCAAGCGCGTCGCTCGGAATTGCCGATTTACCATCCAGCCGTTTTTAACTTATTAGCGTTTCGGTTTTTATCAATGAATTTATTGGTGGCCAACCAAACGTGCCGATTGAACGAAAACTTTAAATGCTAAATCAACGTTTGCTCTAACCTGTTACCTCGCCTAAATGCGTTCCGAGGCGCAATTGATAACGAGTTTGGGTGGCACGTCCCCATAAAGCGTTATCATTGTAAAAAAATCACTCACCATGCTTTCTCAAAGGTAGAAAACAAGACTTTTTGTTATATCTTTAAAGAACATTAAGTGATTTCCGTTCTTTGATTTTAATTTACATACCAATGTGACTGATGGTTGCGCCTTTAGAGATGACCAGTAGCCAATTAATTACAAAATGTAACCTTTTCAAGTCAATGACTGAACTTGCATAAAGGTTAATGGCTTGCTATTGCTATGCTTGTATGATCTCACTTTTAACTGAACTAACCTTACCAGGTAAAGGCGCCCACAGATTTACAGTAACTAATGAGTTAACAGTGACAATAATCAACCAATTATAAAGCTCGTGTCACACGACTGCATTTGCCATTATATTGGTATAATCGAGGAGATAACCGGTGACTGACAAGTTGCCGAAAGACGCCAGTCGTGACTCGAGCCGCAGTATCCTAAGTGAAATCCTACGCTGTACCATTTGAGTAAGTTGCGTAAATCAGCGAAATCGTGCGAGGTTTAACTTTAGTTCAGTATCAAATTACTTACCAGCCCTAGTTGCTCAATTCTGCAATCTTAACGAAAAAGGATAGTTGATTCACCCGGTTTTGAGGGCAACTTAGTTTTCTGGAAATTGATGATCAACTACGTTGTATAGTTTGTTTTTAGTTTGGTATTCAATCATTAATGACTATAGTGTATATATTTAGTTTATGGTTTGTTAATGTTTATTTGTCTGCTTGACACGATATTTTTAAGTCTTTGTTAAGCTCCTAAATATATTGTTTAAACTAATTATAAATTAAACTAAAATTATTAAACTAAACTAAACTTATAAAGAAATTAAAAAATAGCGTCAAAAAATTCGTCCTCAACGCTGTCAGTTGGCAATGTCCCCAAGAGACTGGCCGCGTTGCCACGTTGTATGGCAACGCTAAGCCTCTGGCCAAAGTAAAAGCCAGCTCTTGGGTCACGGGAAGTGTCAACCAAACGTTTTGATATTGCCTTAAAAAGGCTGTGAGCACAAGGACCCCACGGTCCCAGAGTTTCAACCCCAAACGGCTCGAAAATATAGTTCCCAATAAGGTTACTATATTTACGCCGCTTGAGGTTCTCTGCAGCCGCAGCAGCAGCGCCAGCGCAGCACGAAGAGCTAGGAAGATGGGATGGCGCAAGAGTATCGACGCACGTTGCGTCCCACACTAAAGGCCTACCCAACTTCCAAGGAAACAAAGACATACCGTCCGGTCTTTTGCCATCGTCGCGTGCCAAGCCATTGGGTTCTAAAACAGCTGGAACGCCGACGGTGACAAGAGCTCGACGGATGATGTCGTTAATATTCGCGTGCCGCGCAAAACGGCCCGCACTTCGGCTGCATGATAGGCCGTGGTGTCCAAGGCTGTTGACTACTTCACCACAATGACAGCGATGAGGAGAACAACAAGGAGCACCTAAACGTAAGGAAGCAGCGAGGCGGAAAGTAGTGTCGTCGAACAAAGTGCCTATGCTCGACGACGGTAGTGCGTAAAGCCAAAGACCCGACTCCCACTTGCCCACAGCCAAAAGGCGCGCACGCTCAGCAGTAGTAGCAGACGTGTTCAGTAGATTATTCTGAACTACTCTGCAGAGCGGCTCGTCCCACTGTCTCTGGGAAAATGGTTTGTCGGGTTGTTCAGTGTTCGGGCAAGCGACTTTCCAAGCATCCTTAGCCTCGGAGAAGCATGGCACATCAAAATCAATCAGTGTGGAAGCCAGGATATTCCTGATTAATTTCTCAGTACCGTGGACCGAGGATAAGAAAGCTGGTAGACTAATACTAGAAATTTTAGTTTATTAAATAATAAAGTAAAAGCTCATTATGTTATGAAATATTTTGACGGTTTGATTTTATTGAAATATAATTTAAAAGATTTCACAATAACAGCAGAATAACGCCTTGGTTTGTATTAGAAAATGTAAAGCTTCGGTGTCTGTTCTCCATTTTTGACGACGACAGCCCATCAACAAGCAGATAAAATTAAACATTCAGTCAATCTCTAAAAGTAGTATTTTATCATCAAACTTAGTAATGACTAAGAAGTTCGACAGGTTTTGTCAAACAATAAAATACACGAGTTATAGACGTGTGCTGACACAAATGATGACTTGGTCGTAAAGGTTTCCTGTTAACACTGACACCTCGTCAGTGCTAATTTTTGTTTGTACTAATTGAAATTTCATAACGTTTTCGTTTATTTAAATAAATATAACCACTTTTATCAATCAGAGAGCTGTGATCGTCTAGTTGTATGGCCGTAGGTCTGCCAAGTCTCGAGTTCGAAACCCAGGCGTGTGTGATCTTGGATTTTGATTTTTCGGATCAAGTGCGTATTGTAATTATCACCTGTAGGAAAGAATTGTTTGGAAAGCAATAAGTCTGAGAGATATTTTTCGACGGCATGTTAAGGAAAGTGAGACACCAGATTAGGCTTTAATCACACGATAGAGAAAGAAAGATCAGATGCTAACAAAAACGAAGAAAATGTAATACGAATACATTACTGAAGATAAGATAAAAGATTGTTAACCGACAAATTGAATCATCATTTAATATTTACAAGCCTTTTAGTTACTATTGATTGCTTTCGATAGCTTGGTTATTAGTGTCTTGAAATATTTTTAAATTGCAGAAAAAATTCCAACCCGAATTTGCGTCTAGACATTCTTAGACCATTGATTTATTGTTTACCACATAAAATACAGTCATTGATACTTTCAAGGATAACTGGGTTTCAAGGAAATTAATGTATTGGTTTTTATTGCTTTTCTGTTGTATCAAATTATTGATTTATCATGTACATTTCAATAAGATAAAGCACTAAGACCTGCCTGATAAAATTGTGGGCTACATAAATAATATAATAGGTACATTATAATATGTATTTTAGAAACTTATAGAAAACTATGTTCAAGTTCCAAAAAACATTATCATCATTAAAATCAGACATTTCTTAGTTCTTGAAGCCGAGGCGTTTATTTATAAAACACAGCGCAGTAAATTATAAAACTATCAGGTGTGAGTGTGTGTTGTTGGGTAAGTTTTTCATGACGATAGAAATAGAAAATCGGTTTGTGTCACCGACGCAGGCGCAGCCGCGGGAAGAGAGATCGAACCACCTCGTACCCACATAGCAACCGACAAGTATAGGTATCTCTTGGATAGCTATGAGACCTAGATACCTGGCGTTTCTCAAAACCCCCATTTCCATCAAAGGAATAAGTAAATTACGGTTTGTAACTCGGAACGAACGTTTAATTAATGGCCGTTAATTATAGTAATAGTAAAATATTATAAACTTATGATTTGTTTGTATTAGATACTGGATTGATCATCTTATTTCCTTTCGTATTTATTTATAGAATGAAAACTTCAATTGATGCTGGCTGACTGACTAAATGATTAACCATGTCGGTTTTTCTTATTTTAGAGAAGGAGTAAATATAGGCTGGGTATATCAGTTCACGCAAGTTTTTGTTTAGTCTTGTGCTCTTTGTTGATTTTCTATTTCATATTTTAAGCAAAAATAAAAAAGAATGGAAAGAAACTTAGCTTATTTTCCAAACGAATTTGCTTTTCATTTTGTAACAACTTTCTCTTGTGATCAATCCGCCTCGAAAAGATAAATTTACGAACTAAGAATAACGTTTTAATTGACAGAAGTAGGTACAAAGTTATCTAGCAGGTATTTAGTAACAGATCCTGATATTAAAATTTCCTTTATTAAAAATCGATATAACACTTAACATTGATAAATAGCTAGAAACGTGAAATAATTAAATATGTCATTTCTCATTTAGGTGTTTAATTTGTCAAACTTTATGTTTTGATACTCGTTTTGAAATGAATCTCTAATGAGTTGGAAATTTAAGACAAAATCATAATTTTGTCGATTACCTTAATAATGTTGATAAAGAAAGAAAGAAAGAAATACTTTTATTGATAATTTACTTTGTTGATTACAGTTTAAAAGGTTGCTGTGACCTCAGCAAAAATGCAGCTAAAGTGGAAATTTTCCAACTTAGATGTGCCCCCGCACGCAAACGGCACGGTGACAGAGAAAAATATCCACCAATAGATTGCTTCGTAATAAAAACAAAATAAGGCAACATTAGAATTTCCTTGTACAGCTGTGATAGAAAGTTAGCCGTACTGCTAATGATACTGTGAAATTGTTAAGACGAAGTTCCAAAGACCAAACAATTATATTTAACTAATTATAAGCAACTAACTATAATGTTCATTAATGGAATTCATATTATTGGAATCAAAACCATCTCTGTATCTATTTTCGCAACAATTTTTCAATATCTGTCTGTAATCACAATATAGATTGTTTCTTGACAGTCCCTCGGCCGAGTCCGCTTTCTTATCGTTGTTGACTATAACGACCACTGAAGCATGAACTGTCCTGCCCGCCCCTACATTCCTGCGCGTAGACCTGCTGGGGGACACTGATCGCGCTGTCATAGGCCTTGCTTAATTGGCCAGTTTATGTGTGTGTATTCATGTGTAGTTGGACCGGTTCCTAGTGGTTCTGTTGCTTTCTACGTCATACATCGATGTTTCTGTAGGGATACTTATGAGGCCGCTGTGTGTATGTAGTTCACAAGTTTGAAGTTGTGTGAAGTTTATTATGATTTGTGTATCATTGGCGGAGGCGTGATGGGAGTTTAGCTAAAGCGAGCTTGTCGCTGTCGTCTTTATTATGTTCATATCTTCTCCGCGAGAGATGTACGCCAATGCAATATTATACAGCGGCGTCGTAGATTTCCCATCCCGGAACACATCTGCTCGTTTCTACGGAAGACAAGTCATATTTATCTAGCATCTAATTATATGAAAATGTTTTATCAAACTTGTCAAATAACTTACTCTGAGAAATCGTTAAACAAACTTCAGAATGTAAAGCTGTCCAAAGAAATAAAACCACTAAAATAACCCTTACAGAGTAATTTATGTGTATTGATTATTCAAATTAGCTAAACCGAATGCATGGAATTTTAATCTGAATGCTCAAAAAAATTATAGTGTGTTTATGTACATACGTACATTGCACAGATGTATCGATATAATGTATAACAAGATTTAAGATTCGAAAGATTTATTATAGAATTATAGTTGCTTTCCTGCCTGCAGGTGTATTGTGTAGTACGCAACTTAATTTTTCGATTAAGAGGCCAGTCTTATAGTGTCTATAAAAGGTTTACTGCAACACAGCGGTTATAAAGCTTCATCTTTGAAAACGGTTTGCTTCCAACGTTGGATTAGTCTTTTGTACATAAATTGTTGCGCCAAACTTATCAAATGTTCGCCAGCAAAGGTTTCGTTGCAACTCCATACAATGTGGAAGCTCAATAGCTTTTAAATCGACATAATACCGCCACCTGTAACTAAAAGGCTACAAACCTTACGCCTCCACGACGTTTCATTGCAAAATTGATTTCCTGATGGTATCTAACCTCCCGAGGGAACGTTGGATAAATAAATACTTTACGATAATCTTCGGAGATCTGAGACAGGCCAGAATTACAGCAAGGCCGGGATATTACTGCATTTTAATTCCGTTCCCGACACACCTCCGTCGCATTACGATTTGATATGATTTAGTGCGTTATTGTACGTGCCAAGCTCAACCCTCGCTTCGCATAAGTCAAATAAATTTTGGTAAGGTTGAAATGAGCGTAGCTGGCTGATCTCGATATCTCTTGCATGTATTACCTACTAAATTACAATTAGAATCGCACTTTTGACATATCGTGTTATATTTAAGCGTGGCTTTTATTTATTATGTATTTTGCTTTGGTGAACATGTTTTGGCATGTTTTTTGCTTATGTCGTTTTTTAGTAGAACTGATTACGGCTCTGTATTGATTGTTGTCGCTTTCTGTGTCGTACTTTGTGTTCGATATCCTTTGAATGTTTATCATATACTTTATAAGGGTGAAGATTCATTATTTAAGGCTTGTTACATTCTTATAAACAACATAGAAATTAAAATTAGTTTTTAGATAAAATAGCTAGATTGAGAAACGTAAATAAATCGCCTAATTAAAACCGTGGTTGTGAATATAGACACTAATCCTTTTAAAAGCCTTGGAACATGAGATAAAATGTAAGCAATATGGAAGACGCACTGATTCTCGCCATCCGCGGCAGAATATCGTTTAGTACATCGATAAAAGTTGTAAAATGCAAATGGGGCTAGTGAAATGTTAAGAATCTTACGCCCACGCCTTTAGCACCGTTACTTTATTCACATACAGATATATTTTCACACATTACTTTAACTTTTCGTATTCACCAATAAATATAGATAATGGTACTTTTTATGTAAAGAGTTTACATATATTTCACACTTCTCGCGGTATCGCATCAATTTATCGGACAAACCGTTTAGTTCGACGGTAAATGTTATCTAAGATGTTGCATTTGGTTTAAATATCAGCTATTTATAGTCAGTCTGGTTGACATACAAGTTACCTACAAAATGTAGGGTTGGCTACTTCCATCTCTGACGAAAAATTAACGAGGTTTCTAGGAAACGCAATATATGTACGTCTTTTGTTCGTGACTTAAGAGTTGAAAATAGCAATCTGTAGAACTGCCTGAACCATAATATTTTAAAGGATTTACTACTATTTATAATTACTCTTGTCTATATATCAATCTCTTGAGCCTCGACGGCTTGGCTTCTAAAGACATTCAGTCTTTTAACGACTTTCGTCCAACAGATTTTAAAGCATCCTTATCGCTCACCTAGTGACATTTTAGTGCACTACTGGACTTTTCGCCAGCGCGAGGATATAACTTGTATGTTTTCATCATATTCAAGGATTTTTTGTAAAATATGGGTTAAACAACATGTGGTATTTTAAGATTCAATTCACTGTCAAGATTTTTAGGCTGTGTTATTTAGAGAGACCGATTATACCAAGCATGTATTTATTTGAATTATTTCCTCTCTTCATAGTCATCAAAGCCTCCGTAAGAGTATATAGATTTGCCAATACATACGGGAAATTATTTCTTTACCATTACAAGTTTATGTAAGCTTTGAACTCCAGTACAAAATGTTCTTCTATCTTAAGATTCAACTACAAAATAAATTATCTTGAATCTATAAGAATATATCTAAATAATAATTCTACGTAGCAATTTGAATGTGATGGGAGAGCCGAGTGTGGAGTCCATATATCTAGAAGGGCAAGACAATAGACTATAGCAGTGACTACATTTCATCCGATTATTGTAGAGGGCGCGTGAGTCGATCGGCGATGCGCAAGCGCCCCGAACGGCAGCTAAACGCCATTTTGTTATTAGGGATGCGATTCATCGATAATGTTCTCTATTATTTATTAAATCGATACGTTATTGATAGTTTAAGACCTCTTAAATTCATATTATCTGCATTCCTTTTACTAATAAGGCACACACGAAATTTAAACGATTACATTTATCTCTTAATTGTCAAATAAGGTAAATTTATCTGTTGTACCACCGATAATAATTTATGCAATCTAGACAAGTAGGTATGTCTTTTGTCATAGTCGAGTTATTTATGAATGCCTACTCAAATTCCTAACCTAGAATCATGCGACAAATATTGGCGTCTGGTAATATTAAGACATGACAGCTAATTGTTAAATACATAAATATTAGCCGGCATAAAATCAAATAGCGTGAAATAAAATATTTAAGAAAGAAAATATAAAAAACTTCAGTGAAAATAAAAGAGATCAATGACATCTTATAGATAACAATAAAACAAAACCTTGTGCACTGACACATCACTATTCTGAGGAAACGGGCCGTTAAAAATATTTAATTTGGTTGGCGCGTAACCCGTAATTACCTGTTACATAGTTATTCACGATCCACAGCCTGTGAGTAAATCCACTGCTCAAGTGGTTTGGAAATGTTTACAGAATTGTACCCGACTGCTTGTTGGTTTGTTTGTGAATTACGGCAACTTGGACATTTAAATTAATTACCAGCCACCTGTAATCGCCCACTGAAGAGTTCATACATACATGCGTCATATCTGTAGTCTGTGGAACGACAAATATAACCATAAAGCGTTCCAAGAGTTTATTCGCAACTAATACTAATTCAATCATAGCTGCAAGTTTTTATCGTTTTATGATAAACCGATTGAATCGATTCTAATTGATACAACATATCTGATACGTTCGATTTTTGAAAAAAGTTTCGTATGTACTCCGTATTTCATTAGTATTGATGGCTTACTAAAACCAATTAGAAATTCTGAAACCTGTTTGCAGGTTCTAGAACAAGTGTGAGAACTTGAATTATTCTACACTATAAACCATGAGCCCTCCCCTTTCCTTTAGTAATAAGCCTATTCAATAAAATAATTCAGTTAAGCAAAGGGGTTCAAGTTTTTGTTCAATTTGAGTGCTTTAATTCTGGCGGAGATGAAAAGAACTTAATTATTAAAGAGTGACCTTGTAGAGCGGTAGAGGTCGTTGACACAGCCGTTTATAGTTGAATCTTTTAGTGCAATAATTGTGTTAGATAATGATCATTGTCACAATGAGTAGGTATTTCCTAAACAGATAATATTTCATCAAAAGCGTTTACACATTTAATATTTTGAGATTTGTTGTACTCTATGAATAAGCTTTGACACCGGTTTTGTTATGTAGTGAAGTTCTATGACTAAGGTACAAAAATTATCACTTTTGAAGTCAACAATAGGTTGCTAGAAAAAACTGAGGCGATAAGATTAATATACCTGTAAGAAGTGTCGGAAATTTTGGACATTTCAAATGTTGAAAGCATTTTTTTTGCTGTTGAGCTCCTGCTTCTGTATACCGTTACGTGAGTCAGGTAGTTTCTTGGAAATATTACCCGCATGTTTGAGCGAATGCTGTGTCTGCAGGTTCTTTGAATAAGCGCCAAATTATGTGAACATAAAAGCATGGTTATATAAAAAAAAATCCAATTAAAATGATCAGACATAATTTTACGAGACATTAAAGACTAACAATTTAAGAAGGTATCACTTTTATTTATTTCATAACATGCTGTTGCAGATAATGATCACAAAACATAAAAATCTGTTATATTATTCTTTTATCTGTGAGATATCTGTTATCTTTATCTTATAGTGGCAGTGAAACAAGCCCTGAATCTAATAAATATCAATGATGTTTGTACATAAACCAAGTAAACTGGTTTGGTACTTCGGCCGCGAAGATATCAATTTTAAAAGGCTCGTAAATATATAAATATTCAGCAAAAAATCATTATAATGTGTCTACATATACGAGAAAAGTAGATTGTACGATTTGAGCCTGTTATAATGAGTTTAGGTCGGAAATAAATCACTGAGGACTTTTACGATATAGCTTCATTTAAACTATAAATAATTACAAGTTCAAGTGCCTCGGCGGACGTTAAATCAAAACAATTTATGTATTAGAATGTCACTAAATTATATCGCTATTAAACAATAACATTAGGAATTGTGTTTGTAATTACAATCATAATATTGCGTGTGCTGCACATTATGATTTTCAATGAGAAAGATTATACAAAAAAATATTCATAAAACTAGATGAAGTGGGACATATTGATTATTCGAAACCATGTTTTGTTCTAAGCTTTGAGGTTAGTTGAATACCTTATCCATCCATTGAAGAAACGGCACCGTGTCAAAACTAGCGAACAAATAATATAAAATCAGAATTGCATTATGTATGTGCGGCTTACTTAGCTTCGAGAAATGCAGGTACTCATGGAGGTGAGCACAGTTTGGTCCAACAGTGGGGCCAAGTCGGCCAGCTCGGCGTGGCATCCGCTCATCCTTACGTAGCTCGCGGCTATAAAGGTGCGCCATAAAACGGGTCTCATTTTATGACCATTTGACGAAGTTATATACGTTTTTGAAGCCATTTCTTAGTCGGGCCGACCATTGTGGCTGCGTGACCACTCCGCAGCGTCTCCGTGCCATTCTTATTATTCTAAAGTCTTATGCTATTGCGAAGGATTTTTAGTTCAAATTTCTTCGACATTCATGGACATTATTTAAAGATCTAATACCATTGTCAGATAATCAGTTTAGGTTAATTCGTTTAGAATCGTGCCGGCAGAGAGTAAGGGCCCGGGCTATCGCGGAGAAAATCTGCAATCTCGACAATGCTGTATCAATATTCATGCTTACGGTCGCGACCCCTACTATTTGCATAACTGCGCAATGCATTCTCTCGGCTGCAACTGTTCTATTGTTTTATGATCTAAATGACCACGCGATATAGGGCCAGTCACGATAATCATGTATGTTAATATGTATAGATGCATGTTTATGGTTTGCACTACATTGTAATAATCTAATTTTGCTCTAGAATGTTAATCTTTATTTAGTAAGAAAATTCATAATTAAGAAAAACTAATTTGTTGTACTTCACTGCTTACATATTTTATATAAATACTCGTATAGCAAGTTAAATTCTCGATTCAGTCAATTCAATCTGTAACAGTCAATTAAAAGAACAAAATATTGATTGTCTTGGTATTGACAATTACAACAATTAGAAATTGTGCACGCTCCGTTCGATTTGTGCATGGTAAGAATCTGATGATGGAAGCCGTATGAAACGATTTTAATAGAAGAACCGGTTGAACGCGAACTTGAACTCAAACCAGTAGGTTTCTAGCAGAGCTTTCTTGAATTGCTTACTCTGGACATAGATACATTTTAATATAAGCGCTCAGTTTAGAACATGTCCTCATTAATGTTTAATTAAGTTCGATATCGTTGTGATTATTGTGTTTTCTCTACCGGCAGTAAATTTATATCAAGAAGACAAAAAGCAGTTCACAAGAAGAACTCTTTATCACCCTGTTCGGAGTACGCTACATAAATAGTATACATTGGTGGAATGTTCGGAGTGAACAAGCACTAATGTTGTGCTAATTAACTAGTTAATTTCCGTTTGTTCATCACTTTTATGATAGGTATAACAATACTTCTTGAACTTGGAGCTCCTTGAATACAAGCAACTTCTCTCTGATCTACTGGACAGAACAACTAATTTCCAAGTTTGATTGTATTTCTTCGTAAATAATTTGCTCTGTAAGAACAACAAGTATAGTAATTGTATAAGAAATCCAGCAGGATACCGGCCCATATTTTCAAGTTAGAACAACCATCATCTGAGAAAGCAATTCTCCTTACTGATTTGTTTGGTGAATAATAATGTATGTCATGTGTAGTTTAGTTTAAATCTAGATTAAGTTATGATGAGGCCTTTGAGGATAAAATCCGATAAAATAACAGACAAAAATAAACAGTAGTCTGAAACTTTTCGGGTACATGCGAACATGCCTAAGTTGTCTTAAAATTCCATGACATCAATAATGTTCCATTACATTTCCTTTGTTAAGTTAAAATGGAATTTGGAATGTAAGTGATGTCCTCTTCCTTGTCTTTGTTCTTCGAGCTATTGTCGATGCCCGAATGTTTAGAAGAAGACGCGCGTGTTTAAGTATTTTATGCAACAGATTTAACTTTATGATCATTATTGTGGCTTTGGAAATAACTAACACTTCCTTTCTTCGTTGCAGGTAAACATAGCAATACAAATAACTGCGCTTTGTTCCCGTCCATGTAAGTACATAGACTTAGCTCATTCCTTGAACATGTAATTGTTTCATAAAATACTAGTATCCCAGTGCATGTGAAAAACCATTTTTATTACCATTCAGGCCAGCCCGTAAGTGTGTTTAGATCAATAAAAATGACAAGTGGAAGCGAAACTACAGATAACTTCCACTAAGCCTTTTAATAGTGGCCTCTTGGTCATAAATTATGTTTAATGATCACTAAAATAAAATAAATTGGAAAATACGACGCTCCAGAGTACAAATAAAAGAACGCTTCCCTTTACAAATCCTAAACGCATATATTAAACTCGATAGAGATATTAAAGTTAGAAACAAATCTCATAAGTGCGCGTGAGACTATAACGGATCGTCACGCGGCTAGGAAAGGCTAATTCTAAATTAATTAAATTAATCAGTTATTTGAAACTTAATCACGTACAATAAAAGTAAAATTTTCCAATAAATTTCACAGTAAATAACTCAGTAGTGGGCTAATTGGGTCTATCTAGAAACATTAAGATGGTGATAGACTAACATAGACTTTGATCAGCCAAAGATTTGGCTGGACACGCAATATTTAGGTAGCTGGAGCCTGTATGCAGTTTATGCCTATGCCTAATAATAGACTATAGCGTTATATTGTTACCTGACTTGTGTTTCTAATATGGAGATGAATAAATTCATGTGAGCACCTTTAGCTGCATGGTTAGTGGGCAATCTCTTTGTGTTTTAGTCATGTATGAAAAACATTGAATAATGATTCGTTTAGCTTGTCACAATGCTGTAGCTCGAGCTAGAGTAAAAAGCTGTTTTGGACTAAGCATAAAAATACCTTGAAGGAATTTCCCGTTCTGTTTTCACTTTGACTTATTTATTGTGAACACGAGCATTGAAAAGTAAAATTGTTAAAAGTAACTTTTTACGACAAAAATCAAAAGATTATTAATTTTTCAAAGCAGTAAAACAAGGAACCAATTCCTCTAACCGTCTTATGCAGATAAACCACGAGAATTTCTGCAGTAACTTCTAAACATTGCTTAACTCACTTCGAAACAACAAATACGATCTAATGCTGCCCGTTTTAGACAAGAAGTGCTTATGAGGCCGGTGACAACGATCACAGGCGTAAGTGAACGATAACCTTAGAACCCGACTCAACAGCTTGTAATGAAAATGTAAGCCTTATTATATGGGCACAGGTTTCTTAGAGACGGCTGTAACAGTATTAATGGATTGTTATGATATCTTACTTATCTAAATCACTCTAAATACAAATCTTTGACAGTGATGGACCGCTGGGAAATTTGTTTTGAAACAATACGTCGCGGGGAAACGGTAAGTTCGGAATTTGGGTAATTTACGAATAACTTTACGTACTTGTGAGGAAAAAGTGTTTGACCGTAGAATATTTTAGACATCTATTTATCTTAGACTAAACACAAAGGCTTCTTTTGCAGGTGGAAAGATAGGATTTAATTTCGTCTGGTATTTTTTGTAAAGCTGATTTACCACATGTCTGCCTACTATGATGAAATGCAAAGTGGAGTGTATGAATTATTTATATTGGAGTAAATTGCATGAAATAACGACCCACTTTATGTTTAGGCATCATAAGATACAACAAAAATATAGACTGTAGACACCATGCCTCTGTAATAAAGTCTGAATTCGCTTAAAGTTACCACAGGTATGTATGTCTACCTAAACAATTATTTGTACGAATATATTCGATTCGCGCATTCACTCGTGCGCTGGGAATGTTATGAAAGTTCGTATATTACAATATTCCAGCAACATTTTTTTTTTTTTACTTTGATTAAGCAATTTGAATTCACTGTGTAACACTATTCTGCCTAAAATGTAAATAGACATCTACTTTTGAGAAAATAGAAGTTAGTGTGAGTTTTGAGATTATAAGTGATAACGACTTCCAAATACTCAAAATGTGTTCTCATTTTACGAACACTGTGCCGTTGTCGTTGTAGAAAAAGTTCAGAATGCTTTAATTAAGTACGAGATGGTGCTGAATCAGGTAGTTTCCTCTAATTCCAGGGATAGTTAATGTCCACAGGGGTCAACGGTACTTGCCCATCAAGGAATTACAAAAAAAAAACTTGACTAGATACACAAGTACGATGGGTTTCCAGAACACACCAGCCATTTTTAATTAGCGGCCGTACACGCACTGATCGCGGGTCCTATTAAAACGATACAATAAATTAATTCTTGACGGATCCATCAACTGGTGCGTTTACAAGCCATTGTGAAGTTATTACTGTGCCGTCATGCGGTAGGTACATATTGGTATATACTCTATATGAAAATTGATGAAGACAATCAATATTTATGACCAGAAGATCATAGCCGTTTGTATTTGACCTTATCTCTGGGCTTATTTTTTAGAGTTTCGCACACACCATTTAACGACTACTATTTTAAAAGTTTAATACTGCGGACTTCCCACGGTTTGGCTCGTAATTCCACTGTGGATTTAACTGCTTCAGAACTTCTAATCCTATTAAAAGTGCCTTCAGGAATTATACTATTAATTAGAATTATTAACTGAATATACTATTCACAATATCACATCACCAATTGGTTGCTGCTGTCTAACCTCCTCAACCCAGTTAGTACTGGGTAATACGATATCCGTTTGTATCACGGGTTGTCGGACTTTCCGACCACTGACTTCCTGTAACGACTGTCAAAGCTCTTCAAATGATATCTGGGACCTACGGCTAAACGTGCTTTGTCCCATTAGCAGACTGACCTTCGCAACCGCAGCTTATCCGTGCAGCTATTTTTTTTGCAAGCTCCTCCACTCAATATTGTATAGTGTAAAAAAATAACTTATTACATTTAAGCATGCACAATAATTTGTCCTATCCTCATTATGACTGTAAAACTAATAAGAAGAAGAAACACTATCTTAGCACTACCAAGAAATGAGTTATACATATACAGGGAGTTCACAAAAATAAACACACTCGTAACTTCTTTAGTGTGTATCGTTTTTAAAATAGTTCGTAGAAGCAATACGCAAAGCCCATGGTTGCTACATGATATTTTTAAGTATCGTATCTCATAATAAGACAAAGGATGGTCATGCATAAGTATCGGGAGGACGTAATAGCATTGTCGTTATAAATCACAAGGAGATATTGATCGTAAATAAAGTTGCGATTTATGACAAAACAGAGATATCTCGCGGCGTTAGTGGCTCGTGTAAGGTAGTATACATGAAGATAGCCTTTGCTCCTCCGTCTGATGGAAATGTCAGCTTTCAAGTAAATAAACGCATAATAATGTTGCCTTTTCACTTACATACAGACGTAACTGTACACGAAATTGTTTTCTTATTTATGTAAATTGTTACTACTAATAGAGATAGAGAATACAGCTTTTAAAGCAGGAATAATAAGGTGTTTGCGACAACAATAACAACGTTTAATCGCTTTCATGACTGTAATTAACACATTCGCGTGCAGAACGTATGGATACGTAAAATAATCGAGATGCGATGTCGCACAACGCATCGATACGTCAAATTTTGTGTTTCTCTATCAGTCAGTACGTTAGAAAACGTCAGTTTCTCATATAATGCTCCTATAGTGACGTCACAGTGCCACAACATATCAAAATCTTGATTTCGTAGTGTCACACAGCATCGATATTTTAAGCGTTTTGTGGGCGCTTCTCACACATACAATGACACCTACTCACAAACGCAGAACGTGCATAGTCGTCAACTGGCGTATGCGCCGCCATACTGTCAGTCGAGCTGTGCACCGTTACGCAACGTGCATGTACAGTGAAGTGAGCTCCCAAGTTACAAAACATTTAAATCGTAAGTTATCACATATTTTTAGTGGATTTAAATAATAGAGTGTGTATTATATAGAACACAATGATTATTTTCATATTTGAGCAAGAAGAGTAGTTTTATTTTAGTTCTAATTGTAGAAGTTCCATTGTTTTAAATGAACAACACAAAGCGAGCGAGAAGAAAAAAGAGTAATAAAAAGGTGACAATACAAGCAAGGATCCATCACAACCATGTTCTTCGGGCATAACATGCCTCAGAATCCAGACCCTGAAGATCGCGAAGGCAATTCACACTGCGGTGCACCATCTTTGCCTCAGAATATAGACCCTGAAAACTCCGACTATAATCCACATCTCATGATGCCGCCCTCGCCTCAGATTCCAAACGCCAAAGACCCCGAAGGCAACTCATATTGCGAGATGCTGTTCTTGCCTTAGACTTCGGACTCCGAAGGCCTAAAAGGGCCGCCCTTGCCACGGATTCTAGCACTTGCAAGCCCCGAAAGCAACCTACGTCGTGGGGTGCCACCCTCGCCTCAGATAATGGTTTCTACAGGCTACGACAGCAACCTTCACGTCGTGAAGCGCCGAAATAATAGCTGAAATTCCGTATTTTGAATTTGATGAGCTTTCTGCAAGGAGTTCAGTTTGAAATCGGCCCCAATTCATCAGTTGAACAAGTATCTAGTTAGTTATTACCGCTAAACATTATAGACTACTCGTACATAGTTGAGAAAACGAATGCTTATGGACAAGCACTATGTTCGAAAAGAAGACCAACTAGAAAGAACAACTATAATTTTAGATATACGAATCAGCAACAAATGCTCAAATTTCTTGGATTATGTCTTTTGATGGAACAGATTAACGTTCCACAAAAACGGAACCTTTTCACGAGCAATGATCCTTTATATTCTTATCCTTAATTTTAAAAAAAATGTGTATGTATGTGGTCGAACTCGATTCAAAAGGCAAAAAATTGCTTTGTATTTTTATTATCTCTTTCTTTATTTCAATAATTATAAATATATACTTACGTAAAACAGTGTTTTAATGTATTACAGTCAACGTTGCGTGTAATATAATAGATTAGATGAGACAAAATGAAGCAAAACATATACATGCATCGACGTAATGACACGTTGCGAATAATATCATGTAAGGTAAGATAAATTAAACTAGGACGTTTCTTTACGTCGACGTAATCAGAAGATGCGCGAGACATAACAGATAAAAAGAGACGCTACGGGGTACAACGTACTCATACGTCAACGTAGTAAGACGTTGCGTGGAGTACAATAGATTAGGAAATATACAATGTTACAGAACGTATATGTACGACGACGCACAGATACGTTTTGTATAATTTGATATGTTATTAAGGATAAAATGCGGCAAAACGTAACTGCACGTCGACGTATCGAGACGTTGTGTTTAATAAAAAAAAAGAAAAATAATTATATGTTGCGGAACGTCATCATACGTTGACGTATAATGTCGTTCTAATCATAGTTAATAACTTAAATATATAGAGATACCAATGAACGTTTATAAACGTCCAAAAAAATGTATGGGGAAAAACAGTGCTCCATCACAACTTTCGAAAAAGTGAGCACCGCGCGCGAATGTGTTAAACATTGATATTACAGCGTTTGAAGTAACAGCTAACACTAACTCACACTTGACACAATTGCAACGTCGCGGCGAGTAACAAGTCAATAAATAAAGTAGTATGCGGTATTCGCATTTAAATCACACTCTGTGTATGGAGATGAGGATGTTTAATACACCCTTTAATTGATATGTTGCGTGCTGACTTATAGTATCTGATCTGAAGCCAGGCGCGTTCCTCCGGCAATTCTATTGGGCCATTTATTTATATTGATTCCTATACCAATCCGTATCTGTCTAGATAGCTCATTGCTTTATATATTGCCTCTAAAACTTGGACTGATATATTAAATTATAAACTTGGTTAATTATCCAGAGTGTGGAGCGTGGGTTAATTGCCTCTTTATGAATCTGAAATATACAGGTCACCCGTGAGTCAGGTAAATTCTTCAGTTTGTTCAACGTCTATAGAGCTTTTACTCAATTAAAGTTGACCTGTATGTGACTCCACCATTCAATAGAAACAAAATTATTTTATAACTGTTAAAAACACCTGCTTAAGTTTACTGAGGGAAAAGTCGAGACTTGAGAAAGATAAATGACCAAAACGAGTATGCATACTAAACGTGGACCGTTTTACTAATTTTCTAAGGAATTCTTTGAAACGAGAAAAGATTTTAGGAAGTAAATTAATCTCGACTGATGCAGTCTATTATTTAAAGTCAGAGATTATGTTTGAATATATAAAAAAAAACAATAGTTGAATGTCATCTGTCTTCTCCAAATAAGCAGGGTTACTTAGTCGATGAAATGGTTAATCAACTATTAATAAATCGTTTCTGGGGTTTGTTTGGTGTCTCTGTAGTGTTTTATTCGTTGAAAATTAATAGGGAAAACACGTTTTGAAAAGCAGTTTTAGATTCTTAGTTGATAATTTAACATTGTGCACTAAAATTATATTTTGTTTTGTGCTACCGTTCCGCTTAATTTTCAGGTAAATTTACATAAATGTATGTGTTCAGTTCAAAAGTTCATCGGGGTGGTTTGAGCACGTGGCCTCTAATCAAGGCTTACCATTCTGCCATTGTTGCCATGCTAATTCTATCAATAAGACACAATTTGAATAAATATCAATATCGGATAGGATTTGCATATACATTTTTTAAAATCTCTTTTTTAATTGTAATGAAGCCAGCTAATTTATTAGATTATTTTGTGATTAAATATTAATTTTATGCATCTTATCGAGACAAGAACACGAGACACTCGTTAGATGCGTGTAGTCACAGCAAACAGGACGTTTTTTCTAAGCTTGTAAATAATTTATTCTGAACTTCGTTCGTTGGTTAAGAGTCCAATTTGTCATGGACAAATTCTGTGTGTTAGTTTAACACACCGTGGGTATCTACCCGCTGCGTTTGTGTGCTCTTGAATAATTGTTACATTTACTAACATTGGACGAACACTTGCCTCAACACGCAATACTTAATCATTTTGATATTTAGACGTAATGGCTTTCATGAATGATCGATTTATCAAAACTTACACCTGTAACTTTGGGTCACGCTCATTTTCCAAGTGAAATAAGCTGGATTATGATTAACTTTGATAAACTTGTGAAACATCAGGAATAACTACTTGATTAGGGAGTGAAAATGATTCAGCATGTTCAAGTAATCGGATCGCCTAAAAGCTGATAACAATTTAATCATTATTCAAACGATTTTCTTTTCGGATGATGTTATTATACTAATACCAGTTCTTTTGGAGCGACTATTATCTAATAGACGTAACGAAAACGTCCGAAGGTCAGGGCTGGCAGCGTGATGTTTGGAGTGTTCTTCAATCTCGACTCGATGTAGATTACCGAAAGGAATTAAAGAGAAATATATGGTTACATTATGCGCGGACGCAGGCATATGAATAGCTTATCTACCGCGTAAGAATGCCAATAGCGTGAGAACTGTCCGCGTCCACTTCCAAATTATTCTGAATACGTTCGATCCACGTCCTTGATGCGTGACCGGTTACTAAATCAGCAACGAGCGAACAATACCACAACGTGTGTATTATTTTACTTCACACGTACCTCTGCCTACCCGCAGACTACCTTTTATCTATAAAAATGTCGTATCGCGATCATACCGACGATGATAGTGCATCGCGCACTATTGTTGTAGTTCAGCGAGTTTTTCTTTTACTTTAAAAAATAGCTTTTATAAACTAGTCGTTTAGCTACCTACCTGATACGAATTATCAATATTGAGTCTGCTATACCTACTCAGTGAAGTTTTTGCGTCAGCCAGTTAGAAGAATTTGAAACTCAATCAATTACAAGTTCATTGACCCCTGCTACTTAGCTTACACAAAGAAACTTTAATCCAATCTATCAATTCTATTAAAACGATGTTTTATGTATTCCATTTTGAAGAAATAATATAAATAATAGTAGTAACATCGAAGGAACAAACGGATATAGCACGTGAATCGAAGTTAAACGATTAAGACGAATAAGCCGTATCGAATTCGATTATGGCGGAGCGCGCTCGATGCGAGCTCCCGATGACAGAATCGAGAATGCGATTTAAGATTTTGAGAGGGCTATGTGTACGTATAATTAGCGGTGCGGAAGCCGGGTAGTTAGTGTGAGGGGCGGGTTGTCCTCGTAACGATAAATCATAAGTGCGCAGGAGTCGCTGGGCGGACGATGGGCGGAGCGAGTGATTTTTAAACGGTTTTTTGAGTTTCGCGACGGCCAATGCACGAGTAATTCGGGCATCCTTTTCTGGCGCCTCGATATGGCGACACTTTTTCGTTAATTAGGAGAACCATGATTACGACTAATTTTCCGGACAACGAACTCGGCGACAAAAAGTGGCATTCAATTAAAACAATACCTATCCAAAACGTACATTGTGAAAGCTTCATAAAAAGGATACTTGGTCTCCGCCGAAAAGTATTTTTCGAATGAGAAATTCTTGCACAGTGGTCGTAAAGCGTACGCTTCCCGATTTTTTGGGTGGCGTTGTCACCCTATGGCTACTAATTAATACCCCGCGGCCGGTGCGCGGGCGCAGGTACGCTCTCTGTTCGTGCTCGCTGCTGCTTTTTGTCCCGCACTGTCTCTATTGTTCTCTGTCGGATCACATGATGTCGCTCTTAATTCCTTCTCACTGCCTCATGAGCTCTGAATACTGATGAAACAGTGACATATACAGCACGTATTTATACCTGCAATAATCGTCCAGACGGTCGCTGTTTAACGGAAAAAAGACTTGTCCATGTTTTGATCGTATTAATTGAGCTTATATGAAATTAAATTGATGTTATTACGCACAAACTTGCCATAATTATCTTTAGGTTAGTATAGCTGTCTGTATATGCACTGCAGATGTTGGGTCGCCATGTAATGTCTTTATTGATGTTGTCTAGGGATGGTAATGTTGTAGTATTGATCTACCATCAGAGACGGTTGGTGTATTCACATATTCTTACCTCGTTTCATATTATTACCATTCATTTTATAGGTATTCTCACATCCGATAAAAAATTGCAAGTCTTTAAAAGTATGTAATGTAAGTATGTATATATCGCCGGTCCTATTTGTAACAAGTATTTATAACTTGATACGTTATCAGCCCACCATCTTGTTCGAGTGTCCGTTTGAGTAATCTACGACTCGTCCAATCGTTTCGTTAACTTGATACGCAATAAATTAAAAGAGCAAATCAAAATAAACATTCCCAACCCTGATGGAGATACAAAATATCATATTATTTGAAATGCGAGGCAATATTTAAAATGTTTCATAACAACTAGAGATCACCTCGGGGGCGTTACTATCTACATATTTATACCAGATACAATTCAAAACCAGTTTCTTCTCGCCACTCGATTCTAACAAGAATTTGGACTCGTACAAAAATAAATACTGTCCACGAAACATGAGAAAGGTAATATCGTCATATTAAAACATTTGCTAACTCAATTTTGGTCTAAAATAAAAGTTAGTAAGACTTGTTTTCGGTTAACCAGTGGAACTGTAGTTAGATCGAAATAAATCTGGAAATGAAAAGCTATATAGCAGTATTTATTATGACATCCGACAGTAAAGTACAAAATTGATTTTATCGAGGCTTACCAACATGCATAGTTTAAATTTCTCTACGGGTCTGTTAAACTACGTTGTAGTAGGGTAATTACTTCCATGCTATTAATTAGAATTTAATTTAGGTAACCGTATTTGAGCAACGATATTGTAGCCTGTAATATATGAAGGGAGCGAGTATGCCCCTACATCAAACGGCTGGGAAGAGCTCTTTGCGCTCATGTTTTGACAGACTCATTGCGCGTTATATCCATAGGTACTCCACACACAAATATTCAGATAATTTGTTTACATTCTCATGCAAAAAACGCCTATTTGTACAGATAAAAGTTAAAGATAAATTAAACCTTATTCAGTTTTTGCGGACAGTTTTTTAGCATCGTTTTTCTAATGCGTTTTTAAAGAGCTTTAATGAGGTGAAGCTTTAATAAACTATTGATTATTCGTTAATTGAACTCGTTCAAGCATAACAGTTTTGTTTAGAATCTTATGTATGAGCATCATTTTTCTTAACTGTGCATATAAACTTTGTTAGAAGCGGAACGATGGAATTATTTATTTGTTAACATTACATAACAGGTATCCATAAACTTTTAAATATAAAAAAAGCGTCCAAGTGTGAGTCGGACTCGCACTCCGAGTATTCCGTACAAACTTGTGACTTAAACAGCCATATTTTTTGACCGCAAACTCTAAGGGAGTTGATTTTTTAAGGTCCAGGGGAACACAGGCTTGAGTATATGGTTTAAATTTCAAGTCGATACCTCCATGCGTTCCCGTGATAAAGGGTCTTGACAGACAGACAGACAGACGGATAACAAAGTGATCCTATAAGGGTTCGTTTTTTCTCTTTGTATTACGGAACCCTAAAAAACAATACAAATAAAGTCCCGAGCCCCATTCACTTGTAACATTACACATATCAATAACTTGCGACTTCATAATGATTCCAATTTTAAGTTCATTCAACTGTTACTTTCATTAGAACTTGTTTCGCTGGCCAGCGCATTCAAATGCAGCTAATATTATTAAATTGTAAATTAGCCTTCAGGATAGCGTGACGTAAAGTACACTATGGCCAGGTTTACGACAACGGCTAAACATAAGATAAGGGTGCGCTTTATTCGTACAATGTCCCCTTGAGTAATCGTTCAGATAGTTGCTATCTCCGCCGTGAAGCCTTCGTGATTTTTACAGTCTGCACGAGGCATTAGCGAGCCTGTTTACAGCGGACAATGCCTGGAAATACGACATATGTATTTATTATATTGATAGTAATATGAATTGTAAGCCATTTAGTACATTACATAAGTTTTCCTGACATGTCTACGACACGACTTTATTGAAGGAAAGGAGAAAGAAACAAAATATATTTATTCGCAATGACGACGAACACACAAAAAGGAATCGGCCAAGAGCGAGCCAGACTTGCGCACCGACGGTTCCGTACAAACTTTCAACATAAACGGCCATATAATTTGAATGCGTAGACTTAAAGGTTCGATTTTTTGACAACTCCATGGGATTACAGACTTGAGTATGGTTCTGATCTCAACTCGATACCTCCACGCGTGTCTGAGATAAAGGGTCTTGACAGACAGACAGACAGGCGGACAACAACGTGATCCAATAAGGGTTACAATTTTTCTTTTTGAGGTACAGAACCCTAAAGAAATTCAAACAATATATTGTATTATATTTAAGAAAATACAATATTTTGTATTATATTTAAGAAAATACAATATTTTGTATTATATTTTAGTGCAATTTTAACAAATAGCTTTTGTTGGTGTGACGATTTTGGTTTGCCTTCAATTTGTATTAAGATAAGTTTCAAATGAGAAATCAAACAAAATAAAACAAGTCCAAAAGTGCATACAGAATAAAGTCATATAAAATCATTGTTTAATTAAAGGTCATTAATCGTAATTAATCCTACTTAATAGATTCGCAGTTACAGCCGCTTTGTACCAGTTAGTTAGGGATAATGCACACTTTTATAGACCTTGCTCAATAAAACGAAAACTAATTATACGAGCCTTTCGTATCGGCAAACTCAATTATTGTTAAGTATGCAATAGAGTCCCAATAAATCATTTAAGTTTACTCACACAAATTCCATAACTCATGCGTTATGTATTTCCAACATTTTGCTGTGGCACTAAAATGCGGGTTATTTTAGTGTATAGTGGACAATGCCGGCATTGCAGCGGCGAGGCGCGGGCGCAGAGCGGCGGGGCTACGACGCGCGTACGCAGAAAAAAAGAGAAAATCCTCAATAGTCCTCCACGGCCCACACGCCAACCTATGGCCACTCAATCGTTCGTATTCCTCTAGCGGAATAAAAAAGTCGCGGAGACGATTTTTGTAGATATAACTATATAGAATATTTCACACCATTAATATGCTTATACTCATTTCCTAACGGCAGTCACGACATGTTTCTTAATCTTTAATCAGTGTAAAATATAATAATTTTATGTTCCACGTATACTTTACAATAATAATGGTAATAAATGATGCGTAAAACAACATTTTTAGATATCATATTTTTATGGCTTGCGGACGAAGGCTTTCTCAGAATTTAACAGGTGATATGATAATTAAAAAACGTCAGATTTTAGCAGTAATTAATGATAAAAAGATCGTAAACTTTAATAACTATCTGTTATGGGAATAAAATATGAAGTAACGTCTACTTCATTGCTCTTGTGTTCCGTTGGGCTCAAGCAATGACACAGCGCTTACTCTCAAGAGATACTTGGATTCTTTAGGAGTTAACTTTGAGCCAGCCTAGCTAACGAGTAACGATTGACGTGAGTATTTTCAAGTACATACCCGACGCCTTAATGATTTATAATGATTTTGATGTAGAAACAATAAACAATGTATCGTTCTGGAACATTTTTATGCCTTATGCATGAGTCGACAAATGTTCTTAAGAAAACACTACACGTTTTTCAGTTGAATTTTGTTGAATAGGTTCAAGAGTCTTGTAAAATTGGTAGAATGTGTAGAATGTCTAAGAACTACTATTTGAATAACTTTGACAAGACAGACAGGTACTCATTTAAATAAGTTGAATTGTTTCCAATCACAGTTTGTAAGTCATGCTCGTCCTGCACCTAATTCTTCGAAGTCAATGTTCATCAAATACAAACATTCACTTTTGGACCAGCCGAGGGACACACCCACCCACGCCACATGTACGCAATGTTTTTCCACATTCAATTCAAATAAGGTCCACGACGACCGCTTTGTACCTTCGTCTAAAAAAATTTAAAAATAGTATCGGTAGTACAGGTTACAAATTTCATGAGAGATTCATGAGCCACGTCGACATGCTCATAATACATATTAATTGTATAGATTAAAGTACTAATACAAGCAGTTTTACTCGATACACTTAAAATAAATGTTTAATTACCGTTCGGTAAATGAATCATTCTACTCAGCTCGTTCAGCAGTAACCGAGACAGATGTTGCATTTAATAACAGACGGAAAATGGAATAAATAACGTATACTGTAAATAAGCAAGGATTTGAATGTATTACGTATTATCTATTTATTTAAAAGATTATTAATATACCTACGCTATTTTATCTTAGTTGTGTTAGTATTTGAATGGTTCATTAATAATTAAAAGTAATGCATGTTGTTATAGAGATTATGATCCTTATCAAGACTGCAAATTAAGTTTTAAATGAACGATGACACAGTGAAATCATTCTATTTTAGGCAGTCGATTTTCTATTCTGATTTTTTTCGGTTTCGGTTGTAAGGACATACCAAATGCTTGTAGTCTCTAATATATCTCTCATGATTAAGAAACTGAGAAACTTGAACCCCATAATGACGAGCTCTATTTGATCATTTAACTTCTAAGAATGGAATTTAAGCCGGGATAACATTGAAGAGGATTAACCGCAGCTTAATAGACTCAATATAAAAAAGCGTGCGACTGTAAAAGGATATAGGGACACGATCATACGCACATACGCCTAAAGTATTGTTTGAACAATGCCTCGGCTGCACGACGCGCGACTCAATGCCTTTCAAGTCAGATTAAGTTAGGAAAGGCGCATTATTAATAACGGCCAATAACTTAACCGCCGCTTGAAATATCGAAGTTACTTTTGCTTAAGCGACACTCATATATTATCTGAACTAAGAATATGTTTCCGGATCGAGAGAGGTTTTGTCATTGGTTCTCAAGCGGGATTATTTTATTTTGTAAGCGTCAATTGTAATGTATACAATTATTTATTTATAGTTACGTTATTTACCTACATTGAAGACAAATATTCTTATTCTTTATTGTGTAAAAGATTACACCCCGATAACACGTGACTTAACGTTGTTAAAACTATTAAAAACCAAAATTGATAAACGAGTTCTTAAAAACCCTAACTAAATTCGCAGTGATCATTCAAATAAGCAAATGTGGTCAAAGCGTTATTTAAGTAGCAAAAAGTATATGTAAAGTATTCTCTGTCGACATTGTGAAGTCTTGGAAGTTGAGCAGTGCGAATGTTAATAAATTGAATGCAGTCTACAAAAAATATGGTGATTTAATATAATGGCGCTTGTAAAGTCGCATTTGGACAAATGTGTAGAAACACGCCTGACAAGGGTCGTGAATGCTTTTAAATGTTTTGTGAAACAACATTAAAACATGCACCCAAATTATGTTATAAAAAAAAACCTTTTAAACATAAACTTTTTGTACAAAAAAAAGTGGTTAGCGACTTCAAGCGAGACACAGCTAATAACTGATGATGTTTTGACATGCAGGAATTGGTGTTTACGCCAAGTTAATCATAAAATGCAGCTAAGTATGCACGTAAGTCTGCTTTACAGAGTAACAAACTAAATAAGTAAGCACCATTTTCAAATCACTGCCCCGTTTCAATTACTTTACACATTTACTGAGGTAATGAACTTAACAATTTACGTTTAGTATTTAACAAATAGCAAGAAAGCGTAAATAAGCGAACTAGAACCTGAACAACGGCTGTAGAACGCGCAGACAAAGTGGTAACACTTTGTATATTTCAATCTGGAAACGATGCACTAGTCAAACGAGCCGATTTATCTTGGCAACAAAAGCAAAGTAGATAAATATATTTATGGTGCAGGCAACATATCGTCCGGAGGTTGTTACCAGGTTTATCTGCACTTGGGCTTAATGCCCTGTACGGCCTCGGAAAAGCTTTTAAAAGGTTCGCTCATCCCTCGAGCGACGAAAGCTCATATTGTGATACAAGTCTTCACGTGTTATAGTTTTTTATTTTAAACTTTACCTCGCTGTGAATGCTTGCGTTCTATAAGTGAATGGTTAGCAGCCCCGCGTCATGGTATCATACCGAAGTATCGCACCGCTGTCCTATAAGTAGCCATATTTAAATGTAGATGAGCAGGGAATAATTCCTGCATTAAGGATGAGTGAGGAGACTTAAAATGCACTACAGTGTAATTTGAATATTGTGAAAAAATATACCCTACTCAACTGAGGTTTTTTCTTTTTTTTTTGTCTCATTTTCTACGTTTTTCAAAAGCTTTGCGATTGTCAAATAGATTTAAAGTTTTCCATAGCTTTTATATTTTTACACTTTTCAATTCTTTTTAATCACAAAAAACTAATTATTTTTAAAACCCTTGAGAATGATAGAGCTATCTTAATATTTCACCATAAAACTCTTGCAGAGTGGATCATAACTCAAATATTTTACTTCACACGAACACCGTCGCTCACATAAAACTTAATCTCTCACTTAACACTGTTACTGAGCGCGGCTTAATCTGCTCCTGACTTAATCTTTCTTGTCAACGACTAGGATAATCCAACCTACGAGAAACTAAGAGCAAAGTTTTATGCTAAATTATCAATAAATTTTATAGCATACTTATTTCAAAGCGTGTCGATAATTATACAGTATGAATAATGCAAAAAATGCTATAAAATTTTATTTGAGAAATTTTCGGGTGTTTGCCATGTTTTTTCTATCTGGTTATTGAGACATCAACTTCGAGGATTTTATTTCAAACGTCACGGAAATTTTCGCTGGGCGGGTCAGTCTGTAACAAATCAAAAAATATACTTTGTTTTGTTTCTTATTCGAATAACCGTGGTAATTTTTTTTTTTGTACCTATGCCAATATACATACAACTAGTGAAAAAGTGTGGATTTTGAATTTTGAGTCTTCAAACAAAACTCTTTCTTAAAACCTACAAATTTTGCTTATACCAGAGCTTACGAAAACTACGTTTTTTTGCTTTACCATTACCCATTTAGTGTGTACTTTAAAGCCTGTTTAATATAGTGCTAGTAGGTGTCCCGCTTGCGCATTTTACGAGGGGTTTAAACCGTCGTCGGTCAATATGTAACAATTCGCTTTGGGTCGTTTTGTCGGCCGTCGACGGAGACGCTTCTCTTGTTCCTAACGATACCATGTACCGAACTTTATTTTTTTATCCGTTCAGATTTATTGAGCTAAATATTAAACCGGAAATAACCGCTTAGACAGCTTTGGCGGTTGTTATTTCATCTCATGTTAGATTTATAGTGTGATAAGCGAGGGTGATCAACAAATAAGGTGTCTTGATGTGTCAATTTAAATCCGGGTACCAGTGTACGGACAGCAAAACAGATAAGTAACCAAGTTCGTCAGATAAAGTTAAAAATATCCTAAAAATCCATGAATCTTTTCGAATAAAATAAATTTATGTGACAGAAACAAACAGTTATTTCACCAAATTACATTTAAGTCGAAGACTTCCAGCGGTTTCTAATCAATCATATCTGACGAGCCGGGTTACTTATATCTCTTGCTGATTGTACATTAATTTCTTATCATAACTCTCCAGACGTCAAATTCTATTTCATGAAATATCTGAGGTTGATTAGAGTTAAAGCAAGTGTTAATAATGTCATTATGTTTTATCCCAGTTTTTTTTATGTGAATAAATTAAACATAAGGTTAACCTTTTTTTTACTATTTCTGTATTTTTTGTTGTTTTATACAGGAGTCAAGGGTTTAAGCTGAAAACCAGCGCTTAGCTACCCTCTAGGGGGGACCTAAGCATAATGCTGACGCTGCCTCTTGCTTCCGGTATTATAGTTTTTATGTATTTACTACTACTAGCTGTAATACTGGAGACAATAAACGTTTATTCTATTCTATTCTTTCTATATTGCACCCTGAGGTGATCAAAATTCATTCAAATGTCTAAAAAAAGCCTTTTACGCAACACGAGAGATCTCTCAAACCATATAAAAGAAGTTATAATAATTCGTAACCGTTTTATCACGTAATTATATGATTTCTGAACAAATTCAATTTTATATGATTATTACGATTATAAGATTTAATTTCAAGGCTCGGTCTAATCCGTTCATTATGTTTTTTGCATAATTTATTGAACCGGTTCCTTTATTTTTGAGCGTAATCATGTCTTGAAACAGAGACAGTAGTGTTTTCAAATGAGATAGGCGCCATGCAAGGTTATACTGCTTATTCACTATGCAGTTTCACTGCTCAGGGTTGCCACGGTCGGAGTTTATACCAAGCACCATGGATCATGGCAGACAGACCATAGCGATGTGTAATGGATGGTTTTTGTGTAAGTAGCTACTTTATGAAATATCAAATCAAACACTTGGTGGAACTTAACACTAAACTGTGAAAAAAAAAGTAAAATATCAGACACATGAAGTTTTTGTTTTTTTAAGTTAAATGTAGTAGGCACCTTTTAAAATTACGATGCATGTATAAAAATGTTGTGAAAACAAGTCTATCATAAAGAGCACTATTAAAATGATTTACACCCCTACAAGACTTATGATAAACAGAATTAATAGGAACCAGATACATTAGCACAAAGGGTATTTGCTAATATTATTTAATAGCTCAGTTACCTATAATTTGCGTTATGTATCTCTGCAGATTTATAGACACTAGGATCGGCGCCGGCTATTTGAATGGCGGCGTGTGATTGGCGGACGCCGGGTGCAACTCAGGCTCATGTATTTAGGTCACCGCGCCGCGTGGGTCTAGACTAGCAACAGCTTTTATAACAGGGCTAGCGTACATAAAACGATTACTAACCTTATGTCAGTAATTATGTGAATGGGTGTAATTATATAAATGACATAATTATGAGTGTATGAAAACATTGATTCATATTTGGTTTGCAGGTTAAGGTTTGTTAAACCTAGACCTCTGTTGCAGTACACACATACATGACGTGAGCAAAGGTGTGATAATGTCAGTTTTTATGATCACTTTTATATCCTTCTTCACTTAGTTAGAAACATTACCAGTTTCCACCATCATTGAATGTTTCGTAACAATATAAAAGTGTACTTTTATCTAATAAAATATCAGCAGTTACTCACGTCCTAACATTTAAACAAAAACAATCCCATAAGTGTTTCTACCTGGTAAAGAGCCAGCTTTAAAAATGACTTACGACCGGCTACGGCTTAAAATTCCTATTCAATGAATGTTTCGGTAAAGCGTAAATTAGATTTACGCGGCGGACGCCTGATTCATTCCATCTAAAGGCTATAAAATCTAAACTTAAAAAGGGGATTTCTGGAAAAGTGCAAGGGACTGAAATAATCATAGGAGGTCTGAGCACAATAGGGCTAGCTCGTCTCAGCTCGGAGGGCACGTATGCTCGTAAATACGACGTCCCTTATTATTAGCAGCCATTGTTCGGGATTGCTCGGGTACAGTCGGCAGCGGCGCGGGCGCACCAGCTTGTCACACGACCCCTTTTGCTTTTAGACATTTAAAACAAGCATGTTATTTATTTTTATAATACATGCTCCGTTTAGTTGTCAACAAAAACCTGTACGAGTTAAGTAAGTGATAGCAATGAATCATTACAAATATATCACTCAGAAATATGCCTGAGCAACTCTAGCCGTTATCGAACTGAGGCTTTACTTTTGTTTCACGTTCAACTCTTAATTGGTTTAGATAAAATTGCGGGTTCATTTTGATTGGCCGCGACTGTACTCCTAGCTCGCCGTCGGATATCCGACACTCGTAGCTTTAATATGCAGCCCTGCAGCCCTGGTTCGGCCGACCATTGCACAATTCAATCCTAAATAAACGCAATCCCGCCATAATTAGCTATGGAACTGATGAATTCACGAACCGCCATTAAAAATTCTGAACACAGCTTAATTAAAAATTGTGTTTATTAAAGCGCATTCCGACTTCGATAGATGTTAAAAATAGTTGGTTGTGTGTATGGAGGTGGGAGAAGTGAATAAAGGCTTTTATCTCAGGTAGAGAGAGAACCTGCACCGAGGTTGTGGGACGCCAAAATTGGAATCATTCATCTTTTAATCTGACGTGTTCTATTGTGGTCGGCGCTGGCATGGGTTTAGTGGGAGGCCCGGCTGTGTTACTACGAATATTTATTGTTGTACAACATATGGCCGGTATATCTGTAGGAAACCGATCAGTGATCATTTACCTGAATGCTTTTAATACGGAACATCAACTTTTATTAAATCAATTTAGTTGATACACAAGCCGGCTGCGAGAGTTCGAGTGTAGTTAAAGGTATTTGTATTTTAATATATTAAAGACAACTTAACTATAAGTACAAATTACAATTATAAAATATATAGACAGTCTTTACGATGGTGTAGAACCTGTTTAAAAAAAAAAGCAAATTAAGAAGATTAAACACTGTTATCTCAACGATAACATATTTATTTAACTATTTACTCAACCATTTTATTACTCCGGAGCTAGAAAACGGTGTACAAACAGGTGCTGAGATAACGAGAACAGAACTGTTGTACAAACATTTAAATAAAAATTCTAAAAAAGCTTTGCGGCGGCCATTAAAGGGCAGTCGATTAGAGGCTCAACAGTAAGAGAGGCTTTTTAACATCGATCCATCAGAGCCTGGCCACAGATAAGGGCATATGCCTGTCACAGTAATAAGTATTAAAGATTGAATCATACAAAAATAAAATAAAAACATAGTAGGTAATGGTCCGGGTTCCGCGGCCGTGCTCTCGATTGATCAATACATACGATTCCGAAATAATATTTAGTTGTGTGTATTAATTCGTGAATGTTAACGGAACTTTTATTTTTTAAATTTAGGTTAGGAACTTTTGCAAATAAAGTAAGATTTTCCAAAAAAACAATGTTCAGTTGGTTTAAGACAAGTTTTTATTAATACAAGCACAAAACTGTTACTCAGATACTACCATACGTAAAATACGCGCCTCAGACGTGGAGTTGCGGACACCAGCCCGTTATACAATACAATACAATACTCAGATACTACAATGAGAATTAAATAAAATTACAAGTGCGCTACGAAATTTCGTAGCAAGTGCTACGAAGTTGCCAAACGAATACATTATTAGACATAATTTTACAAAGACAAGTTTTTCTAAATCGTCTATTCAACCGTATCTCAATACTTGTTCCCAAAGCTACATAAGCCTACCTTTATATTATTGTGTTTCTAAAAATAAAACGGTATTCGTATTAACTGTCATAAGAGACCGGTTCCTGGCACCTTTTCAATGCACCTGAGTAGATTCCCGCGGTATGTTCGTTACATTTCTTCGTAAATTCTTTACTTATCGTCAAGTTCAAGTTGTTTTTCCTCAAAATGGTAAGTAGATCGTAGACTGGTGTTAATGTCTTGATCTTGAATGTGTTATTTTTTTGTTAAGTTTGTAATAGTTTTTACTTGATGTTTATCAATGTAAATATTAAAACTAAGGCTAGGTAGGTGAATGTACTCACATTTTAAACATTTAAAGTTATCTGAGAAATAAATAACTGTGGGAAAAACTAAATTGCTGTATGTATATGAGAACATTACTCACTTGGTCTTTTCTCTGAACGCTTAATTTTAAACGGTATAACAGCAGTAATGTTAGGTTACCACGCAAAGCTCGTTCATAACTCGCTAGGTAGCGACAAATTGCTGACTGCTGATTCACTAAACCCAAATACTTTTTGTCGACATTTGAAAGTAACTGTCTCAAAATCCGTATGTGGCAAGATACGCATCTTAAGTAAAAAGCTGTAGCGGCAACTAATGTATGTTGTTGATATTCTTTGCTCGATAAATGTTGTAACTGACAACTGGGGCCACTACCTGAATGAAGCGTTCCAATTACTCTTGTTAATATACTAGTCTGACATCTTAAGTTACAGAAATATTGTTTAATTGCTCTTTTGGCTCTAGTTTCACTCTGGTGTACGTCTTTGATTTTTCGTTTACGAAGGATTGAGGATCAAGATTGGGAAGTAGCATACGAATGTCTATCTATAATATAATTAGTATGATTTGAAAGAAAAAAATCTAATTTATTTCCATTCAAATAGGTTTCCCGATTTTTTTTTAATGTTTTTAAATTGAATTGATTGATTGTTTTTATATATGTTTTTTATTTGTAAATATTATTTGGAATAAAATTAATAAAAAAAAGTTTTATCGTTCCTGAACTTCATTAAACAGTAATGAGCAAATTGTATCCACGATGTAATCACTAATTAGTAAGTATTACTTTCCCTGAGCCTTTGTCATTTATGATACTAAGGAAGTGAAAAGTACTTATGTAACACTAGCTGTTCCACGCGGTTTCACGCACGCTGCTCAGCACCTGTTGGTCGTAGCGTGATGTTATATAGGCTTCTTCAAGAAATGGACTATCCAACACTAAAAGAATTTTCCAATTCCAACCAGTAGTCCCTGAGATTAGCGCGTTCAAACAAACAAACAAACTCTTCAGCTTTATAATATTAAGTATAGATTTGGATGAATATACGATAAGTACCAATTATACCAAAAACCGTTTACAGATGAGAAAATCTAGTTTCATGTAATAAAATGTAATTACAGATAACACTATCTGTAAGAGCTTTTCTTCTTGATAGTAACTAGAATGCCGCAGAAATATCACATTTATTCACCAAGAAAACTTCAATGCGAAATATCATTCCACATAATTACAAGGAAATCATATTGCGTATGACGTGTATTAGCATAAGGAGCCTTTAATTTATTATTGCCATCAAAATAATACGAGTAATAATAGTTTTACAATCCGAGGTTTACTATGAGTGGGGACTTCTCTTCGGTATCCATGCTCGTAAACTTGAAATTGCCTAATGAATAACACGGGATTAAGTTTAATGGCAACGTTACAAGTCTTGTCATTTGTGAGATTTTTATAATTATAAATTATTATGAAACTAGTGATCACCCGCGGCTCTTGCCCAATGGACATTAGTTTTATTACGATGAGCTCAGCGCATTGTTGGTATTTAATGCCTAACTTATGGAAAGCCAGGAGTTTCATGGGTTTCGTTTTATGATTATCCATGGGTTTTAAAAGAAGAAACGATGGAAAAGAAATGGTTTTTTCTTCTCATAGAATGTCGTTTGCGTTATTTTGAAATAGTTTAATGAATAGCGGAAGGCTCGTTCTATTTATATTTCAAGGGACTTAAAATATAACTGGAGAAATGTGGTGTAGGTACACTTCTGCCTAACTCGGGGTTTACAGGCGTGATGTTACAATGATAAGTTTTATGAACTTCCTGACTAATCACGGCGCACAATCACAAGTGAACGTTTAGCATCGACATGAGAACATAACGTTCGTATGTTTTATATTCCCTTTTTCGCCAGTAATTACGAACGGTGAACATTAAAGTTTTGCTGGACCACGGCAGCGAATATAAATCGGGTGTTTCATGAAATATCGAGTCGCAGCCGTGGGCTACGCGGCACGAACGCGTCGCCGCCCTTATCTCTGCCGATACGATTTTATACGATATTCGATTTTTCTTTTTCTGACTTTTATGGATCGGTTGTTCGCGGTGTATCGATAATTCGAGATCGGTCTTTTATGTTATAATTTCTATACAGGTAGCGACGCTCGCTCTGCATCGCTCCCGGTGGCTTCTAAAATACAACATTGTAACATTGATTTGTGGGGTACTAATAAGCGAGCAGCTTTGGCACTATTTCAATGTTCTCAAGTGTTTCAGAAATCGCTCGGGTTACGATGGATCCTTTTTCCTATAAAAAGCGTTAAGGCACATAAACCGGTTGGAAACCGCGTTCTCACAACGTACGGCCGCTTCATAACTGGCTACTTTATGCTATTGTAATGATCTAGGAGCAGCTACTGCCTACAAAAACACTCGCATTGTCTCTAGACTTGTTACCGTATACAGCCATGTATTTTATCACTTCGCGCATCCACGCAGACACTTCCGAGAAAAAAGTTTCAAGTTGCTACGTTTTTCCCTTTACCATTTTTTTTCTCAAACGCCGAGCCTGTGCTAGGTAAATACGGACGGAACTGTGACAGTTTTCATACCTTTATATTATTTGTTTAGGCATCCCGAGCCAATAGGTCTTGTGTACTGAACAAGTTGGAAAGATTATCTACATGTGCATACATAATCGTTAAAACTAATACTAAGCACAAACTATTTCACGGTGCGGTCGGTTAATGAGCATAAAAAATGGAGATGCTGCTTAAGAATTCCTGTTGTGTACACAGTTTTCGAAAAAGTTTCGCAGACGAATTATTCATAATGAGTATCAGGGATTGGAATTATTTCAGCGAATTTTATGACTTATTGCCATATTATTACGACACTTTTCTGGTTGGCGATTGTCGCGCCCATGTTCGGAATTTATATAACGTATCGCTTTTAAATTTTAAGAAATACCGTGTTTGTGGCTCGAGGGTTGAGGGTACGACCGATTGAGTTTATGATGGGTATTTTTTATTATATTATGTTAATTCACTAACTATGTAGTTACACGGTTATGATTGCATGTATTGAATGGTTTATCAGGAAATTGTGTGCGCGCATCTGGGAAATCATTCAATCGTAGCATCTAGCATTTTTAAAATTTGTACTTAAGTAAATTGCATTGACGAACAGTATTTTACATAGATACTATTAAAAAGTAATGCAAGAAATAACTTTAAAAACATGGTCAACACTCACCATTAAAATAAAAGCCAAGGTTGTTGAAATGTATTTTGCTGTTTGAGTGACATGGTTTACAAATTCGATAGAACCACTATTCTGAAATTAACAAAGCTTTGATACCTTCAAAAATTACAGAGAATTCTCAACATTTTTTGCCTGTTACCAGCTTAAATCTTTCCGCTGTTTCTCACAATAAATGCAACACTAACACGTCTACTTAGAAACACGGAATCAAGATCGAAGATTGGCAAAAAACGTTTTAACAGGAGTCGGTATCAAAAATAAATAAAAAACTTTTATCACGGGTAGTGTCGGCGTTTGTTGGCGTGTCATAACTTGTCCCGGCCAGGTTCGTTACACGCCGGTAACGTTACACGACAAGCAACCGGACACCTCGTTGCGTGTTGCATGCGTGTGGTGGGCGGTATCCCCACGGCTTCCTACAAAATACAACAATAACAAACCAATAATGCTACCTTAAACACAACTTGCGAACCGCCCCTGCTTCGGTTGTTATTGCGACATCTCAAAACAATGGGAATACTGGATATCTGAAATTAACTCACATGTACTATATCCATATGCATACCGGGATAAAAATATTTCAATGTCTAACCTAACCTAACACAATTCTTAATAGTTTGTCTATTAGTAAAGATCTCTAAATAGTGGTGAAAACCTCTTCTCAATCTATTGTGCAGTTCGAAAGAAGTAAAGTGTTCATACAGACATACGAAGAGCGACTTTCTTGTGGACTGTGCACAGATATACCATCAGTTATATAGCTTATACCGGCAGTATTAGCACCGATCTGTTCCACGCACGGAATAGCGGAATAATCTTTGTAAATAACATAGGTCACGACGCTGAGCCCTCGCTTCACGTATCACTTACTAACTACATTCCGGATCCTACAGATGTCAGTGTTGTCTAATATGTACGATGTAAGCATGAAGCTAATCTCACACAAACCAAAAACACCTTTAATAGCTTACACAATTCCATATTGAAAGAAAATCAGTTTCTCGGAATTGCGAGTATTTTCCCAACATTAGCTGCTCAAAACCAAAGATTTGATGACCAAACAGGTTGTTGTTAGACCGCATAGAAACGGCCTATTTTGTTTATATTCGGAGACCTAAACTGTCATAATCTCTTACTTTATTTGCATAATAACGTAATATATTGGGATTAATTGTGATATTGCTGTAAATTTTAATACTGTCAAACACTCTTAAATATTGTGTTGAGATCAAGAGTTGGCCCATCTTATAAACAAAACCAAAATCTAATGCTTTTTACTAGGAATTGGGGAAAATAGCCATATTAATAAAGTTGTTACCCTAGAATTGGGCTTAATAACGTGTGCTTTAATTTGAGCAACAGTTAAAAAAATAAAATTGTCTTTGCTAATGTTATACCTAAAGGTTTGAATTCAAAATACACATTACATATAGTGATATAAACTGCTATACTATATACTGTATTGCCACGTAACGTTGGATTAGACTGAGACAACACTACGACGGGACTGAAATGGCGAAACAATGAAAGCTCATTAAAGCTCTTTCATACTTCCTCTTATTTAATAAACGTGTGTGTACGTAATTGGATTTGTTTAGTCATGGTTTCAATAAATAGAGAAGGAAATTCAAATATTTTATTACATTTTTATTTTTATATGCGTATTTTCGCAAAAAAAAAGTAAATGGACTATTAATTTCAACTCATGGATTCATATAATTAAATTCAACATATGAAGAAATATCGTGACTATTTTAGAAAAAAAAACTAAATTAATTGTAGGCCCAATAGGAAGATTCTGTGTACGCATGATTCAATCTTGTGAGATCAATGACCAGTCATTGTATCAATTTAGTTGTCAACGTAACAAATCGATTGTATCCTGACCTGGTAGAACTGTAAGCAACTGAGCATTCGCAAACCGCTCCTTCGTTCGTAAATAAATTTTAATAATAGCCCGTGAACTTGTTCAAAGCTTTGGGCTATAATTTTTCATTTATTTATTGATATCTAATTATTTAAACTATCCTTAAAAATAATACAACATAAACTTCTAATCGTATCGTTCTGCCCCCGTTCCTAAATCTACCATGCGGCGGAATGCCGGAGAACGAGTTTTGTATCCGTCCTGCTCGTTTCTACGTTATGGCTATTTCCGTCCTTGTCGGGCGCTTGTCATTTTCTATAAGTTTTTCTAACATTCTCCGCTTGCACCGCCCCCTCTATTTCGGCCAAACGCCTGTCTTATGAGCGATAACTTTTGTTTGTTCAACAGTTATGACTATTGTTTGACACACCGATGCTTGTTACGCTCGCTTTAAGTGTTTACTCACTTAATGAAGCTCAGTTACCTCATCCTTCTAATGACTCTTTATTTATTTCAAATAAACGTTAGTGTTAGTCATCACCTTCAGTGTTAGGTTACGAAATGGCGAGCGACGCAGTTGCTAGCGCCGCTTTTGTGTTCAGTCTCGTCACTAGTTTGTCTGGCGTTGCTACGAGATAATGTTGTGTTCAATAATTAGCAGCCGATAGTGGCTGTGATCAATATAAATTAAAAGTCTCCCGATAACATTGGAACCAATAAAATACAACAATATTGAAAATGTTCCTTGACCGCGGCTAAAATCTTAATCTAAGCATGCGGGTTCTCCGACGCACGGCCGCGGCTCCTTAATGCTAACGAGTTACAAATTAAAAGAGACCGAGACGTGTGCCAAAGGTAACTTTATGGGCTTCGCATGTCTTATATCAATAAATTATTAACTACGCTCCTTGTTTGATTTTACATTCATACTTATTATTATTTTACCTTAAAGTAGACTTTAGCCCCTTTGTTTATAGTCCAAAATTGTGTACGAAACATTTGAGCCGAGACTTTGGAACTTAATCCTTACCACACGGCATTAATGTTCAGTTTGTAGTAACATGGGTGGGGATGAGCATGTACAAATAGTAGCAAGTAGGTAAGTATTTGAGCGTAAGCAAGGAGAGGCGAGAATCTTTAGTTTTAATTAATACGCTGAATCTAGGCACCGCGTATTCGCTATTTTCAATTAGTCGTCGGCGCCAGTAGCATGTTTTGAGCTATGTGATTTAATGGGATCCCGTATTTCCCATACAATTTATTATTAACCTATAAGTTTGGTTGGGAGCGGGGTCAATAGCTGGCTCAGTCAAGTTACTGCCGCACTAACAATCACGGAGTGGTCATGCGATAGCTTATAATGAATATTTCATTGTAGGACGGCGCCTTTACAAGCTGTATACCGCTAACGTCTGCTAGCGTATATGAGTCATAGGTCATTAAAATTAATAGTTTTCAGCAAACCCTCAAGTTAAGCTTCGGCTTTGGTACGGTACATTGCTAAATACGTAAACCGTTACCCATTAACAATAGTTTATCTTAAAAGGTTTTGAGACAAAACTTTACACATACTTATCAGAACAGTCGAGGGGAAACTAAGAAAATTGGCATTTTTGTATAACTTTCTTCGTTTACGTTTCTCGCTAATTTTAAAATTGAACAGAAAGCGAATGTTCGATACTGCGGTGTTGTTCGTTTCCGACTGTCCGAGAGCCTGAGTGTCCGGGTGTCCGAGTGTCCACACAGTCACGAGCCCACGTTCACTTGATGTTATTCTCACGACTTTTCTCACTATTTGACACCAAATAATAATTATCACGTCGCTTTTCAAATACCTTGTGTCAAACAGATCGTCTACACTTACTAAATAAACTGAGAAAAGCAAGTGTGAAATTAGTTCATGTACCGAGAGTTCCATAGAACAGTATAATTATGTGAATACGGTGTTGATTGAGATCAAGATTTCCTCGTTCCTCACTTCAATGGAAGGTTTTTATACATTGAAAAAATAAAATCATACTTAAAGTGTAGGCACTTTATTTCACTACAGTGAATGTGGATAAAAATGACTTAGAAGAGTATTAAGCGGAACAGCTGATCTGAATATGTCAACATACTCAGGAAGGCACCCTTCCGTAGAAGTGAATATGACAGACAGAAATGAAAGAGAGAGAGAGTGAATCTTAGAGTCACGTAGCACGGAAAATTCTTCGCAGGCATCGCAGCGCATCAGAACAAACACCGTCACACATACTTCCATGCTTCCGTCTAATACATTGATTAATTGACGGTAATCATATGTACATATTTAGCTGTATTGTAAATTCAATCTTAAAAATATAATGCCAATGAACTCTTGGACAAGTGGGAAGAAAAGCAATAAACGTTTTTATAGTCTAACCAGCCTATTCCTTCGGATTTGGTTTACGATTTTCTTCTTACTATTGCGTAACTAATGTCAAGCGGTTGACTGTTGATTATGGCATTTATAAAGTTGTTTGTTTATGTCCCTCTATTTCGGCGATCGGCTTTACTAATGCCCCGTAGCGATTGCAATCAAATAAAACGTGCCGCCATGGGTCCGCCACGGGCAGACCACGCGGCTGCTATTCAGCATTAAAGTAATAAAACTGCCTATTCTCCGGCAGAGAATGCGATAGTACGGCAACACGACAGAGTCATACGCTGTCGGCTTACGTTAGAAACTTTCCGCCTTCGCAGCTACCATGACGTTTAGCCTCAATACAAGTCGACGCCTTAACCTACCAATCAACAACATAATGACCGTCTAATCAAAAGTAAGGCATTAATTTATTTAACTCTGGTGAACCAGTAGTTAAAGTCGGTTTAGCGCAGTAAGTCGCAGATTCACAGCGGCATGTAGGAGAGAGGCTTCCGGCGCGCGCGTGCGCTTTCACGACACCAGGCCTCAGAGCCACTGAGCCACTTGCCTTTTATGTGGGATCGTAAATTTCACGACACGTTATTTTATTATTAAATTATTCCACTTGAAGTATTAGCTCTATTGCTGTTTATTGATTAGAGACAATACAAAAGCAATGTAAACCATTGCCGGTAGTTAACCAGCGATGGTTTACATTGCTATGTATTTATTCGATGAAAGCCTCCTATTAATATATTGCGGAAATCGTATAATACTTACATATATCTGTCACGAATCAATTTTACGAACCTCCGTACGGAAAGTAAAAGCATCTCAACGAAGCAGAATATTTAGTTACGGTACTCAAGGTAAGTAATTAGAAAAACGACAATCATGAAGTTCAAAGAACGTTTAGTTAAATTAAATAAACACAGAATGTCTTGTTAAAAACGTGTAGGTACAAACAAGGTATACGCTTCAGCACCGAAATTAGTTTCTTAATCAGAATGCCACGGTCATTTTAGTAATTTATAGCATCGTCTATACGTTAGTGTTTGTTTCCTCCATCGTCGGGCGTTGGGCAGGTAACATATCTTTCGAGACAGCGGGGGGTGTCTGGGGCAAAGTTAAAGGATGCGCAGGAGTGCCCCTACGCGGAGGCGGCATTACTTATATATACCATATCGAATTTATTGGTCCAAGAGCTATAAAACAATAGTAACGTTGAGAAATGATGTAGGTTACACAGCTAGGAACTTGGAGCTCCAATTCTTTGAGAATTGGCTTTGATTAAAAGACTACTTTTCTTTTTTTTGCGTCTTTTTAGTGACTAAAATCCACCCATGTTCCTTCTTTTGCCCTTTATGTTACGGGGCCGCGGAATCTCTTTCGAGCAATCCCGGCAGATTTAACTAACTCCTGAGCTATTTATTGATTAAATCCATAATATTATATTTAAATATGGTGCTGTTTATGAAATTAAAATGACATAGAATCATTCTGACAGGCCATTCTCGGACTATGCTAAGAATTTTATAGATGGGCAAAACAAGCTCTATTTTAGAAATTAATTACGCAACATATAACATAAATAAAAATGCAAAAACGAGCCTACCGTCAATCTCGATTAATATTCTCTGGCTGCAGTCAGGATGTCTCGCACACCTGTGACACATTAATGACTCCGTGATAAGTTAACAATTAAGATGGAGCTATGTACGAGACCGTTTTTCTCTCTAATTGCTACGCAAATAGAATATTATGAACCACACTGTCTTAAGAAACTAACCCATGCTGTGTTTTGAAAACAAAGACAATAATTTGTACAGTAAAAGGAATGATGCTAACAGAGGCCTTCACAACTCAAATTTAATAAACCGGCCAAGAGCGTGTCGGGCCACGCTCAGTGTAGGGTTCCGTAGTTTCCCGTCCGTCACAATAAGTGTTCCCACTTATGAGTTTATTATTTGTTTGACGTTGAACACTAGAGAATTGTATTTCCTAATTAATACATTTTTTTTAATAATTTTGGATTGCGAGAACCGATTTCAATAATTCTTTTTTTTTGTTTGAAAAAAGATACGTTCAGGATAATAAAATATGTAAACGAAGTTAAAAAAAAATGCTTGCATATACGATTATACTACAAACTTAGACCAGAAATTATTTTGTAAAACTTTTTGTCTTTTTTGTACAAAAACTGTTGTGTCAATCAAATTCAAAATAATTTTCATAGAAAGTCCTTATAAAGTTCTACTTTTCAGATTTTTTTCATATTTTCTAAACTTATGGTTCAAAAGTTAGAGGGGGGGGGACACATTGTTTTTTACTTTTGGAGCGATTATTTCCGAAATGATTGACATTATCAAAAAATGATTTTAGTAAACCCCTATTCATTTTTAAATACCTTTCCAACAACATATCACACGATAGGGTTGAAATTAAAAAAAAAATCACTCCCCACTTTACATATAGGGTGGCTACCCTAATAAAACATTTTTTTCTAATTTTTATTTTACCACTTTGTCGGCGTGATTGATATACATATTGGTACCAAATTTCAGCTTTCTAGTGCTAACGGTCACAGAGATTAAGCGAGGACGGACGGACGGACGGACGGACAGACAGACATGGCGAAACTATAAGGGTTCCTAGTTGACTACGGAACCCTAAAAAGCACTTCAACATATTTAATCTCTTAACAAACAATAACTCATCTTTAAGTAACAAGGATCATTACAATAGGTATTTATTTACATCGCTATGTAGTAAATATACTTGCAGATAGTCGCATAAATAAATGCACTTTATCGTTGTTAATAAAATTCTATATGCAGCTCCTGACGCCCCATCTTTTTATAGGGCACCTTTGTAAATTACGTTAGGGCAGAGCTTACCTGTGGCCTCGCCATGGAATCGATTAGGTGCGTTTCGAACATATTTTCGACGGAGTTCCATTCGATGACTCGCTTCAACTTTTGTCGCTTGATTGCTTTTTGATGTGGCGATAAATGTGACTTATGTGGTTTTGGGTTAACAGCGAATACATTTGTGTAATGATGGGTTTATGCACAACGGGCGGGTAGCGTTTATACTTTAATGCGTGAACGTTGTTATTAGGGTTTCCGTAACGTTCTTTAGCTAAGCGGTTGCGTGAACGACGTGATGAGTTTCATTCATTCTCCAATTCATAAGCAGTTCATTCAGAAATAAATTTATTCCAATTAATTACTAAAGCATGTAAATAGACATTACTTACCATATTTTATGCTGCGTACTCTCAAAATAGCCCATTAATTATATCTAATATGCCATTAATATGATACATATAAATTGTATTCTGCAATATAACATTAAATACATTTTATTTTGTATCAGATCTTATGCTGATGGTATTATAACTCACACATGTAATATTATGCACATGAGGTTAATGTGAATCTTTTATGTTCCAGGTATGTATAAGCGAGTACTTAGAAGTTCTCAACTATTGAGCGGTGAGTTTAATAAACAATTCGCATTTTAATGACATGTCTCGCACGGCTGCATTACATCCAACACACGAGATAATCACAGAACACTTATCAAACAAAAAGTATTTTAATTTACCGAGGGGCAAGAGCTTCATTCCTGCATGCCAGCATGCCCTCAGATAGATCGACTCAACCTAGATCGCCGTTGGCAAAGAAGCATTCAGCTACTAGTCAATCTTGGGCAGGCATGCGGCGGCCATCTTGGATCCGCGGACAGACGGACGGACGAGAAGACGCTCCGACTGTAATTGCAACGCTATTCGCCCCTAGCCGTTTTTCTAGAATAGTAATCCTACAAACTGTGTTTGATACGGTCGTGTGTGCTATTCCTAAATTAAGCGACACTGCTATTTAATTTAGTATCAAATTAAATCACAGTTTTACCTAATTCTCAATTAACTTTATGTATTAAAAAAATCTCACATGATATCTTTTTGGTAAACTCACTAAACATTAATGTTTTATAAAGTTACTTGCAATTAGTTGTTACTTATCTGGTTGGCAAAGTGTCTGTAAGTGTAATTATCATAAGCAGTCCTCAGTGACACTCGTATTAACAACGATGAACTTGCTCCGAGCTATTTCAGGACAAGTGTTGAAAAGGCCGTCAATACATTAACGTCCCTGTTTGTAGACTAACAGCCGATAGAAACTTAAGATAGTATTTCTTTATAGAAAACACTAAGATTTTAACTATTATGTAAGGCACGTAGTCGGCCTTAAATGGTCTGTAATTGTAGGTAGTTGTGGAGAACTTTTTGCACCTGTGATTACTGTGGCAACGATCTGACACCCAGTTTTTGCTACTTCCGAATGATATATTGTAGGTTTAGACGTGAACGGTGCGCTCGCGCCGGATACCGGCCTACAACGACATAGAATAAAATGCGCCTTCGCTTTTAAACTAAATTATGATCTGAATTCAATAAGATTTCTACTATTGCAAAAATATCTACACAAGTGTCGTAAATAGAAGCAGATAATGCTTTCACGCCAAGCATGTTTTGCTCTTTAGAGTTCATGAAACTTGTAGCAGAACTGCACAATACACAAAACAGAAGCAGGCGAGAGCTGTGATTATAATATATTATGTAGAGTTACGCTGCATGCTGCATACCACACACCAAGCAATTACAGTTAAGGATTGGCAATTCTAAATAGTAGTTGCTCGTAATCTAACAATTGCAGAAATGTCGCCGTTATTTCTCCAGCATGATAAACATAGATCAATTAACGCACCTAATTCCAATCTGGGCTCAAGCCCTGTTGACCAAACTCGGCAGTAAAACGTAACTTTAGAGATTTCCCGAATGGACCGGTACAGTCGACTTTTACCACTAGCATAACTTAAATTAAGAACACAAATACATTTATCATTCGCCTTTCGGAACAATGAGAATAATTTATGTACTGCTTTTCTAGCCCACACGAGTGCCGTGTTCGTTATATGCACGACATAGATTTTGAATCTTTGACATTTGTAGATTGTGCTTACATACGTCTGTCCTCTACGTCTTTATTTTGCACACATTGTTATTTATTTGTTGCCTTCTCTTTCCTGACTCATATTGCTTTGTGACGACAATATTTGTTTATCAATATGGAAAAATATTTTGCCTGCAATAAAACTAAAAACTGAATTGATAAACCAAGAACGTAGATGATCAGTGTAGAATATTTTTAAGGTTTGTAACCAATAACAGATTCACAGAATTCAATTTGAAGCTTTATGCAAAACTGTAATTACTTGTTAATTAGAGCTAACCGTACTTCTATGTAGATTTAAGACATTAACTCTTTTTCTTGAAGTACGTTTACTCATTCACAGACCCATATACATATATTTATCTAAATTAAAAGCATTTTAAATTTGGCTTAATTAGTCAACGGTGACATGCGACATTTTGAGTGATACTGAAGGAAGTAAGTCGTTTTATTTGGATCACAGAAACTGGAGTGAGTTTGTCATTCATGTCTGCATGTAAGTCGATTTTGTTTGTATAAATGTCTCAATTTCTATTTGAGTTGCTCCGGTGCGGAAGTAGTGCGCCAGTTTCAACCGTGGCGTGTGTCCGAGGACTGTGAGAATATGTATTCATTACACTTTGCATGCGAGTATGGGAGGTCTATTCTTAGATTAATGACACTGTTAAATTTAATCATCTTTATCTGTAATGTAATGAATCAATCAATGGTTCAATAATGTAGCGAAACATTCGTTTAACGCAATTAATTATTCAATAACTTGCATATTGTTAATCGACATACAAGTTTTTGCTATGACGGATTTCTATATTTAAACGCATTATTATCATAAAAAACAGTTTTTTTAGATTCACTCAAATATTCATTATACAACGGATTGCTGTAGAAAAGATTTTAGAAAGATAAAACTGTGTGCTAATGAGTCAGCGCATTTTATTTTAGTTGTCCAAAAGAAATATTTGACGCAGTAACCTGAAACTGTTTTGTATATTTTACGCGGGCTGGCGGGCGATAATTTCGATACTCGGCCGGTCGTCTGGCAGGCTGGCTGGCCTGGCTGCCTGGCTAACGTGGCATTTATGATTTATAATCCGGCCCCCGCCGGGTCCCCTCTTCTCAGAGACAGCGGACTTAAAAATAATTTTGATTTTAAATTGGAAGCAACTTATTAAACTTTGGTTTTATGTGATGGGACATTGTAAATGATTAGCGGTCTGAATGTATCGGCGTTCGTGTCAAATATTAGAATATCGAACAATTCTCATATTTGACACGAACGCCGATACAATCGTATCTTTTGTTTATATCATATATGGGGAAGTGGAAAATCTAAGATGGGAAATTTTGTAGCAGCTGTCGTAAAAGTTAACGGGGAGCTACCCAAGAAATGTATACTTCTGGTATGGCAGGGGCCTTCCAATTAAAGCTAACAATATTATATTACAAAAACTTTAATCTTGATATCGATTAATATTTATTACATAAATTAATAAACCACATGTCTGCATAGTAGTTACAGTTCTACTAACTTCAGAGAAAAAAGCTGAATAGGCACAGATATTTACATTGACTTCAGATGAAAAATGATTCGCAGACAGCATTGCATATGAGAAGTCATAAAGTATGTTAGTTAATTGCGCATAGTACGAGCAGCTATTTAATAAGGGAGATAATCTCGCGTGATGCATACTGCGAGTGACACTCGCATGCGAGCATAATGTAGTGACAAACTGCTGATGATTCCTGTATTATGTATCAGCCAGAACGTTTAACACGAGCACTGCTCTCGCCACCTAATTACGACAGTCACGCTTCAACTAAGAAAATCTTTTGTGCTCTTTTTCCGAGCGTTGAGAAATGTAACAAAACGGGTCGAAGAATTTTTTTAGTTGGAATGACTTTTAGTGTCACGGCTGCGACCGGTGACGGTTTAATGAGAAAGCTTTGTGATCGCTGAGCAAGTCGACTCTGTGTCGAATTGTCGCTGTGATGTTCTTTAATGTTTTATTTTACAAGGATCGCGACGGATGTCCATGTAATCCCTATAGTTGCTCTTTACGACGTCGACCTTCGATCCTGCAATGCGCTAGGAGAATTCTTTTGCCTTTTTTGCCAAAACAACTATGGTGAAATATTTGCCAGTTAATTTGATGTAATTATGTAAACGGTTCAAATTATTCTTTTATAACGGTACCGTGATTGATGTAAAATATTCTTTGAGGCCGATAATTTACGAGGAATATTCGTCGATACAAAAAAAGGAAATGTGTTGCAGTGAATATTGAAATTCATTAAGTTTGTATCGGGTATCGTCCGGTGGGGGCGTTGGGGGGACGTGGAGGGTGGCGGGGGAAAGCGCTCGTGATGGTGCGCCGGCGCAACGCCGCGTGTCGGTTTCGTGTCGCGCCCGTGACGAATCCTCCTCGATGACCGTACCCCTGCCTGCCTGAACAACGCTCGTTATGGATTTTCAATGTTATGTTGCGACTCATATTTTTGCAAATAAGTAAATTCCCTTTCAATCATGCTTATTTATAAATTAATCTCAATTAATAACAAAAAAATATCGTCTCCATATAGTTTTCCATAAAGTACCCGTCTGAAAATTCTAGAAGTAAGTACAAGATCGGTCTGCTATTGACTTTCACATATAAAAAAGTCACCTTAACGTTGCAGAATCCTCGTCAAGTACATGAAGCTGAACCATTTCCAAATTTAGGTCAATCCTCACACAGTGTCATTGGTTCCCCCGGCCAATCTTACAGCCTCCAGACAAATACAATTTACATCGCAATTGCACAATTATTTTATTGCAAAACATAGAGAAACCAGTCTCAACGCTGCGCTTAGCTACCGAAGCACCTGGTTCTAGTAATGCGTACTATTTTGTTCAGCCTGTAAAAGATAAGAATTACGGTATGTTAGTCAATACTACTGTAATATACTACTACATATGTGTAATCATACATCAGTTTTGTGTATACCGTTATTATAAATGTATACGAGTAAATTATTGTCACATTTAGTCACAAGTTTGGATGCTCCTAAGGATATTACCGAAAAACTTCTTAGTCCTGAGGCTCCCCGGGACGTAACAAATATCTTCCAATGTATCTGTCCTCATAATAAACTCCTGTTTACGATCAAAACAAGAGATAAGTATCTTAACTTTCCGACAAATACTATAGTGAAATTTAATGTAGTGGCATAGGGTTTTAAATGTGTGTTTAATTTAAAATGATTGCAAAACACCGTTAACTGCTCCAGGTTAACTGGTATCCATCAAAGGAAATTCTATGAAATTGGCCATTGTGTCGGCTGAGCCCATAACTCGAACCAGCTTAGAAGGATCGCTCTTTAACCCTGGGCTCGCTTCGTGATGTCGCCTCGACCTCGGGCGAATCTATTTTGCCCATCATAATCGCTGCTTTCAATTTACGGTGGCTATTCTATCGCTTGATATATAGCACCGCTCGATTTCCGATGTTGGTTATTGTTCGATATCGTTTTAACCCTTGAGGTGTAATATTAAACTATATTTTATTACAAGAACAATACAACGTAATGAGAAACATATTTTAAACCGATGCTAACATCTTAAACGTCTATGTACATATTAAATACACCGTATGAATGCCGTATAGATAGGAATTACATTAAATAAACTCAGAAGCATTCCGATACACACGGGAAGTATGGAAACCTTATCAATAAGGCGACGGGGAGTCCGATCATATCGCTCGTTGAGCACAGGAATATATACACAGAGAGTTACGAATACACTCGCACATTACCTTATTTCGAAATCGTGACTGGAAAAATATTATATTATCCATTCATACACATTATGTTAATGTCTATCAGTTATATTATTACCCGAGTATCGGACCTAAGCATAGTTTCGATTTATGATTGAATCATTTTGATTTCTCCAGACATTTTTGTTTGTTCATGTCGGGGTTACTAATGAACTATAAAATGTTGATGGTTTGAGTTAAGCAGGGATATTTTTATAACATTTTTGTATAATGTTCTTACAGTATCATTTGAAAGTAATTAGGGAACCATTAAAATTTTCGTGTGACAAATTCTAGTTTGTGAGAACGTGAAGCTATGGTATTCTGTGGTTTACTGAATCGTGAACAAAGATGGCGTCCGGGAAATTGTTATTGGTAATGGTTTGGCCGAGTGGAGGCGACTGCAGCCGATTGGCGGGCGCACCGGTTACATGTGATTCATCAATTTTTGTTGGTCCGCCACCATTTTGAGATTTTTCCTTGAGATAGTATTCCTGTAACTTTTAACACTGGTTACCCATGATTTCATTGTCTATTTGTATGTAAGTCATATTTTGAGACACTGGATTTTGCGGCCCTATTGTCAGCTTTCACGAACACTTAATTTGCAGAAGTCAATCTTACAAATATTATTTTCATCGCTTAAAACTCTATGTTCTTACGAGTGCCGTACGTAACGTTGCCTTCTTATAAACCCTTGTAACAAACCTGAGCTCGGTATTTAAAACTATGCAATGAACAAGCTTGGTGCTTACAAATGATTTTTAACGGTAAACGTCAGGTATAATGTACCATTACCTAGAACTGTGATGTGCTTAGTTTTCACTTAGCAAGGGCTAGCACGCACGACTGTGACAATACAAGACACATGTCGAATTCTATATTATGGAGTTAGTGACACAGGTCTGAACCTACACTAATATTTTACAGAGGTTTATTGTAAGGTCGGATGTATCTTTGGAAAAACTGATCCGTTGGGTTTTTTTTAATAAATGCGAAACAACAATCCCTTTGAACGTCTTTAGTTACTACGTAGGGAAGTTAAAGTAAGTGGGTAATCAAAGAAAAAAGAAACCGACAATCAATAAGTTATTGACGAGTGCCATAGCGAAGACGCAGGTAAAATTTAGTTCTTCATATAACTATAATAATAATAAATACTAAATTATAGAGACATATTTTATGTTATGCTAGTGGAATCTTCACAAAACGGTTGCATTAGTACACAACGAAGCATTGACGTAATGAAGAACAAGTGTCAAACTTCGATAACACTTTGTATCACTAGTGCTAATTGAATTAACACCTGCGTGCGCTTACGTTGAAAAATAGTTCCCAACATACGCCAGCTGTTTTATTTATGAGTACAATTTCTTTGTTTTGCATTCTTTGACCACTTACTGTTTTTGAAAGTAAAAGAAAAACAACAAATGCTGTGTAGGTAACTGTTTGTTTTCTTGAGCTATTCATAATAAGTACTTTACTGAAAATAATTGCCGAAAAAGGTCTGTGGAGAAACATACATTTTTCAAGCGTTTTCACTCGGACGTAAGGACAAACTACAAAGTGGTTTCCACACAAGTTACTATATATTTTATATACACGCCACTTGATTGTTTCTCCGCAGCCGAAGCGGCAGCGTCAGCACAGCACGATGAGATAATGCTTCGGCCACACTTATCCTGATTGCAAGTACTAGGCACCTGAAGTTTTGATAAGCAAGAGTGATTTCAAGTAAAGAGAAATGTCTTGCAGCGGTCTACGTCACATATAAAGCTACACAATTGTTCTTCTTTATTATTATTTATTAATTAATTCAATACCAGACATAATCGCCCATTAGCAGTTACTTGTCTTAAGACGGCGCACAGACATTCCTGAATCAAATCTATAGTCTGTGGGAATTTTCTGAAAGCAGTGACTGGAACAATGATCTTCCGCAATAAAACTCTCAAAACATGGCGACAGACCTGTTAATTCCGTTAAAGGAACTATTATAAAAATCACAGAATAATAATATATAATCACAGAATAATACTGCAAATATGAAATTTGTTGCCAGTCCCCGCAGTTTCTATCGCATGTTGGATTTTTTTCCCACAGGAATTGTTGCACCGAGAAACAAGTATGTCTGGGTCCTAACCTAGCTCATGGTCTATCCGTATGTTAATTTTCATCAAAATCTGATTAGCCTTTATAACGTGACAAATACTTTCACAATTCATATTCGGGACTAAAATTTCTTTGGCCGGAATCCACCGAAGCGGAGAGGAGACGACAGATGTGTTCTAAACCACCAATCACTTTGTTATTTACACTTTTCGTCTCCGCTTCGCTTTAGTGAAAACGGTTGACCAGAGAAGAGAAATGTGTCGCAATGGGCCTTCGGAGTATTCCGCACTCCGCAGAGAAGAGACGTAAGCAGCGTGTCGCTTTGCAGATCTCCCCGCCTTTCAACACTCAACAGCTTCGGTGCATACAATGTAGGTCTTATGCATCTCCTCTCCTGTCCGTCTTGCACATCTCCACTCGACTCCGTTTTGTAGGAGTTCGGGCCTTATTTTTTGTTTCGTGAGATGCGTTTAAAAGCGAGAATCACAATATTATGTTTGACACTGATGTCAATGACATTTTGGACTTTTAGTTTTTTAGAATTGAGACATAGTATGTGGTGGTGTAGAATACGAGATTAGTTTTAGTGTCAGCGTAGTCGAATGTATTGCTACCTACCTAATGCAAGCAAAAAAACAAATATCAAAAGCTTTATATTTAGTTATGGATGTATTTGAACCAATAGCAGTAAGTATATTTGCTTTAGCATGAAATTCCTTGCTTCCTTAACAAAAAATGACAACGAAACACAAATTGTCTATGGACGCATTTTCGATGATTAGAATACATTCAATAATAAAAAAAAACACGCATAATTCTAAACAGCATATATTTTTTGGTACTTATCCTTACTAATATTATAAAAGCGAAAGTGAGTTTGTTTGTTTGTTAACTCTTCACGCTTTAATGGCTAAACCGATGTTGATGAATTTTGGTACAGAGATAGTTGGGAACCAGGAGACGGACATAGGCTTTAGACATATGAAGGAGAAAGAGGGAAGAAACGGGAAAACTTAGCGTTGCTATTACAAATCAATAAGGCGCTACCGAATATAACGCGAGCGAAGCCGCGGGCAAAAGCTAGTTATTTATAATTCTAAGTCATAAAGTAGATTTATACTCCTATACGTCGTTCGTCAATAATAACATCAGTTTCCTATATGATAAGAGGCGAATATTTCACATTTATCGGCGACGGTCACAATCTCGATCTTAAACTGAGAATTGTCGTAATGAGGCTTATCTAACTGAAAGTTATGTTCTCTATAACTAATGTAATATTGTACTTTATATTTTACTTGAGTTATCATCTTGAAGAAAGACGTGTATAAACAAGATATGAGTGGTGAACGGCCACAATTTTCGGTTTGTTCATTACCATGGTACCAAAGTCCCACTGCAGAGCTGTTGACATTTTCTGAATTTTCAAGCTTACATTTAACATTAGATTTTAGAATAATTTGATTTTTTAATTCTTGACGCCATGTCAGAGGATCATTAGCAGCATAAAACTCTTACACCAGGTTAGGGACACGAAAAAAAAACGAATTAACCTGAACAATGATATCTTCTTAGTGCGATACTCTTTTCATTAACCACGGCTCTATAGCATAAACAATGCCTTAGAGCTCGTGTCAGGGTTCACACGCGCCCTGCTATCACGAAAAGCTATTTACTACCGACATACTTCTGTCCATCTGTGTAGATAATAAACTGTTTTCTTAGTGAGCTGTATGAATTATTGTGCCGGCTCTGGCAGGAACATCACGCCAGCTGGAAGTACCTTTGTTCGGTACCATCGTTACAATGGTGAGCAACCTTATTATGTCCTGTTAGTCCTATATATTTAGTCGGGGCTTAGTTATTGGAGGTGAAAAGTCACTTTTTCGGTGTATGGATGAAAAAGTAGTCGGTCAGGTTTTCCTGATTTGCAGGTACCTGTTACCGTTTTTACCCTTGCGCCTTATTTATTGTTATAGCAAACCTAAGTTTTCCCTTTTCTTTCCTCTGTCTCACTCATTTCTCACTTAAAAATAAATACCCTATGTCCGTCTCTAATATCCCAACTATCTCTGTACCAAAATACGTAACAAACAAACTCACTTTCGCTTTAATAATATTAGTAGGGATTATATTACCATAGCAACAAGTTGCAAAAGCGTGACATCTTAAAGAAAAAAATACCTACAGTGATTTCGAATAAGTTTTTGACCAAAATATCTTAAAAGAAAAAAGTTGTTCACTGTTCCACGATTAAATTATTATTCATGCGACTAACTTCGGAATAAACTATTCCATTTATAAAATTGTTATCTATGGTTACGCTAAGCCACGTTGGCCCGGGGCAGCACCTAACGCGCGCTGTCCGTACCGTGCCTGTAGGCTAAACACGGAAATTAATCACGCTTTATTAGCAAAGCTTCCTTATATGTGAATCATATTAAGATATATCTTTTGAATAATGTGGATGCTGCATAAAAATTTATTGATTTTATTTTAAGATGGCATCTCGGAATTTAATTGACATTGTGAAGTAGGTTGTGTCGTTTGGCGACTGCGTTGATTTGAAATGTTTTAATTTTTTACAGTTCCATCGATCAGTATTCAAGTGAACGAATTGGCCTTTTATATAAACTTTAAGTACCTAACATACCTTGGCAAATTCGACAAAAACTCGTAATAAAAGCACCTGATAGCGCCTATTTATTCCACAACAATTTTATTCATGCCACATGTAAATAAGCGATATCTGCATGTTTAGTTTTTACTATTTTACGGCCGACGATGATTATAAATATAAAATCGCTAACCGCAGGCCTTGTTGCGTGGCGTCTTTTGATTCTTTTTGCGACGTGACAGCGCCATTGCGTGTGCGCACTTATTGGGAACATTGAACATTGCCATAAATTGTGCTGCGTCGTGTAAAAATACCATTTAATACAATAATTCTGAGCCACAGATAAGCAATCGTGTCTGTAATTGATATATACGGGAAGTTCGGTAAAAGTGTTGAGTAAAAGTTGTTCCGAATGTATTATGCGTGAAAACTGGGGCAAAATGGTATTGGTTGTATCTCAATATGTTGACAACTTTATTAACGGCGACCGCTCGTAGAATTTCAAATAAGGAATTCGGATGTGAATACCACAAATCACACGGAAAGTGTATTTTTATCTTAAACTTTCGTCGGCCGGCCTTTTATCAGTCTACTCTTTGTTGATTCACATTTTTATTAATATTTTAATTGAAGTTATCTGCTTACATAGCAGTTAACAACCCAATTAAAAAGATACAAGAATATGAAAATATACGATTTAATTTGAGAGATATAGAGATTTTTACCAAACAATTGGACAACATTTGTCACTACAGTTAACAAGATACATCCGTTGCTTAACTAGTTTGTAAACATAAACGTTACTTGACCCGATTAGAAAGTTGCTTATCTCTGATCGAGATGAAGATACCGTGCGACTTTTAACTTCTTATATACTCAATTATAATCGTCATGAGAACAGAGGAGATTTTAGTATAAGAACTTTGGAAATATTGCGCTAAACTTGGAATATAATACGTCCTGTGAAGTTATTCTTTAAGGGGGTCGCAAATGAGCAGAAGGAAAATAAACATATGGATTCTAATTGAGGCTTCACAACTAAATTTGTATGCCCGTTTTCGTAAACACTAAATTACATTTACTTCTTATATTAATGTCTACTAAAAGCTCTCTGTTGGATTTTCAACCCTCGGCTAAACGCCCTGGCGTGTAATTCCAATAGAAGTTATTTAAGCATTGCTGCAGGTGCCGCCTAGTGTCAGTGAAAACTAGTACAAATGTCACTATTAAAACTGTAGTGTAAATGAAAAAAAATACATTTACAACTATAGCTTTTCACTATGTTTAAAAGTTTATAATTTTAATAGAAAGTTTGGTCGTTGATATAACTCAATTACGTCGTAAAGTCTGTTTGTCACACGTTAGTTTAATGGCAATCCAGTTGAGAAAACGCTCTAGTTTCCACCTCACATTAGTAGCGGAACGCACGTTTACTCGGAAGACCTCGGAAATATATTTTGACACGAAGGAGGTTTCACACGCCTTCAAACTGTTTACGTCAGAGTAGTCGTAACAAAAGTAATTATTTATTATTTGATGCAAAAAAGTGCCAACCTTACGCGCGGGCCATGGGGCTATGGGATGCTCCTTGTCAATTTGGTTAAAAAAATTACTAAAATAATAAAACTAATTCAGGGCCAAAGGTGTACAAATATATCCTTAAATACAATGTAAAACGGGTGAGACTATTGCTATCAATCATATTTATAGATCAAAAATTGCGCAGTTCTGGCTGGTAATGAGAAATCACCAATGAAAAAACTTAATCACACTTTACCCGACCTGAAAGTCTAACTCTTTGCTCAAACGTGGCGTTTGCCCCGAGATGAGTAGACCTAGTAGACACTTGGGCTAGGAATAAGATACTATTATTAACCAATGAGAAACCTTTTCACACAAGATTTCATCTTATACAGAGAAGGCACGAGTATTCGTCACTAAATTTGCCCGAGCTTGATTGGTGATTTCATAGTTAGATTATTGAATATCATCTACGTGCTTTCAAAAAGTATAATTGAATTCAAAACTCACATTGCTCCTTCCCCGGTTTTTGAACCCACAACCTGATTAATTAGAGGCGATGCCTTAACCACTGGACCATCAAGATAGCACAGTTGGCGCAGAGGCTCAGCAATTGGCTGCTGCGCCGCGTATTGCAGATTTGATACCTATATCGTACAGACGGTTGTTCTGGTCTGGCTGTTTGTGTATGAGAGTATAAATGTTTGTACCCACGATGTAGGCAAAGACATAAAGACATAACTTGTTTATGTACATACGAGTATATGAAAGTAGAGTAGTAGTAGTAGTAGTTGACGTATAGTAAAACAATTATGTTTTATTATACGTCGTGAACTTAACAAACCTTACATTTCTATTTATCTCGGACGCTAGGCATGACATTAAAGTTTTTGTTTTTTTCTATGTTTTTGCTATGTAGCTGTGTGCTAAGGTTATGAATAAATTGAAGCATAAAAGCGAAATTATCAGCTTAATGTTTTTAATTTGAGTGACGATTAGAAATAGTGTGAAGTCTGCGGTTTTGAGTAATAAAATCTTAAAATCACCCAATTTCTTTAAATTAATAAGTTATATTTCTGTTGACTAAACATCACGGACGGTTTTAAATTATATTTAAAAATTCATTTTAACGTTAAATGTTGTTCAATGGTCGAGTCTAATAGAAGTGAGTGAAATAAGGTTGATTGTTGCAAGGCTTGTGTCCCATCCCTAACACAGACGTCTGAACGAGGTCTAGTAATTAACGTGCTCCTTGATTTGTGGCGTTATCATGATGTCTCGCGAAACACCAATTTATAGACGCATTTAAACCATTCTATCCATTGCTATACTTATAGTTAAACTTAAGAGAGTATTATAAACTAACCTCATAGATGGAGGCTCGCTGTCGTATTCGAATTTAGCGTAGGATTACATTCGATTGTTGTTTTTATTAATGATATCCGCTGGATAATTTTATGACTATTAAATGAACGAGTTATAAAGTTGTTAAGTTTTGTTCTTTGTTAGTTCTTCCTCTTATAGGATGGGAAAGTTTGTATGATGATAGTAAATGTGGTCTCTGTTGTTGGTGTCAAATGTTAAAAACATCAACGACGTCGTGTGAACCGAAAAGTTATCCCTAACAAAAGACATCAACGCGGGACCAGAAATGTGATTCTCCTTATATCTCTATCTCCTCCGTGGGATAAATCTGGGCGTTTTAACTCTTTGATAACAGTGATATAATATATAGCATTGTGTCAATAAAGGCTTTTTAAAATTTAATTTCTGTTTTTTTGATAAAAAATCTCACATGTCCCTGAAATTACGAACAGTGAACCAGTTTTCTTTATGAAACAACCACCAATGATTTCGATTACTTGCACTGTATTTTATTTATTTCAATAACACTTCAAGCACAAAGTGCAGAGGCGGACTTAATGCCATAGGCATTTTCTACCAGTCAACCTTTGGGTGATGCAGAAACAAACAAAGGAAAATGTACAGCAGAAGTATTTTTTTTTAATTTATATTACCAACATGGAAATATTTATAAAATCCTATAAAAGTGTATTAAATATAGATACACCGATTTACTAAAATAAAAAGACAAAAAATGGGGAAAACATTAACATTTAACAATATTTGTTAACATTAGTAATCTGGATAACAATATTATATGATTACTTACCCGTTTAAGCACAGTAAGAGTATACTACAGTCTATGAAAAGGTATTTTATTCAGCATCAATAATTTCTTCGATAACCTTTTTATTACTTTTCTGCTCAATAAAAAAAGGTATAATCACCAAGTCATTCGTGCACATTTTTATTGGCATTTACTCGTCTTATAAACCTAATTCGCTTCGCATAAAGACATTAAATAATAATAAAGCGTAATCGCAACAGGTAACGCGAACTACAACATAATAACATGTTTACGACCCACTTCCGTAATAGACGGATGCCAGAATACTTTCCATTCTTCTCCTTACCAATTCAACTTAGAAACCGTACGTGCTTCGTTTCCTGTGAATTTAATAAACAGCATCTTAAAATTAATGAAAATACCTTTACATTGCCATACAAACTTCAGTAGGCGTACAAGTCTTGCCGTGTCATTTAACTCCTTAAAGATAAGAAGTGAATTCTTTCGCTTTACAACCGTTGACTCTGAGGTTTCAGGTAAATTGAATAAAACCTGTTTACAGCTGAACTTTAGAAATTTTATTACCTCTTAGTTAAAGGTTTAACTTCTAGGAAACTCGTGTGAGGGTAACAGTTCAACCTCAATTTTTCTCAGTACCTTCGCATAAACTCGTGGCAACAAATTTCAGTTGTTGTACAGTTTGCCCCATCTATTCTCAAGTCAACAAATAACGAACGGCGAGCAGATGATATCTAGTCAGATTCCGGGTACGTTGTGTGAGTCTGAATGCCTAACGGACGCGTCTGCGTCTAGACTTGGTAGTGCGGTGTGACGGCCGAGCCCGGGTCTGTCCTGTCACTCAATCTTTCAGGCGATTATAAGCCACGTTAACAAATAACTGTACTGATACCAAGACATTTAACAAATACGCTCCCATGCGCCATGGTGTGATTATATGGGTACAACTAATTCATTGAAAAAACATCATTTAATTAATCTTTTGAAACATTTTCTGACAAAACAATCAACTGAAAAAAAACAAAGACGCTCGTAGTAAATGAAAATAAACAACCATAACATCTTACTTGTGAGCGCTGGTCTGTGAACGGCTCGACATATCTGGATGTAATTAAAAAAGGAAGAAACGAATTTACTCGTAAAACTGCGAAGATATTACTGATGTCATTATCTGATTTAAAATTAATATTATTACCACAAACAAATGTTTGTAAAGATAAAGAATGATTGTAAAATTATAAATTAGATCGATGCTTATAAAATAAAGAGCCTGGTATAGATTGCCCTAGACATTAAAAATTATACCCCGAGAAGTACTTAGTGGATTTATGTGAATCGCTTTAGCCAATAAAGTAGGAGATGTCTCGTAAATCGTGGGTACATCGGGACGGATGGTCGGCGCAGCCAGGCGACACCTACGGAGTGGGCGCATCCACCGTTAGACGCTCGCCCCGGGCCATACGAACCTCAGGGATCACAAGCCTTCACTTACCTACACCCTCCTATTTATTCTCAGTTCCGACACTGCTTTTGTTTCACGCCAGATTTTGTTTTTGTACGATAAACATCAAAAGCATTTCAAACAAGATATCCAATTTGGGATAAGTGCAGATCGAATCGGTTCTCAGAATTACTAGTAACCTTCCAGTTTTACGACTTTTCTGTGCCCTAAATACCGCTCTTATTGCACGAACAGTAATGACAGTGTGTCTGTGTATCTTTTGAACAGAGCAAACTTTGACGGTGTTGTTAGAAAAAAAAGCCTACAAAATTCACGCAAAGGCCGACCTCCCATCTTCTAGCACTAAATATCTCAGACGAGATCCAATCTTCTATTTCTTATTCTTAAATGTCAACGAGTAAAATCACATGGCTGACATAGCAGTACAAAATGTTACATCAAGCAATACCATGCGTTAAGTGTTGCATACCGCATCATTTGTTTGTCCTAGAGGCGAAATATCGCCGTCCTACATAGCAGAGTATCATTTATCTGGTATTGGATTAGCACGCGTGTAACCCTAACTGTGGGCTTGAACGGTACAAATAGTTCGCACCGCGAGCCAAGCATCTATGTCGACCTAGTAACAGCCGGGTGTCGGGTAGCGCAGTCGGTTCGCCGAGGTCGGCACACTAACTAATGAACAAAATTGATATTATATACCAATACCACGTTCTCCCATATAGGCAAGTTACAAACGATAAAGTTGCTTTCAATCAATTAAAATTGTCGACATCGTAATAATTTTACTTTAAGTGTCATTTTCGATATAAGGGAATCTCAGCAACATAAAATTGATTGATCAACTCAAGCACATCGGATTTGCTTTAGAGCGAAGCGTGTACCCCCATCGCGCCTGTCACTGGACAAATTAATAATCTGTATAAATTAGAGTCTCAAAGCAAACGAATAAATAAGTGCCTACTTATATACAAAGATACATATTTCTCGCGGTGTTTGTGATTTAATAGTTATAGCGGTTAGCTCAATAAACTTGATTTACATGCTCGACACTGCCTTGTATGCCTCAAAAGGATTCGAAGCCTTTGGCAGAAGCAAACTTGGTGGCTTTGTCTGAGTTCTAGGATTAGCAGTGGTTTGCAATGACCCAAAAACGTAAACAATTAATCAACAAAACCTGCTTTATTGTAATTCTTAAGTAACATGATTATATATCAGACTTATGTATATTAGAATGAACGAAGTAAGCCAGTAAAATAAATAGAGAGACGTGCAAACAACATCACCTTCGTTTTGTGTTCGCTATAATTGGTTAAAAATATTGCCTAGTCCCAACTTGTTTCCCCAAGTTCTTCTTTTAACTCGATATAAAAACAACGGAACAAGTTATCAAAGATCTAGGCTTATTCGAATACATTTTCTGCAAATTATAGCCATGTACAATTCATTCGTTGCAGCAGTTATATTGAAATGTATTGAAAATGAGGCCGTTTGTGAAAGATATTCTTTCACGATTGATACGGACGTGAAAGTTTTATGTGATAAGCTCATGTTAGTTAGATTTAGATAAAAATCGCGTGAGGAATACAATTTAAAGAAGCACAAAAATATTTGGCCGTAGCGTGGCGGAATAATAAAGCTGACAGTTGAGAGAACTCTATTCGACAAGGATCAGACTGACTCATTTCCGTTGTCATTCTTTTTTAATTCTTGGGTTGGTGTGAGAACATCTTAATTCCAAGTATAATCACAAAAAGCCATAAAACGGTGTAAGCCGATAACTGCAGCGTGTTGCTCATACTATCGAAGTATAAGCATTCTCTCCCAATCCTAGAACCAGTCCACCGTTTATACGTGTACGGCGAGGACTGTACCGATAGTGACACCCGGCGTCGATCGTCATGACCCGATAATGTTGTAACATTGTACCGCGCTCGATACCGCCATCTATGTTATGTATTATGTATTTTATTTAACTGGCCAGATCTCCGAGCCTATTTATATAATTATCTACCAACTTTGTACTGAATTAACTTACCGTTATACGGAATTGTCTTTAGTAATGTGGTGTAGTGTTCTATGAGACAAGGTTAATTTGAAATTTGAGTTAGGACAATAATCAGCATTTATCAATTGAAGTTGTTGGATATTCTGTCCAATCGTTCCACCATATTGCACATCAGAGTTCTCAGTATCCGATTGTCTCCTGGCACTTTATTCAGCAAGATATCAACTAAACTATTATTGCTATAAACGCGTTAGTGTCTGCGAGTAACTCACCAAAGTAAATCCATCCCACACAAAATCTATCCAATAAATATCCAAAAAGCTTGTTCTGCAAGCATTCCGCGTCCATTGTGTTCCTTGCAGATATATCTTGCGTAAGGAGCATGCGATTCTTGCGAGCTTTGCTTTCTCCGCAGCCCACGCTCGCTGCTCGTCACTGCTGATTGACAAAGTATCCATTACCGCATCGAACCCACTTTTATCAGAATCGATGTAATGTAAGAAGAGACCGACGAACGGAAAATATTTGCGACGCGTTGAGGATTTCGAGTCGCCCGCGGTGACCGGTTACCTAATGCAATAGTTGACAAATCGCTCAATTGTCCCAACTCGGTGGTTTGTCAGGTCAACTAGTTGGGTGGCGGGTTGCCCAACCAGTGGCCACTACGGTCCGCTTGACGGATGCCGGAAGACGTCCAACTTTATTGTGCTTTATTGCGATTGGACGGTGGTAAATAGTTGCGAATCGCATCTCTGAGAACATTTTGATTATCGGGAACGATTCTATTGAAATTTATTCAAAGATTTAAATAAAACTTGTTATGAAGAAAATTGCTCCGGCTTAAAATATTAGCAACTACTTAGTAAATGCCTACAGGTGCCAGGCCAGACCAGTTTAATAAATGCATAATCTAATTATTAAAGTAAATATTATAAAATTCCGGTATAAATCAAACATTAATAATTTCATGTTTTAATTTTTTATGCAGTAAAGGGAAAATATTAGCACTGCCATAAATATGTCTCGTATAATCACAGCAGGGTGTGTATTTGCAATTTTCGTGGCTTCTCACACATTTGCATAAAATCTAAAATCGCTTTTTGATCCATAATTTACATGTGACATTCAAAATAAAAGAATACGTTATAAATGTATCATATAATGTAAAACAAAACTTATAAAACAGCTTTATTTGATCATTTTGCGAGAATCAAATATCTAAAAGCACATAAATATTGTTTCAACGAAGTCATCGATTGATTTTTTATACACCTGAGTCTATGTTATTTTAATTTTAACGATCGCTCCAAAGAGCTCACGATAGTTTAGGCACCACCTAATGTGTATAAGCAAGCAGATCTATTGAATAAATATCAGCGTCTACAATGTAAAAAATGTGTACACTTACGTTATATTTGCATATACAATTTCTTACTTATATCGCACAGGACGCTAACTAAGCAGAAAGCGAAATGCTAATGAAGTGTGGTTATCTGAGCCGAGGCTTTTTATTTGTCGGATAACCCGTAATGTGTTTTAAAGATATGTTCACCTTCAAGTTTTGATGTTGTCTCGGGTTGTTTTTTACGTCCTGCTCTTAAATGCCCGTAATGCGCAACGTTTCTGTATTGCAACACTTTAACGCTATCTCACTTTGACTTATATGGCATGACTTGTAATTAAATTAATTACTAAATATATACAACCTATAAATATACACAAACTAATAATAAAAAAAAAAAATATATATATATATACAGAAAATTACAGGGCGTCAAAAAATTCGTCCGTATCGCCGTCAACAGGTAAAGTGCCCAGAAGGCTGGCAGCATTACCGCGTTGGATGGCAATGCTTATTTTTTGTGCAAAAAACAGGCCAGCCCTCTGGTCACGAGAAGAATCGACCAACCGCTTGGCGATTTCTCGAAATACTACATGGGCACTCGGACCCCATGGCCCTAGTGTTTCAACCCCAAACGGCTCAAAAACATAATTACCAATCAAATTGTGATATTTGCGCCGTTTGAGGTTTTCAGCACCTGCAGCAGCAGCTCCAGCGCAACCCACAGTACTAGGAAGATGGGATGGTGCAAGGGTGTCGACACAAGTTGCATCCCACACCAAAGATCTACCCAACTTCCATGGCATTATGGTCATACCATCTGGTCTCTTTCCATCGACGCGTACCAAGCCAGTTGGTTCTAAAACAGCTGGCACCCCGGCGGTGGCAAGAGCACGACGGATGAGATCATTAATGCAAGCGTGCCGAGCAATACGACCTGCGCTTTTACTGCAGGAAAGGCCATGGTGTCCGAGGCAGTCGACTGCTCCCCCACATTGACAGCGATGCGGAGCCCCACAGGGTGCACCCAATCGCAAACACGTAGCGAGCCGGAAGGTTGTGTCACCCAACAAAGTACCTATGTTAGGTGACGGTAACGCCTGTAGCCAGAGGCCCGATTCCCACTCACCCACAGCCAGCAAGCGGGCACGCTCAGCAGAATTGGTGGACGTATTAATAAGGTTATTCCGTACCAACCTGCAGAGCGGCTCATCCCACTGTCTCTGGGAAAACGGGTTCACGGGCCGATCCGAGTCTGGGCAAGCCATTTTCCAGGCATCCTCTGCGTCGGTCAAGCACGGCACTTCCGAGTCAACCAGGGAGGAAGCTAAAATTTTCCTGGTCAGCTTTTCAGTACTGTGGACGGAAGACAGGAATGCCGGTAAGCTTACACTGGAAATTTTGCGGACGCCGAGGCCACCAAAACGAATTGGCAGGGTGGCTTGTAGCCACGCTCGGTCATCCAAGGCCATATTAAAAATGGAAGATACAGTATTGCGAATAATTTGATCAATTTTGTCCAAATGTTGTGGTTGCTTCCAAAGTGGAGAACAACGCAGAAAATACATAAAATTTGGACCAAAACAGCAATATCTTAACAGGGTGAACGCCGAATGCAAATTAATTTGAGATAGTCTGTCCGAAATATCAATAAAATGATTGATTTTGTTCTCGATGAAAGATGAAAAACTTTCTTCTAAAATAGGAGAACCTAGGAGGTGAAGGGAACTTTTTTCTAAAATTTTGATGTTTGGGGCTATTGCATTAAATTTATCTATAGTCAATTGTCTGTCGGTAATGTCAGAAAGGTAAATTTCGCACTTTGAGGGATTAAGGTCAAGGCCAATAGATTTAAATTGCTGTTTTAGTAGTTTCAGATCATTCAAAACAGTGTCAACATCACCTCCTAAAGTTCCATCGTCCAAGTACCAAATGTTGAATTTTGAATTTAATTTTTTGATTATGGGGTGAATAGCTAAACTGAAAATGACAGGCCCGAGAGGGTCACCTTGTTGGCAGCCAACTGCAGATTCCAAAACATTGTCCTTGAACAATAATTTTGATGGATGTCTATAACATTGCCACATGAAACCATAAATTTCGGGAAGTTCTTTTTTCACTTCAGTCAACAAAGTGTCCCTGTTAACGGAGTTAAAAGCGTTTTTCACGTCAACCTTGAGGATGATCTCACCTTTTTTAGAATTTAAAAAAGAGGATAAGGCATGTACGGCAGCTTCACAACCCCCTCTGGAACCAAAACCGAGTTGAAGGGGTTGGAACTTAGTTGCAAGCGATTCGCTGTAAAGCTTGCAACAAATTTTGGCTGCCATACGCCTGTAGGTGCAACCGACGGCAATAGGACGAATGCCGCCATCCTTCTTGTGGAGGGCACACAGATTGGCCCCATACAAAACATCGACGACGGCATCGTTCACGCCGCCGGAGAGCATTAAGTTGACCAGAACCACAAGCTCCTTCAAGAGCGACTCACCAGCTTCCCCGGCGCCCACACTCAACAAATCTTTCAAATGTTGAGGAGTCAAGCCGTCGAGGCCGCCGGCAGAACCACTCCGGAAAGAGCTCACGGCTGCGGTCAACTGTGGGGGAGTAATAGAAAAAAAAGGTGAATCCTGAACGAGAGGGTCGGGCCGTGTGGGAGGGTCGGGGAAGTTGAGACCATCCGCAGGCGCTGGGTGTTTACTCTCCAGGGCTAAAAGCGTCTCTGGAGAATAAGGCGCCATCACATCACTGCTGAACAGTAATCTGGCCGCCCCCCTGATGTCACCCTCGCTTAATTTGGATTCCACATGAGCACAAATACCATTCTGGTTAAAAGAAAAAGGCAATTTGGAATCTAAAATACGGGTCGAATTGTTGCAGTTTTCTTTAATTTGGTTAGTTAAAGATTTTTGGGTTGCCAAATTTTTTTGGACATGTAGAATCCTATAAGGGAAGGTGAGTAACTGCTCCCAAGCATGTTGTGAGTTCTCCTGAGTCGCGAGACGGACACAACGAGCTAAACACTGAGCAACAGAGTGTCTCGCGCCCCGGGGAACTCTTTTAAGAACCGGAATGGAATTTTTGAATTTAGATAATGTTTTCCACAAAGTTTGTTCTAAAGGAGTTGATGACGAGGTTGAGGCTGGGGGACACAGAGGTACACTATGGGGTTTGTGAACCTTGCCATAGTGGATTTTAAGTCCCCTTTCGCCTTTAAAAAAACGTGCCTGGGAGCAATGAGGGCATCTTACCAGTTGCACATCCAGTGATGTGACAGGTTGACTGGTACTAACTATTCCGGCGTCGCTACAGCCAGTGCTCAACATAAATTAAAAACTGTTATAATTCTTAAACTTACCAACTATAAACTTAAAATAATAAAAAACACTAAAAACACTTATTTACAATAAAATAAAAAACACAAAATTTCAATGACAACGGTTGCTATGGTTAGAGCGCAGTCGCGCAGGCAGACGGGCGCCGCGCCGACCATGCTGTCAATTTGGCGCAGCCCTGGCTACCGTTGCCAAGAGACGGGCGTCGCGTTGCGTAGTGAAAACCACTGATATTCCAGGAACTGCTCATCAAATTTCTTTTGAACGCGAAATATACGTTTTGATTACGGCAGCACAAAATTCTTGACACAATTGACTAATAAATAACAGTCTAGAGATTTAACGTCTGGCAATTGTCGCACGCACAATGTAGCAGACGACACAAACAGCTTATTATAAAGTCCCATTTCAATTTATACAATAAAACCGCTTATTTGAGAAACACCAAAACCGTTTTCGAATGCAGATAAAAACGGAAAATCGCACACACAACACCAAAGTTCAACAGGGAATGCCAATATTTATTTGAAATGTTGAAATATGCTTAGTGTATTGAAACAGTAGGTATGGTTAAAACTAGATTATTGTTGATCTTCCAAAATAATTTTTAGTAAAATAGCTATTTCATTTTTCGTTGCTATGACACCCGCGTCCATTTTTCTCGTCTACATGACTTGTAGGTTTTGGGCTGAAATACCTTTATCTCTCCTTTATATACAGACGTTTGTTATACAAAAGTGGCTTTAAGTCTGAAGAAACCACATTTTTTCTAAGATACAGAATGGATTTAATACGTAGAGTTTTTAGATACCTTGTCAGAGTTTATTAATGATGATTGAAACCCCAATGCATATCATGATAATGCTGCATACGTCTCTAATAACGGTCGCTAGTCAACATCCTCGTTCCTCCAACTGACTCTCACCACTCGCACTATGATACGATTTAGTTACACTGTTTTTCTTCCATTTCCATACTTGCTTGCAAATTCTTAATTAGACTTCACTACATGTAAATTGTCTCATTTAGAGACACAGCTACCTCTCGATGCAATGAAATGTAGTTTTTATTCGATCGCACCGTAATACGCATCCTCTTGTTACAAGAACGGTACTAACTGAAAGAGTTCCGGGATCAGATAGTAGGTACTTGTTACATTTGTAGGTCTGAATTGAATTGTATCTAGGTATACAGCAATAGATACTATTGTTGTTCATGAAGGAAAAGGTCAAACATTGTCGCTGCTTTCAAACAGAATGCAACTACCACTTTTAATGTAATGAGTCCAATATTTCCATACAATAATACATTGTTACGTCTCAAACTAATTGAAATAATATCCAATTTAAAGGTCCTGTCACATGATGTAGGTACATTAATTAAGTACGCAGTTAAATCTTTGCGAAAGTCGTATTTTAACCCTTACAATCTGGTAGCAAGGCATAAATCTCCCGGAAATGAAACCAAGGTTCTTGTAGGGTTTTAGTAGCTCTTAGCGATTTAGCCGACTGCAATACAGTTCGATGTTAAGGTATATCCACACAGTAATTCCTGTAAAGCAGATAAATCATATAAAACTAGTAGGAACTAGAAAATGGTATTTGAAAATGTATTTCTGTAGCAAAAACAGAATGAATCGTGTGAAACACAAAGAAATCTACTAATGTTTGTCCGAGTGGCCGGCGGGGAGGCTGTACACCGCGAAATATTTCCCAAGATACATCGGCACGAGTGCGATGTGGCGATATCTTAGGTGCGCGCCAGTTCGAATCGTCTATCGAGTCTATGATCGGCTCCGTCCAGGGGTCACGCGCGTTAAACGTAAATCAACATATCTCGCGACGGGAGATCTAGCCGAGCATGCGCCCGACCAACAAAAACTGAATTTTATAGCCGTAACACTACACCTGGGAAAAAAGTAAATAAATTGGACGAGATCGAGTGAACGACCCGCGCCCGACCCTCCAACAACTACTCCCTGAAACTGGCATCACGGGAATATTTATCTACCGTCTAAAACGTTTCACTTCCTATGCCTAACAGCAGGACTTGTATAGAAAGTTTTTGATTTAAAATTACAAAGTCGTATACATGAAAGTAATTAAAATAGAAGTCGATAAGCACTGAGCATCCAGCTTGTATTGAATAAATACACTTTACGAGTTTGCGTAAGTATGGCTGGAAAGGTTTCCGACTAACGTGTAAATTAATCAAGATTCATTTAGCAGGTAATAGAATGGCAGAGCGCCTCATTACGGGCTGCATCGATGCAACCAACCCATAAGTTGAAGTGCAATTAATAGATCGTAAATGAAAATTGATTACACTCATAAAACAATTCCGTATTATTACAAATTGATACCTACATTCATTGACAAAGGAGTTATTTTAAAATTATAATACAAATCAACCCTGCATTTGATGAGAATATACTGTATTCCTAATTATTTCAGCAGTTTCGTTTACATTGCTTATTGTGTCATTCGATATAGGGCTTAAAAACAAAGTTTCTAATGACCGATTCGTCCATATTAATGGTAAATAAAAGAATATCGAAAAGTAGGATCATTACTACATGTTTTTTAAACAATCGTTGAGAAATATTGCCTAACTCTATTAAGTGGGTATCTTATGTGATATAATCCACATTATTAAAGGCAATGTCCATTAAAGTCGTATTATAAACATTCAATCAAGCTTTTTCTGTAGCTCATGCGTCGACGTCGATTAACAGGTATCATATTGTACACATAACGTTCTAAGTTCTATGTTTTGTCATATTCAGGACTAATGACTAAGATCTTATCGTAATTACAGTGTGACAACAGACCAGAAACTTTATTTAGTTGCTTCACATTTCTCATGCGTAAATACTGCTGCCCTGGACCAAAGCAATAAGCAATTACACTAATTAATTTACAACTTGTGATAACGTTTCCAATAATATTATTACTAGCACAACATCACTTTAATTATTCTGTTCTCAATGAACTGTATCGAGGTCGTGTTTAATAAATATCCGCTCTATGTCACGTCTATTAAGGTTGATGTTCCGGGTAGGGGCTAGACGGGGTGCTTTCTCTGGAATGTCGGGCAACTGTCGTACGAATCGCAGGCCGAGTTCCGATCGAGAGAGTCGATCCGTATCTTCGCGATCGATTCTTATCGTGACAGTTTTACGCGTCGCGTCGCGATCTCACTTCCAATACAACCAACACACAACACTACTCGTGGACCTCGTCATCTACACTTATTAACCAATAACACACGACATTTTACAAAACTACCTACTTTTTGCACTGTTCGAAATGTCAGTCGAAGATTGATGGAGGTAGGTAGTCTGCTAGGTTCCAGCTCCTATATTTTGTCCAGCCAGGCAGTAGATAAGTACGTATAAGTATGTATATAAGGTCGTTACATCTTTTGTCGGAGCTCGTATCTTGTCAACGACTTGTCAAAGCTGCTCATGTTTTGGCTCGTTGGAACTTACATTTGAATAACAAATTGTTCGCCCGAAGTCATCTGGCGATCGCCACCACCGCCATGCGATATTATGCTGTTTGAATGACAATATTAAGTTGCAATTGATTTAATTGCTTTTTTATCTGTAAGCTATTAATAATCTATTCACGATTATGTAAATGATTTAATCCGTGTTACTTAATTAATTAACAAGATAATATTATTGTGTTAGTTAAGGTGACATAGTCCGTTCGTTACGTAGAAATCGGCGAGCACTTGTGTTTGCTGGCGCATGTAGTCAATTATGTTGATTCCCCGACAGAAAAAGGATAAGAAAATCTAGGCATTCGAAAACTATAGTAGCGAGTCAAGTTTAAAGAATCTGAAACAGTAATCTGTTCGCTAAAAGCATTGAAAGATAACACACGCTCACATCCTCACAATCTCGGGCCGGGCGAGTGATAGCGCTAATGAACCCATGTTGCCGTCACAGAAGTGGCACGGTTTGAACGATGGCACGGCCATTAGTGGGAAACTCAAGGCCAGCTGAGGGCGGACAGCTAGCCGTAATTATCTAAAACAAACTAAACCGAAAGGCGGATATATCGCCCGCCGCAACACTTCGCCCAAGACATGCTTCTCTGCATTCAGCCGATAAATGAGCTGAACTATATTATGCTGACTATGCAGTAAGAACACTAAGACTTAATGTACGTATGTAAATAGGGACAGACTTCTAGTCTCTTTTGAAATACTTATGAAACAGGACAGTTTATTTTCAATAGACTTCCTCGAAAACTGGCTCTTATTGCACTACAATTAGGTTGAACATGCTATGTATTTCACACGCGACCTTTTTTCTCATGTATAGCAACGAAGGAGGTTTTGTTTGCAACAACTTTTTTTTCATATCACGAATAAAAGTTTATATAATAATTTGTTTCATATACAAATTAACATTTGAGAGATTTTATTTGAGTTCCAAATTCAAAAATATTTCCATTTGTTATTTTTAATATTAGGCTGTTTCGCGGTGTCATACCCTTGTTTCTCCTTCATTCTGAAAAAAGGAAGTGCCGGGAAAAATCAAATTAAATCATAATTTCTAATTGAATATTGACAATTGCACTTTTTGTTCTGGTATTCATTTTCTCCGTAAAGGTATTTAAATGAATTTAATTAATTTGTAAACGTCGTTTATGCAGTTCCAATTGTATTTGGAACTGCTATTTTCGCCTCTATAGTACCCTTGCCTAGCAATTGGGCGTTAAACCCGACTCGGCTGCAATGTCAAAGTTTCCTCACTTGAATCAAAATGTAAATAGTACATTTTGATTTCGAATTCGTTAATCAACAAATACAAAATTAGTGTTTGGCATACAAAGCTTGTGATTAGAATACGGATTTTAGTATTGTAGAACAACATCTTTTACACATTACTTGTGCACTTACTTTCTCACTTAAACATTTGTGCTGAAAACACACAGTTTAACTGAGTACAGGGCAACGGTGTCGAGCTATTAGCTCAGTAATATAAACGCGAAAGCTTAGATTTATTGACAATAAAAGTTGCCTTCGTTTCCTTGTGTATTTTGGCACTAACTTTAAGGATAAATGAAGAGATTGTAATGACTGCGCTATTATGACAAACCAATACTGACGACACGGTTGGCGGAGTGGCTGAGCGATCGACTGCTGCGCAGTGTGTCGTGGGTTCGATTCCCGTACGGAACAAATATTTGTATGACCTACAGGTAGTTGTTTCGGGTCTGCGTATGTAAGTTTAAATGTTTGTAAACGCACCCACTATACAGGAGAAATTCTTAGAGTGGTACAAGTGAGTAGGTACATTCAGTAGTTTTATTTGATTATAACAATTTGTGACATGATAAGTAATGGCAGACGAACTTTTCAGGCTTATAATTGCAATCAACAATTGCCTATTACATTAAAATTTAATTGTTTCAATCAGACTTAAATTATCCGCAGTTTTGGTGGTAACCTAAAAATTAAGGTAGCAATTTATGTTAGGTCATCTTGTAATAAGCAAATAGGCTAATAATGGCGCAATGTTAAAGCGATTTCCGATTTAATTGATCCATCACATATAATAAATCTAGTAAATAACAACGTAAATACTTCAGACACCGCTATACAACACATCGATAAAAGCTCGTAACACATTTACGACGATCTTGATGCATGACGATAACTTTGATTGAGTCCTGTTCCATAGCAGACCATAGCTGACCGTACCGCTATACTGAGCGATCTGGAGAAAGGGCTTAACTTATTGTGGCTATGTTAGGCTCTGGTTAATTGAATTTACACAATAAATGGGCGTGTTTAACGAAATGGCTGGCTGTCTTAAGTTGGTGATACATTTATCGACATTATAGTTGAATGCAAATGGATAAACTACCTTTGTCAATAGACAAGATTTTCCATGAGTGAACAATTTATTCTTCTCTTGTATTTTTGGCAGAAAAAGTCGACTATTTGAAAAGCTTTGTCCTTAGCTTATCTGATGTTTGTGTCGGTGTTGGTAGGTGTTAATATAGTGAATTTTGCCAAGGTGAACTTGCGTTATTTATTTGGTACAGCAGTACGAATAATTTTTGTTTGTTTTATTATTTATTCATGTATGCTGGTATGAATCTACGCTCATTACAGGCATATGCAGCATATAAATTTACTTAAAACTAAACTAAATTATATGAATTATGATGTTACTAGCTGGCGCCCGCGGCTTCGCCCGCGTGATAATCGAAAAAAAAGGTATCCAATGTGTTATTCCAGACTATAATCTACCTCTGTGCCAAATTTCATCAAGATCCGTTCAGCAGGTTTTTCGTGAAAGAGCATAAAACATACATCCGTACTCACAAACTTTCGCATTTATAATATTAGTAGGAATTGTATAATTAGTGTGAAACACTATTGCAAGCTAGACAATTAGTTACTTTGTTTTCCACAATGGTCGTGTAAAGATCAGTGACAAATAAAAATATAAAATAGATATTTTACAGTATTCGGTCGAGCTGTTGGTCGCAATATTGGTCTACAGGTTGTATCAATGTCTCAAGCGTCACTCAAAACTTTGACAGTAGTCAATTGATAATATTTGGCGCACCAAATTAAGTAGACGTGTGACTGATTGACGTGTATTTATAGTCCCATTAACTTGATGTTTCTAAACGTTTTTGTATGTATCTAATCTATGTAAGGACGTTAATTATCTTGGTTTGATTAGAACATACGACGACCAATCAAGCTATCCAAAACCAGTTTACGCGGATCTCTCAGTGTATAGTAAATCTAAAACAAGAGAGGCCATGTGTACTGGAAATGCATGGCATGTGTCGCCGCTTGACCATGATTACCGTTAAAATACTTGTTTTATTAGGGCACAGCTATCCACTTACCGTGTTAATCGCTAAATTTTGGATCAATAACTTGAAATATGTCATACCATGTCTTAAAGAAGACGAAATAATCTATTTTATCAGTAGGAAGATTCTACATCAACTATTCTTATTTTACTCTCTTTCATCTATATGTTTAGTTCAGTTTTGTAAGGACTTCCAATGATAATTTACGTAAAGTACATCGCCGCTTCGAACCTCCCTTTTCCTACTTATGCATTAAAACTAACCATGACGCTATCCAACCGGGTTTTCATATCTTGATGGAACTATCTTCGCAGAATTTCTTGTCACCTGGGTGGTCAATTGATTTCACATTGAACTACCTTTGTTTAAATAATGTAGATATACAAAGAGGTCGTTAATAACCAAAGGGATTTAAAGAGAAGAAATATTTTTGTTATAAAAATGTATGCGCCAAAGTCTCAGAGTCAAACGACATAACTGCCAAGTGAACACGTTACACTTGTAATGCGATCAACTAGTTTATTATTAGAAGTAAATTAAGATGTTGTTCATTTAGTTGTCTTTGGTAATAACCCTCCTTAACCCAATTAAACCGTTTGATCTCTTCGAAATTTCTCTACAAAACATGTCGTTTATCAGTCGATGGTAATCTCATTAATTCGCAGTGATTAGCCGATGGTATCTTAGCAAGTGGGGCGCACGTCACAGTTCATTATGAGTGCGCCCGCGCAGCCGTCGCTTGCTCCACTTCGTCTTACGTGACGAGCGTGAGAAACAACGCTCTTGAAAGTTTTTAATAAGCGTGCTAAATATGTATTATGATTCTCGGTTCACTAGACCCTGTATTGGTATTTGATATTCTCTGAAATTAAGTGAAACGGGGCATAGAGCCTTAAAGCTTCATTATGGTAATTACACATTAAATACTTCTCTCTTTACTTTACGACAGAGCCTAAAGTATATATATCGCAGGCAGTAGGCCCCTCTCCTACCTTTTCAGCTGTTTTATCGTATTTAAATTCATACCAAAACAGTTTCAAGGTCTCGCCCAGTAAGCTACTATAATATAATAAATATAATTGTGAGTAAGAACAAGTTAAGTTTTACTATTGACACTGAATGATAAGCCGCTTATACGTACTTATTATTATTTCATATATCTAGTAGTTAAGGTCGAGTGGCTGCTTCAAAATAAGTATTCACATTTCATATTCTTGACAAGTATATATATGTATAATATATAGTTTCTCTTCTTAAATAAGCTCGTGGTTAAATAAAAACTGCTGGTCGTGTCGATCTTGAGGTTAAGCCACGCCAATGCCTAGGTTGGTCCGTAGATAAGTGACCACCCGATAGTGAATTTCCTCCGTGCTTCGGAAAACACGTTAAGCCGTTGGTCCCGGCTATCATATGTAGATCTTTGACAGTCGTTACAGCGACTCGAAAGTTTGACAACCAGTCTTATGAAGGAGTATCGTAATACCCTTATACATTTGTTGTTTATACCGTTGTTGAATGGGTTTTGGAGATCAAATGGGGAGTCGCTCCATCTAAAATACTGGTAGTCAGCTGAATCCGGTAAGCCGACCCCAACGTAGTTGGGAAAGGCCAGGCAGAAGATGACATAGGTACTTTTCTTCAGTTATGTTAATTCAGACAGAATATAAAATTTATCTTTGTTAGCAAAGATTGAGTTTCGTGTAAAATTAAAGTTTGAAGTGACTTTCAACTTTCATTATCCTTGTGAGTTACCTCACCAAGAATTAATGAAAAAATTGGTTCAAGTTCACTACCTCCCCTTACAAAATGATTGAACGATCCCTAATGAACTGGCTAAGCCCTTAGGTAATATAATACGGGGTATTAGGAACCGTGCAGGCTATTCTGATTTTGTTTTTCGGTCATAAAATAGTTATACTTTCACTAGAACATATCGAGTTAAAAACAGATGACTGCAGATTCATACAATTATTTATGGAATGGAATGTTTTTGCCCAATTGTTTCTTTCAGCTATAACATTGACTGAAACTAATAAGTTGTTTCCAATATAAAAAATAAGCTATCAAACAAATTAAACATTATAATTAATGAAATACTCTTACGAAATAAATAAAATATAAGCGCGGAACTTTATTATTTGGCATGCATGTGTGCAACCATCTTAACTTTCGGCGGTTCGAAATGAGTGTGAATTATTTCCACAGTGACGTCTCATCAATTTTTAGTTTTTCGATTAAGTTTAAGGCACAATAATGAAGCTTGGATATACACGGCGAATTTATTAGGCAGCCCTTATCTCATTTTTATACGACATTAAATTATTCGAAGCACTGAACGATTTGATTTTTAAATGTTGTGATACGCTGAAGTCTGAGGTCTTAAACCTTTAAATTTTATAATATATCCTCAAATTAAAACAAGCTTTCATCAAAGTGTTTCTTGTATGAGTGACCACATAAAAAAGCTAAAACTTATTGGTACTTTGAGTTTTCCAATCTCAATCATGAAAAAGAACTGCTTAATTATAATAATTACCTTCATTCAAATTATATGTATTAGAACCTACATAGGTCAGCATGATTCTGCGAAAAACCACTGTAGCGCTCCTCTAAATAGTCATTGTGTAAAACAGAGTTTTTTGTATTTTTTTATTTTGACATTCGAATTTTGAAAAGACATCCAGTGGTAGTATTTGTTGTTAGGTTAATTATCCTGGTTTAATTGATTTTTAGTTTTCTCTCCGTGGATATGAATACAAATCTTTCATGTTATACACCTACATATTTACGTGACACATCCACGACAATCTTTATAATATAAAAACCTACAATGTCGTGACTATCTTATGCATGTCCGAGCAGGTAACAATCATTAGTTTAAGCATCTTGGTATAATAACGTTAGGTGGTCTACCGGTCAATGACAATGTAATTGATTTAAGTTGATTGAAAGCTTACTTCGAGCTTAGTGTATAAACAATGTTGCTAGTCATTAAAAAGAGAACAATTTGCGACTATAGAAAAACCCTGTCAACTTTTTATAAAGACTAAACCAATTTATAACGGTTCCTTGTTAGCAGTTCATCGCTTAAGTAAAAAGAATAGTGCAAAAAAAACGGTATTTAGGTAACAACACTATCGGAGGGCCGTTCGTTAGCCTGAATTTCGTCGAACGGGAATCGAACCTGGGCCCGCGGCCGTCGTGGCCAGCCGTAGACAACGATCTCGCTCCCATTGTGTACTTTGGAACTCGATAACATTCTACTTTACTGTTAAAAGGAGAATTTTAATGAAACTGTGAAAGTAAAAAAAACTCTTCGCTCAAGTGTTGCTTATCTCGTTAGCTATTATGTTCTATTTTTGAATTTGTTTATTAAAAGATTAAAAAGGATCCAATTATATATAAACTTGTTGGTGTAGGAAGTTTTTTAACATGGATTTTATTTGCATACCGAAAAGAATCACGTAAGTTAATTTGTGTGTTATCTTTTTAAATTGAAATCCTGCAAATATATCTAAGTTACGATACGATTGTTCTGCTAAGTAACAATCCATCAAATAACGACAAATACTGATAGCCAATTGATTCCGCATGCGGACGGAATAGGTACCTATTCATTACACTAATGGCAGTCCATTGTCGAGAGATAAGTTATTTTTTTCTTCGTTATTATGCTTTGACTGTCCATTAGCAAGTGTCCAAACAAAAGTCAATGCCTCTAGGTGTGTCCGCTAATAAAATATCACACATCATTATTATAAGAAAATGTGAAAAAAGCGTGTAAAAACATCGACATTATAATATCTCTTGACACCTTCATAGATTTATACTATCATGCGGACTTTATAGATTTATGATTTTTATTAGGATGATAGATATGTAAGTTATTTCTTCGTACAGATTACAAAAAAAAAATATATGTATTCATAGAAAAAAACTGTTGTCGGCAAACAAAGTTTCCAAATTATGCACGTGCTCATACTTACAACGTGTAACGGAATAATTTTATTTAATTAAAATGAAATACTTAGGTATTTCAATTTGACCATATTCATATTAATTAAAAATACGAGTACGTAATTAAAGTCGGTAATCTTTAAATTCGAACACAAAGAAAGTCACAGTTATTCACTTTTCAACTTGTACAAATATTTTGCCTATAGATTGATGTGGCTCGTTAGAAAGTCTGGCCTCCTAAGTGATTGAAGCTCGACTCATTATTATTAATTACTGAGTTATTGTTAAGTATTAGTACATACCTACACGGGTCATTCACAGATATTTTGCGGTGAATATCCTATACAAGCTTTTGATCGCGGCTACGCTTGGATCTTGAAAACTTTACGGAATCAGATTTTTAGAATTGAAATTCAACAACAACTGTCTTGTTGGACTTTTGGTGACCAGATCTTTGGTTTGAAAAACAATTTGTAGAACCAACATCCAGTATTTTTTTTTGCCTTTCTGTGTTCTACAAGTTCTAAGACACGTATTTTTGTCAAAGATTTGTATTATCTGCTGACTTGTCTATCTGTCACGGAACTACATCATTAATAAATATGTATTGGTATGTTTTTGTTGTCAATTATAGATTTAGCTGTCTGGGATGTGAGATATTTCAAGTGTTGAGTAAAAAACTACAGTTCTGTCGTTGTAATTAATGTTTATTTTGGTTTTAATTGTGTTCTTGCTAGTGAACGGAACTGTCAGTCAGGGGTATCGGGTAATGATGGCACATACATAGAGTATCGTTTTATTTTGTATCTAGTTGGTTAACATTGGTACGGAGGACAGACTGTGTAAAAGATGACATGGTTAGAAATGGCTTGTATGAGAATACGTGCTTTTCAGACGCCAAACAAATTGAAAAAGTTACATGAAAATGACGGTGATGATTGGTATTTGATTTTATTAATCATATCGCTCCCTAGATTATAGGAACAATAGACAGAGCAAGTGTTAGGACGAGAGAACTTTTCGCGTACTAGATATTTTTAGGGTTCGGTACCTCAAAAGGAAAAAGCGGAACCCTTATTGGATCATTTTATTGACCGTCTGTCTGTATGTCTGTCAAGACCCTTTACCTCGGGAAGGCGTGGAGGTATCGAGAAGAAATTTAGATCATATACTCAAGTTATGTGGTGCCTTGAAGCTGTGAAAAAACCCTTAAAGTCTATGCAGTCAAAAGATATGACCGTTTATATCTCAGGTTTGTATGGAAACCTCAGTGCGAGAGTCCGGCTTGCACTTGACCGGTTTTTTTCGTAAGTTTTTACTGCAGCACGTCAAATGTCAAATTGTCGAAGACAAATAAAAATGCTGCGGCACGCTAAGCTTAGCAGTAGAGTTGTCTTGCGTCACACATAATAAATTAAAATGAGACAATTACTACATAAGGAAAAATGTTGATGGCAATTCTTTTTTTACGACTTTAGAAACACAAAACAAACAATCGCCACCTGTTCATATAATTTGATATCTGTTTGTTTAGAAAAGTGATATATCGGTGTAATAAGTACTTAATTTAATATTTAATTTAATTTAACGTGAATCTCTTAAAAATTATCGATTCTTGTTGAGGTATTGTAATCCAAAAAAAAAAATTAAGACAGGCTGTAGACTGGATTTTGGATAGGAATCATGAAAATTTCTGTTGCTTTGCGTCAGTCTGTATGCCTTATAAAATCGTCTTATAGACGAAAAAACGCTAAGATTGTTGTTCAGCCAACGGTTAAGCTTTATATTTGCTTAATCCAATCCAACAAGTCTTATCCTGGATTACAAATGATTTTTTGCTACAAGACGTTTCTAATAATAGATCTTCAATTAAAGAAGAAGATAAACCTACAATACGTTTATAGAATAGCATAATGTATCAATCATAACGGGGCATTTAATAGACGTATTATTCGAAGCACAATAAAGGACGCATGACAATCATTCGTGTTTTATTTCGCGTGCCTTTAATGAGTTAACAACACACACTATTTATTAGTTTCTCAATTAAACTTAGATCATAATATATGGGCATCATAAATGTTTTAAAATTTACAACCAATTACATTTACCAAATGAAGTTATCACAGTAAAGTCACTAGTTATTCGAGTAATAAATCGTAAGGGATAAAACCCTATCTATTATTATTTACCTTCAAAGTTGACTTGAGCGAGATCTGTGGTAATAATGCCGAGCTATTAAAACTTGCCTTTATTATAAACTTTAGAAGATAATAAAAAGAATATAAATTATATTCTGTGATACAGTTCTCTTTTCATGTGTGACAGAACGTGTTTTCATCTTAGTATTTGAAACTTGATACGAATTTGGTTTTATTTTGTTTCCTTTAGTAGGCAGTTCTGTTAACTTAAAATGAAAAAAAAAACTGAACTGTAATTTTTTTAATTATGTAGTTAATGCATAACGTGGTTTTACAGTTTTTATATGCCTCTACCTGGCATAACATGAGATTTCTCTCAAGCATACCGGATTTACTCACTATGTTCTTGTTTTATTTATTTATTTATTTATGTACACACAAAACACATATTATGAAAAAAATAAGTTCATACAGACAAAATAGCTCAAAGGTACTGCTTATTTCATAAAGAAATCTCTCAGCAGACCTGCGATAGGACTTATTATAGATTAAACATGTAGACACAACAGTGTGTCAAAATATCAAATTAAGAACTAACTTAACTTTTTTTCTTCAACAAAGCAAGTGATAATCATACAATATGCATAAGAATCCAATAATTCAGCCTTGCTCTGGGTTCGAACCCGAAACCATCTACGTGGTAGTCCTACGATGACACCACGAAACTATCACAGGCGAGGCTATCAAGGCTGTTGTAGGAAACGCCTGGGATTATTCTAAACTGCCGCGGCTTCGCCCGCGTCATATCAAAAAAAAAGTATCCTATGTGTTATAAATAATATACTTACCTCTGTGACAAATTTGGTCAAGATCCGATCAGCCGTTTTTACGTGAAAGAGTAACAAACATCCATACAAACATTCATCCCCGCAGATATTCGCATTTATAATATTAGTAGGAGAGTAGGATCTGCAGCTTTTGCATTTGAATCCAGTTTTTTTAAGCAGATAACCGAAGGATCCACTTAAAAAAACTGAACTCAAATCAGCAGTATCAATAATATGCCTAGGGTGTCTTAAGAAATACTTATTTTAATTTAAAACAACCACATGCCAGTGCATAAGTTAGTACTTATAACTGTGTGTTTTAACACGTTCCCTGTTAGCCGGCCTATAAACATAGCAAAAAGGAAAACATATGTTTTAATTTATTTGGATATATTGGTATTTATCGCAGATCATTAAGCAAACAGTTTTTATGTTAGGAATGAAACAGAACCTTGAAGAATGTCAGGTTTGCGCTTGAAATAAATATGGCATTAAATAAATAAATATCTTGGGACAACTCACACACGGCTATCTGATCCCAAGCTAAGCAGAGCTTGTGTTATGGTAACCAGACAACTGATATACATACTTATATAATGTATAAATACATACATATTATAGATAAATAACACCCAGACACAGAACAAACAATCATGCTCATCACACAAAGTTTGTCCTGGGTGGGAATCGAACCCACGACCTCCGGCTCAGCAGTCAGGGCCACTAACCACTAGACCAACAGGCCCGTCAACAAAAGTGTTCTGTGGAAAGACAAAACTTTTAGAATACAGTAAAATTTAAAGTTTTATGGCGAAACGTTGATTGATGACTCCCTTTTTGGTCGAGTGAGGTGAAGGTTGGACAAAGTGTTATTAGGTTTTTCAGTCAGGTTTTTTTTATAAACTTTGCCTCACACTAAGAATTTCTCCTGAATCGTGGGTGCGCTTACAAACATTTAAACTCACATACACAAACAGCCAGACCCGAAACAACTACCTGTCAAACAAATATTTGATCCGTGCGGGAACGAACCCGCAACACGCAGCGCAGCAGTCGATTGCACAGCCACTGCACCAACTGTATCGTCAAATTTCATCAGTAGCAGCCATGGGGTCACAATCTAACCAATACATATGAGATTTAAACATAACTGGCGGAATATGGGTGTAATATAGTAAGATACTCTGTCTCAAATAATATATGTATAGTGCTGTACGTCATAAACGTTTACTATGTTTAATTGAGATGGAAAAGTAAATTGTATTTGGCTTTTTGATCATAATAAGTTTATTATTATTATTATACACCTCTGCCTAACCCATCGGGGATAACAGGGGTGATGTTATGTCGTGTCAAAGATTTGATGACTCAGCATAAGTACTACCACAACATGCCATACATTGTTTGCATACCCAGCATTGCATTTGGTATACAAGAGCTTTAAACAGTAGGTAGCAAGAACAATAATTTTCATGAAAGCTTATTAACAGTACAACGTCGCATAATATAAAATAAAAGTGTGCGGTAAGCAATGCGTTAACTGTCGCTTGAGGACCTGACTATCGCCACAGGCGGTCCCTTGGGGCCACACTGCCCCGTACCCACTGCACACACTGCCCACCAATGGCACACCACAGCTTCATAGATTACTACGGCTCCTATTACGAGACACTTACAATATTTACTGGTATTACCTTAAAAGATACACAAACATTATTAGCGACGTGCCGTTCATATTTATTTTAATTGAATATGTGCTTTGCTTTGCCCATTACTAGTATTTTATGCTGAATAGGGGTAAATGTAAGGTCAGTTTTACAAGGATGTTGTAAACTTCTTATTTTGACATTTAAATTCCTTCTGTAATTACATTTTTTAGGGTGTCCTATTCTGTTAAAAGGTGACTAATGTTAAGACATTGATTGAAATGATGACTTATAAATGGTTTTCATTTAGTAATTGTCGGACCATGAAAATGCCTTTCTTTTATAAACATATAAATATGGACTTAAATACAAGACACGTAACTAGCAACAGTGTATATAAAATGAAATATTACTAGTTAATGGCAAACGTAAAGGGGCGAGATGAGTTGTATCTGTGTGCAGATCACGGCACTAACTTGAAAGCGAGATTATCATAAAGCAGCAGTGCTCGCAGTGTCGCGGCAGATCCTTGATAAACCTACTAACAATACCACATTAGTATGAACTTAGAAACAATGTAAATTATGAAGATACCACCGAGAATGTAGTTCTTAGCCAAATACTCGTTTGCTAGCTATCAGAACCGCAAATGCCAATATTCCACACCACCTTTGACTAAACTGAGACTCAGCGAAGGAGTAGCATCAAGCACCGACTGTAATAGAGATAAGTTTATCTCAACACAAAAGTCATAAACTTCATCGAGTACACGGCTGAGTCGCCGCTCGATAGCTAAACTCGCGACGTACAAATCGGCCGTGCAACCAGCAGATCTAGCTAAACTAAACACGAGTAAAAGCAACAATAGTCTCGCCCGACATGGAAAAAGTCGTGACCGAGTCGAGCGCGGGTCAGGCAGGATGCTGCGGGCGTAAATAATGCCGACGTCCGATCTTAATTATCGCTCCATCGTTAGAGATGACCGACGGGCAGACCGAAATCGGCGAGGTGGTTGCGACATCGCTTCTCTGTCGGCCGAAGTGCCCCGTCATTATCGAACGGTGTATCGCCCACCGATAAATCGCTAGAACCACCTGCGAGACGATCTGACGACCGCTGTTATTGTACGGTTTTGGCAGCAGACATTGTAATTCTTTTGTTGCTATTGCTATTATTTTCATCGCGATGACTCGTCAATTTAATACATTCGAAGATTGGAGATAATATCGGATGATTCTAAAAGGATTTGATTTGAAACAAAAGATTATTGTGATACAAATGGGTTTAGCAAATCAACATTATGGCGCAGAAATGCCTAGGATAGCCTCGTAGCTTATTTATTATTTAATTGAATAGTTAGAGAGCAGTATCGTAGGAATTTAAACTCATTTAAGTGCAAAAAAGTTAAAGTCATATCTTCCCAAAATATAAATGATATGCTCTCATTTGGTTTCAGTTCGTTAATCGTTAAGTGCTTTGTGTTCGCCGCTGCGCTTGTGCCGATCTCGATCCGCGAGCGACGTTGAAAAATTCAGAGCTCGTGATTTTCGTTCGTGTACTTCATTTATTTGCACGGAGACGGCGAATATTGTTTACTGCGCCACTCTCAGAGCTTTCCGGCTTTCACTTTGACTGCATTATAGAAAATAACCTTCTATAATTGTGTTCTCTATATTTTAATGGGATATTTCCTTCAAAACTTCACGTTTCCAAACTGTTCAGCTAATTTTCAAAAACTACCTACTAATGGTATGCGCATAAAATTCCGTTCTGAACTTCCACAGCCTACTTATTTGTTAAATCTTATCGGCAAACCATTAAAATCAGACGGAATTCGCAGTCGTGTTCCATGCGATATGGAGCTAAAATGCACCACAATATGAACTTAACTGTAAGTATAATATGAACCATTTTATTATTCAAGTTTTTCCAAAAATATTTGAGACGCGCGTAGTTATTACGAAATTATACTATCGATCAGGCAATAATACGAGGATAGTGCCCTCGGGTGGCGAATTTAGGAGAAATTGAGGGTGCCTGCGTGCCTTCCCGCGAGCTGTATAATCCTTGCATGCATGCATAATAATAAATGTTATTCGCCACGATCATATAGCACGGGGGAAACGATTTACACAATCAAAATACTTTCAGAACTACGGGCGCAAGTTGATTCGTCATGATTGCTTGTCTCAAACATGATATCTGAGCTATAACACAACGGTACCATTGAAACAGATCAACAACTCGAGATATTTACAGATATATATTTACCCAACTATCAATACATAACGGTGTTTTATATTTGAAAAACTTTATTATATTGCAAATATGTCTACAGCATACTTTTATGATGAATCACTCTAATTAACATTTAGTGTCTCGACATTAAATCGCGCCTGATTATATGTATTAAGTTTGTATATAGGAAGATAAGTACTGCTTATTATTAGATATATAGGCATATCGAGCAATCTGTTACATAGTGGACATTATTTTCGGTAAACATAGGTCCGAAACGGTTTCGATCGATGTGCTCAGGGCGATGCAAATTGCGTCGCCTGTTATCGGTGCACTTTATCCGGGGTACTTTTGTGCATATTTTACATATATTTGTGGGGATGCGGCCGATAGCTGGTGTGGGCGGACCCAGCGGCCGCATGCTAATGCACGCGGTAAACGGCGCGCGCGCAGACTCGGACTTAGGTAAATTAAACGTTAACATGATCATACTGTACTGAGTTTTAGCTTATCGCAATAGATTACCATATCAGTTATAACGGTGCTAGATGGGGGTCTCTTAGATATATGGAGTCAACATATATATGAAAAAAAAAAACTAAAAAAAACTTGTTACAGCAAAGATTACGCACGCTGCTAACTCATTTTCATATCTGAATATCGTTCAAAAAGACGTTGATCAAACTCGTAATACATAGGCACAAAATAAATAGAGGCAATAAAGATCAGTATCGCGTCTCTCGGCCACTAATCTCTGACACCATAACATAATTGTGCAGAGTCCCGGGGGGATAGCGGCCTCGCTGCGGTCACGAAGTGCTCTAAACATAGAGTCTAGCCCTAAACGATGCCACCATATCCGTCGGCGGACAACATCCACTCATAAGTTCGTGTAGCCTCAGCCTCACGGGCTCACGGGCTCTCGGGCTATACCTACCTACCTACACACCTACCGTACACACTGTATTTTCAAACGGTATTGAAGATTTGTCCAATGTTTTACAGCGCTATGTAAGGTTTACAACGTCTTACAATGTTTTGATTCTTGTGCAACAATAGGCAATCGCAGTACATGTTTATTATTTTGTCGTGCGGAATATTAATTTCGTTTAATTTATTTAACTTTAAACTTTAGAGAAGGATGATAACTTTTATTATTCCTTACTGATGTTTGTTTAAACAAAACATAAAATTTACACAAACGTTTGTTCGCAATAGTAGGTATTGTTATAACTTTGTAAAAGTAATTCTTGACTCTAACTAATCGTGAACAATATTTTAACAACTTATCATTCTTCAGTTTATAATCGAAACAATATCAACTTGTTGTATGAAATTAATATGATCCATAATTATGTATGTATGTGGCAGAATGTCAGTAAAAGTCAGTCGGTCAGTAATGAATAGTACGTTCGATGAACCTATAGATGCGCGCCTGACATTTCAGTTGGCGACGATAATAAGATCCAATAGCGTTTTTACCACAGGACAAACCAGCAGAATATGTTAATATTTTCATCGCATATTTATACTTGTACAACATTACGATCTAGTTTCATTTACTTTTAAAACAGATCTGTATCTCTGATCAGGAATTCTGAATGTCTCGTTTTCATTTTAACGTATCATTAATAAAAAATATATTATTTGTAGTTTAAACAGTTTTATTGCACACAAGACGAGATTGCATTAAAAATGGAATGAGGTAATAAAGGGAGTGACGTAAAATTTGGAGGTAAACGACTTGAATGATTGATGTTCGTAAAATTACACTGTTTTAAAAACGACAGAGTTGTGTGGTCATCTTTCAGACCTTAAGGTTCACGTTCGACTGAATCCCGATCGTAATTACATGAAAAATGATAATCTCATATTAGTATATAAATTGGGATTACATTAATCATATGTAAGATGGATTACATTCACACACGTTCCCTAATATTCAGAAGCAGAGATGAGTACCTACCTAAGGTAAAAAGTAAACTAAAAGAGTCTTTAGTCCACAGTTCTGCTGGCCAGTTGCAAGTTTCAAACTAAATAGGGAAATCGTAGGAATGTAAACTGGCTGTAGTTTTTCTCCGTACTCACGTACAACGCTTGAATTAGACAAATAGCAGTCATTTATCGTTTTCTACACGTAATTTCCATTTCAATAATAATCTGTGTAAGTTATAGCGAGGATAAATCAAGTTCATAAGTGCCATCGAGCGAGCGACTATGCATCGCGCGTTGTACCAAAAACTGCATGATACTATAATAAAAATAATTTACTTACTATTTGACACGGATACCTTTGGGTATTATTGAAAGAATTGAAATATAAAGAAATAATATTTACGATCATACGGTTTCTTACAAAGTAATCAAGCAATAATTTTCATGGAAGCACCTAGAATCCAGTTATAGAATCGTCTCTTTGTGATTTCAGTAGTAGTCGGTGAGTCGGCATCCTGTCGCTACTTATGCGCTATTGTTATGTTAAGCTCAACCTGTTCTTACTGTATGAACCTGCCTGATTGCGTCTCCTAATACTCCTCCCGACGCTGGCCGCCTGGTTTCCTGCCCGCCTGCCTGCTTCCTAATGCGATCGTACCGTATTTTTATCAACAACGGAAACATCCCGTTTCCAGCACATCCAATGGCGACATTAGTTTTCCTAAATTATGATAATTGCATGGGCTCTTGTTCAATCCTGTGATTACAGAACTCGTAGGTGTCACTACATAAGAGACTTAATGGTTTTTCAACTAAGTATTATGTAAATGATATTACAATTTATATTCCTAGTAGATCTCACCGATAAGATGTTCAAGTTTTGATATTGTCATTTTTTTACGTCTATTAGGTACGGGTCATTATTCAACGCGCACACTACAAGGAAACATTCAATATTTCTTATTAATCTAGTAGCGAACCGCAATCAATTATCGAAACTTGACTAATCGACGATCCCAATAAACCGACGTACTGTCATTTCTCTTCCCTTAATCGATTACTTCAAACATGAACTCTAGGGGGTCCACTAGCGCTCACAGAGCTCGGGCTTCGCCGTACGCGTACCCATCGCGTACCTAACCTTTTTGTCCATAATAAATCTTTTTAGTCTTTTTGTTGTGAAATATGTAGCGCTTGCTTGTTCAACCGTTCGTTGTTTATGCTCGCTACACGCCACTACCGACAGTACCGACAGCGGTCAACAGTCATATTTTGCTATCTCATACAATTTAATATACTGTTTGATTTTATAACACTTTACACAGTCTATGTACGAGGTGCTAGCTGTCAAGTGCGTCGGACCACTGAGGGAGCTGTGCCCATCAATAAGACAATTAAATATACAAACCTTGTCATTTCCCTATTATATTGCTTCCATTCAAAAATGTATAAAGCCGCTGGGAATTTGAATAAAGTCAATGTTTACAATCGATCCCTACGGTTCTCATGCATTCTGATTTCGTGTACAATAAATTTTATTAACACGTTTCAATTTATCTTGCGAGAGCTAAGATCACACAATCAGCGTTAATTGCTGCTTCTCTTACGTGCGGTAACGTGGGCGTGAGGATAGCTCTGTGGAGGCTACTACAGACGGCACCCTCGTCCAGATACAAAGAAAAGATTGAGTCATCATAACAAATGCGCAGGCTGTCCTCACCGGCGCGGCTGCACGGCTGTGCGCATGCGCGCTGCGGCGAGCTGCGAGGGCAGGGAACTCTCCACAATCGGCCTCTTCTTATCTGTGACGGCTCCGATCTTTGTGTCCCGAATACTTCGTGCTTCACAGTACCAATGACGAAATACTGCTACGTTTTAGTCTTTTACTTTTCTCTGTCTTTGTTGACTTGTCGAGTTCTTTTCGAATCGTTTTTTGTAAATGTTCAACGGCCACGCTTGTAAAGCTTGCTCTGACTTCATAAATCTTATCTAATTCATCGCATCAAGCGAGAATTAAACACCTTGTACCTTCGTCTTAAGATCACTAAGTAAAAAATAGTAACTGTACAAACGTAAGAAAAAATCATTCGCCCATTGCTCTTGGTACCATCGATAAAAAATATGTCTATCAGTTATTCATTAATGTTGATCAATAAATACGTAATTATACTCAGATGTAATCAATCTTTGCGAAATATTCAAACAAAAACTCATCAAAATACTCCTTAAAAATGAAGAATGAAAAAATGGGACCCACCGAAAAAGTAAAAAAAGTTTAAATTACAAAAAAGGAAAAAAAAACTGGTCCATTAATCATATTGATGAATGCACTTAGTATCACAGACACTAACATCGAATCCGATGCATCCTACTCTGAACATTATTTTTGATTTTCTTTCAATTCAACCCTTTTAAGTTGTCCGAAATATTTTAATAAAGCCTCATGTTCTCTCGCGGTACATTTCGGAAAATGAAACATCACGTAATGATGTTTCGAATCGTGGGCTTGATTGAGGTGGCTGTTTAATTAACACATGACGATCATTCATTCTTGTTGTGAAATTATTTTGGTTGAAAAGGTTATTGCTAATGGTAGAGAAATATTTGTGTCTGCATTGTAATTTGTTCTTGGAGTTCGACATAAACGATTCACTTTCACATAGCTCTTGGCTCGGGAACATGCTGGAGTTTAGTTTGCAAAATAAAATAAATTCGTCGATTATCGATGTTGGAGCGTATCAAATAAAAGGGCCACAGGCGTATTTTGTCATCCCGTCTGTCGTCCGGACAGCCGACCGGCCGGACGGCGGACGGGCGGCGGTCAGCCCAGTCACACATTTGTCCAGCAACTCGCTCGCTGGCTGCATTTTTAGAATTATTAATTTGGTCCGTGTTCTTATACTGTGTTAAAGTGGCCGATTTTGTGCCAAGCTCATAAATAAAACATCACCCGACTTCTCTTGCGACTGTTTTGTAGGAGTCGACGGTTGCTTAAATACGTTATTATTAAGTTGCATTGTTTTACTTTAAAAGGCATTGTTTTTATATAAAATGGCAAGGATGTCATGATTTCATGGTTTTACATAATTAACTATTTTACTTTTTATAAAAATAAGACTTCATTGAATATCCCAGAACAAAAAAACAATTAAAAAACAATATTTTTTACAAGATAACTAATACCTGCTATCTTTATTTCTAGGTGGAAGTCGTAATCCTGGACAAGAACGACAGTCCTCCAGAGTTCAAGAACATTCCGCCAGCTTACCTCGCTTCCGAGGACATGGCTCCCGGGCAACGCATAGCAACCATCGCAGCCGAAGACCCTGATACCATCGGCAGCATCACCTACACTATCCAGAATGATGAAACGACGCCATTTTCTTTGGATGCTAAAACTGGACTGCTTACCCTCAAAGATCCTCTGGACAGGGAAACGACTTCTGAGTATCAGGTGATCGTGAGAGCTGACGATGGTGTCCAGTTCACGGATGTCACAGTGGTGGTTCAGGTTTGTTACTTTTTTATGAGCAACTCGAATTACGTACAGTCACAGTCGTAATAAAGATACTTAGATTTTGTACCGTAAGATGAACACTTGTTAACTTAAGCACTTTTATGTAAGAATATTACAGCTGATGGTGTTGTATATACACTTAAAACGTAGTTAAACTTATGAAGTGGTGAAAATAAAATATTTGTCATAATTTTTATGTCCGTCCTAAAGTTATAGTAATTACTGTACTTCAAGGAGCTCGAGTCCAAGTAATAAAAGCTACACGTTACGATCTTGAAGGTTGTCGAGTTTGCTGCAAGGATGGGTGACCAACTGACCATCATTACATAACGAGTTTCCTCCGTGCATTAAAGCACGTTAAGCCATTGGTCCCGGCTGCCATTTGAACATCTTTGACAGTCGTTACCCGTAGTCAGAAGACCGCAAAACTGACAAGCAGTCTTAACAAGGGTATTGTTTAACCCAGTTAGAGACACGGTCACTCTATGTAAAATACTGGTATTCAGTTGCTTTGGGGTGACAGTCGATCCAAATTTACTTTGGTAAAAAGGCTAGGCTAATGATCTAAAATTACAGTTAGGAATTTAAGCAATTTTCAGCTAATCATTTTTAAATTCGCTGCTGCCATAAATACAAGCATGAATTTGATGATATTGTAAGAAATACTTAGCTACCTATCATCAACACCTAAACTAAGAGAGAGAGAATTAACTATATTGAAAAACTCCTTATCAAGTTATTGCAACAACACAAAAGACATTTTATAATGTACTCATACGAAACAACTCAATAATGTAAGAAACCGTTTTGTTACCGCCTGTACATGAGTCCAAACATCTGCATGCCGGTCCGTTGCCGCGTCGGCTCAAATCAGTAGAGTTCTTATCATCCCGTCTACTTCCACTTGTCCGCCCGACGTATGACCGCCGATTAACTAATCACCGAGCCTCCTACCTACCTTAATGTTTACGATATCTAAGCACTTTTCTGCTATTTATTTACGGTTACATTAACGTTCAAATATTCAGTTATGTTAATTTATGTTTATCATAACATTATCTTACATTCAGTGAAAGATTTAAAGCTCTGAAGTTTCTATTTTCGTATTCCCATGTGTTCATATAATTTTCAGGTGACAGACACGAATGATAACCCGCCAGTTTTCAAGGAAAGTGCATACTCTTTCGACATTCCTGAAAACGCTGCGAGAGGTGCCATGGTTGGCACTGTTGCGGCCATTGACCTCGACTCAGGGCCCAATGCCCAGCTCACTTACACTGTCATCTCGGACTGGGCTAACGACGTGTTTTCGCTCAACCCTCAGACAGGGGTGTTCACGCTGACAGCCAAGCTGGATTATGAAGAGGTAAGGTTAATTTAAGAAAAACTACGTACTCAGAACCTACTTAGTGCTCAGAATTTATCATTAAAATAGAATATTGTATGGCATCTCTCATGATTTAGGCTTAGAGACGACTTCGTCTATCATTAACGGAATAACGGTTGGATTCTTAGAAAACTTCATACAATAGCCACACATTGAACGGCAAAAAGCCTTCAAAGATAAGGCAGAGATTAAGGTCACGTATAAAATACGTTACGCATGCTAGATGCTCAGGCCTTATCGAACCGAGCCGAAAATAAAATGACAGCAAATGTTAATTGGACTTTAAAACGATTGAGTAGTAAATGTACATTGACAATAACCTCACAGCAGGCATGCCGCTCCACCGAGATACGGAGGCAGGAGTTTAAAAACACTCGTAAAGTGGCGCGACATCGTCGTAAAAACGGACGAAATGTGCAATTAAAAACACTTAAAATAGATTAAGTGATTACCATGGAAAACATTTGCGAACGATCAAAAAACAAAGCTGATTGAACGCGCTCCTAGACCTTGGCATATCGGGTTCGAAATATAAAAACGTTTTTTAAATAGTACATTTGCAATTATTGCGAATAATCATTTCTGGAAACTCAATCGGATACTGAACAGTGATGAGACGAATTACAGTTCATTTTCTTCTGATCAGTATCCGAGCGTCCAGCTACATGGTTGTAACTGCCCTTCCATGTACAAAAATAGTCTGATTGATTCCAATCCAATCGTTGATTGCTAGTCGGCAATAAATAACAATTGTATCAGGAAGATGTTATTGCATTTCAAGATTTTTATTTTGAAACATTTGCTTGTGTAAATACGGAATTAATTAAAGCTTAATTAATTGTGTCGGTAAATTGTAAATGTTCTGTAACGACGACATGTGACCTACACTTTTGAAGGTATAATCAATTTAATCTGCATTCGTTTAAGTTTTAAATACAGGGTGCTTGCTTGTAATGCAAAATTAGTGCCAATGTATTTTTAATCAATAGTACCTATTTTATTATTAAATAAACGTGTTAAGTATTAAGTTAATGCAGAAACTCCTTCCCCACGATAGGCAATTTATTACTCTAGAGTCGGATTCGAGCACAGAGGTTTCCGTACAAACTTGCGACATAACAGGTCATATTTTTTTACTGAGTAGACTTAGAGGATTGATTTTTTCACATCCCCAAGAGACTACATTCTTGAGTATATTGTTTGAAGGTTGAGGTTTTAATTTCTACTCGATACCTCCTCGCCTTCCCAAAATAAAAAAGTCTTCACAGATAGACTGACAGACGGACAACAAAGTGATCCTATATGGATTTCGGTTTTTCCTTTGGAGGTTCGGAACCATAAAACATAGCTTTATCTAAACTTGTAATTTAAGACGTGCAGTCAATGTTTACAACTTAGTTCGGCTAGAGCGTCCATGAAAATGTTTGATCTTGTTTGTGAATCACGTTACGATATAAGGTTGCGTGACCTTTTGCATAGTGTCCTTCTTTATGAATCATTCAAACTTTGTACTAATATTTCTATAAGTATCGAAAGATTTTCATGTTATTTTTCAGCACATACTTACTTGCAACAAAAATATTATGTTTTTTCGGTGCGGTGCTGCAACGCGGTTATGTGTTTCAGCCCTAACTTAGATAAATATCAATATTTCGCGTTTCATGGCCTCGTTATTTTTTATATAAAATAACAGCGAATAATAAAGATCGCAATCTTTCTTCGTCTACTTTAGGATTGTTTACGACTACACACCGGTCGCACGGATTTTAAATTCATAAACATTGACTGCGCCTAACATTGTTAAAAGCTTTGTATGGGTGCAAATGAGTTGCAGCGTAGCTCTAGCATCATAAAATATTAATACTTTCATCTGCATATTCTATACAACAATATTGAAAATTGGCGCCTCGTTGATGAGGCTTTAGTTGAGCTGTATGCTTTGAGATGAAATCATTACTTTGTGGATGCTGATGAGTGCAATACAAATTGGTTTTCCGTTTATTATTGTTATTTTCAAGAAGGAGTCTTAATATAGCAATTTATGAAGATATATAAACAATAATACTGGTTTACTTAGTGTTGGTTCAGCATCTTGTCAAAGTTTAAATTATTTTTCGCGATCAATCTTTTGAAAATCTCTTTCCTGAACTGCAGCATTCTCTTTTCTTGCCATTTGGATATTTAAACAAAAGTGACATTAAGATGATAATGTGAATTTTAAACATCATTAAATTACAGTGAAAGACGGAATATAATCTATTTGGTACATGATACAGGTTGTTGATAGTACACAGATCCTTAAATAATATATCTCCGGTATGCATCGCTCACTGCCACGCCTGCTACATTTCATAATAATTTCATGTACCTTGCAATTTTTTAAGTGGATAAACTATTTATAGTGGTTTGTACCGATTCACATGTGCCAGCCCCTTACTGCTCGCGGCCATACATTGCGGTGGAAAGAATTATCGTAACATAGATCTTGATGAGGGCAATGACCGCTCGGCCTCTACGCGACGTCACTTTTTTAAGTACTTCTAAATAAGATTATTAGTTTAGTTATTGTTATTAGAAGATACGTTAATCCAGGGTTCACATCTGACATAAAAATGCGATTAAACTTTTGGGTACGTCGTAAAACTACGCAACAGTTTCCAGTCCGTTTATTTTCTTGAGAAATACAATTAAATGTAGAATGTCACTCACCTTTATCTGTAATTGACATTCCAAATAGTCAACGCGTTGATAAAAGCAATGAAAACTCAATGAAAATGAAAACTGGGCACGTTGTACCTACCAAGAGCAACGAAGGTTAAATGATTTATCTATGTAAATGGGACATTAAAAAATACAGAACTTTAATGGCAATGCAATCTTCCGACAATAGACTTTGTTAATTTTATACTCAGCAGTTATATGATACAACCAATCCGATTTTGCGTAGAAGCTACGTACAAATTTGCCGACGATTTTTGAGAAAAACGACAGCACGGTTGGCGCAGTGGCTGAACAATCGACTGCTGCGCTTCGTGTCGCGGGTTCAATCCCCGCACGGAACAAATATTCGTATGACGTACAGGTAGTTATTCCGGGTCTGGCCGTTTGTGTATGTGAGTTCAATGTTTGTAAATGCACCCACGATACAAGAGAAATTCCTGGTGTGGGGCGAAGTATATTAAAATAATAATTGCATGTACTTTTCTGTGGCACCATGAATATATTCTGTTAACTAATGTAAATGTCACGTAGGTACAGAACACCTTTCATGAGTTTTTCGTATTTAAACCTTTATACATAAAGCTGCTAGCGGCTAATTACAAATAAATTACCCATTATTTTTTGTTTTCTCTTAATTTATGATAAGCTATTCCACATTTATCAGTTTATCTGCATGATAATCTTCATACCAGTAGTGTACGAACATGATATACACCGGGCATTAATGTCTTTTCGCAAAAATAAGACAGGACTGAGTAAAAGTTATTATGGACCATGAAAAATATTGCATGTTGTAGAAAATATACGCAATTTAAGAACGAAGGACAATATTGCCTTCAGGCTCGGTATGTAGGTATTTAATATGGAGGCAGTCCACTGACGTGCCCGATAATAATGTTGGCTCACTTTATATATACCACAGAATTATTGGACGTTACAATATCAGTGTAATTTTGACGTTCTAAAATTGTAATTATGTCATTTACTCACATCCTCTGCCTGATATTGATTGGCATGCCGTTTACATTGGCCAGAGACATAATTTTAGCTTCGAGAGAAATGTACGGTAAACTGCTTCAATTGGGTACCCCAGTGGCATAAGTTATGACTTTGAAGGTAGCCTTAAAAGTCACGGTGCGTTCGTGCTCCACGCGCGCCTGAAAGAGATGTCAGCAAAGCAGAGGGTCCTGCCAGGGCCACTGCCTGTTTTTTTTGTTTTAGTCAGTAAAATTTTGACATTCACCACCGCTCCGCCCAAAGCGTAGTTATATATGAATATCCCTGCAGATCCTCCCACATCTTTAGAACTATATAATAAAAGTAAAGTGGCACGAAAGGCACTTTAAACACGATCTCTTCCGGCGTTGCAGGTTGTTCGAAAGGTAACAAAAAGGGCAAAAGAAGAAACATGGGTGGGTTTTACTCAGTAAATGTCTGAGACTTCGCCCCGCTCCGCCCAGAGCAGGAGAAGTTATTTGATGTTTTCCCAACCGCATAAAAAAAGCACGATCACTTTATGGACAACAAGAGATCATGCTCTTAAAAAAAATATGATTTGACACAATTTGAGATTACCTTGTTTTTGATTAGTAGGATTCGTTTTTTCACAAGTTATGTTATTTCTCAAAGATTTCTTGTAAAAGAGCAAATGAACGCTTTTCCAAACCAAACAATAATTGTAGGGACTCTTTTTTTAATCAAGAAGACACGTACAAATAAAAATAAGTATCAGTGATTAATCCGTTTGTTTCTGGGGTTAAAATTGGAAAATATTGATATATTTGTAAAATATTTTATAAAATATTTCATGCAGTTGGAGCTTTTACAATCATTACGAATTATTCAAAAATACTGCGAATCAGAAATAACACAAATAATAACCAATGATATGGAATTAATTTTACAGTTGTAAAACTAACACAAAAAGCCGTTTTTAAAGTAGAACTCAAACTCAGAAGTCGGCAGCTATCGCATTCTTTAACATTTGCATGTTAACTGAACAATCATAAAAAACTCCGTGATTGAACAAAGGAAAGTACGCCTTAAACTTACGAGTATGCTATATGCACCAAGTTTTTTTTTGTTTTCTCAAGCTCAGCATAAAGCCTATTTAACATGTTTTTGCGGCAAGTCGTCGCAACCGCCTTATTGTGCTCATCAATGCTGTAGTAAAATGACAAACAAGTCGTTAAATTTTCTATGGACATAAATCAGAGGTCGTTTTGTAATTTTTCGGTATTAGGTAGGAGGGGATCTTGTATTTATGTGCAATATTTCTAAAGCACTTCCAACAAATTTTTACAACGCAAATCGATGAATGTAACCGCTGTAAGCACGGCTGTAATTTAAAAACTCGTTGTTTATCTTAGGAAAGTTGTAAAGATATAAGTACCTAGATGTTGTGCATCTTTGTCCCGGTCTTGACCGATTTTTATTTGTACCGTTTCCTTGCAACGGTACTCTTGCTCAGTGGATTAAGTTTCAGGTATATCTGTTTTTCGCAAAAGTTTGTGAGTGAACTTTACTTTTATATAACCTAAAGTTAGTAGTAACTGCTTCACTCACAAAATATGTAAACTGAGTCCCATACATTACAGAATACAAATAAGTAATATGTCAGCAGGTCCGCGATGTCAGTCACTAGGTAGCCTACTTAGCACCCGCGGAGACCCCGTAACATCAACAATGTAGCAGACACATTTTCAGACTGGAGCCAAAAGAAACTCGTTCCATTGTTTTTAAAATTATCTTCTCGTTACGTGTTGTGTGTGTATATGCTCGGCGACAAGTCTCCGCCGGAGTACATAAGGGCGGTGTTCGCGAGCCATCCGCGCCGCACTGGACTCATCAAGTCGGCCGGCCCTGCTAATTAGTAAAAACAATTCGCTGGGTACATTCGTTCTCTCGACCGCCCGCCAATTCCGCGTACCCCGCTAGAGAGCTGCTAATTTCATCCCGGTACAGTTTTTTCGCGTCGCGCATCATATTCGGCATTTGCCCGCTCGATTCGCCATCGAAATTAAGGCTCGAACAATGTCTGACAAAGCGGCCGTCCGCAAAACATCCCCGGGCCGGATTCCGCGACCGCTACTTGTTTTTTAAATCGCCATCTTGCTCCACGATCCGCGAATGAGGGAGCTTGTCATAGCTGGGAAGCTTCGGTGTCCTATTATATGGAAAATCTGAATGCCGCCGTCATTCGTTAAATGTTACCGGCGTACTTCATGTAGGTAATACTTTGTTTTAGGGTCCAGATTGTCGTGTTGGTTACATACGACGTTGTGTCGTGATCAATCTTCTACATTGTAAGCTTTTGTGATTTAACATTAAGATTATGGCAGGTTCTTATTAGTAGCATTCTAATAGATTGCTACGATAAAGTTGAAATAATATTTATAGCTGTAAAATATTTACTTTATGTATAATTTGTTTCAGACTCAACACTATATACTGGTTGCGCAAGCGCAAGACAATGGCCACCCTTCTTTGTCTGGCACTGTCACGGTCTACGTCAACGTGATTGACCTCAATGATAATGCACCAATTTTTGACCCCATGAGCTTTTCCAACGAGATCTTGGAGGACGTCCCTATTGGTTCTTCAGTAGTTACCATAAGTGCTACTGATTTGGATTCAGGTAAATAAATACATAGTGTTATTATTGTTTTAGTTAAATATTTTGGTAAACTAAATCTGAAAATGAGTAATATTTTTTTTTTACTTTAATGCAATCCCAGGACTGCAGCAGGTAAAGCCAAACCCAAGCTCAGTTATTGGAAACGGATGGACCATATGCCTCACCACATTTAAATAATTTTCGTAAAATTTTCAGGTCTAAACGGCAAAGTAACATACAGTATCAGCTCTGGTGACGACGGCCAAGACTTCAGTATAGCTGAGAATGGTACGATTTACACCGCCAGACTGTTGGACAGGGAGACTCTGCCGATCTACAACCTCGTTGTCACCGCTAAAGATATGGCTAAGCCGCCTGAGCCCCAACTGTCCTCGACTGTACAGGTAAGAATAGTAATAATTGTTTGTATGTTAAGGTTCATAATTATATCGTTAGAGTTCGATGAAATTTTCATGTCATCAGCGCAGAGCACAGCATCGCCGCAGCATCTAGACAAGGCAGTAGATACTGATAAAATCCATGGCGTCAAAATCTTAACAATATCTAAAAGAATGCAACTATGTGTTACCTTAATTTACAAAATGCTTGTACTCAAACTTGTAAATCCAAATGTATTTGTATGGAAGTGTTCTTATGAAATGTTTACCAAACGTCCCATCGATCAAGTGGATACGAGCAATTTATAAACGCGTTGTCTCGCACATTCTTATTACCATATTTTTCAAAGTTATGTTCTAACGTTTACTTTCGAACAGGTTACATCATGTTTATATGGGAATGGGTCGCCTTATTTACTTTAACAGGGTCGTGTCACTTTTAGAAAGCTCTTATTACGATATACCTGTTGAATCGTATGTCTACGGTTATTTTTTTGGCTTGTTATACAAAAGATTCAGATAAATAATTTGCACCGCTCAGTTTGGTATGCTATCCGGCCAAATTGTAATTAAGGCGCGGCAATAAGCTAATCTTTAGGTATTCGAGGAAGTGACGCTAGCTGAATACTAGACATGGTCTGACACAAGTACACGTGTTTGATTTTATTTGAATATCATGTCCGCCAAAATTTAGGTCATTTTGCAGTTTTTATTGAATTTATAAAAAAATTACAGCTCCGTGTTTGAAAATTTTTAGATATCTCTTTAGTCTATACAATTTTCTTTGTTATAGATATAAAAAATATGATGGTTGTCGCTGAAAAAATTGAGAATTTCGAGACGAAAAATTTTTTTTCTTGGTCTTTTTAAACATTTTTTTTTCGTAGTACTAGACCACTTTTGTAAACTTATTTTATGTAACTCATTACTTTATGTTGGCTAGTGGCCCGCACAGATACGGCTAAGTTTGCGACGAAAAACTAGACGTTTTACGAAGTGTTTGCTTTGTACAGCGCCTTAAATTTAGATTTGATTTCTAAAATAATGTTTCCACCATTTATTTTGTAAACAAACATAGATATGAAACTACATTTTGCTAATTTAGCTTACTTAAATGTTATATTCCAAGCCCTTAAAAATCATGTTCATTACGAGCCATTGTTAAGTGCGTCTATTGTTGGATTCTACAATATGCCCCTGATGAGGGTAGACGGAAGCATAGGACGCGCTTTGCTTTATTATTTTCCTTGTATTAACTTTCTTAGAAATGTGAGATGTTGTTTTCAAAAAACATAATAAAATTCAATTGACGCTACATCCGGCCACTTTTATATTCCATTGATCCGAAAAAGCCTTCCAACTGAGAAGATTTTAGTTTCATTTATCTGATTTTTATTATGTTTGTATGTTTCGTTTTCACACACTTTTATGACACTTTTTTATTGTTACAGGTTACGATACAACTAAAGGATGTCAATGACATGGCACCTGAGTTTGTTACACCCAATATAACAACGGTGTCTGAAAATATTCCACTCAATACTGTCGTAATGACAATAAAAGCTGTCGACAAAGACGAAGGGAGAAATGGATATGTCGAATATTTTATGACTCCAGATCCAGAAATTAATGGTTTTTTCTCTCTGGGTAATGTTGATGGTATATTACGAGCAACGGGGAAACTTGACAGAGAACTAAAGGCTAGTTATACAATTACGGTCACAGCTAAAGATAGAGGTGATCCACCTAATGTGACTAGGGCCAAACTCAAAATAAATATTTTGGATGAGAATGATAACAGCCCTGTATTTGATCCCAAGCAGTACAGTGCTTCGGTTCCGGAAAACGCAAGCATTGGAGCTAGCGTATTACAAGTGAGTATGATACTGAACAGCTTAACATGAAGCAATTTACAAATTAACCATAATTTGCTAATTAGATTCAAAATCAAAATCAAAAGTCATTTATTCAAATTAGGCTGATAATCAGCACTTTTTGAACGTCAGATTACAAGAGACAGTCCCACAAAAACGCCCTGCCCTTCGCCACTTCCTAGTGTTTTAGCTGGGAAGAAGAAGTGGAAGAAGAAGTGATTAAAACAGTAAGTAGGTATTAATATAAATAAAATATTTTTTATTTAATTTACAGGTTTCTGCTACAGATATAGACGAAGGTGCAAATGGAAGAGTGAGATATGCAATTGCTTCAGGTGACGAAAATAGAGATTTCAGTATTAGTGAAGACACTGGTATTGTCAGAGTTGCTAAAAATCTGAACTTTGAAAGAAAATCCCGTTACCTGCTAACAATAAGAGCCGAGGATTGTGCTAAAGACGATGTCAGATTCGATACGGCTGAATTATCTATTTCAATTCAAGACATAAACGATAACCCACCCACGTTCCTTGATTCACCGTACTTAGCATACGTAATGGAAAATGTAATTCCTCCCAATGGCGGGTACATAATAACAATTCATGCTTATGACGCTGATTCACCGCCATTTAATAATCAAGTCCGCTATTTCATAAAGGAAGGCGATGCGGATCTTTTCAAAATAAATGCTTCGTCGGGGCAAATTTCCTTGTTAAGAACATTAGATCGTGAAGCACAGGATGAATACACCCTAGCACTCGTGGCAATGGATACCGGTAAGTTACGCGGCTATAAAATTTACTTGTTAGCAATTCACATAGTTCTGAGAATAAGCACAATGTATTTTAAAATGTCAAATTTTTAAACAAGTAATATCTGAAACGTTTGAGTCTGCAAAGGTCTTGGTATAATTTTCATTTGTATAAAGTACGATCAGGAACAAAGTTCTCATTAGAATTTCTGAGCTGTGAAAAATTACCTTGTTTTTAAGCTTGTTGTTGATAACGTTGCTTTTATTTACAGGGTCACCTCCTCTTACTGGATCAGGAACAGTGAAAATTGTGGTACAAGATGTAAATGACAACAGTCCAGACTTTGAAAGGCAAAGTTATAGAACCAACGTAAAAGAAAATTTACCTTCTGGAACTGTGATTCTCCGCCCAAAAGCGACAGACAAGGATGTTGGCAACAATGCGAAAATAAGATACAGTCTTCTTGGTGACAAATCGGAAAGATTCCAGATAGATTCTGCTACAGGCGTTATTTCAACAAATGCAACATTAGATAGAGAAGATTGGGATGTTTACTATCTGATCATAATGGCGCAAGATTCCTCAACCACTGACCCAAGAACCGCTACTGCCAACCTCACAATAATAGTTGAAGATGAAAATGATAATACACCTACATTTGCTCATCCGGTCTATGAAGCTCATATATCTGATCGGACCGTCAAAGGCGATTTTGTCTTTGGTGTAAAAGCTAGTGACAATGATATTGGACTTAACAAAAAGATAGTCTACGATCTAAAAGGTGAACATGAAAACTTATTCGCTATAAATAAAGAAACAGGAGTTATAAAGGCCAATGAAAATCTAATGAAGTATAAGGATAAAAATGGACCCACTTTCAATTTACTTATTATAGCAACAGATAGTGGTGAAATCCCAAAACAAAGCACAGCAGAGTTGATCTTAATTCCAAAATCAGTTAAGAACTTTCCAAAGTTTACAGTTACGAATAAATTGACATTTACTTTTTCGGAAGACACCCCAGAAGGTGTATTAGTTACAAGATTATCAGCGACATCCCCGAAAAAAGGCCCAACTGGATTACTGCAATACGGCATTGCAGGAGGAAATGTGGGTGATGCCTTGAGAGTAGAACCAATGAGTGGTGAAGTGTTCATCACTGGAAAAGGGCTTGATTATGAGACGATGCCTTTGTACGAAGTGTGGTTTGAAGTAAGGGATTCTGATAATCCTCCACTAAAATCATTTATTGAAATAGAGATCAAAGTAACGGATGCAAATGATAATCCTCCTGTAATTGAAAGCGCTCTATACAATGCAACTGTATTAGAAGAAGAATATCCACCTCAATTGGTAATTAAAATTGATGCTCATGATGATGACTCAAATGAAAATGGCAGAATATCTTTTAAACTAGTAAATGACTACGATGAAACCTTTAGGATCGATACAGAAATTGGAGAAATTTATACAAACATTGCTTTGGATAGAGAGTCCATTCCATATTATGAATTGATTGTAGAAGCGGTGGACCATGGAGTACCTCAGCTCATAGGAACTTCAACAGTTATTGTAACCGTTTTAGATAAAAATGATAACCCACCAAGGTTTACTCGGCTTTTTAGTGTAAACGTAACAGAAAATGCGGAAATTGGATCATTTGTGATAAGAGTAACAAGTTCAGATCTGGACTCTGGTCCAAACGCGAATGCTACTTACAATTTTGTTGAAAATCCAGGCCAAAAGTTTATAATAGATCCGATAAGTGGAAACGTTACAGTAGCCCGCCCGCTTGATAGAGAATTACAAGATGAGTATATCCTTAAAGTGGCAGCAACTGACGGAGCTTGGCGATCTGAAACGCCGTTAACCATCACAATACAGGATCAAAATGATAATGCACCAGAGTTTGAATATTCGTACTACAGTTTCAATTTCCCAGAATTACAAAAGAAAAACAGTTTTGTTGGTCAGGTTATAGCTACTGACAGGGACAAACAAGGTCCCAACTCAATAATATCATATTCATTGCAACAACCATCGGATTTATTCTCAATAGATCCCGCAACAGGAGAGATTCTCAGTAAATTCAAGATGAATTACAAAAGAACATCAATTAATTCATCACCAGAAAATACTTATTCTGTTATTGTGGTTGCTACGGATAATGGAAAGCCCCCTATGTCATCTGAATGTTTAGTAACAATCAATGTAGTTGACGCTAACAATAATGCGCCAAAATTCAAGGATCATGAAAAGTTTGTACCTGTACCAAAAGACGCCACTTCTGGAGAAAGAATTATAAAACTGACAGCCGAAGACAATCTAGATTTTGGCATAAATGCAGAAGTAGAATATTATGTGTCAGGTGGAAATGGCACTGCCTATCTGACCATTGATAAAAAAGGTGGCTGGATAATTGTGAGTAAACAATTCTACTATCTAGGCCAGTATTATGAACTCAAAATAAAAGCAGTTGATCGTGGAGTTCCTCCGCAGTCAGATGAAACAACAGTAGTATTTGTTGTGACCGGTGAAAACATTTATAGCCCAAAATTCACAGCTTTGAGCTACCAAGTAATTGTACCCGAAAACGAACCAGTAGGTGCACCCATTTTAACAGTAAAAGCAAGTGATGAAGATGACGGGCCGAATGGTATCGTGCGGTATTCTATTTCAACTGGGAATGCAGGACAAGAGTTCCAGATACACCCGATATCAGGAGCTATAAGTATTTTGCGACCTCTTGACTTCGATACTATCCAAGAATATAGACTGAATATAACTGCAAAAGATCTTGGCTTTAAGTCAAAAGAAGCCATCGCTACGCTGACAATAATTTTGACTGACATCAACGACAACGCTCCACAATTCAACCAAACCAAATATACTGCATATTTACCAGAAAACTCTCCAGTAAATAGTTTTATATACAAAGTCACTGCAGTTGATATAGATTCACCGAAGAACGCTATAATTAAATACTTTATAAACAATGATATGGCGTCATTGTTCCACGTAGATGTTAATACTGGCGAAATATTCTCAAAAGAAGTATTTGATTATGAAGAAAAGAGACTTTACACTTTGGAGATAAGAGCTGAAAATCCCGATTCAATCATGCGGAACACAACACAAGTGATTGTTCATATAACTGGAGTGAATGAATATTATCCTAAATTCAAGCAGCCCGTGTTTCACTTCGATGTTTCAGAATCTGCCGAAGTTGGAGCACATGTTGGTGTTATTCAAGCTACTGATCAAGATAGTGGAGATGACGGTATAATATACTATCTTTTTGTGGGCTCAAGTAACAATAAAGGATTTAGTATTAATTCACAAACTGGGGTTATTCGAGTGGCTCGCTATTTAGACAGAGAAACACAGAACAGAGTTGTGTTAACGGTCCTTGCGAAAAATTCTGGTGGTATTCGTGGTAATGATACGGATGAAGCACAAGTGATTATTTCTATTCAAGATGGTAATGATCCACCAGAGTTCTTGCGCCATTATTACGAGGCTACTGTATCGGAGGGTGCTAGTATTGGACAAGAAGTAATTCAAGTAAAAGCAGTGGATAAAGATGTGCGACCACAGAATAATCAGTTCAGTTTCTCGATACTTGGAGGTAATACAAACCAGGACTTCAAAATAGATCCACAAACTGGAGAAATCGAAGTAGTTCGCCACTTAGATAGAGAAACCCTGCCAATGTATTCATTGATTGTTGGTGCCATTGACACTGGTGTTCCACCGCAAACTGGTACCGCTACCGTTAAAATAACTTTATCAGACATCAACGATAATGGACCCATATTTGATGTTGCTGGGTTTGAAGGTTCTGTTTACGAGAATGAACCTCCCAACACCAGTATTGCAACGCTTTCTGCTAAGGACCCAGATTTACCACCTAACGGAGCACCATTCTCGTATGCTATTGTTGGTGGAAAACATCAAAGCTTTGTAAAGGTTCACAAGCATACAGGTGTGCTTTTGACAACTAAAAAAATTGACCGAGAAGTAACACCCACTCTTGAAGTTATGATACAAATTGAAGACAGTGGCAATCCAGTTATGAAGTCCAATTACACCATATTTATAAAAATATTGGACAGAAACGATAATCCGCCAACACCAAGATCAGCTCACGTTATTGTTTACGCTTTCAACAATAAAGTACCACGTGGCAAAATTGCTGATGTAAAACCGAACGATCCAGATATCGCAGGAGATTACAGATGCAAGATTATCAAAGAGTCAACATCTGAAAACACACTGTCGCTTCTCAATATTCGATCTGGATGCAACTTGCACACTACCGCTGTTAAACCTGGACAAGGATATTCATTCACGGTTTCAGGAAATGACGGAGTCCATAGAGATGTTTTATCTTCAATAAGTGTAGAATATTTTTCCTTTGACAATAATACTGTTGAGCAATCTATTACTTTGAGAATTTTAAACATGACTGCATCAGACTTTCTAACTCATTACTACCGAAGCTTACTAGAATTACTCAAAGAGAGTCTGAAAAGCAATGAAAGCATTTACTTGTACAGCATCAATGAAGTCAAAGGTCATTTGGATTTGACAATTGCGACAAAAAGTAATCATTCAATTTGGAAGAGGGAAATGACTGAAAAGTATTTGAAAGCTAAAGAGTTTCAAATGACCAAGTTATTAAAGAGCCAAATAATAGTAGCATATTTCCCGTGTGCTTCTCAACAATGCAAAAATGATGGCCTATGTACAGACTCAATCCGAGTGTTGGATGACACAAAAATAATAGAAAGCCCTTCTCTCATCTTGTCTTCACCATTGGTCAGTCACGAGTATACTTGCCACTGTACAGATGGATTCATCGGGGGCAATTGTGAAAAGCGTCAGGATCCCTGCTCACCTAATCCTTGTCGCTTTGGAGGTATATGTCGCAAACAGGGTCACGATTTTACATGCACATGCCCAGCTCGCAGAGATGGTAAAACTTGTGAGATGGAACGAGATGACGTATGCAGTAGTAATCCATGCAAAAATGGAGGGTCGTGTAAAGAAAGTGCTGACAGAAATTCATTCTTCTGCTTGTGCCGCCCTGGATATCGTGGTAATCACTGTGAAGCTTTAGTTGACTCTTGCCGACCTAATCCGTGCATGCACGGTGGGATATGCATCAGTCTAAAACCAGGTTACAAATGCAGCTGCACGAACGGCCGCTACGGCACACACTGTGAAAGTACTACTTTTGGATTTGGCGAACTGTCTTACATGCAGTTCCCATCGCTAGATGCATCAACCAACGATATTACCATAATTTTTGCCACTACAAAACCGGATGCTTTACTGCTCTATAACTTTGGTGGCCAAACAGGTGGCAGATCAGATTTTATAGCAATAGAGTTACTGGGAGGAAAGCCAGTGTTTTCATTTGGCGGAGCAAGAACATCCATTACTTCAGTGGCCATAATGAATTCTAAGAAGAACCTAGCTGATGGAAACTGGTACAAACTAACAGCTACAAGAAATGGACGAGTGATTTCTCTGAGTGTGGCGACCTGTACTGATCACGGAGACGTCTGCACAGAATGCGATCCAGGTGATGATTCATGTTACGACGATGACACTGGACAAGCAGGGTACGTACTAATTTAAATTATACTACTTGCAATACCATCCATTACAGGTGAATTTGAGATCGATTCTCTGGGCCATTTGCGGTTTTCGAGTGATACTTTCAAGATAGAAGCTTTAAAGCTAAGCGGGCCAACGATATTTACAAGTTATTGTAAATTCGTTGCCCCACTTAGCTGTAGTACTGTAGTAGGAAATGACTTAATGCTATACGAATTAAATAGAATGTATCCAGTAGTGGACTACTATAGGATGTTGATCATAATACAGACCTGTATACATATAAGCTTACACTCAGCGTACGACGTAATTATTTTAGTATGTAATGAGACTCAATTACGTAATTCTTTTTTTTTATAGAACTTGTCACAAAAAATATCACACCAATATTATCAAGGCGAAAATTTTCTGTCTATCTTTGTAACACCTAAACGATCAAACGGCATTTAACAAGATTTTTTTGATCTTATTTTCAGAACCTTGAACTTCAACAACGAACCTCTGCTTATCGGAGGTCTTGATAAAGCCGACCCAGTACTAGAACGTCCGGGACAAATTCATTCTGATGACTTCGTTGGATGTATGCACAGTATAACCATCAACGGACGAATGCTTAACCTTACTAACCCTCTAAAGGCACGAAGCGTGGAACCAAAGTGTGAACGCTCAGAAGGGGGCGCCTGTTTCAAGCAAGACGTTTGTGGCACAGGAAAATGTTTGGATAGATGGAGAGCTAATTTGTGCAAGTGCAGAGGTAACTTAATTTCTCCAGACTGTGGTATATCACTGCAATCGATTTCGGTGGCCGAAAATGGATTTATTACTTACACAATATCCGAAAAGCATAGAAGAATGCAGTTGTTGGAAACATTTTACGGAGGCAATACAGGGTGGTCGAAGAAAAACAGCAAATCTTCTGGCAAAGTTATTCCTAAAGTCAACAGTCCAGCAAAAAGTTTATCATTCTTCTTTAGAACTCACAGAAAAGACGGTGTCTTATTTTACTCAGCAACTGACAAATACTACACTTTGATTGAACTTCTAGAAGGAAAAGTTTGCTACACCTCAAAACAGAACACAGTAGTTAATATGAGCCAATCAGAACAGAGTGATGTTTCCGATGGTAACTGGCACAACATTACTTTAGTGTCAGTTGGTAGAAGTATACGCCTACTTGTTGATAACCAAAATGTTGGCGAAGAACTTGACTCTGCTGGTGTTCATGACTTTTTGGATCCCTATCTAACTGTCATATCAATTGGAGGAGTTAAAAATGAATGGTTAACAACAGCAAGCCAAAACAAGTTTGAAGGCTGCTTGGCCAATTTTTCAATCAATAATGAACTTCAGCCATTTAGTGGAAATGGCAGCATATTCAAAGAAACACTTCATAGAGGCAAAATATTAAATGGCTGTCATAGCGCTTTTGGCGTTGGTGCGGCGCAAAACCATCCATTACGCATTGGCATAACATTAGTAATAGTTTTCTTCGTGATTTTGCTAGTCGCAATCTCAGTCTCAATAATCTTTTACCGACTTCGTAAGCAGAAAAAAGAAAAAGGAAACGGATCTGCTAGTAAAAGCAATCTTGCACACTCTAAGCAAAACGGAGGCCCTGCAATGTTAAACGCACCAAATCTTATAGCAGGTACGAATGACAGTATAATGAATAGAAATCTTCACAATAACGACACGAGCCTCAATAGTTACATGTCAGAAAATGCCGATATAACACGTAATGTTGGCCATATAGTTGGCCCTGAACTGTTATCAAAGAAATACAAAGACAGAGAGATAATGAACATTGATCCACCGAGACCACAACGCCCAGATATTATAGAGCGCGAAGTTGTTGGAAAAAGTCCAGCCCTGCGGGAAGACCACCACCCGCCACCGCCACCATCTACAAATACCTCGCACCACACTCATGATCATCCTAGTGGTATGGATTTAAATTCAGAAGTGCCAGAACACTATGATCTTGAAAACGCCAGCTCAATCGCACCATCGGACATAGACATAGTTTATCATTATAAAGGATTCCGAGAAGCAGCAGGAGTTCGCAAATACAAAGCCACTCCACCGCCCATTGCAGGCTACCACCATAAGCATCAAACCCCGCAACATCGCCACTCACCTCATCATCCGAGTGGATACCCGTCTCGAGTACCACAGGCAGCGCAGCCTCCACCACAACCAAGACAACATCAAACAACGCCATTAGCGCGATTATCTCCGAGCAGTGAGCTCAGTCAGCAACCTAGAATATTAACCCTTCATGATATATCTGGCAAACCGCTGCAGAGTGCTTTGTTAGCCACTACGTCTAGTTCGGGTGGCGTTGGCAAAGATGCCTTGCATAGTAACAGTGAACGAAGTCTAAACAGCCCTGTTATGTCACAATTGAGTGGGCAAAGTTCTTCAGCTGGGAGGAAAACACCCAGCGCTCCACCACAAGTTCCACAAGTGTCTGTTGGTTCAGGCGCAGTGGGACTCACAGCAGAAGAAATAGAAAGAATGAACGCAAGACAACGGACATCCAGTTTAGTGTCCACATTAGATGCTGTGTCAAGTTCAAGCGAAGCGCCACGAGGAGGAGGAGTCGGCCACCACATGTCGCACAGACATCACTCACCTCCAGACGATAACAGAAGTTCCACCGGGTCAGACGATGAAAGTGGAAATGATAGCTTTACTTGCTCTGAAATAGAATATGACAACAATAGCATAAACGCAGATAAGTTAGAGGATGTTAGAAGACAGAATGTTAACAGTGGAAGTAATCCAAAAAAACCTATTTTGCCACCACCTTACGAAAGCTTTGATTCCTCATTCCGTGGTTCGCTGAGCACTCTAGTCGCATCTGATGATGATTTAGCCCCACATGTTAGTTCAGCCTTGTACCGACAAGCGAATGGTTCCCCCGCATCAGCAGCGCTGGGCTGGGGTCCAGCTGCTCTCGACCTATTCAACTGGGGACCGAATTTTGAAAGCATGATCGATGTATTTAAGGATATAGCTGAATTACCTGATTCTGTGAACGGGAGAATGTCTTCGTCGCTAAGATTGCAGAATGGTACCCCGAAACCATCAGAAGAATACGTTTAAAATGTTAGTATAGATTTAGATTGTAAATAGAACTAAATAATTACGTATTTGTTTTAAGATTGTGTAAAATAATTGTTGTGATCTTGTATCAAGGTCTCTATATTTTCTTGCCATATATTGTTTATATGATTTCATAATTAGATGAGTATGTCTTGGAAATAACTTGTGCAAAATTAATTCTCAGCGTAAATATTTTGAAATTATTGTAAACATGTCAATAGGGATCATGAATTTCTGAATACATAAATGTTCAACACAAGATGTAATCAAGACACATTGTGTAGTTTTTACGAGTATGATAGACGGTGTTGTTTATAGCCATTTGAAGCTGGTAATAAAACACATTGATAAGTCCTGAACCAATAAATGTGTAATAAAAAACATCCTGTTACTTGCTCAAAATAGGGCCTTTATCGCTTTGCCCAATTCCTTATTGGTTTATTACAGCTTCAATATGTAAGACCTCATTGTACATAAAGATTGTAAATATAATAATATCCGGATACGAATAATTTTTGTGTAAATATGTAGGTAACAGTGAATTATTTTAGGTTCAAATTGTAACACAAAATTATTGGAGCTCTGACTGACTGGGTATTATAAATAATATGTAACTGTTTCTTGTAAATAATATAAATACGCTTATTTAATGGAATCAAATAAATCCATGTGATAAAGTACACATATTCATATTTAAATATTTGTTGTCAGTTTGTCATTTAGAAGGAAATGTTAACAGTCAGAGCGTTCATTCCCGTTATTATCGCCATATTATTTAGTAAAGTGCCAAATGACTTTAAATAATTTTAAATAACTGACTGATTTCATAAATAAACATAATTTAAAATAAATCTTTTTTATTTATCAGGCCCAACAACCGCCAACGGCTTCTTTCCTCATAAATGTTTCTACCTTTAGATAACAACTGACTAGAAAAATAAATAAATTTTTACTATCTAATATATAAAATTTCCGTGTCACAATGTTAGTTACCGTACTCCTCCGAAACGGTTCGACCGATTCTTATGAAATTTTGGGTACATATTGGGTAGGTCTGAGAATCTGCAAACATCTATTTTTCATACCCCTTAACCTCAGCGGGTGAAACCGCTGGGCACAGCTAGTCTAAATATATATTATGGCAAAGAGAGGCTTTTTATGAAAGCGTGGAAAAACAAAAATGAGATATAAATGGTAACCATAGAATAGAAGTACACTGGTTACACACTTCACAACGATAGATCGTACTTTTCGAACTGAACTCTCTGTATTCAATATCCGAGGCTCCTTCAGGATCTGAAGACGTGACGGTGTATTAATATTCCAAAGTCAACCACAATCTTATAAGAGCTGTACAATTTCATACGTCATATCTCACGCAAGAATTGAACACTCATTATAAATATATCACATCGTGTAGCGATTAGGGATGCTTGCCAAAAGACAGCAAACTGAAATATAAAACTTAGTAAGTTGTAAAAAAAACATTTACCGTACGTAGTACTTCTTTATTATAACTGACATAACGCCTGTTTCTTACCGAAGGGTTAGGCAGTGTCTTATCCGGTTGATTTCCGTGTGGCAGGCGGACACCGGACGCGAGGCGCGAGTGTCCGGCCGGACACGGGTGACCGGATTGGGATTAGAGCCACATTTCACCAGCTAACTTTGGGCGTCAACATAGTCTAACTGCTGAAGTCATAATTCACGTACAGCAAACAAAATCTACGTAAAACAAATATTAGTGACGTTATAGCCCGGCATTGCCTTCAAAAATATGGCTGTTTATGGTTCTGTATGCAAAAACAAACAATATGTAAACCAAAAACAAGAATGCCCTTAATTCATTATCAACGCATTTTTCAACAGTAATAAGGTTTAAAGAAAACACAGGAAAATACACCAAACGCAGATAAGATGATAATGCACGCTTGTTCCCTTACGACAATTTCAATGTCATTTACATAATAATTTGGAACAATACTGCGGAGGAGTAGTTTTGTAATGTTACATCTTTTGGTCACTAAAAACGAAAATTATATTATTAACGAACGGTTACTGCAACTGTTATAATTGGCAGTTTAAACTATGTTTTCGTATTAAATCAAGTGCAGATAATCACATAATCGACCACACATAAGTCAAGGCTGATTGAACAACAGTATAATTTCAAATTTGAATAAAACAATAGGTTCGGAATAAAACGTGACGCGGCTAACAAGTGACCCCTTGAACAACATTGTCACATATATGTAACAAGCAAAATATAGTTAAACTGAGTTTTTCGGCGTGGATCTCTTTCGCTTAGATGGTTGAAGGAGTGATTGACTAGGCTTTGACCATACAACAATGAACATAGCCCACATGATAACTTAAAATGAAGTATGTAGATATTGCACGGGAGACTCCAACTCCAATCTTTGTAGGATGGTAAAATATCAAGATCATCTACAGGGTCGTTAATAATCTTGATATTTTATCCACAATTTATTATTAGATTCTTACCTAGCAATAAAACAATAATATAAGAGTATATAAATTATATACTCAGATGATTTGAATATAACGCCCATCATGATGTCAGCTTCACCTACGTTATTTTTTTTAAATTCTTGTAGAATGTATAAACAAGTACTCATAATAGGAGCGACTCGTTTTTTTTCTTTTTTGGTTTATAAACGATCATCAACAAATACAGGTACCTATGTATTTGTTATATTATCTGAAATTATTCGCTTGTTGCAGCTGAGTAAATTTAGCCGTCAGTACTTAATTCAGTGATAAGCCCATGCACCGTTTCTACCGGCACAGTCTAGTTTCAACTTTGCATTGAGTTGGCGAAAAGCCTAAATGGAGCGTCTACAGTTTTCATTGTTTTAATCAGCTGTTTTGCCGGTAATGCCTGAAGTTTGGCGGCACGAAAAACACACTGCGCAAGGTTTATATATATGTGTGTCCGTGAGCCCTTAACGATAGTTGGCATCTATTTATGACATCGTCACTATGGTTTTCATAGTTTTGTTTATTAACTTCATTTGCATATGTGAGTATTATGATAAAATCAATTCTTCCAATCTTTACAGTTAGAACTTCTTTAAGATAAAATAAATTCAATAAATTCCTTAATAAAATTTATTAATTGCATCTTTTCCCTTTATTAATGTGTTCATTGATTGTTACTGAAAAATATTTCGTTTTAAATAAATATATTTATCAATGCAATCGTATGCATGTTGATTTATTGATTATCTGCTGATTATCTACGGTTTATTTATAAATTATTCACGTTATTATATAAAGTAATAATATTTAAAAGTGGTTAAAGCAAGCTGCTTTATTTTTGTATCCAACCGGTTTTGTTTTTCGTTTTAAAAATTGTACCAAAATATCAGAGGATCTAGTACGAACACGCAGTGTTAACGTAAACGAAATACGTCAACTTTAAAACATAAAATACCCACTTCACATGTAATATTTTCATAATTTTCAAACTTTATTCACATCTATGGATGATATTGAGTGCGCTGGTTGCAAATAATTTAATTGGAATGGTACAGGATAGTTGTATTTTTACTCAAAACTCGTACCTAGTTTTTTGTAATGTTAACGTCGTGAACTCGTACTAGTGCCTAGGGCCTCTGCTATGAAAAATAACAAGTGAGAAAGTTTAATTTGAAATAAAATATGTCTCAATTTCTTGTTGCGCTTTTCTTAATTTTGTACTTGATCCCCTTTTTTCGGATGGGATATCATCAAATAACTTCTCCTGCTCTGGACGGAGTGGAAGTTTTACTGACTTAGACCCATCCATGTTCCTTCTTTTGCTCTTTGTGTTCCGGGACCGCGAAATCTCGTTCGAACAAACCGTAACCCCGTCAGGGCGGGCGGGCCCCTCTGCTTTACTGACATCTCTTGCCGACACGGCCTGTCCTCACTAGACGAACGGACGATGAGCTACCAATTACTCACCGTCCACAGACCCGCGTCGACGGTGGCCGGGAGTCGTCTCGCGGTGTCGGATGCCCGGAACGTCTCTCGCGGTGACTGGATTGGTTTGAGATTTGCCTCCTCAAACGTCATTATTATTTATTATCAATAAACCAACTCTCTCTCTCTTTAGCCTTTTTCGATCATTTTGGTGTAGACCTCCTTTAACTTCCTCCATTCTCCTTTGTGTTGCGCTCTTTGTGCCCAGTTCGAACCAGCGACATTTTAACCAACTATTTAATTTGAATCAAAAAGTTTGAATTAAATTAGCAGTTATCAGAATAAGAAGCTGTTAAATTACTTCATGAACGAGGGTAAGGTTAAGTCGTCTGATAGTAAAAACAATTAATCCTGTAATTAAAACAAAGAGCGGTACTTTCTAAATTACGTAAGAAAACAAAACGAGGTCCCTGGTTATCTTCAAAAAAACAATAACAATGGTTTTGTTACTCCTAAGCCAGGTCATGGTCTATTCGTGTGCCAAATTATATCCATATTTGGTCAGCCGTTACGACGTGAAATTAACAACCAAAAAGACGGACAAAAACTAGTCAGAATAACTTAAGGTAACTCCAACAAATCTAGGCTCCAAATTGCTATTGAATAAATAAGGCCCACTGTGAATCTTCGGGGGGAATGTGTTTGCGTGTTGTACTACATCATTAAGTGTTTTTGAAGGTATTAGTTCAACATATGCAAATTTTGATTGCATTGCGCCGCCAATGGAGTGTCCCAATGAAAACATCACGTTCTGGCTTTATACTAGGTAAGTCGGTAATTTTGACTTTTCAGATTAGATTACTATGGTTTTCGTTAAGAAAACTTTTCGTTTAAAAACACTCTAGGCCGATGGCACGGCAATCCAACACGACCGGAGAGAGGGCAGGCGCAGGACCAACGGCTTAACGTGCATTCCAAGGCACGGGGGTTTCTTACCACCAACTTCCAAACTCCGGGCTGCCACTGTGAAATTCCTAATGCTATTTGCCCGACACGGAACTGGAACTCAGGACTCCGTGGTCAGCCGTCGTGCTTGTAACCACGACACCATCGGAGCAGTTGCAGTTGATGTTGATATAAACCAAAAGATACAGATACCTTAAACTAATGCTACTCTTATTCAAAAGTAGCCCGATTGGCATTATCAATCGGAAGCATACCAACATATAAATTAACGTGCTAAATAATGACATAGCTAGAGTATTCAATCCTTACTAATATCATGAAAGCGAAAGTGAGTTTGTTTGTTACGTCTTCACGCCTAAATGGCCAAACCGATTTTGATGAATTTTGGTACAGAGATAGTTGGAACCCTAGAGACGGACATAGGCTAAAAGGGAGAGAAAGATAGAAGAAAAGGGGAGAGAAAGATATTTTTTTTCGATCATCACGCGGGTTAAAGCTAGCGTTAGCCCAAAGTTACAATGCCGCGCGGAAGAAATCGCGGGCGGAAGCTAGTAAAGTATAAATGAGAAAAAAACAGAACTTCGGAATAAAATAAAGTGTAGCTAATTTATTTGATAAGTATTTTATATGCATAGTCATATTTATAATTACTTACTTGGTTGAATGCCACCAATAATCAACTCATTGTTGCGATGGTCTCGTTTCCGCAAACGCTTCAGCCGAGCATGAGATCCTTGGTTCGATTTCCAGGTCGAGCAAAGTTTTATTAGGCTTTTGCATTCCTTTTATGGCAATAGACTCGCCTCCTTTTATTTATGACTTCAACTTAACTGCTGTAATGAGGGTGTAGTATAGATACACCTTAACCTAGCCTTGCTAAAATCTTTTTTTTTATTTACTTACTTTACATATCTTTAGATATTTACATTGAAGTATTGCGTTTATAAACCACGCCTAGCCACATATTAGTGTCGGTATATAATATACTTTTCAAAGATGTTCCTTTTTCGAATAGAACTAAAAATATTTAAAAGAGTTTCCAATTATAACAAAACCTTTTTATAATTACAATATCCAGAGAGAATGAAGACAATCCACATCAATTGTTGTCTATGGATCAGAAGTCCATTGAGTCTGCACCCTGGGTAAAAAACGCACCTATTAAGATACTTATCCATGGATATACAGGCCATAGGGATTTCTCACCGAACACAGAAATAAGACCAGGTAAATATATATTTTATTTTTTAGCTTGCTGGGAATTTGGAAACTGATTTAAAAATACCAATCATTTAATTCATTTACTAGCATTACTGCAATCTGAATTTCTTATTAATTAACTGCCTTCACTTGAACACAATGTTAACCTATATTCTGGTAAATAAATAAATTTCATTTCATTTCAAGAATTATTTAATTTTATTATGCACTATGATTATATATGTACACTTCCAAAGCGGATAATATGTTGCACACAACATACATGTACATAGTTTACACAATAAATTGCGATTCCTATCAAACTCACACAATAAACTAAAACCTATTTATGAGTATCTACCTATCTAAAAAAAAGTAAATGGCCCGTGAAGACTCTAATGCCATAATTATGATCTTCTGGTGACAAGGAGGTGTTTAAAACAGAACAATTATTGGGAACAATATAGCTTGTGCTCACAGACTTTAAGAAAATTTCAAAACGTTTGGCTGGCACTTCCCGTGACCAGGCTGGCTTTTACTTTTGGCCAGAGGCTTAGCGTTGGCTTAACATTGCCAACTTTTTTGACGCTATTTTTTAATTTATTTATAAGTTAGGTACTATATTTAATTAAAAATAATCCTTGTGTTCAAACAAAAAAAATGTCATAAAACTGAAGTAATTAACAGTTGTAATCATAGTTAAATTGAGTACGTCCAAATCTTTAATTCATTTAAAACTTAAGTACATTTTTATTTTACTACATGTAATAAAAAAAATATTCTAATGGCTAAGCATTTATGGTCATTTGTTTCAGTCACGGAATTTTTACTTTAACCTTTTATTGTGTTAAAATATTTGTGTAAAAATCAGTGATAAAAATTGTTATTATAAGTATTTAAAGTTACCAGTAACTGTAACATCGTAGTATTGGTAGTTACTGAGATTTTAATCTTGAGACCTTGAGGAATATATGGTTAAAGTTGCAATTTTATTGATACTATTATTAATCAATAAAGGCTTAGTTAGTACTGATTCTATGTAAACAGCTTGTTTCTAAGAGAATTTGCATATGATTAATAATTCAAGATTTAATTGTATACAGAACAAGAAAACATCTCTATTTGTGTACAAATGTTTTTTTATTTGTGTTTGGTTATACCGTATGTACATTGAAATCATTCATATATCTTTAACTCTACATTCTACTTGGATTCAACTGAAACTACTATTAGTATTCTATATTTCTTCAATTTTCTTTCCTCTCATTTCACATTTCATTTCTTTCTTAAAAAAAAACATAAAAACAAACTTAAAAAATATTAAAATAGTGATCCGCTGGTACCGGGAGCAGGGTCCAAGCTACCGGTGATTAGGCTCCAGAGACAGGAACGTCGTCACGATCCGTATCGAGGAGTACTGCCTTCTGAATCACGCCCTTGATCCAACCGCCTAAGGAGAGCCTCGACAGATGTTCTCTTTATAAACGACTACCTCGTTTGTATAATAGACGCAAACTTGACTGCTGACCATGACGTCCTAGATTAAATTCCCAGGACAAGAAAGTGATATTGAGATTTTCTATCAAGATTTTTTATATTATAAAATTTCTCGTATTTCTCTGCCTAAACCTTCAGCAGGTGTGATGTTCTGTTATGTTATTTTCAACAATAATTTCAGCTTATATGAAATGCTGCGACTACAACATTATATCAGTGGACTACAACCCGATAGCCCGAGAGCCGTGCTACATAGAGGCTGCCCGTAATACAGAGCTGGTAGGCATGTGCACTGCCCAGCTGATAGACGAGCTAGTCCAGAAATATGGCTTCAACCTCACACTGTTCCACCCCATAGGATTCAGTCTTGGAGGACAAGTGACCGGATTTCTCGGCGATTATGTCACCAGTGGGAGGTTGGAAAGGATTACTGGTAAATATAAAAAAAACTAGCTTTTGCCCTCGGCTTCGCTCGCGTTAAATTCGGTAGCGCCTTATTGACTTGTAATAGCAACGCTAAGTTTTCCCGTTTCGTCCCTCTTTCTCCCTCATATCCCACTCTTTTTTATAAAAAAAATAGCCTATGTCCGTCTCCTGGTTTCCAACTATCTCTGTGCCAAAATTCATCAAAATCGGTGTAGCCATTAAAGCGTGAAGAGGTAACAAACAAACTAACTTTCGCTTTTATAATATTATATAGTACTAGCTTTCGCCCGCGTTAAATTTGGGGTAACACAGTTCTCTTTGCGCCTTATCGATTTGTAATAGCAACGCTAAGTTTTCCCTTTTCTTCCCTCTTTCTCCCTCACATCCCACTTTTTTAAAATAAAAATTAGCCTATGTCCGTCTCCTGGTTCCCAACTATCTATGTACCAAAATTCATCACAATCGGTTCAACCATTAAAGCGTGAAGAGGTAACAAACAAACAAACAAACAAACAAACTCACTTTCGCTTTTATAATATTAGTAAGGATAGTAAGGATAAGGATAATAAATCAATCAATTATTACTGTTCTAAGATTAACGTTTTTAGGTCCAGGGTCTGAGTTGCAAGCCTTTAAGGATCTAGATAATATCGAAAAAGGTTTGACATATGCCACCGAAATATGAAACTTTGAAAGCGATTAACACTTGTCTAGCCAGGCCTTAAAGAGCCCGCCTCCTGTGTCTTATTTGTCAGCAACGATTCTCTTGAGAAGCATTGCTACATGTTTAAATAATTTTACAATAGGCTAGTTTCCAAAAAAATATATATTAGTTTTTCTTTTATTTTATTTTTTAATTACATAGATATAGCCCATTAATGTTATGTGTATCGTCACGCATTGCTGCAATTTTTCGCAACGTCTGACGTCACACGTAACTTTAATGGACCATATCTTTGTCTTTTTTTGGTCGAATTTACAAATATAAAATACGTGCCACTTATTTTTGAGTAATTTAAAAGACGAAACTACCCTATTGTTGATGTTCAAATGCGACTATTGTTGCCATTGACTATAAAGTAAAAACGTAATAAAAATAAAAATACATAAATATGTTACATAATCACTTTTACGACTTGCACTCTGTGGACACAGGGGTCACTCGGACCATAACGCGCTTACCCAATGCGGATTGGTGGAAATCACGTGTCTTCAAATTTATGTTCTAAGACAGAGATGGCGAACCAATGGCACGCGTGCCAATGACGGCACGCGACATAAAGAATTGGGCACGCAAACAATTTTAATCATATTTTTATCTTACTATAATTTTTTAACTCGCCGGAGAAATTCATTATTTTCAGAGATGAATAAAATTAATTAGCTTAGAAACCGTTTGGCGATGACTCTACTAGTCAGTAAAAAAAGTTTCGAATTGATAGTAATTATTTTCCTAATACAATCACTTAGTCAAAATTATTTGATGGCACGTCTGTGGCCTCATTCAACATTTATTTAGGAAAAATGGCACATTGGTTCATCAAGGTTCGCCACCCCTGTTCTAAGACATGACGGTTTCTTAACTATATTTTCCTTCACATTTTTGAGAGCAATGTTGATGAAACGAGTTACAAAAAGTTGCTTGCCTCAGCTCGGAACCAAGACTTCGCTATCCCTGCTCTTTACTCCAAATCTTCCAATAATGCTAACATAATCCTCTAAATACAATTCTTTACAGCACTAGACCCTGCAATGCCCCTGTTCGTGACCACCGACTCTAAGAGGAAAGTAGATAAAGGAGACGCGAAGTTCGTTGATGTTCTTCACACTAACGCCCTGGAAAAGGGGAAGTTGGAAGCCAGTGGGCATATCGATTTTTACGCTAATGGTGGTATCTCACAGCCTGGATGCAAGACTACTAAAGAACAAAGTGAGTTGTGTACCTATATGTTATAATATCATCATTATCTATCTCCCTAGGTGATTTTTTGTAGTTTTAATAATAACTACTTCGTTTGTAAACTGGTCGCACGCGCGACTGCTGAGCTCAATTTTTGGGTCAAAGTGTAATTGGGTTTTTTCATCAAGGTTTTCTCAGTCTAGATTCGTGCTAGCTTGATGGCAATAGCCTCACCCCCAGTGTATATTAAATTTAAACATAACTGGAGAATTGCATGTCCTATTGAATACACCTCTGCCTAACCCTTCCTACATTACAGGCGTTATGTTATGTTTAATATAAAAAATGCCTATATTTGCAAGGTAAAGATGACGAGACGAGCTTGATTCCTACCGAAAGGAAACCACGAACATACTGGACAAAATCAGAACCCTTCTTTTTCCTTCGCCATAGTCGAGTGAAAAGAAGAGCTTTTGTCCAGCTAGTTGTCGTAAAATACAGGCTAATTTGAAACAAAAACGTTTTGATTTACATGGTGCTCAAAATAAATTAATAAGGTTTTACATATTAATCTACTGTCCAAAAAGTAATCCTTATCCTTACTAATATTATAAAAGCGAAAGTGAGTTTGTAACCTCTTCACGCTTTAATGGCTAAATCGATTTCGATGAATTTTGGTACAAGGATAGTTGGGAACCAGGAGACGGACATAGGCTAATATTGTCAATAATTAATTCTTGAAAAAAGTGGTATGTGACTATGTGACGGAGAAAGAGGGAAGAAAAGGCAAAAGTTAGCGTTGCTATTACAAATCAATAAGGCGCAAGGGGAACTGTTTTACCCCGAATTTAACGCGAACGAAGCCGCGGGCAAAAGCTAGTTTAAATATATATATATGTATATATATATATATTGTCAAATCTTATCTTTAATGTTGATTTCTTCGCTGTGCGTATCCGAACGGCGAGCTTCGCCAGCGCCGCCTAGCGGGACGCCAAGGAAGAGAGAACGACTGGGATCGAAACAGCGCGCACACGCGTATTTTCATAGCATTCAATTATTTGTGATAATTACTGATCGAAACGGTGTATTCATACATGTAAAGTGCAATAGTCGCCAGTAAAAGCAATTATATATTGAAGAGTTTTATTTGCTGCGAGTGCTGCGGGTCCTCGCCGTGAACATTGGTGACCCACGACGTGATCAGAAAAAAGCCGCCTTTAAATGCGCTTGCAACGTGCTCCGATTGTCGCCTGCCTGTAAATAAATCAAAATACCTATGCTGCCAATAGACATATAATGCTGCCTGCCTGAAGCTTTATATTGTGGTGTGATGGTTTTTGGTTTGCCTGGTAAAGTAACCCATAAAAATACGACGAATAATTTTGATACTAGGTACGTGTCACGTTTATTTCGCAAGTCATTGTTTGAATGTGCATATTTTCTCGAAAGTTCGTAATAATAATTCAAATTATCAATAAAGGAACTCCGTATTTTGCTACACTTCGGTGTGTTTTCCGTGTTGTTTTGTTTGCATTTTGTTTTAATTTGTGGTCAAATCCATATTAGTAATAAATAGTGTACCTAGGTAATTATAATTTGCATTTGCCTGTAATTGGGTGGGGTACCTACTTTTCACAGCAAGTTTGTTCGCAAATTTACGGAAGCTACGCTCCTGCTACTCCAATAACTTGCATTCTCTCCCGCATTTAGCACATTTCTATGCTTGCATGACACATACTTCAGCTGGTTTTGCCGACCATTTCAGCGTTCGCGACTTTGCCGGCCTACGGGATCCCATCGGGCGTCTGTCACGAGCCTACGAGACGAGGCATCGGGTGACAACGTGCATCTCTTCACTGCACATCGGAATCTGCTGACAGACGGTGCACCAGTTTGCTGTTAGGTTTGCTACCTGACAGCGACACGGTTTGTTAACTGTTTCCATAATTTCCACTCGAGGTTTCTGTTTGTGCTTGTTGTTTGTTCGCACATAGTTTATTATAATGTCGGATTTAAAAGGTTTAGTTCAAATCCGAGGTAATATAAAGGCAAGGTTGACCACATTCAATAAGTATGTAGGATTGTTAGCTGTTGTTGCACCAACAGATATGAATAAGTTGCAAGTTGATGAATTTCAATTAAAATTAAATAGGTGTCAAGAGTTGTTCGTTCAATTTGACAAAGTTCAAGATGAAATTGAAAAATTAGATGTAAATTTAGAGGCACAACTTCAAGAGAGAGAATTAATTGAAAATAAGTTGTTCTTTAATATCTCAATCTCATAATATTATTGAGGCTTTTTCTAGGGTTCAAAAGGCGGACAATCAGGATAACGTTAGTCATTCATGTAGCAGTTCCGGTCATAGTAAATTTAATATTAAATTGCCTACCATTAGTCTCCCTTCTTTCGACGGTAACTTTTTGAAATGGTTAGAGTTTCGGGATACATTTGATTCTTTAGTGAATAAAAATGAGTCAATCCCTAACATTAATAAATTTCATTATTTACGTTCAGCGTTGCAGGGGAGCGCTGCTGTGGTAATTAAATCAATTGAGTTTACATCATCTGGTTATGTTGCAGCTTGGGAACTTTTATGCAGTAGGTATGATAACAAAAGACTTCTGGTAAATCACCATTTAAAGTCATTATTTTGTTTTGACCCTATTGCTAAGGAGTCCCATAAGTCATTGCGTTTTATGCTAGATTATTTTACAAAAAATTTACAAGCTTTAAGTACATTAGATGAGCCTACAGATCATTGGGACTCACTAATTATTTACTTAATGACCTCGAAACTAGATGGCGCCACTAGTTGCAAATGGGAAGAACATAGGAACAATTTAAATATTTCACCTAAGTTACAAGATTTTTATCAATTCTTACGTAATCGCGCAGATGTTTTAGAGACGTTAGTTTATAATAAACAGGATACTGCTAAATTTGATAAGTCTATACACTTTAAGGAAACTAAGCAGTCTAAGTCATTGGTTTGTTCCAGTGAAACAACAACTAGTAAGAAAAGGTCTTGTGTGATCTGTGACAGTCAACAACATCAGGTTTATGAGTGTGAAAAGTTTAAAAATATGAATGTTGATGTCAGGTTGAGTGAAGTAAATAAGTTAAAACTTTGTGTCAACTGTCTTCGCCCTGGCCATCGCCTATCTCGTTGTTTTCGTGGTCCTTGTAATATCTGTAAAGAGAAACATAATTCACTATTACATAAGGAGCCAAATAATAGTGATAAAAATGTTGTATTTACTTCATCTTCTATTTCCTCAGGGAATAATGTGGATTCACCGGTGTCCTTGTCTGCGGCTATGGTGACTGGTCAGGTTCTTCTATGCACTGCACAGGTCGAAATTGTTAATTTAAGTAACAACACTACTTACCTGGTCAAAGCGTTGCTAGATAGTGGTAGTCAGTCATCCTTCATGACACAGGATCTGCAGGATAAGTTAAACTTACCTTGTTCCGGGCGTACTCCTGTAAGGGTAGCTGGAATTAATAATGCAGAAGTGAATGTCACTCAACATTGTGATCTATTAATAAGATCAAGACTGAATAATAATTTTCAAATAAAGGTTTCTTGTTTGGTCATACCTAAAATTACAAGTATGTTGCCTTGTGTTGAAATAGATTCTTCACAGTTTAAGTTCCCTAGCAATGTGGAGTTAGCTGATCCAAGTTTCTACTATCCTTCTGACATTCAAGTGCTGTTAGGAGCAGATGTGTTTTGGGATTTAATAAATTCAAAACAAATTAAACTTGGCTATAATAAGCCTACTTTACAAAGTTCTAAGTTAGGTTGGTTGATATCGGGCCCAACAGGCAAGAATCAATCTCATAAGGTTCTTAGTAATTTTTCTAGGGAAATAAGAGATTCTTTGTCCAAATTTTGGGAAGTAGAAGAACTGCCCTCTAGTGACAAGCCTATGCTCTCAAAGATTGAAGAATTTTGTGAAAATCATTTTAATAAAAACACCAGGAGACTGTGTGATGGTCGGTTTTCAGTTAAGTTACCTTTAAGTGAGTCACCAGAATTAGTATTAGGTAATTCCTATGATATTGCTAAGAGAAGATTCTTCAATTTAGAGAGAAAGCTTGACAGGTCCCCGTCATTAAAGAAAGAATACAAAGAATTTATTGATGAGTATGAGCGGTTAGGACATCTCTCTGTTATTGAGCATCCTGTCTTTGGTTATTACATGCCACACCATGCTGTCATTAGGAGTCATAGTGAGACAACCCGCTTACGTGTCGTCTTCGACGCTTCGTGTAAGACTAGCTCGGGTAAGTCATTCAATGACATTCAGCTGGTGGGGCCAGTGGTGCAGGATGACCTCGTGTTCATTCTTTTAAGATTTCGTCAGCACGCTTTCGTCGTCACTGGTGACATCGAAAAGATGTACCGACAGATCAAAGTTGACGAATCGCAACGGCATTTGCAGTTAATTCTTTGGAGAGATGGTAAAACGCAGCCACTCAAAACACTCCAGTTAAACACAGTCACATATGGTACTGGTTCTGCTTCATTTTTGAGCACGAGGTGTTTACTGCAGTTATCTCATGAATGTGTTGATCAACCAGATTTAGCTAATGTTATACGTCATGATTTTTATGTCGATGATTTGAATACTGGTTCTAACTTTAAACGAGAGTTACAGAGCATTGTCAAGGCCGTTATTAGCAAATTATCAGAAGCATGTTTACCTTTACGAAAATTTCGTAGTAATGCGCCTGATATATTTGATGGTTTATGTATTTCTAATAAAGTTCAGGAGTTTTGTAAAGATTCAACAGTGTTAGGACTGAAGTGGTCTCCTCAATTTGATATTTTAAAATATTCTACTGCTCTTAAAGCTGATCAGACTGTTACTAAGAGAAGTATACTTTCTATGTCTTCAAAGATTTTTGATCCTCTTGGTTTATTGTCAGCAACAACTATTCTTCCTAAAATCTTACTGCAAAAATTATGGCTGTTAAAAGGTGGTTGGGACGAGCCCATTCCAGATTCCATTAAGGCTGAGTGGTTGGAATTTCTAGATAATATTGAATCATTGTCTTTTATTAATATTCCCAGGCATGCTGTTTGTATGGCTCCGCGCGAAGTAGAGATACATTGTTACACCGATGCATCGCTAGCTGCATACGGCGCTTGTTTGTATCTTAAGTCTGCCGACAAGGTGGGAAAGGTCACATGTCATTTATTATGTGCTAAAGGGAAAGTTGCTCCTCTAAAACCTGAATTGACAATTCCCCGTCTGGAGTTAATGGGCGCGCTACTAGGTTCTCGTTTGCTCACAAAGGTTTTGAAATCTTTACGTTATAAAGAGCTAAAAATCTCGCGCTGTATTCTTTGGACTGACTCGACGATCGTGTTGGGTTGGATCCGTTCGCAGCCAAAAACATTAAAAACTTTTGTATGTAACCGGATACAAGAAATTCGTGAATTAACTAGCGAGCATGAATGGCGTCACGTGTCTACCCATTTTAATCCGGCGGATCTTGTTTCTCGAGCGGTAAATCCACAACATCTGAAAGAAAATAAATTATGGTGGCACGGTCCTTCATTCTTATTAAAACCTGAAGTCGAATGCCCGCAATATAATCCTGTTGATGTTGTGTTACCTGAAGCAAAAATTGCATTAAATATTCAATGTGAATATAATATTATATTGTTTGAAAAATATTCGGACTTATCTAAACTTGAAAGAATTTTTAGCTATGTTTTACGTTTTGTTAATAATATTAAAAATAAAGATAATAAAATTACAGGAAGACTCACCGTAAATGAATTGCAGAAATCTTTATTTACTTTAGCTAAAATTTCACAACAAGATTCTTTTGCAAAAGATATTCATGCCTTAAGAACGTCAAGTTCATTAAATCGTAAATCAAATATTTTATCTTTAAATCCTATGTTAGATGAGGAGGGAATGTTGAGAGTTGGTGGGCGCATTCAGAAAGCGTCAGTGTCCTATAATAAGAAGCATCCCATTCTCATAGCTTCTAAGCATCCATTTACTAAACTTCTTTTTGCTAGAGAACATCTTAGAATGCTGCATTGTGGGCCGCAACAGTTGCTGTGCTCGATACGAGACACTTTCTGGCCTACTGGTGGCAGGGTTCTCGCTACACAAACCGTGAATAAATGTGTACTGTGTACTAGACTTAAGGGTAGAGCAGAACAACCTGTTATGGGTAATTTACCTCAACCTCGCATAACGCCTAGTTTGCCTTTTGAAACCTGTGGCACAGACTTTGCTGGTCCCTTTTATATATCGAGTCGTAAGGGTCGAGGTGCAAGAACATCTAAATGTTATCTTTGTCTGTTTGTATGCTTCAGTACGAAAGCTTTACATTTAGAGGTGGTCAGCGATCTAAGTACGAACGCCTTTATATTATGTTTACGCAGATTTATTGCTAGACGAGGAAAACCACGTACCATTTATTGCGACAACGGTAAAAACTATGTGGGGGCAAAAGGCGAGTTGAATAGAATGCTCCGAGTTGCGAATGCTTCTGTCACGGATTTCGGTGTAAGTGAGGGTGTACAGTTCGAATTTAGTCCCGCGTACGCGCCGAATTTCGGTGGGATCTGGGAGGCTGGTGTAAAGGCCGCAAAATTCCATCTTAAACGTATTGCCGGCAACTCCAGTTTAACCTTTGAGGAGCTAGCTACTCTCTTTTCCCAAATAGAGGCGATTTTAAATTCGCGACCATTGACTCCGATGTCTGCGGATCCTTCAGATCTCAACCCTTTAACGCCCGGGCACTTTCTTATCGGGCGACCATTAACGTCATTACCATCTCCCGTCACCGACAAGTTATCTATCAATCGATACCAGCAACTTGAGAGATTGAGGCAGCACTTCTGGAGTCGGTGGACCAAAGAATTCCTCTCCGAGCTGCAACAACGTGTCAAGTGGCGTCGCAGCGAAGGTGACGGCGTCAAGATTGGAGACATGGTCGTCGTTAAGGATGATCAGCTTCCACCAATGAAATGGCTGTTGGGGCGCATCAATAAGCTGCATTTTGGAGCCGACGGTGTCTGCAGGGTTGTGGACATTTTAACAAGAAAGGGCATCATTCGTAGAGCGTTGACTAAAGTCTGCGTTCTGCCCGTGGAAAATCCCATGAGCTCCTTGGAACCACCAATTCCAAGGGGGGGGAATTATGTCAAATCTTATCTTTAATGTTGATTTCTTCGCTGTGCGTATCCGAACGGCGAGCTTCGCCAGCGCCGCCTAGCGGGACGCCAAGGAAGAGAGAACGACTGGGATCGAAACAGCGCGCACACGCGTATTTTCATAGCATTCAATTATTTGTGATAATTACTGATCGAAACGGTGTATTCATACATGTAAAGTGCAATAGTCGCCAGTAAAAGCAATTATATATTGAAGAGTTTTATTTGCTGCGAGTGCTGCGGGTCCTCGCCGTGAACATATATATATATATATATTTAAATTACTTTTTGGACAGTAGACTTTATTCCTTCAAAACTTATTACAATTATGTTCTTTGTTATATCATCATAAATAACTGTTTGCAATTATCAATTTAAAAATATATCTTTCCCAGCGAAATCAGGCTGTGACCACGCCAGAGCACCGGAGTACTTCGCAGAGTCTATCCTCACAGACTTGGGTTTCTATGGAACCAAGTGTTATTCCTGGATTATCTACATGATTGGCTGGTGCGAGATCTTCAAGTCCACTGACGAAGCACTCTTCGGAGAAAATGTTTCAAGGAAGTAAGCATGTCAATTGTAATAGTGTTATTCTTAGCCTGCATCGTCTCATTGGTAGGCAAATGGGATCTCGGATCATTTCGCACCGCGAGCGGTTCGGACCGCGGCGCGGTGAGAATCGCCCAAGTTCGTTGTAATGGATCGATTCGGACCGCAGTCGAAGCAGTCCTCTTTTTGGATGGTTACGCTAAGGACAGAGAAGATAATATTTAGTTTATTCCTCATAGTACTACCAGGTACAAAATAACAAGGAAATTCCAAATAATTCATGAATTAATGCAACTCCTTCCAATTTGGCTTGCAGTTCTATCGAATAAGGACTTGCACAGGGCAGTGGTCGTTGGTTTTCTCCAATTTGTCCTTACATCTTTCCCACGAGGTCTGCCACGTCCTTTAATTTTTCGGTCAACCCTATGACGTGGGACTCATTCATTCATAACTGACGAAAGGTGGGCCATCATAAGGGACTTATCTGCTTCCCTGCGAGGATTATTGACGTAGTGTTTTGTTATGTGAGGTAAGCAAGGAGAAGTTTTGCAAAATAAGTTAAAGTTACAAGTTGGACTAGTATTTTAGAAATCCCATTTCGTCATTGTCCTAATGCCTGGGTTCAGTGACCCTAAGCTTCAACTGAATTAATGGCTAGGTAAATGCAGTTCTGCACCACTAGTAATTAAAATCCAAGAATGATTTTTGGACGTTAATTAAAGTTGCCTAGTTCTGTGAATACAACACGGTTGGCGCAGTGGCTGAGCGATCGTGTGCTGCTCTGCGTGTCGCGGGTTCGATCCCTGCACGAAACAAATATTTGTATGACCTACAGGTAGTTATTTCGGGTCTGGCTACAAGAGCCAGTACACACACCACAGTATGTGAGTTTATATGTGTGTAAATGCACCCAGGATACAGAATTAATTCCTAGTGTAGCAACGTATTGAAAAAAATGCCCCTACAGGTAAAATGAGTTTTATTCTAGCGAAAATAGTGTACAAAAATCAACCTCCGAATCATCACGGTTGTAGAAAGTATTGCATATATAGTAGTAAGTTGCATAAATGTCCATTTATGGTCATTATTTCAAGTGAGTGTTGATAAGTAATTATTCGAAAATATCTAACTTAGTTTATTCTTTTTTAAGCCCCATTTTCTCAACAATAGTGAACACCATTGTCAACAATTTGCCAGTTCTGTGATTAGTGCAGGCACTGAAACACTTCCATACTTTCACTCTAAACAGTTTCCTTTTCATCATCGTTTCTTCCTTCTCGTGACGTTGTTGTAATTACTTACCTTTATTACGATTGCATTATCACTTAACATAACGTACTTAAAGTAAACCCATTTCTCCAGTTATATTTGAGTTTGACATTATCGGCACTTCTGCTGTTGGTCGTAGCGTGATGTTATATAGCCTATAGCCTTTCTCAAGAAATGGACTATCCAACACTAAAAGAATTTTCCAATTCCAACCAGTAGTCCCTGAGATTAGCGCGTTCAAACAAACAAATAAACTCTTCAGCTTTATAATATTAGTATAGATTAAAACGTGAAGGTCGATTAGGGTCGATGACCTTTTGTTTTTCATGAGGTAAGGTGTATAACCTGCCGAGTCGACTGCTCGTTCGTCTCCCACGCGCGCTGTATGTCAGTAAAGCAGAAGGGCCCGCCAGGTCTTCTTCCTACCGGGGTTGCGGTTGTTCGAAAGAGATATCGCGGTTGCGAAATAAAGAAACATGGATGGGTTATAGACAGTAAAAGTCTAACACTCGTTTCCGCTCAGCCCAGAGCGGGAGAAGTTATTTAATGATTTTCCAACCGATAAAAAATTATTATTAACCTACACCGGTAAAAATGAACAAATTATCGGACAATAACTCTATAAATAGAGGAATAGTTGGTAAGCAATTTATAGCCACATCAAACTTTTCCTTGATCTTGTCTTTAAAATGTTTTTATAATAGGTCCGACTTTCCTTCATAATATACATAACCAGTTACTTCTACTCTTACATCATGGTTTCGCAAGATAAGGGAGTTTACGCCGAGCTCTACCGTCTGACCGAAGCATTCTCGCAGACCATTCTCAGATGATACGAAATTTCTTCCATTCCACAAATAAAAAATGCATCATTCAAAAATCTTTCAAGGTGTTTCCTTGTGTTATGAACAGGTATTAAACTAAAGGTTTGTTATGGAACCTTTTTAATAGTTCACAATCGTATTTAAACTAACCTAAATCGACCGATATTACAGCAAAACAGAAAAACCAATATAGGATACCTACATTATAACATTGTTTCAGTGCAAGCGGGTTATACTTCTTCAGAACAAACTCGGAGTCACCATACGCACGTGGTTCAAACCAGAAGAGCAGAAGAAAAAGAAGTTCTAATTATTTTGGTCGAGGAATTAAACGACTATAGTACAAATTCATTTACTTTTTAAATACTGTATTTTTTATGAACCTTTCGATATAGTAACACATGCATATAGCACTGCTGGCTTTTCTAAAGGAGCGCTTTGGACTTGGAGTTGCGGAGTTCTTCGTCGTGTTGATGATTTGTCAGTATCAAGTTAGCATCAACCAGCAATCAGTCATTTCAATAGGTCAGCTCAAGGTGAAGGTTTAACTGCATAAGTTACACCTGCGCTGACCCATTTGGCTTCACAGTCAAGTGATAAATGATGTTGATTTTAACAAAGTATGTTTTTATGCAATATTTTAAACGTCTTTTTAAAAAAGTTAGACGAGACCGAAACAAACTCAGAGGTCAAAGTCTCTTTTAAGGTCCAGAAAAAAATCTTAGTCAACTTATTTGAGGACTATGCAGATTAGTGTCTGAAAGTCACAGATTGAGTCGGCCTGTCCAGTCAGTGCAAGCATTTGTCAGTTATCGTGCAGCTCAACTCACAAGGAGCTCAACGACACAACGAATAATACCAAAAAAAGGACATTTGTGTGGGTCGCTTATAGTACTCAAACTGCCAGATAATTTTCAAAAACAATGTCACTTAGGACACCAGCGGTTACACTTGCGGATACTAACTCGCTTTACAATACAATACATACCTATTATATGTCGTGACGATCACTCTATTGCAGTGCACTGCTGGATAAAGGCCTCCAAAATCTAATCTACAGGGTTTCATCCCCGGCCATTAGTCTCATCCATCATACACGACAAGGTTGGTGGTAGGACTGGTTGCCCGCTATATGTTGCGGAAGAAATTATAAACTAAAGTTACAAATATGTATTTTACAGATACAGAATAATTTTTTTTACGGCTTGCAACCTACAATTGCTAGGTATTGCAAGTTTATACGACTATCAATATTAAGGTTTTATTTCGTGTGCAATAATTAATTTTCTTACAAATTAATTGCAACTTCAATGATTTTATAGACCGGTTTACTTATTTTGTTGTAATTTAACCTCAAAAGCCTTAAGTGATTAATTATTTTATCAGTCAATCTTGATATTCATTTAGTTACTTATACTCGGCAAAAAAATACGTATGTATCTAATTAGCTTGTTATGCTTAGCAAAGTTTATTTTCAACCCAAACTTGACTTTTCAAGAACGTACACTTATAAGTTTAATGTGAACCGATAAGGTACTTGTAGCGAGGTAACAGGTAACCAATATGTTGAGTTCCTTCTTCCGTATAGCGCGAATCTTGATAACCTTACACTTACCCAATCCTATGTTTATGTAAGTTTACATCAAAATTCATTTAAACTGCAGTTACACGCCGGTATATGTGTTGCCTAATCTGAGTTCTGAACCGGTATCCGCTGGTGTGTGCTCTACATAAAAACGGATCCGTAACAGGCGCCAGATACATATGTAGCTTGCAAGTATATACAGAGTGTAACATAATAAGCAAGATCTCTCATGTGGTTCTTCCGACCATGAAAATGAACAACAAAATTCATAAGTTTTTTTTTTAGGTTTACCGTGCATGTTTATCAATTGATAGCGGCTGTGCTTATAAAAGTCCAATTTCTAGAACTAATAAAAACAAAATTTGTTCAGTTTCATGTTCCAAGAGACCACCGGTGTTGCGTTTTATTTTCACCATGTATAGTTAAGTGGTTTTCATTGTTTTGAATGATGACTGTATTTTTAATAGGCTTGTCTTCAATATAGGGTAATGTCATCGATTTTTTACTACAGTAGGTAATTAGGTATGTTCGAGATTTTGTCACCCTCGGCTGGTGAATGTGTCCATTGTACCGTACACATAATATCCATTTACGAGATAATACGGTATTACACCCATTTTTAAAAAGTATCTCATTTTGATCCTAGAGTCCTAGTAAACCACAAAAAAAAAACAAAAAAAAAATATTCAATCGATAAGTGCCATAAAACTGCATTTCAATTTTCGCGCGTAAAATCACAAAAACGCTTGACGCGATGTTACTCTGTGGTCATGACGTCGGTTGGTCATGTAAACAAATGTGCTTTTATTAGTCTTTCTGTTTAGTTGTATTTTTCACTATAGTTTAAAGTATTATTATATGGTAGTATTTATTTATTCCATGGTAGTATTACTATTATTTCAATAAAAAATAAAATGTAAAGTTTTATAATACAAAAATAGTAATAGTTGCTCAGTTGACAGTTGTCACTTTGTGTTTACATTACCATATGACGTAATAATCATGGCGGACACTGTTTCGCGTAGTAAAACAATAGACTAAAAAAGTGAAAACTTTGAAATCAATTTTAAAATTTATTTAGTTATTTTATTAACTAAATTTAACATTTTCCGACTGCTTGTTGCCTAAGCTATCTGAATTGTTTATTTTTAGAATTTCTTTCATTATAGAGTAAAATACCCTATTATCTGTAATTCTTCTCTAACAACTTAAAAAGTAAATATAAGCTAACCAGCGCTTAAGACCAGGATGCTTTCAAACAGATAATATTTAAATATTTCCAAACCGTGCTACCGGACAACCAAGCCGTTGGTAATGACGGAGCAGAGAAGCGGACATTCGTATGGGCTTTCCCCACATCCTCGTCGCTATCCTCGATAGTTGGTTGCAACACCGCGCAGCATTCATGTTGCATCCATGGCCTTATTTAGCCGCCATCCGCGAATTGGGCAACGCCCGCGGGGTTACGTACACGTTAGTGTGCTCCGGGCCTTATCGTTTATTGCCGTAAGTTAAACTTGATACCTATGATGAAAGTTATCGGCAGCTCTGGAAGATTCGATCATTTTGAAATAGTTTCTTATAATCCAAAGTGCCTAAAATTACCACTTTTTCATTTTCATAACAAAGGATCAGGATTCAGGTTATTAAACAACACGTGTATAGTTGACATGTTAAATGCAAAAAGTTATCATTATCTATATAATACAAATAATATACACTATTTGTACATAAATATGACTGAATATTTCATAATAATTCTTCACACCAGCTACCCTACCATGACGTGTTAAAGCAGAACTAATTCCGCTGAGGGAAAGGGACAGAGCTATACAGGGTGTCTAGCACCATCTCATTTACTCAGTGAAATAAGTTCTGCTTTAAGATGTCATAGTAGGCGTAGGCCTACTATGACATCTTAAAGCAGAACTTATTTTCAGTTTTCTTGGTAGATTCTCAATCGAGAGTGAATTCAAGCTACATCTACCTTCTCCCAATAGGTCTACTAAAAATCAATAAACCACACGCATTATATAGGCACACACGTAAAGATTTTTCATAAAACGGACGAATCGCCGCCGATACCCGACCCGTGATCGAAGATATCTTTAAGTCACGATTATTCTAGCGGTTAAGCAATGCCTACCACAATGCATAGGTTACCGTGTCAGTTCATACCTCATAATAATGCCTATTGTAGCTTACTTGGAGGTTAACATGGATCATCCTTATATGCATTAGATTTATCAAATCAATAAATTAATTTGAAAACCACTAGTAAATGTAAACTTTGACGAGGAGTAGTATATTTTAAAGATCCCACCCGTAGGGTAAAACAGGGGTGTATGCATAGTTCATCCACATTTTACCATTTAATATAGTCCAGTCAATTTAGACATAACAGTAGTTAATGGGGGCGAGTCTATTGATTGATGGCTACAAATCCAGAGTCTACCAGGAAATTCAATTCAGAAGAACAACTGCAGCTCGGCAATTTATAGCGCTTTTGACCACAAGACCGGCCTCGAACACCCCGAAAACCTTAACCCCGAATACCCTAGGTTTATTAAAAAAACTAGCTTTCGCCCGCGTTAAATTTGGGGTAACACAGTTCCCCTTGCGCCTTATTAATTTGTAATAGCAACGCTAAGTTTTCCCTTCTCTTCCCTCTTTCTCCCTCACATCCCACTTTTTTTAAAAAAATATTAGCCTATGTCCGTCTCCTGGTTCCCTACTATCTCTGTACCAAAATTCATCCAAATCGGTTCAGCCATTAAAGCGGTAAAGGTAACAAACAAACAAACTCACTTTCGCTTTTATAATATTATATATTATATTATATTATAGTAAGGATTTATGGTAATGTTACGAAACTGTCATATTTGCTAGGTATTCTCGCGCAAAAGGACTTCTCAATCCAAACAGGTATACCAGTGCATACATTGCATCATGCAGTAATACTAGTAGCTAGACGTCCGAATTACTAAAACTAGATTAGTATCCTATATACCTAGTTAATTTTAAATTTCAATGACTCAACTAAATAGCAGTAAATTCGAAGAGAGTTATCATGTCACGTACTAAAGTGGGGCCATTTATCATAAATTTTAATATGGTACTTATGTAATAACATTGACTTTTTGATGGAATTCTCCGTAGTCGTTTTGGTTTATGCAACCGAATCAGTTTTTACGCTGTTAAGACCACGCCTTATAAGGGTATCACCTATTTGCCGAAATTATGCCAAATTTATTTGATTCTGACAAATTAAAAGGGTGGTGTTATCAAAGATTTATTTTGTGGACGGTTATTTACATAACATCACGCCTGTATCCAAAGAAGGGCTAGGCAGAGATGTACTTAATTGTACACCCACATTTCAACAGTTGCTTAAGTCCCATAATATTGGGGTGAACTCCAAGAACAAATTACCCGAGTCGGGAATTAAACCCAGTAACTCTAGTTTAGCAGTCGTGGTTGTGATCTCTAGACCAACTAGGCAGACAGATATTTTTTGACAAAAATGACAATGCAACAATCATCTACTTATTTCAACGAATTATTTTTTTTTTTGTTCACCATTACATTCGTTTCATGGCTTTTAGAATAAATAAAAAAAATACTTTAACATATTATATTAATAAAAATGTGTTTGTAATTATTCATACAAAGCGTGGCCGAATTCTTACCGAATTCGCAGTCATCTCATGCTAAAGGGGGGAAGTCAGGTATGAAGCGAGGGTCAACATTATGCAGACACTTTCGCTCGTTCAGTACCCGTACGGAATACGCACGTGGCACACGCATTCATGGCACACTGATTAACAAATTAATAATTAACGTAAACAGTGCGGACATATTAAAAAAACATATTAATGGTTGTGATATAATTGTCTGTGATTTTATTAAGAAACTAAAAAGTTATTTTTTAAGAAAAAAATCCTGAGTCTCCCTATTTTGTAAACAAACAGTTGTTTATGTTAGGTTTATGAAAAACATAGATATTAAAAATGATAACTGGTGCACAGTGGTTAATTTTAGTTGGAATAACTGCGCTACAAATATCTGGTAAGTTTCTTTAATTATAACAAATTATTCCTTTTCTTCCTCGTAGTTAAGTTGCAAGGAAAAACTTATGCCAAAAGCTTTTCTAGAACAATAATTCTAGCGTATAATTTTCTATGCTATTATTTCCGAAACGTTTAGAACTATATTGTTTACTTAAATGTACCTATTTATAAAGCAAGAGCTCTTTGCTTCATAATGTTATCCGTAGGCTTGTGCTTCAGTATAAAAACATCAAGAGTTATCCATACTGCCTCAAAGGCTTGTCTGGTCAATTGGTCATGGCTAATGCCCACTCACCTACGGTACGTACAAATTAAATAACAAGCCTTACATCATGACAATAGCTGTATTTATTGATAACTTCAATGACAATTATAATTCATTTGTTTCTTAAATATGAAAAAGAAAACTCAAATAAGGCAAATTATATCTTAAGACTTTTAATTGGATGTCATAACAACAGATTCTGCGACGATTCGCGAACTTGAGTTCATAATACAGCGGCAATGCACCAACATAAATATCCTACAACTAATAATGTACTTCTTGCATAAGAGCGTTAAGTTTGTTTTGCAGTAACCGGCTGACCAGCTTCCTCATCCGCGTAGAGATGCTACCCGGTACACAAAATGATCAAACGAATTAAGTAATATTAGTAATTATTTAATCTTGAAAAATATTCGTGAAATATTAGGTCAAAACTTGTATAAATAATATAAACTTCATGTGGACCCCGCTTCTTGGGGCGGTCTGGTTTCCGCATTTAGTCCTGCTATTTGGACCATTGTGCATAATTTTTGGTAGATCATTTCGCTATATAATATAATTCGACCTCGACATTTATTAACATGTATATATTCAATTTGTCAGTCTGTGACATCTGATAAATAGTTTAACATGATGCCTCTGCCTGGCTAAAGGTCAAGGCATTTAAGAACAGAATACGGGAGGATTTTTTTGTTATCTAATTGGCTTCCGCGTAGACCGGGATATTTAAAATTCACTAAGTCGTTTCAGTGTGAAGGACTATCAAACATACACACACATATAAACTTTCTCATTTATAATATTAGTATGATTGCTAATTAGAATTAAGGTTGGAGAGCCTAGAACCTTACATACTCAGGCCAGACATCCTTTGGACTCTCTCGCTTTTCTTAATCCGATCATTGAATAAATCTTGAGAAAAAACTACACGAACAATAAGCACCTGCATAATCAGATAAACTTGTAAAGAATCCCCAACTCGCGAACCGCGTGTCACGTGAAGCATGAATCGCAGGTGTGTGCTCTTACAATAGCTACTTCCGAAATGTTACTCGGCCGACATTCTCGTTGCATAAGATCGTTCACCCACTCTCGAAGTCTCGACTGCGCGAGACGTGAGTTGTGCTTGCCCAATCCGGTTTGTTTGTCACATTAGGATGATAAACGGTGCTACTTAACTTTTTATATACGACTGTCTTGTGGAAAATGGCACAAATTATTGTTTTTAGTTTTTTGTGATGTTTATATTGAAAACTGTCCTGTTTATCAGTTAGGTACACCGATAACGAGGATAGTTTTTAACCATTATTTTGTAGGACATATAAGTTTTGAATAGGCAATATTTTTTAGCTAGCAAAGCCTAGTAGAATTTTATTGGATACATTTTATTTTTAAGACAACGACAAAGTAAATTTTACCATTGCTTATGAATGAATTTGCTTCTTTTTTAATTGTTATTTATTATCTAGGTTATTTGTGTTATTTGTCGGAATATACGAGTATGTTCAAACATACACATTGACACACCCACAAATCCACCAAGTTGATCGATGACTGTATAGTTATTTAACATTATTGTTTTCATATTTATTTCATAATTCTCTTCTCGAGATATTATGACCATGGCGTGCTTCTTTCAATCTGTAGATCCACTCACCTGCAAAATTGCATGGATATCTATATGTTTATTTTCCTGTAAACGTTTTAGTTCTAGTTTTAAGAAAATTAACTAGATGGCGTTTCTCGCTTCACAAGATTTTATTTATGTACTTACCATGGATTGTTGCAGCCCATCGTACCTATCTACACATACAAATTGTAGGTTACAAGACCCAACTACTTAGGACAGGTACACGCCTTTTCTTTAAGTATAGGGTCAGCAATGTCTTTGGGTCAAGGCTGTTTGTAAATGATGTATGATTACAATGGTCGAAATTATGTATGAAGGCATTTTCGGACCGGCCTGCTTGAGAGGAGTTTAGTGATAATTATCTTAATCGTAGTTACCTCAACCCACGCACAGCCCTGTTAGCATTAGGTATAGCATTAGTAGCTTCCACAATAATTAGTTATAAAGAAGTCCAAAAATAAAAGAACATTCCCCGTTTTCCGTTGGTCCTTACAATCGGCGTATATTTGCTTCTTGTCATACACCAGAAGCAAAACGTGTGGGTCGTATTGGATGGTTCCATTGTTTTGGTCTAGCTCCATGAGATATATGCGTGATTGTATGTCTATATATATATATATCCTGTTTAATACAGGATAGATGCCGTTTAAAAGTATTCAACCTCTAAACCAGAAAAAATAATGATGAAGTTTAATTTACAAAACGATCTCATTCCTATCAACATACCAACATTTTGCGAACAAACTTGCTGACCTCAAATTGCATCATTGGTTCTGACCGTGAAAACCGTTACTTCTCAACATTGCTTGATTATGTTATAATTGTTAAATAATTCCAATGTTTATTAGGTTTATTAATGACCTTACTGGTTTGTTTGTTGCAACATTATTAAGTTTATTGAAGCCGGTTTTGGATGCCTAATGAGTAATGTGTGAATTGATTGCATATTTTAGTAAATTTTTGATAGTATAATAAATGTCTTCTTTACAAGTTTATTGATGTATGGCAACATCTGAAGGTTTCAAATCAAGAAACATTTTGCAATAAAAAACCTGTGATAAAGGTTGGTTTTATAATATTTAAGATTCTTTTTTTTAAATGATTAAGGGTGGATTTCACCGATTTTGTAACATGATCTCGATTAAGGTCGTTTTCGTGATCTAAAGATCAAACACTTTTTACGTTTCCATGGCAAAAGATCATAAAATCAAACACTTTTTACGTTTCCATGGCAAAGAACTCAAAGATCGCAATTTTTTCACAAAAACGTAGTGCGTTTAGCTTTTGCAACAGCGGAAAGCCCTACCTGCCCTACCTACTGCGAATATTATTCTCGAAATCGCCAGAATATCAAAATGCAATTAATTGTCAAACCTGTATTTATAGTTGTGTCATTGTGTTACTTGCTTTTTTCTATTCCTATAAATAACTAAAGTAATGGTGTTAAATGAAAAAGGGAATCGGCATCCGCAAATGGCAACAATTAGACACTTTAAAGTTAGTGAATCAGTATTTTAAAGTTGTTGAATATTGCGGATTTGAAGAAGATTTCACATGAATCATCGTAATATAATCAAACGATGTGATGCGCCTTATACTTTATATTAATTTGGATGTGGATTAAAAATAAAGTGCTTATTTAAATAAATAGCGTATATTCTTCAGACTACCTATTTAGTTTTCAGTCACCTAGTAGTACAACGAAGAAGCCTAGAAGTTTGTTTTAAAGTTAATGGATGGAGCTGTTTGTAGACCTGTGAATGCACATTTCGTATGAAAAAGGATAAACACGTTCCCATTTCGGAATAAAAATAACTTTATTTAAGAAAATCTTTAACTACACATGAGATAAGTACACATAACATATTGTTTTGAGGAAGTCAGCTTGGTGAACCAATTTTGTGAGTTCACACTCGTATTTGCCAGTTAAATTAGATATTCATCACATCATCATCATATCAGCCTTAGGACCTCTACTGCTGGCACTAATTTATCGTTGATAGACTCCAGTACAGGCAGAAGTGTTTGTTTTGTGAAATCCAAATCATGTTATAAATTCCCGAGCATCAAGGTTGATAAAATATTCCATTCTCTCGTTTATCGATCTCGAGCGACAAACATCCCAAAGCTCACGTGAAGACTTTTTATTTTACACAGCCAATAAAATCCATATTTTCAATAAAATATTCTTACAATAATATACAACAATTATGACAATGACAATAGGCAATTGCGAGATAAAGACAGGCTACAAAATTGTAGCTATCTCGTTCCCTCGCTGTGAACAAATCACGTGATCAGATTTATTAACTAAAGTTAGGATTGATCGCCCCGATTTGTGTCGATCAAGTCGAAAACCAAACTATGAGCTGTCAGTGTATTGACAGTGCCATCACTTTTGTAAAATATTTATTATTAAAAATATTGATATTGTTGGTATTTGGCTACGTAAAGTGGAAAAACTGTTCACGTGAACGTTGCGATGAGGATGTTGGTCGTCCAAGATCGACACGCGAGAGAAAAGAACAGTTTGTCATCCTTGACGACCAGGTATTTATTACACGATTTCATCTCACAAAACCAAGAGGTGAACCTGTATTCTGCAGACGGTAAAATAGATTCGTACAGACATGTAAGTACCAAATAATGATTCATTGTATTCAGCTGTGGACCTGGCGTAAGCTATTAGGTACTGTTTGTTATTTAGAAACCACAGGGTGGCCTTTATTAGTTGAAATGTGCTCTGTTTCTATGCAATTAGGTGATATTAGTGATGTCTGCCGATTTGCATGGATTCCGCTGCATATAGAGTTATATGTAAAGAGTCAGAGCTGTAAGGCTTCATTCCAGCCATTGGTATTTTGCCTGGATAAGGAACTAAACAGTTAATAACAATAAATCAGTAACGGTCCATTATTTACTAACAACAAAAACATTTTAGTATTTCAAATTAATATAAATATATATTTTCAGAACAGCAGGAATAGTAGCATCAAACTACAGACTGGCTTCGATTGGCATTCAAGGAAACTAACAAAATGTAGGTGTACTGATAAATAAGTTCACTTTAGCCTAACTCATAGTCATTGGGAACAACCGGTGTGATATAATTATACCTACATAAATCATTTGTTATTAAAGATTCTCTTTGTAAAAGTGGTTTTTATTCCTATCTGATTGTGTTTTCCTTGTCCAATGAAATGTGCATTCACAGATTAAAAACAACTTCTTCTATTAAATATATAACAAACTTCTTGGAGGGTTCCAAAAAGTTTGTTACCGTGACGAAAATTATTAAAATTATGACATAGAGTTAAAAGCCCCAAAACGACGATAAAGTGAATCACGTCTTTATATGGAACTAGCTTTTGCCCGCGGCTTCGCCCGCGGTAAATTTGGTAGCGCCTTATTGTTTTGTAATAGCAACGCTAAGTTTTCCTGTTTCTTCCCTCTTTCTCCCTCATCACCCACTCTTTTTTTTTTAAAAATAACCTATGTCCGTCTCCTAGTTCCTAACTATATCTGTATCAAAATTCATCAAAATCGGTGTAACCATTAAAGCGTGAAGAGGTAACAAACAAACAAAAAAACTCAGTTTCGCTTTTATAATATTAGTAAAGATGTTATTAGTAGCAGCGTATAGTAGGTAGGTATTTTAATGTACTTATATGATTTCGATGAAGCTCGGGTCCTTGAGACACTAAATGGAATAAATCAATTTAAAAAGTCCATCATTTATACTTTTTTGCGTATACGGTCGGAAGTTAGTTCAACAATGTATCAATAGATGGCGGGGAACTCTCTACAATATTCTGAAGAAAATACGCTTTGTTTTAAGCTTTTTATTTAAACATTTGCATTAAAAATATAACAATTATTAATAAAACAAGAGCCATTACATCGTTTGATTAGATTACTTTCATGTTCTACATTTTTCGTAGTTCTATCACTGCTCAGGATAGAGCAACCACATATGACCCGTCTCCAAGTTTGCGGTCTCCTGTAGTTCGAATCATTCGGTAGAAACTGTCTCAAATAGCCTTTTTGATATTGCAGGCGCTCTGCTTTGCGCGCGTTTTCTTTTTATCCGGCCCAGTATTACACGTTTTTTCAGACACGCACACATAATAATATGTCTGAAAAATCAGAAAATACGCTCCTGTCGATTGAGGAAAGCAGTTTGGTGATGTTGTTCTCGTGGACGAGTTGGACGAGATGCTCCCATTACGGTCATATCTCGGTCCATGGATTACGTATCAGCTTTCACAAACACCACATCTCAAAAACATCCATTTTTCTGCTTTCACGACTTTTGTTGCACCACATTACAGAGCCAAAAAAGAAATATTGAGAACACCAGTACACGGACCAATAATCCGCCGGATGTCGCGTCTTCCAAATTTTTCCCAGGTTGGACATTGCACTTTTAGCCATACCAGTACGACAGCGAATTGCCTCAAGGCTGCACTCACAAATAAACAGAGTTGCACGAGCTCACAACCGATGAACTCATAACCGACCAGAAGATTTGAGCTTGGAAGAAGTACGTTGTTTATGCGAAATTTTCTTCAGACGTACAGCACCCGCTTTTTGTTCAATCACTTCAAAATTTGGTCCTCCTAAGGTACGCTACGCACAGCGTCCCATATCCACCGGTCAAAGACATACCTTTTGCGTAAAGAAATAGGAAAAGCTTGCAGCACATCGCGAAACGAAATAAAAAATTGACACAATGATATAAACAATTTTGACACAGTATAAGTCTGGACAGTAAGAAAACTAGGCCTAGTTGTAGAAATAAATACCTACGCTCCACTGCAGCTTTAGCGTTGTCACTCTAAATGTTTTTGAAACTGAACTACTTTTAACCACTCTGCACGACAGGATTTTGACACATGACACATCAGCTGAATCGGTGGGGTGACGCGAATTGTCATGAAATTCAAGAATTTTCATCAATTTACAGCATTCAATTTTATTATTAAAAATAAGTCACCGGGGCTGTTTCATATGATAAGTTTGAGGTTTATATTTCCAAAAACCTCATAAGGTCGATAAAACGGCGTCAATCTATTGGAAAATGTGTGTAAAATACATATTATTACACCCTTCCAAAAATTAGGTACTTTAAAAACGCTGGAAATAATGCACATACACAAGACAACCCTTTGATAATAAAATCGGAAATCCAAAATAAAAACAGTGACATTCCATCTGCATTCTTATTTTTGCCATTTTACATATAAATTCAAAATAAAACACGATACAAATCTCGACAAAAATACTAAAAACTGTGTTGCAACATGACATTTCTTAGTGCTGACCGTAAATCTAAGTTTCATCATTACGATTAAAAAGTTGCATTCAACCTAATCGATAATCGTAATGGAGTAAACTTTAAAAAAAAGTTTTGGGACCATTGAGGAATTTACCTATGGAGATTGCATATTATTCTACTATTGATATTATAAGTAGTTGTTCAAATATCTATGATATCGATAAGAAAAGAAAGACAACAACATTTTGTCACGTGCTTTTTTGTTATGCTATAATTATTTTCTTATGCGCCAAGATTTGAGGTACATTTTACTGTCAAACGGTTTCGCGGTAAAAGATTTTGGCTGTTTTCTTGAATAACGATGAATGAAAATGGCGGCCATTTTTGTAGGAGGTCATGCTAATTCTGTAGGTAACTAGTCAGACACCCCAGCCGGCACAACCATAATACCGTACCGCACCTAGAAAGCCATGCCTTCGCAGTAGAGCCCTGTTTTAGACGGACAGGGACTCCGCACACATCGGGGCCCTAAAATATTGACATAGACACCCGACGCCCGACGCCCGATGCCTGTAGCGTCTCCCGCGGTGGCTGGCTTGGTTTGAGGAGCGCCTCACTTCCCCCGCTCTGGACGAAGCGGGGGGGAGTGTCAGGGTTATGCAATAGAAGGAACATGGGTGGGTTTTAGTCAGTACTAGTCTGACACTCCCCCCCGTTCTGCCCAGAGCGGGGGAAGTTATTTGACGATTTCCCACCCAACAAAAAACCCCGGTACACGACATCAAGAAAAATCCAGGTTCAAAATGGACTCATTTTGAACCAGGAGTTTTCTTGGTGTCGTGTTTCCATCTCAATTGTGCTCTTCCTCTATAGGCCATGTTTACCCCAAGGCTTCCACTCCAAGAACACTTTGGCCTACGAGCCATGTTTTAGGAAAGAATGAATACACTTTTCAAATAACCGATCCAACCAAACCATTTTGTCGAACAAATGTAATTTATCTTAGCTGTTTTTTTTAATGTGCTTACCAAGATCATAATTTGCGCGTTCTATATTCAACCTTATTTATTTCTGTTTGCAATTCACATTCAAATAGTAGGTACAAAACCAAATTAATAATAAAATAGCAAATAAACATTTTAATATAAATTTGAACAGCGAGCGCATTCCTTTTTTGAATTTTTATCTGAAAATAAAATTGGCGCGAGTTAAGCCATAGATCAGTTTGTACTGTTTGTTGTTGAATCGGTTTTAGTGGCGTAAAAAATATTATAATCAATATTTATAGTATTTTAGACGTATTACAAAATTAATTTTTATTTTCTTCTATCAATTTCTGATATTCCTTAATTTAATTTATCGAGTTGATTGATTTACAAGAAAATAATCGATTGAAATAATCGCTATTACACATCACAAAATTTAAAAAAAAAGAAATGGACGTCAATTTCGAAAGTGAATTTAGTGGTGGTTATGAATATTCCGTGTTATTGGTCCTATTATTGCAAATTACGATAAGATCTGGGCATTGTCATGTTATTTATAATATTTGAAATTATATTTGTGTCAGTTGTTATAGAATCTATTCGTGAATATATGATATAATGTGGAATTAAAAATGTAAACAAGCACGATTGGCGCGAAACTTCGACTTTAGATTTCAAAATATATCATTACCACTACTAATATAAGTTCAATTACGAATGATTTCTTCACGTAATAAAAGGACACGTTAATCATGCCCAATAATTTGGAGTTAACATGTCCGAAAACCTATTTTTTTATGATTTTTAGCGTCGACCTACACTGCCATCAAAATGGCGATGATCGTAATTTACGCATTTGGATTTTATAAGACTTAATTAAGAAACTTCCTCAATAATTAAAGAACTTCTAATGACGTTTACATATGAGTTTTTTATTCTACTATCTTAATGAATGCACACCCATGTTATTTATTAACCAGAAAATAAAATATTTACAAAAATAATGAGGAGGTCATATGACTTAAATGTCCGACCCCTTTCGGGGCCAGTACCGAGCCAGCGGAGGTTTGAATGTCGAGCCCCCGAAGGGGTCCGTACCGAACTATACGGTTAATATCATATCGGATTCTGTGTTCTGTAGTGATAAAAAAATCGAGTTGTTATTTGAACTCGATTTTTTTATCACGTTAAAAACGTAGTTAAAAAATAAAATTTAAGAAAGCAATCTCATGGCTTCGGTTAATACTAGTAAAAAAAAGATCGTTTATAACACGGATCAGTTTAATATTAATACAAAACAACTTGTGAGCTTTATCACTATAGCGTAACCTTTTACATTTTTGGCGTGAGCCGCGGATAGATGAAAACGTGTCCTTCGGTATTTGCCGGAAGGGCGTGCAGTGGACGCCGCAAGCGACGAGCGGCATATGTGATGCTAATATTTATCTTGTTCATGTTATTTTCATATGGTTATTGTTTATTTAAGAGCGTGTAAGTATTAGAAGGGCGTGCATCAGGCATAAGAGAATTCTAATATAGAGGTAATCCTTTTCTAATTTGAAACGCATAGTACTGGGTTTTAACCCGAAAATGATAGCAATTAAAAAACCACTACATTAAAAAAAGAAATATCTTTATATTACACAGTTACAAATTTTTTACTAAAAATATTTTCGTCTGCTACGACATGTTCGGAATACTTTATTATTAAATGTTATACTTTAATGAATTCTCATTCTTATGAATATCTTCTTCAAATAAACTATTAGGATACAAGGAAAGGGTACTATAAAACCGATATTGTCTTATTTATGCATTATGATTATGGAGTAAATGCAACCACTCGTCTTGACGCGGCACTCACGACTGACAGCACCGCGATGTCCGCTTAGAGGTCTCGTATTCGCGTGTTAGTGTGAGTGTGCCGTTTCGAACGTTAGTACGTAGTTTCCGTACTGTCCATATTTTTACTGTGATTTTGATAACTTGCAACGTTTTGAAATGCTGACATGTTTCGTTTTATAGACGCAGTAAGTCGCTTTGGTATGTTGCAAATTCTAAACGTTTTTCGTTTTTGTGACAACTATTACGCTGTTTGTCCTTGGAAACTTCATTCTAGAGAACGAAATTCGAAATTCGAAAGGTGAAATCAGTTTTCAGATGTTTTATTTCAACCCGTCCCACCATGCTATCATTGGTTCTGGTGAAACCAATCAAGCACTTCGATGTGATTGTGAAGACCCTCAAGGTGGTACCGAGCTCTCAATGGTGCTGGTGGAGCCAATAAAGCGCAAGAAGGTGTGTTATATTATGTGATCTCGATCTCAATAAATTGGTGAAATCGGCCCTAAATGCTAGATATTGCCATGTGAAATTCAGCAAAGTATTCACAGATTTAAATGAATAGATCATTTTGATAATTTAACAAAGTAATCGTTTGAGAACTAGAACAGTCAGAAGCAATATCATACACTAACCCACTAAAATTGAAAAGCGATTTCCTCCTACTTTACTGATTAACATTTTACGGTTTCAAAACATAGTATTTTGGACGCCATACTATTACGAAATAAATCTCATCTCAATAAGTAAAACCATTTTTTCATGAGAAATTTATTAGCTCAAGTAACTTAAGAGCCTCTTAAATGAACCCTACTCTAAAACTTTTTGGACGGATTATACCTGCAGAACCTTTTCTAACTTGTTCAGAATAGTTCTTGTCATATCTTTGTTTACATTATTGATGCAAAATGTTTTTTTTTCACGACTAGGAAAGTGTCAGATAACATGCCCGAGGGGAGTGTCAGACTTTTACTGAATAAAATCGACCCATATTCCTTCTAATTGCCTTTTATGATCCGGCGCTACAGTACCTGTTTCGAATAACCGTCAACCTCGGCAACCAGTGGCCCTGGCAGGCTCATGCTTTGCTGACATCTCTTTGAGGCGTGCGTGGAACACGAACGCGCCGTTGACACGGCCTGTCGTCACTAGAAGGGCAGTGAGCTACCCATTGCTTACCGATACAAAATATTTCGCGTTGGCTTTTTATTAGGACATTAAAATAAATAACAGTATGGAGTTGCTATCCGAATCATCTCGTTTACTGATAGTCTGAACGACTAGTTGCTAAAACGATTAGTTGTTAAATTGGAAAAAAAAAACCGTGTAGAGTTCAACTTCCACCTGTACATGTAGAAGGCTCAACGAAAACGAAACAAGAATACAAAGTCCACCTTTCAAAACTCCTTCATTAATTCCAGATACCTTCAGAATATCTAATGAACGCACCCAAATAGCATTTAGCACCTTTTATTACTCCAATCCACGGACAATCTAAATACAAATGCCAAATTATATCTAAACGCAGCTGATTATAATCCTAGAGGTCAAATAATAATTGGGCAAGATAAGTAGTGATGACCTTAGAGTATAAATATATGAATGTTATTGGTCAACATCCGATATACGACAAATGCTTGTGATGGATGTTGCGAAAGAAATCGTGGATGTTATGACCAGGCTTATTAGTTATTACATTAGCTGCAGGTTGACCATGCGTGCATTCCATTTACGCAACTTATTCATTAACAGTTACTACAGTGTGTATGATGTCTAAGAATCTAATACTCTGGAGTTTCTTGACCTACCTGTTTGGTATACTGCATTGATAGAATATTGATCAACCAAACGACAATATATCTTAATTACACATATATATACGTAACTGTCTTGGCATCCGAAAGAGTGTGTATTTAAGTGCATTTAATAGTTATTATATTTTAGGAGTTATCTTATTTCTAATTACAATTTAAAAAAAAGTTTTGTACAAATTGTAAAGACATACAAACAAAGCTGTGAAACAAACATAAATAAATCAAAATCATAGACCACAAGACAATACAATACAGCAATATATTACGTATATAAAATAACCGTGATTCATACAAACATTTGTTAAAGCGAAGATATAAGTCATAATTTCTCATCCACTAAACTTGAGATCCACAACACGATGCATAACTTAATGGTCACACGTAATGGAAACAAGAAACAACAATATTGTTACAAGACATCGCATAACATGACCAGTGAATATTAATCTCTGCCCACGTACTAATTGAAGGGTGTTAGAGGTGTTCTTTGGATGGATGTGAGTCATAGTGCGATAGGTAATACTCGCAAGCGTGGCGACGCTTTCACTGCTCAATCGATTCACTTGTACTTTCCACCGAGCCATCGATGTGAACTCGTGATCTGGTTCAATTTGATTACACAATCGGTTCACTTACCTTTCCACGATTGTCATATTTCCTACTGCTCAAACTCCTTTGAAAACTGATAGCGAATATCAGCTGGTTACAAATATTACCGCATGCAAATGAGGATTACATTAATACCTTAATTTACATTGACAAGGTTCTAGAACTTAGCGGATAAAAATGCTAACACGTTAAATTTTGCACACAACATTAAAAGCACACACACACAAATTGCAATGATAAAGCTTATGTGCAACGACGAACTAAACCCAAAACTGGGTTTTCTTACAGCAAAGGCTATTTAGATGCTTGCATGCTTTGCTTGCTTGCTTGGTGTAAGTTGACAAAACAATCCAATCTACAAGATTTACTTTTCTTGAATTACAGCTATATTTAAGCTCGATCAGTATTTCAAGATAGTTTTGGCCGTCTTAAAGTAATTAATTTACTGAGAGATAAATATTATAGCACCAAAAAATATTATTCATGAATATAGGCAAGTTTTGCCTACAAATCAAAAGCTATTTCGCTTTTATTTAAATCGCGAAGGCAAACCTCTTTTGATATAAACCTAAATATATGGATGACTGGCCGTTTCTGGTAAAAAAAATAATGAAATGGCATAAACTTATTATTTGAGAAATAACTTGTCTCAAGGAAAAAGCGCGGGAATTATTGAATTTGGCGGTCGCGATTTTTTTTGTTTAATTTAACTATTGTGTTTTTTTTTTCATGTGGTTTGGTTTTTTTAGCGTGTAAATAGTAAATTTAACTGTATATATTAGATTTTTGTAGTTTGTTTATATATTGAATGTGATTTTTAGGTAAGTTTTTATTCATTTATTATGGACCCCCCTGATGATCCAGGGGGAACACCCCCCGACATTGGTTATATAGTTACAATTAATAATGCCTCAAATACCGATGGTAGTATGGACACTGATTGTTCGGCAATAAGTATTGGTGGTGGTGTCAAACGTAAGAGGATTGCATCTCGTAAGCTCATTTGTAGACATTGTAACAAACGGAGACGTAAAAATGGAAATAAAAAAAACCTATTAGATACTGATTGTCAATGTTTGTCTGCAGATACTCAGTGTCTACAGAAAGTTACCGATAGTGAGAGTTCTCAAGTTCCTCAAAAAGATAATATAATTATTCCAAATCCAGCTACTCCACAGTCAGTTGCAAGGCTGTCTTATGTAGCTACTGATGTAGCTCCCTTTATTGTACACATACAAAAGAAAATTTCCTGTCATGATGATAACGTGACTTTACACCCAGTACAATTTGGCCGTTTTTTAAAAAATAACTCGTTTAAAAATATAATTAATGGTAGTCTAAAACGTATCGGTAGAAATAGACTTTCAGTGGAATTTAACTGTTTCCAAGATGCCAACTTATTTATGGACTCTCCACTTATAGAAAATGGTAATTTCAAAACATTCATCCCTTCATTTTCTGTAACCCGCATGGGTATTGTAAGGGGCATCCCCATTGATTGGGATGATGATGACATTTTAAATAATATTAATGTTCCTTTTGGTTGTGGTAAAATATTAAAGATTAGGCGTTTAAAAAGGAAAATTAGAGTGAATAATATAACTGAGTTAAAATCAACTGAATCTGTAGTTATTACTTTTGATGGTCAAATACTACCGAAAAAAGTTTATATGTTTTACACTGCCTTGCCTGTCGATTTGTACATATATCCAACTATACAATGTTATAATTGCTGTCGTTTTGGACATGTAAAAATGCAGTGCCGCTCTCGTCCTAAGTGTTTCAGATGTGGTCAGGACCATACTGGTGATAGTTGTTCGGTTGAGGAGGAGAATATTTTTTGCTGTCTTTGTAAAGGTTTTCATTTAGCCACAAGTAATAAATGCTTGGAATTTCAAAGACAAAAGTCAATTAAAGAAACTATGGCTAAGAGCTGTATTTCATATGCTGAAGCATCTAAACAACATGCCCCTATTTCTAAAATTTCCTATGCTGATGCCTTGATTTCATCAAATTCCAAACCTGTAATTTCAAGTACACAAAGCAATTATCCTCATTCTAGAGAAACTCATCCACAAACTTCACATACGTCATACAAAAAAACAGTGTTTCTGAAGCCACGTTCTCCCGTGAAACCTTCTGGGGGATATGATGTTAATGCTCATAAAGCTATAACCAAAGATTATGACATGCAAAGTTCATCTAATGGTTGTGCTCTTAAATCTTTAGACTCCGAAAATTTAACTAACTCTTCTTTAAAGGAGTTAATTATAACACTAATTAACTCCCTATCTCAATCTAAATTTATTCAAGAACCGTCCAACGCTGCCCTTTTAAATGATATCTCACAAGTTTCTAACACTCATAATAATGGACAATACAAACAAACTTCTACAATGGAATTGCCGCAGCATCACTTCTAAAAAGTCTGACATAATTTATTTGATTAAGAATCATAATCCTTTTATTTTTGCTCTTCAGGAAACCTGGCTTAAACCAGAATTTAATTTTAGGTTATCTGGTTATGCCTGTCTACGCGAAGATCGTTCAGATGGGTATGGCGGTGTTGCCCTACTCATTAATCGTAATTTAGCATTTACTCACTTTCCGATTGCTTCTCACAATAATGATTTTTCTATTATTGCTGCTATTGTGAATAATATATGTTTTGTTTCAATTTACATTCCTCGCCCTTCTTCTATAATATTTAATGAAATTAATGACATATTTTCTAGTCTTCCCAAACCCTTTCTTATTTTAGGAGATTTTAATTGCCAACATCAATCTTGGGGAAGTTCATCAAATCATTTTGGTAATTTTCTTATAGACTTGTTAGATACCCATAACGCTTGTTTACTAAATACAGGTTCAGCTACTCGCCGTACTGCACCTAATGAAAGTGTAAGTGCTCCTGATTTATCAATCTGTTCTCCTAACATAGCTTCAAAAATATCCTGGAAGTGTCTTCCCCTCTCATATGGTAGTGATCATTTTCCTATTTTACTTTCTTTTCCTTCGATGAAAGTTCTACATTCTCCTCGTTCTTCACCTCGTCTGAAACATAAATTGATTGATGCAGATTGGAATTCTTTTAGAACATGTTTAGATGAAAAAATATCATGCTTACCAGAAATTACTCAGGGCAATGCTTCAGAATGTGCAGATGCTTTATCGAAAGCTTTTATAGAGGCAGCGAATCATGTTTTCCCTCTTAAAAATGAAGCATTAAGTATAATTCCGTCTCCTCCTTGGTGGGATAAGGAGTGTACAATAGCTGTAAAAAAACGTAAAGAGGCAGAATTCATTTATAACGAATTTTCCTCATCTGAAAATTTTGATACTTTATCAAGTATTATTAATGACACACACAAATTATTAAAAAAGAAAAAGTTTGATGGTTGGAAAGCATTTTGTTCATCAATATCTCCTGATGTTAATCCATCTGTGGTTTGGCTAAACATAAGGAAATTTAGGTTTGCTTTCAAAGAACCATCTCCTACATCAATTCCTTCCATATTACAAAATCAATTTCTGGATATTTTAGCTCCTCCATCTGTCCCTGAAAAACTTCTTCTTCCATGCCTTTCTGTCATCTCAAGTAATCTTTCTGGTCTTAACGGCCCTTTCTCTCTTTCTGAACTTAAAGGTATAATTTCTAATGTTAAGGATTCTACACCAGGTATGGATGGTATTCCTTATTCTTTTGTTGCACACCTTTCGGACGATTCTCTTACATATTATCTTAACATTATTAATACAGTTATGATCACTGGTAATATACCTATTTCTTGGAAGTCCCAATTAATATTGCCAATATTAAAACCTGGTAAGTGTTCTTCATCTGCCACATCATACCGTCCTATTGCTCTCTCTTCAGTACTAATGAAAATAACAGAACATCTTGTTAAGAATCGTCTGGAGTGGTTTATTGAGAATAATAGTTTATTAAGCAGCAATCAATTTGGATTTAGAAGAGGAAGGAGTACAATAGACAGTGTTAGTATTTTTGTTACTGATATTCATTTAGCTTTTTCTAATAATGAATCAGTAGTTGCCACCTTTTTAGATATTGCATCTGCATATGATAATGTTATTCTTTCAATACTATATAAGAAACTAATTTCCTTAAAAATTCCTATTCTTTTGACTAATTTCATTATGAATTCTTTATGTGAAAGATTGATCCATTTGAAAGATTCTTCAAAGGAACCTAGGACTGTATGGAAGGGTCTTCCCCAAGGGTTTGTTCTAAGTCCTATACTATATAATATTTATGCATCTGACTTAGAATCATCCTTGGACTCAAATGTTAGAGTCCTCCAATATGCTGATGACTTACTTTTATATTTCCCTCATAAGTCTATTGATCAAGCCTGTCTCTGTCTTTCTAATTCTCTTAAATACTTAAAAAGTTGGATGGATTCTAATGGTTTGGAAATTTCTCCCAATAAAAGTTCTGCTATTCTCTTTTCCAGAATGCGTCTTCCTCCACCCATTACTATTTATTATGATGGCAATTTAATTTGTTCAAAAAATAATGTAAAATTTTTAGGCATTGTGTTAGATTCCAAACTCTCTGGTGTGTCACATTGTGATTATATTATAGCAAAATGTGAACGATCTCTTAATATTATAAGATGTCTCTCTGGTGTTTGGTGGGGTGCTCACCCTTACTCTTTAAAGCTGCTATATAATGCGATAATTCGTAGCTTGCTTGATTATGGTACATTTTTACTAGAACCTGGAAATGCTGCTGCTTTAAAGAGATTGGATGGCATTCAGTCAAAAGCTTTGAGAATTATTTCCGGAGCCATGAAGTCCTCTCCAAATAATGCCTTACAGGTAGAGCTAGTTGATCCCCCTCTATTTTTACGTCGTCAATATTTGTCAGATAAATTTTTATTTCGTTGTTTTCAATTTTCCAATCACCCATTACGTTCTAAACTTCAGTTACTTCTTGATAAAGTCACTTCTTCATCATATTGGTCCCATAAAAATCCACCATGTCTAATCAAAAGTTTTCAGAAATATAATTCACTTAAAGCTCCTTCTTATCATTCTTTATATTTTCCCCTTTTTTGTTCTTCCTTTGAATCTTTGGTTATATGTCCTGATATCAAGCTCAATTTAGGTTTAAGTAAATCTGATTTTCATACTCCATATCTTTTTAAAAACATCATAAATTCACATTGGGAAAATTGGCACCATATTTACACGGATGCTTCCAAAATAGAAACATCAGGCTGTGTAGGTATAGGTGTTTATCACCAAAATTTTAATATTGTACAAAAAATTAAATTACCTCCAGAGTCCTCAGTTTTTACGGGTGAATGTTTTGGATTGCTGAAAGCTGTCGAGTATATTTTGCTTATGAATCTTCATAATACTGTAATTTTCTCTGATGCTAAAAGTGCCCTTCAGGCTTTAGATAGATTTCCTTTTACCAATAGACCTGTGTTTCCTATTATTATTCAAATCCGAAATTTACTGTATAAATGCTTACAAAGAAAATATAATGTTTCTTTTGCTTGGATTCCCAGCCACTCTGGTATTCCTGGTAACAATAAGGCAGACAACCTTGCAAATGTTGCTGTGGAGTCTGGGGACATGTTTCCTTTTCAAAATTATTTCCATGACCTAGCATCATTACCTTTGTTATATTTAAAAGAATCCTGGTTAGAATTGTGGAAAAACAGCTGCCAAGTCAAGGGCAAATTTTATTCTACAATTCAGCCTAGTATTCCAAGTAAACCCTGGTTTTTTAAGCTAAAACTTGGAAAACGGGCCACCACCATACTTATCCGAATGAGAATTGGTCACATGTGCACTCCTTCCCACCTTGCAAGATTGAAAATTATTCCGTCTAATATTTGCGAGTGTGGTGAAGTGGGTGATATAAATCATTTAATCCTCTCCTGTCCCTTATATGATCACTCCTTGTTATATTCGTCTTTAGTTTTTTTACGTATTCCATTTCCAACTTCTGTTCCTATCTTACTTGCTTCTAATAATTTTGATATATATAAAACTCTTTCTATTTTCATATCTTCTCATGATATTAAAGTGTAATTTTTTTTATATCTGTTAGTTTAAATGTAAGTATTAATTATTTACCCCTTATCTTAAAACCATTCCACTGGAATCTCCTTTCAATCCCGTTCAAAATCTCCTTTTCCATTCAAATTGATTCCTTAACTTTTAAATCCGTCAGTGGCGAATACTCAAACCGAGTGTGCCAATATATAAAAAAAAAAAAAAAAAAAAAACTTATTATTTTTAATTTATATCTTTTCATAAACATTAATGGCATTCATTAGTGATTTTGATGAAAAATGGCCCGAATTATTTGCTTAAAAGTATAGAAAACTTTTTTGGATATATATTTTAGAAGAGTAAATACTTCATGCTTGGATTTGGAATACTACTTACTCGTTTCAATAAAATGAGTGTCTAAAAAAACAAGTGTCTTTGTGTAAATGTTTTCCAATTTAATTTAGAAAGCTTAAATTAATAATATTCAACACTATTACGACATTACATTTTCCATATGATTATGGTTGCTATTTTATGGAACATCGAGGTCAACCACTTTAACAATTACCATAGAAAGGGAATCAATTAAATTCGACTATTTTGAATGCCAATTAAATAAGTTGAACAACATTGTGAAAGATGGATTAAATTCAAGGGTAGGAAAGCATTATACAAATATTATAATTTCGCACATTTATGAAAATACATGCAATTTTCGAGCAAGGTACTTAAATTCAGAAATATATGTTGGAACGTTCCGTTTTACTCCAAGTCCAGTCTTATTCCACTTCGAAATGTCTTTTAAAGTAATTCGAGTCGCATTCCTTCGTCGTCGTTTGTCGGTTAGAACATAATTAGCTTGGAATCGCAACACTTGCTAGGTTAGGTACACCATTTTGTAATTGCACTACACAATATATTATTGCGTAGATTTGGAAAAGCGGTATGTATGCATACCTAGTGGAACCATATTGCATGATACCTTTGTTGTTATTTAGTTTTATGATTGTAATGAAAAACATGGTGGTCCGCGGGCCACCGACCGAGATGCTAGAGAGGTTCTAGGTCAGATTTTAGACAGCCATTTTACTGTTTTTGGGTCCATTATTTCAGCAGCACTGCTCCCAAAGCTGTTAACATCGAAAAACATCGTGTAGTAACCGGCACATGTCTGAACAAATCAAAGACATGATTGTGATATGTCCCGTGTGGTGAATCGGACTTGACGGAGAGGAGAACTTTGTTCAGGCAGTAAAAACATTTGGTTCTACATCATCATCTGCCAAACCTTGTCTCAACTATGTTGGAGTCAACTTTCAGTTTGACCGGGTTTAGCTGAATAAGACTAGTTTTTTACATGGAGTGACTGTCTATTTGATCTTATTCTAGTAAGAGGATTTCCTTGTGTTTTCTTTATTATTATTCGCATTACTATAATTATTTTTGTTAAATACATACAGCTAAAGCTATTATAAAGGCAGTAGTCTGTAACAAAATATACTTAGTGGAGAATAATGGCGTCTTCCGGCGGATGCGCCTAATCAAGGTCATTTCCTCTATCTAGAGGGCCGCCAAATTGATTTACTTGAAACACGCTTGAATCATGATAGTTAATAATTTATAATGTAATTTAGGGTAATTACTAAACCTAAGATTAGCAATATTACTAGAATAAACGGTCAAGAGCATTTTCACATCATTAAGTAATTGACCAGAAAGGTTCTCATCACGATGAATCCCCAAATACTTTATGTATCGAAAAACCCGGTATCAAAAACAAAAACTAGATAGCTATAAAATAGACTATTTTTGAACGAAGAATTCGGACAGTATTAACATACATAGTTCTGCCGTTTTCAAGTTAGATATGAATATTAAAATGAAATAATATAAGTTAAAATGGAGGTCATATGAATACTAAAACAAAACGTTTATTGGATGTTACGTCAGAGTCGCTATATATAAAAATAGGTATCATTGACGATTGCTAAAGCATTTGTTGTTAATGAAATGATAGTGAAATTTGATAGAGCATTTTTTTTAATCGTGCACAGGAATACCTAAATTAAATAATATTAAATATTGGGATTATCCTAAATACTTTTACATTAAATTCTAAACATGTGGCGGAGTAGGACCGTCGAGGTCACCGGCAGATCCACTTTGAATGAAGCAAACGGCCGCACATATCTGTTGAGCTATGATTTCCATAGAGTTGGTTTGGGGATTGGGGGCCAAACAAAGAGAGATCATCTGCAGACCCCACGACCCCACTGTGTCTGTACGACGCAATCACATCGCTGCTAAATAAGTTCCTAGCTGCTCCACTTATATCTATTATGATTGATTCTTTAGAATTGAGAACGACAATTTAAGTCCGTAACTGAATAATTAGTGACGTGTTTTCCAAAGTTGGTGTTACACCCAAATTGGGGTACTACCAGTCACCCAGGTAGTCCATCTATGGAAATTATGTTTACGACCTATTCAGATGATACTCTATAACATGCTAATACTGTATATGAAATAATGATAGTTATATTACTTACATCCGACATACATCAAACAAAAGTGTCGACAAGTGTCGCTTTTTTGTTCTCAAAATACCATAAAATAGCATTCACCTATTACATAAATCTTTTGTTCTTGACGTAGAGTGTCTCAATGGTTTCAATTCGAAGGCGAAAATTTATACAAAATTCTTGACACAATGACAGAAATGTGAAGTTAGAGATGTAAGCAACTGTTCGTGGATCAGAATTGTTCACCATTATCAGAGCATGACATGCGCCGCGTCTTTGCTTGCAAATACAAACATACTCCGTAACGACCTTCACTTTTAATATGTAATTATCCTGAACTATATTTAAGAAACGCATATTTTTAAAGAATATTGGAAGACAGACCGTGTGCGATAGTTATCGTGTAGTATTTAGAGTTAACTATGAAGAACGAATTAAACGGAAAGTGAAATATAAAAAATAAATATAACAATAAAATATCAGTTGTTATAATCATTTTTACACTCTTTCGTTACAGTTTGTTGGTTTAGCTAGTTACTATTTTTTTATTACAATCAGTATCCTATTTTTATATTGTTCACTTCTAAGACACAACGACACTCATAGAGAGGCAAATGTGACATCTTTGTTTGTTTGGTCCTAGCTTAAATCAATTTTCTCACGATGTTTTCGTTAACCGTGTAGAAAGCAGTGGCGATGAAATCCGTTTCTTTAACCAGCAACTAAGGCAATGTCGATTACCATTGAGCTCTCAGCTCGACAATAAGTTATCTTATTCTAACAACGACATTTTATTTTAACCTGATATCAATGTGTTATCTTATTTTTATCATTCCATTCTGTTCTACTACTAAATATGAAGTAAAGAATATGCAAATATAGAAAAATCTTTAAATGTTGAAAACAAGCAAATAAAAGATACTGCTCCTTGTTTCAGTATCCAAGAGTCAAAAGGAGGCACCTCCTGTGAAGAAGGCGCAGTCAATTAACGATATACTGAACACTACATCATGCATACCGCCGCCGTATCGATGTCCACATCCCAAGATGCAGTTCTATCTTTATACTAGGTAAGTAGCTGATAATTTTCTTTAATATGGATAAGCACAGAATGAGTGCTCAGGTAACATATACCTGCATAATATCATACCTGTTATCCTTTCAAGGCTAGGCAGGGGTGCACCTAATGTTTCCGTGGAAGGTGGGACAACTATACGTAATTGAAAGCGCATTAAATACTTTAAAAAATATATTTTTAATTCATACTTTATCAATACATGTCACACACTTCCTACACCATTCTCATGTCTTTCTTCATTAATTCAAACGATTGAGTATTCGAACGTCATTGCAATCCAGCCTGCACTCGGGTTTGGTTAAGGTAAAAAACTATTTATACTCTACCTATAGTATCCTTACCCATATTCCGGCAGTTATGTTCAAGTCCCATAAGTTGCAGTTTCACGTCTATTATAGAATACCTTTTTAACTCATTTATACAAAATTATCAACAGATATAAATATTATGCCAAACTTCAGAGCGATTGCGACAGTATTCACAAGGATACATAAAATTTAAATAAGGAGTGTACCTAATGGCTAAGTGACCTAATATCACCCTATAATGATTTGAATGTGTCTAAATGTCTATCTTTGATATAATTAGGTATATAATAAAAGCACCCACTATTCACTTTACTATCCTTATCCTTATTTCCTTATTAATATTATAAAAGCGAAAGTGAGTTTGTTTGTTTGTTACGTCTTGACGCCTACATGGCTAAACCGATTTTGATGAATTTTGGTACAGAGATAATTGGGATCCTGGAGACTATATATATATATAGGCTATTTAAAAAAAAACGTTTTGCAAATAAAAGTGATAAATGAGCGGGAAAGAGGGAAGAAAAGGGAAACTTAGCTTTGCTATTACAATAAATAAGGCGCTAGGGCAAAAACTACATGTAACAGGTACCTGCAAATCAGGAACGGGGAACTGTGTTACCCCGAAAAAAACGCGAGCGAAGCCACGGGTAAAAGCTAGTTAACAATAATATTACTCAGATCTACAATTTACCTAATAATATTAGTTGCAATATTATAACATCATTATCGTCGTCATATTTCTGTCGTCATTTTGCATATTTAAACCCTGCAGAGTGATTGTGTACCTTAAAAAATAGTATAAAAGTCCATTAGCTTCCTATTGAAGATTCCTATAGAAACTTTTTACAAAAGTATTCACACGGGTGAAATCACGATAATGACGCTATGTATGTTAATTTAAACAGTGATCATTGGTTAAAAAAATAATAATGACTTAGCAAACAATAGTCGATGTTTGTCACAGTTCGATGTCCATTTTATTAGGTCAAGAGAGTTGTTCTTCCGAATAAGAAGCTGTGGAATATGAATCTTTAAAAGTCTGCTACAAACATTGAAATATTTAAATAACACTTCTTCACGAAATAATATAGTAATATTATAGCGTTTGAATATGGCGGTTAGAGAATATACGGTTAGAGGGCGTTTATGATATACATTTGTGAATGTTATATTGAATAAACAATATTTGTCTCGCCCCTATTAAACATAACTGGTTAAATGTTGGTGTGCCTAATAAGGTACACCTCTGTTTGGCACTTACAGACGTGATGATAAAAATAATAATAATTCGTGATTATCTTTCAATGTCCTACTAATCTTTCTTTGGAAAGGTACGAGTTGTTTTTACTAAATTGATAAAACTTATCCAACCAAATTTCTAGGACAACTCAAGAAAAAGGTGAACTAATAAACACGCTGGACAATGACTCCTTGACGCGCTCAAAATTCAATACCAAACACCCGACGAAGGTGGTCGTTCACGGCTTCGGGGGAGGTCGGAACCTTTCGCCAAGCACCGACATGAGGAAGGCTTACTTCACGAGAGGAAACTATAATATCATCATTGTGGATTACGGATCGCTCGTGAAGGAGCCCTGTCTCAGTCAGGTTGGTATTTTCTTATTTATTACTAGCTGTTCCTCGCGGTTTCACCCACGCTGCTCAGCACCTGTTGGTCGTAGCGTGATGTTATATAGCCTATAGCCTTTCTCAAGAAATGGACTATCCAACACTAAAATAATTTTTCAAATCGAACCAGTACTTCCTGAGATTAGCGCGTTCAAACAAACAAACAAACAAACAAACTCTTCAGCTTTATAATATAAATATAAGTATAAATACTGTGGTAAGTTTTTATGTTAATAGAAACGTAGTAAATGACTTATGTGTACAGCCAAACAATCATAAAACACAGAGAAAAATGTGCTAACTAAATCTCACAAGAGCTTTTATGCATACGTAAAGTTAAGACAGTGAATTATCCGCCCAATACACAAATTTCGAAAAATCTGCAATTATAATTTTGATGACACGGTTGGCGCAGTGGCTGAGCAATCGGCTACTGCGCTGCGTGTCGCGGGTTCGATTCCCGCACGGAACAAACATTTGTATGGTTTACAAATAGTTGTTTCGGGTCTGGTTATTTGTGTATATGAGTTTAAATGTTTGTAAACGCATATATGTACTTATATTATAATTTTACGTCATATGTTGCTGGTTTTTTTATAATCAGTTTTTTACTTTTTACTTCGTCCTACATACAAAACTGAAAGTAGGTAAACGGCTATTTTTTTCATGAAACGTGACTTGCATATTTTTTCATTAACACTTCACCGGTGGCTTGCAAAACATGATGACATAACGGACTGTATTAAAATGAACTGCAGTTTTAATCCAATATGCAGTATCATCCATAACTTTTTTATCAGTGAAAGAGATCATGCTACTATTACTTTGTTACATAATATGCTAATTTCGTGTGACCCTAATATGTTAGCCATTGAGGTCTGTGCATCGTCATGCAGTTTTTGCAAACAGTTTGTTTTGTTTTCTTTTTGTATTGTGTATATAATATAATGAAGTTATAACGACGCAATTGTAAGACAAACAATCAAAAACGACAAACTCATTTTTCTGCTTTCTTAATATAAATCTGTTTGCGTTGTTGCCGTCATTCGTGAAACTGAATTATCGGGTCAAACCATTATTGACAACGTAGTGAATTCCAAACGTAATAACAAAATCTTAAAATTTAGCTAGAAATTTTGAAAGCGTTCATAATTGCAGTACTTATGTATATATCTTTTTAATGAACCTTAGGTTCAAGTTACAAGCCTACAACTATTTACTCCATCAAATAGAATATATGATTGCACATGTGTAATAAGGTACGCATAAAACTAGAATGGAGCGATTTTCCTTGACCATCATTTACAAAATTCCAGATCGAGTGGGCGCCTCGGTTCGCTGGCCTCTGTATCGCTCAGCTGGTTGAGTTTCTGCAGTACCATCCCGAGAAGTCAGTGGCTCCGGACAAGCTCCACACTATTGGGTACAGCGTGGGGGCCCATATCCTAGGCCTGGTCGCCAACTACCTGGGAAATGGGAAACTTGGCAGGATAACTGGTTAGTTAAAGTTTACACGCTTGTAAACGAAAGATGTGTCGTAAAACAATTTACGACATATCTTTCGTTGCATTTTATATCGGAACTGTTTCAAAAGATGGTTCTTTGACTAAGTGCCTGTATTACATTAGGCTCAAACATAACTGTCGAAATATGAGTGTTCTATATTATGTACGCTTATGCCCTTTATAATTATGTCTTGTAGTTCTCTATAAATATGTTTTAAAACTTTAATCAATACAAGCTTTGTAATGACGGCGCTATAGACTTGATTCATACCGAACAATATTTAAGTATTTCTACCGTACACTGATTCCGTTCTTCTTATATTTTTAACTTTTTGAAAGCGGGTGTTACCATAAAACCAGTTTGGTATTAACTTCCTGAATCAAAAGAAAAACAACATTTTTATGCAACATTCATTTTGAAAAGTAGGTTCGGAGTACAGAAGGGATTGTCTGACATTGTAAATCCTATTTCAGCATATTATTATAATAATATAGACATTGTTAGTGATTCGCTCACAAGATATTTAATAGTAGATGAGCAAATCGTAAAAAAATTGTCGAGTGCATTTATATTAAAGCCGAAACATTTATGCTGAAAAAAGGTTAGCATTTAAATAAGACGCAGGCTCTACATTCAAATTAAAGATAATTTTATCTGTAACTCAGTTCTTTGACCTCTGATTATTCGGCATTCACAATGTTAGTGAGAGGATATTCGATAAAATACCAAACTCAGAAACCAACTTATTGCGAGGCCAAACTTAAACAACGAAAAGTGTATGGTCAAAATGATATTTGATTTAAATAAATTTCCTGTTTCAAAAAATGTGAGTTAGTGTTAAATAGATGTTACAGCGGAAACATCACGCGGATGTTCGCCATAGGAAAATGATCCAAATGAAGAAGAGCGGTGATGGCCCAGTGGTAGCAGGCGCATTAATTAGTAAATATTGCACTAAAACAGTGGAGGTAAACATCGAGAGGAAGTGACATCTAACATACCGCATAGGACCAGTGAGGTCGACTATTAGTCGTCCTTTTTGTAGAGAGGAGGCGTGAATCACAACAGTGGGAACATTGGCAACTGTTTGTGTTAATACGAGGTGTTCACTAGACAGATAATTCATAGTTTTTCCTTCAAACTTCCAGGTCTAGACCCCACAATACTATTCTACATGGGCACCAATCGCTCCCGCGACTTAGACTACACGGACGCACACTTCGTGGACATCCTGCACACCGGGGCCGGTATCTTAGGCCAGTGGGGGCCCAACGGACATGCTGACTTCTACGTCAACGGCGGGTCTAGCCAGCCTGGATGTGCACACGACACCATTTTCCGTAAGTATTTTTTTTCAAACTAAATTTTGCTATGAAAACCACCCAGAGGGAAGAGTTAAAGATTATGGGGGAGACTTTTGCCGTTTTGCAATGGGTAAAAATATAATTGCTGTCTTTAAAAGCTGTAACTTGCAGACAAACAGATATCGAATAGTTTCTTTCTGGATTTTGTTTGTGTCATTGTTTATCTCTTCTAGCAGCTATCCATGTTATTAGTGCTAAGAGACACTTCAACCAACTTATACGTGTAAATGTTTCAAGTTTATTATATTGATAGTTTTTTTTTCTTTTGACAAACTTCAACTGAAATCTAACAGTAGCCTTACATACTGAGACCGTTTTACCAAAATTACGTTCACGCTGTGAAACACAACACCATCTATTATCAAGTTGTGGAACTGACAAACATTTAACGCACCTTCCCTCATAGAAATGAGGAACTCTCACTAGCATGGATTGCCATTTTAATTGAATCCACCGAATCCTGGAGAGGTTTCGCTACAATCAGCGACAGCAGCGCCATCTATCAGTACTCTAGAGAAGTTGTCAAAGTTCCATCAACATATCAGAGAGGACGCTTCGAACCTCATCAATAACCATACCCGATTTAATTAACTCATCCGTAATATTCACGAATTCATTTTCAGAAACCCTTTCATGCGACCATACAAAGGTGACTCCATACTTCATTGAGTCGATCAACAGTCGGGCTGGGTTCTGGGCGGGTCCGTGCAATACTTTGTTCTCATACCTCATCGGATGGTGTGAACCGAAGGACTCGGAATATGTGCTCATGGGTGAACACGTCAGTCACAAGTAAGTGCTCACAATTGGGGTAAATCGTTGTGGCTATTACGACTCGATATAGATGATATTCAGAAGTTTCAATTCTTACAACAACAAAAAAAACTTTTCAATAATAAGTTTATCTGTAAAGAATGATCTTAAAGAAATATTTTTTTTACTGGAAATGCAATAAATAACCAGTTATGGAAATGGCTTCTTTTACCCGCCTTTAGTAACTATTTCTCACAGTTTCGGAATTAAACCTGAAGATCCTTGAGTAAAAAAAAAATACCTGTATTGTATACCTTTACGGGTAGGTAGTATAGATTTATTTTAAAAACCAACTTTCGAATCAAAATTTCTACCTAATACGTACCAATTTTTTTCTAAATAACTATAGCCAACACACTGTTTTTCTTCTGTTTCAGCGCCAGGGGAGTCTACTACGTTACCACGAACGCTAAGCCGCCGTACGCCAGAGGTTTCCCCGGCAAGTCTAGAAGACTTCGATCAATCACCCCATACAGCTGATGAATTTACTCACAATTGTTAGAACAATAATACTTACCAAAATAATTGATTACGTTAAGTAGCTAGCCATTGTTTTCGGGGTTTTAATTAATTAAAGGTACCTATTAAGATAAGATAGTGCTAATTGAGAGATTACGGTAGGTCAAATAAATGGATTGTCTTTACCAATAGAAAATAAGATACCAACCTAATATTTTGACGGGCCTGTTGGTCTAGTGGTTAGTGGCCCTGACTGCTGAGCCGGAGGTCGTGGGTTCGATTCCCACCCAGGACAAACTTGTGTGATGAGCATGATTGTTTGTTCTGTGTCTGGGTGTGATTTATCTATAATATGTTTGTATTTATAAATTATATAAGTATGTATATCAGTTGTCTGGTTACCATAACACAAGCTCTGCTTAGCTTGGGATCAGATAGCCGTGTGTGAGTTGTCCCAAGATATTTATTTATTTACAGAAATACTATCTTAGTACAGTTTTGAATCATCTGTTTGTAAATATATATTTTATCAATATTTTTACACAGGGTGTTAAATGGGGACCACCAATTCTGTTTATATGTATGAAAGCTTAGAGCAGACAGAACCCATAAAAATTCAACTTTTACGAAGGAATCCCATCGTAAAAGTTGTAAATTTTCAATGTGTTTTATTGACACCTTCCTAATGTGAGTTCAACGTTTAACCTGTTTGTATATCGTACAATACTGATAAAAACGCCCTGTGGATGTAGTCACCGCCGTTATTGTATCTGTTGTGATATGATTGTGTATTTGCTCAAAATGAGTATTAATTTATTTAGATATTTAAGAAATTTGTGATAATACTGTTATTTAGAATTAAACATGGATTTCAAAGGGAATATTTTCTTTTATTTATTTTAGTTTCTTATTTCTCTGTCGTTAAGTGCAAGAAACAAGTGAGTAGGACAAAAGTGTAAGAAGGTACTCGTTTCAAAAGTTTCTGATTTCAGTCGAAGACTATTTCATTGTCTATTAATTTAATAAAAAATATACATTTACAAGCGGACACGAGTAAGTACTACAAGTCCTCGCCGACCATTAAAGTGCATTAAAACATCAAATTCTAAAGGAAAGAGTACCCGTATGGTAAACCGTGCCGTCAAGAGTTTGACGGCATGGTTGGCGCAGTGGCTGAGCGATCGACTGCTGCGCTGCGTCGCGGGTTCGATTCCCGTACGGAACAAATATTTGTATGACCTGCAGGTAATTGTTTCGGGTCTGGTTGTTTGTGTATGTGAGTTTAAATGTTTGTAAACGCACCCACGACACAGGAGAAATTCCTAGTGTGGGCCCAAAGTTTTATTAAAAAAATATATATTACTACTACTACTCAAAACACTTGTACCCACACCCAAAATAGTAACAACGGTACTAAGCATGGTGATTAAGTTGTCGTTGAGCTCCTTGGGTTATACACGATAACTGACAAATGCTTGCATTGACTGGACAGGTCCACTCAATCTGTGTGGTGCTTTCTTAAAAAGACTATTTCAGACACTATCTGCATAGTCCTCATGTAAGTTGACCAAGTTTATTTAGTCTGGCCCTTAAAAGAGACTATGACCTCTGAGTTTATTTCGGCTATTTCTACTCAGAGTAGTCGGGTACAAAACCTCATCCAGTTTAAAAAAAAATACGTGTAAAAGTGTTTGTGAAAACCTACCTGCAAAATAAACATCATTTATCATAAGATGTCGGGGAGACGAGACAGGAATGTCAGTTTTTCACCACTATAAAAGATGACATGATGGTGATAGACCCTAAAAATAAGACAGACTGCTGAAGGAAATGGGCCAGAATTTGTGGTGGAGGTTAAGAGAGGCCAATAAGCAGCTGTGGACTGCGGCCGAGAGTTGTTAGCAGACAGTCATCATAATCAAATATGATAGGTACAATCATGAAAACAACAAGAAATAAATTTAAAACATATATTAGGGAAGATAATGTTACCATTTCGAAACGACAAATGGGTACAATTTCAACAGCAAGCACATTTAATAGAAATACACAAGTTTTGTTCTACGGAACAATGATATTTTAAAAAATATATTATTTTGAATGTATGGAAAACAGCATCAGTTTAGGAAATGAGATCATGTTTGGAAACACTTATTAGTAATTAAGTATAAAATTAACTAGTTTTAATAAATAAATATCATTTGTACCTCTAATTAATAAATTAAATAATAAAGTATTAGGAAGAGAAGCATCGAAAATAGTTAAGTAAACTTCCTACAATTGAAAAGATCTTATTCCAAGTTTTTGCTATAAAGGACTAAACATACAGAGAGGAAGGAACACTGGTGCTAAAACGGTTACCACATAGACAATACATCGGTTTATTTAAAAAAAACTTACAAAACTGCAATACTTAAACGATCAAACTCTATGGTACACGTACTTTTTTTAAACCGATGAAATTTTCTACTTGATGGCTTCAGAATGATGTACTAAATACGTGGTAAACGTAACACGTATTTGATACTAATAATATTCAAAAACATCCCGTAGTCTTAAAGAATATTTCCTAGTAGCCATACAAAATAAAATGAAGACGGATATCGACAGAATAATAAGACACAGGTACACATTTAATAAATAAGTATTTACATTTTTATGTACCTATAATATATTAGGTTCTTACATCACTATTATAAATTAACTAGAAATACCGATAAGAAACGTTCGAGTTTGTTTGGAACAAAGTTTTTATGAATATAGAGCTTGGCTTATATTGTACTGTAGGATATCCATAAAATGTTCATTCCTGTAAAAACAGCCAACGCAGATAAGACCGAACCTGTCTGGTTGTTACAGGTATTGTAAGAGATAGCAGGCTGCAAGCTTCTACCTACCCAACATGAAATAAAAGGCGTTAAGATAGTTGAACTTGAAATATTATTTAAATTAGTTTAATAATCCATAGGTACAATGATTTACTGTCTCTACTATTCGCCTTCTAATTTGAACTCTATTGTTATTTATTTTTTGTAACTTGTCAGAATTAATTACTTAATGTCTACATAAATTAAGATCTCTACAGTACTATATGACTGTACACGTACGAAAGTTAAAAGTTTCAATTCAATTTTCTTCCTAGAGCATTGTCGTTTTACAGCTCCTAGTGGTATTAACCACTCTATAGTAGATCTCATAAAGCCATGTTCTTGAAAATTAAAATCGGTTAAACTGATCGGTCATAAAAAAATATGATACAGAAAAGTATAAATACATTTAATTTTATTAATTAATCCTATTGTTTCTATTATCTAATCACATCAGATAAAAGTATGTAAGTAACAATCGTTGTATCATAGGAGTTGTCCAAACACACAAAGTCCTTCCTTTGAAACATTCTATAGAAATACACATAGAGTAAATACTTAATGTTACTTTATTGTTTAGTAGACCATTTAAACTAAAAGAATTTAATAAAGAAAATAACTACCATAGAGGTTATTTGCTTTGTAACGCCACACTACGCACGAAATGAAGACATGTTTTTCTCATACTATCCACGTATTTGCATATCGAGATGCCAACACAAGTATTGATATCGATGATGATGTAATATTTGATAAAAGAGACTTCCAGAATCGAAAGCAGGATATATTACGATTGCCATTATAACTGCGTGAAAATGTATGGAGCACGGTTGAATGACGTCACTGAATTTAAAAGCGGTGGTTACTAAGGAGTTCATATAGGTTTTTTATCTGAATATATTAGTCAGTTTGCCCAAGGGTCTTGTGTGAAGCTTTTTTTGTCATGTTATTTATGTATGTTTTTGTTATGCTAGTAAAGGCTAACCTTTACTAACATAACGACAAGAAAAGCTACTTGAATTAATTTTATATAATTTAATATCCTTAGCTGTCAAACGATCTCACTCTATCTCACCTTATATTACTTATTAATAATATTTTTATATTACTTAAGTACTTATAATTATCTTCTCCTGATTTGAGCCCAAAATATTTAGTTCATTATTATCCTTCACAATATTGTTTATTCCTTTTTTTAATGACTAGATTTGTACGGTATACCCATAGCTGGTGTAGAGTTAACATTTTCTCAAAATATTAACTCTCTTGGCACTAGTTTTTCTCTCAGAGAAGTGCTGTGAGACATACCGTTGCTTAAACTCTAAAATTAATTAATTATTTTGGTTTTTACTCTATGTACAGACTAAATTGATAATAGGCCCGTTGAAACAAACTTCTGCTGAACTTACGAATAACCATTTAAAAATTAAAACTTTTAATTTACTACGCAGTGCCGAAAGAAGAAGCTTATTAGGCTGAAACAAGCACTTGTGAACCTATGCTTCTATTTCGATACAAAGAACTTGTATCAAATTACCAGAATCGATAGTACTTTAGAAATCATAGAAGATCTAGTGATTGGCTTTCTAAATTAACCTATTGTCTGTCCAAATTGAATGGCAATCATATAGCTGAATCATGACACCCACGCGGCCACGCCATTTTTTTCTTGGGTGCTTGATTTGTGTCAAGCAACATTGTCTATATTAGAAATATTTTCAGGATACGAGATTACTGAATCCGGCACCGCTTCTGTACACCTAACCAAAATATTTACTTATTAAACTTCCATTAAATAATGTGTTACTTAACTGCAAATCTATAATAAGAACATACTTAAAAATATTGAAAGAGTTCTGCAACTATTGCTTTATAAAACAGCGCTCAACAAAAATATAGCTTTTCTAATAAAAGGTTAAGAAGCGACGCCAACTTATTTACAAAATCATTTAGCTTCAATACTATCAGGACTTTGAAAGCAAATCCTTAAATATGAGCCTAATCAGTAATTGACTTGTAACAGTGCTTCCATGCAAGTAATACCTTATCTAAGTAACCCTAAGTTTATATTACTACACCGTCCTTATTTGTTATAATAACAAATATATTTATGTAATTAAATAAAAACGCAAAACTACTCATAAAATCACAATGTCAATAAAAAAAAAACTTTGCAATAAAGCAATTAATAAATATGCTAATAGTTGTATATATAAATCTAACTGTAAAATAAATAGTATTTTTTATATAATTTACTAAATGTAATAAAAAAAACTGCTATTCAAATTAGGAAAATACTTACAGTATTTGCGTAGGTATAACTAATGATTATCTTATATCATACGTGTATACTGTATTGTCTAAATTATTGTTATCTTATTTACAGCTAAGGGTCGCTTTTTCAAGCTTTATTGTCACCACAGCCTTATAGAGTGAGATCACCCCATTTAAAATTATTGTCCTATTATAAGCCTATCGTTAACCTTACATTGAATTATTGTTCTTTATTTGTGTACGTAATTTTTTTCATAAATTTAAATATGCTGTAACTCAAAAAGGTAAAACAACAGTGCGAGTTTTAAACTTTTAGAGAATTATAAATAAAACTACGTTATTTGATTCTGAATTCTCCAATGACAAGAGTATAATGATTGTACCCACTGATGATTCTAGAATTCTCACTAATAAAACTGTAGATTAAACCAGTTCTGTATCGTGCAACTTGATTTAGCCAATTACTGCAACTGTGTCTTCGTTAAGATATATCAAAAAGTTCTACATTAATAAACCTGCATTTTCGCCATTGGATCAGGAACTTATCATAAATATATATTCCAAAGTTTATTTTATACTTAATATTACTCAATCACAAAGTATAAAAGTGCGCGCTTCAACAAGTGCGTGGGGACCCGTACCCTTTCCGCCATAGCTCTGGACATTGTGAAAATTATCATTGCAAAACGATATATATGACCAGGATATATATAGATAGGTTTGTATGTACAACTTGTCTTTAAATATTAAATACTCCTTACTAGATTCAATGCACATGCCCCGGCCAACATAGTTTAAATTAAAATCGAGAAGAAGACAATCCTGCCTCTTCGGTATTAAAGCAGATAGGTACTTATATATTCAAGAGATTAAGGTCATGCTTGTAGTTATGTTATAAGATATTATTGGAAAGTTTCAGTGATATGCGATTACAGTTTTTATTGCCCAACCGGTGTCTTAGTATTGACTCGTTTTAACAAAAACAAAATAAATATAATAATATATATATTTCAATAGTCGACCTCCACGTTCAACTAGCTCACAATTATAACTTTCCGTTCGACTATTAATTATTTCAACTGATTATATCGCTAACATAACAATCGAAGATTTATTTATAAATAGATACAAATCACTACACACTCAAGTAATATCCTTTCAAAGTTAGTCAAAGTATTTTACATCACAGAATTGACGGCGTAGAGATTATTTAAAATAACGACTTTGCTTTATACTATATAATAAGTCTATAATTTTAATGTTTTTAAGAAATATTTTTAAATTAAATTAATCTGATATGAAAATATATAAAATGTATGTTTTACGTCGTTAAAGTTTTTGTTAAAAAGTGTTTTTTTTTTTTGTTATTTGTGACCTAAAATTGCGTAAAATATTTGTTGCAATAGATATATGATATTTAAAAAAAAATGGTTTCCGAATAAAAATTACTCTACATTGTATGAAAAATGCGATCCTAAGCACATTATATTAAAATTGGAAGAATTAAGTTCATAGTATAATTGGACAGTATAAATAAAAAGCTAAGATGTTTTTTAATGTATTTTTTTAGCTTATGCCTAACTGAGCTTTTAAAAAGTTACGAATGCTTTCGGAATGATGTATTTCAAAGTATAAATGTGATCCGAGATGATAATTCTCACCCATGTCCAAGAAACTAACACTTACTCCTACCTACGCGAATGTATCTACAATAGCTTGAATACGTTAGTCGTCACCGCCGCAGTTCTATATATTTTATTAAATATATTTACAATGCTTACTTATTTTAGAAAAAAAAAAATGTTGGAGCAGAAAAGGTACTTTGGAGATATTGCAATTGCATTTTTTTTTATTAATTTATATTAATGTAGTAAGTTTATGTTTTTCGTTTTTTAGTTAATACCTATGTTCGCCAACTTTGCTTCATCCGTGAATCGTTAAAAAAACGTTTTAAAATATTTATATTTTGAATAGTATTTTTCCTTTCTGTCACAAAATTGTCAAATGTAGAAAAAAACAGTTTCCATTTTTATATACCAACGCGACGCTAGGTTATTATTTATTTTATTAGCTAAATTTGAAATATATTTTCTTTATTATTTTTTTGTAGACTTGTTGCTAGAAGTCTTTTTTTATGTTGTATTTTCAGGCATTCATATTTTTTTGACTATATTGCAACTGCTATGTGTTTTATTCAAAGAGAATGGTAAAAAAGTTACAAAAGCTTTGCAATCTTTTTTCATTGCTTTTCCTGACGATCTGCATCTTTTCAAAATTTAAATTAATCAAACCGTACTTCCCTCATGTCTTATCCAATAAGTGCGCATTTTAACTAGTGATCGTTGGTCTCAGACACCACCAGTCAGGTATTATTGTCATTACGTTATTCTTTCCATTGAGCTTACATTTCTGAATACATACATTTAGGGATAAATTATTGTCTTACGATCACTTAAAGTTAAAACTAAAAGGGATTGTGCAGTGAGCAGCATGAGTGATTAATGCTAGAAAGACTTATATTTAAGTGTCTGTCTGTAAAATTTACTGTAGAAATATTTTTTAAGTACTATATTTTCATTTTTATACTTGCACGCAATTTTATATAGATACTATAAATATGCTATACTTACTTTTAAGGTGCCTTTTAAATGTTTTTATTTATTTTCTAAATACAAAAGAATAGTGTTCTAGTTTACAAATGAAGCTGCTTTATTTTGAAATCCCAACAAAAGTTAATAGGGTACTTAATATTGGGGGCTATGACAAGTAATAGGGTGCATGGAATAACAAATGTTTGTGTTATCTTTAGGTTTTCGTACTTTATCTTTATGCAGAGGATTTAGTGATTTTATTTTCAAAAATCGATACTAGGTTTAAATGACGTGCAATTTAAGAACTTACCTTTCTAGGATATACGATTATGGTACTCAAAAAGAATAGCTGCATATTCTGCTATCCCATTAACATCCGATCTAATATATTATCACATTATTATTATGTGGGTATATGCTTATTAATTACCTAATGTTTACAAAGATTAATAAATAAAAGATGGACAAATTTACAAGAAAAAGTATTTTTTTTATTTATTTTTTTATATTTTTCCGTTAGTGCCATTAGTGTGATAGCCAAATGATTATACTCACGTTAAATATTTTCATGTTTTTTTTTCAATATATTAGTCATCCGAAGCTTCCATTATTTTCACGTATTTATTTAGCAGGTATGCTCTCGATGTCTTTTATATATTTTCAAGCGTAATGGCGTTACTTAAGGAAGGAAGATGTGTTTTCAACAACCAGCCTAACTCTCTTCAATCTCATTTTAAAACAAACATAATGCTTAAATAAATGATTTCACCCATCCTATTAACCTTTTGACCACTATCAAATATTTACAAGTGATAAATAAAAATAAGTAAATGATCTAAAATTTTAATTATTTCCAACGCCTTTTTTGAAATCTCAACGTAAATAATGCAAAATTATAAAAACGTAACAATTGAAATATTAACAAGAATGATTACATTACTTCCCTTTATAGTATTAACACTTTATTTCAATGTCTACTCCTATGATACATATACATTTACGCATCCAATTAAATACAATTCTAAATTTTGAACAATTAAATTTATTTCGTAAATATTTATAAACATTTTACAACAGTTTTATGAAACTTAGTAACAAGGACTAGAAATGTTATAGTAACCATTAATTTTATTATAAATACGATATCATGAGGCAAAACTAACCAGAAATTGCTTACTAAGCTAAACCATTCAGTGACAAATTTGAATATTTCTACTGTGATATGCCAATATAATATTTATATACACCTGTACACGTACAAATGTAAATAAAACAGGTACGTAGTTAATACTGATTAGATATAACTCAAGCATGACATGTTACTATAAAGCTCAGATTTGTAATTTTATAACGATAAGTAACAAAAACATCAAGATCTTTGATTTTGGTGAAACAACCCAATTTACGTCTAAACGCTAAACGATTTAACATACAAGCTAACGATGAGAACAATATACTTTTCCTATAAAAATATGAGCCACTGGGCAAGTCGTTCCGGGAACTGATGTCAGAGTTATTTGTTAAAGTATTAAGTATATTTACCTATTATCATAATAATGAGAGGTAACATTGATAAAAGACGAAGCGCGTAAAGGAATCACCTATCATTTACATTACAACATTACATTGAGACATCTGTAACAGGAATTTATTTTGTACCCGAAAATGTTTAAAATGAACACAGAGTATCCATTGCCGCTTTTCTTGCCTCTCAACAGATACAACTTACTTTTGTCGCCGAAACCCATCGCAATGCCGTAACGTAAACGCAAAAGACTTCTTAGTCGCATGTCGTCCGGTTAACGTTGACCTCTACTCCGGGTAGTGTTGTTCGTTAGCGGCGGGCCCGTCGTAATAGTCATGCGCCGGTGGCTGGATGGGCTCGGCCTGGTATAGAGCGCCTGACACGAAGGGATTATTGGGCACGTGGGCACCGGGCGCCGGCGGCCGGGGTGGAGGCGCTGCGATGGCGCCGTACCCGGCCTGCTCTGAGCCTTTCAGAGGCGCTGATGGTCTCTCCGTCTTAGATGTGAAAAATGTGTCGTTGTACAATTTCAGAAAATTTGTTGGTTTGACAGTCAATGTAAAGACGGGTTCCAAGTAAGACTTAGAAGTCTTAAACATCTAAACGACATTTAACATAGAAAAAGGACAATTATAGGAATTCTAACAGTTGTCATAAAACACGAAAAACTCCCTAAAGTTAAAAAAGTTGTGAATACTTACAAATGTGGTTTCTTGATCCAATGACTTCATGGGCTGAGGCTCTTCCACAGCGGTCTCAGCCCAGGGCTGCAGTTCTCCTGACGCAAAGATGGCGTATATGGTGATGCCGAAGAAGTGGACTGTGGCACCCATCAGAAATACCGCCCGCCACTCCGTAATGGCTTTCTCCAGTTGATTCTTTCGACAAACAATATAAAATGTCAGGTGACTTTCTTTGGTACACTAATTAAATTTAACCAATCGGTACTAAATATTAATTGGTAGAGCCCTCATAGAGTTCGCTTGTTCCAAATTATACATTTTCCAGATGACGATTGACTCGTGCCTGCCAACTTAAGTTTATCTAATACTACGCTTTATAGTAAACACTCAAAAACCTGTCATACCCTAATACAACTTGAGAAAAGCGCAACACCATAACAACATTAGCCACACCCGAAAAGCTGACGAGAATTTAAAGTTTCAGATAAGCATATCTGTAACAAATATCTAGTAAGTTGGTTCACAATGCATTCAGTCGTGCGCGGCGGCGGGCGATAATAAAGCGCTCAGGAGCACCGTGCCGCATCGTCGCGCACCCACAATCCAACTCATTGTATATTCCGCGCGCGACTCCATAGAGCTCGATTTCCTTTTTTAAATTAGCCACGGACGAATGTCCTTTTTGTTTCGCTAGTTCGCGCCTGAAAGCGATACCGCTCTATTGCATTGGGGGAGTATCTAATAAAAATTCAAGAACATATTTATTGAAAAACATTTTCCCTTTGAAAACTGATTCTGTTAGTTAAGACGGCTCTTGAATAATCAGGGTGGCTTTGAATAAAAATTTTTTTTTTTTGGATTTCAGCTGTACAAATCTAAGCATTATTGTTGTTATAATTTTAATGTATTTCATGATGTTTGATATATAATTGCATTATGAAAAATTTTATATTGGTATCCCAAGCCTTATTAAATAAATAACTATGCAACCTAGAATTAAAAACACGAAGCAAAACTTTTCAAAACAAAATAAAACTCAATTAAAAAAGAAATAGTTTTATAATCTTACCTTTTCCTGCGTCATGTAATCGATAACGATGGGCACGACGAAGCCAGCGATGGTGCCGATGCCGTTGGACAACCCCATGAGAATGGAGGCGTATCGTGGTGCAATGTCCAGGTGGTTTACATTGTAGCCAGATATAGCAAAGCCACTGCATGCTACGCCTAAAGTCAGCTCTATGGTCGCCACATACTATTAAATGAAGAAATTATTTTTAAATTTGACAATTCCTTTAATTAGAAATAATACACAAATAGCTAGTTTAAAAAAAAATTATCCGTGTACGTGAAACGTCACGCGTTGCTGCATTTTTTAGCAACAAGTGACGGCACACTTCAATGAGCTATATCTTTGTCATTTTTGGTCTGATTTACACATAAAAAAATATGTGTCTCTTATTTTTGAATAATCTAAAAGAAAGACTATATAGAATGTTATTATTTTGACCCTGGAAACTACTCTATTACAACACTGCTGAACCCAGTGTAACTTTACCTTGTTGTTGGCGTAAGCGACGAGCACAAAAAAGAACGCCTCCAGTCCGAATCCTCCACAGTTGAAGAGTTTCCTCACAGTAGTTGTCGTCATGATGTTGTTCTTACGCAAGTAGTCGGCCATCATGCCGCCGATAGGCACCAGTGACGTCATTATTAGATGTGGAATGGCGCCGACAAACCCAGACTGAAACGACGAAATACAATAAAGGAAGAGCCACTCTAACTTAGTCTAATTTTGGGGCAACAAACATACGAGTAAATGAACATAAATATGTCCTACAGAAACTTACCTCTGTGATCTGCATATTGAATCTTGAGTTAAAGTAGGACGACTGGAATATGACTAGTAGACAGAAGTTCCACGTTCTGCAGAAGTTCGCTACGATAATGGCGTACACCTAAAATCATATGCACTCATTAAAAACATTCAAAAGAAAGAAAAACCTTTTGACTAAGCGACACTGTTTCGGATCTCACTTGTACGGTTACACAAAACTAATAAAAGAAGTGAACATCAATTTGTGACCATACTTACTGGTGGTGAAGTAGCAAAAGCTTTCCAGGGGGTTGACCAGAATCCAGGCATAGCAGCTTGTGTTGCAGTGCCAAGGGATTGTTCGATGTAGGTCAACTCTTTGGATGCGATAGTGGGATGCTTGCTGGGCCTTTCGAATACCAGCCACAGCCATAGTACGTACCTGGATGAAAGGTTAAATTAGTTGCAATTTCAATTAAATGTGAGTATTTTTTGTTATCAAGCAATTTATCACTACCTGAGCATAAGCTATTCAAAAAATATTAGTTATGTTGCAATACTAATTGTTTACCAGATGACGCCCGACACTCCGTAGAAGTAAAATGGCGCCTGCCAGCTGATGTAATCAGTAAGTATACCGGACAGTGGCATGCCAACAACGATGCCAGCGTACGTGCCACAAAAAGCAAGAGTTGCCAGTCGGGAGCGCTCCAGGGGAGGTGCCCACATCCGCCAGATACCATGGCAAGATGGGTAGGTGACACCCTACGAACAAACATAAATAATAAAAAAAAACTCCTAACTGAAATAATATTTTTCAGAGTTTCACTTTCCTTTGAAGAACCGTTACATTATTATTGAATCAGGTAGAAAAAGGTGGATTAAAGAGTTCCATATTATATTATGTCAATGGTCCCAATCTTAAAGATTTAATAGGATAGCAGTGGCATTGAAGAATCAACTAAGCCGGGATGTGCGGAGGCGAGCAAATACGTCGTCATGGCAACGGAGGGCCCGGTAATCCTGAAGAGGCTTTGTACTTCGGTAAGCGATGTCGACTATACTCAAGTGCGATTGACGATAGATACCGATCGTTCTGTAGGCAATCATTGAAAATCGCTCTTTTGAAACCGAAATACGAGGTGCCAGAATTAAAGTAATTTTAAATTCATCTAAAGAGTTTTAAACAAAAAAAAAATTAACACATTTAGTTGGCATTCAATTATATACACTTTGCTTAATTTAAGCGTATTTTGTGTGTGTTGATGTCTAATCTATTCATTCCCTTTAATTTGATTTAAATGAATCGGTATCACAAAGCATCAAACAGTTCATCAAACAGAATATCTTTAACTATTTGACCCAAAATTCCAAACAACAAAACATTCAACATCACATGAAAAGAGACATCTTTAAAAAAAGAAAAGGAACTCGCCCTTTACAATGAAAAGGGTAATATCATAGTAATATGCATTCAAAGTGCCAAATGTACAAAGTGGGGGAGCGTTAAAACACAAACGTGACGAGTGAGATATTCGACACGATCCGGGTTTCAAAATTCAAGCATCGGTAATAAGCTTGATCATGCACCATCACGTACCGATTGTCAAATGTCTAAAATTTTAAACGTTTGTCGTTTCACTCGTTACAACATGTTTCCCTACTACTTCGTTACGAGTGTTCCGTGTCGGTGAAAGTATCGTTGGACTTAGTGTCGTTTCTGTTGAATTTGCGTATTTATTTGTCATAGCGATTTGTTAACTACTAACGCAATATTCAATGCTATTATTTAGGGAGATATTCTAAAAAAATGTGGGACCAAATTCTCGTTAATTAACATGTGATATCACAAGCTTTAAGAAATTAGATGATTTTATAACATATATTTAAGTACTAACTACTAACAAGAGAAACCATATTAATTAAAATTACTACAAAATATAAGAAAATTGCTGTCACCTCAACAAATCCTTGCGCTACTTTTAAGATGACAACAGCTGCAGGGCCCACGGACATTGCTCCGGGAATCGCCATGTTGAAAATAGCTGACGTCACGATCGCCACGCCAAAGATCTTGTTGGCAGGGTACATGGAGGCTAGGAAACCACCGGGTACTTGTGTGATGAGGTACCCGGCGAAGTACGACGAGTCTATCGAGGATTCCACGCTCACGGTCCATTCAAATGGAGCTTTGTCTGTTGAGTTTTGCTGTGTGACAAAAAAAAATGTTTATGGTACATTTACTCGGGAAATTTATCTATGTGCATGTGATTTCCGTAAATACATATAATAAAAAATCATCGATAACGTTTAATATTAAAATGAATTGGTGAAGCAACAAACTCCGTTAACTGTTAACCCTACAATAACGTAACACAAGTCTTACAAATACGCTGTCTATGACCGAATTTGTACTCGTATACATAATACACTCGTATATCGTCAAAACAAATCTACCCAAACTTAATATAATAGGTTCGTATATTTAAAAACTATATATATATCCCAGAAAGCCTCAATTTTATTTGCATAACTATGCACGTTTGTCTAGAACCGTTTCGCTCATTAAATTACATGAAAGTGTAGGATAATGTAGAAAACTCACGGATTGTTTCTCAGTCATCTTGAGCTTGGCCATGCTCATATTGCAGCGCATGCCGAACATGATGCTGAAGCCGAAGCAGGCCAGTAGTGCTACCGTGTAACGCGCGGTCAGGCACGGGCATTCTGCGCGCACGTACTTGTCTATTGGAGAAAAGAAAGAAGGACCTTGTAATCATGAAATAAAAGAAAAAAGCAAAGTGGTGTGCGAAGGAGTGGCCCTTAACAATCTCCATGTCTTTTTAATTTTAGTTATTGGGCATGTCAGTTCTCACATGACGGTTTCCTTCTCCGTTTTAAGACCCGAAGTGAATAAAATACAATGTAACAGTCTGCTTAAAGAGTGTATAAAATCGGGCTGTCGATGATGTTCATAATTTGATGGTTTCCCAAATACCGTTGTATGGACAAAAATGGGAACTCACGATGATGTTTCGTAACATATAATGATGTTGCTATGATCAAATCTTCTTTTTGGTTGTTTAATTTAATTCACATCAGAGTTATCGTACCTATAGGTCGTGGTGGAGGTCGGTCAGGCGATGGTGGTGTTTCCAAGTCTTCGCCATCGTACATCTGGTCGTAACCCTTCTGATCAACGTGGAAGTTCTCATATTGAGTATTTCTGAAACAATGAAAAACAATTAGAGAAACCAATGCTTTCTTATGTGTCAAACACGTTAAATTTATACTTCGATGACACGAACATTCACATTCCGATGCAGTTATGAATTTATTCAGTTGCTGCATTAGTATAAAATCCAACCCAGTTTCAATTACAAAAACAATCTCACAACGAACAGTTTGCACAATATCTCCAACATCAAACACAGACTTATAGACTTTCAATTAGTTTATTCCGCGTTATTTTGCGCTATTTTCCCTGTAATTGAAGCGGATGGGAAGCGACACACCTCGCCGGAGAAAATAAAATTAAAAACGGCTGCCGCCTAATAGGGCTGCGACCAACATGCACGAACACCTGCGCTTCGATAGGATCTGACAATGGAAACTGATAACAAAACACGCGTATAAAAAATCTGTATAGTTTTATTTAATTTGAATAATAAAACTGAGAGCATGAAACTCAGGCCAGGACATTTTTAATTAAGTACAAAAAGAAGATCAAGAGACCACGCGATTTTATTGAAATCTTTCACAATAGGAAAGTCTGAAACTTCAGCGAAACTTATCCAACTTCGTTTCGTGTCAGAGATTCTTCAGTTATTCATTGAATAGTGCACTACAAGTAAGTAGGGTACGCAGTGACTCGGAAGACCGCACAACTTTTATACCTCTATTGAAATTGTTTTAAATACTTGGCACGCTACGATTAAAAAGAAAGGTGGAAATCCCTTTCTTGAAAGCTTTAAACTTTAATGAAAAAGGTGTAGCTAGTAAAGTAGATATAGCTATCACCATTTAAACTCAACTAATGTATGATTTCGAAAAGTATGCCCTTAACAAAACACACCAACTTAAATTCAACTACTCAATGTTTTAACCCCAATTAAGAAGACGTTGAAAATATTATTCTAATTTTTGCACACAAAATTATTATCCTAACTAATTTCAATATTTAAGATAAGCATGTATGCAGATTGGGATTTGTTTTTTTTATTTTCTTTATGAAAAACCATTAAAATATTTTTAATTTAACTGCTATGTCAACATTGTATAATAACTGACATAGCATATTTATTTCAACATCCCATGCATGTATTCCAACTATAAATGAGTGCAGATTTGCGACTATCTATGCGCCCCAACGCGCGCTCGGGTTGCCCATTAGAGAGCAAATTGAATTATTTGCCATTGACGTAGCGTCGCGACTCATTGTTTGCAAACTGATAGGCTCCACTTTTGACGGCTCAGCTACCGGGGGTTTTATCGGAAAACCTGTAACTTCGTTAAGGTCTCGCTCATCGTTTGGATAAACCCTAAAGGGATGTTTAAATCAGGTAAGAATGGCTGTACGCTGTAAACCAGTTTTCTAAATCATCATTATAAGTATAAATTCCAATAACCTAAATTGAAACGCCACGTTGGTTAATCACGTAATCGTACGTTCGATCATAATGATTCCTTTCAAAATATACGGAAATGAAGAAAGCCGTACACAAAACATCAAAATTTAAAAGCCATTAAATGTAGCGATGTATATAACGACTTGTGGGCGACAACAGCAGGGTGTAAGTCATCGTCGTGTAAATTCATTTTTCCGCTGACAAAAGTAATAAATGTGGCTATCTGTCCCCGTCCCCCGTTTAACGTTGTTGGTAATGAATCGTCACATAAAAGGCATAACCAAGTGGAAACGAGGCGCGAACGCTACCCGAACCGTCGGCGTACTACGCGACCGTGGCGCTTGGGTGGCCACCGGGACGCCACAGCAGCGCCACACGCTATCACACCGGCTCCCGCGCTAATGCGTTTAGCTGCGACTGGTCGAGATACCGACGTCAACAGTTACGTTAGTCCGACACATCTGCAGGGATGTTGTGCTAATTACACAATTATGCGATTAAACGAAGGGTGAATAAATGGTTTTAGTGCGAGTTTTTAAAAGCTTTTTGAACAATTGGATTTTAAATGGGATTTTTGCAGTCAATGTTACAAGTTTACTTTTTAACTAAGTATTGCGATTTTATAGCTTTCGCTACTTCATAATTATATCATCTTATACTCAAAAGATTTACACTAAATAACGGGTCTTTTGATAACACCCAATTGACCTACGATCGTAATAACTAGCTTCTCATGCTAGCAGTGATATGAATATGAATAAAAACATGTGATTATCATTTTTGTGACCGTAGCCCCCCTAGCCCCCTCGCCCCTTTAGATCAGCCCCTCAGAAGCGTCGCGCGTCGTCGGCGCTTCATTGTACACTAATGCACCCCATACACTGTGCCTATAATTATGTGACGCAACTCTAAATGCTGTAATTACTGTTTTGTCCCCGTTTGTCTACGTAAAGTTAATGGATACAGTCATTTTCGAATTTAAATATTGATTTAGATTAATATCATAGATACAGTAAAAAAATAAGTACAGGCTGCTTTTCCAGCAACAAGCTATTGTTTTAAGGTTATCAAATGTAGTTATAGCGTAGTTAATGTAAACGCAGATAGATTTGGTAAAGAATTTCTGTGTATGTCACATGTCCATTCTGCAGATATAGCTTACCATTTTGGAGTACAAATTGAATGAGTGACCGAGTATGGAACTCGGTCAGTGATTCACTTCGCAGTTAAACTTCTAAGCCAACTTTGTCATTTGGCACTTCGTCGCTACGTTCTTGCTATTAGCTGAAAATCCTGAATTATTACTAGAAAGGGTTAACCTTTTGTGTCCTCTTCAATGAAAAGCTTTTTGCGGAGTGAAATATTGATCTTTTTATTACCCAACAAAAATGGACGTATTGAACAACTGTGAGGCACTTCAGGAAATCAGTGTTTTCGAAATATAGGTGACAATAAACTGCTCTCAACTTTAGCCGTGCGTATAGGTTTCTCGACTTTTCGAAGACAGAACTCCTGGATCAGACATGAAGAGCAGGGGGGCATAAGACTGGCGGGCGGAGAGGGGGGTTGTTGCGTAGATCACAATATGCACTTCAACATTCCCCACTATGAATACCTACAGAGGCCAGGGTGGGACGCGGAGACTTCTTAATTAATTAAGACTTGAGATATGAGTGCCTGTTCAATTTATTCAAAATATCGTTAACAATTTAAAGGCCTTGTAAATTGTTCTTAGTACATTGACCCTAGACAACTCAATTGAACATTTCAGCTCAAGATAAATACATAACAATATCTCATTTTAAAATTAAAAGATCTAAAATAGAAATTCAGATACCATTCTCAGTAGAAATGCTTGATGGAAAAGCTTTCCTACGGTACTAAATGTTACAGAATAAGTATAACATGTTCGATTCCGGCCCTGCCACCGCTCGGGAGGGGGTAGCTATTACACCCCGTAAAGCCACCCTCTCTAATTGATTTACAATTGTCGGTTAAATTTGTTTCCCGACCACCCTCTGCGATCACCGATCGCAAATGCATTTTGGAATACTATTGATGAACTGTGAAAAATACAAAACATTTTCCCGTGAAACTTGGCTGAAAAAATGGCGGGAAAATGGCTGACTTATGAATAAAAATCAAGTTTAATTAGATAACTTATCATTACTAGTAGAAGATAATTAAAAGTGACTTACATTTTGGAAAAATAGTATAAACTACATAGCGTTAATTAAGGAGAACGTGCGCTTTTTTATCTAGATTTTTATAAAATCCCTTCTTCATAAACTACACCTTATGTGATTTCGTAGTAGTAGACTTAAACAAAATAGTATAGACTTTATTTTATCTCACAGATGAACACTACGAAAATAATTGAAAAATCAGTATAGAAATGCTCGGGCTACGCTTCTCGTAGCCCGTAGCACTGCTACGAGAATCAAACGAAAACACAAATGTCGTACTGTAAGCAAAACCAATGTGATATTTGACTAAATTGGGACACTAGTGTGTAAGCCAGTCTGTCAACGATCCGAAACCGGCGGGATGGTGAATAAAACATGTAATAAATAAATGTAACCAATGTAACGTAACGACCTATTACAGCCACGGGCACTTCGGTACCGCTACACATTTATTGAGTGCGTCTTATCAGACATCGTTTTAGAACTGCTATCACTGTCTATATTACCTTCTATTATTAGGATTTTTATTGGTATTCAGATAAAACCAATTTTGAGAATGCATTTTGTAAAATCTGATTTCAAGCAAAATATATTTTTTTACCTCAATTTTTATTTCTTTATTTCATACTTCACTTCACATTTAGGGAAGTGCCTTTAGCTCCGGCTAACGTGTTCTACAACTCAACGATGCACACGCCTGCGCGTCCTATATTGTGCAAACATGCTTTTGTGTGCACTTGTTAACATGAAGTCAAGTTTCCATCACATCAATACAGCATGCTCCAAGTGAACAACTCCACAAATAAATCAAGTGAACGATCTCGAATTTTGACACTCGCGAGCATAATAGAGTTATGACAAAAATGGCGACGCGAGCTAAGAAATATCACTTGGTGAACCCGAGACGCTTGTTAGCGTCTCCTTGCTTTTATTTATGGCCAGATTTATTTTATGGCCGTTCATGGATGTCGGGGAAATCGAATAAAAAGAGATAGCAGCAAATAAAACAATAATTTCATCGATTTGGGACGCCGAGTACAATGTGAAGGAAAGTAACTTCGCTGTGAAGTTCAACCAAAGACATTTCTTTGATCTTAAGTTTTTGCTTGGGATTTGTTATTAACTGTGAGTATTTATCTCTATTCTCATTAACTAATGTTTAATAATATTACATTAATTGACAAATGCTAACGTGTACTGACAAATTAATTGCCATATTTGATTCCTTACTTGAATGTAGCTGGCGTTCGAATAATAAAATCGCTGCTATATAAGCCAGACTGATGAACGTGCTCCAGTTCATATTTTCTATTTCAAATACAAATTTTATTTTCTCTCAACTCGCAGCGTACAACAAATATCATAAAAATGGAAGGCAAACAAGACAGCTCGTTGTATTTGCTATGATATTCGTATTTGGCTGGTAGATTCTTACTCTCTTTGCGAGGTCCTAATCTGTCGGGCGGCGCGTACCTCACGTCCGGGATACGCCTCTGTTGTTTCTTGAATTCCCCATCCATTTGCAGTTTTTTTTCGTTTTGCTAATGGAGACGTATCATTTTGATATTTTCTGTTTTATTTAAATCAACAAACTTTTATGGAAAAATGAAAACACAATCTACTAATTCTGTTTTTGAATGCCTCAACATGTTCCTCTTACAATCAAAACAGTAGTAAAAGAACTTCCTCAAATAAAATATGCAAAACAAGAAAAGGTCTGCTATAACGCTGAACGGAATCAGTAAACGTTGTTCGCGCTCACGACGAGGTACAGGCCTGTAAATAAATTGAAGTGAATTCGCGAAGAAGGGAAATCCAAACAAATCCCGTCTAATCCTGAGAAAAGCGTTCTCAAATCCAGGTTAGTTGTAAATATCAATTACGCAAATACCCCGGCTTAGGAAGTATAATGGCAGGAGCGGGTACTGCGTGCGTTTACAAGGGTGAATTTGCACTTCACGCGTTTATAAATTTGCGTTTATGTGTTGAAGTTGATGAAAAAATTATTGTAGTTGCGTAATGTAAATATGTTTAAAAATAATCTTCCGTTTACATTCAATCAAAATAAACAATATGTTACATCGAGAGTAAGATCAATGTATGATAAACTATTAATCCCACTTCCTATATAAGATATTTATCTGCGAACGATAATTAATTCAATAAGGTAATAATGACCAACATAACGCAGTAACGTACCTAACAAAGTAATAAAATGTACAGTAGCAGGCAATTGAATAAAAGTCCCAGGGGAGATTTTTTCCCTCAAATCTAATAGAGCTGGGGACTGGGGACAGTCGTTGAAGACTTGTAGATAATTTTAATATTCGTGTCGCAGGCCCCGAGAGTCTTGTATCGATCTTACATCAATCTGATAGACTTGTTATTAGGTCACAATGGGTTTTATTGTTCTGTGGGGGTAATCCTCACGGCAAAATTTCAATTAGAATGGAAGATAAAATTACCGGTAACATTTTTGGTGATAAGATAAAAATGAGTTAAGATGAAAATATTTAGTTTTTTTTTTTAAATTGGGAACATTAACAATAATTTAATTTACGCATAGATAGCACCTTAGCTCCGCTAAAATCCCAAAAATTGTTGCGGAAAACACCGAAAAAAAGCCTTTATCGATTTTCCAGTTCGTACAGTTCAATCATAAAAATAAATTGGTCTACCTGTGACATCATAATGCCGTCTCCTGAGACCGCTCCTGAGGGGAACGATGACGTATGGAGACATAAATATAACACTGGCTTATTGTGCCGTGACGAGGGACCAGTGATTCCGAAGAAATGCCTCATCGGATTTGAGTTATCACATAAAAATGTTCTAACGAAGGTAACATAAATATCTTGTGCTAGTTTTATTTTTGCAGTTGAAATCGACTGATAAGCTGAAATAAAATCTTGTACACTCGGATTTTCACACAGAGCAGTATTTTTTTAAAATAACACTGAATAGGAATTTACTTTTTGTAGAAATTGATCAATATTTAATATATTAGTATAGACACGATGCCCAAAATTCTGCAATCCATATTTTATGTTAAGTTTTATAAGTACATGGAAAAGTTCAAGTGCTTCTATGAATTTGCCAAAAACGATTGATCATCTAAAACCAAACAATCTATGTTTCTTTATACTTTTATTCCTTACTCTTCAAGCTATAGTTTTTCAACACATTCTTCTGGCAGTATTTCTTAACATTGTGAGCGAATAAAACCACTTCTTAAAAGGGTGTAAAGTCTCAGTAAAGCCACACGCTTTTCTTTATCTTACAGGAATACTTACAGTGTCCTCCAAAACATGTTCCCTGAGGATTTTCTCGGTGAAATCAACAGGTGATATCAGAATTCACACCCCCAAGTCTCTCGAGCAACTTACTACCTTATACTTGTGTTATTAAGTCCAAATTTCAACTACGTTTGTGCAGGATATGAAACACTATGAAACAACAACCTGTGGATTTCTTTAAACACATAAATAAACTTAAGAGAACGTGAACAGAATTTTTCCAAACACTGTCTGATGACACTGAAAGGTTTACAGTTTTAACGCAGTATAAAACTAAGGAACACTTTATATTTCACAATATAACGCGGTCATTGTGCACAAACTTCAGTCAAGTATAAGAGAGCGATTGATCAAGAGTAATTTATCGTATATTTTAACGAAGGAACGAAGAAACGGTAGCGATGTGACGGGAGCTGATATCAAACTAGCCAGAAATGCGTGCCACGCTCCCTCTGTCCTCACTCACAGTGATATTCTGCAAAGACGTTTGACCTGTTGCTCATTTATTATATTAATTATAATTTGCGGAGTCATTAATTATATCTCTTATTCTCTCTTGTTCTAAAAGGTAGTATTCGCTTTTTATATAAAACGCAAACTTTTCATATGCTAGTTCCCATCGAAAGTAGCTGTACTAAATGTTTCATAAATTATGACTAATTCATTTTAATGTAAGCTGTCTCTATGGCCTAATCAATTTTCAAAGTCTCGGTTTTATTGCAATAAATATGCAACAAAGTCTCCCGGTAATGATAAATCTTGTTGTTAAGGGCAAAATGCATAGGTTATCAATTGTCCTTCTTGCGCGGAAACTATGTTAATTGAATATTTCTCACTGTATATATCTTCTCTAATCAGTATTCACCCACGTGCCTTTATTTAAAAATAACTTTTCTCAATAAACAACTAGCGGAGACGTCACATCCATTATTCATTCAGTACTAGGTCGACACAAAAACATCTTACTGACCTAATTTTCTATTTATATCGCAAAACTTTCCATCATAAATATTAAGTAATATTTATTGTAAAAAAGTACCGAATCACTCTGCGGATTGATCCTGTATTCTGGTGACAGGAGTGTATATAGTGCTAAGTCCTGTGCGCCAGAGCGAAACGAAACAGCATCAGAGCGAGAAAACAAAAGGGAATTCATTCAAGATCAGCTATCTTATTCTGCAAATATTCTATGCCAATAATAATAATCAATCCTTATCTCTCCTTGTCTTTCCTTAAGGAACTTCGTTGAACGGGAAGGAGAGACACACAGTATTGGACTTTAACATTTTTCTTGGTGTTGCAGAATGAGCCTGAAAGTCTCGCGAATGCTCCAGATTCACAGACAATGCCCCAATTTATATCCAACTCACTTACTGGAGTCAGTGGAGATGGGGTGGTTAAAATAGGAAGGATGTTGTAGTAATATGCATGACACACTAGTATTGTGTGATAAACTCGAGCTGCTGCTGTTCATTTGTTTAACTTTAGAACATGATTAAGATTTGGAACTTTTGACTGTAGTTGTTTTTTTTAAGTGAGTTATTGTGTGTTCATTGTTGAAGAACGTCATAATTATTTTTGTTTAAAATACAAAGAATTTCTTAAACCTCTCGGTTAAGCTAAGCTTAAACATAACTGGCAAAATGTGGGTGGTCTATTAGGTACATTCTGCATACCTTCGTGCATTATATGCGTGATGTTATGTTTCCACTTTTGCTTATTCCAACAAAAAATCATTAACAAGTAACAAACTCCTTTCAATAAGGAAGTACCACCAATAATTAAGAGTAAGTTACAATACGTCCAACGGAGTGGATATAAGTGAAACTTTTCGTGTGTCGACCTACACACACATGTATGAGGAAAGTGGGGTAAAAAAATCGTCTCACAAAGCCAATTACATTAAAACATTCGGCGCGGGACAAAGGGCGAGAGAACAATGCCGCTTGGAAGGAACCCGCGATATGTCTTTCAATGCTTTTAACTTTCCACTGATGGCGGCGCAGTGAGGGAAAAATGGTGACGTCTCGCGACAAATGCCCGTGAAATAGTGATGTGACTATATCAGTTATTTATCGTTTTTTGATTTTATAATAGCTTTATTTAACAGGGTTTCTTTAATATATATATCTACTGAGTTGTTTGGTTGAAGTTTGGTATACAGTAACTGAGTGACTTAACAAGTCTTTTTAGTCGTTTTCTTCGTTTATATTTAAATAAAATACAAGTTTCTTTTCATAATTAAACGTTGGCCGCAAATTTATTTGTGTTTTTGTATTTAATAGTTTTTAGCACACATTTCCGTGGCTCAGGCGTGAAAGTTTATAAGACAGCCAAATAGAGTTTCTTTCTATTTTTCATATAAGTATAGTCACAACATTAGTCTGTTGTCTATGAAATACTTCAATTTCTTAACCCACGGCATGATCGAGATCATAAATAGATGTTTTTTGACAATGACATTAAAATGTGGTGTTACAATCATGGTTAAAAATTTGGTAAAAATATAAATTATACAAATATGTATATCCAACGACTGATCCTGTGATAATTCATATAAACAGTTTAGAGTGGAACACCCTGTAGATCACTTATTCGGAAAATCTACTATGCATTTTGTCCAAAATAAATTGAATCCATAACTTTATAAAGTAAAGTACACAAACAACTATGGATAAACGAGTATCATTACGGTATCTCTTTATGAAAAGATAACAAGTATATTAATAAACTTTTTATCGATAGCTTGCCACTTCCCACCCAGAGCATCACTAATAAAGAAGTGAGACGTAACCAATGGGGTATCACGGCTTGGTTGCACCGCAAACTCATTTTATAAATCGTCCGTCCGCTCGCCCGGAACCACGCGTTAACCCTCCCTTCTAATGCACCTCCTTTGTAAAACAACTTTTAAAAAAACGCCATCGAAATTACTTTTTTATTCCAAAAAAAAACGAAACTGAATGTTGTAGTAATCATTACCATAAACCGATATAGTAGCTAGTTGAAGTAAGTATTTGTTTTTAATTTAAATATAGAAAATATTGAATGCCAGTCTACAACACACAATGAATAAAACCTCCAGGCCAACGATACATCCCAATCTCGAATTGCTCAATAAATTCCATTATTAGACCTCATATCTAATAGATCATATAGATATAGGATATATTTCGGTCAGCACATCACATTATACTTTTATAAAAACGACCGTCCTCTTTCGTGAAGCACTCGCTTAATAGACAGTATCAGGGCAAAGATCTTAAGTAAATCAAATCGCCCCATGAATGGCGAATGAGTCCGGGGCTTTTCACGGACTTTTCCACAGATGACTATCACAATGGCCGGGGATCAAGAGAAACTTATCTTGGAGGAGGTCGCAAAAATGTTTCTTAATGCCTATTTAAGTTGCATCCATTTGATCGTATCGTGTTGCTGAGATGGCAAGCTGAATTGAAGACCCTTTTATCCAGGAATAAAGTTAGTCACATTGACATTAAGCCATCTAGAAAAGGAAGCAAATATTTTGAATTTTATAGCTGTTATTTACGAGCAAAATTTGTAATACTTTTTAAGAGATCCTGGTTAAGATCGTATATGAGCTGCAGTCTAGACTTCAGCAACGTATAATCCAATTCATTGTGGTTTTAAGTCTTCCCGAACTTTATGATATAGAAAGATGTTGGAAATTATTGCAAATTCATGCTATCTTAACTTAATGTTCAAAATTACAATGTTGAAACCATAAAGCTTTAATCACAACCGTCATAAGACAAACTCAGAATCGTGATTCACCGAAGAACCTATAAAATGAAATAATGAATTCACATAACGTTTTTATGAATCCTAAACACTCAATAAATCCGACCGCGGGATATAAAAGCACCCACCGTGTATTAAATGTGCAATGCGTAGCTACAAATCTGTTAGAGGCGAAGTGAAACCGCGGTAAAACCCCTTTCAGATGGGCGAAACGTTACCAGCTTTGAAAAACAACAATAACCCTTACTATACGTATGTATGAGGATACGCAATATACTTTAAAAGTACGCCCACGACAGACTAGCGAAGCTGTAGACAGGACACTCATATGCGACGGATAAGTTCTTTTGTATAGCCGATCGAGGCGTTATTATGAAATATGTACAACGAGTAGCACATAACTAGATGGATTCCTTTCAATATGCCTTTACATATTGGTTTTCGTACATAATGTGTAAAAAAAACTCTAAAGTTTTCTGGTAACTTGAAACGATCGTATCCATGATTATAGAATAGTTTTTCAACTTTAACAACCGCCATATTTTCCACAGATGCTCTTCTATTATAGGCTCTTCAGTATCTGCGTACAAGCCTGACTGATTTGCATACATCCTCGTCAGCGGACGCTTGGCGCATTTTATTATGTCTACGCACCCCTCTCAGTTCGAGAGCCACGCTATTTTCATGTTTCGGGACTACAAATGGGAACCCATTTAAATACTAAGCCTACATTTCAATACGATGCGTTGTAAGTGCTTATTGTGAGATTGATGAATATTGCCGAGACGACGATATTCATTTGTTTTTGGGGTTAACGTTATAAATGTATTTAGGAACTAGTTTGTCGAAATTATTCCTTTCACAATTTCCCTTCTTCTTATTCATGTATCAGGTATTTTAATTTTAAAGTTGATTTCTAATTTTAGAGATGAGCTTCAAAAATGATTTTCATTATACAGAAATCTTTTCAAATTCTATTTTAAATTGCTTCATTAAATCGTGTTCGTAATATATACACGTAGTAAGCTCAGCCTTTGTAACGTTTGTGAGCGTGTTTCAAAGGAGCGGATCGTTCAAGCTTCTCTTTGAGCGCGTCACTTGAGGGGCTTGCATGAAATAGACTCGATTGTACCAATACGCTTATTTGTTTGCCGTTGATCGACTACTGGGGGTGAAATGCAATCTTATGGTTTCCACCGTTCGAATGTTTTGGTACATATCCATGGATATAATATTTTATGCATCAACAAAATAAATAGCAATACCCTTTTTTGTTTATGTTTAGTTTTCTTTATAAAAAAAAGCCCAGAGCTTGGATTTGTGCCCGCCATAGGCTAACTCCCAATTACATGACGATTGTCTGGCAGTTGAGTACTATTTGGGACCTTCACTAATGTCTTTTTTTAGGTATTGTTCGTCGTTTTGTTGAGCTCTTTGGGTTATGAGTCGAGCTACACGATAACTGACAAATGCTTGCACTGACTGGACAGGTCTACTCAATCTGTGTGGTGCTTTCTTAAAAAGACCACTTCAGACACTAATCTGCATAATTCTCATGTAAGTTGACCAAGATTTTTGTCTGGACTTTAAAAGAGACTATGACCTCTGACTTTGTTTCGGCTGTTTCTTCTCAGAGTAGTCGGGTACGAAATACCGGCCTCATCTAGTTTTTAAAAAGACGTGTAAAAGTGTTTGGGAAAACCTACTTCCGAAATAAACATCATTTATCATGGGTCTAGAATAGAACTGAACAGAACAACAGAACATTCTGCAGACAGACTTCTAACCATTAAGTAAGCAATCAGCGATAGTACACACAGTCTGCGCCATGTATATTACCTCCCTATAATTCAGCACAAATATTTTTTATTTCAGCACCAAAAAGCCCTTCATAACTTTGATCTAATAAAGACAACGGCAGCACGTCACCGTCAATTACACCAACAACTTTACTTTCTCCAAGTTGTCGCCCCCGAGATTGTATTTTAGATAATGGCTCGGTAATCACGTCGGTGATTTATCACGTCGCTATCTCAGCCTTCACTGTCCATTAAGCAATAGCGAGTGCAACCCTTTGTTGTGTACACACGGGGAAGCTGTCTGCTTACCCCGTCGCCGCGTCGTCACCGCGTCAATGCGTGAATGCGCGCTGACTTGTGTGGCGTGCATCACTTGTTTCGACTCACAATCTGTGCGAGTGAATGTGCAGTGGTTGAGCTCGTTTTGGTCTTCAAAGTGTAGGCAGTGTTGTCTGGCTGAGTAACTAATGAAAGTTATATACGAGTTTTGTTTGATGAACGATGTGTTGTTTTTTTGCGTATCTTTTTTTGGCTGAATGGTTTGGTTGAATGCTGTCATGATGCAACTCACTTTACAATATAATTTTCTGCCCGTTCCTATAGAAACTGGTTCCAATTTTCATAAGATGATTGAAAATTCTTTGAAGCATATGAAGAGAATTGAACAAAATAAGTAAACCCGATACACATAAAATAATTTAACACAACTTATTTAGCAAACAGTGAGATCTACTTAAATCGTATAGTTCAACATTTTAAAACGAGGAGCAGTATTGTCGCCTGGTGAGTGGGCGCTCAACAAAGTTAGGGGTACAACAATTGACATGCATTAACGGTATTTCCGCTGGCGTTGGGCCGCAACGTCGTTACCGCCCGGAAATTCAATCGAGTGCTGAAACGTTCAGCTTATATTAACATGCTACAAACATTATGGATTTAGAAATATATTTCATAACATTACTTTAATAGGTTTCCCTAACATTCGCTAAAAGTTCGAATACTAATACAAAGAACGGTTACTCAGTTGTTTTTATATTTCAGAAAAAAGTTTTCAACCCCAACACGTGGCTAAGAAATCAACAGAAGTTGTAACCGCTATTTTATAAGAAGAAAACTATTTAGCAATCGTAAAAAACGTGTTTTTTCGGACACTTTTAAAGCTCCTTTACTTTGAGGAGACACACAAACCACATCTTTTCAGAAAAACAAGTGCATCGATTCGTGTCAAACACTGTTTTCCTTACAGCTCAGTGAGGGTCGGGGAGAGTGCAAAATTGCACGCACACCAGCCTACAAGCACTCCAAACGTGACGGAAGCGAGGAGTGCGAGCCGTCATGATCTCTCTCTGATCAATAAGTCTTGGCGAACTCAAATATTTGCACACCACGTACATTAGTGGAGATGGAGGCGCACACTAAACGACGGATGTCGATCGACGACACAGAGTACGCGACGAACAGAGGTGCCAATGTTTTCTCTTATATTGTTAATAGAGTGTATATTATATGGGTTTATTTGAAATAAAACAGGTCAAAATCTGTAGGATTAATACGTTTTCATAATAAAAGTAGGTGGTACCTTGCTTTTCAATTCGTTGCAGTAGTTTAATTAAACTTTTCAGACATCCACAGTTCTGACACACTATACATTGACTATTTTCAGCTTTCGTTTTTCTAAACGTCCACCAAAGTTTTACTGACATAAAACTATTTTCAAGCCATGTCCCCAACACTGGATATCTAACTAAACCTATCTAGTGTGTCACAAACAATGCCAATTAAAAAACTAACAACAAATTTGACAGTTACGTGTACTCTGTGAGATTTGGTAACATTGTAGATTATGTAGGCGCGCGAGATTGGAGTGAGAGGCGCCTCGGCGTCTACCCTAAGTTGGCGCCAGACATCCGTCTTTGTTTTAAATACACAGGGTTTTACGATCAATCTCAATGTTAGTCGAAACAGGCGGTTTTACCAGGAGTTGTAAAGAACCTAAAATCACTCACGTTGATCGACTATTGAAGGTATTTCAGGTCCTCGTCTTTTACAAATCTCACCTGACAGTTATGTCAATATCTCAATTGTAACATTTAAGGTATTTACACAAAACGTACAAGTCAGTTTAAAACGAAACCATAAACAAACAGTCTCATCAACTTCATATCAGTTCAGAGCCAGAAATAATTAACTCGCGCACGTCAAACTGCGTTCATTTGAATATAATACCGCTATATACAGGAGGCTGTAATTCCAGTGTGTCCTTTGAAGTGGGATTAATACCGGCGTACCGCCGCGCCACCCTGTGTGGTCGCGGCCACGCAGCAAATTAAATCTTTGTCCTTTCATAGAGGATTCTCATTACGACAAATTAGTACCCGTAATGAGTATAAGTCAGAGGGATGATGAATATACTTTTTTAATCCGCCTGTCGTTGTGGGCGTTGTTGGCTGATTGGACTTTTTAAATTATTCTGACAGAGGGATGTTGGGTATGTTATTGACACTTTTGAAGCATCTGTACATGATATATCAACGACAGTTTCTATAATTGCCACAATTAGAAGTTTTTATTGTATTTTATGTATTAGTAGCCAGAAATGTGCCTTTTTTTAAAACGTTTATTTTATTTCCAAGGGTTGTTTGATTAGGTCAAATTTTGCAAGTTGAATTAGGACTACTTCCTGTAATTCTACGAAGTAGAAATTTCACATGTTGGTGTAGACAACAGAAGAGGGAACTCCATAACGGTCAGAAATGGCACAGACACATTTCTGCCCCTGTTTAGGGCCACCACAGTTAGACTGATGGGTCCAGGGTTAAGTCCAGCGAATAAAATAAATATACGAATCTTGTTTTAATTTTGCAATCCTTTCTCTCCTACGTCTACGTAATTTTCTAATCGAGTGGTAAAATAAACCCCCAAAGAACTGGCGAACGGATATAGAGATACAGAAATCATAACAAAAATAAATAATTTATATAAGTAGCGGTTTATAAGATTTATTTGCGGATGAGGCGTCCCCTTGGCGCCGTGCGTCGCCGCCGGTACGGGCGCCGCGCCGTCCCGCCGGGCAGACATCACGGCGGCACCCGGCTATCGATCTCGCGAGATGACGACACGATTAGCTGCCAATGCTGCCATAGTTTACTTTAGTGCTGGGGATCACACTCATTTCGATAGTGTTGTTGTCCAGAGAAAACAATAACAGTAAAATTTTATTGGGGATGAAGAGATTCCTTGAATAAATTATCGGGCTATTTTCAAAAACCAAGTAGGATATTATGTAACAAATTTGTGAGGGCATTGCTTTCAGTTAATACTTCATCATCTGCTTTGCCTTTTCCCAACTATATTGGAGTCGATGTAGACCGGTCGTGGTCAGACTATCCATCTCTTCTCAACCCAGTTACTACGCTTTGCTATGGCAACACTGGTTGTAAGATTTTGAGGCTCCTGACTAACCGTCGACTGTCCAGAATTTACTAACTTATACAAATATATAAAATCATGCGTGATGGGCTTGTTCAATCAGTTTTTTAACCACTTTTTTTTCTAACAACAGCACACAAACATATCTGGAATACCGTCCACCTTCTTACACTCATTAAAACTTCCCGACAACTCTATTCAGGTACTGTTGGCTTAAAATACTTCATTAATTGGCCTTGTCCACCCGCATCAGTCCCAGAAAGCAATCCTCATTAAAATTTCATCCACAAGCCAGAGGCGAAAGCTTTGACAACCAATTAGTTAAGTAACATAACACTTTGACGTCAAACTCTATGGTGAAACTCTAGTGTCTACTGTCTATGGATTGAAATTTGAATCATATTACACTAGTATTGTGTCAGGACAAAAGCTTGTTTTGTTAGCTTGTTAGTAATACTATAACATATTAAATAGTTTGCCAATTAGTGCCTGTAAACCAGACAATACTTGATGCTGTACTTCATACTTGACAGCATTTTGTAGATCAAATAGAGTATTTTGACTGACACAATAGGTATTTCACAAATAACTATGCGTGATTAAATTTCGCAATGCTGAATTCTTTTGTCACCCATAGGAACTCAGTTATCCTAGTTGATAATGGAGTGTTGTTTGTATTTTGTAATATTTAAAATGAAAACCCTGGCGTACCCTAAGATGATGTATAACATAATATTTGGTATATTATCCTTACTAATATTATAAAAGCGAAAGTGAGTTTGTTTGTTACCTCTTCACGCTTTAATGGCTCAACCGATTTTGATGAATTTTGATACAGAGATAGTTGGGAACCAGGAGACGGACATAGGTTTTGTTTTATAAAAGAGTGGGATATGAGGGAGAAAGAGGGAAGGAACGGGAAAACTTAGCGCTGCTATTACAAATCAATAAGGTGCTAGCGAATTTAACGCGAGCGAAGCCGCGGGCAAGAGCTTGTCTATACTAATATTATAAAGCTGAAGAGTTTGTTTGTTTGTTTGTTTGAACGCGCTAATCTCAGGGACTACTAGTTGGAATTGGAAAATTCTGTTAGTGTCGGATAGTCCATTTCTTGAGGAAGGTTATAGGCTATATAACATCACGCTACGACCAACACGTACTGAGCAGCGTGGGTGAAACCGCGTGGAACAGCTAGTAAAATATAATTTGTGATAACTTCGGTTAATTGTTGTAGTAAGTATAGAATTTAATAATACATCATTTAAAAAGTATTACGAACAGTGTGCATGTAGGCGCAGTGGTACTATTTCTTATGCAATAGTATAATTAGTGCTTTTATGATAACTAAAATGTAATTAACAAAATTGCAAAATAACTTGCCCGATGTTTCAGGCCTATTAATTTAGGGTTATGTAAGCGTAAACGGAATAATTGATAATTATCAATGGGTGCGGACTTTTCCCGGATCACAGGTTAAGTATTCCTATTATCCATGTCCTCAAATTGTAATTATCCGAGAAAATGTGCAAATTGAAGAAATGAGAGAGAGAGAGATGAATTGTCAATGTTACCCTTACGAGTATATTAGGTACGGTTAACAGATTTTTACTGTAGGTTTTTTTCAGGAGTTTTCATGTGCATACTAACATAAAAACCCATGCTGGCCATTATTGTTTGAATGTATGGTTTTATAGCAAATAAAGTATATTTTTTTTAAGTTGTTTCACCTCCTTTGCTTTTTCTATATTTGGATTCAGTATTTTACATACCTGACCACACAACAACCCTACTGAGTAATATTAAATACCCCTTGGAAAGACATAATTGTCAGACTTTTGACCTACTGACACTGTCAAATTGATTTCGGAGATACGGCTATCCGTGCGGATGCTTTATTAAGAAAGTCTCAATAATATCATTATTTTGTTTCATCCAAAAATCCAATCAATACATTATTTTTTCAAGTTCTATATATTGATATTGCTACTTATTTCTAATAATTGATGTTGAAATAAGTGCATCTTTATATAGGTTCCCTTTTAATATTTCAGACAACTTTAACAGCCATTTTAATCTCTATCAAAATAAAACAAAGTAAGCAGAGAGCAATTAATTTAGGGGTCCGTACAGCGTCCTCTGTCGGGTGGACCAATCGAGTAATTGTCGCGAGCAATATTCAAATGGCGGAAACAATTAACGTAAGTGCTGTACACGTATATAGTTGTCTAGACCTTTTAATGCCTCGTACTGACTGCAAAACAATTTAGAGTTTAACACATTTTGTGCGATTGTTTTATTTGGATAATGGAAATGTGATGTGAATTATGAAAATTAGTTAACTAGTAGATTTCATTTTAAAATAATACTTTTTTAATATCTAATCTATTTTAAGGCCATAAATATCCAGCGTCTTTTAAAATATTGGCGAACGTATTTTACCAAACCATAATAAAATCAAATTCACGGTAACAACTCATCTAGACAAAAGCAATCACTAATGGGCAACAATAAGCTTCTCTAAAATGTGAAGCACCCAATTAAAATATTAATCCTACCATTAAAAGATCCGTGTACAATCAAGCAGTACACGGTACAATATAGCTAAATATTATTGAATAAAACCTGACTGGGTTCCTCCCCTTGTCGGCTTGCTCTAAATCTCTTTTGTGTTCTGCGATAACGATACAAAGCCTGCTAATGTCTTTTAAGGACTTAGTGATTTAAACGGACTAAATAATGAACCGACTACCCTTCTACGCTTGTAGCTCGCTCTGAAATTTATGGACATAAAACGTTAGGGATACCTCGCGGGCCGCAGATGTATGATTGTCGCTAAAGTGAGTGGTCATTTTTTGTCCGGTGACTTTTTAATTATGATAAACGATTTTCGGTTTTTTACTGGTAAACTGCCGTCTCGAGTTTTCTGCACTCCTTTTATAAATTTCTGAATTTGAGTTTCTGAGTTTGATGAAAAAAGAATAGGAAAAAGTACCTTATTTAATATTTACACATTTTCATATTCAGTTAACTCCAAAAACCTACGCCAGACCCAGATTAACTAACTTGTAGATAAATAAGGAATCACTAGATAAATTTGATTCTAATAACTCACTTGATATCAAAACTAATAAACATTATTCTATTTCTCGTATCTCCAGCAAACATGTCCCAGCTTAACAAAAATAATTCATATCTCGAAACACTCACAGATTTGTGAACAAATCACCGTTACAATATACTTATGTGCTCGTAGGTACTCGCCTCCTTGCACTGGGAGATCGGGAGCGTTCGCATGACGACACAAATCCGGATGATGTCTGTTTGTTATCAGCGCTGAGCACTCGACTGTACCTCTAGGGCTGCTTCCAGCTCACGCAGTAATCGCATTATTTATCGAATCCGGACCATTTGGTAATATAATCTGTGCAGAGAGAACTTTGTTCCCATTCCTATTATACGGAAACGACGATTAGTTTTTTTTGTTATTGTGATATCTTTAATTGCAGTGATAAATGAATGATAAACTCATAATGCGTTTTCAGGCTGTATAAATGTCGTCGTTACGTTATTTCGTTCATTCATTTTAATAAATTTGGTTCGAGAAAGGAAAATCAGTCACCAAGGCAATGAAGACTAAGAAGGAAAATACCCATTTATAAATCAACATTAGGCAAGGGTGGGAGGACAGGGCTAGGCTTCTACCCTAACGTAGAAAATTAATGATGATGCAGACATCTCAAATATTTGAGTCAGAGTTACTGAATTGGCTATTTGGTATATGTATCACTGCAAGACTTAGGTGGTTGTATTGAATATTGCTCCCTACTAACAGTAAAAACAAATGTATTTTTGATTTTAATCTGTTACTTTAATTTAGAGTATGAGAGATTTGATGATATATTTACCCATTAGCTTTTTTTGTATATTTTGAGTAAATAAATAAAGGACAAACTTGACCGCTTAGTTTTTACTACTAAATTACTGGATCGTTTGGTTCCACTGAAGCATTGTTCCTCTGAAGGACTATCTTTAACACAAGCCATGCTCATGTTGCTTGCGGAAAAAAGCTCAACATAACACTGCTTTCTTAAATTTTCTTTTTTTTCTAGATTTATCCTCTCAATTTCGAACTGGTAAGTGACCTAATTGAATTTCAGTGCATGAAAACTATTTCTTTAAATTCTCCAAAAATGTGACCCTGCGTGCAAAATGCTTGTTAGACAGAGAATCGTCCGCTATTTCTCCGCCCTTATATTTTATTTCGATTGCAACAAGTATTATCCGCCTGTCAATATTATCGACGATCGTCTCGCAGTTTCCTTCGGAATTGCTTCGATTCCCCGCGCTTTGCCCAACCATCTATTGTTTCTTTTTGTTTATACTTCGTTTTCATAGCCTTTTTTGTAACGATGACGTTCTATCTTCGGAAAATCCGAAATAAAGAATGTCATTTACTTATTTGTTTCAAGGTAATTTTTGTTTTCTCCACACAGTCTATTTAACTGTAAACTGTAACTAAGATTTATATTTAACTCTCCATAGTTATCCATAAATGTTAAATAAGAATTCACCACCTACGAGCAAATGGTTGCTTCGTTACTAAAAAAAACTTAAAAGTAGAAACGGATCGAGTGTTCTAAATTAAGTAAGTTTTATTGAAATTAAGTAAACACCATTTTTATGAAATACTTCAATCTTCATCTTATAACAATAATTTTGTATGATTAAGTTACAGCTTAATAAAACTATAACATGGAGATGCACAAACTACTTACTTAAAGCACGTTATGCTTGTAACCGGATATCTGGTTTGAAACAAGCCTTTCCCTACATTATTTACTATATAAAAAAGAGAGTTAATATACTTACAGACTATAAGAAGGAATGTTAAAAAAAATGTGATCTGTCTCATTAATAAGGCTTTTTTGGGTCAAGCCCGCCACACTATTTCCAAGACACTGCAGAAGCTGTGTCCTGAAAGCCAGAATCAACAGTAGCGACCACCAGAAAAGAGCCGCGACAAAAAAGTCGACGATGTTGTGGTAACTGTCTTCTCGGATCTGGGAGGTTGCAAAAAGACAAAATTGCTAATTTTGACACGTTACTTTTGTATGGATAACACCTTGAGTGTTGCAAGTAGAACTCGCGCTGTCCCGTCCATGTTACAGCGTGTACTAGAAAGGTGTGATAATATTTCTGAGTATGATCCAGATCTTAAAAGTGATCAACTCTCTTCATGGGACACCCATCGATATCGCGGAATATCAGCTGATCAATACAACACTGCAATACTTATAATACTCGACCTAAATATCTTTACATTTCGGTTGAGTATTCTAAATTATAAGTATTGCAGTTTTGTAACAGCTGATTTTGTTTTGCCATTTCGACTGTAATCGCACGGTAACCTTTGTGGTACACGCAGGGTACAGGATGTACCCTTCGCGAAACCCTTAACCAAGCATTCTTTTCATCAAGCTAAGGAACACTGCGGCAAAATTTGCTGGTGACATTCAAAACCATGCGCTAATCTAATAGTACAAGGGTTCACGGAAGTATTGGAAGTGAAATTATAAAAACTTGTTTTTTTATATACGTTTGTGACTTAGATCTCCAATATCTTCTCCGAAATTAGAAGACTTCCAGTTTTTTTAATGCAGTTACTAGGAGGACAAGAAGCCTCATGGCATATAGCAAAACCAATTATTTTTATTCCAGTATTTGTTTCAAGACCATAGTTTATTTGTGTCATACGCAGAGGGCCAAGATTACCAAGGCTGTTGTGTTTTTGGCAAGTGTGTTCACAACTAGCCCACTTAGTACTTGTCTGCAAGTATCTTCACATTATGACCTAGTTTATAGTAATGAAACAGATTTATGACCCAGTAAATTAAAATTTATAGATATTGGGATGACCTTATATGTATAAGCTAGCTTATAATCCTCTACTACATTGAAAATAATGGTATTCAGTTATGTCCATTAAGCCTTTAGAATCAGCTCCAGTATTTTTTTTGTAGAGAAAAGCATGGTTATAGAAAAAATATGTTTTTTTTTCGTTAATACCCTTTCTTGTGGATGGGAAATTATCAAATAACTTCCCCTGCTGAGATCGGAACGGGAGGAAGTGTCAGACTATTACTGATATTACTTTTGCCCTTTATGTTCTGGGGCCACGGTATCTCTTTCGAACAGCCCCCATCCCCGGCACAAATACCTTGGCTATTATTCCTTTCTAGAGGAACAAACTTTATAAAAACGACTATCATTCATCACAATTTGTTTAATTCAAAACAGTTTATTTAGCCTGAATGATTTGTTTAGATTGTCAACATTTATCATTTATTGGCATATCGTAAAAAGATGTTTGCGATAGAGAACGACATTATGTTAGTTATGACAACACACAAATTACAATAGAATAAATTATTTGTTTAAATAGTGTAATAGGCCTCGGCTGTTCTATCTAAAACAAATGAAAAACGGTGTAACATCGATTTTTTTTAAAAATCAATTCAATTTTATATAAGTAGTTCTTTACTTTTGTTTCTTGGCATCATGCACTTGATCCGGTTTTGAAGATAGAAAATTTAAAAGTACCGAGTTTGTCAATAATTAGAGTTTCTAAACGGCTCCCAATACCAGAAGCCCTATGAAAACATACAAAAACATGGGACTTACTTGAACAGAAGGGGTTTGTTGGCGAAGAGCCCCGAGGCCTTCTCCTTCGCGGCACTGAGCCCCTGCATGCTGCTGGGCGCACGTCCCTCATCAAATGACACTCTTCACTAGCACCTGCATTAATAAGACACTATTAATACATCGATGTTGCTATTCGACATGTTAAAATCAAAATCTTAAAAAAGAACACTAAAATTTTGGGCAGTTGTGTAATACTACGAAAAACTTAGTAACTGTAGACATAATCATTCTCCTGCTCCAATCCCATTTTTAGTATACCTTATCCGTCCATACTCAACATCTTAAATTGAGTTAGCCCCTTTCTTCGCTTTATTATCTTAAAAGATTAATTTGGTTTACCAAGTCGGTTGTCCATTCATCGTTTCTATGGTCAACCCCATTACACTCTTCGTATTCAAAACTATTCCCACATTTATTTTGAATTGCTACGTACCACATTCAGACTTTTCTAAAGTTCATATTTCTATTATATTAAGTTGATTTCTTGGTTGACTCTCAATAGAGTGCGCCTTCGCTGTCGACTGATAATTTACTGAGAGACTGGGGGCATTACCACGTTAAATGGCAATGGTAACTTCTGGCAGTGATTGACTCAGGCGATCGACTTTTTGTTTTTTTAAAACGGTGGTGCATTTACAATCATTTTTTCGTATTTATTGTTATAGTATTAAAATTTACTAGTAAAGCGAGCAGTGTTATATGCTACAGAAATATTACCGCGTCCTGGAATGATTTAACTGTATGATTTACGAAATCTGATGATGTAAAAATACATTTCGCTAGGTCCAAGTTGATATAAGTTAGATTGCCATCTACACACCAATATGTAAATAACGATTAACAACTTGTACCATCAAATTTGACACTGACTACGTAACGTAATTAAACTAATGATTAGATATTTAATAATAGAATAAGTACCAGGCGCTAATAATCAAAGTTTAAATTTGTTTTGGACCTGGCAACGGAAATACTTCGATTTTCCGAGTTTATTCTGGAATTTAAATTACAGCCTGTATTCGAGCTCTAAAGAAGCTAGTTGGTTTTTTTTAAATATAAAATAAACAAAATAAGCACCTATAAATATATAACGTACTGTTTTATGGAAATTTCTTAGAAAGGTTTCACACATTGAATAGCAATGTAGTTTCATCACTAATTCTAAACAGAAAATTGTTCTGTCTTACCTACCGCCCTCATGTTACATAATCATCTAGTATGTACTGGGTATCTACCTATACATAACTATGTACCTATATAACACTAGCACTAGCTATATGCATACATACGTGACAGTCGAACACAATTATACCACGTTAAAATAAAAGTACTTGGAGAGTTTTCACAATGAAAAGACAGAGATTTCTAAGAAATAAAATAATTAGTACTTACATTTTTCAGTTCCCTGGCGTAGCAGCTCCGATGTAGCGTCTGTCGATCGTGTAGCTCCCCGCACGCCTCTACGCCGTAGCGCTACGGCTGCGCGTAGCCCCGACCGTCATTGGCTGCTACGAGTGCGGACGTAGACGAACTCCGACGAATCACAACCGGTGCTGTAAATGGGGCGGGGTTTGTCAGATTTCTGAAAATTTTCAGGAGGTCCCAAAATGTGTACTATTGACGTCAACCCTTGCAATGGTATACTGAGCAGCCAGCCAAGCTTAGCATATAGCCTGACGCCCACAGACATGAGGAATTCAAGTGAACTATCTACAACAGTACATAACTTTGTAACATTATGTGTGCTCGGTTAATCGATACTTTTTGTTTCAGTAACTGCTCTTTGGTAAGTATGATGTATAGCTACATATTTCATAAAACATAGTTAAAGCCTCCATGTCATAGCGGACCATTATTGGTTGTGGTTTCATTCCTTTTATGTTAGTTTAACACGTCAATACTATTCTATCATACTTGGTTTTGCAATCACTTTAACTAACACAATCTGTCATTCAGAAACCTGAAATCGTGGGTCCAATGAAAATACATTCTGATCTTTCTAATAATCACTGTGTTACTTTACGAGAAACGTTAAACAAAAGTTGAATTCGGTTTCATAGGTGAGTTTTTAAATTATCAACTTTATATAAAAAGAAAAGGATGTTTACCACTACAGTACAATACTCATCATCATCTGCTTAGCCTTTTCCCGACAATGTTGGGGTAGGCTTCCAATCTTACCGGAAACAGCTAAATATCAGGATTTTACGTGGAGCAACTGCTTATCTAACCCAACCCCAAAACTGTTATTACTGGTACCAACTGTTTGGCAGAGGTTTGGTTAGGTAAGGCTCCTGGACAGACATTCGGGCCAATGAATACCTATTACTACTGTCAAAAATCTACAAAAATCAGCCAAATATCAACGATTTTACGAGGTTTCGTATTTAAAAGATGGCCAGCCATTCACAGACCAACTGACCAGACTTATTCTAAAGGACGCTTCGTGTGGCTGTTAATATATAGCCAAAAAACTTCATTGCAACATAATTTGTTAACTATCCTCGTTTGTCTTGTAAGAACTCTATTTATTATTGGAACCTTACAACAAAAAAAATATCGAATAATTTCTAAGAATTAAATTTTTTACTAATTTTATTGTTCAAATCGTATTCAACGGGATAGTGCTATGTATGACTGCAATTTTACACATTTTTTATTTCATTTGCTATGTGAACACAACAAATGTACTAATCATATTTAAATATATAGAATGTATTTGTATTGTTCGACCGTTTGACTTATTTACTGACAATCATAATGAACATGATGCTAAACTTCCTTGAATTCGTTTATTTTTGTAACCAATATCAGTCCTTATATTTTGAAACTTAGAAAGAGCTTGAAAAGAAAGCAGACGATTATCACGCACCTTTCATTGTAAATATTTCCAAGTACTTCTACATTTTTGCACACACCAAAAACAAAATCAACATATTACATAATATTCTGTAATTATAACTAACTTGGCCAAATAACACTGGGCTGTTACATAAACGCTTGAAGCAGACGAAGTGGCACCAAAGGAACCGTCACAAGCTATTGAACCTTTATTACTACTCTTACTAGGTTTTATTTGTATTTTTATGATCATTTTATGGTCAACAAATATAATGGTTATTCACAGAAAAGTTTGTAAATTATTTCACAAATTTAGTACTTAGTTTACAGATACTCCATTCACAATAGTATTAGCATTTGAGGCCGAACTAGGCGTTATGATTTATGATAAATTATGTTTATTTTGCAAGTAGGTCTTTACAAATACTTTTACACGTACTTTTTTAAAAAACTAGATGAGACCGGTGTATCATACCCGACTACTCTGCGAAGAAAAAACCGAAACAAACTCAGACGTCATAGTCTCTTTTGAAGTCCAACCAATCTTGGTCAACTTACATACGAACTATATAGTCTATCAAGCTAGCCTAGCATAGCCTATATTTTAAACCTAGATTCCAAAACGCAACGCAGATTTACACATAGGTATTAAAGTTATGTGTTTAAATGTAAAATTAATTAAGCGGTTTCATGATTACTTAACACTCATAATCCCTTATGTTAAGGAAACTAAAATTATCTATATGTGTACCTCTCAGCGACAATTTCAGTAGACAGTCTTTAATTAAATAGTATGTCTTTTCTACATAGTCATACATTTCTTTCTCTTTCTTTTCACGAGTTTATACGACGGGATCTGTACATAATACCTGCCTAGAAATTTTAAAATTCTCACATTATACAGGAAACAACTTGATAAGAAATTCTTAGTTAAAACGTTATTCTTAGTTAATTCTAAATAATTCTAGTTAGTTAAGTGCGTTGTGGTCACAGTAAAACATCCACATGGCGAAATTTGTGTCATGGCTCTAATGAAAACGCGCACGACGCGTTGGGGCAATCACAGAAAGACCAAATAGCGAAATTCGTGTCGTGGCTAACATGCTATTCGAACTCAACGCATTGTGACAGTAAAAAGAAAAACCATGACACGTTCTGAGCATTCATTGTACTATATTAACCATATCACGACGGAAAGTTGATCTTTATACCACTCAAAGGGACCAGAGACTTTAATATATGGTTTTAATTTCAACTCAACACCTCCATGACTTCCTGAGACAACAAAGTGATCTAATAAGGAGTCCGTTTTTTCCTTTTTGGGAACGCAATCCTAATAAAATAATGAGAAATTTTATACCTTTTAAACTACATAATGAAATCTCGGTAATAATCGTTTCAGTGAAACGCTCCAACGCATTCGAGACCGATACCGATACCGATACCAATATAACATGATCGCTATATCACGCCGACTTCATTTCACGGACAGAGGAGCTCGCAAATGAAGTTTCCGCGGTCCAGCGAACGCAAAGCCATGGGTCTCAGCCACCATAACTCATCACAGAATGGATGCGCCAAAATATTGCTCAGTGATTTCATAAATCTTTGGAATAGATTCACTACTGAAGTTTTACATTGAAACATTAATTTACAAAAATAAAAAATGGGTTCAGAGAAGAATATCCTAATCCTTTTATTTTTATCATGTTTTCTTACTCAAATAACCTACGATTCTGAATATAAAAACTAGTAGTAAAATGTCAAAGCGTGAACAGTACTTAGAATAAACATGTCGAGGAGGTTATAAAGCATAAAGGTTTATCTGTATAAATGATTGGATTTTTTCGTTCGCTCAAATGAAAGCACTGTTCATGCTAAAAGGACAAAATAAATGCTCCGATATGAAAAGGATAAAGCGTAGAGACAATATTTTCATAAAATCCACTAGCACTAGAACAATGCAGCACGACACGGCTATTACTCACTAAAGATATTCATACTGTTATAAATTCTGTCAGAACAAAGCTAGCCATCCATAAAACTGTTCGTAGCACTACGTTACTAGCTTCGTAGCTCCGGCCCATGATTCATATTGCTACGCTCGCTGAATAACGCGTTTGAATCAAAATCTGCCCATCAGACCGTTTTAACCTTTTTTATGATAGGAGCTCCTTTAAGCCTTTGAAACGAAAAATATTTTTCAGCACTTCCATCGACTGTACAACTCATTAACTGTAACGAAAAGGTTTTTTTTTAATTTGTGTTGTACCTCTACGAAATTTAAAGGTATATTTTTAGTATCAAAGATTTGCTTCCGAAATATGTTTTGAGAATTACTAGGTATACCTACAGAACAGAAGAACTAATTTAAATTTTATGCAGTCTATCCTCTTTGCTAAAAACTCGTTAAACAAAGGACGACAAAATTTTAAAATCTGTGTACTTAGCTTAGAGCTGTTATAAATTTAGCTTACGAAGCGAGACCCCCCTCTTAGCGGACGATTAATGTGTATTTTTATACCGTGAAACGTCAGATTAGGGGTGGATCGCAATCCATTTAAATAGTTATAAAACCGCTGAGCGAGCAAGTTGATTATAACGAGTTTGAATGACGTCAGTTAGAAAAGATTAATTTTTGAAACGATTTTTATCTTGAACTAAAATTAGAATGAAACTTGAAAAAGTAATACAACTTGCCTGACTTTTTAGTTACGATACTATAGCCAATTTTATGTAAAAGATTTAAATGGTGACGAAGATAACTTAATGGCTAAACTTATACCGTTTATATTATTTGGGAAGTTTCTAGATTAATGTTTGCTTTTATGCCTGTTTCTTGATAACAATTTTGAAGCAAAGTGAGAAATGTTAAAAGTTTTGTATAACATAAACTGTGTTTTAATTGATTTTAAGCAATGCTGCAAATCTGTTATTATTCTATAAGTAATGGAAGTATATCGTTTCCTCTATTGACATTTGCAAGCATAACATTATTTTGATCTAAATTAGAGCTTTTCAGCTGTTGTTAGAGCCTTCCTTAATAGCTCACACTTTATTCTTAAAAATGTCGTACGTGATTTTATCGGCAAGTATTATGAGTGGCAAGTGGCACTGAGGCAGACCATTGATCGGCCACTCGTCGATACAGCACACTCAGCGCTTATCGACTCCGTCACTTACCGCTTTACAGCGCGATGCATCTCGATGACCCTCCACAGAAACAATGAGACTTTCAACCTTTTCTAGATGCGGGCGGGTAGAAAAGCGTTTTAAGTAATACATTATTTTCGTGCACATATCCTAACTGTAACTTTCTTTCACCCCCGAGGCAACATTGGAAAAATTGATAAGGTTTCGTACCACAAAAAGAAAAATGTAACCCTTATAGGATCATTTTCTTGTCAGTCTGTCTGTCTGTTTGTCAAGACCCTTTATCTCGAAAACGCGTGGAGTTCTTGTTGAAATGATTACCAAATAGTCTACGATCCCTTGGAGCTGTACAAAAGTTTTAAAAAGCTTTCTAAATTTACGCATCAAAAGATATGCCCGTTTACGTTGCATTTCTCGTACACTCGCAAAAGGAATCAAACCTACAGAATATTTTAGAAAATTTGCCAAGCAGCAATATAAAAAAAGAAAAAAAACTATTAAGGGGGAAAATCTGAAAGCACTAAACTTGTTGAGTCATGACAAAAAAAAATTAAATTATGATTGCTCTTCAATCAAAATCAAAAGTCATTTACTAAAATTAGGCTGATAATCAGCACTTTTTGAACGTCACATTACAAGAGACAGTCCTACAAAAACGCCCTGCTCTTCGCTACTTTCTAGTATTTTAGCTGGGAAGAAGAAGTGGCGGAAAATACTCCCTAGCAACACATCTGTCTCTCAGGTTAGAAGAACCAGATTTTAAACAACACAATATAGTTTTCTTATTGTTAGAGAAACGTTCGGTACTTCATTGGTTACCTACAAGTTTGTACGAGTCCAACTCACACTTGTCCGGCTATATCATCTAATATATAAAATTCTCGTGTCACAGTATTAGTTCCCATACTCCTCCGAAACGGCTGGACCGATTTAAACGAAATTTTGTGCACATATCGGGTAGGTCTGAGAATCGGCCAACATGTATTTTCCGTTCCCCTAAGTGAGCAGCGGGTGAAACCGCTGGGCGAAGCTAGTAATTATATAAACATGTTCGTTACATTACGAAGATTTCTTGCAGTACTTTTGTATTATGCGTTGGATACAATCGTGTTGTTTCACCCCTTGCGGGAGGATCTAACATGTAAAGTTCTTTAAGTATAAGAATCTTGTATCTTTAGAAGACTCATTAGGTCTCAAACTCACCAAAGGGTAGGTTGGTTTCGAGATCTTTTAGGCCTCCAAAGCACAGCTGAAAGTTCTTTGAAAATGACGGCGCAGGGAATGTTAATAGTAAGCTACCTTTTCAGTTTTTCGTACAGAATTACGAAAGCTATAATTGCATTGCTATAGCGAGGAAAACTTATAAGAACATGTTTAAATATAGGTGTGCCAAATTTCAGCTCAATCGGTTGAAAATATCTGTGTCAAAATTGAGTTCTAAGATTCCCCCCGAACAAACTTACATACATACATACATTGCAAGTTAAATAAAAGCTTGTAAAATAGTCGATACGTATTTAGCACAGAACCACAGACGATTTAGCAATAAATTTGTGATTGCTCAGTCACATATGAAGTCACGTTGCTCTGATTGGAATTACATTGAGGACAATAATGTTACACTCAATCGATAATAGACAACCATATTGTCGAAAATCGCAACTTTGTGACACCTCATAGCCCCTCCAAACGCACCTTTTTCCAGACGATTGCCTATCACCACCACTACCTGGGGTGACACACCCTTCTCTTTCCCACCAACACATATTCCATCGCCGTGTCCCCCTCTAGCATGCTATTTATGACTTATTAACTCCTCTAAGGTATCATGGCAACCGCTCCTACGCCGCTACACGATTTAATATAGAAAATTGTGAAGTCAAGCGAAAATAACTCAGGACACAGTTTATTAAATTCTTAATACGCGTGCCGATTCAAGTTTTAGAAGTTCATCAAGCAAGCTTATTAATTACTTAAATCACTACGTTTTCAATAATTGAAACGAATCAAAGATTAAATTATGAGTTACGAGTTTATAATAATTCGCTTGACGTTTTTTCGTGGACAGCAAAGAAGGGGTTGGAAGATTTTTGTATGAAACATGGAATACCTAACTTCCGCCATTTTAATTTTCAAAGTACTGGCCACATTTAACCCCTATATTAATCAGTAGATGTTATTAATACAAACAAGTTTTGGATGAGACCAAATCATCCAAAGCGTTCCGTTTTCGAGATATAAGCTATTAAAATTAAAATCTTTTCACGATGGCACAACCAGTATAACTTGGATTTTAATGGTCACGCATAAAACCCATATCAATTAATAGAAACAAGTTTAGTATGAAGCAAAATCGTCTAAATGTCAAATTTCGAAAAATAGTAGGTATGTATAACCCATCAAATAGATTTTTTTTTACTTTTTGACATGTACATATGTTGAAATCATAAGGCTTTACAAAATTTGTTCTTGTGCAAAATTTATTTGTATTGATTCCAGCAATTATACGGGTTTATTGCGTAGCCGTAGTTTTGCATAAAAAAAATGGTGGAAGTCAGGGAGGCCAAATTATTCAAAACCCTCATAAATAAGCACCTAACCTTTATCCTTACTAATATTATAAAAGCGAAAGTGAGTTTGTTTGTTTGTTACGTCTTTAAACCGATAAATAAATGGCAAAACCGATTTTGATAAATTTTGGTGAAGAGACAGTTTGGACCCTGGACCCCTTTAAGTGCGAAAAGGGGGAGGGAGGGATATTCAACCATCACGCGGGTCAAAGTTAGCGTTAACCCAAAGTAACTAAGCCACGCGGATGAAGTCGCAGGCGGAAGCTAGTTACATATATACCATATTCATTTCTAAAAGTATTTCTTCATTCACTACGTTATGCAAAGTCATAATCTAGTATCCCACTCAAATAAAGCTCAAACAAGTATTTTTACAATCTCAACTTAACAAAGTCAGAGGTAAAAAGAAAACGTTTATGTTAATTTTATTTTGGTATTGAATTTCAACAGTGGAAAGCAATACGGAGCCACAATCCGTATCCTCCCGTGGAAGATTGCGATGTTTGCCAACCGATCGCTCCTTGGGGACGCGACTCAACCAGTTTTCGCTCACGAAGCAATAAAATACCCCTAAACCCTCCGATATTTATTGAGAACTCACTGATAGAAAATACCAAGTTGCTGAATTATTAAATTTTTGTGTGGTAATGTGAGAATAGTGCTTGCTTGATGTGTGAAAAATGTGTTTTAGGCAAGCATGTGAGTACGCAGGTTAATTGCCACGATTGTGTAAATTTAAAATATTATTTTTTATGCAGTCTATGTTGTTTCAGGTCTAGCTGTTTGTGTATGTGCGTTTAAATGTTTGTAAACGCACCAGGAGAAATACTGGCGTGGGCAACGTTTAAAAAAAAAGTCAGGAACAAATGTAAAAAATTATACTAAAGAATATCATCGAAGAAGCACTAATGAAACCCCCAGAAAAATAAATAAATTCAAAGTGTTACGTACATTTACACACTCACACACATACATCCAGTCACACACAAACAGCCCTACACAACTCCAAACACTACACAATCATACACACACTTTGCGCTCACGTACATACTATTGCTGCTGCTGCTTACACGTTTTTGTAATGAAACATTGTAAAATAACCACAATGGATGAATGGTTAGCCCCAATAACGCAGGATTTTCCTAATAATGGCTAATATTCATGTAATTGAGTAGACATAATATGTAATATAGTACAAATTTCTTCTTCTTGTTTAATAAATATTTCTTATTTTTGAATTATCCCTACTTATGGAGTTAGCGTAATTTTGCATAATTATCACGGTATATAATAATAAATACCTATTTGATTTCAAAGTGTGGTATTAATTACAATCAATTATTTTACTTAAAAAGAAAGATGTAGTGACAAACGTTTAAAATAATGTGCTTAGCATTTTTTCGCTTGGCTGCAGCTCTCCTGATTTGAAGCAATAATGCGGCCTGGGGTGAAACACGCTTGTCTAGAAGAAACCGATTCACTCGAACTTTGAAAACACCCTGATTTTAATGACCAGCGAACAAAACTACAGAAGCTGCCAGTAAAGAAAAGCAAGATGGTTTGGTCATAGGTGAAAGGCGGCTAACAAAAAACATTAACAAGGCAGGTATGAGGGGCAACACCGCCGGTAGGGGATGTCCCAAAATGACATATTGGTGAGGTTCTTTAGAAAGGTCAGGTACACACACAACCAGCGTGCGTGTATGGAACCTCGAACCAACCCAGTCGACGCGGGAGACGCATCGTGACTGAGATGAACGGTGCGCAATGGGTAGCTCACCGCCCGTCCGTCCAATAAAGACAGGCCGTGTTGATGGCGCGTTAGTGTTCCACGCGCGCCTCCGAATGATGAGAAAGCAGAGGGGCCGGTCAGGGCTACCGCGTGCCGGGCTTGCGGGTTGTTCGAAAGAGATACCAGGGCCCCGGAACATAAAGGGCAAAAGAAGGAACATGGTTTTAGTCAGTAGGTACTAGTCTGATACCTCCTCACTCCGCCCAGAGCGAAAACTGTTATTTGATGATTTCCAATCCGCAAAAAAAATCGTGCATGTATGATGTATGAACGAGAACGAGCCAAAAGGATACAAACGAGTACATTAAGATAGCAGGTGCAATTCCGTGATTTCTTACTTTCAATGGATTAATTAAAAAATAATCCGAGCGCAAACTTATTGAAACTGGCTTCATCACTTGCAGCACCCAAAAAAGTTACATAAAGCTTTGTTAACTACCAACCTAGAGGGAAAAATATTCGTTTTAAAAAGCTTTTAGTACGCCATGTGAAAATCAATACTCACAAAAAGTCAGAACCTGAAGGCTACCATTGTCCTTCGCAAACGAACGAGACCGAACAGTTTTGCATCTCATTTCCTCTTTTCCAATACTAGTAATATCGACCGATGATACATAGCAACCATTGTAATAAATAGCTATATGTTAATGAGATTTCAGGTGAGGAGGCGGCGCTTGCAGTGGCCCCGCCCCTGCCAGCCATTGTCTTCCTCAAACCCACCCGAAATTGAATAAATTAACTCAAAATTTAATAACTCTATTAACGTTTTGTCGACGCAAACAACTTCTGACGTATAATAGTAAACGTTTTCAGGGGCGGGTTCGTTATTAGATTAGATACATTCGCTGTTTAGGGGGACGAGAAAGCTTTCCATACTGATTAATATCATGATCCAAATAAAATGGTACACAAAACAGCATTATTTTTATCTGATGTAAGAGCTTGTCAGCTTTTGTTAGAGTCACTTTGTATTATTTTTACTATTTTTAGGGGTCCGCACCTCAAAAAGAAAACATGGAACCCTTATAGAATCGCTTTGTGGTCCGGCTGTCTCTCTGTATTTTTGTCTGTTAAGACATTTTATCTCGGGAACGCGTAAAGGTATGAAGTTGTTATTTAAACCATATACTGAAATTTGTGGTCCTTTGGAGCAGTGACAAAATCATTGCTCTAAATCTAGTCTAGTCTAGTCGAAAGATATGACCGTTTTTGTTGCAAGTTTGTACAAAAACGTCGATGCACGAGTCCGATTGGAACTTTTATAATTTAGGAAAAAAACATTGTTTTATTTCATAAATAATTACCTTCCACTGGGCGCTCAGATCTCCCAAACCGTTATTCACCAGATAAGCCAAGTGCGGGTAGATGAATACAATAAAACACATACACAACTTAGACTCACACCTTTTAACATGGAGGTATGCAGAATTTTTGGGCTCTGTGGTACTCGTATCATCACATCTTGGAATGAAATGTTAACAAACTTTTATTCATTCTAGAACATCCCAATTATCTCACAATATTTTTCTTTGCCGTTTTGAAGACGGTAGTGGTTAAATACATGATTTACAGAAAATACATGATTGGGCTTAACCTTCAGCCTTGTAGCTGATAACGCTAGATATGCTTTGCTTGCACTACTTATTTTGTTCATTAATTTCATATAAACTTTACTGGTACACTCAATCAAACTCAGATCATTTATGAGCGAAAAAATCAAAATAGTGAAGCAGTCCCACACAATGCCCAAGGTACTTTTTTGGCCTAATATAAAATAATTAAATAATAAACTTTTGTCCGGCATCAACCCGCTACATTGCTAATATCTTTTAACCAGACAGATATGCTCTGACTTATGATGTGCTCTGGGTTTCTTTTGGCTACAAATCCAGCACAAAAATGGTGTTTTGCACATTGCATTTTAATAATACTATTTTGTTCGGCCATTTTTTTAAACAACAACATGACGTTGGAGTGATGAGCTGCTTCAAATTAAAAAACTTTGAATGTGCTTTTATTAAGTTTTAAAACAGCAAATTAAAATCAAGAAAAATATTTTATTATTAATTTCAATTAAATATAATTAATTTTATCAAATTTTAATTATTTTTTAATTTGAGTAAGAAATATGATTTCACTTGGATTTTTCATAAAGTTATAGATAAATTCATTTCGTCTCATTAATTAAAATAATTGTCAGCTCACCACGTAGTGGAATGGTGGTGTTCTAATTTTAAATTTTGGAACAAAAAAATTTTGGAAAGTCGTATTTTGTACCATTGTTTAAATAATAACAAAAAAGTTCAAAGATTAATTTTAATCATCCGCTGTCACTGAAACTGAAATAAGAACTGTTGACGGATTACTAAACAAAAATAGTTAAATATCCTCACACAACAATTTATTCAACAAGCTTTGAATTCGAACTCACGACAACTTTATCCTTGTCTCTTACTCAACGTTTTATAGATTTGGCTATGCCTCCCTTTAAAGTTGAACAAAAACATTGTATTTAGAAATCATAAACTGCTTTAATAAATAATGAACCTTCTATCAGTCAGCTAATTCACCCTAATCACAATTTTATAATGTACTCAAATGTTTTTATTAGCTTAATATTCACTAATTGTACCCAACATTTGTTTTTAAATACCTTTGTTACAACAAAACTATAACAACAGTGATAAATATTAATGTTTCTTCAGGCAAATAAAACTTTAAAAGCATAAATAAAAAAGACTAGAACCAACACAAATGAAGATTTTAAAGAAAAGTTGAAGGCTCTTACCTGAGATAAAGACTTTCCAGTACACCTAAGTAATACACCTACTAATATCTTTAGCTACACATTTATATCTAGAATATTGTAGTATATTCTAATTAACTTATCATTAAATTAATTACGATATTCAATTATAAGATATGTTAAAATTAGTTTGATATGTTATGTATTGATATTCTTTAGAGTTGTTGTTGTATTATATACAAGTGACTCTAATTCAATACGCAAACATTTATTTAAAATGTCTTTCTGGACAATAATTATGTTCTTTTTAAATATTATTTATATCCCGCTCATAGAAAACAGTCACACCGGGGGACCATCACTCTTATGGGGAAAATTAGGTACTGAAAAATTGAAAAAAAAACACTTGAAAAATGAAGAACCGTTATTGTAGTGGAAGTATTTCGGAATGTTGTTGTGGTAAGATAGTGTTGTTACCGATCCCACCCTTAAGAGTGATGCGCCCCCGGCGGGCGCGCCACGTGACTGCCGGCGTTGCTGAAGCTTTGTGTTTACATCCCCGGCTCCCCACCCCTCCCACGCGAACCACCCCCGCCGCCGTCCCATCCCCACCCATCATATTGTTCGCAATTTTACTGTTAAACAGGAAATCTGTTCAGGAAAATTCTCCGTGGAAAAATCCGGTTATGTTTTCCCTGTACCAAATGAAAATCATATTTCCACTGAATTGATATCAATGGTGTTTAACAAATGTGTTTTCTATCCTATATTTTAAAATGAGGCTAAATATAATCAGGCAGGTGTTAACATCGAACAATTAATTACTTAAAGAAGATCAACACAATAATAAACGAAAACAAAAATGTTCTCAAGAACATCGCAATTCAGTTGGCAGAGCACAATTTAAGTACAAGTAGTACAAACAAACCATTGAACAAATGACTTCTTAGCAAGTAAGTCTAGGTAACGACCCGACAGTGAGTCGAAGGAACCTTTGCTCAACTGGAAACTGAGATAAGGGGATTGACGCCATAAAAACAGAATTACCTTCACGCTGAGAAAATTGGGAGCGGAAAATTATTTATTATAGCTCTTATATTGGGTGCTAACGTGCCAATTATAGTTTCGAGGGGAGAAATATCATGCCTTGCTTTTACAATTTTTTTTTTTAAATAGATCTTATACCGTTAATGAGTAGGTATTACTGAAAACACTGTTTTGCTCTGTTATATGCCTTTCCTTAAATTATTATGATTAGGTTTTTGTATATTTTTTTCAGTTACGCTCGCGTTAAATTCGGGGTAACACAGTTCCCCTTGCGTCTTATTGATTTGTAATAGCAACGCTAAGATTTCCCTTTTCTTTCCTCTTTCTCCCTCACATTCCATTTTTTTTAAATTGGCCTTTTTCCGTCTCCTGGTTCCCAACTATCTCTGTACCAAAATTCATCAAAATCGGTGTAGCCATTAAAGCATGAAGAAGTAACAAACAAACAAACTCACTTTCGCTTTTATAATATTAGTAAGTATTTAATTATTTACTTTATAACTAGACATTGATTTATTCTTAAAACTTGTTACTTGGACAACAATACTTTACTGTTGACTGTGGAGGCTTGCAAATGGCTTCTCGTTGATTACGTTACGATAACTTTTGTGTTGTTAACTGTAAGCCACCCAAAAATAATAAAATAAAATGACATAGCAGTAATAACAGAACATTACCTGCTAAGATCTTTATACGAAATAGGTACATGAAACATTGCCACAATGTCCGACAACCATTGGCTACCACGCTGCGTGACGCGGATACGAAACAAATATTAGGTCTTTACCTAAATTAAAATATTTTTTGTTTGGCTAAGAATTCTAATTTCAAATTAATTTTACTTGAAAAACATGTGTTTTTTTTCAAAAAGTAGTCGTTTGTTTATTGATTAGTGTTACATTTTCGTCGCATTTCAATCTTTTTCGTCATCATGGATACGTTAAAAATTCGAGCAATTATGGAATATGAGTACCATCGTGGCAGCAACGCGGCATAAGCGGCACGCAACATCAACGACGTTTACGGAGCTAACACTACAAAAAAACGCACCACCTGTTATTGGTTTGCTCGCTTCCGTTCTGGAAATTTCGAGCTGAAAAATTAACCTCGTGGTCGTCCGAAGACTTTAGTCGACAATGACGAATTAAAGGCGATTGTGGAAGCTGATGATACACAATCTACGGCTGAATTAGCAGCAGCTTTCGACGTTAGCGTCAAAACAATATTGGTCCATTTGCGTCAAATTGGCAAGGTAAAAAAGCTTGAGAAATGAGTGCCCCACGAACTCAATGATCGCCAGCGCAAGTACGCGTCGAGGGGACGTGCCTTGCACTGCTCAACAAACACACAAATTAAGGAATTTTGAACCGCATTGTTACCTGCGATAAAAAATGGATTCTGTTTGATAACCGCAAGCGCTCAGCAAGTTAGTTGGATCCTGGTTCAGCATCTTAACAATGCCCTAAACGAAAACTTACCCCTAGAAAAGTGATGTCACTGTTTGGTGGTCTAGCGCCGGTGTGATTCATCACAGCTTCTTACCAAACGGCGTGAGCATTACTGCAGATGTGTACTGTGAAGAACTGAACACAATGATGGAGAAGCTGGCACATCTCCAACCAGCATTGGTCAATCGCTCGTCTCCGCTGCTCCTGCACGACAATGCGCGACCTCATACTTCACAGCAGACGGTCTCCAAGTTCCAAGAACTGGGGTTGGAAGCTCTCCGTCATCCGCCCTACTCACCAGACCTTGCGCCTACAGACTACTACATTTTCCAGAATTTGGATAACTTCTTGGCGGGAAAAAAATTCAATACCCGAGTGGCAGTACAAAATGCTTTTGAAGAATTTTTGGCCTCCCGTCCAGCTGATTTCTTTAAGGAGGGCATCAATAAACTGCCTCTGCGTTGGCAAAGATGTATTGATTGCATGGGTGATTACTTTGATTAATACAAATAAAAAATACATGAAAAAATTCCTTTAATTTTTTTCATACAAAACGGCTATTTCATAGGTAAGACCTATTATTTATACGCGCCAACGATACAGGAAATATCCTGTGCAGCAATACCAAAACAAATAACTTGAACCGATTTCTGTAGTTAAAAGAGAAGCAATAAAGTTGCTACGTTTTAAAAGTAGAGATCAGTAATAGCCGATAGCTGCACAATTATATGAGTAATGGCTGGCGTCCATTAGCGGCATATGACGACACCGTCGCCGTCGTTCGCTTGTCTATCACGCAATCTGTGTAATTGTTCCTATCCTGTGCCTATTGTTTAAAGCTTGGATTTAGTTGAAATATATTCTAGATTTATTTGGATTAACTGTTATTTATTTCGCTTTAACTCAGGCAAATTACCCATGGTTGATGATGGTTGTTTTATGTTCGTATAATTGTCCAGGACACAAACCCAATATCCAAATAATCCATTTTTTATAGATGGGAAATCGTCAAATAACTTCTCCGTCTCTGGGCGCAGCGAGGGCGAGAGTCAGATTTTTACTAACTAAAACCCACCCATGTTCCTTCTTTTGCCCTTTATGTAACGAGACCGTGTTATATATATTTCGAACTACCCAACAACCGCAGCAGGCCTGGCAGGCCCTTCTGCTTTGCTGACATCTCTTAGAGCCGCGCGTGAAACACTAACGCGCTGTCGACACTGCGTCCCAATTATAGGAATATTTTTGAGAGATTGAGATTATTTATATCCTGGCATCTTGAGTAAAAATAAATCTGGTGACAATGCTTAGGAGACTGCTCTGGCTACGCAGCATTGATTGCCCCACGAAGTACTCAATGAAAACAGTTAGATTACAAGACCCCATTCGTCTGGAAGTTTAAAAACGTATTGGTTAACCAATTGTTATCTTTTTCACCTTTTCATGTCAATTGACTACCTATATGTAGTTCATATGTAGCTAACTAGGCAGCTCTTTTTTTTTGCCTCGTTCCAATCCTGGAATATTGGTATACTGGTCCAGCTTGTGCATTATAAACACAACACTCCACACTGTCACTTTGTTGGGATGGGTCAATATCAATCCTATTTGGCTAGATTTTTTCAACAGCGGTAATACTATTTTTTAATAAATAGTCGTGGATCTACTCAGCATGTTGCATTCCACTGCCAAGTTTCACCATAAAAACTTTTTCTTTGCTATCCACGCACCCAGACACTTTTGTGCAGTTAATTACAATCGAAATGATCTAAATTCTTTCTCTTGTGATACCAAGAGAAAGTCGTTTTCTACGATAACTTACTGTAAGAATGCGGTGAAATGATTAAAATGGATTGTTGTAATATTCCTAAAAACTTTTTCCTAACTGCACAGTGGGGCATTTCGATCCGTTTGATTAAATTCAGAACTCCGCCCACAACCCTTTTCTGCATCACGCTGCGTCGTAAAACATTGTTATTTGTTCCGGCATAATTAATTTGTAACCTTTTATGCATTTTTTATGAAATAGTATTTATGGAATGAATGAATGAATGAATAAACTTTATTTCGGGTGGCATAGACCCATAGAAAACTAATATTAAACATACACAGACACATTAAAACAGATTCCCTATCATTAAGAAACAGATTTATCATAAAAAATAAATAGCACTTATTGTGATATTGTACCTATATTAAATTACTCTTTACTCTGTCATTTTTCCATAAGTTTTTGCGAAACATTTAATAACTACTTTCCTGCGAAAAATATCCAACTCGTCTAATTAAAAAAAACACTCGAAAATTACAAGAAAATCTAAAGTTACTCCTACACTCGTACTGAAAATATCAAGTCAAAGAGTTCCAAGAAACTGTACTATGTAGAGTTAAGTGCTCTCTAATTACATAGGTACCTACCTGGCATTACAAAATTCCAAGCCTTTGAACCTACGCATGGTATAACTACTAGACACCGGCTCCACCGCCCACTGACGCGGAAGTGACTGTTCAAAGAAAAGCATATAAGATTGTTGGTTTCATTTGTGTCAGTAAAAGATTATTGTCATTACCTTTTTTCCAAAGGGACACAATTTATTTGAGGTTGGCATTGTATATTTTCTTCTTCCATTCTTCTTAATTAATCAACATCTCACGAGCCCTTTTTAGAAACACTTTCCTTTACACATTCCATCCATCGTGTCTCTGGTCTTAGCTTAGCTAACTCTTTTTGCCATCCACATTCACAACAGTGACGTTATAAAAGTGAAATGGTTATTTAAATAGTTAGTACACACCGCGAGAACTCTCTTGAACCACAAAATAAAGTCGTATTTAGGTACTATACTGCTTTCGCTGTAGCATGATGCGGGTGACATTAGTACAATGTACCATTCCTCAACCTGGAACGTTACCTCAATTTCAGATCATGACTGAAAGTCTGGCTTTTCCCTGAATATCACAGCCGTATAGGACTACCCACAGATATGTTTAGTAACGGAAGCTAATTAATAATATTAAGCGCCAAATATATATTTTCATCTAATGTCACCCGCATCATGCTATACCAAAAATAGTATAGGTCTATAAACTCGCTTCTCGCTAGTCGCCGATGGTTGGGCAGGTTCCGTAGCCACCTAATACCAACCAACGCTGCTTACGGAGCGTTTACCGACGGTTTCTGTGCTGCAAAGCCTCTTACATCGTAAGCTGGTCTAATTGGTATGCTCTAAGAGATATTATGAGTGAGTGTCGGCTCGTTAGCAGATATTGATAGACATCAAGGGCTACAATAGAACATTCATAATTTTTTTTTGCTTTTCAGTTTTAACAAAGGATGTTGTTTTCTAATGTGGAAAAGTTATGTTTTCAGATGAATGAATTTAAAAAAATATAGGATATGTAAAGCAGAAAACAGAAAATCTTTAGGGATCTGTAAAATTAAATACGTTCTAATTCTAAGACGATTATTTACTGATAATAATTGACATAAGAAATAGAACGTATTTATTTTTTCCTTATTTAAAGTCAAGCCACTATTTCAATTGGGCCATTATAAGACTACTTTTGAAAGTCAAACTTCAAAATAAAGAAAATAAAATTCTTTCTATTGCATGCATTTACGCATCACCAGTCTACTAAGAAAGAATTTAAAGACTAAGTTTAACGTCGAAAATTGACACCCGCATATTTAAGCAACTTAACGAAATTGAGTTAAGTCATTTATTAAGAAACCATTTTTTTATGTAGTCTAGTACTTAATTGCTTGAAGTCAGAACTTTCAAAAGTCATAAAAAATTGCATTGCTTTGTTTAACGGTTCTTTGATTAAATTGTATCTATTGCATAAGTAATTGCTTAAGATCGAGTAATTACTTTAACCTTTGTTATCATAAACAAGAAAAATAAATTATCATAAACCAAAGTCACGTGTGTACCGTTGGTAAACACAATCTATAGCAGATTAAAAATAATGATAACCAAAACCAAGCTTATTAAGAGCTATTACATTCATAACGGGTGGTGAATTCCTTATTGAGACCGTCGGCAGACAGCCCGCGGACAAATCATTAATACGAACCGGTATTCATCACCATGGCGGCATTCACATCCACTGAATGCTATCCCGAAATAATCTCAGTAGGGTTCGGAAAAATACTTGCGGGGTTCCGAAGGCGCGGGATGCGGGCTGCGGGGTGCGGAACAACGGGCTCGTTACGTAAGTTCCGGCGGATGTCGCCTCGTGATGCATTGTCGACGCCTCGGAGGGTGGACATCGATGTTTTTATTTTCATCACAAACATTAATATGTTCATTCGACTATACTTTATTTATTACGATTTTGCGATACGCTGAGCGAAACAAATTGCTGGACAGCAAATTATTTATTTATTTCTGTGTGAGATGGTTACATGCGCTTGTTTTTTATTGTCCACATCGTTGTTCATGTCTTTTTTTTTCGGATGGGAAATCATCCAATGACTTCCCCCGCTCTGGGTGGAGCGGGGGGGCATGTCAGACTTGAACTGACTAAAACCCACCCATGTTCCTTCTATTGCTCTTTACGTTCCGGGGCCGCGGTATCTGTTTCGAACAACCCGCAACCCCGCAAACCATGTCTTGAAATGTGTTTTAAGTTAAGCAGTTTCCTTGTACTTAAATCTTAAAATGTTGTTTTATTATGCTGGTTTCTGTATGAACATAATTAAATTAATTAACTACAATGTTAATTTCTACCCAATTCATCGATCAACGAGAGCATTTTCTGAATCGATAACAAAACAATTAAACAATAATGTACCTACAAATATTCCTAAGTAGAGTTAGTCCCTCAGCAATCACCAATTAAGGCTAACGTCTTGACATTCATCCCGAAGCACCAATAATGATTACATCACAAAATAATTACGAGCGCTCAACACATCAGCAGCTGTCCACGGTATGGGAAAGTAATAATGTGGATGCAACGGAGGTGTCTTTTCGGTCCATCCCCTCGGGAAATCACGGTAATCCGCGATGTCGACGGCGCGCCGGCTAAATCTCTGTCGAACGTAGTGCTGTGACACCGCAGATACAACCTCATAATTGATATCGGAATATTTTATTCAGGGAATATATAATTAAGTAATCAGTACATAGAAGCTGTGGTACTTAGGAAGGATGTTTTAGTCTAGAGTTGCCAACCGAGCCGTTTTTTCTATTTAGCAGTTGTAACATTGGTATAATAATTTATTCTTATTAAAATGAACTTTAAGATTACCTCAAAACATGTGTGTGAGATAAACGATAAAAAAATATCGCCACTTAAAAAAAAACTTTGTCTGAAAACATGTTTTTATCCTCATCTCTAGCTAAACCGCAGCTGAATCCAGAGATCACTGTGAATGGGCTCTGATGAATCATACCCGTTCACACGGAAAGATATACCACGCATTAGAGATCCGATGTACAAACCACCATAGATGGGACTTAAATCTACAAAGATGTTTGCTTGCTCTATAAAATATAAAAACAGTTTTAAAAAAGATATATGTTTGTCTTTTTCTTCTTCAAAACCTTTGTGATTTTATGAAATACTAGCTGGCTGTCGGCTTCGCCCGCGTGATATCTCTACCTCTGTGCAAAATTTCATCAAGATCCTTTCTGCCTTGAAAGAGTAACAAACATCCATCCTCACAAATACTCGCATTTATAATATTGTAACCATGTCGTAAAACCGTAGTGACATTGACTGCTTTTATCCATTTTTCGAATAATTACCCAATTAAAATCACCAGCACCTAAATGTGTCAACGTCAGTTAATATCAACCAAGTTGATAACGAGCTCTTCTACGTAATATCCGAGATGACAATTTTTGAGTTGGAGAAGCGACGGGGACGTCCAGACTCATAAGTCTTCATTACTCTGTGCCGAGACCGAGTTTGCTAGCGTTGCGAAACTTTGAGGCGTCGATACGCTCTAAAGCTTTGCCACGACTTACACGCGTGCAGAAACAATCAGATAAACGCAATATCTTAGAAGTTGCCACGAGGTCAACCGAAGACTTGCAGAGTGTGGCTATGGCACTTTACCACACCGTAGTGCCGCGATGTCTAAAAACAAGCTGCCGTAGTTATCCAGAAACCTCTGACGACCATGCCTTTAACTGAGTCAATCAACCGTAGATCGTAGTTACTAACAACAAAAAAAGTGACAAGCGCGTATCACTCGCTGTACCAAGACTTGGTACGTAATATAACACGTTAGCAAAAAACAGGCCAATTATTGCGAGTCGGACTCACGCACCGAGGGTTCTGTACAAACTTGCAACATAAACGGCCATATACTTTGAGTGCGTAGACTTACAGGGTTGATTTTGACACAGCATCAAGGGGCCACAGACTTGAGTATACGGTTTTAATTTCGACTCGATACCTGGAAGCATTCCCGAGATAAATGTCTCCTGAGATAAATTGACAGAAAGACACACAGATGAACAACAAAGTGAGCTTATAAGGGTTCCGCTTTTTCATTTTCAGGTGCAGAACTGCAGAACCCTAAAATCAACTTTAACATATGTGAATCTCTTGTAAATTATAGAATCAATATCTTAAATTAACCAGAACTAACTAAGCATACAAACTAAAAATAGACACAAACTAATAAAAAATATCTTAAAGATGTATGAACTTAGTAATTGTATTGTATTTCTTAATTTTGTACCTAAGTATTATTTAGAATGAGCTGTAATTTTAATTATTTTTAACGTTTTTTTATTATGCGTGTGGTCTCCTGTAAGTGCTGGAGTTCACTTACCTGATAAGTATTGTTTAAAGCCGAAACACCTGTCCAGTATTTTTATATAAAGAATCTATGTACAAAATTTCAAAACTGTATCATGAAAAACCACAAAGTTATAAGCTTGTTATGTTACCTGGATATCCGTACAAATACACTGTCACCAACGGCGCACGGCGTCCCTGCGCCGCGACTGCGACTCGCGCGCATTTTTTTTGCCGAGGTCCGGCCGGGTGTTTTGTGCGCTTGCGTACTAAAATTAGGTACTTAAAGTCGCATGGTGTCCATTTTATAAACTTTTTTAAATATTTTTGGAAAAAATTATAAAATGGCGTAAAAATGATTGGAATCGATTCAGTTACTTATTCTGAACCAATTATATTCAGGTTTCGCATATACTAAAAATAATATTGTATTTGTATGGCCTACAAATCACTCACGACACAGGAGAAATAAAAGGTGTGGGACAACGTTAAAAAAATTGAACATATTTATTACGTTTCATGATCTCTGATCTGATGTTTAAAATCCTAAATAAATCAATAAAAGTCTCGTCGCAACTCACATCGCCCGAGGTCGTGCACGGGCCGTAAAGATGATCCGCTGTCAATGTCCACCCTCCCCCTCCGATGGTTTGCTTTTATCCTTCTGTTGCATTAAAAACTGCAATTCATTGTTTAAAGTATGTAGGGTCTTGTAATTCGGTTAAAATGAGACATCCATATAAGAGCTAGTTTGCACTGAAATTAATAGAGACTTTTTACAAGTTCCACGTATCCTAAACTTTTTAATGTACGTGGACATCTATTCCATTTAACATAATGTAGGTAGATACTAACCGCCAAATCTATAAGTACAAACAATAAATATAACTCTAATTTTAAATATTTATACACTAATCGCCTCAACGACTGCCGTAGGCACTAGTTCCACTTAAAGCTGATGTTGACATAAACAGAATACAGAAATACTACTAATTATATTTACTACTTTTGTACTTATATTTATACTTATTGTAGATATATACAGCTGAACAACAATTTTACAATATGACTCATATTTTATGATCAAAACAGCAAAAATCTGAAGCAAAATACACTGGAAACATACAACTGAAACAATCTATTCTATAAAATCCAACTAGGTAGGTGCAGCTGCTCATATTTTATCCTAAACACTATTCCATCATTTTGTATCAAAAACATAATCACGCATTTAATGTCCTTATCATAATGAGAGTTGTTTGTCCTAAAAGCAAAGTTAAAACTTAATACATCACAACTGGGGAGTCTCATTAAAAGTGACGAATCATTAAGGAAACCAGCGACAGCGGGATAATGTTTCCTATTATAATTACTGCTTCTATAGGTATGAAGAGATTTATGATAATAGAAGACTATAGACAAAAAGTTTATGTACCTACTTTGAGTTTAATTTACTACGTACTTGCTAGATTTTACTTCATGCCTCAATTGAACGGAATTCGATTTACTGTACAAAAGTACACATAAACTGGATTGAGCTTTAGGCTTTGTCGGCAATGTTTACGATATTTAAGTAGGTGTTAATTATCGCCCTTAGGCTAATACATTCATTTAAATGACGAAAATAATAAGGTTCCAATAATAATGTGATATAAAAAATAGGTAACTTTACAGATAAAACCTAAAATCATTTGAGTACCTAAAGTATGTGTTTTTAAGTAATTTTCAATGGCATGTTCACTTTTATTTTATGATTGTTAATTCCTGGACTATAAAATATGCATTTACAGGCATAGCCACTTAGCAATAACAGTTAGTATTAAAACAGTTTATCTGCAATTTGAATAAAATCCCCCGATAAGCCGAACTCCACACACATCAGCATTCGTACAGCGTATCCATCATTATCATATTGAGCGAACATTGGAAATGAGGAAGCGAGTGAGTGTGCCGGGAACAGCCGGGAGGCGCAACGATATTGCTGTTTGCCATCAACAAATATTTGGACGACCGGCCTCCCGCCCCGCTACTTACTGGAGTTAAATCAATATTTAAATAATTTCAAACTTTGATTAATTTGCAGATATATTGTTTGCATTGATGTCGTCAGGTTCGGATTAGCGACTTGGTAATGTTATTGCTTTATTCAATGTTTTATCCGGAATATTTATGCCGTGTGCATTTTTGAGAATGTCTAGGTGAACGGTACCTATCAATATAATTCGTTATTAATACCTACCAATTATTTTTTAGAAATAGAAGAGTAACCTACGCAATGATTCACGAATAATAATGTCCAATATTGAGTTTGTTATTTATTATAAACTACTAGCTGTGCCCAGCGGTTTCACCCGCTGCTCAGTTAGGGGCATGAAAAATAGATGTTAGCCGATTCTCAGACCTACCCGATATGCACACAAAATTTCGTTCAAATCGGTCCAGCCGTTTCGGAGGACTATGGGAACGAAAACTGTGACACGAGAATTTTATATATTAGATTAAAAACCTCAGTATCATCAAGGGAAAATTTGCTGTTGTCCTTTACGGTCGTAAAGGACAACAGCAAATTTGATTTGACTGATTACCTTCTCCACAGTCTCTGAGTTCCTTTACCACAGTCGCATATGGTTTTGTCTAAAATGATACTGCCACAATATTTTATTTTATAGATACAAACAACGCGACCCTGGTGATTTGGCAATTTACCAAACTTCACTTCATCAGATACATCTGATGATTTCGTAAGTTGAATTATATAAGAAACAATCCTCTCGGAATGGTAGTGAAAATAACATAAGTCTCTAGAAGAACCCCTCGGTCACGATACATACGAAACGACTTAGATTTAAAACACTTAAGTCGGAATAGATAACAAGGTGGGCAGTGTGTCGAAGGAATAAATAAATAAATAGGTGCCCATTTATTTAAGCAATTCAAATTACGCATACTCGTATAAACGTTACAGGGTGCGAGCATCGCAAGGACATGCTTCTAAACTGTGGCTATTAACCGGTTTTAGGGTATGAATGTTTTATGCGGCTCAGTGTCACTCGGCTCCCGGGGGAAGGGTACGTACAAAACTCTACTAGCACTTAATTAAGGGGTAGCTTCGGAGGGAATAGATTTTAATTAATATTACGTGGTGATTCGCTCTACGGCCTTATTGTTTAGTCCAGATTGAAAAGTATCTTTTGAAATAAGGTTACCGTTTCTGTAGGCATTTTTATTTTATGTCTTTTGTTTCATAAATTGACACTGCCTAGAAATAAAGTGAATATGCAAAAAAACAGATTTTGTATTTGTAGTAGTAGTTACAGTCTACGTAAAAACAAACTTGTTTACCATGCAACATCCCTGTATGCATGGTTAAGTATGTCTCAATATAAATGTTCCAGACTATCTAGTTTTTTTATTTATAGCATGGAGGACTTACAGCTATAAATAAAAATTGGACAAAAAGAAAACCATAGCCAACAGATAACCGTTTACAATTATTTATTGAAAAAATACTGTTACGCTAACAAAGAAGAAATATAACCAATGATTATCCATTTATCTAATATTTACTTAGTCCAAACATGAAACCAAGCCATGTAATTTACATCTAAATACAGAGTGATTTTTGTCTTAAAAGAAAATTAACTATTTCACTGCCAAACAAACTTAACAACTCATTCAAGACTTCCGAAACTCTAGGAGCGTAAGAAGACAAAGAAAAGCGAATATTCTTTTAAGAATTTAAATAAATTTCCTTTAGAGAGGGAGACTACGCTCCCGTTACAAAAAGGAAAACGAGAGCTAATAAAAATGCCAGAGCTAAAACGTGCAATTTTAAAACAGTGACTAGTAAATATAAGATCCGTTTTTACCTTAATTCATATCCGTGAAAATGAGTTCTATTTAAAACATTGCTGTGAATTAAGTTAAAAGTTATTACCTATTAGTATAGTGGGTGACTACTGACTTAATATGTTAGGTTAGGTTATTGTCGTCTATTCTAAAAAGGCAACTATAAAAACATCTGAACAACATAGGTACATGTATTTATTTGCTTGCTTCTCAGCAGCTCTACCACCAAGGTTATTTTATTATCCACATTCTGCAGTTTTTTACTACACGAGGTGTACCAATTCGGTAAAAATCTTCATAAAAGAGTCATGAAAGCCGTTTCAAGACGTACCAGTTTCAAACGAAAACGTAAGTTGCTTCGCATACTTATATCTTTTGTTGTGTGTCATTTTCGATGGAAACTAAAGTTCAATGGATTACATCACACGATTGGCGTCAACTGCACGCATCTACTTCGATGGTAATTACATGAATTCCTCGATTCGCGTCAACTTCACGCGATGACCAAGTACGAGTCGTTAATACGCTCTTGAAGGTAAAGTGGGCTTAAAAAAGTTCCTAAAGCTAAGTTCCTTTTTTTGTAGCGTCTATTCAAGACGGTACAAAAATAAATATCATTTGCAGTAGATTAAAGAACGACCAAGTAAAACGGTATATTTTGGGCCACGTTTGGTTGCCCTAGCCCGGATCTACTGTGCTTTTGGGAAAATCGACCACTGACCGCAGTTGGGACATTATAAGCTGATAATGCTAAGCAGCAGCATTCTCGATGCTAATGGTACCTAACGAAGGCCAATCGCAACTCTTATTTATTATTAAAATAAATAACAAATTGCAGTCATAAGGTGGTCAAGTGTGCAGAGGTCAAGGGGCATGCAGCGCAAGAAGCGTCATTATCTGATGATAAACTTCTAAATAGCAGTCTCTTTATTACCATTCCTATTCAGCGCCATCAGTGCAAGATCGGCACCCTCCCATTACTCCCATTAGACGTAAACAAACAACACTTGAGGGCTCTCTTCACTCTCTTATCTTGGCAATATCGATCTTTTGCTTCACTCAACAAACATCGAATCGATTATTGCCTAACAATAGTTTCGTAGTGTTGATTTATTATAAAGAACCTGGATTAACACAAAGGCAACTTTTTATCTCGACCTAGGGGAGTGAAGCCACGGGACGCAGCTAGTACTTCAAAAATATTATCTTCTAAATATTGAAAATATAGATTCTTAATTTTAATTTGTGATAGGAACCCCGTTCCCTACATGCACAGTCTAGTTGTTTTACCGTATTTATAAGTATTGTTCTAGTCTTTGGCCTTACACATCTACACTATAAAATGCCAAAAAGTATAGCTAAACCTTTAACCTCACTGCTCCGTAGCGACCACCCTCTGGACGAAAAAGTCCACCGTGGCGATTCGTCACGCGGTCACACAATCATTAATTTCTATAGAAAAATACGCCCGTGCTTTTACAGCTCTTTCGATAACATCAAAACTACATTAGAGCCTTTTTTCATGTTCTTTTCCCTTACATTTAAAATACCATGTGGGTCCTTACCAAAAAGGGGAACCCATAGGACCGTACAAGTATGAGATACCAATGACAATCGACTGGAAAAAATATCTTCAAAAATTGAAAGACAATTTTAACCATGAACAAAAGATTATATGAAATGATTTATGGATGGTATTTTTTTGGTTGTTGCTGACGATTTAAAGATCATTAAAGCAATGTGCACTGTGAACGACTATTTGTCATTGCAAGTGGACCTAAATAGACTGACTGACAATTGCACTATAATTAAATTGCACCACAGTACCCCTAAGTTAATTTTAGTAACAGATCTGGGTATTATTTTTGATAGTAGGTAAGCTATCCTTGGGTCAGGGTCTTTAAGCTGTACGGGTTTGTAATGAGGACTTAACGAATTACGGAGTTCAAGTGTGTCCCAACCTATCTGTATCTTTACAAAACACTCGTTCGTTTTCATTACGAGTACACCTTTGATCAAAAATGTAGGATAGAAAAAGTACACAGACTCTATTTGGAACCCTTCTACCAAAAGTAGGCTTGATTGAGGAGGTTCAGCGAAAGACCCTCCGTACCATGTAATATAGATGTCATAGGACAAAGTCTTTCTTGTCGTATACCCAGTTACTTGATAAGTACAAGCTTATCAGCTTGGAAACCATTGCAATTAAGTGTAATGACAGAACATCTTACGAGCATGATGCCACTGCCTATCTGACCTCCACCACCGGTTTTTCCAACTGGGGTACAGACAGGCCTTGGTAATAAAAAGTACCCTAAACGCAATAATAAATACAATGGTTAGATAGTAACAATCTGAAGGCAAACATTGGGAAAACGAAAATAATGCATTTTAGTCAGCTTATAAATGCAGGTACACCTAACATTAACCATAAGGGTGAACCTGTAGGTGAAGTCCTATTTACAAAATTTCTTGGAAATCCCAGATTGAAACATTGTGCAAGAGATTGAATAAATCAGTATATGCCCTACATGAACTCAGAAAGGTCTCAAATATAAATACGTTGTTAGCGGCTTATCATGGTTTAGTTGCTTCAGTACTGAGGTATGGTGTAATTTTCTGGGGAAATTAGACGGATATTGAGATAATTTTTAAATCTCAAAAACGGTCCTTAAGGACTATTTTGGATTTTTGGGCTTCAGATGGTCGAAACCTGTAAACCGTTTTTCCAGGAGTATAACATTCTGACTCTCCCAAGTCTGTATATCTATGAGATCTCAATATTTGTGAAAACCAACAAAAACCTATTTAAATTAGCATCAGAAATAAATAATAGGCAACGGGACGCACTTCGCCTCCATGTACCCCGAACATGTACCTCTTTACCTCCTGTAATCTTCAATAAATTACCTAAAGCAATCAGGGCAATGAATGCGGCCCTATTTAAGAAAAGTCTGAAAAAAAATCTGATTAACAAATGCTACTATAACTTGAATGACTTCCTCAATGATAATTTTGATAAACTAAAGACCTCACAGTGACATCAAGTAAAATTAATTATATGAATTATGCATGTACCTACCTCTTAATAACTAATCCGTTAATGTACTTTAATAATTCTAGGAATGAAATTGAAATAATCTAAATATTTTTATTATTTATAAAATAATTTATTCTCCACTATGACTTCAACTTATTATAATTGTATCGTGCTTATTTCATTTAATTTTATTTTATTTATTCCAATGTCTATCTCGATTAATTTATTAATAACTATGACTGTTTAAATTTTGCATGCGTTACGGTAGAATCACTTGATACATGTAATTCTTATAACACCATTGTAACAGTGTATTCAGCAAAAAATTAATGATTTGATTAGATTTGAAATTCGACGCAAATTTCTGGAGGCAGGCCAATGTACTATGTGATAATATTATACATAAACATTTTGATGCCATTGATCTGACGACCTAGGTGTGTTATTCGGTACTCCGTACTATTAATGTGCGTAGAGGTTGTGCTAGTAGTAGCATGTTTGCGGGAAATGCATGTCAGACAAACTCTGACCTTAAGGTAGGTAGCCATACGGCTGAGCCGGGGCTACCGCACGATCTCCGGCGTGGCGGCGAGCCTCCTTACCAGATTGATAACGTGGGATCGGGAGGCGATAGTCCTCGCGCGCCTGTATGAGTGGCACGCAGAGGCACTATACCGGGGGGGGGGGGGGGGGGAACTCCGCTGCCGCGGCAAATCCGTAAGCGGACAGACCTCTTTTGGTTTGGCTTTTGATGCAATCTTATGGTGTCATACATAGAGAAAGTGACAATTGCAACCCCGTGTAAAAACAAAAGTGGCGATGAGCCCTTCTATGTGGAGTGGCTGGAGAGGCACCAAGCCGTCCTCACCTACCGCCTGACGCAGGTCCTCGTCGCCGGACACGGAAGTTTCGGGAGATTCCTGAAAATAATAGGGCGGGAGAAAGCGCCCGCGTGTCACCGCTGTGACGATTGCTCGGAGGATACGGTGGAGCAAACTGTCGCATCCAGAGAAAAAAATACACTATGGACACATATCTACATATAAAGTAAACAACTTACACTAGGTTCAATTAAAACTAACATAAATCAGTGGACACTCTTGCAGCCTTTGTTTCACAAAACAGGCATACAGCGTGACCAAATTCAAATTCATTTAATTGTCTGAATATGGTACATTTTTATGGTCTTAAATATAAACAAAGGTCTCATCATATTCTGCCACTGGGGACGTGCAAATATTTGGTACATACAAAAACAAAATTTTAAAATAAACATTAAATAGGAAATAGAAATTACAGTTATTGGCATGTCAATAAACCGATTTTGATGATTTTTTTTAAAGTGGGAAATTGGGGATAAAGAGGGAAGAAAAGGGAAAACTTAGCTTTGCTATTACATTTAATAAGGCGCAAGGGCAAAAACTACAGGTACGAGGTAACTGCAAATCAGGAAAGGGAAACTGTGTTACCCTGAATTTAACGCGGGCGAAGCCGCGGGCAAAAGCTAGTCATAAATATAAACATATTGACAAATTAGCGTGAAAGCTCCACTCTGGAGCTTTTAACTCTATGGTGGGTACATCATGAACATGACACTGTCTGGCCTTTATAAAGCTATGAGGTTGTCTTAAACATAATTTCTCAAGAAAAGTAGTGTGCTAATGTTCAGTCACGCCCGCTCAATTTTGCAACCGGGCTTATAACATTCAATTTAAAAAAAAATTGTTCTCGTCTGGCTAACGGCGCGGCGGCGAGTACTTGCTCATGCATAACCAACGATCAGCGAGTCGCGTAATGATAATCGATGTTATCAACTCTGCTGTTAACAGCTGAGAAATATCTTGATTTGGCACACGAGGTTTTCTATGTGGAATGTGTAGTCGGCTATCGTTGTCGAAGCTCTCTTTAAGCGGTTGGATCAAAGGGAAGGCAGTACTCTTCGATACGGCCCGCATTGTAAGGAGGTTCTATATTTTTAGATGTTTTATTTAATTACTTATTAAAAATGTAAAACTAAGAAGAAAAGTATGTACTAGGTACATAATAAAGAGAATAAATAATAATATGGGCAATGGCCTCTTCTCATACAGAGAAAGCATAAGCATTTATAACCACGGTTGCTCAAGACGGGTTGGCAATTTCAGACTTTTTATTAATTTTATAAGTACAGGTTTCCTCAGGATTTGCGATGTTTTCCTTCATCGCTGTCTGTGATGTCTTAAATAAACTTATCAATATTATGCAGAAATTGAAATCGTTTGAAAAGATTTTAGCCTACGACTAAAAACCTACGTGCATGTAACAAAAAAAAATTCCTATAGGTACTTAAGATCAAATTATTTTTTAATTAAAATCAGTTACTATTTCGCCACATTATTTTGTATCCATGACGGACTATTTCATTACACAACGAAAAAAAGGATTTTTTTAATTCCATTTGCAACCGGCTTGCGCTTGTCTGTGGCGTGGCGGAATCGGCGATAATTCTCGTCGTCCTTTTGTCCCCAGTGCTGCCAACCATACTATTTAAATCGTATTTATACAACCTTTTTGGCTTTTGTACGACATATGATCGAGTTATCGAAATCGTACGCAAAATATTGGATCTTTTCTGCTGAGCAAATTAAGTTTAACCATGTACGAAAAAAATAATGCTTCGACTCCCGCATCTGCTGCCTGCTGCTGTGCCTGACGACTCAGATAATCACCAGGCACAGCAGCAGATCAGAGTCAATTAAAGATTTTTCAAAATTTTGGTGGTCTTGATAGTTATTAGTCATAATGTGTCAAAATGTCATTTAATAATAAAACATTTGAAATTGCTTTGTAAGTTATAATAAGTTAAATTAAATTGTAAGTTTTAATGTCTATAGGTACTCTCAAATAATACCTATTCATGAAGTTGTTTTGGTTTACATCAATATAAAGATCACTCCTAGATAAGACGATTGTAGTGATGAGACAGACGGTATTGTAATTTTATGTTTAATACCATTTTTGTAAATGTTTAATCTCTGCAATAGATAATTTTCCATTCAATCATAAATAGGGTAATTTTATTTTTGTTCAGAGTAAAAAAAATGTATATTATAGTTGTTTTTAATCAAAGTAAAGATTTTTTCAAAATATTATTTTAAAGATATTATTAATTAAAATAGAAAATATTTTAATTAATAATATCTTAATGGCATATTATGTTAATTGATGATTATTTTAATGTTACTTTAAAATTATAATGTCTTTTCTTTTTTTATTGACTTTGGTAATTTTATTGAAATTTCACCGCGAAGGTATTGTTATTTCCTTGAATTTCAAGATAAAAATAATACTAATTTTTTTTTTGTCTATGGTACGATCCTCTGAAAAACAACATGTTGGCAGCACTGATCGTCCCCTCTCAGCCCCTCTCCGACCTCAAAAGTGCTGCCAATCGCGGGGAAAATCCCCGATTTGCGGGGAATTGACGGTTTAGGCGGGGAGAGCCCGGGGAATTTCTAGGAATACAGACCAATTCGGCTAAAACTATATTATGTCGGGTATATAATACTTTACAACAAAACAATTCCTGCTCAACTGTCATTTGAACACGATTTCATATTTCTGAACGCATCCATTTCTACATCATTAAATAAGAATACTGCGAAAATATGGCAAAAATAATATACTGCTATCCCAAATAAAGTAAGGGCCACTAAAGATTAAAACGTTTTTTGTACCTGCATTAGAATACTCTTAAAAATAAGCAGTAGCCCTTACTTTATTTTGAAAAGTATTGATGTAGTCGGTAAACTTTTATGTATTTTTTTAAAGTATTAACACTGCTTTATTCAAAACTTGTTTAATACTAAACAAATTTTAATAAAACAGTGTTTTATTCCAAAAATATAATATTTGGGACTATGTGAGGAATTATTCAAAAACAAGCGGGGAATTTCGGGGAATTGACACCACTGACGCGGGTAATCCAGACTTTTTTATTGGCAGCACTGCTCATATTGTCTTTCTTTTACACACAGCGTGCAACGGAAGAGTTTTCTACAGAGCGTCATAATATTTTGTTGTTTGTTTGAGTGTATAGGAAGGCGTTACTGCTAGTTTTCATCGTGGTAAGACATTTATCTAAAATCTGTTATGAAACAATTTAAACAGTCCAACCAAATACTCAAACTGCCTGAATTGCCTTGAAAGAAATTCGATGAACGCCATCTTATTTTTCAAAAATTATGATATACCTATCTGCGACCTACCTGTATTACAACTATATGATTTTCTGCTAATTTGACTGATATTGTATAGAAATGTCGAATATCATTTAGGTACCTTTCGGATATTCATGTTACTGTAAGGTACCTACGCTGGTATATAAACAATATTGTTGTTATTTCCGCGTGCCACCTTAGTTACAAAATCACAAGTTATCCTTTGTTTTTACCCTATTGCCAAGGGAGGGCTTTGTTTTATTAGTTAAATCCAGATTATAGTAATAGCTTCGGCAATTTTATGTTTTATAAATTAGCGTTATCGCTATGCGCTGAGCTCAGCGTTCTCGAAACAAGAAATTTAATACCAATGTGACTTGTCTTGAACTCAACGCGCTATTCGACTACACACGTCTTTCCAATTTAGGTTTATTCATGACTAGCATAACTACAAACCTACATTTTAATAATTACGTAAAAATATATGGTAATACCTACATCATTCAGTACCTATTTAGTTGGTTTTTGAAGGTTGCAATCGTTGGTCATATATTTTTTCTGAGAGTGATTGAATTATCTGAGCCATTTCAATGTGATCCGCAGGACCATAGTAGGTACCAAGCTAAGTAGTATGTCGCCATTCTACCTGAAGTCGATATCTTTGACCTGTCGATTTTATTTTGTAACTATGTTACAGCCGTTTTTTTTTAATATTGCCTGTGTGAAACTCATATACTTACAGTAAAACATACGAATTTGCAATATATGGTTTAAGATTAGTGGATATCTTTAAAGCATTTAAACCCAGGAACTAAGTAAAACATGAAATCTTTGGACTGTCTATTGACATAGCTATTATATACCATTGGACACACAAACCGATAATTTGGAATAGTAGCTAAGAAAAGATGATGATTATCTAATTCTGTCACCAGGTAAATCTGTTGTGTATCAGTTAATCTCAAATAAGTTGTCTGTCAACATAAATTTACAAATACAATATTCATATATTGTATAGATGGTGCTGATCCCTGCATAATGTTAGTGAATGGGCGCTCTTATTTGGGAATGATAATTAATAATACTTAATTATACTGGCAGTAATGATCAGATTACTGCCAGTATAATTAAGTATTATTGAACATTGTTCTCACAATGTTTAATCTCAACACAAATGTGACTATGATGTAACTAAGATCTTGTAAAATATAATGGTATAAAAGTGTCCATTGGAGTTTCTTGCCGTCTGCTCTTTGAAACTTATCAATTCTTGTGACATGGACAATATTCATTCTTTTGTTTTTAACATTCAAAAGTGCCTGTAATAGGCTAATTGTAATAAATGATTTCAGTATAGAAAACAATAACAAAAAATTGGTACAATTGGGATTTAGTGCATCGGGAACTTAGTATTAAAATAGTCTTTCCACACCTAGCTTCCTTTCTAAATGCTGAGAATACATTTCATAATTATAAATAAAAGTAGGTATGTTTATTTATAATTATTAAATGTATTCTCAGCCACTAGATTGTGCTTTCTGGGCCCTGATCAAATTTTCATCAATTACAAGCACAAGCCTCTATAACAATTTGAGGGGGTGGTAATTTTCCTCTACATTACACTACTACATTGGGGGCTCTTGTTATTTGGAGCCACATATGCAGCGGTAGCTCGGTCACCGGATTTTGACAAAAGCAGTTTTTATTAAGTAATTATTTGTAGATGTCTGAACCTGGGAGAGGGCGCGCCCGTGGGCGTGCTGGGAGAGGCAGTGACAAATCAGGGCCTCCACCACGTAGACCGGGTGAACAACCTCAAAGGCCCCCTCAGCAACAACAGCCAGGTTCATCAGGACCTCGCCCTCAGCCACCGTCAGCATGGGGACCCCCCACAGTAGCCCCACCTGTTAGAGCCGGTGTGCCTACACAGACTGTGCAGGGAGGCAGAGCCTCTCACAGATCTACACCAACAACCCATCAAGAACATGCTGGTGATGTAGAAATACAACAGAGTATGCAGAGCATGCAAATTGGTGAGAGACATTTAATATATTGTTGAAATGGTATGCTGTTTTTAAAAAGGTTGGAAAACTAATATTCTTATGTGTTTTATAATAATTTTAGCTGGACAAAGTGCTGGTGGTGAACCAGGGTCTGTGGTGATTGGGCGTGGTTCACGCCGTGGTGGTGGTAGGGTTTTGCCAGAACAATTGACTATATTAAGAACTCGCCCAACTACAATCCAGTCCAAGCAAGGTTTGCTCATTTAATTTTTACTTATTTCATGTTTTTTATTTGTTTACTAGCTATCGCTCGCGACTTCGCTCGCGTCAAATTCGGTATATAACACCAAGTAGACCTGCAGTTTCCGCTCTTGCGCGTGATAGTTTTGTAATAGCAACGCTTAGTTTTCCCTTTTCTGCCCTCTTTCTCCCTCATATCACTTTTTTTTTTAATAAAAATAAGCCTATGTCCGTCTCCGACTATTTCTGTACCAAAATTCATCAAAATCGGTTTAGACATTAAAGCGTGAAGAGGTAACAAACAAACTCACTTCGCTTTTATAATATTAGTAAAGATTTAAAACACACGGACATTGTATTATTATGGTCATATTATGCGCAGAAAGATAAAACAAATATAATTAATTTACAGGTAATTCTGGTACTTCGATTGATCTTAAAGCAAACTACTTTACTGTTGAAACAACACCCCAGTGGTGTCTTTATCAGTATCATGTGGACTTCTCCCCAGAGGAAGATAATACAGTGGTTCGTAAAGGCCTAATGCGTATCCATGCAAACACTTTTGGAGGGTAAGTACATACTTACTAGAATGGTGGGTGATGTGTGATAGCTTTCATTAAAAAGCTCATTTTAGACTAACTTATAAATATTTGCTAAGCAGATGAACTTTTATAAATCAATAATAAATCTGGAGCTTCCTTAAAAATCTTTTAATATGTTTCGTAATCTCTTTTATTTATATTTTGCAGGTATTTGTTTGATGGAACAGTTCTGTACACTGTGAAGAGGTTACATCCTGATCCTTTGGAACTATACTCTGACAGGAAAACTGATGGAGCCCGCATGAGGATTATGATTAAAGTAATGCGAAGCAGGATTACTAAATAAATTATCACCATTTCATAATGTGATTTGACATTATATATTTATTTTATTTGCTTTGTTTCCAGTTGACTTGTGATGTAAGCCCAGGGGATTATCATTACATACAAGTATTCAACATAATCATCAGGAAATGCTTCAGCTTATTGAACTTGCAACTGATGGGTAGAGACTACTTTGATCCCATAGCTAAGGTATGTACCTATTTAATTCTGTTTTGTGTTTTAATAAGCTTTGTGATTTAAAAACAATATTTATTTCATTATTTATAGGTTGACATACCAGAGTATCGTCTACAAATTTGGCCAGGTTATAAAACAACCATTAATCAATATGAAGATCGTCTATTGATGGTGACGGAAATAACACACAAGGTAATCTTTGAAAAAAGTTTAACTGAAATGTTTTAAACACTAATGAAATATTATACCAGAACATAGCTACATGTTTTTGATGGATTTATAGGTGCTTCGTTTAGATACTGTGCTACAAATGCTCAGTGAATATGCTGCAACAAAAGGCAGCAACTTCAAAAAGATATTTTTGGAAGACATTGTTGGTATGTTTCAATTTATTTATAATTTGCCTGTCAGTTACGAAATCCATATTGGTTTTCATAACAATGCCCTTCTTTTATGTAACTTCAGACAGCTATTCTTATTGCTGCCTTGTGTTAAAATGTTCAACAACAAACCTTCTTAAGATCACTTAAGTATGTAACTATCAATTCATAAAATTTATTGTTAGCGTAATGATCAGAGATAACCAAGTGTTATTAATAGTGTAGAGATATAGCTTTGTATATTTATTAGGAAATTACTACTATATAGAATTAAACTAAATTATGAGGTATGTGTTATTAGAATATTAATATTTTAGTCCAAAAGTTTCTGGTTCTTCAAAAAAAATATAAAAAAATTTCATCTTCCGTTTCGCCATCAGAACTTAATCGAACTGTTTCGATCGGTCACATCACTGCCATTCTTCCGTCGTGAACTCAGGAAACAATATATTTAAAAGTTTATCTTTTCACCTAGAGAAGAGTTAATATAAATAAATATCTTGGGACAACTCACACATGGCTATCTGATCCCAAGCTAAGCAGAGCTTGTGTTATGGTAACCAGACAACTGATATACATACTTGTATAATTTATAAATACATACATATTATAGATAAATCACACCCAGACACAGAACAAACAATCATGCTCATCACACAAAGTTTGTCTTGGGGGGGAATCGAACCCACGACCTCCGGCTCAGCAGTCAGGGCCACTAACCACTAGACCAACAGGCCCATCAAAAATAATATTTTTGATGTTACTGTTAGTCTGCCAACAGACAGGCTCAGACAATCTGGATGGTATGGTGCTAAGCTCAGATCAGTGTATCCAAAGGCTTTCAAGAGTCCATCAATTATGTACAGACACCTGCACATCAAGCTACTACAATCGTCAGATTTCTTTGATAAATTTTCGACTTTATTTCCAAAGTATTAGGTTCATTGAGAAAAATTGACAGTTTCGGGTAGCTTGACCTGCAGGCGTCTCTACATGGATGACATGGCAATTCAACATAGGTGCTGCAACAGTTAGTTCTGGCATTTCAGTTTTAATGCTTGCCATCATTGGCTTTTCAATCTAAACGCTGTTTTAAGACACAGTCCATTATAATACAAAGTTTGGCAGCAATTTACCTTTTAATTTGTCTTTTACTACTACTTTTTATATGTTAAAAAGTAGATCCGTTCATTTCCTCTTGAAAGACACCGGTCTTAGCGTCTGATTTTAATATCAATGCATTGTGAACCACAGCATTCCAACATCACCCAACTTGAAGAAAGCTGTTCATTTCTGATATCAGAGTGAATTTCAGTTTCGAACAATGATTGCCGACATGGTGACTGGCAAAATATGTTTCAAACTCAACCAAAACGTCTGTCTTGACGCACGACCCTCAACTGGATATTAGTCTATACAGTCCGGAACAAACAACACTAGGCTACCACAGTTAGCGATGACGGTGGTGTGATAACGCTTGCACCGTCCACCGTCTCGCCGCACCTACAGGCGCTATAACTTACGGGTTTACTTTTAAACTACGTTTATAAAAAGCTTAACTAAAGTGTAGTCTAGTATTGTATAATTATTGAGCCCAAATGTGAGTGCTATGTATTATCATAGACTTGACAAAGCCCTGGTGGTTAATAGTGTCATGCTCACTTAAATGTCTCGCTGATAGTGGCGGGTGTGCCGGGTCATCCATACGTCTTGTTCGTGAACGGGCGCTGTCAGTTGGGACTGGTCATTTAGATTTAAATTGAATTTTGCTTTTTTATTTACTCTGGACGCTCTTACTGTGCTCGTCTTTCTACATCGTTCTCACATATTTGTATAATCTCAACACGAATGATGTAAATACTATTTTGTAAAAATATTAGAATTTAAAAGAGTGTCCATGGAGTTTCTTGCCCATTCTTCTCCATAGAGATCAACGCTTTGGAATGGGCAACTGCAGTTCTTTCACAAGTTATTATGCCTTGTGACCGGGACTGTAGATTCATTTTGTTTCTTGACATTCAAAAGTGCCTGTAATGGTCTAATTGAAATAAATGATTTGATTTGTATTTCCAGGTAAAATCGTCATGACCGACTACAACAAAAGAACATATAGAGTGGATGATATTTCCTGGCAATCTTCTCCTCGATCAACGTTCAAGATGCGGGACGAAAATGTTTCGTATGTAGACTACTATCAAAAGGTACGAATTAGTCAATTAGGGGAAGCACCGAGTTAGTTCGCGAAACTCAGATGTTCTTATATTTTTTATAATTTGCCTGGTTGTTTCACCTTAAAACAACTTTCCATATGATTTACTACGAAATCCTTTTGTATTTAAGCATTATTTCTATACAATTTTTATACTTTCAGAAATATAATATCCGTATTCAAGACCTTGGCCAGCCATTGTTGATTTCTCGCTCAAAACCGCGCGACATCCGCGCTGGAATGCCGGAGCTGGTATACTTAGTGCCTGAGCTGTGCCGTCAGACTGGCCTGACCGATGAGATGCGAGCTAATTTCAGGCTCATGAAGGCTCTTGACGTGCACACCAAGATAGGACCAGATATAAGAATACAAAAATTATTGGCCTTTAACCAACGTTTAACGAGTTGCCGTGAAGTTGTCAAGGTGTGTATATGCCTTAACCTTTAATAGTTCAATATTATTTTTTCTGTCAGATTTATGTTATGTCAATTAATATAAAGATTATTAACACAATATTTTAATTTTAAGGAAATGGGTGACTGGTCTCTTACCCTGTCCAAGGATTTGGTGAAGTTTAAAGGACGGCAACTCAATCCAGAACATATAATTCAGGGCAATAATAGTAAATATCCGGCAGGAGATACCACAGAGGGCTGGACAAGGGACATGCGGTAAGATTATATTTTTTTTATGAAAAAAACTGCCTCACACTAGAAATCCTCCTGTATTGTTGTATTTCTCCTGTGCATTAACAAACATTTAAATTCACATACACAAACAGCCAGACCCGAAACGACAACCTGTAGGCCATACAAATATTTGTTCCGTGCGGGAATCGAACCCGCGACACGCAGTGCAGCAGTCAATCGCTCAGCCACTGCGCGAACCATACCGTTAAAATTGTATTATTATTTAATTTAAATTGTATTATGATAATTTTAATCAGGTCAAAGCCTTTACTTGACATCGCACAACTGCCATCATGGGTAGCTATAACACCGGAGCGACAACGTCGCGACGCTGAAGGTTTCATTGATTTGATTATGAAGACAGCTGGTGGTGTGGGTTTCAGAATGCCCAGGCCAGAAATAAGTAAGTAGCAATTGCTTTGTTTGAACAGCCTATATAATCCAACTAACAGTTTCATATATATCATGCTCTGGTCCTGGTAGTTGTATTATAAATAGCCTATTTCTTGCGAAATTTATTGACTATTTAACATCACATGTCCCGTAAGAGCGATGTGACACTGCTAGTAAACATAATTCTAGTCAAGCAGCGAGTCATAGTCTTTCCATGATTTAAGATATACGCTTCTGTACCACAATATCTTTTCTTACCATGTCCTTAATTGCACACAAGGTCAAAAAATCGTTTTTATTAACTCATTATTAACCTTATGCACTTTCTCTTCAAGTTTCCATCAGAAATGACAGCCCTATGGAATACGCTAACGCGTGTGAGGGCGCTATAGCACGTAAGAACCCTGCTATGATACTGTGCGTGTTGGCACGTCAAATGGCGGATCGGTGAGTATTTCAACATCAAAATTACTTCAGTAAAATGACTGTATCCTTGTTATACTTTAATCTCTACTGGATGTGTTGTTGTTTTAAGCCCATTCCTGCAGATTTCGAATGTTATTTTTACTTTATTTCAGTCGTCATTTGTCAACATTAGGTTAAAAAAGTTTTTTTTTTTTTTCAGTTATGAAGCTATTAAAAAGAAATGCACGGTAGACCGTGCAGTGCCGACGCAAGTAGTTTGTGCGCGCAATATGACTTCCAAATCAGCTATGTCGATTGCCACTAAAGTGGCAATACAAATAAACTGCAAGGTAAGCAAGTTTAAAAAAAAGAATGTCGGCCATCCTTGCATCTTTTTTATTATTCCTTTATGTATTTATTTCCCATGTTCAATTTATTAACTTTGGTTTGGTTATGAAATCCCTTCTATAATAAGATTTTTTGTCTTTGATGATATATTTTAATGTCTTCTAGTTACAATGTAAAATGAACACATGACAGGAATTTATATGGAATGCTACGACTAAAAAGACGGAAAATAAATTTACTTCCGAAAGTCGGTGACTTGTTTGATTCATCGATTTTGTTTGCCGCCGACTTCCAGAAGTAAATTGATTTTCCGTATTTGTTTTTTTTTTTATTTCAGCTTTTTAGTTGTGGCATGATGGCATCTCACACAAATTGTAGTTTTATCATTGAATATTCATTATGCATTGTTACTAAAAAATATTAACATAATTATCACCCATATACAGCAGCAGAAGAAAAAATATGTATCATAGAAGATAAAGTACCCAAGTATATAGATAAAACTATATATTAAAGGGATTTTGAAAATTGATTAACAAACACATACAAAAAATAAATGCAGTCGAATTAAGACCCCCTCCTTTTTTTGAAGGCGTTAAAAATTGGTTAATTCCGAAAAATATACATAATAATAGTTATTACATTTTCATGTAAAACAACAGCTCTTGAACTCTTGACGCAGAATGTCACTCGAATAATATCGCTTTCATTTTCGCACAATGTCACTTTGGCAAAACTTTATTTTCACAGAATGTTATTCAAGCCATTTTTTCTCAAGAGACCAACTCAATGTAAACCCTGAAAGTGGATCAAATCTAATAGGGGCGTTGGAAATAATTAATAGTGATATAAAAATTCTCAGTAAAATTTTGCGAAGATTTCGTTTTATATTTGCTGAAGTTATTTATATGTATATTTTGTAACCACTATGTGTTCAACATTGTCTTCAGTTGAGAGAATACATGTGGTCACGCCGCGCCAAGCATTGATGTTTTGATAATTTACAGCTCGGTGGCGCCCCCTGGAGGGTCGAGATTCCTTTGACTTCGATGATAGTAATTGGTTATGATGTTTGTCACGACACCCGTTCGAAAGAAAAAAGTTTTGGCGGGTTTGTGGCGACCCTCGACCGCCACTTAACACGCTACTTCTCAGCGGTTAATTCGCACACTTCGGGCGAGGAGTTAAGTGCGCACATGGGTTTCAACATTGCTGCAGCACTTCGCAGATACCGAGAAGTCAACGGTAACATCATTGCTATGATTTTAGTATTATAAGTGTTTTTTACATCTCAAAAGATTTTCCATCGTTTAATAATTATACATTTAAAATAATTATGCAAAATTCTTTCTTGTTTGGTCACGTAAATATATTTATATTTATTGTCATACAGATGGGAATTTGCCGCAACGTATTTTTATCTACCGAGACGGGGTAGGTGACGGACAGATTCCTTACGTGCACAGCCATGAGGTAGGTCAATAATGATAAAGATGAATGATTTCTGTCGATGTCATTGTAAACAAACAATTCTTAAACTGTGTACTCTTATTAGGTGGCGGAAATAAAGAAGAAATTATCTGAGATTTACGGTGATATGGAGTACAAGCTCTGTTTCACGATAGTCTCAAAGCGCATCAACACCCGTATATTCCTGGATCGCGGCCGCTTCGGCGAGAACCCACGCCCTGGAACCGTAATCGATGACGTCGTCACATCACCTGAGCGGTTAGTTGATGACTTCTGAACTTTAAATAAACTATCTATCTACAGACAGATGCTTCAATTAATTGTTAAGGTCTTGAAAATTGGTTCTTGGCGTATTAAAAATATTATGTTTAATTTTGTATATTACCTGTTTAAAACAAAACAAAAATTGTCTTTACAGTTACGATTTCTTCTTGGTGTCACAAAACGTGCGCGAAGGTACAATCTCACCAACTTCATACAACGTTATTGAGGATACGACAGGCCTGCACCCAGATCGGGTAATTTATCTTTTATTATAATAATATTAACAAATAATAGGTGATACTTACATAAGTATTAATAAACCTAAAAAATCAATTCCAGGTTGGCCCAAAGTAAATAAATATAACTTCTGCCAATTTCAAAAACCTGAATATTCCCTGACCATTTTACTTCAAACAAACCAATACATATCAATTTTATGCTGACACATGATTTAATAGAATATACATATTTGAGTTAGTAATCAGTAGAGTAGCATTGCATCATTAGAGCTAACATGCAAAATGATTCCATCATTTATTATTTTTGGGTATTTTTAACCAACCATTTTGATTTATTTGACTTCTACAGCATCAATGTTATCAGACTTCTACACTTGTAGAAGTCTGAAAACATTAATATTGATCAAATAAATCTAAACCCGTTAACCAGTTAAATGTACCTTCCTACAGTTCTATTCAGTCAGACAATAAAGAAAAATATAGATTTATTTAGGGCACTTCAACAACCTACTTCACTTACAAAAACACACAAACAATGAGTTAGAGTGAGTTCGTCATTTATCCAAGTGCACAGCTCTTGCATCTCTTAAAATAAGATAATTTATCATTTATGTATTGATTTCAGATGCAATGGCTGACTTATAAACTGACCCATCTGTACTTCAACTGCTCGTCGCAGGTCCGGGTCCCTGCTGTGTGCCAGTATGCTCACAAGCTCGCATTCTTGGCTGCCAACAGCCTTCATAGCCAGCCGCATTATACCCTAAATGATACTTTGTACTTCTTGTAGATGTAATAATCTCAGTACCACTGTTTTTGATATTATTACGTCCTATGCCCAAATTTTTTAAAAGATGTCAAAGAAAATTATTTTTTTAATTATATATGTCAGTTTGACGCACCGCGAGAAGGTACAGTGCGCTTCTTCAAGTTATCTGCGCAATGTCGTTTGGTTGTGGACTGACTGAAGTACTTGCTGCCAAAATTTGACTATTGTTCAAAACATATCTAATGGTCAGAGGCTCAGTGGTGGATAATTATGTCTTAACCTAGTGATTATTATTAAATGGATAACTTTAGGAAAAGCGGAATGGCCTAGTTTATGCGGTCACTATTGACCAAAATCTGGCTAAGGGTAAGCGTTTTAGGCCTTTGAGTTTTAAAGTGAATCCTATAAAGGAATACTCAAAATTTTAATCTTAGTTTGTTCGAATTTGTAGACGGTGTACTGATAATAAACCAAGCTGAATGATATTTTGAAATATGTACTTGATTCAAGTAAAATATGACATTGCTGATACTTTTTTATACTTTTTTATGTTAGTTTTTCATAAGGTTTTGCAGTTCATACAACTGTATCAATTACCTCATTTGTTTTTATTGCTAGTTCCTTTTTTTTATATAATTGCTCTGTTGGTTATTTAATGTTAACTGTGTGCTAGTCACATGACATACCACCGAGCAAAAGTCGTATGTAGTCAGTAAGTCTTTTGTGAGCTTGTTTTGCAAATAATATGTTAAGTTACGCATTTTTGAAAGTATTAAAAGATCCGTAAAATGTGTCTAATATTACCATTTATAAATTGCCACTGGCAAAAAGAAATTTACGTTATTAAATTGCCATAGAGATATGCCACAGGCATCACTAATTATAAGTTTAGATTTAAGCGTTAATTTGGAGTAAAAAGTACATTATAATATAGACCTTACTCTTGACATTCCCTGTAATTAGCCCTGACTTTGTCACGATATAGTTGATTCTTGCAGTATCGTGATTTTGTTGAGCTGGCAATCGTATCTGCTGCTATACTCGAGACAATAGGTGACTGCAGCAAATAGGTTAACTTCATATCATCTTTCGTAAAATCATAAGAAAGTGTGATAAACGTTGATCTGATATATAAATAGGTATTTCGGTACCTACTGTAATTTGTTTTCACCGCCTTGTGTGCCGCTACACTAACTCATAACATTAAAACTTGTGGAAACATAAAAATGGTAACAATAGAAATATGCCTCAAATGGTAAAAAAAAAATAATGAAAACAGTTATCCGTAGACAGGAACTGTCAAAAAATTACTGCCTTAAAACTTTGTATTTTTTTTGTTTTACTTAATAAATTTTCTATTTGTAAATTATATGTTTTATTTCATCAAATCAGGGGTTAGATGACACGAGCTCGTGAGATGTAGCACTAGTAGCTCAACTTTTTGAACGTCAGAGCGTCGGTCAATTTAGACGTGTGCTTTCGCGCAGCGGAATGTTGTTGAATTTAAAGATTTTAATTATGCAGATATTTAGTGTAATTCTGTACAAAAAAATTGTGCATGCAGCCATTGTGGAGAAATTCACCAAACTGATTCCACTGCGCGAACGTTCTCCCAGCGGAACTTTTTTTGAAATATAGACTTCAGAAGAAAACTGATGTGTCTAAAAATTTGTGTGTAATTGTGTATGTATGACTAAAATTAGTGCATGCATAAACTTCGGAGATATTCAAGTTTCCGCTGCGCGAACGTTTGGCCATTAGCTAGTTTTCATATAAAGAGCTGTAGATTTTTACATAATATATTGTTTTGAATTTGTGTAAAAAACAGATTAAGAAAAAATCGCAGGGCTCTAAAGATAAAAATATAAACGTAAAAAACGTTTATTAGGTCGTAGGTAGTTCTTAAAGTCTGCACTTTGGGGTCTAGATTTTCACGTTTATACAAACCTTGTGTCTGCAGCAACATGTTGCCAAGTATCAATGATGTTCCGTTAGTAATTAAAGACTTAAAGGACAATTTACCATGAATAGATCACTGTTTACAAAGCAGTCAAATATCATGATATTCTAAAGGAATTACATGGTAAAATGTATGACCAATAATTTTATTAGTGTATTCATTCAACTATTCACATGCAAAGTTTCATGTCATTAAATTCAGTAATTAAAGAAAAACAATTAAAATACTGACGAAGCATCGAAAACCTACATAACCCGACCAAGTTCGGATGGCTACAAAAAAGCGGTTGTGCACGGTAAACCACCAAAAAAAACAAAAAAAAAAATTCAATCGATAAGTGCCCTAAAACTGCACTTGCAATTTTACAATTTCTATTTTCGCGCGTAAAATCACAAAAGCGCTTGACGCCATGTTACTCTGTGATTATGACGTCAGTTGGTCATGTAAACAAATGCGCTGAATGCACTATAATTTATGGTAGTATTTATTTCTTCCATTGTATTATTACTATTATTTCAATACAAATTAAAATGTAAAGCTTTTTAATACAAAAATAACAGAAGTTGCTCAGTTGACAGTTGTCACTTTTTGTTTCCATGACCGTTTGACGTAATAACCATGGCGGACACTGTTTCGCTTAGTAAAACAACAGACTAAAAAAGTGAAATCTTTGAAATCAGTTTTAAAATTCATTTAGTTATTTTATCTTAATCTAACATTTTCCGACTGCTTATTGCCTAAGCTATCTAAATTGTATATTTTTAGAATTTCTTTCATATACAGTAAAATAAACTATTACACGACGTCATACACTAAATATCTGCATAATTAAAATCTTTAAATTCAACAACATTCCGCTGCGCGAACGCACACCTTTGTAGAGACCAGGTTTACCACACAAGGAATAAAGTCCAAGCCCAATCAGTCCCATGTGCGCTAAGGGGCCAAGGTCAAAATTTTAGATTTGTTGGAGTTTTCTCAAAAACGGTAAGTTTTGTCGAAAAAGTACCTCAGAGCAAAGTTTTAGATCATAAAACATTCTATAAAAATGGGCATGTTCCCGTTTAGTCACACCATTTTGTGTAACACTGCTACCCATTGGAAAAATACTGATTAGTAACACTAACTTAAAGCCACATTTTTTTTCCCGATTTAGAATAATTTTAATGTTGGGGAAAACATAAATGATAGGTACATAAACCATTGTGAATACAAAATCATAATTATTGTTTTACTTGTAGTTATACCATTTTCGAAAATATACTTGAATTATCCTTACTAATATTATAAAAGCGAAAGTGAGTTTGTTTGTTTGTTACCTCTTCGCGCTTTAATGGCTGCACCGATTTTGATGAATTTTGGTACAGAGATAGTTGGGAACCAGGAGACGGACATATAATTTAATTTTATTTAAAAAAACTGGGATGGGAGGGAGAAAGAGGGAAGAAAAGGGAAAACTTAGCGTTGCTATTATAAATCTATAAGGCGCAAGGGGAACTGTGTTACCTCGAATTTTAACGCGAGCGAAGCCGCGGGCAAAAGCTAGTATAATATAATGGTTAAAACCACGACTCAGAGTACCCCGAATCGGATAGGTTAGGTTAGAAGGCTAAGGCGGGAGCGAAGCGGAGCGGAGCTGCCGCCTTAGCCTTCGTGGTTATTTTTTTTTAAACCATCCAGAAAAAGTTCACCTATCGTATACTGTTACATCGCAGCTGCTTTGTGAGGTTTCCGGCTGATCTAGTGCAGATAAGACTATCAATATTGAGCCTGGATTGTTGTGGTTCCGCCGTTGTTTCTAAGTGCATTTAACGATCAAACATTTAGTTGATTTGAGAGGCACTTATTATTGTGGGATAATCGTTGTATTAAATACAATACAATACAAAATACAATACAAAAAGTTTATTTTCTCTCTCACATAGAAATATACAAGGAATAATTTACATCATTCAAAGTGTACATCGGTGGATTATAATCTATGTGAGAGACTGGTTTCTGTACTAGGAGACCTGTATGACAGATTACCAGCCTCTCCAGACTCCGGAAGTGGGTAACAGGTAGTAGGTGTACATCATTCCAGTAAAGAGAATTTAAATTAAAATTAGGTAAAACTGGGTGAAGTGTGTCTGTTGTAAGTATTAAGTTTATGAGGGAGTGAGAATCGGGTGTCCGAATGTGTATATGAGGCTGTGTGTGAGGGTGTGTGTGTTGTGTGGGTGTGTGTGTTGTGTAGATGTGTGTGTTGTGTAGAAGTGTGTGTTGTGTGGGTGCAAATGTGTGTATGTGTGGGTGCGGGTGTATGAGTGTGTGTGGATGTGGATGAGAGTGTGGGTGTTGTCGAGTAGTAAGTAAGACTAGGATGGGACTTTAAGTAAGTTTTCTGTTTCATCGTAGCTGAGGGTCTTTAACCAGATTGTTAAAGCCCTTTTACAATTGGTTTTTGTAAGTGGGTAAATTGCAAGTTTCTTATTTATTTTATTGTATAGGTATCCAGCTAAAAAATCAAAAAACTCCAAAAATTTAAAATAAATAGACACATTATTTTTTGGAGTTTTATTTAAAATAATTGATCTTAAAGTCTAAAACTGAACTGAATTAAATTATACATTCGTATTAAGATCGAATTCTTCTTGATCACTTTCTTTATACATCGCTTTTGTCATTTTGTCAACAAAAGTGCCAGAGAGTAAAATAAAGGGCTAAACCTGCCAAAATGCAGGTTCCTGCCACATATGGTCACACTGGATACCACCTAGAACTAACTTCATGTTGTCGCTGTAGTACCAAATCACTCTCATCAATTTTCTCCATCGCCCCAAAAGAAGTATAACTTCAAAAATTTGCGTGAGAAAGCAGTGTTTCGCTTGGTAAGCGTTTGGCAAACCCTGTGTTTGACTCGCTTGTTGATATTCATTGCGGGATCGTACCCTATTAGTGAGTGTTGTTTGAGAACTGTGCACAATATATACAGTTGGCGTACTGTCAACACATCAGAGAGCAAGTAGAGATCCTTAGTAGGAAAGAAGAATGGTAGTGACAGACTTACTTTTAAGACCGCTCTTTGGGCTCTTTCTAGTTTCAGTATGTGTGTCCTACAGGAGCCACCCCATACAGTAACACAGTAGCTTAGGATGGATTGGCATAAGGCCATATATACCATTTTAATTACTTCTTTGTCAGCTATGTGCCTCAGGCTTTTAAAGAAGAAGATTAGTTTCCTAGTTCTAGAGGATAGTAAGTCGAGGTGATGTTTGAAGCTTAGTGTACTATCAATCATGACTCCAAGATACTTTATACTAGGAGCTATTTCTAAATGTCTACAAGAACAGAGATGGTCGGAGGAGCAGTAGTGGGCTTTTATGGAGTAGTTTTCGAGAATTGCAGTTGGAGTATTTTTGATGGAGAAAGGTATATATTTGGTTTTATCCACATTAAGTGTGAGGCCGTTGTCATTGAGCCATTGTAACACTGTGTTAAAACCAGTTTGAGCAAAGCCGTAAACATCATTCCAAGTGTCACCATGGAAGATCAGTGCTGTGTCATCCGCAAACGTCACGATTTTGCCATTTTGTAGACAAAGATTACACAGATCATTAATGAAAATGAGGAAAAGTGAGGGGCCCAGTACACTGCCCTGAGGAACACCGTAAGATATAGGTAAGTCCTCACTAGTGGTTTCACCCACTCTTACTCTCTGATGTCTGTCAGCAAGGTAATCCCTAAACAATTCAAGCTGCACACCGCGAATTCCCATGGTATGTAGTTTATCTAATAGGAGTGGAACAGAGACCGTGTCAAAAGCCTTTGCTAAGTCCAAGAAAATTGTTATTACTTTATATTTAATGAATATGTATTTCAACAATGCTAGTTTACTCAAGGTGTTACTCAATGGGAACACAGAGTTCCGTTGAGTTACACTGTGAACCAACGGGAAAACAAACTGCCTGTGAGTTACAGTGTTCCTAATCGGTATTTTTTTTCCCAATGGGTAACAGTGTTACACAAAATGGTGTGACTCAACGGGAACAAACGTAAAAATGGTCCTTATAATTTTTTGGAGTTTACTCCTTAAGAATCGATTTTCATATATAAGGCGCCCGGTATGAGAAAAATCCGAGTGGTAAAACCTGCTAAAGTAACGAAAATGTGTCACGATTTTGGTGCGCACAATACGGTCAGTTATTTCAATCTCGATTCTAACGATCTAATAGCTTGTTTGGTAAAGAATCGGATAGTCAAACAACATTACGCTGGAACAAACCCAAGATCTTGTTTTTCTTTTTGCGACTTTTCATTGGAAGTACTTTTTGAATATTATTATATTTAGTTTTTTATTCTTTTATTATTGTCAAGTTGATAAAAACATGTTTCTTTTTGCGACTTCTTTTCAAAGTTAGTTCTAGGTGGCATGAAAATCGATAACTATGTTCAAGTTGAATATTCTAGTATTTTTATATTTAGAACACGTCATCATCTGCCTAGCCTTTTCCCAAATATGTTGGGGTCGGCTTCCAGTCTAACCAGATGCAGCTGAATATCAGTATTTTACTTGGAGCGACTATTTAGAACACGTGTTTCATAATAAATAAATATTATTTTGGTGTTCTTATTAAATTAATTTCACATTCCAAGCAACCCTTGCGGAGGTTTGGAAATGGATGGGTAACCACAGGGGGCCAGGTTAAGCAACCCTCACCAAGGTTTGGAAATTGGATGAGTTACCACAGGGAGCCAGGATAAGCAACCTTTGCCAAGGTTTGGCAATGGATGGGTTTCCACACGGGGCCAGGTTAAGCAACCTTGCCAAGGTTTGGAAAAGGATGGGTTACCACACGGGGCCAGGTTAAGCAACCTTCGCCAAGGTTTGGAAATGGATGGGTTACCACAGGGGCCAGGTTAAACAACCTTTGCCAAGGTTTTGGAAATGGATGGGTTATCACACGGGACAAGGCTCAGCAACCTTTGCCAAGGTTTGGAAATGGATGGGTTACCACAGGGGGCCAGGTTAAGCAACCCTTACCAAGATTTGGAAAGGGATGGGTTACCACAGGGAGCCAGTAATAGAGTTTTATTCAAAGTGCCTTCGATCATCGTTTGGTAAGTCCACAATAAAACAGAGTAATGATGTTTTCAATGACATACCTATTTAGTTCCTATCACAATCTGTTCTTTTCTGCATATTACTTATACAAAATAATGTTGATGTTTGACATCTGCCAGGCCCACATTTTTTTTATAGTCGTTAGTCTATATACTCCAGAAACCCCTTCTTGAGTCTTATTTACTTACTACTAGCTGTGCCCAGCGGTTTCACCCGCTGAGGTTTAGGGGTATGAAAAATAGATGTTAGCCGATTCTCAGACCTACCCAATATGTACCCAAAATTTACGGTAACTAACATTGTGACACGGAAAATTTATATATTAGATATTTTTCTTCTAATTTATATGCATGATACGCTTAAATCTTTTAGTAGCAATGGAAAATGAATAGGTACTCGATAAGAATTTGTATGAGATACCACCACACTGATCAAACAATTAAAGTTGCCAAATCCCCGACCACACCACAACAACGACGAGGGATTCGTTCCCATCCATAATCAATAATTATGTTTACGTTTTCAAAGTCCATAGCAACGCTGCATTCACAGTGTAGACTTACGAAGTGTGTGGTAATGTTTATGTAGACAACTAACTGGTTTATGATCTAATAAATATGGAAGAGGACAAAGGAAGTGAAGAAGCTGAAAATTGGAAAGTATACGAAGCGCTGTGCAGCAAAACTCCTACAGAGGTAAGTAAACCCCACATTGTTTTGTTTAAAATTATGACACCAGTGATGTTGACTGGACACAGCTTCTAGAAGCGACTACAATCTGTTTCTAGTATCATTTGAATGATTTTGTATTTTATTTACTCTCTCGGTCTACTGGTCGATGTGTGATTGCAGTAGGTACCTTAACGATGTGTGACAAAATGGACGAACATTGTAACGTTTCAATACATTAATTTATACCTTATTATACTTAAGCTTTGTGTTAATCCAACGTAGGTATAAGCTATTTACATAACCAGTCTCATCAAAATCAGTAAAACCATTTGAGCGTGAAGGAATAACAACAACACATAGGTAGGTACATACAAACTTTCGTTTCTAAGTTTGGATGTAGGGGGTACCTACCTAATTTAAGAACTATTATTAGCGATTAACGATAATCACTGATTATTGGATGTAGGTACCCTGACTATCCTAATCCTAAAAGATTACCCATCATAGCAATACATCACATCACTAGACATGTATTTTTACCAAAAGTCACCCACACCGTGCTACAGCAGAAACAGTATAATCGGAAGCTACATTGTGCGAGTGATAAATGATGTTTATTTTGCAAGTAGGTTTTCACAAACACTTTTACACGTCATTTTTTTTAAACTAGATGAGGCCGGTGTTTCGTGCCCGACTACTCTGAGAAGAAACAGCCGAAACAAACTCAGAGGTCATAGTCTCTTTTAAAGTCCAGACAAAATAATCTTGGTCAACTTACATGAGGACAATGCAGATAGTGTCTGAAATGGTCTTTTTAAGAAAGCACCACACAGATTGAGTGGACCTGTCCAGTCAGTGCAAGCATTTGTCAGTTATCGTGTAGCTCAACTCATAACCCAAGGAGCTCAACGACACGACGAACAATACCAAAAAAAAGGACATTTGTGTAGGTCGCTTATAGCACTCAAACTGCCAGACCTTCGTCAAAAAACAAAGCAAATGAAAGAAATGATCCACATGGTCCTCACATTTACAATAAACAAATAAAAAAAAATAAAAAAAATTAATGAGATCATAATGAAATCATAAAATGTCATAAATTAAAATAATAAGAAATTTAAATGTCACAAATCATAATAATAATAAAAAAGAAAAAGTGTGTGTGTCAGCTCCGCCGCACGACTGGAGTTTACTCCTTAAGTACGAGTATCTAACCATACGCAAAAAGAGTTTATTCAACTGAAAAAAGATTAATATCATATGAAAGGGTAAATTCACAAATTAATGAAAAAAATAGCAATATAAATACATCGACACAGATAGAAACAAACAAGCCCAATAACATATAGTATATAGGTATAGTCGCCTATACAGCATACCATATGTACGTCTTAAAACACTCACAGCCAAATTAGAAAGTTGCGCACTAAAGGTGCGCACCAAAAACGTGACACATTTTCGTTACTTTAGTAGGTTTTACCCCTCGGATTTTTCTCATACCGGGCGCCTTATATATGAAAATCGATTCTTAAGGAGTAAACTCCAATAAAAAGAAATTAAAAATAAAGTAAATATTAATGTCAAAGTGTATAGAATAAAGGAATAGTCAATAAATAAATGAAACAAAGCCAAATTTTGACACTCACTGAGTAAATTAAATTGGAGCAGCTTAATCCTAAGCCTTTTTATCTTCAAGGTAATGATTCATATTATAGTAAGCTTTGAGACATAGTTTACAATTTATAAAAGATTTAAATTTATTGAGGCTTAGTGTTTGAATATCGCTTGGCAGTTTATTAGAATAACGTAAACATTGGCATGTGAACGTACCCCCTATTTTTTTGAGCCTCGTTGCAGGAACAACAAATTTGGGTTTGTTCCTTGTATTTATGTCGTGGATATCACTGTATTTTATCAGTGTCATATTAATATAGTCTATATTTGAAACATTCTTTTGGGATAGATAGATTTGATATTCACTTATATCAAGATAAGTAATAAGTATTTAATTTGGCAATACAAAAGTAATTTTTAGCAGCAAGATCAATGCGTTCTAAAAAATTCATAAAAACTGTTAAGAAAGATAGAAATGTGAGACATCTTCAAGCCGACATGTTTGCACCTGAACAGGTTTACGGATTATTGGTACTTAATACTTTATTGCGTTAAAATTTCACACTGTTTTGCGGCGCCGCAACGCTTCACTGATGTTCCGCACGCGTGGTAGCACTAACGCCATCCTGAATGTGCTCAGCCGTAAACTGGATAGCCCTCTAAAAAAATAACAACAAATGCCAAAAATACTTCTAAACATGAAAAACGTCGCACTGTTAAAATATCGGTAAAGGCGAAATGAAACGTTAAATAAAAAATACAAGGCCTACCAAAAGAGGCTACATCAAAAAGTCGATAAGTTTAACGAGAATTAGAAAAATGTTCACTGAAGGGGGTGGTAGCGTGCATTGTCCCGTACCTCGCACGGATTTCTCGTGGAATATAAACATAAGTATACCGGTATACGCTCGTATACCCAGAGCACCCAAGTCGTAGATTACAAGCTTCCCTTTCAGAATCATTTCCGTGTTTTCCTCGTCTACCCGCCTCAAGCCACAACACAACGCCCGATTAGATGGCTGTGATGACATCGCAACTATATCACAAACCAACCAATTATCATGTCCATAAAAATCGTGGGGTACGCTCCCTATCGTTTATGTAAATGGCAAAGCTAGCATAGTACCGGCTATATAGGTCGGTGAAAAAGATATCGTGACTCTCGGTCGGTAAGTCTGAAACCTCGAGCCATATCACGCTACGTTCCAAGCAAGAAGAGGTACTTTACTACACTAGTCGTCTTTTGCTCGCCACGTATATCTGACTTCTTTTCACTGTAGTGTATTACAAGATCTAGTTTACTAATGAAGTTTTGTAAGTCTCTCAGTTTGAACTTAACGGGTTTTTTCTTTTAAATCAAATTATAAATAAATACAAATTTAAATTTCTTTAGATGGAGGCAGACGTTGGTAACGACATTATAACCAGTCTTCGAAGTGATCTTGCTGGTCTTCAATACAAACGGGATAAGCTAATATCTGAAGTGAGACACAAAGTTATACATCTTCTCATATTTAACCGTAAAAGTTAAACAAAATACAAAGCTACAGTATAAGTGTACTTATTGCAGAACAGTGACTTAAAAAATCAAATGTTAGCCCGAGATCAAAGAATACTTGAGCAGCAAGTGGAAATCGATCACCTTCGTGAACAAAATGCTCGCCAAAATGCTATCATATCATCTCTTCGAAAGAAGATTCAAGATCTTGAAGAGATACACCGAAATCTGCAGACATCGCAGGGTCGAAGTGAAATCACGGTACAAACTTTACAAAGAGATAACCGCTACTGCGAGGAAAAAATTAAAGATTTAGAGAAGAAATTACGAACTCTTGAATTAGAATGCCACAGCGAAGAACAACAAAAAGAAAATGCTCGCTGTCAGTTTCACGACCTCATTCGACGTATGTCCGCAGCTTTGGAATCAGATTTTTGTGATACCGCACACACACATTCTCCGGAAAGCTTAATTATAAAAGCTGCTGAACTAGTTCAAGAAATAACCAGACTTAAAAATAGATGTATGAATACAACAGAAAACCTATCAACGGTCGAACAAGATCTCAGGAGTTGTAGAGATGCATTAGAAAGATCTAATACTGACAAGGATATTTTACAAAGGCAACTATCGGGCCAACTTTTGGAACTCGAGAGACTCAAACAAGAAAAGGAATCTTTATGTGTCCAAAACAGAGTTATCGAACGGGAACTACATGAAGCAAGAGAGAAACTATCACACTGCTCCAAAAACTTAAGTGTTGTTACTGATAATGTTAACCAAAATGAATCCATAATAATTCAGCTGAAAGGTACTTATTTCGTATATAATTAGACACCTTCAGATAAATGAATAAAAACTACTTTTTGTGTGCTAATTAGTGTGTAATTTTCAGAGGATTTGAGGCACCGAGATGAAAAATATCAAAGGCTACATGCGGAATTCCGTAATACAATGGAGTCAATAGCCATCTTACTCAGTTTACCAACACGGTTTGTGGAAGCACATGAAAGTACTATAAAAGATAGAATTCGGGAAATCTTAAGTGATAATAAAGATAAATCTGTAGTGAGTAGTCCAAAATTAAATTATCAATTAATAATAACTATTTTAATAACAACCTACTGTTTTGGTTTACCTAAAAATATATGTTCCAGTATTCAATTTGCTGAGCTCGAATTAACAATTTATGTATATAATTTCCAGCAAATAGACGCTTTGCGCGATAAGTTGGGTATGGAGTCTCAGCAATTGGGCAGGGCGGCACACTTGCATGACCAGGCGACGACACGAGTTCGTATTTTGGAGGACGAGAGAAACATGCTTGAAGCAAAAGTACACAAGTTGGAGTCTGAACTCAACGCCCAAGAACTCTCCCGAGAAAACCTACGCAAAGATAAAGCCAATGTAAGTAACACTTATTCTCGCAACTATTATAAATATTGTTATTTGGCAGAGCTTATCGAGCTCTTATGATATAATGCGGTGGCGAGATCTTGATTTTCTTTTTCCTGTTATGATCAGTCTTGTTATGTTGTATTTGTAATAGTTACATTTTTTGACCAAAATTCAGTCACATCGAAAGCGTAAGCTGTGACCTCGCACAGTAGGCCTACTATGACATCTTAAAGCAGAACTTATTCCACTGAGTGAAAGAGATGGTTCTAGACACCCTGTATAGCTCTGTCCCTTTCCCTCAGCGGAATAAGTTCTGCTTTAACACGTCATGGTAGGGTAACAGGTCTGTGTATAGAGCAGGTACCTAGATAGGTACTCCTTATCTGAACTTGTATGGGCTGCACACTCGCGTCCAACTTATGACAGAGTGTCCCCATTCTTTTGTAGTTGGTTCAGAAATTTCTTAATGAGCCGAGGACCCTAGGCAAGTTGCCTAGCGGAAGCTTTACTGCATGCTTCACTCCCATAGCCAGCTGGCGGAGAATGTTTGAAGACACAGTTAATTTTAAAGGTGCAATATTTAAATCAACCTGAAAGATTTTTGTGTCTTTGTATTGTCTACAACAAATTCATCTTTTGTAACCAAACAGATACACAGAAACTATTCTGATATTAACAGAGAAATCTGCATTGTTACAGTTTGTTGCGTTCCTAGAACGTTTAAGCAGAACACTTAATATGGATGAGCTAACCCAAGATATCGGAATAGAATTGCACACTGAATCTATTATTCACCGCGCCGAGCAGTTGGCGAGGCTTGAAAGTGATAAGATTGTGGACAAGGTTAGTGTCAGTAGGTGGTACCGACAGCTGAGCTGGCAGATGCTTTGGTTCCGACACACAACTTAGGTATATTACTATACTACTGTGATAATTTTGTCCCCCAAAAATTTACCAAAATTTAAATGAACACATTGATGAATGGAATTACCATTGGATCTTAAGATACTAGAACGACTTAGTGATTGTTGGTTATGATTATTAATGGACGAAGTTAAAATGATTTATCATAACCTAGGCCACAACACCAAGTCCCAAAATAATCGTCCCTTATCATTTCCGCCAGGCAACTGGATAACAATTTTAGATAGATATAAATATTATGTCAATCCCTCTGTTATTATTATACAGCTATGGTGCGCCACCTTAGCAGTGTAATAACATGTACAATAGCACGTTACCTTCACCTTTACTGTGTCGGTACACTTGTCCACGTGCGGGCAATGTCGCAACTTGTACAGGGTGTTTGTCACTTGTCTCTTGTGTGTGTTATGGTGCGATTTTACTTGGTCGTGAGCCCATATTCGGGTGTTCTAATGGTTTACGCGGACACCTGATTCATCAATTACTTACATTGGTTATCGCAATGGCATACGAACCGACGACGTTGAGTAGTTGGAATGATGCCATTGTGGGGACTAACACTGAACTGCTAGAAGTAAAAAAAAATACATCAGGTATCCTAACTCGGATACCAAAAACGATAAAGCCTGTCTTTGTAGCTTTCATTTCCAGTTAGTCGTTTGCTCGAATTTCAAAGGCAATCGATTTCGGACAAACGACCAAGTGTTCCTAATTGCACCATTAACCCGTATGTGTTCTGTGTAGATGCTATATTATGGATACTATGGCACGCTGCCCCGACTGCGCAGGGAAAGGTCTTTCCATGATTTGCCTTATCTTAAAGAAGTAAGATTTGTACTTAAGCAAATTGGAATGACATGGCTACAATAGAAATTACGCAGTCATTAACACTTATAATAATTAGGAGAAACCACAAACAGAATTCTCAGTTGCAATTAAAAACCTGTGCATCCATCATCCTGCACAATTAATTAGCGCTAAAAAACTAAACCTTATCAATAATTTCACGCAATTTTATTGTAATTAGAATCACTGGGTGCAGTTAAACTGCGTATTATTATTGTTGATTAAAGTAGATCATACGATTCATTAACGAATAAGTAGAATAGTTTACATTTTCATACATTACGACATTCGTTTTCATTAGGAGCCCCTTACCTGATTGTGTTAATGTTATTAATGTTAAGTCACAATAATCACTGCCTTAGATAGTAACGTTACAATCCTTTTTTAAAGCTAATAGTTACTAAGTTATGGTACTCAGTAATATTTTGGTTCAAAAAGTTAGATCATGCTATAACATCATATTGGCTTCAAAATATACGAATTTCTATTGACATAGTGCATGTTTTGGACCTTTTTCTATATATAAGAGTACAGTCGAAAGCACAGGCGATATCGTCTGCTTCGATGCGAACAAACACAGTACGTACAGTCACGCGCACATTTTGCATGACAGCGCTGATTTATAGAGCAAGTTTTGTCATTTAGTACCGTGTTTACTTCCGTCACAAATTTCCAAATTTCAGACTGCGGTAGTTTATCAGTTACAAAGACGTATAAGGATTTTAAGAGAGCAGCTGCAGAGGAAAGACCTGCATTTGGACTTACTGCGACGAAAGCTTAGTGTACAGGTAAGTAGAAAAGTGGTACACTAATCAGATATTTAAACGTTCTAAATGATTTACTTATCTGGATCAAAATAAATTACGTAGCGGAACTCGCTACCGGCTATCCTGTTTAGATAACATCTCGGGGGTTTCGGTATATAGATAATTTAGATGTATCCTAAAACCTTAACTCCTATAGTATGGTGTAACAACTGAAAAAGTAACTATCTACTCTGTTTCGAAATAGTGAGATCATTTTTTATGTTACTTTATTGTTACTTGTCGATGACTACCTGTCTGTTGGAATGACATGAACATCAGGATGAAAGCTGCCGCGTGCGTGCCGTGCTGCAAGCTGAGCGCGACGAGGCTGTGGCTCGCAATAAGAAGCTCGCGCGTCAGTGTGACAAGCTGCAAGTGCAGCTCAGTGACGCGCGCGCGCAGGTCCGGGACCTCAACGCGCAGTTGGTAGACGCAGCTGAGTATAAGGTACTTTTTTATCATAATTATCATCATCATTCGAAAAATCCACAACCACCCACTGTTGCGTAGATACATTGCAGGCCTGTCCTTTCTTCAGTCACACTTTCTGGTAATTTTGTTCCTTATTCCCTATTCCCTAGGTATGATAACACCAATTAAATGAACTTTTGGACGGGTAAGTTTTACTCCTGTATTCATCGGCCATCTCGACGTATAATGACTTGAACATGAACAGAAGTTTTGTTAATGAATCTTTCTCAATCCTTACTTGCTAATTTTTTGTATGAGCACCGTGAACCTTACATTAGGTCATACCAGCTTAGCATTATGAACTACTTTTACTAGGTAACGAATCCTGTAAACAAAAACAAAGTTTACGTTTTTACACATAATATAAATCATTTCCCTTCAAGGTTCCCAAGAAAATCCGACTTCGACACTTCTTCAAATAGCACACTGCTTTGGGCACTACCCGGACGAGGCTCTGACGAACTTATTTACAGAGCAATAGAAATTTTCGAATTAAGTATTTACAAAACCATGATGTAACAATTGTATGTAGGTGAAGTAAATCTAGACAGCGAATTGCTGGAATACCTAATTTGCATACAAGGTTAAAGTGATTTGTTCAACAGAACCATGATCTCATTTATTGTAGTTGAACTTTATAAAATGTATTCATTTATTCGAATCATCACGCTTTAACTATCCCACAACGCCTTACAGGAGATTATGGTAACGTCATATAGACCATCTACTGTCGATAAATATCGAAGTACCTACTGAAATCCAGTTTATTAAGTTGGAAGTAATAATTTTATTGGTTGGGTAGTTAAACTATACTTGCGTCAAAGTAACAATGTGAAAACAAGTTGAAAATTCAATTCAAAACACAAAACAAGTGTCATCAGTGGCGCCTACATTCTTCACCTCTTTTAACAACACAGATCACATCACTGGAGCGGGCTCGCAAGGTGGAAGAGCTCCAAAAGAAATTGGAGGAAGCGGAACTATTACGAGTACGCTACAATCGCAAGGTGAACGTGCTGAAGGAGCAAGTGCGCTCGACCGGGGAGACCTTCGAGCAGGAGCGCTCTTCCAATGACCACCAGATCACCATCTTGCGAGACGACCTGGCGCGGACCAAGGAGGCGCTCGCAGAGTGCCAGCGGAGGGAAGCACAGCTTACCAGCTTCAGGTTTGTTGAATTGACTGTCATTAATTTAACAGACATCCGCTTCAATTACCACACACTTCTTAAGCGTTCTAAAAACAATTGAAGGAGTTTTGTGGAACAAAGGAACAGTGTAGATGTACGTGTCCTAAGAAAACAATGCTATTCCAGAAATTCGATCGCAAAGCTGCTAGGCATCCTGGTTCCGGTATCGGTATCGGACTTCGAGATGGTATCCCGCCTTCAGAAGCTGATCGACGCGCACCATGACTTCACGGTAGTGTCGCGGCGGTATGACGACCCGGCACTACTGCGTGCCTCCTCCCGCTCCCCGCCACCCTCACGCTGCCGTACCAGGACACCTGACAGGTTAACTTAGTTTATTCGGCACCTTACCAATTTCGTTCTTACGTCCTCTGTTCGTGACCAAGATTTCTGGCGTTTTGTTATATGCATTCTGTGTCATATGTACGTCTGACTGAGCATTCTCCAAGTTAACAATTGGCAGTACATCCGGTGGGGCAAACAATGCTAAGTTTGTCGATTCAAATAGCTCTCTGGGCACTGATTGCCAGACACTAATAGTTCCCGATAGCATTTGGAGCACTCTATGTCCAGTTGTTAACCCATATTTTACGTTCTGTCAAGCTACCTTCAGATAAGAAGATAGTGTAATACTGCACCAGTCGTCCTGTACATGCTCAGATCAAAGATGGACGCCTTGTCCTATCTTTATTATACTTCTACTATTTTATATTCTTCTGTGTAATAATCACCGTGTAATAATCAGTCGCGAACGTGTGCGTGCTGTCGATAAGAGTAAAATTGCTCTTCTCGAATAGACTTCGCTTTAAATACAGATTTTTTTTTACAGATCTCTTCGTTACGACGACTCGGGGTACGCGGACCCAGCCTTCGAGCTGGACGACGAGATATACAAAGCGCGTGCGGGCTTGTGACACGCGAGGCGCCGCGCTCGCTTCTAGACCTGGACCTATCCTTATTGTGAATGACCACGCACAGGAATACCACTTCATACAACCGTATCGAGTATCTTACCAACCCAACAGCAACCTTATTGTAACTTTAATAGAGATCATTGTCAATTTGGCAGTGATACCCAATCAGAAGCAAAATTACTGTGAAAGAAATGCAACACATACGTCACTTCTACAGAATTACAGAATGTAAGTGACGGCAACAAGCAAACTGTAATCATGAAATCGTGTACAAGATACTATTTAAACGAAATAGTTCGTCAGTTATTTTAAAAACAATCTGCTGTTGAATATCTAGGTACATGTTATGGTCGTGTAGAGAACATATCTACTACATATACTAGGTATTTTTGTATTATCTCTTTAAAACTTTACTTTGTGGTATAAAATCATGGACTGTACACAGTCGCTCAGTGAACTGTTTGCGCGTCGATGTCTTTTACTCCGTGTTTGTGGATATTACGAGATCGAGTGACGGTAGGGGTTTTAAGGATTTAGATGTCTGCAAGGCATAATTTTTTGCTTTCTCAGTTTGTTGGATAACCCAAAACTGACGCAACATTAATTGTGATAATAATTTCTCACAATGTGCTATTAAATTGTGCATTATCTACAATTGCAATTCGCAACAGCAAAGCAGTAATAAATAGTAGGTACGAAACTATCGACCCCCGTGTGTTCCTCATCGTGCGTTGTATGAAGTGGCCTCTCTGAGTTCACAATGTCATTAAAACAAACATCGTCTGCTGACCCCTTAACGCCCAGAGTTTTTAGAACGCGAAATTGATTGCAACTTTCAACATATTCTTCTGAAACAGCACATATTGGGCTATTGATGCTAATCCGCAATACACAAGTTGTGAAATGTACCTATCGTCTGCCTAACTGCCTATTGTAATGCTATCAATTTGTAGCTATAAAAACCTGGGCGTTACGTTTTAAGATGTGACGAATTTGAAGATATGTTAGTACTTTGAACAGAAGTGAATCTCAAACTAGCATCGGAAATTTAAAAAATCTTTATTTCTTTTACTCCTGAAGTAACACAATAAGTCTAGGTCTACAATGGCGAGCTAACAGCGGTTGGCGAAGTCGTTCTACTTACTAATAAACAAGTATCTTCGATAGTCGCCGTGATTTCAACATGGTCGACATCGAGGGAACCGTCCTATTCATAAATTATCATTAGGGTCTCAAGACCTAGTCACATCAGTGGTAACCAGTATAAGCTGGCCTAATTTTCTATTGAAACTTAGGCCCAAGGCCAGCTCAATGTCGATATGTTACCAGTGTGGTGCGGTTACATCCTTATCATCTAGTTTTTAATCGAACAAAAGTAGAACCAATTTCATGGATATTAAAAATTATGAGCGAACTATAATCGTTCACCATTTAACGAATAAAGTAAGAAAATAATATTTTTGATAAGGAAATATCGCACTGAACTACGCATGTTTTTAAGTATAGCCAGGAGATCATATTAAACAATTACGTCTGATCGAAAAAAATCAATCGATCCAAAAATATTTGGCTGACGTACCTACTCATTAGATTATATTTTTTAAGATAAATGTTACACATTATTGTAGCTACTATATAATTGTATGTGCGACAAGGAAGTAGTTATTATCTTAAGAATGTTATAATGACTTATGTTATCCGTTGCAAATGTTAGTTGTCCAAGCTTTTGGGGTTCCTACCTTTAGTTAAAGTCTTCCATTACTTTGTCAAGCAAAGATATTAATCATTAAGTTTATTTATTTATTAAATAAAAACTACAAAGAAAACAGTGAAATGTATTTTCTCACAATTCTCGATTGCAGTTATAATAAGAACATTTATGTATAAAGTAAGATTTTAATTGTAAACAATTGTTTTGCTTTAAACTGTGTTTTTTTCTTTTAGACGGTACAACAACATACAAACTAAATCGGAAATGGTATGCGCTTCGTTTACCTTCGTATTTCTGGATTAGGACAAACATCCCGCCTCACGTTCTGATTTTCATCAGTACTTGAGGCGTGATGTTCTTTATTCTGTCATCAAAAAAGTTCGTTAATCTTTTCCCGCTAAATAGAACATAATATTTCTTTGTGCATTTGTATGAATCCATCTACATATATGTTGGGTTACCTTCTCCGGTCGCCTTATCATCAGTCACTCGAAAGTTTTGATTTCGTTTTGGGATTTTTGAGATTACATACATATAGAGTTTTTCTCCATATTATTTCGTAAACGGTTATGCAAATATTTAAATATCCTCAACGCGTGATCATATTTTCGAAAATAGACGATATTTGCTCAAATGTATTTTTTTTTCTGAGAACACTGTAGTCAGTTTGATTTTAATTCGATTGCCGATCTAGAAAACTGATAAATCTAAATTAAATTGAATTTAATCAATTTATTATTTTTTATAAAAAATGTTGTCTCTACTTGTTTAAATTTAAATTAATGATTTATATAGTTCGAAATCGTGGGCGGTCACTGTACTTATTAATGTAGTTCTAAAAAAATATATATTATGTATCATTCAGATTTTTCCGGAAAAACAGATTGCGTCGTTCCTCTATGTAATTAATGTCATATATCATAATTTATTATTATTAGAAACCTGTAATTACTACTTAGAAACAACATGTTCATATGTAAGCACCCGACTTTACTTAGTATTCCGCATCCAGTAAATAAATATGTACATAATTCAAGTAATTGCTTTATTTATTCCATTTTTTCGACACACCCGATCAATGTGGCCAGTAATATATAATTAACATAACCACTTAATGTTAGCTGGCCACCAGTTGTTGGTTTTTGTATGATTTATCTAGATAATATACGCGTAACTAATTATGTTCAATGATACTGTGACTTACAGTAATATACTGCTTCGTACAACAACCAATAATTGCGCTATCAATCATTAATTCGACCTTGATCAATATACGTAGATAAAACATTTTTTTTAAAACAAGGGAAATGGCATAAAACTTGAAACATTGCAATGGACACTTAAATACAAACAGACGCAGTCATATTCACCGATTCACGGCCTGAGCTAATGTCAAACTGATAGATGATTAAGTTAAATCATCATCATCATCATCTTCCAAATTATGTTGGGGTCGGAATGCAGTCTAACCGGATGCAGCTGATCACCAGGATTTTACGTGGATCGACTACCCTCAATAAGTACCTACTAGGTTATAGGATACCATTGGTTAGACTAGTAGTCAGATTTATTATAATTTTGAGTTAAATGTCAGCCGTTACCAACGGCTTAACGTGCTTTCCGAGTGGCCTACCAGGTATGTAAGTTAGATATAAGTGCAACAATTATAATTTGCAAATAAATTCGTACATACTAAAACAGATCAGTTGTACCTATATAATTATGGTGTATTTCGTGTGAAACTACCTTTAGTTTGATAACTTTACGATTTTGTTTGAGGTTGAGGGTAGTCTTAGTAATTAAAAAGTGAATGACCAATCTACCTTAAACAAAAAAAAAACAAGGAAGTCAGCTCATTCGAATAAACGTGTTAACACTAGATCCGCCTCTAATTAATTAATTGAAAATGTGCATCAAAATCGTTTATTTCGTACTTTTCATCAGTTCCGGTGAGTATTATCTGCATTTCCTGCAGTATTCAATGCCTGTCGTAAATTAAAATGATGTATCAGTCTAAATATTTGCACAAGCACCATGCGGTGTTAATGAGTGTCATTAGTGAATAGCGGAATCAATCTAATTACTTACTAGCTAAAACATGACTTACTAACAAATCATTATTCAACAACGTGTGCAGTCAATCAGCCCATCAGTCGACACTCGTCTAAACGAGTCTAGAAATGATTAATGGTCGTTTGAATAACTGATTCGTTTGCATGAAATAAATTAAACTGATGATTTTTTTCTTTTTCGTCTAGTGTGTGCGCGACACATGCCACGCTACGCCGATCTCGACGATGAAGACCAGCACCTGTTCCGAGCAGCGTACGACACACCTGCCTACGACCACGATGAGTACCAGGAAGACGATGACATGCCTCTGGGCAAGCTGGACTTGCTCAAGGATGGCCTCTGGGCGGTCAAGGCGAAGATCAAGGAACTGAAAGCTTTCAACAAGGCTTTGGCTGCGAACTTCCTGTCTACCAAACTGAAGGTGAAGGAGCTGATCGCAGCAAGCTTAGTCTTGAAGAAACATAGCCATGGGGAGAAGAAACCGGCGTATAACTATCACGTATGTTATTCTATATACCTTAATTAAGACACTAAAGTTCAGTTAGCGTATATGTATTGCACTATTGACTAGGATACCAAATTATGTAGGTACACGATTCACCTGATTCAAAAATGTCATGAAACTACCACCGACTGTCGCCTTTGTCCAGAAGAGTTTTTTGACTGAAATCATGATGGATTTTACCCTGGATGTATAACAACTGTTGCATAACAACTCCAAAGTCAATTAAATGGCCTACGATAACATTCCATAGTCTACTATTTCGCTAATAGAGATATAAATTTTTAACACCGACATTGAACCACGCTTCGTGCGCTCAAGTATATACGGCGAGACCGCAACACCAAATTATTACTAATACTGCATACCATAAAATCAGTAATAACTAATAAGTTAGCAATTAAATCACGCCAAAATCGTGGGCGACTTGCAGACGTTAATACAATGTAGATAATGTAGGTACCTGGTAATACAAGTTTCCCTTCCGTTCTTTTGATACATAGGTAACTATTCTAAGAATTGATGCATAATAGGTATATGTAAGTTACCTGTACTGGGTATTAATTAATATACCAGCTACATAATGATAAAGGTATTCGAAGGGTAGAAGCTGTGTTACAGTAAATCACAAAGGATTTAACCAAGATGACTGCGTTTAGGTATATTTTTTCTATTTCAGTAAAATACCTAGTTACTAATGCAATTAACAAACTCCAAGTTTTTATGCCAACCGCGAAGGGTTTTGTTTGGTAGGCTCGTTTAAAAAAAAATAATGTTGGTGCCAAAACACGTTATACCCATTAAGTAATTGATAAAAGGTGCCCTGCAAAATAATATCTGCTAGTTTATTATAATTATATTCAAATGTTATAAATAGATAAATTACTTACTTATTAATTTTTAGAAGGTATACGATTTATATACCTTTTGATTATACGCATATGTAAGCAGCTCCACGATTCAGCAAAATTTCGATCTATCGGCTGTTAAGTCAGCTGTGTCACATGTGTCGCCGTATAAGCCAAAGCGTAATAAGCCTTGCTGATATAAGATTTATTCTTGCAGGCTCCATCGTACCAGCCCCAGTACGCCGAGACACAATACGCTCCACAGTACGCGGAGCCCCAATACGTGCCCGTACAGCCGCTGCATCAACACGATCCTTACTATGGACACTAAAGCTGGTCCAACCTCACACCTATTTTAGTTATTTATTTCTAATTGTATTGTCTATCTATCTCTCTACATTCTTTACCAAAGAAAAAGAGTCGATAATTGTTTATTTAGTAAATTATTCAACTCGCAATAGAATAATAAAAATTGTTAACACCAATAAATTATTACCGTACAAACCGCTCTTTGTCTCATCATAGAAGGCGATTCATATTCTCGAGCCGTCGGCGTAACACGTCATAAGAAAGTGCATTAATAAAATAAATTCTTAATTGTTAAGGTCACCAGTACTGTTGAGTGGAGTAGTTGATCGCGGCGCGCGCGCAGGCCACTCGTGTAGTAGAAGCGAATCGCTTTTTCGTGTCGAATAGCGAATCAGAGGAGTTCGCTTAGTGTTGCATCGAGTCCTGGAACCGCCCTATACCCTAGTCCCATGCGCCCCACATAACGCCTCCTTGTTCCCGTCAATAAGATGTGTTTGTTAGTAATTCCTGTCAGAGTGGACATGTCATTATCGATACAGTAGACCTAACTAGTGTATTAGTTAAGGTGCGGCGTTTGTCCTGCTACGAAATGAGTTACAACTTGTTATGGATTTTTCTTCTGGTATGATATCATTTATATTTCACTTATTTAAATCCATTCATTTATTTCATCATAAATTTTAGTAAAAAGACATTTTTTACGTTCAAAACTTTAGATACCAACATCTAAAGTTTTGAAAGCATTCATTAACTAAGTTTCTGTCTTAATAACTTTATGTGTCTGCTTGTCCAGTTAGGTGGTTTAAAATATCTAAACTAAATATTTTATTCTTTGATCAACGTTAAGGTTTCAACTCTTGAGCTAGTTCTCAATCTATTTGAACTTGATGACTTGATCAAAATGAACTTGATTTTAAGAAAAGGATTTCAGTATTGTAAATAGGTACCTAGGTGGGCATTCATAACATACTAGGTATCCTGTAGGTGTATAACATTAATTTATCCCAGAATTACAAGTTAGCCTATTACATCATACATTTCCTAAGTCCCTTGTTTCCTGTTGATATTCATAAATATACCATATGAAATCATTCTTGAGCCTCAAAGTAAATTGAAAGATTTAACCTGGGGGCCTAAAATAGCCGCTTTAGCCGAATCATTATAGGGCAAAAATATGTATCACGTTAAAATTCTTAAAATGGTCATATGAATTGTCCATTTGTGACCATTTTACGAAATGTGTAATTTTTTTTTTCATATTATTATGATTTTGCTGTAGCCACGTCGGATTTACTTAGTATTCCCAGTTTTTCTAGTCTCTCTCTAGTAGGAAAATCTTTTCGGAATATACAGAAATCCTCGTTTAAATGCCCACTAAGCCTATAAATAAACACAGTTTAAAATAGATTTGCATAATTTTTTATTAAAACCATATTATAGTTGAACAACCCACTGTATGTCCTTACCATTAATTTATATATTATAACTTACATTGTAATGAGTATAATTTAAATTGTAAATTGATTTCTACTAATAAATGTAAAAAACCCAATTCGTTTTGATTAAGCTAATAAAGCGCAAACATACTCAGTGGACATTTTTATTACACTTTTAATTGCATGTCACTGCAGCAAGGTTGATGAACAACATTTAAATACATTCACATAGTTACCTCCACTCCACTGCATATAATAATCAAACATCTATTTTTTCGTTTAGGTACACGTTACATCGTTTTGTTATAATGCAACATTCATGAATAATTTAATTATGCAATAAACTAAAGCATGTGAGCGTGATAATGCTTGCAATTCCCCATTGAATGCCAGAGATGCAAAGAGCAAATTGTTGAACTTGAATAAATCGAAGTTATCCTTACTTGCAGCCTCCATATCTATAAAGCGATATAAGTCAGACTAGTTTAGCGAACAAACCCAAGTAATAAAAATAGAAAATGCCCTTAGCAACGGCGAAGTGGCTACAGGCACAGCGCCCTTTACAAGTTCAAAGTAAACATATTTGTATGATAAATGTCAGAGTGATCTTTAAACAAACTGGATCGGCTCCGCACACTAATTTCGTTTCAGCTGAGGGCGAAACGGGTCTAGAGCACTTCCTGGTCTTTTTATAAAATGGCATCAGGTAGGCGTGTTCGTATATTTATGGACGTAATATTGTCTTACATTCTCCGCTTTATTTTCGTTAATATCAGTTTAAACCATCAGATGGCAAGCGATATCTTCTCAATCACTTCTTGTGATTCACTTATCTAAATTGCCTACTAGCTGCTTTCCGAGGCTTAGTCCGCGTGGACATCAAAATTTATCCCAAGGGAATATCGTACCGGGATTAATAATAGCTTACGTGCTAATTCAGGTCAAACATTATCTTTTTGAGAACTTTCATCAAAATCTGTTCAGTAGCTTTTATTTTTACAACTCTCGCATTCATAATATTAGTACTAATACTTTCTTCCTACGTAGTAGGTACTTATAGTAAAACAACATGCGTTCATTCTCCATACTCATAAATCCCAGTCGATAATTTAAATGATGCTCTAAATAAAGTAACCTAAGCAGGAAAAATCGGTTCTGAATCTACTACGTTCACCTGACCACTTCATGTTGCTGATTGCTGGTGTTAGGTGATTGACATGAATGTTTATAATATCTTTAGTGGTAGGTAGTTTAACACGATCTCTCAGATTTAATAACTTGGGAGTATTACAGTTTCACATCGTTTCCACTGTACTTTAAAATACCATGATTCAAAGATAGGTTTCTTATAAATCGACTTTAGCAAACAAAACTAGGTAGAACACACGCACACGCATAGAACTTTTGGCTATGTAACTTTATATTCAACTCAATAAAACACATTACTGACTGCAGTAATTGCAATCGTAAAATAATGTTGATGCTAAATAATATCTGTAATGTTAACTCCAATGCCAAGACTGAATAGTAAACTACAATACTTAAAGATCGGTATGCGCCATCTTTTCTTTGTGCTCTCAAGTTCTTTATCATGGGTCAATTTATTTGCATTCGAGTTTAAAATACCGCACGATCTGGTAAATCAGAACTGGTTTGCTCGCTCCCCGTCCACTGTCCGCAAACCTTATATGCATAATAAAGACAAAGTATTACTAAATAAATCTCTTTTCAGACAAATACCCTTTGAGCTCCATTCTTAACACTAGACAGCAGAATAGTTAAACATAGAACCAAGATTAACCTCTTAAACAATCAAACTTTAGGGTTTATAAAGCTAAATGTTATAGGCTTAATAAATTAACTAATCCGCGCGCACTAGGTTAATCAAGTAAGTAGTAATCAACTGTATCAAGAACAAATAAAAAACACACAGGATAAAGCCATTTAACGTGGAAACACTAAATTGGCTGATCGGAGGCCTGGCTGATCATTATTATCATCCACAAATAACTATGCCCGTTGCAATTTGCAATTACATTACCTCAGCTACTATTATTTGTGCAGTTTTAATACGTGTTCCGAAAAACACTGACCGGTGAGGTCAAGGGAGTCATACAAAATCTGAGAAAAAGCAAGTAGGTTACGAAGAAACCCACTCAGTCTACCACTGCTTAGCAAATTCGCAAAAAAATCCTTTGTGAAGTTACCTAAAGGCTAGTACTCTGTCGTTTCCATCTAGGATCCTACTATGTGCTTCAAAGAATAGCAACAACCTATCTAAATGTATATAAACTGCAGAGCTACTCTTTTATTACTTTTTATGCTCCACTTTGTGAACAACTTCATATCATCATAGATCATACTGCTGCACAATCAAAGTCATTGCTTTCCGACAATACTCAATGACATGATAAATAGATTCCTTACGTATTACAAGTTAAGGTGTATTGTGAGGTGACAGACGTGACGCAGGTGCGACAGTTGCTACAATCGTTCAATTAGCTGGCAATATTCGCGCATTGTCCAGCGCAGCAGGCGGCCTTCGGCGTGCACTTTTATCTAAAGAAACGCCCTTAATCGTTCGCGCAAGTCTAAACTAGCGACTGGCTCTGGTTTTTCTTGAGCGTGCATTTAGAATGTACTTCTTAATAACATTTATTGAGCCCTGCATACTTCTCTAGGATCGAGTATTCATTCGTTATCATTTCTGTTTAAATTTAGAGAATGTTTTCGCTTTTGTTTTATTTCTATTCCTAGCATCTTATCGGGAGATCTGCATCAGCATTTAGAACAGAAAAAGTTTAGGTTTGAGGAAAATTGAGGATTTGAACCAGGTTAGCCAAAAGTCTTGCATTACGCACATTGCAACTCAAGAAGACAACACAAGTTGTACCTACTTTAAAAAGCTATCTAAGTTAAGAGATATTTCCTAAACTAAGATAATGTTTAAAAGTACAACTTGTGACTTGTACGTCTAGAACAATAAATAAAGTTACCGGAACGTATAATATCCTACCTACACGTTATGTCATACCTTTTGTTGGCTATCAGTCCAAGGCCCTTTGCAAACTATAGCCTAATCAAATTACATACGGGTGGGTACTGTAGCTGTGTAGCACCTGGTAACAATTAATATAATTCCGAATTCTTAGAAATATAAACCGAGTTAACATAAGAAAATATTGACGTGATAGAGATAGTTGCCTTTGCTCGAGTAATTTGTTATAGAAAATTATTTATTAGTGAAACTAATAAAAGCTTAATAAGTTTATTTTATTTTTCTTGGCTTTGTACCTATTTATTTAAAATTGATGTATTTGCAGGGTATTTTTGCCTTAGCAGCTAATACTTTTTACTTTAGCACCTGGCAACCAATGATAGAACTTTATGGAACTCTCATCTCCCCACAAAACTAGCATCTTCAATAAAATCTGCTCGTTTGAGACATTTTGCACACAGTATTCAGTTCCATTTCTATTTCAAAATATTATTTGGCCAAATTCACAATGGGTTTAATAGTTTAGTGTGTAAATGATACTCCATAGGTACATATGTTTGGCAATTAAAACAGGGCCAAAGTTTACTCCCAGTGTAACTCTCCTCTCACATACTCCACAGTTTTTATGTATCAATAAACTCATTAGAATCATGTTGTAAGTACAGCAAACTACTAGGTACTTCAATAAATTTTATGAGTTTCTGGCACACCGTGGTCTGTACACGCAGTTTAATAAAACCTGAATCCGTTTATAGAATTATCTCTCAAGTAGGTATCGACAGAACCTATTTAGTGAATATGATTAATAATAGCTAAATTAGGATTAATGATTTATGTACTGCTACACTTAACGTGCTATTTATTATTCGTTTTTGTACAAGCTTGCGGCCTTCGCGTTTTTCACTGTCACGGCGCGGGCACGTGTGTATGGCGCCCACCGGCTTGCTTCGCACTTGCTTAGGCTTACCATACGAACGGATTTGCGCTAAGAGGTCTGAGTTTTTGCTCCTCCGTCATATAGTTAAATGATTACCGCAGAAAGAAAGATTAAATAGTAGGTACAAAGCAAATTGCAATTTGAAAATCTTTTCAAATTTCGAAATAGTAAGCATTTGTTACATGGGGCTGACTTTATATTTCAGTCTCTTTCAAATATGTATGTAAGTCTATAAATACACATATTTATAGGCGGGTTCAATCGGATGGTATCTATCTTATTTCGGATAAAGAAATATATGAATACATATTTTTATTAACAAGTTCTGTATGCAACTAATTAAGGTTTCCATACCACTAAGGACTTTCAAATTATTGGACTCACTGGGTTCGTTATACAGGCAAATATTTTGGCAAGTACATGTAATACTGATTTATAAGGTTTTTTTAAAATGAAATCGGGAAAATACTTAAATTAGGTAACATTAATATTTTCACTGGAACCAAAAAGCAAAAACTTCTGCGCCCACTCTGGTATTACCTAAATGCGTCACAGAAGCTACATTCCAAGTTCATGGCATTTGCGCACTTAAAAGCCATTAAGATTTAATTGAGACATCTCGTTAAAATATTCGATACACCAACTTATTGGATCAACAAGTGTATGTTGTTTCGAGTAACTTGATTTTGCCCGCGCTTTTGCTCACGTGTTGGCAAATATCCCACAGAGATGTGGTAAAAAGGTAATAAGTATGTACCTACTATGATGTACAAACGACCTAACTCAACCAACCAAAACTGTCATTAAAAAGAAAAAAAAGTAATAGACAGACACTTTCATATCTACACGTTAATTCAATTTAATTCAGTATGAATCTAATCCGCAGAAGTATTTTCTTTATTAATTGCTAACATTGAAAATCGATTACTTAATTAATATACAAAGTACTTTGTATTTGTAGAGCATTTTTTCTAAAGGTCACATTCATATTCACTTTTAGATTTAATGTAAGGTCGGTTTGTTTCTTCATAGCGGAATTTTGTTAGCTTCCGCACGTTCGGCACCGCCTCGCCTGTTACCGCTACACCCACTACTTACTTAGATTCTATATTTACTTAACTAAAATATCAACTAACTAGCTTTTACCCGCGGATTTGTTCGCGTTAAATTCACACAGTTACCCTTTCCTGATTTACCTGCTACCTGTAGTTTTTGCCCTTGCGCCTTATTTCTTGTAATAGCAATGCTTAGTTTTCCATTTTCTTCCCTCTTCCCCCTCATATCTAAATGTATATAAAAAATAGCCTATGTCCGTTTCCAGGGTCCCAACTAAATCTGTACCAAAATTCATTAAAATCGGTTTAGCTATTTAGGCGTAAAGACGTAACAAACAAACAAGCTCACTTTCGCTTTTATAATATTAGTAAGAATTACCAGCATAAGCAGGCATTATCAGTTCCCACTTGCCCGCGTAATATAAATAAAAAAGTATCTTATGTGTTATTCCAGACTATAATCTACCTCTGTGCCAAATTTCGTCAAAATCCGTTCAGCCGTGAAAGAGTAACAAAAATCCATACATATGGATGTATGGATTTTTGTTACTCTTCTCTACCATCTTCATCTCTACCATCCTCAGAAACATTCGCATTTATAAAATTAGTAGCATAAGATACCCATAAACAAAATAAAGCACATTACTCAGTAATAACTGGGCTGTAGAGATCAAATATGCAGTCGCTCCAAAAAAATACTGGTATTCAACAGCATTTGCTTAGACTGGAAGCAAACCCTAAAATAGTTGGAAAACGCTGGGCAGATGAAGAATGAATGCGCCTGTTAAGATTCGAACCCGCGACACACACACACAACTCGTGAGTCAGGGCGGTAGCCCTGACTCACGAGTGAGTCACTACTGATCTTATAATTATTAATTACTAGATACATTTCAATTCTCATGTGTCGTAGTTACCTGTACGAATGTTGATCCCGGATGCTAAACTTTTCCATATGAAGTGTTTTTATTTTCAAAAGTATATTAACATATAAAAATAAAGGAACTTCATGTGCTCAATTAATAACGATGTCACATTAATAAACATGTAAGTACTGTGTACCTATATGTTTCGCATTTCACACCCGTGGGCCGTGTACGACAAGTGTCCAACTTTTTGTTAAAGAATTCCGATGGAATCAGGTTCAATTTTTTGTCTCGTTATTATATTTACTGGTGCTTAGAGAGCCAACAAAAAGTTGTTTTCCATACTGAAAAAGTTACTTAAGTATTTAAGACGAGGTTCTACCAATTTTAAACTACTTATTCTAAACCTCTGAAAATCCACAAATATACGAAAGACTATAAAAAATTGTTTGCGACTTGTTTTGCCGCCTTAAATATAATTTTATAATGTATATGCTTTAGTTATGAAGTACTTTGATAAGGGTTTTTTTTCTGTTCCTTATCTTGCAATCAGTCGTGTTGATTAAGCAGATGAGATGTAGTCAGTTTACCTTTTGATAAGGGTAATACAATTTTGTGTAAAGAACATTCCAATTTACTTATTTAATGTTTAAGTTCCAAATTCATAATAAAGAAATAAAAGTAGCAAGTTGCCAACAAATGCAGTGACCACGTCCTCCACCATTTTTATTTTATTTATTTGGCTCATCAAAAATTGAGTTCCAACCATCTTTGAGCTGTACCTGTGAAGAAGCTACAATAAATAAGGAATAGGTATAACGTTAAGATATTGTAGCTTCTCCTTATTTTTTATCTTAAAACTCCATTCAGGAGAAAACAAACAGTTGATCTAGCTAATCTAGACTTATAAGCATAACAATCTAGTTTTTTTAAGACCTCAAAATGTTATTTATTTCAACATTATGACTATTAAAAACTAAAATAACTGAAGTAACAACAAACTAAAAGAGGGCATCTTAAAATCCCCCTCAACGCTGTCAGCTGGTAAAAATGCCCAAGGGACTGGCATGTTGGTTCAAGTCTTTCAGTACAAGTACAAAATAATAAGAGCTAGTGGTATAGTTAGGCGCGAGTTGGCAAGGACGCCCACGCGGTCACTGACAGTGTCGCCCGCGCTTGCACCGCCGCGCCGGCCGCTGCGCGCGCCGTCCTCGCATCCGCCCGCCAGCCACCAGACATGCTCTTGCCAGTAATTTCCGCTCTGGGTCACTAATTATTACTAGGTAGCCAAATATCAAAACGCAGATGACGTATGATTATTGAATTATGCTTAGTTCCCATGCTGGTATGGTTGGCGCAAGCCTTTTAACGGCTAGACTTAATAATATTCTTTAAAAACTAATATAATGCACCATATCAGATCACCTCAACTGTCTCCATTCAATTCAAAGATCAAATTCCTTGCAATGGGTAACGTGAAAAACGTTCATTTTTCCAGGCATCTTTGGGCCATCTTTATCTATGGGCTTTACAGACAAACAACATGCACGTGTAATCACTATTGGCTTATCTATTCATATAGACCTAAAAAACTCGTACAAAGTTCGATTGTTTGTTCTAACATTGAGGCAGTTCAAAGAACAAGGACATGAAGGCAACTTAACCCTCGTATGGCCAGTTTTTTTTTTAACTTTTGCTTATGCTAGGAATTTCTCCTGTTTCGTGCGGAGCACAGTGCGTATCTAATATTAAATATTACAAACTATTCAGTAACTATGATTAACTGTCTAATCTGGCAGTCTAGATCAGCAGTTAAAGTTACGTAGTAGTTTACTATTGAGTAATCCATGCCTTAGGCAAGCGCGACCTTATCAAATAATTAATTTTGAATCGTTTTTTGCTAAGCTCAAGGACCACACATTTACAAAAGTTTTTAACAAATTATATATTATAAAGTTAATAACATTAATTTAATTTAACTCGTGTTCAAGCAAGCGAAATCAATATTGTATTAAAATCTGTTTATACACGGAGCTTGTGTTATTGTGTGTGACGTATGGACAAGGAAATGTAACACATGACAGTAATAATATAAAAAGTTACCAAGCCATGCTGACCTACGAAATATGTGGATCTGGTTTTAATATGAAGAAAAACAATTCCGAATGGCAATACATCTGAATACCTACTTACATACCCCCAAGTGGGCTATATTAATTGTAAGCAAAATTGTTGACAATCTTACAAAGATTGGTATATTTTTATATAGGTAGGTAAGTAAATCCAGATTGCCAGCAACCTACTTGACATTTCTCTCGCGCTATAAATTTCGCACGTATAGTGCACTATACAACAATAACAATGTGTTTAACATAATAATTGCCACATTGTACACTATGGCTACAATAAGTTTCAGTAATTAAGTGAAACTGCTGGAAAATAATATCATGATTCACAGATTAAACATGAGACTCATGTATAGTCATGAGGTCCGCTAAATTAATCGGTCAACGTAACACGGCGAGGCTGTACATTTTAATACTAACGACCCCCCCATGCTTCGCATGATTTGTACGCCTTGACAAAACAACGAATTTATTTATTACATGCAAGTTTAACCTATTACGTTTCAATCTTGTGGAATAAATTCCCGAGATGATGATGAAACATAACATCACAGTTCACCGGTAAGCTAGTCCCCTCAGGGTTAGGCAGAGATGAATAGTAAACACACACTTTTTCTCAAGTTACGGTAAGTCCCATATATATACAGGATGTTTGGCGTATGGACCGACAGAAATTTTTTGGAGTTTGAAGGGTCATGTGCTAGTTTTCAGACCTAGACCCCATATCCTAAGTTTCACTATAACCCAGATACGATTTTTTAATGTTTTTTAAAAATGCTTGAATTATCTTCTTAATAACATCATAACTTTTCAGTTTGTTTTCGTATTTAGACCAAACAACTTTTATTACATTCTCAAATGTGTTGTTATTTTAAATAAATCATAAATGTACAGCATAAGATGTGATAAAAATACTTGTAGAGTATCCAAACTCATAAAATGAAATAAACTTTGAAAAATATCAAATTCAAAATGAATTATAAAAAAAAACTAAAAGCTTTTTTGACCTTCACATGACGCCCTATATCCCCCAAAAAAAATTGTCGGTCCATGCGCATAGTAGAGAGCGACATCAACATCATCATCAATTGAGCACAAATCAAGACATCACCATATAATGTCCTCCACTTTGTGCGGAGCGCGGGGGAGTGTCAGACTTGTACCCACCCATGTTCCTTCTTTTTGCTGACATCTCTTTGAGGCGCGCATGGAACACTAAGGCGCCGTCGTCGGTACTACTGAGAAAAAATCAATAACAACTTGCCTGACCCGGGAATCAAACCAAATCGAGATCCTGCTCAGCAGTGTGGATTGCGACCACTAGGCCAACTTTGTAAAATTTCGTGCAGTATTTATGTAGAACTACAGCACACCCAGGTGCACAAACATGAGAAACGATTGTATGTTCTTATTTATCTACTGACTCTATACACTGGTGTTGACTGACTTGACTTTCCTGCACTATAAAAATTCTAAATATGAATAAAATATGTATTGACAGTATACTCATTAATAAATCGTTTTTTATTTTCCCTATTATCTGTATCCATAGATAGAGCGTCCATGACAGCAAGTCGTGCAAGTAGTCGTTCAGTTTATTCATATCGTATATTACCTATCTACAGATTCATTTACCTTGATGCGAACAACATTTTTCCAGCCCACATTCCTCGGTGTAGTTTGTAGAGCGGAATGTGTTAGATGTGTTACGGTTTGTGCTTTCATAGCGCATTAAATAATTACTTCATAATTAATTAATTTTTGGTCTTCTCATCGTAAAACAATTTAATTTTGATCTTTTTGGATGCATTCTACTTATAAAAAACCGGCCAAGAGCGTGTCGGGCCACGCTCAGTGTAGGGTTCCGTAGTTTTGGTGGTAATTTTGGATTGCGAGAACCGATTTCAATAATTCTTTTTTAATTTGAAAAAAGATACGTTCAGGATAATAAAATATGTAAACGAAGTTAAAAAAATGCTTGCATAAACGATTATACTACAAACTTAGTCTACAAATTATTTTGTACAACTTTTTTTTTGTACAAAAACTGTTATGTCAATCAAGTTCAAAATAATTTTCATAGAAAGTCCTTATGAAGTTCTACTTTTCAGATTTTTTTCATATTTTCTAAACTTATGGTTCAAAAGTTAGAGGGGGGGGGACACATTGTTTTTTACTTTTGGAGCGATTATTTCCGAAATTATTGACATTATCAAAAAATGATTTTAGTAAACCCCTATTCATTTTTAAATACCTTTCCAACAATATATCACACATTAGGGTTGAAATTAAAAAAAAAATCACTTCCCACTTCACATATAGGGTGGCTACCCTAATAAAACATTTTTTTCAAATTTTTATTTTACCACTTTGTCAGCGTGATTGATATACATATTGGTACCAAATTTCAGCTTTCTAGTGCTAACGGTTACAGAGATTAAGCGAGGACGGACGGACGGACGGACGGACAGACAGACATGGCGAAACTATAAGGGTTCCTAGTTGACTACGGAACCCTAAAAAGTATCTGTTTTATGCTGAACTTTAATAAAGGATATCTGCTTAATTATCTACAAGTTCTCAAAATACTGCACATACGATTATGTACGGTCAGCGGCATAAGTCTGAGAACAACAGCCCAAAATTTCAGAATTGCATTTTGAAGTCAATTAGGTATTATTAACCTGTTGAAAGACGAAATACACGCGCGAAAACGCTCCCAAAATCGTCGAATTTATGAGTAACGTTTTAGCGAGGTAGGCCTTCAGAAAAACGAAAATTTTACCGTTAAATCTATAGCTACACCGTACAAAGTTCCCCATGTTCCCCGTAGGAACTTAACAACATTCAATGGGTTAAGGGTGTTACAAAATTATATTGAACAGTAATTATCTTCAAATAACACTATGTACCTACATTAAAATAAGAATAAGATATAACAGTTTTCAACCAATGGCTATGTGCCTATGTATTTATATATTTATACATAGGCACATATCCTGTCAAAATCACGACCCTCCTTTGGCTTTACCGTAGACAGGTATCTGGGATGGTGTCTCCTTCCACAAACGCCATTAAATAAATAAGTGAAGTGAGTCAGGTATCTGGGATAATCATTGACTTATCGACACTTAATCGTCAAGATGTTAAATGAGTAAATTTTGTAATAACCTCGGTATATCGGAAATTATACAACTTGTGTTAATATTCTGTTATGTTATTAATAATAACTCAATGCATAGGTGCAGACAGTAATGAGACTAATGGCTACTTTTCTTTATTTGCAGATCCTACAAAGTTTCACGGTGTCGTTACCAGTACCAAATCAATACGATTTGGGCGTCATCGGCATCGATCAGGAACCTACGAACAACTCACCAAAAATATCAAGATATGAAGATTCACCTGATTTCTCTGACGAAAAAGTTATATCAGTTAGGATAACGTCATCAGTGGCTGTTGGACGCGGGAGAGGTAAACCTACCGTTAGATATACTGGTGACACGTCGGATCATGATCTCAACAATGCTCAATCTAAAGTATCTCCCACAGTTGTACAACCCCCAACCATAATGTCCAAAGTCGAGGAAGTATCGGTAAAAGGAGCAACACACGTCCCCCCAAACCTGGTAGGTGCAAATATAGAATACATAAAACAATTAAATGCGAAAAAAGAAACAAGAGAACACACTGCGGACCCAGTTCACCCAATCGAGTTAATGGTTCAAGGTGAAAATGACGACGATAGCGATCCCTCGACAAAAATAGACGAATATGAAGAGGATATCAGTGATATACCACTGGCCAGAAAAGTCCCATCGACAGCGGACGCTAACAGATTTGAGGATGAGAAAAGAATACATGGATTTCAGAGTTCTCAAATCAATCTACAAGCTGAAGCCCTCGTTCAAAACCAACATATTAATATGACAAGTGGTTCGGTATTATTACCTCAGATGAAACTCGGGTTGGAAACTATAAGTAATAATGATAACAAAAACGACGAGACTGCTACAACTTTAGCGATTGTTGACCAACGAACAGAAAACAAAGGAACTAGAAAAATAGATCGTTTGTCGAGTACTGACACATTTTCTTCCGATAGCAAAAATGATCAAACCGACGACTCAGTAGCAGAGCCTTCCATAAAGTCAGTTGAGTTTACAAAATACAACGAAAGAATCGAAAATATTTCACCGACAGCAACAATGCAACCAGTGCGTTCTCCGATTAACGTTCAGGGTTTGACAAATATACGACGGGACGAAAGACGAAATAATCCAAGATTGACCACTGTGAGTTTTAATATAGTGCACGATAATCCCAAAAGAACTAATGACAATGAACCTGGTACCTCGTACATATCGTCAAGTCAAGTCATTCCTAACCAAAAACAGTTCTACGACCATCCAAAAATTTACAGTGAACCTGCTAAAATATATAGTGAACCAGCCAAGTTCTACAGTGAACCGGCCAAGATATACAGTGAGCCAGCTAAGATATACAGTGAGCCGGCTAAAGTGTACAGTGAACCCGCTAAAGTGTATAGTGAACCATCCAAGTTTTACAGTGAACCTGCTTCTTTGCACCTTGATCAAAATGTGCCTTCAAGCATCCCTCCTAACTACTCCACATGGCGAAGACCTCATCCTCCATTCGGTAGCACTATTGTGAACACTACTCCCATAAGTGTTGTGACTAAAGAGTTCCAACAAGACACCACAGCTGAGCAGCAGCCGGAGAAAAATTATGAAGTAGACGAAAAGATTAGCGTTCTCACCGACGGCAGGATTCACGGCGAACAGCAAGACACGACCACTGAGAAGTGTAAACAAGAAAACTGTAAGGTGGGATACGTGTTAGAAGGTCGCCAGTTTAAGAAGTATAGGGTAGAAGAGAGAACTCCGGATGGTTTCATCGTTGGAGAATACGGAGTAGTGAGAAACGAGGACGGCGCGCTGCGGGGCGTGCGATACACGGCAGACAGCGACGCCAGTCCGCGGCTCATCCACGACGCGCTCATGAAGTTCCTACAGCTCACATAATTCTCGCTCGTCTGGTCTGAACTCAAAATAAATGCACACATAACTTACTTGCTCATTTAATTAAGTACTTACATCAAATATCATAACTATATGAATAACCAACAATAAAAGTACATTTTAACAGTTTACTATGTATTATAAAGACTGAATGATTAAATATAATGCAAATCCATATATTCCAGTTTAGTACCTTCAACTTTTAGAGTACCTATGCAAATTTTGATATCATGTGTAGAGTAGTTACATCATTTAACCAAATTAAAAAAAAAACAATTATCTTTAACTCGTCTCAGCAGTTGCATTTGATGTTCTATTTTATTGATTCATTAAAATATAATAATCATACTAAATATTCAAATTGTTTTCTAACCAGTCGATATTTCTTCTAACCGATCGACATGGTGAATTATTCAAAATTAAATGTGTTATTTATTATGGTGATGACCTCATTCTCATTAGTTGTAATTAAAACAATTTCAAAATAAAGGTAAAGGAAAATCTCGATGTTATCTCTATATTTACTTATCTAATAATAATTCTGGTGCCATGTATCGCTCAACACGAAATTATTAATACTTAATTCACTGCCACTTCTCTTCTATGTTAACTTAATCGATATTGTATTGTAAATAAATAGGTAAGAATACACAACTATGAGATAAATATTGATGAACATAAAATAATGTTTATTTTTCCAAACTCACCACTCACGACTTGCGACTTTACACACTCACCCCTAACATGGAAACAATGTTATTTTAGTTTTTGAAATATTTGCAAGAAAACTAACCAATATAGAATACCTGGCAGCAATGATGCAGACAGTGCTTATTTCCACTTTTCCATAAATTATGTGGAAAATGAGTAGAACATATCACTTGGGTATTACCAATTAGCAAATGATTAAACTACAGGTTGGAATTGTAAAACATAGAGAGTTAATTAAAAAAGAAACGAAATACACGAGTATAAATCGCTTGTAAACTCAAAGTAAGTGGTTATTCAGATATAGTTTTATAAAAATATACGTACCTAATTCGTTACAATATACAGTTTCGATTGTGGTTCAAGAGATCGTCACTCGTCACCACTGGGCTATATAACATAAGGGATATGCAACGAACAACACTTCTTATTGTGGCCGATAATATTCATTAACATCTAACAACAGTGCTCTATATTATATAATGTTATGTATTATACAACAAAGCCATACGTCTATGTGTAAGTGTACACGTTTAAAGGGGATATTTTTAATATATACTGAGTACAATAAAATAAATAGTAAATAGTCTCAAAACTTTAAATAAATATTAGAGAGTAAACGTTTAGACAGCTAAGCATATTTCGATGATAAGAAGTTAGATATTTCAAAAAGCAGCTCAAAATTATTGTATATAATTAGGAATTGTTTTAATAGATAGAGATATAGTATATAAGATATGTATTAAATTGGAACAGTTATTAACAAAACAGCACTGTACATTGAACTACAGTTTTATATATGAATACATATTAAATACAACACTATAATTAGGACTATCATGGTTAAAATTATATTATACCATATTTTAGCATTGGCCTTATCATCTAGGTACTATTTTGATTAACAATATTAATTTGCTTAATTTTCTTTGATGAACTTTAGCCTAGCGCACAAGTTCTGATGTGTCAATTTTCCATGTAGATAAAATCTAGCAGGCTGAGATTAGATTTGGTCATTTTCATAATAAATTAAGTTATAGTTACTCTCAAATCCATGATATAATTTTTAAAATTATCTATTCAATTTCAAGGATTAACATGTCTTATTATCAGAGATATCTTATATATGAAAACTACATCAACGTAGATAACTGGAATTTCTTACACTATTCTTATATATTCGTAACATATAAAGCAATATGTTGACAACGCTTCGTGCATAAATATCAACAATAACCATTCGTGGAAGCACATTAAATCAATGGAACAAACGTACGATTTTCTGCTGGCGATACATTATATAACGAATACCTAAAACAAAGTTTGACAGGAACCTCTGGAAAGTTTAGTCCCTATATTTACTTTTTTATTTGTACCAATTCTAATGGTATTCTCCAGGTACAAAGGTGAGTGAACCTGCGTGCAGTTTGCAATGAAACAAATAGTCAAACCAACGCTACTTGATTTGTGTTGACTATTCATTTATATCACATGTGCATGTAGTTCCCCTTCACTTCCGTCTCAAGTTTATTTGCTTTTAAGTTCCACTGTCAAGACTTAACGAATTAGCTCACTTCTGCCACGGTGAGAGTAAAGTGAGGAACTGGTGAAACATCGCCAACAAAGAATCAGAACGTTTGCCGCGTGGTCCTTATATTTAACACTACTGCCAAATATTATCACAATTGTCGCTAATACAGTTTGTGCAACAACATAACCAAACGAACACCTAATTGTACAATATTGTACCTAATATAACGTAATGCGATCATAGCCATAGCAACACACTCACTTACATTTACGCCGTGCCAAGGCTTTTTATACTTAACGAACACACCAGATTTTTTCCATTTACTCTTCCTAGAATATTTATGTTTCACTAGAACAATATGAAAACAGTTGATTGATAGTAAAATATCATAAGAAAGTTACAAAACTGAAATTATATAATAAGAAGGTCCGCACAAGCGTCAGGATTGACTTTTTGACAGAACACTATCAACTGTTTGGCTACCCGATCGTTTTTAGTTTTCTGTAATTAATGTTACTTTACTAAATTCACAAATCATTGACATTTGCATTAAAGTTATGCTATCAATTCTTGTTTTATGGCTCCACCTGGCAACTAATCCCCGCTTGCTATGCTAACCTTCTTTGGCATAGGCAAGTAAAAAGACGAGCAGCAGGACAGAACACAACACAGAGAGTACCTATTAATTAAAGTTATATATTTCATAATTATCATCATGATAGTCAAGTAAGATAAAGCTTGACAAAAATCTTCATACACATAATTATAATGTTATATTTTGCCACAAATGATCGCTTTATTTTATCTACACTACTATTCGTTTATTTTTGCAAATTCATTACTGGAGAATTTTATTTTATCTCGCATGTATTAACTAAGTAAATAGGAAGGTCTACATAATGCTTCGGAGCAAAGATTCGGATACTTATAAGCCTCTTGATCGGCTGTAAAATCATATTTTACTTAATTTTGGCAGTGTGACTCAAAATTACTTTTTATTTAGATAGAGACTGTTCTGAAGTATTCATTTAACAAACCAAATGTTTATGTATAAGCTATTTTACATTCAGTTAGATTTATTTTAATATCAAGTCTAGTCCCTTTGGTGTCAAAAAGCGTCGATTCTTCCTAATATCCAGATTTTTCCAAGGCAAACTTTCAAAAATAGTCTAAAAATATGTTATGAAGATATGAAGTAAGAAACATATAAATAACAATAAAATAGAAACTGAGTCGGTAGGTAAAGTTAGAGCGTATTAAAGATTTGAGCGATCAGCACAGATGGCTCCAAACTAGTGCAAGCCAGATTCCGTCGCTTCGAGAAGATTCCATGGTGTGTGCCTCAGTGCGGACTGCTTAGTCGTAGTTCTCCGACTCCTGCTGCACCAGCTTGAATCGGCGAGGGCTCTTCACTGCGATGGATCCGTGTCCGTCAAGCGACAGTCGACCCTTCATCTGAAGGTACCTGTAAATGATGTCGCCATACGTTTTAAAAGCAGTTATAGGTGATAGTAACATTTTAAGAATTGGAAAACAAATATTTCTTTGCGTTTTATATTTTATTCAGCAGACGCTTTTATCGAACATAAAAAGGAATTCTTTACAAATCGTTCAGATTGAATCGCGAGAATTCCTGCATCGCTTGATATTTCCAGAGATCAAGCACAAATATTTTTATACAACACGGTATTTGACTCCAAGAATGATGCACCTAATTACCTTTTAATATAACGGCAGACGAGTTTCGTTGGTCTCTGCTGCCACTCATCCAGCACTTCCTTGGGAGCTAACACCTGAAATCACATTTGATACATTGTAGGATCCCCTTCATTTTTCTAATCAGTTTTCGCATTAAATGTCGAAGAGTATTTGCATCTTAAGTCAAATGACCGTATCACAGCTAGCTACTGGTCATGATCTCTCTCCCAGGCTGCGCAATAACACCCTGTTCTGCGACGTTGCCATCCTGTCTGCCACTCACTTTTTTAAGGTTTTTTATCGGTCGTTTGTGCATATTACTGTGTTTAAAAATTCCATTACGTAAAAGTTAATATAAACAGCCAACTTGTTTACCTGGTCTCCCCTCAACCTATCGAGTAGAGTGACACAGATGACAGCCGCCTTGATGCCCGCGTGGTGCGTCAGCGCAGCGAATGCGAGAGATTCCATCTCAATGTTGACGACGCCTGACTTATGAATGCTTTCCAAGTACTCCATCTTGTCAGCTTCCGTAAAGTCGCAAAACGCTCCATCCAGGCGACCCTGACCTGATGTGACAACAACGCACAAGTATTTTTAGTGACCTCATTCAGAATAATAAATATAATTATATTATGTTGTATGTCCGCTGATTTTATCTTGAGTACTATCTATCTACTACGCAAATTCCATTTTATTTCCGTGTTTCTATTTAAGATAAACTTAGAACAAAGAATGTGTCCTTTGCGTCACCTTGTGTTTTACTAGTTCAGTTTACAGAAAATAAAATTGACATTTAACCTTTTTAGGAATATCAAGCACTTTATATTCTTGTTTGACATATTTAAAATGCTTGATTCCGTGTTAGAGTCTAAGTGAAGTTATGGGTGGAGTGAGAACTGTATTATTGAATAAGTTAAACTCACTTTGAAATAATCTCATAATGTCGTGACGTCATTGACAAACATTTCATTCATTAACACAACAATAACAGCCGAGCTTACCCAGATTGATAAATCCGTTTCAATGCAAAAGCTTCGTAATCGAAAAAAAATAAGTATGTTTAAAAATTGCTCAAGCTTTAAGACAAATGACTATTCCACTTAGTCCCTAGATGCAATTGGCAACGTCCTCGTAAGCATAAACAATTGTCTAAGGGCAATGTTGTCTTTAGGAGAACGTCTTTAGCATCTTCAAACGACGTCGTGTTTTCGCGTCGTGTGACGTGTTTATTTTTCTGTCCTTACGCAGGTCTGCTGGAAGGGATTTCTTTATGAAATAAGCAGTACCTTTGTGCTCTTTTTTTCTTATATACTTCTTTTATATATTATTCTGTGTGTACATAAATAAATAAATAGATGTCACTCAAATGATAAATGGCACATCATATCCCTGAGCTAGAGAACATACGCTGCTGCCTAGCTATAACCGACCTAGCTTCTGAGAGAAGGAGAAAGGATACCTTCGTAAAAGTCATATGTGCACATGGTTTTTCCAGTGACAGTGTCATAAGGATCCTCGGGGTCTGCCAAGCCCTTCAGCTCGCGAACTAGCCGCTTATCCAGCTTCGCAGGCCTTTGAATGTTCTTGCCTAGTACCGTCTGAAATTGACAAAAAGGTATTTTTTTTATCTCGGTATAACACAATCACATATGATGAGAATCATAAGTTCATTAGAGTTTTACAGTGCGTAAACCTTTTTATGTCGATGATTATCGACATAAAAATTTTGATTAATTAAAACATAACATTTAGATCCCATAATTCATTAGATCCGCACTAATGCGACTCTTAGATTACACACACTCAATCAGCGATAAGAGATAACGGTGATGGAAAAGTCAAAAACATATTTGATTGACAATAATACCGCGAAAGCCAAGTACTTAATATTAATTGCAAAGATTAGAAAATGTCATGTAAATTCTGTGAAAAGTCAGTTATCATTGCGTAGAAATACAGTGTTTTGATACCATTTGAACTTGTCATTGTATAAATCTCAGGCCTCAGGGTCAGACCATATGCCAACTCTGTATCTTATAGGGCTCACTTTAAAGTTATTTTTTGTTTTTATTGTCATTAATTGTGACTACAACGTACCAGTTCAAGCACATTCTTTAAAGCGCCGTCGACGGCCTCCTCGGAAATGACGACAGTGCCTCCCTCGTAGCCGATGCCGCCGCACGTGCCGATCCTGAAGAACACAGGATCCCGCACCTTTGCGTGATACATCAGCTTGATCACCTCGTGCAGCAAGATGCCCACCGATGGTATACCCATCCCATGCTGCAAACAAAAGATATCTTTAAGTCTAACAAAGTACAGAATTTTTTATTCACCACCCTAGGTCCTTACTTTTTTGACGTCAGAGAGAGAGAGAATGCTAAGGCATTAAGTCTGGCCCTGCCGAGGTTGAGGGTTGTTCGAAAGAGATAGCGCTGCCCCGGAACGTTAAGGGCAATAGAAGGAACATGGGTGGGTTTTAGTCAGTACAAGTCTGAAACTCCCCCCCGCTCCGCCCAGAGCGGGAGAAGGTATTTCTTTATCCACCCTTAAAAAAGGCATTAAGTCTGCCTTTTTTCTTTGTGTGTGAGTTTAAATAACATAACAAAACATCACGCCTGTGATCTCCGGAGGGTAAAGCCAGAGGTGCACCTAGTAGTACACTCACATTTAAAAACCGGGCACAAATACAGACCCTAGAGCTGTTACTGAGAAATTTCTAATCAAAGTTGAAATAAATAAACTAAAGAATAGGCAGGAGTGTCAATTCTGTAATGAAAGTTAACGACTGATTGCCACTAAGGATAACAGTAACGGCTTACCGATTACATGTTACATACGTTTTACCGAAAATATTTTAACCTACGCCAAAGCGATATATTTTAACATTTAAATAGGCGAATAATTGTTGATTAACGTTTCAGAGAACATCCTTGACTAGGCACTCAAATATTCAGTTTGGTAAAGATTTAAACTACAGTCTTAACTGCTCCTTCGACACAAATACACAATATAAGTAACATTTTAATAGAAACAACGTAACAATTTGTACTGACCAGAGATCATCACGTGTTTGAATTTAGAATGGACCTTTCAAATTCACCCGCAGATTTATTGGTCAAGTATAAACGCAACATATTGATCAAAATTACGGACACTATATTTATACTACCCCTATAGTTTTGTAGTTTGTAGGTCACCTACTCGTATGTAAAAAACAAAAGATATACAAACTACAGCATTTCAGAACGAAAATAATGCTCTATTTTGCTCTCTTTGATACCCCTGAGTTGGTTATCTCATAAAACATTTTTGCGCAGATTTTAATCTAAGTAAAAAAGTTCGGCAGTACAAAACCACACGCGGGAGTGCGGGACACCCTCTCTGCTGTAGAATTTTTATTTATAAAACTTGTAGAGCAACATTTCGCTGACATTCCGCTCAAGTTTATTGCTACCACAATAAAATGTCCAAACGACCCGTCTTCCTGAAACATGTACGATGAAACAATGTTTTATATCGTACATCGCACATAGTTGTAAAGAAAAAGGTCGACGCCAAACAATGGAGGGTTTCAAAGCGTTTCCGAGAGGTCGTTAACAATAAAATTATCGCAATTTACAATGGTCCCTTACAGTCTTACATATAACTACATCCCTCTCCGGAAATTGCTAGACTTTTTATACGTACACTCATAGTCAGCACGTCATGGGAGGACTAGGTTCATTTAAATGGCTAGCTACTGCGCAAGCTAATCGATCCATTTACGGGGCAAATCAACATTTCCGCAACGAGCTCCATCGCTAGTGCACGTTATGCAATCTCTCGATTAAAATACACCGATATGATTCAGAACAGACTCATCCTTACGAATTAGATGATAGGTACATGTGGTGATGTTTTGGGTTTTGCCAAAATTTTTGTTAATCATGGTAATAACAGCTGTGGCTGAGTCCGTTAAAATATATCATGTCCCACTAAAACGTACATACAGTGACTACAAATGAATGATTACCTAATAGCCCTGACCTTTTTTGCCCACGGCGGCCAATTTCAGCGGAGATTAGCCATTTACGTGGGAGATACACACAAGTGTGTGCGCAGGCACAGGTGCACTCTTCGTTCCCTCACACTCATATCCTGATGGGACGACAATCCGACAAGACCGGAGAGAGATCAGAGAAAAGTTTATATTGTCTGCTCCGTTGGTCTAGTGGTCGCAAGCGCGACTGCTGAGCATGAAGTCCTAAGTTTAATCCCCGGTTGGGGCAGTGTTTTCCAGCCACGGATTTAAAAAGTAGGTGGTACTATTAAGTACACTTCTGCCTAAACCTTTGGTGATTACAGGCGTGAGTCTTTTCATACAATTATGATCATCTATAACTCTTGCCTGCTCAATTTGCTACGGAAAAACAACTTAATATATAGGTAGGTAACAAGCTGGCAAATGATGAGAGATGGCAAGCTCATAATTCTTTTTAATCGTCAATTATTAGAAGAATCAACAAACTTAAGTGATGAAGTCTACAGCTACTTATGCAGCAGACAATCATGGTAAGAACAAAATGTGTGGCAATAATAATTTGTCTCAATTGAAGCAGCCGCAATTGATAGAAGTTTTAATTCAAGGTTGTCGGAAATGCCTGAATGTCTCTTATTACTTATGGTGACATTGTGGTGAGTGGTTGAACTTTTTTAATACGGTATTGCAGTGTAGGTTGGTAACAGTCAATTGCGAAATAGGCCCACTTAATAAAAAGTTTATAATACTCGGTATCGTAAAGTCAAGGTGAGACTTAACTGGGACACTACTGTAATTTGGTAGATAGACTTTTGTTAGTTCTATCTAATGGTGAAAACAGTTTTAAAAAAGCTGGCCCGGGCGAGTCAGGCTCGTTCACCGAGTTTTCCGTACAAACTTGCTACATAAGCAGTCATATATTTTGACTGCGTATATTTAGAGGGTTGATTTTTTTTCAGCACAATGCGACCTCAGCTTTGAGTTTAGTTTTAATTTCAACTCGATACTTCCACGCGTTTCCGAGATAAACTGTCTTGACAGACAGACAGACTGACAAATAGACAGATGGACAACAAAGTGATCTAATAAGGATTCCGTGTTTCCTTTTGAGGTACTCTAAAAAGTGAAATATAATCTGGCATTATTTTGAAGAAATCCATGACATAAGGAAGGCAAAATATTAGTAAGTATTAATTCCGCAAAAAAAGCTAAAAATAAACAACCAAAGAGAGGTAGGTATCTATTCATTTAAAGTATCGCGGGCTCTTGAAATACTTAAACACCAACATTGACATATCAGCTAAAATTACAGAATATCAGAGTGGACACTGCGACTGTAACAACCCTACTCTTGTATTATCAGGTGCCTTTTAAAACGTGACAGTCACGAGGCGATAAACACGTGAACCGCAACATACTAGCTACCTATACCAACGCACATGTCATAGACAGTGGGTATTAATTACCCATCTTGATAGCAGATTATTGTTAGTAAATAGATTAAGTTAGTCCAAGCCTACGCACTAATAAGCTTTTAATGCCTAATGCACGCACGTGACACAATCAATAGCATTGTTGCTGAATTAGACCTCTGTGCAGTTGGAATTGAATTTGGAACTAGTTTTGTACTACCGCAACTAATAATCTAGTGTTTTGATTGATTTGAAACTACACGCATTGTTTATACGATTACATGTATTTTGAATGATGGCTGTGTAAATATTTTGTATTTACATTTCGATAAAGGTTACGCAACAAAAGATATGTCTATATAATGAGTGATTGATATCATTAAAAATAACTTTAAAATATTTATGATTGTCTTTTTGTGCTACTTGCGTATAGTACGAAATACAATACGAACACTAATGAGTTGCATGCAGTGCAGTAGGTAGATACAAGTTCTTTCATACATCTGAAAGCTCCCATCACTCGACAGAAGCAATAAAACCGCTCACAAATAAAAAAAAAGTCACTATTGAACTTATTTTTATTATTTAACCTAAAAAAATATCTAAAAAAATTTGTCAAAAGCAGAAAGCTATCCCATCACTAGAGAGAAGCAATAAAACCGCTCACAAATAAAAAATAAGTCACTATTGAACTTATTTTTATTATTAATAACCTAAAGAAATATCTAAAAAAAATTGTCAAAAGCAGCCGCTCACTGCTCACGGTGTGAAAACATCGATTGCCTTTCTACAAGACTTGCAACATACCTAATTGCATCTCTACATCGACTCTTCCTATCCCCTTCGGGAAATACAAGATCGTCGGGTAGCTAAGTATATAGCCAGTTAACAGCGGGGTGACATGGTGGAGTATATAGCCAGTTAACATGTAATTCTTATAACACCATTGTAACAGTGTATTCAGCAAAAAATAAATGATTTGATTTGATTTTGATTTGATTTGGTGATTGTGAACACACTCGCATTCCCAACGCACCTAGATAACAGTGAGAAAAAATGCGAGTGTGTTTTTAACAATTCAACAATATTCAGTGCGAGATAAACAGCAGAGCCCTCTTTGCTGTTTCTCACCTGGTCTCAGTAAAGAACGGACAAAGTCCTCAAACAATGTAAAGATAATGCAAAAACCCTTCGGCATGCCGGACATGTGATAGAAAAGTGTGTGGTGCCGATTGCTGGCGCAACTACACTGCAGCTGCCCAGGGTGGAACAAACGAACTGCAGCTGTCATTAACTAAAGCGTATTGGCCCCTTTTTTCTTTATGTCTGGTATAGATACTCACACTGATACAAAGCACGGGCCCCACTTTGTACATGGAGTATCTGTAGGAGAACTGGCTAATGTCCTGCAGTGTGGTGCCGCACGGCAGCTTGTGCCCGATCTCCGCCATGATCGTGTACGCGAACTGCTCCATCCGCTTCGGTGTGCCCCCCATGCATACAAACTGCCAACAAAACAGAAATTTAAATATCCTTGATAGAAGACTGTTAAATCATAAGCATCTCGGCATAAATAGCAAAAATTTGCATTATGAACTTGAATTACTACTCTTCGTCTTCAATTAATAATGCAATAATAGAGTACTGCAAAAAATCTTCAAATCATGTGTAACCAGAAATTCCAGTAAGTCCACTCTAATAACAATAAGTACCTTAACATCGCCGAACATTTCGACGAGATCGTGAGAACCGCTGCCGAGTGCCAAGTGATACAATATATCTTGGTCCATTAGCTCGATGTTGGGGTTCCGCAAGCGCACCGTGCCATCGGGGTACCTGGCGAGGAAAAGGTCGAACATGAGTATCTACAAGCTTAAGTACATGTAAGGATAAGTTCTTTAACATCACGTTTACACAACAACCCTCACAATATTCTTTACCGTGAACTTTTCGATAATAATTCGGAGGGGAGTTTTTGAAAGCAAGACTTGCTTTTGTTATTTAATAAACTTTACCTGTTTATGGGAAGCCCTTTATTAAACGTTTTCTACAGTAGGTACCTATACGTTGTATTTTTAACGTCATAAACACAAGGAAGGAAAACAAAATTTACACAAGAAATGAGTAAGTAGGTACAACGTCCGGTCGGTTCCCAAATTCCTGAACTCGCAAAACTAACTCAAACTTAAGGGGTAAATATTTTGGAGAACCTTCAAAACCAAAAACCACAGCGGTTTGCAAATGTTACGTCACTAGGAAAGTGTCTTTTGGTTAAGAGAAAAAGGGTATTAGACCACTACATAGTTGATGTACGGAATAATAACACTATGGTTGATACATAAAACTGCCGCTATTTTCCTGTATCCAAAAATATTTAATAAATCACAACCTAACAGTTTCTCTGTCTACTGGTTCATTTGGAGGAGTCTGCTTGACTTCTTCATGGCCATTTTCTTCTTGGAACAGCTTCCGATGTGGTTGATGTCCGTTCTGTCCGCTCGAACTGCGACTAACATTTAACTCGCATCCGTTCTGATGCTGAGAGGATGCACTCGAATCTTCCACCTTACAGTTACACGGCATTTTGCCTTTAACTAGGTACCTATAATTAATAAAAAAAAACGAGTAAGTTACAGCTGGGTTTTCTGTTTCAATGCTTGACAAAATAAACAAAGTTTTTAAAAAGAAATCACTTTGAGAGTAATCCTGCCGATGTACTACAAAATCTTGGAAGTCGAACCCCATTACATCATTGTTGGTTTATTCACGAAACAGTTCATATCAAAGGTTATCGCCTGATGTTATTTTTTGAGCGTTGTGATAATAAACTACGTTGATACAATCTGTTTGCAAACAATTAAATCAAGGTTAACCACTAATCGATGTTGAAAGAGTTAACAGCACAGAGTTTGCAATAAATCATAATGTTTAATTACAACGAAAAACTTATTAAAACTCAGTATTCAGTGCTCTTTTAACGATGACTCTAAATTAAAAAAAAAACAGTTTGTAAATCATTTTTTTTTAAGACGACAAATTATTTTTTAAATCATAATTGGTATTTAATTATAGGTTTATAAGTGTAAAAACATGGATGCAAGTCAAACTTGTTATACATTCTAATTTAAATCGAATTAATACGAGTCACTTCAGTTACCCGTTTAGATACAACAATTAAATAAAAAACCAATAAATCCTTACCTTATTTAATACTTAAATAATAAATGGTTTTCAGACACAGTGTTAAACCGCCACTTGCTGCCTTATAATAAATAACGAAAAGCACGAGAACGTATCGCCACACCGAACGGTTACTACGTATTGTTTGATCGACTTTCCAAAGGCGAATACTGTACTAGCCGCGGTTCGCATAAAGCAGCCTGGGAATCCACGAAAACTTTTACTACACAACTTTGCGATATTGACCAGCTTGTTATAAAAAATATTGCGCCACATACAACGTTCCATTGAGCGTGCTCACAATAATACGATGTGCGCTCTCGAACTACACGCCCCAATGTATAATGCATCATAACTTTATGTCACTGCACAGAGACTTTAATCATTCGTAGTTAAGGATTGTGTGGAACGCATATTAAAATATTCACGGATGTTATGCGATTCAGCAATTTGAAGACTATAAATTGGTAGTTTGCACTCAACAACCATAAAGGTTCCGTCGGAACATAATTGGATCAGTTTAATGGGTGATAAGCTAGTCAAGAGATATTTGTAAAACGAAGGTCTATTTTAATTTTTTTAAATCCATAGAAAACATCGACTGCTAAATAAGTGGATAAACTAATATTCATACATAGTTTAGAAATTAGATACCCGGGGATCTAATTTATGGTATCGTATGGACCATACGATAACACAATATACCAGTACGATTGCTTTTCCGAAAGAGCTGGGCTAATGTTTAGTCTCATTTAATAGTAGACCAGCTTATTTTGCGTAATCTGCTTTCAATAATATATCAGCAAAACTGGGAATCGAACTAGTAAACTGTTTTAGTTTGGCAAGAAACGAAATGTCTGATGAAATGACGAGTACGGGGGTATGAAAGAAGAAGATATGCTGCGTGCCAACCCAAATAATTTGGTATAAGGGCTGGATAATGATAATAATATTTTAGTTATAAAAACCGGACCTAGTGTAAAGGCTTGAGGCCGACTAATAAGGCTATAAAACCTTTTATCCGACATATTGTACTTATTTTTTTTACGTAAAAAAGCAGCTTTATCCTTTCCTCCGGATTGCACAACTCGTACAAACTTTAACATTGCCATCCAAGATTAATATTACGATGACGTCAACTCGAATTTGCAGACGTGATGTGACGCAGGTTGTAGGAGTACAGTCATAGTCAACAAAGGTAAGTCCCCAGTTGACTTACTACATAACGTTTACAGTACACGACATCACTCATAGAGAAAAAGCACGATTTTCCCTTTTGTTTCAACTATGATAGTCTGGTCTTCCAATACCAATTACAAGGTAAAGAATCTTTAACTCTCCTAAATTAAAATACATTACTTAATACTGAATTTGCAACCAGCCAACCAGCTCATAGCAAATTCGCGTAGGAAACGTGTGAACAACACATGAACTGTAATTAATGTGACTAAACCGTTAATCCAAAATAGGCCCTGATTCTGAAGTAGTGATGTTTACCTAACTCTCTCTCTCTCTTATTAAACAATTGAAACTAGAATTTGCTCTAATCACCATAATTTAACTGTATCTACAATGCTGTGTGTGCTTCGGCACCAGATGTTGAAAGTTTGCGGCTATCCTATTGTAGAGCTAACGTCAACTAACTTAACAAAGTTTCAAGGCGTAGCAATTGGAATTTAAGTGGATCGAAACTACTTAAAGATTTATTCGAACATTTGACGTTAAAAACCGCTTTCAATAACATCTCAAGGCCGTAGCCAGTGTGGTGTGGGGATCATATGGTGCCTAATGTGAAATGGGTTTAAACCGCTTCCTTCCATTCTATTGATATATATCGAAATAAGGCTTCAATTAATCCCGATTTTTTTCATGTTTTGAACAGGATAACAGGGTAGGGAAGGTGTTCCCCTTACTAGGTAGTTACTCACCTATTTATTTATTCGTGGTACTCACCTATTTATTTATTCGTGAATGCAGCATGATTAATATTTTTTTATAATATTTAACTGGAAGTAAGGAAGGTATTCCTTACATACCTTTCCTTTCTTACCTTTCTATACACGAGCTCTTTTAAAATTTTATAAAAAACTAGCCGTGCCCAGCGGTTTCACCCGCTGCTCGGTTAGGGGTATGAAAAATAGATGTTAGCCGATTCTCAGACCTACCCGAAATGTACACAAAATTTCGTTTAAATCGGTCCAGCCGTTTCGGAGGAGTATGGAAACGAAAACTGTGACATGAGAATTTTATATATTAGATATTACCAATTACCACCTTACAATACTAACAGGGTAAAACAATATGCACAGGGGTAACAGTTTCTCATTGTAGCAAACAAATCCTGACTGATAACTATAATATATAGCATTTTGAGAACCTTGAGCCTGAATCTAGACACTTTTGTATTACGTTCGATAAATAAAGTTGCTGGTTGCATCATAGGCCTTTATCTACTTCGTAATGAGGCTCAGTCCAAACTGGATATAAGTATATTTGGCTACGAAGTCTGTAGCGACATGCTCAGGTATTATTACAGCTGCTAGGCTACGTATACTTAGATCTCTAGAATTCATAGCTAGCAGCTGTCGTACAACGTAACGCAGGAACTCGGCACATGGATCATACTTACAAGCAACAGCTACGGAGTGGTCACTTACTACAGTTATCTACACTGGTGTTTCACTAGCAAACCCGCAACATGGGTTAGATCTTGTTTTCCTGTTTGTGTCCCCAAATGTTATGAAGAGACCCTTTGATAAGGTAATTACTCTGTGACAGACAGAAGATGTGTGAGTTTGAAATCCTGGTTTTCCCCACAACATATGCTTAATACCTTTTAATTAATTGAGGCCACGCTTCACAATAGTGCTAGATGCTCTCACACTCAGTGACAGTCAGTTCTAAACAGGGATTATAATCCTTAATCAAATTAAGATAAGATAAAGAACTTATTGGTGGTATTTCAGTTGTAGCAGCAGTTTAGAGAACACCTATTTTTTTATCAAAACTGACGATTACCGTCAATTATCAAGACGTTAGATAATAATTAGGTCGAAATACAAAAGTCGCTATAACTATTGAGGTAAAACACTTAGAATTCTTCAGAAAACCGCTAGATATATTTTAGCAGATCGTTGAAAATGTTTTACTAATATTTCTGTAAACTATTAACCAAAAAACAATTTCCAATTGAAATGTTTTATTTAAAACATCACTGAACGTTTAACCGATTACATTGTTGCTAATTGAGCTACCTGACAATCGTTCAGAAATGTTTACAAGCAATAAACACGCTTCATTCAGTGTGAACAACACGACATTATTTTGTACATTACCTCACCAATTAAAAACATTAGGTAAAACAACTGATCACAACAGATGACCCATATCTAAACCACGATCTAAGTACTTCGGTTATGGGTCATCTTTTCAGTCAGCACGATGTATGAACGATGTAAGTCTGTAATAATATACTACTTATATTGGCATAAATTAAAAAAGATGAATAAGCTGTTTTTACACAATAACCGGAAGATTTTCCTTTTATAGTAAATAGCATTAAATAAGTATCAGGTTTGTGTTTACTGAAGCAACAATCTACAAAGCAACATCATATTCACGCAAGATGGGAAATACTCCTTCTTCTTTTAATTATTGTTATACTTAAATACTAAGTTAAATTAAACAAACAATAATCTGCCAACAAATAAAAGTTACCTCAACTTATCCTTCCTTGTCTTTCGTCCTTAACAGATTGAATTCTAATAATTTCTAAAGGATTAAAATATCGGAGGCATTGGATTACGAAATTTCAGAAAATTCATTTCCAGCCACAATATCCAATAAGACAAAATATCTCGGTTTAATGATTGTCCAGTCATCGATTCACCTAGTTTAATTTGTGGCGAGTGACAGTCATTGCCGTAATGAGTTTCGAGCAACACAATAGATACGTTTTTGCGATACTTACTCGTCACGGAGTTCGTCTTTATCGAAGGACATCTTGTGTCGATTTAATAATTGCACAGGCACACCACAATATCAATGAACGCGTTAGGCACAGTATCAGTGTTGAGACCGATCGATGAGTGTAGCGGTGGTAGCGAGCGGTGCGCGACTGTCTGCTATCTACCAAAGCTAAGGTTTTCCGCCCAGAGCGGCTAGGGCGCGGGTGGGCTGCCGAAGGGCCTGCGCGACCGCTGTGCGCGTAGACAACGATACAAACCCTTCTCTGCATCCGGAGGGTGCTGGAAATGTGTTGACGCATTTCAATTTGTTTACCCTCTCTTTGTCACTTGTAACCCACATTTAATTTGCCTTAAATGTTGTGAACCAAGTACATTAACATAACATAGCATTATTCTTGTTTTTCTGAAAAGGTTAGGCAGAAATGTTTCTTTAGCTCGGACATTTTGCACATTTACATAACTAAGTGAATGAAGTGTCTTTTATAAAGTATCTTTCATTAACAATTTATTTTGATTCAACTAGTAATAACCCAACTAACAACGAAATAGATAGGTACATTTTTGATATATGTATATAGATTTATTTTATTTATTTATGTACACACAAAACATAATATAAAAAGTACATAAGGAAAAAAGAGCACAAAGGTACTGCTTATTTCATAAAGAAATCAATCAAGAAAAGATGTACCTACACTTCGAAAACGATTGCGCAACAGAAATTGACGCTTTTACTTACCTTCTTTCTTTTTCGGATGGGTTATCATTAAACAACTTCCCCCGCCTCTGGACGTATCAGAGGGGAGTGTCAGACTTCCTTCTTTTGCCGTTTGTGTTCCGGGGCCGCGGTATCTCTTTCGAACAACCCGCAAGCCCACCGGGTAGTGGCCCTGGCAGGTCCCACTGCTACCCATTTACCCCTTACGCGTAAATCAATACAGTCTGTATATTAATGTACTACTACTATTATACTCATACATTAATTTCTAACTTCGATAAGAAAACATTCAAGGTGGAGAATAGAAACGGACCCCAGATGGTTCTACTCGACCTCGATAATGCTTTACCATTTTTGTCAATAATTCCCAGAAAATTGTTACTTTATTTATGTTGAGATTGTTTTTGAACGTTACCCTACTACGAGTATCAGATCTCAGTGATAAGCATAGTCCAGGAAAGTGGTGGCTTCATCATGATAATAGGTGCAATCATAAGTCATATACACATTTAATGTTTTGATAAAAAATTAAAGCTGTTTTTGAGTAAAATTGGTAGCACCAATATTTAGGGTAACTACTGTAGTAACTCAACCCAGGCCCTGTTTCATCTTTCCAGTATAAACGGATAGTGAATAATTTGGTCAGTGTTACACCAACTAACGTTTCTCTACGCCCGCGGATTCGTTGACCGCATGAAGTGACACACGGAATCGGTATCCTCCCACACCTTCTTGGTGACCATAACTTAGTCGCAAAAGAAGCTATGAGCTTCGGTAGATACGACGGATACCCCTTACCAGCCACTGCTGCGACGACGTCACGTAGGTACTCTGATGCCCGGTCTCCCGCAGCAGTTACCATAACGGATGGTGAGTTCCAGCCTATAGGTAGGTACTGCTCAGTTTCTTGCATAGCGTCCTGCTATGTGTCAGTCTTTAAGTAAAATGACCATTGCTTTCATAACGGATATTTTCGCCATGCCGCCGCCGCCGCCGAATTGTGGCTTGGCTCTTTAACGGACTTCAAAAAAGGAGATTCAGACAGAATTCGTCGGAATCTTTTTTTTTATGTATGTTCACCGATTAGGTACTCAAAGACGCCTGAACTGGATTTGCATATTTTATATTTTGCGATCTCATATCAATTTCATTTATATTGCTTGGATAGTTTATGAGTTATTGTCTCTAATACATATTTTTTCTCTATACATAAATGGATGATCTGCCAATATTTTAGTAACAATGGTTAAAAATTAATCCTCGATAAAAATTATGTGATTATCATTATACCATAACTAAAAATGCTAAAAAACTTTTTGTAAAAAATAAAACATACTTCCAAAAAAAATAACTAAAAAGTGAAAAATAATCAAAAAAAAAAACTTCCGGAAGTCGGTGGCAAAAAAGTCAACGAAACCAACAAAAGTCACCGACTTCCGGAAGTAGCATGTCTTATGTACGACCGATAACTTGTATGTGTGGTGTTTACTGTTAGTATAGGTATTATAAGTTAGTTATAAATAAATAAATTTAAAAAAGTAAAGTTGTATTCAAGTCAAGTGCATCGCCAGCTTTTGAGTCAGGACGTGGGGGCGTATAAAACCATATTTGGTAAATCCAATGTTTTCAATACAGCTGCAGTTGCTCTTAGAATCTGAAATACAATAGCCACCTAAAAAAACGTGTTCATAGAAATACAACAAACCTACTATTTTTGTCCAGACTCCACTGCTTTGTAGATCTAATACCACTGCTCAACAAAGGATCCTGGGTTCGATTCCCGTGTTGGGCCAAGCAATATTGGGTTACTATAATGAGGAATTTCTCAGACAATTAGGTACACCTCTGTCTAACTTTTCGGGGATAACAGCGTGATATTATGTTATATTATTTGGGAGACACTACAGAATACTTATTTCTGAATAAAATCACTAAAGAAAAGCTAGCCTTCTTTAGTCCGTTTATTTAGAAATAGATCGACATAGACAATTTTAAGAATTAATAAATGCTCTAAGAGCGAGAGAAAAATTCTCGTTTTTTTTTACATCTAGCCTCGAATAAATTAAGATTACCTAATGGATACATTTTGAGGTTAAAATGTCCACGTCATGCTCTATCGAGCAATGGGCAGATCACCGTCCGTCTAGTGACGACAGACCGTGTCGACCGCGCGTTAGTGTTCCACGCGCACCTCAAAGAGATGTCAGCAAAGCAGAGGGGCCTGCCAGGGCCACCACCTGCCGGGGTTGCTTGCGGGTTGTTCGAAGAAAATACCGCGGCCCCGGAACATAAAGGGCAATAAAAGAACATGGGTGGGTTTTAGTCAGTACAAGTCTGATCTTTTCTGCTCCGCCCCCGCTTTGGGCGGAGCAGAGAAGATATTTGATCACTTCCCATCATCAAAAAAGGCCAGCAGCCTAATTTATTTCACCCTACTTGTACCGGCTCATCTTGAACATTATGATTTCGAAACGGCAATCACACCCAAGCAAGGGTGCTATGATGAGCTAGCTATGTCTGTGGTGCAGGCTACGGAACCGAGAACTGCAGTGAAATATGCCCAGGTTCACTGCAGTTCTCGGTTCCGGTTTGATTCATCAAACGACATTTTACAGTATGTACTTGCTCTTACGAAGAAATAAATAACAGAACAAAAAATATTTTTTTATCTCGACAGCGAAACCATACAGGTTTTTCTGCGAGAAACGAGAGAGCAAAACGCGATTAATCAAGAGAGCCGCGCATTGTTTACGTTTGGGAACACGTATCTACCTAATAACCTTAAATTGAAAGACTGTGAAATCGATAACATTATACATTTTTTTAATGTGCATAGCGTTTTATCGGTTTGACGATTGGATTACGAGAACATAGACTAACGTCGATTGCCGATTACGGTTACGATTGGATTGTTTATGAATAGCTATGCAGGGTGATAATTTAGAATCACTCGCTACGATCGTGATTCGATCATAGAAACATTCGCTTGCTCGTGATTCAAAATCAACACTTACAGAAAAAATAACTTGCTCTCTTGTTGCACAAATAAGTACTGCCATTAACCAGAAACGTTTTGCTTCCGCAGGTAGAAGGAGAAACAAAGGTAATAAGCCGCAAATTAGCTCAGTTTAAAAAATAAGAAATGCAAAGAAAATGATTTCACCGCCTTCATTCTGTTCTGAACCCGGATGTGATTAAAGTAGTAGCCTAGTAAGTACCTATATTAGTGAACGAGTTGCCCAGCGATATCACCCGCTACTTAGCTCCTCAGTGCCATAGCGGGTTCTCATATACTTAATCTAAATACTTCGTGAAAGCATACCTATGCAAAATTTCAAGTCATTCCGACCTCGCGACAATCGCGTTCTCCATACAAATTTTGCCACCCTTTTATTGCACGCTTAGGGTTTAATTTTTTCAAAATCCCATCTAAGTGATCATCTACGTCTTAAAATGATTCCCCATAGGTACCCAATTTGAGACTCGCTAAAACTTGTTGTTTCTGAGATTTCGTGAGTCAGTGGTTTTCCCTTATCTTATTATATACTAGCTGTTCCCCACGGTTTCACCCGCGCTGCTCAGCACCTGTTGGTCGTAGCGTGATGTTATATAGCCTATGTTACTCGGGGATAATGTAGCTTTCCAAAGGTGAAAGAATTTTTGAAATCGGTCCAGTAGTTTCGGAGCCTATTCATTACAAACAAACAAACAAACAAATCTTTCCTCTTTATAATATTAGTATAGATTATAGCGAGGACAAAATGGGGTTCTAATTTAGTACCTTTGTATTTCGTCACGACTGCTCTCAAAACTGTTAAGGAAAACGGCACCAGACATCAGAAGACAACCAACCGCACCGGGGGCTGATATTAAGTATATTGTTATTATTGGATTTTAAATGATTTTGTTCGAATACAGCAGCGGTGTAGCGCAAGGGAGCGCTGAAGGGTGTCGCCAGCTTATTAAAGTGGGGGGAGGGGGTTATAGGGGTAAACTTGGAGTGAAGTGAAGGAATAGTGGATTGACCAATGAAACATCGAATAATGCTTGCACACTTTATTTCCGAATAATTAGATAGATCATATCAATACACTGACAATACACAAGGACAATTCATTTGGCAAAATTATTGACATAATGTGTTCATATCTAGTACTTAATTTGTAAAAGAATATGTTGCATGCTTTCGTTTCTAGTTGGCGAAATTCGAGACCTCATCACAATAAACAAATTCATTCTAACAAATAAAATGCATCTAGTGCGTGTGACTGCTAAAACCAAACTAACTATCAAAATATCTCTTTACAATTTTAAAAGTTTAAAAAAATATAAGGCTGGGAAGAGAACTGGTAATATCGGATTATACAAAATAGTGATAAAATATCTAATTAAAGCTTAAACGAGTTTAAAAAAAATGTAGGTAACGAGAAACGGGCTAAATAATTCAAGCGTTCAAATAATAGAAGATAGCACTTAGATCTATCTATAACAAATTCAGTCCGTAAAAGCCTAATTTTAGCTTATACGTTTATTGGCAAACAATTCAAATTGAAAGCAAGATTATGCTAAATTATAAGACTACTGACTAGTAGATGAAAATGTACCTAAAACTTATGTTTTTAATCCTAGTAACCTGCAATGGCATTGTTTTAATAAATAGAAACAAATGCAAAACAGTGAGATCACAATCGACCTCTGTGATGTCAGTTTGAAAGCCTCTTCAAATAAAGCATTACTTACATATTTGTAGTCAATAAAAACGGCACATAATTAATAATAACCTAACCTACACAATTCGGCCTTTGAAACAGTTGATCGTAAGCATAGAAAATAAAATAAAGCCATAATTATAATATAATTATCGTACTCACTAATTTCATTAAAATATTTTGTGATTTGTTTTTATTTTTAATAAATATACATCCAATTGATATGAAACATTTAACTGTAGAAGCCAATATAATCTAATTTTATGTAAATATTGATAATTATTCATGGAAATAAAATTCTGAGGATCACTAGTCTTTTAAATAGAATTACGATGACTAAAATCTAACTAATTGTCAAATTACAAGATGGAATAATACATTCAGACGAGCTAAATATACACAAAGTACTTTATTTGTCTAACATTAGATAAAAATGTGTATAACACATTGATCAGAACCAAAACTACTTAAATGGAATTATTGTAGGATTGTAAGCAAAATAATTAAAATCTGATACGTCTTACTGATTAGCGTTGATGCTTCTACGAGATACTAGACCTATTGAAAATTCGCAAAAATTATTGCGAATTTTCAATAGGTCTAGTTAATTATTATTATTATTGGAAGTCTGGTATCATCTTACTAACTATAAAAAGGCTCAAGGTTGAACAACACTGAAGATGAAATTTGGAATTTTTGTAATCACATTTCTATAACACTTGTACAATCAACTACAATTATTTGTAAGGGATGACTAATGTTATAATCATAAGTCTTTTTTATTTACGGTCTGGCTCCATAAGTGACAATATTAGGATTAATTTATATTTTTCCTGTAAGAATAGGCACGCCGAATATCTTCCTTGTGCATAATTGTGTTATGGCATAGGATAGGAGGATATGTATTAATCAATTATTCTTAAAACGTTAAGTAACATCGTTACACTTGCTAACTTTACTATAAGTTAAACAAGTTGCAACTAATCTCATGAATTCAAAACAAATGAAAAATTTGTACAATTGTACCACAAAATTAAATATATTGCGCTTCGGTAATATATTTTTTTAGGGTACTACTATTTGCACAGATTCTTGAAGAGGTGTTTTAAGTTAACATTTCTATTTCTATAACTTGAATCCCTTGAACGTATGAAGGCAGACAGTAACATACAGAAAACCCACTTAAACAAGCAGGGTACTACGAAAAAGTAAAATTTCACTAAATCAGTCTGCAGGAATTTTACAGTTCTAAAATTAACTGGTTACATTTCAGTAAAGGTAGTTTTTTCTAGGGAATATAGCATGGGGTTCCTTATAATTAGGATCAGGCTGGTTGCGGTATCGTCGGGCGAGCCATACAGCGAATAACTGTAACATAAAAATAAAGAATTAGCGCTATGTACTAACGAAACAAGTACATAAGTAACAATAGTAACGAGCATTCACGTGCGAACATGCGATATATGTTTTGTGCAACAATAACATAAGCACGCAAAATAAATAAAACTATTACAGACACTTGCGACTCCTGAAAAACTGACTGACTTAACAAGATATACAAACATACAGGTTAAACTGGACGACTAAAGTAATAAAAACACAAATAAAATCGCTTCGGAAAAGTGACAAAGTGGTAAAAATACACAGAATTGCTATCTTCAATTTGTATCTCTAAATATTATATTTAATTTTTAGTGAGTTGAGTAATTATAACCACAAATATGTTAACTGACAGGATATTTACTTTCTGACTGAAAGTCATAATAAACTGGTTTTGGTCAGTAATCTGGCTTTCGGGAAGCTATCGCCAATTTCAGATTTTCGTTTCGACGAATACTTAAGGTGGATTGAGGGGTTTCCTTAGAAGGTTCATAAATAATAGGTACATGTAAAATATGTATTGTCTCGTTTTAGCCTTAATTACATGGGTATTCGTTAGTAAGTTACACTAATCGTAAAAATACAAACGCGCACTAATATTTCACATTCGCGGCGATCAAAACGCATTAATGTTAAACCGACTACGGCAAAGCCAAAAGCGGTTTTTTTTTAACAAAAATCAGTAAAATTCAAAATGATTTAATTGTTTTTAAGCTTTTAGTTAGTTTTTACTTATCACATAAATGCAGTTTTCTCCGAATAGGTATCTAGAGGTTTTTAAAATATCTACATTTCACCGTGATGTGTAAAGAGTATAAGTAATAGTTATATGTAACAAAAACGAGTTTTGAAACTTGATTTAAATTGAGCATATGCCCTAATCGGTGACCTGTATCAAATTATAAAATAAAAAGCAGCATGCGCACATCAATAAACTACACATGCAATCCAAAGCAAAACACCAATCCACCTCAAGTGATTTAAATCCACATCGTCAGATCATTCACAGAAATGCACTGGGGTTAGCACGCGGATCCTTTTGGTTACGGTATCTTACTGTCAACCATACACCCAGAAACTGCAAATTAACCGTCCGATTGTTAGTTACAAGTGTAAGCGAAATATTAAGAAATGTTTCATATACAGATGTGCACCTAGAGTGTATATAGACTGAGAGCAATAAACTACATCTGTATGTAGTTAACTCGCTGCCAGCACAGCGAAATTTTGCAGAATAAAATTAATGGTGTATAAATTCCAAATCTTATGGAATGTTTGGTACCTGCCTACGCAGTAAATGCTGCTAAAGCTGTTATATCAATACAAAAAATCTATCAATTTAACTTCATTCGAAACTAAATGTTTGTATTTCATATTATTCTTCACAATAAATAAATAACATAACATTAGATACGTATTCCCTTGTATTTAACTCTTATTTCGCGAAGAGTTAGGCAGAAGTATCGTAGTACAACCACAAAACGATGTAGTATAGCTTTTTAAAGCACAAATCTCGGTTCCAAGAATTCGATATCCAAGAATATACTCATGGTTTAGATTTGTGCTCGGCCCCGTATATGCCTCTTTAGTTTCGTGATTTAAAAGACAATAAGTACATATTTAATGTTAACAACTAGCAGCATTTAAAACTCGGCTTTCTGTTGTTAGTATTGTACGTCGGTAGAAGTTCGCGGGCAATCTGTATACACGCTACGTAATCAGTTTCACCATATTTTAGTAAAAAGTAATTAGCTGCTTCTAATGGAGAGGTCATCTGAAATGCTTCAATGTTAATTACAAATGTATTATTACATAGAAAAAAAATATATAAATTGAGAACAATAATTTATCCATGCTTAATCTGATTATAGGTAGTACCTCGTATCTACATGCAAAATTGCATATTTTAATTTACCTACAAAAAAAAATATTGTGTGTTTTGTATGTGTTATTGGCGAACGGTGATTGCTTCCGTATTTCCACATGCAAGATATGTCTGACATTATTGTTCAATTATAATAACTAGCAGGTATAAATTTTGTTTGCAAGAGCTCTTGGCACACATAACAAATGCAATTTTGCAAGTTGCAACATAATATCTCGCAAAAGTTGTGTTATTATATTCGCGTGTGAAAATACGGTCAAGTACTTTTTTTTCGTAAAAATATGATCAGAATGCTTCAACAAAACCATGAAAATAAAAATGTTTTGTTAGAGCTGTGTACTTGTATTTTCAAACATGCAATTTTACAATATTATTTTGTTATATCATTACAATGTCATCTAGATATTATTTATAAATGTGGTATGAGACTTTATCATATTGTACCTTTGTTCCAGAGATAAATATTAAGTAGGTATTTAAATAATTGTTTTAACTAAATACTTCTTATTGTTCATTCCAATTCAACTTGTTGAATAAGATTTAATGTAGTAGTGGTATACAAAGCCATATCAAACTGTATATGTAAGTATACTATCACTGAACAATGATAAAGAATAGATAACTAAAGTCAATAGAACTCACCTCAGTGAAACTGAAAAACAGTCCAATGCCACCGCACAGTTTGAATGCATAGTCAATAGTCTCCTTCAACTTCCCCATGCATGGGTCACATTGGCAATGTATAGGTTCAAATGCATTTTGGCAACAAATTTTCTGTAACATAGAACAACGATTATTAAAAAAAACCGGCCAAGAGCGTGTCGGGCCACGCTCAGTGTAGGGTTCCGTAGTTTCCCGTCCGTCACAATAAGTGTTCCCACTTATGAGTTTATTATTTGTTTGACGTTGAACACTAGAGAATTGTATTTCCTAATTAATACTTTTTTTTAATAATTTTGGATTGCGAGAACCGATTTCAATAATTCTTTTTTTTTGTTTGAAAAAAGATACGTTCAGGATAATAAAATATGTAAACGAAGTCATGGGGTCTCATTGCGAACAAACAAAAAATAGTTCAAATAAATCTCAATAGATGGCGTTATATGTGTCGATTTGTTTTTGAGGTTTGTGTAACTGTTTAAGTTTGACCATGAAAGAAGTATGGCCTTGTTTTTAAAAATCTCCATAACACAAAATCAAGGAATAATGGGCTCCTAGTTCCAAATTCCATGATTTTACTAAATAATATTATGGTGTTGCCTCTGGTGAGAAAAATTTGTACTACGTTGTGGTTAAGAAACTCATTTGCTGTTAATTGTGCTAATAGATGGCGTTGTTTTAAGTTTTACTACACGTTCTAAATGATACATACCATACCTATTTAGATAGAATGAAATAGTTATGAAATGCAAATATATTAAGTAAAACAAAATATATTTCGGACATAGAACAACAAAACCTACTTTTCTTATAATCTATGAATAAAACGCTAATCTGCGCCATAGAATAATAATATAGGTTTTTACAATTTTGCGGTCTCAAGTGTCAACTTTGGGAATAAAGTCCTTGAAGCCAAAAGTCGCAAAAAATCATTACAATCTTCATCAAAATTAAGGTTACTTCAAAATAAATGTTTAATCATCGTTCTTCATAATTATGTATGATATTATTAATCTTCAGGTGGATGCTGTTTGATAAATCAATTACATAGGTAGGACCTACAGATTCAATTAAATACCCAAAGGTCTTGTTGTATGTCTTTGTCTGCTATTCTGTATCTACTTTTTATGTATTTTACTGAAAGGCAAAGGCAAACTTATTAATTTTCCGTCAACTTCAAAAATAGCAGAAAAAGTATAAATATATCGACTAAATACATACATAACATTACGCCTTATGTCCCATAGGGTTAGGTATTGGTATTTTGTCCCACCCGAGAATCGCACCTAAACCCTACTGCCCAATAGTAGCGCTTGCGACCACTGGACCAACGAGGCAGTCCTACTTACTCATTGTAAATGATAAAGTACTTACATAATAAAAAAAACTATTAAGTAATTTGTTGACGGGCCTGTTGGTCCAGTGGTTAGTGGCCCTGACTGCTGAGCCGGAGGTCGTGGGTTCGATTCCCACCCAGGACAAACTTTGTGTGATGAGCATGATTGTTTGTTCTGTATCTGGGTGTGATTTATCTATAATATGTATGTATTTATAAATTATATAAGTATGTATATCAGTTGTCTGGTGACCATAACTCAATCTTTGCTTAGCTTGGGATCAGATAGCCGTGTGTGAGTTGTCCCAAGATATTTATTTATTTTTATTTATAATTTATTGTGTTTTTTTTTTATAAATTTTCCTTCAAACAAAGATCATCATCATCATCCTCCTATTTGGGTACACCTCTGCCCACCAAAACCCGCTGGGTTAAAGCAGGAGATTTAGCCCGGCGGCATAAGTAGGTAGGTACATTACAAGCCGTAATCAGGCGTCCGTCACTCGCTCAAGGCCACGCGTTTTATGCCTACCGCTTCGTGTATCGCCGGCGATACAACTGACAGTGGGCTGTCGCACCGTGCGACCGCGACGTCGTGATTACCGTGCTGCGTTTCAAAATGCCGAAACCACGTAATTTTTGTACAGTATATGGGTAATATAATTATATTGAATATAATAATTCTACTATTATACTTCAATATAATAATTATATTGAAGAATTAGAAGAAACTTTTTTAAATAATTTTGACAACGTAATAATGGATCGGCCTGGCCATCTTCGAATTTTTTAAATTGATTGATTTTCCTCCACTTTGCTCCTGTTTCCCTTTCGATTATTTATTAAAATTATTTACGCGGTTTGGAATATTTTCCACAATAAAATTTAATAATCGTGAATTCAGGGAAGGAAAAAAAATTATCAGCCATTTTATTAAACTGAAACATATTTGATTCTACAACATTCGTTTTATTATCATTATCATCAATTCATCATACGTTCAACCCTAGCACATTCGCTCGATGACGCGCCCGCACGTAGGTCGCGCGGCGGGCAATACAATTTCAACTCTCTTTGTGCGTACTTATGGTGCATTTCTTTTGGCTGCAAACAGCTGGTATTATTATTATGATTTTGTAGGCTATTATAGCGTAGGTATTTTCCTTTTTGTATTGGAGTGATGTATCTGCTACGTAGTAGCTATTTAGTAATCTGTGCCGTAATTACCTTTGAAGGCGGCACGAGAACGTCCACCATGACACGTCCAAAAATACGATTTCTATTATATTTATTATATATATTATGTATTTTAAAATAATTACCAAGAACCGACTCTGAAGTGGTCAATTTAGTATTAAGGACTGCCATCGGATAATAATTGTTCAAAATACAAAAGAATTAGATGCCGTCTTGTAGCATAAAACGCAATTCAAATGAAACTGATAAGTAGGTACATTAAACGACTCGAATCTAAAGGTACCTACTCATAAATTACGCTTGCATTTTATTTGTTTGTAGGTATTTTACGCTAAATGTGGGGTGAGACAAACTCAACCTCACATTCAGTTCAATATGCCAGTAAGTGGTTGGATAATATTAGAATGGAAAGTAAATGGCACGGATCTTGAGCGCTTGTTTAACTTCACATGAGCAGAAGATAAATTTTTGGATCTCAAGTTCTCATGCGCTGCCCGACTCTCATGACTGTAGTCTTTTTTGAGAATAAATTTCTTTAAATACCTACATCTCGTAAGTGTTTTTCTATAAGCGTACAGACATCAGCAGTCAGCAGGTCAACCTAGCCAGAACTGTACAATTTCTAAACCTTTGACTGCTGCCACAGAGTACATTTTATACCTATACTGCGGCCGAACAAACTAAATTAGATTTGACAAATTGGGGTAAGTTGTAGGGAAGGTACGTATTTACGCGACCACGTTTTTTTACCAGGTTTTTGCTTCTAAGTACGTACACCAGGTACCGACCCGAAAGACTTGCAAGACTTTAAAGTATTTTATACGGCTACTCGGACTCTCCGTCGCCCGTCGGCCCGCGCTCTTTGCACTTAGAAATGATCCATCGTTCTCGCTCGTACTTTTCACTCTAAAGATGACTCACTTGGAAAGTTAACTTTGAATATACGGAATTAAGGAACAAAATAATATGCTATTTGATTTTTCTAGAATACCTATTTGCCAAAATTAGTGTGCCCGCTGTTGCTCAAAAGCAGTAGGTACTGTTACGGTTTGACTTTGCAAATATTTATTTGTATACGCGATTGTGCTTCTTATTTATAGGAACTCACGTTTCAATTTCCTATGCAAGTATTTTTTATACCAACAGGACTTGACTTGTAAGTAGGTATTTATTTGAAAACGCGATTGTGCTCCTACTTTGTACAACGTTAGGGATCAATTTCCTGTTTACATACAAAATACTTGAAAGTATCCCGAGCCCTGGTTTTAGGACGTGGTTTCTTGAAGTAGACGTACTTCGAAGCCCTGGTGCACGATTTTGCAAGTACGACCCATGTCTAGTAAGTTGATGAACTGGCGTCTGTACTGTACAAAGCGCAAGGTTATCCCCACTCTATCATCTAGCGCCCAATATCCGAGCCAGTAAGTATAGGTACTTACCTACTTTTATAGGTAGGTACCAACACAGCATACAAATATTACTACCTACTTAGTTAAGTCAGATAAGTAACAATTTGTAATTAAAATACAAAAAATTACACACTCGAAACTGAGTCTGTTAAAAAATAACTCCCTGCCCTGTGTCTCCTATCATTGCAAGAGCTATTTCGATATTATAAATAATTTTAATTGATTTAAATACTTGATAATTATCATAATTTGCGTTAACGTTTACGCCGAACCTAACAAATAACTAAGTCTGCCGAAAAACATGGACCTATACCCCACGCCATAGATAGTATAATCCCACGCTCAAGAAATCATGCGCTATCGCAAAGTAGGCGATTGCCGAGTATCATAAGCTTCAAGGTCAAACGGCTACCATAATTTTGTATGCAGTATGGTTTTATCGCCATCTATTGGTTCTTTGTGTAAACTAAACTATCGCTGCAAGCACCATCTAGCGCCGTTGTGAGTAAAAAAAAAATAGCCCGAATAGCCCGAAGAAATGAGCAAGTTATGGCGGTCACGTTTCTTTGTATGAGATGGAGTATCTGTACGTTAGTATTATATTATCTGTGACGAAGTTAAAAAAGGCTTGCATATACGATTATACTACAAACTTAGTCCAGAAATTATTTTGTAAAACTTTTTGTCTTTTTTGTACAAAAACTGTTGTGTCAATCAAGTTCAAAATAATTTTCATAGAAAGTCCTTATAAAGTTCTACTTTTCAGATTTTTTTCATATTTTCTAAACTTATGGTTCAAAAGTTAGAGGGGGGGGGACACATTGTTTTTTACTTTTGGAGCGATTATTTGCGAAATTATTGACAATATCAAAAAATGATTTTAGTAAACCCCTATTCATTTTTAAATACCTTTCCAACAATATATCACACGTTAGGGTAGAAATTAAAAAAAAAATCACTCCCCACTTTACATATAGGGTGGCTACCCTAATAAAACATTTTTTTCCAATTTTTATTTTACGACTTTGTCGGCGTGATTGATATACATATTGGTACCAAATTTCAGCTTTCTAGTGCAAACGGTCACAGAGATTAAGCGAGGACGGACGGACGGACGGACGGACAGACAGACATGGCGAAACTATAAGGGTTCCTAGTTGACTACGGAACCCTAAAAAACATGATAACCTACCAAAGGTTAGGTATATTGTTTAAAATATTATTATATTTGAGTTGTCATTGTCGTTTTTGTTTAGATATGAATAACCGTGTTTAGGGATATCAAAATATCAACAGGTTGTCGACAACTGCATTAGGACCAGTCTTGTTTTGTATCAACATATCTATTTAGGTCAGGCTGAAAATTCTAATAGATAAGTACCTAGGTACTTCTGTTTGAGGATTACGTTTTTTTTTTATTTGTTAACCCTGGACCAACCCAACCAAAGTAGGTAAGTTATGTCTCTGCTGCTTACTCAGTCATTTAATTACGATAATCCGGTTACAATACAAGGATAACACTTTATACTAGCTTTAAGTACTTACATCTACTAGTACACACGAGGGATGTTCGGCAGTACCATTCTCAGGTATTCTGCTCTGGAAACCACAGCACTGGAACCTCTCCTGAACTTGTTCTTTGACATCTATGGTCACCTTGTTCCATCCCTTGAAATATAAAAGTTATCATCAAAGCTTTCCATTGTCATTAACATAAGCTTGAGCTCATTAACAAGGGCAACCTGTCTATCCTCGACTATAAGACATTTTTGATTGGGGAATCTGATCACCTGTGATCATTATAGTCTTCAATGCTTGGGGTAATCATTTTCCATAAACTGCCACTATGACATAATTATGGTGCTCAATGTAAATCTATACTAATATTATAAAGCTGAAGAGTTTGTTTGTTTGAACGCGCTAATCTCAGGGACTACTGGTTGGAATTGGAAAATTCTTTTAGTGTTGGATAGTCCATTTCTTGAGGAAGGCTATAGGCTATATAACATCACGCTACGACCAACAGGTGCTGAGCAGCGTGGGTGAAACCGCGTGGAACAGCTAGTATACTAATATTATAAAGCTGAAGAGTATGTTTGTTTGAACGCGCTAATCTCAGGGACTACTGGTTGGAATTAGAAAATTCTTTTAGTGTTGGATAGTCCATTTCTTGAGCAAGGCTATACGCTATATAACATCACGCTACGACCAACAGGTGCTGAGCAGCGAGGGTGAAACCGCGGGGAACAGCTAGTGTAAATATATTTACAATGCTGTATGCAGAGTTCAATATGCTTAATTCAATAAAATTTGTAAAATATGTATTAGTAACAATAACAGATTGCGCAAGTTATTAGACGTCACAAGTAATAGAGGATGCTGATAAATTATTTACATTGGTCTGAGTATGAATGATAAGATATTATTTAAAACAAAAAAAGTTGAGTATTCTTTGTAAATGGCAAAGCCAGAATAATTACATAACATTTAAAATGTACAACAAAGACATAAGCAAATGTACACAAAATGAATTAAGACCTCAAAAACACAAACATGTACCTACCTAGGTTTAATTAAATTTATTGAGTGTACCGATTTCTAGGGATCTAAAATGGCCACTTTAGCAGAACCAATACAGAATAATAATAGGAATTGTTACGTAAGTACCTAATACAATACATAATTTCACAAATCATAATTTTAATGATATAATGTAATTCATCTCAGTTCTTAAAGCGGCAATTTTAGCCCCACTGGTGACAGGTTTTCAAAAACAATACAATACAATAACCTATACAAACTGTGGAATACTTTCTATTTGTTGAATTTCTAAAGGGAATCAGCACTAATAAAAGTTGTAGTTGATTTGGTACAAACCTCAAAAGCTCAAACTTAAATTTAAATACCATTCCAACCCCTTTGGCTGATATATTTTTGTATAAATTTTTTATAACAAATAAGTTTTGTATTATATTTAGTATAAAATTGTTAAGCGTCACATTATTTTAAAGATTTGAAACATACAAAGTCTGAATCTCTTTATTGATAAAACAGTTAATCTATATTGCTGGCATCAATACAAACAAGTTTATAATCTCAAAACTCAAGCTTAAATTTGGCTTCAATTACAATAAAGATACAATCTGCACCGCCATTAGAACTAAGATAGCCTATTTAGCACCCAGTGCAACAGTGACAGTTGTAGTAACCTCAGTAACACCCACACCCACTGCTGCATTAAGCTTTTCCTTTCCTTTTGTCAAATTTCATGGTTCTGTGTCGTCATCCAGATATTTCCCAGTATAAATTAAAGTTAATCTGTATTACATTCTTAGATATTATGGCAGTCATTGATCTCTATCCAAAAATATTCAGCCTTTTAACTCACCTGTCGAGCCAGCATTTCCTGATGGTCAGAGTTAACAGTGAGACAGGCACATGCTACTGAAAACTGTACCAAGAACAGAAGGAATAAAATCACCATGTACTGAAAACTGAGTTAAGGATTTTTTACTGAATGATTAATGCAAGGTAAAAGGGACAACCACACACAAATTCATACATAGAAATGTTTCATTGGTTATAAAAGTAGAAAAAAAAACAGCTACCTGTTCTGTCCTACCAAATTACACTATCAAATGTATAGAAAATATGTTGTATTTGTATCTGTCAGGAGAAAGTCTATTTTGAAGTGTCTTCAAAGTATAATTAACACAATCAGCCTTCCTCTGCCCTTGTTCCATGTTACTTAAGGTCATTACAACATATTGGAGGGCATGGCAGTGCCCCCGCCAATTTTATTTTACATACTCATCACTACCTGCATCAAATGTGTTAAAAACTGAATATTCATTGCAGTATTATAACATTCTTGATGTATTCAAAATGTTTAACTGAACTGCTTTCTATAAAGTTGTGTGGCACACAATCATTTATTAGTATCTAAAAGTTTATATAAAACACTGGCCTTAAATATGTATCGCTAGTAAATTACAATGCACAAAGTACATTAAAATTTGAACTTTAGAAAAGGATACAAAAAATAGCATGACTTGATGATGTTTGACAGCTCCCAGCAGCCCCAGCAGAGAGATCAAAATGAGGAACACCCCACATGCTAATATTCCTCCCACAATCGGCAGGTTGGTGACCAGTGACGACGCCTGCCCGTACACCGCCACTGATATCAGAATGCTGGCCACTACCTGATAATGTTGATACATACATATTAGGCAAAACAAGGTTCTGCAGACTGTTTAAACTGAGTGTAAAACTGCCACTTTTTATATCTATATATTATAACAAAAGATCTTACCACATAAAGAATGTTTAACGCAATAAGCGCATTTTTGGAACAAGTGAATCCTCCACACATTTTGACGACACTTATTTACACAAAATCTCTAAATCATTTATGCGCAGTTGTATTTTAGATTGATACGACACCTCGAAAGTCTTTTGTTAATCTATTCAGTATCAGTACACTTGTCTTACTCCACACACAACTGCGATATAACAAGTATAATTTGAGCTAAATGAATGAGTGCTATGAAAATTAACACAATAAAGATGCAAGTATTAATAAGTATATTGTAATTGAGAGCTACGAAGTTACTCTCTGCAGAATCAATAAATTAGCGAAAGGAATACAATCAGTGCAAGGGCAATTTTGTTCATTGACAAAATTGAAATACGACTTCAATGACATGGGTGAAATCAGAAGTGAATGTTATGTCAATAGTGTCACTACTCACTATTGACAGTATGTCGATAGTGTGGCATTATAAAGTACAAGGAATTGTTTTTCCCGCAGCTTCATCCTCTTGTGGCTTCTTGAAGGTTGGAAATTATTATCCCTATGATGGCGAAATAAACAATGTCTTACACCCATTTCATGGTGTGCAAAAAGCTCAGTGCTCACCACTGATGTCGAATTCACAGAGGCAGGTGGGGTTCGCGTTACGGGGAATCTGAGTTTGTAGATTCTCAAAGCGAGCATTCATTAATAAAGTCTATTTATTTCGTTCAGTCAGTCCGAAAATCATCAAGTTCTGTGGCAATGCATGACGTAAAACGGATGTACAGGGGGCTGCGTCAAATCGGTACCATACTTTTTTTTGTGATGGAGAATGACCAAAAAACTCACACTGAGCGGGAGGGTGTCAGACTGTTACTGACTAAAACCCATTCAATTACCTTCTTTCGCTCTTTTCCTTCTCTGTGACCAACCCGCAACACCGGGAGTGGAGAACCCCTTTGAAAGTTAATTAGAATACAACTGGGGTGCCCAATTGATGCAACCTGCTGCGTCATTTATAAACAAGGAAATAAAACATATTTATATTTGTTACTCATTCATGGATGATGTCGTCTGGATAGGTTAAGGCCTCGCCTCTTATGCATGAGGTTGTGGGTAATTTGGGAAGTGCCAATATAGCTTTTTCAATTAGTGTCATATATGTACTTTTCAAGTTAATTTCCGATATGTAGGTATTGCTGAGCAGTATTTGCCTAATTTCAGCCCATCTATGTTTAGCAGTGCAGAAATATGTATTATGTAACTTTATTGCTGATCTTCCTTATTTTTTTGTTATGACGTCACATGTCACGAGGTCAAAATCAAAATCAAAATATTTTTATTTTACATAGGCCTACATGGGCACTTATAAAACGTCGAGAAAAGATGCACGGTTCGGGTTGGTCGTTTTCTATGGAGAAGAACCGGCAAGAAACTCCATAGTTACTCTTTTAAAATAATTTGGTTTTTAAAATGTTGTTGTTACAGCGTTAGCACTTAAGTATGAGAGGACAGCGTAGGCCCGACAATAAGTCATTGCTTACTTTACAAAAAGTAAAATAAAATAATACGTTAACATAAGTTAACAAGCGTCCAAGAATCTACAAGGCCAACCATGTCCACTCATTCATAACAAATTGGTAGAAAAGAATCTATACAAAAGTAAGAGAAAAAAATATATGCAAAAACAAAATAATAACTAATAGACGAGTCGCACAGATGTTGCTATCAGTACTGTAACTATTCAGAACAAGGGTGATATAAATATATGATTTGACAACTATTGCAAAAAAAAAATGATTAAAGAGGTTACAAAAAAAAACAAGATTGTTAATAGTTAGTGCTGAATATAGCTACCAGGTAATATGCGTTTTTAATAAGGACACGTGTAGTTTTTAAACATTCCATCTGTCAGTTCTATAACTGATTTCGGCAACTTGTTATAAAAGCGTATACTGTTTATTAGAAATGACTTGCTTATTTTTCTTAATATAAATTTAGGAATTACAATTTCGTGTTTACTGCGTCTATTAATATTGTGGTAGTCGCTCCTAATTTTGAAAAGCTCACGATTTTTACGGACATACAATATGGATTCTAAGATATAAAGTGAAAGCAGAGTCAGTATATCGATCTCTTTAAACTTTTGTCTGAGGGACTCGCGAGGACCCATTTTATAGATCGCACGGACTGCTCTCATTTGTAATATAAAAACTGTATCGACGTCTGCTGCTGATCCCCACAGGAGAACGCCATAGGACATAATACTGTGAAAGTAAGCATAGTATACTAACCTAGCTGTGTCTACATCAGTTAACTGCCTTATTTTCTTTACTGCATATGCAGCTGAGCTGAGCCTACCCGAAAGAGTTCTTATGTGCGCGCCCCATTGCAGTTTAGAATCAATAGTCATCCCCAAGAATACAGTTTCCGCTATAACATCAAGATTTTTGCCGTCAAGATTTAAATTTAGATCACGTTGTGGTACATTTGGTAAGGCAAACTTTAGACATTTGGTTTTGTTCGCATTCAGTAAGAGATTGTTAGCTGCGAACCATTTCGATAAAACGGTTAGACTTTTATTAACATGAACAACTTCCGGATTTTTTCTATTTATTTTAAAAATTAGCGAAGTTCGTCAGCAAATAAAATTATATCCGATAGTTTGGCCATCATATAAGGAAGATAATTTATATAAACAAGAAACAGGAAGGGACCGAGAATAGAACCTTGGGGCACGCCCATCTTGACTAGAGACCCAGAGGACGTCGCCCCATTAACATTTACTTTTTGCTGCCTGTTTGATAAATATGATAAAACAAGATCAGCAGCTCGTCCACGAATTCCGTAGTGGTGTAATTTACAGAGTGTGTTGTGGTCGACGCAGTCGAATGCTTTTGAGAGATCATAGAAAAATGCCAATGGCGTCCTGGGACTGCTCCCAGGATTCCAAAATGTGACTGATGAGTTTTACTCCCGCGTCAGGTCAGTACTATTGTTTCTTGAAATGCATTTGTTATCCGGCTGAAAAACTACGACTTGACTCTCAGCTGTATAACAAGTAGGGTTCTTATATGAGAAATAAATAATAACACAGTTAATGAAAACATTTATTTCACACTATTCTATCTTAAGGATAAATTATAAATAAACAAAACATATTTTTTAATTCAACTTTTCAGTATCGTTTGTAATTTCGGAAGCATTTGTTTCGTTTAACTTTTGTTCAAAATATTGTTTTCTATGAACTAATGCTATACGGGGCTGTCGTAAGCCAAAATTTTCGTTTCCCAATTTACTGTATTTCTTTTCTCCTTCACTCCCCATTAGTTCCCTGAGGGCTTGATTTCTCTTTAAAATCTTCTCATAAAATATTTTACCACTTTCAACAAATTCAGGACCAAGATCACACAGTCTCTTGTCAGTGTCTACTTCATAATGAACCTCAGTCATATCTTTCATAAGAAAATATGTACCTGTTGCAAACATGCCTATTAGTGAGTATAATACCCCCCTTATGAATGGAGGTGCTGCATATAAGTTTAGTCTTTTATTAAGATATTGTGAAAGATTATAAGAAAGAAATAGGCATGTGAATGGATAGGCAGCTTCATACATTATTTTGTTATTCTGGGTCATCATGATTTCCCTACAAATAGCAAACTCTTGCACTTTCTCAGGAAGTATTAAAGCATCAGCCAACTTTTTGCCAGCTTCTGATTGCCAGTCGACTTTCTTTTGGTTCACCTGAAAATTATACATGATCTTTTAATAATATGATAAATATGTGAAACGAAATAGGGGGGTTTAAATACGCTAACAAAAGTGTCTTGTCGTCACGTCGCACCAACAAATACAAAATAATTTCGCATAGTTGACATCACATCTAGCGCCGGCTCTAGCCGTGGTTGAAGGCAGAGCGAGACTGGTTTGGGATTGCCTTTACTTCCCAGAAAATCAATTTTGGCATTACATAAACGATTTTTTTTTATCAGTTGCATAACGTTTTATGCAGAAATGCTTAAAACGTTATACTGTAACACTTTATACCGCTATTCATCATAACGTTAAGTAGCTCTGATATCAGCTGCGACCTAAAACAACTACAGCTGAGCTAAGCTCTAGCTTTTAAAGACGTTTGTGAATCTAAGAATTTTCAGTGTCACCCTATCTACGGATTTTGAAACATCTGACGTGGCAAGACCGTTTCCGCGTTTCCCAAAAGGCGCCCCTTTTTTTTCGGGTGGGAAATCATCAAATGACTTCCCCCGCTCTGGGCGGAGCGAGGGGGCATGTCAGACTTTTACTGACTAAAACCCACCCATGTTCCTTCTATTGCCCTTTACGTTCCGGGGCCGCGGTATCTCTTTCGAACAACCCGCAAACAAAAGGCGCCCCTCAAAATAAGATTTTGTACATAATGGAAAATATACATTTGACATTTCGCCATTTTGAAAATAAAATACGATGTACGTCCTATGTGGACATAAAAAATCACAGAGGACCCTCGGTGCGCGAATCCGACGCGCACCTGAATTGCAAACTTTACTTATTGAGCTATACAAATGCCATGAAAAATTATAATCACCTGAATATCATCTGCTTCTAAATCGGCTAAGCTTTTGTAGTGAAAGTTCACTGGGATGCCAATCGCTACTCCAAACTTTGAGTTCATACTACCTACAACAAAAGTGGTATTATAGTGTACTGTAAACAAAACTGAAGACCATGTGTTCACTGTTGTACCATTGCTTTATTTTTTTAGTTCTGGGCCAAGGCCATACCTGAATACATTCCAGTTGCGGAGATATTAGGGGTCAGAGTTTTAAATATTACTAAAGTTGTTTTGTAAATCTATTTTTAAGGTATTATTTTTACTGAACATTAAAGAACCATCACTTTATTTTCATCCACAATTTTTTTTTACAACATACAAATTATTTCACTGTGAATAAATCAATCGTTTAACAGAACTACCTACTAGAAATAAATAATTAGAAAGCATACCTACATAAACATTGTTCCACAAACGGGCGACAAAAATATGATTTTTAGTATAAGTGTTAGGTATTTCAAATACAAATGTAAGATTTTTTGATCTGCAAATAATTATTTTTTATTAATCTGTCTGAATTTCACTGATAAATGATGTTTATTTTGCAAGTAGGTTTTCACAAACACTTTTACACGTCTTTTTTTTTAAACTAGATGAGGCCGGTGTTTCGTACCCGACTACTCTGAAAAGAAACAGCCGAAACAAACTCAGAGGTCATAGTCTCTTTTAAAGTCCAGACAAAAATCTTGGTCAACTTACATGAGGACTATGCAGATTAGTGTCTGAAGTGGTCTTTTTAAGAAAGCACCACACAGATTGAGTGGACCTGTCCAGTCAGTGCAAGCATTTGTCAGTTATCGTGTAGCTCGACTCATAACCCAAGGAGCTCAACGAAACGACGAACAATACCAAAAAAAGGACATTAGCGTAGGTCCCTAAATAGTACTCAACTGTCAGAATCAACAAAAGCAAAAAAAGTAAATAAAAGTTATGATCCACATGGTCCTCACATTCACAATAAACAACTACAGACTAGAAAATATTTACAAAATTAAATTAATGAGATCAAAATGAAATCATAAAATGTCACAATAAAAAAAAGTAAAATTAAATAATAAAACAAAGTAAAGCTATTGTCAAATCATCAATAAATAAATGAAACAAAGAAACATTTTGACACTCACTGAGTAAATTAAATTGGAGCAGCTCAATCCCAAGCCTTTTTATCTTCAAGGAAAATATATTATTACTAGCTTTCGCCCGCGGCTTCGCCCGCGTTAAATTTTGGGGTAACACATTTCCCCTTGCGCCTTATTAATTTGTAATAGCAACGCTAACTTTTCCCTTTTCTTCCCTCTTTCTCCCTCACGTCCCACTTTTTTAAAATAAAAATTAGTCGTCGTCGTCGTCGTAGTCGTTGTCCGTCTCCTGGTTTCCAACTATCTATGTACCAAAATCCATCACAATCGGTTTAGCCATTAAAGCGTGAAGAGGTAACAAACAAATAAACAAACAAACTCACTTTCGGTTTTATAATATTAGTAAGGATAGTAAGCTTTTAGAGTTAACTTACGTTTTACAAAAACTTTAAATTTATTGAGGCTAAAGTGTTTGAACGTCGTTTGGGAGCTTGTTATAAAAACGTATACATTGACATGTGAACGTGCCCCCTATTTTTTTTAGCCTCGTTGACGGAACAACAAATTTGTGTATGTTCCTCGTATTTATGTTGTGGATATATATCACTGTATTTTTAAAACAATTTTATATTTTTATGCGCGTACAAAAGGTTTTCATAAATAAACTGAAAAGGCACAGTAAGTATATTAATTTCTTTAATTTTTGAAGTTATACTTCTTTTGGGGCGATGGAGAAGATTGATGAGAGTGATTTGGTACTACAGCGACACAGTGAAGTTAGTTCTAGGTGGTATCCAGTGTGACCATATGTGGCAGGAACCTGCATTTTGGCAGATTAAGTCCTTTATTTTACTCTCTGGCACTTTTGTTGACAAAATGACAAAAGCGATGTATAAAGAAAGTGATCAAGAAAAATTCGATGTTAATACGAATGTACAATTTAATTCAGTTCACTTTTAGACTTTAAGATCAATTATTTTAAATAAAACTCCAAAAAATAATGTGTGTATTTATTTTAAATTTTTGGAGTGCTATTAAATTACATTGGCATTTTGTGCTTTCGATTTTGGCAGGATTTGTCAGTTTTTTTGCCTAAGTTGGGCAGGATCTCTAATTAATAGTTGGTCACACTGGTGATTAATCGTGAAGTTAGTTCTAGGTGGCATGAAAATCGATAACATATGCCCAAGTTGTATATAATCTACTTTCTAGTATTTATAAATTTATAGCACGTGTTTCATAACAGTACAATTAAACAGTGTGAATAAATGAATATTATTTTGGTGTTTTTTATAAAAGTATAAATGTCAACGACTTGTCAAAGTTACGAGCTGTTTTCAATGTGTTTACTTTTCGATTTCGGTCGGCTATCCACAAAAATGTAAAATATCTTGTTCAGATAGTGAATCAAGTGATTTTGAAAGATTTTTGGGCTGGAGTAACTCCGAACCAGTTGAAGATAGTGGTTCTAATCAATGAAGATATAAATTGAAGATGGATCATTTTAGTATCTTCGATAATAATAAGCCATCTGTACAAAGTTTACATGTCGAAGTTAATCCCCATCTTAGACTGAAGGAGCCAGGTATGTGTATGTCTTACCGTATAATATTCATTTGAGACAACCAAAACAACACCATTCATTACGCATTTTACTCATGGTAAACATGATACATCCTTTTCACCAACTCATAATGAGTACGATTTTACCCATTAGGGACAATGCTAATACCAGTGACTGACTTTGTTGGTGTATCTAAATCATCAGTTTGTTGTATGTTATAGCAGTATTTATTTGTTTCATTGGTACCTTGTAAATCATATAATAATTTTATTTCATCATCCATGTATTATTTAGTAGGAGATGGGATTAGGTTTTACTATATTAATTTTTGCTAACACAATTCAATTCTTTCCTTAGGTTCAGAGACTGGAGAATTTAGAAATTGAAAGGGATGAAATATGAATTTAGTAGCCCGTTGGCCTGGTTCAGCTTCTGATGCCACTATATTTAACAACTAATAAAAATTACAGGTAACTTTTCTATTATATTACAGCATTATAAAGCAAGTTTTGTGACCAAATAATTGAATTCAGTACCTATCCCGAACTACATCTTTTATCAGCTCAGTGTGAAAGTAGATTGTACGGTCACAAATGGCTGCTTGCAGACATTGCATATCTTTTAAACCTTACACCTTTGTTAAACCCTCAATTACATTATTTAGGTGTACTAGTACTTATTTAAAATGTTATTTATTTTAGGTTTTATAAGAAAACTAACATACCCGGTGTTATATGTAGAATGTATAGATAGCACATTATTTGCTATGATGAGACCTAAGGAGAATGAAGAAAGATAATATATAATAATATTACTGTCGCAAAGGATATCATGCAAGAAATGTTCTATTGGTAAGTTCAGTGAAAGAAACACATTTTTATTTGGATATCAAATAGTATAATAATAATATCAAATTACATAAGTACATTTAAAACCTAATCATTTATGTTATATTAAGATAATAACACCAAAAAAACCAATGTATTATTTTACTGTAAACAAAGTGTAAGTAATAAGTATTTTTTACTCTAATTGCAGATAACAGATGCAGATTTAAATATAATACATGTGGGTAAGGCGGATCATGTCACGATAAACAGCCTGGCACCTCAATTAAATAGTCATCAATATCCTGAATCAATATTTTTTTAATGTCAAAAATTAGATAGTATTAAACCAATATAAATCATTGAGGTTGTTGTATTTTGTCAGTTTTGTTTCTGTTGTTTCCTTGATCGTGTTTGTAAACATGAACGAAAAAGTGTTGTGTGCTGAACTGATATTGATTATGGTGACAAAATTCAAATATTAGCCTATAATTATATTTTTCTATAAGTACGTCAAAGAAGTATAACTTCTAACGCGTGTACATAAGTACACACACCCCTTTTTTTCTCTGAGGGAGTGTCTGGGACTTAATTTATACATTGAACGAATAGGGTATTTTACTCTATATGAAATAAATTCTAAAAATATACAATTCAGATAGCTTAGGCAACAAGCAGTCGGAAAATGTTAAATTTAGTTAATAAAATAACTAAATAAATTTTAAAATTGATTTCAAAGTTATCACATTTTTAGTCTGTTGTTTTACTAAGCGAAACGTGTCCGCCATGATTATTACGTCATATGGTCATGTAAGCAAAAAGTGACAACTGTCAACTGAGCAACTATTACTATTTTTGTATTAAAAACTTTACATTTTAATTTTTATTGAAATAATAGTAATAATACCATGGAAGAAATAAATAATACCATATAAAAATACTATAAACTATAGTGAAAACCTTATCGCTATCCCACTACGCAATTATACGCTGAGTCCAAAGTACTTTCAGTGCGACAGCTTTTTGTGCTGCAGTCTACTGTTAGAAAACACGCCAGTGTTCCCCCATCTGACCCTAAAAAAAGGAAAAAGCTACCCCTAAGTACCCCTCACAAAACCTCCTTCGCCCAACATCAATACTACACATTAAGTACATACTTATACAAACAAGTTCACAAACATCTAAATATTGTCGATCTAAACAAATATGAATTAAAATCAAAATTAACGGAATGGCTACTGAAACAGGATTACCTACAAACTGAATCCTTACTTAAGTACGTCTCCTAACTACCGATTTCCTCAATCACCCACGTGCACACACACTCTCTCTCTCTCTCTCACACACACACACACACACCACTCACACACCCTTACACAAACAGCCACACACATCACGTATATATGCTATTACTTAAATTAGCTTTATATTCATAGTCGCTCAGGTAGATTGACACAGTCTTCTATTATACTTATAGCTTCACTCATTAAGCTGAATCACTGTCTCTCAAGATACAGGTTCCCTAGTTTGAGAGGCAGGGTTTTCCATATTGTGTACAGATTCCAGTTCTTAGCTTATTTTCATTGTGTTACTACCAAAGCTCATTTAATCTGGGTATATTTATAGCATGTTAAATCTGTATTTTTGTGAAATAAAGTTATTTATTATTATTATTCTCTTTATTTTCCTTTTTATCTTATTTTTACATTTTTAAATACATATTTCTTAAAAAAAAAATAACAAACAATATTTAAAAATATAAAAATAGTGGTCCACCAGTATCGGGAGCAGGGTCCAAGCTACCGGTGGTTAGGGCTCCAGAGACAGGAATCTCCTCACAATGCGGGCCGTATCGAGGAGTACTGCCTTCTGAATCAGGCCCTTGATCCAACCACCTAAGGAGAGCTTCGACAGATGTTCGTCGAAGCTCTTGGCAATTAAGCCATTGGCCGTTACGACAATCGGCACAATGATAGCCGAGTTTACATTCCACATGTCAACAACCTCGTGTGCCAAGTCAAGATATTTTAGTTGTTTTTCTTTCTCAGCTTTCACGAGGTTTTCGTCATGTGGGATGGTAACATCGATTATCATTACGCGGCGCGCTGATCGGTCTATCACCACTATGTCAGGCTTATTGGCGACAATAGTCCTGTCAGTAATGATAGACCGATCCCAGTACAGCGTGACATGGTCTTTCTCGAGAACTGGGTCGGGCACATACTTGTAGTACGGTACCTCAGATTCCACAAGATTATATTTCAAGGCAAGTTGCTGATGAATAATCCTGGCTACTTGGTTGTGTCTATGCAAATACTCGCTGTTAGCTAGACGAGAACAACCAGAAATAATATGTCTGATGGACTCACCAGGACGGTGGCATGCCCGACACACGTCAACCGTCCCATCCTTCATAATATATTTCCGGTAGTTGTTCGTCAACATAACTTCATCCATAATCGCACAGACAAAACCTTCAGTTTCCCCAAATAGGTCACCGAATCGTAGCCAGGACACGGACGCTAGAAAATCTACATCGGGCCCATGAAGAGCCTTGTAGAAGCGCCCGTGAAGCTCCTTACCTTGCCATATTTCCTTGCGGTCATCGGTAGTAAGTACTACAGGTTTGCGCCAATTCTCTTTAGCCATGGACAACGGGGTGAGTCCCTTGTCCACTGCGACTACATCTCGGTGCATACCCACGTCGGCTTTTAAGAAATATTCCCTGAGACTGCACACCTCTCGGTTGTGGAGGGTCTTTGCGTTTAAAAAGCCTCGACCCCCACACTTCCGTGGGATGTACAGTCTCATCACCGATGATCGTGGGTGATGCATCCGATTTGCAGTCAGCAATGTACGGACTCTCCTATCCAGGGCATCGAGTTCAGTCTGCGTCCATTTGAGTATGCCGAAAGAGTACATTAAAACCGGCATGACCCAACTGTTGAAGGCGCGCACCTTGTTCCCGCCGGAAAGAAGGCTTTTTAATACCTTCTTCAGGCGACCAAAGAAACGCTCCCTCAACAGTTGCTTCATGTCAGCCACGTTAATGCCTAACGCTTCCGACATACCCAAATACTTATAGCTTTCGGATGAGGAAAGGGATCTGAGGTGTATGGAATCCGAGAGTTGAATTCCCTCGGATTCCATAATCTCCCCTCGCTTCACATACATGACTGCACATTTGTCCACACCAAATTCCATCCTGATGGCGTTACTAAAAGTTTCAGTTACTTTCAGTAGCTCCATCAGTCGCAATTTGTTGGGGGCAAAGAGTTTCAGATCATCCATGTAAAGGAGGTGAGATATGACCTGACCACCTCTTCTCAACCGATAGCCTAGACCTGAATCCTCCAGCAATGTGCTTAGAGGATTCAGGGCCAGACAGAACCAAAGTGGACTCAAACTGTCGCCCTGAAATATTCCCCGTTTAATCCATACAGGCTCATCGTTCCCCTGGATTTGTCGACATCCTGGATATCGAAGTACCGTCCTCCATTGTCCCATACACGACTCAAGAAAGGCGCGTAGGGTTGCATCTATCTTGTACAACTCCAGCACCCTCTTGAGCCATGAATGTGGCACTGAGTCGTAGGCCTTCTTATAATCAATCCAACATGTCGACAAATCCTTGCGGGATCGACGAACCTGTTGGCTAATGGCCATGTCGATGAGGAGTAGCTCCTTAGTACCGCGGGACCCGTTCTTACATCCATTTTGAGAGACAGACATAATAAAGTTACTGTCAATGTGTTTGTTAATTTTCATTCTCAAAATGGACGTAAGAAGTTTATAGACCGTCGATAAACACGTGATCGGCCTATAATTCTTGGGTTCCGCGGGACTACCTGACTTATAGAGCAGGTGGGTAACGCCTGTTGTTAAGAACTGTGGCAGAGATCCGGACTCTAGGCATGACTGAAATTGCGATGCCAGGCGAGTGTGTGAACTACTGAGCCATTTTAACCAAAAGTTATGCAGTCCATCCGGTCCCGGAGATTTCCAGTTCGGGAACGGACGGACAGCTCTGGCTATGTCTGATGGTGTAATTAAAATTGGCTCCATCTCTGGTATAGTTTCACACACTCGCTCGATATCACGCATCCAGTCAGCCTCAGTATGACAGACGGGCACCGACCAGATGCTGCGCCAGAAAGAACTTGTGGCTACATCATCCGGGCGGCACACGTCAGTCACACTTTGTTCGGGTCGCTCCCAAGCTCTGTATACCCACCTCTCATCGCTCCGGAACATGCGATTCTGCGAATACCGATCAACCCGCCGCTTATACCGCCGAATACGGTTTGCCCATGCATAAACTTTTTGCTTCAGGAAGTCGATGCGCTCTGTGGCATGAGACATATATTCTTGAGGACTGATTCCAGTCCCCGAGAATGCCCGTCTCACAAAGCGCATCACACGTGGTCTTGTATTACCCTCCCTGAAGCAGTTTAGTTTACCAATGAGTACCCTGGCCTCGTCGATACGGCGCTCGATCCTGCACTGCCAGGCTGATACGGATGGTTTTGGTCGAGTAGCTACGTCACTGTTTTGGAATTTGACGTTAGCTACACGACATACCGCAACAGCCCCACAATACAGGATCGAGTGTGTATCAACGAGATTCTCGCTACTCTCAAATAAATTCTTGAGCTGCGAGTCCAGGGCACACACCAGCGCCCTATTTTTCTTATGCATGGGTAACCGTGGTAATCGGGGCCTAAGTTCGGCTGGAGTGGATCGATAGTCGCGAAGCGCATCCTCCAGTGCGCTCCTCAATCGGTCGTTGCACTGGCTACTTACCGTAGCAACCCTATCATCTTCCTCTATAACAGCGAGGTTGGACCGCGGCTGCGTCACACTAATTGCTGTCGCTTGCAACGCGGTTTGTGGCGTAGTCAAGATGACACGGTTGTTAAGTACTTCTGAGCGCAGCCTATCAAGCGCAGCATCGTCCAACATGTGATTGCGTTGGATGACCCGCACCTGATCCGACAGTCGTTGGGCCGAAACGTTGATGGTTGGTTCTAGGTCCTGGAACAGAGACAGCATCCTAACACGGTACGCAGTGAGGTTAGTTCCCCCCTCTGTAGACCCATAATATGCGCGCATGACATTCGCGTTGATAAACGAAGTCCATCGCATGCGCGACACATTTCCACCGGCAGCGGGGACCCTGATCGGAGCCTGTTGGCCCCTAGATCCCAAGCCCGCTGGTGGCCGTCCTCTTCCTCGTCGTTGTCGTGTTGGTGGTGGTGGCGACGATGGCGGGGAGAAAAACTCGTCACTCGAGCTCGACGCAACTGCAGCGACCGGCGACACGGCGCTCACACGTGTAGCGCATCCCGGCGGCTGCGAGGCGGAGCTGAGCGGCGAGTCCGGAGATGGTGGGAGTGCCTGCTGTATTTGGGCCCGGCGTCTTGTTAGCATGTGGCGGTTGACGTATAAGCAACTTTATGTTTCTTAAAATTTCGTTCGTTTCGTTTCATTTTGTATTTGTTTTTATTCTATTGCTTTTTAATGTTAATTTTAATTGATTTGTCTTCGTTCTTGCGTAAAATTATTGTTATTAAATTAAATAGAAAAATTTTCGGAGATGAAAAACGTCACGTCAATTTGACAGTCGGGCCACAGATTTATTATTATTATTATTATTAAAATACAACTAAACAGAAAGACTATAATAGCACATTTGTTTACATGACCTACTGATGTCATGACCACAGAGTAACATGGCGTCAAGCGTTTTTGTGATTTTACGCGCGAAAATAGAAATTGTAAAATTGAATTGCAGTTTTATGGCACTTATCGAATGAATATTTTTTTTTGTTTTTTTCGATGGTTTACTAGGACCCTAGGATCAAAATGAGATACTTTTTAAAAATGGGTTTAATACCGTATTGCCCTTTTTTGCAAAATAAAAATTGTCTGAATATCGGCCGCATGACAAGAGAATACCATACGACATCACACTGTGGAAATAATTAAAATAAACTAAACGGCTGTCTCTAAATCAGTTAAATCACGAATTTTTCTAACGGCGTATGCTGCAGAGCTTAGTTTTTTTAACAACTTATCTGTATGAGGGCTCCACTGAAGCTTAGCAACCCAGGTTAAGCCTAAGAACACTGTGTTATCTTCCGGTTTCAACTCTTTATTCTTGATTAATAGGTACACAAGGCGACAGATCAACCTATACAAAACCAGTTTATGCGGATCTCTCATTGTACTTGAAATTTATGGTGTACGATCCGTTGTTGAGAGAGCAGCATAAACTGGTTTTGTATAGGTTGATCTGTCGCCGTGTGTACACTAGTTTCCATTTCTTTTACATGAGGTAACGTAAACTTAATGCATTTGGTCTTTTTCTCATTTAGAAGTAAGTTATTAACGTTAAACCAATTAACGACCTTTGCTAGAGCGCCATTAACATCGTCAGTAGCTAGCTGCTGACGTTTTAGTTTAAATAAAAGAGAAGTGTCGTCTGCAAACAACACTACATCATGATTATCCTTTATGAGGTAAGGCAAGTCATTTATATAAACAAGAAACAAAAAAGGGCCAAGAATTGAGCCTTGTAGTACTCCCATTCTTACTACAGATCCGGGAGATCTTTTCCCGTTATCATCAACTCTCTGAATTCTATCACTCAAATATGACGCAAGAAGATTCAGAGAAGCGTTTTGGATTCCAATCTTAGCAACAATTTATTTTTGTGTTGCATTCTATTTATTTAGTCATTTTTCTTGGTATGGACATGTAATATGGAGGGATGAAGGACATGTGACTACAAGAGTGATGGATCTGAATGTTGGTGGAAGGAGAGCGAGAGGAAGGCCAAAGAAAAGATGGATGAATTGTGTAAGGAACAATTTAAAGGAGTAAATGATGCCATGACATCTGATAGGGGAGAATGGAAGAAGAAAACTTGTTGGGCAGACCACAAATACAATGGGACAAGGGCAGGGAAATGATGATGCTATTTATTTAGAAGTGGAGTTATTTTTTTTAAGAATGTTATACCCTTTCTTTTTCAAAATTTATCTATACTAATATTATAAAGCTGAAGAGTTTGTTTGTTTGTTTGAACGCGCTAACCTCGGCGACTACTGGTTGGAATTGGAAAATTCTTTTAGTGTTGCATAGTCCATTTCATGAGGAAGGCTATAGGCTATATAACATCACGCTACGACCAACAGGTGCTGAGCTGGGTGAAACCGCGTGGAACAGCTAGTTTTCTATAAAATGGAAAGTATAGTGTCACGTGCACTCGCTTGGCTCACATTCAAAAGGTCACAATGTAACCTATCATATTCCTCATTAAAAAAAATGGTTGATTCTAAAATAATTTGATGTGAGCCAATAGGCCAGATAGGCCTTTTCATAAATTCTTTTTAATTTTTTTGTTTAATTTTTTATAACCTCAACTTGCATCTTAAATTTTTAATCACATTTTATAATTATTGGAATACTATGGGAGCTTTTATGGTGCTCTTCATGGGCCTGATGTAGATTTTCTAGTGTTGGTAAAACCATTTTGGCTATGAGTTGGCTACTTTTGTGGGGAAACTGAAGGTTATATCTGTGCAATAATGGACAAACTTATGTTGACGGACAGCTAATGTACATATATTGTAAAAGACGGGATGGTTAACGTGTGTCGGAAATGCCACCGTTAGGGTGAGTTCCTCAGACATTTTATTTCTGATTGTGCTTGTCTACCTAATGGCAAGAACTTGAACATATTAATTTAAGGAATATTTAAAATGTAATATTATTAACATTAAATCAGGATATTTACCATGTTTGTTATTTATTCCGATTTCCAATATTTCAGTGTATATGTACATGGTAAATATCCCGTTTTAAGTGTTAATAATAGTATTGGAAGATTTAAAATGTTATTTTTGAAGAAAAGTGAATTCCATTCAATCCTTCACGACACTTATTAATATGGCTAATGTGTTACTATTTGCCTACAGTGAGTGATTGTGTAAGAATTTAACCTGAAATTGTAAGTAATGTAAGTCTGCCAGTGATGTCAAATAAATAAATAAAATATATTGTATCAAGCTTTTAATCCTTCGCGCAACAAAGTGTGCAGATGGGTGCAAAGTTTACACACATTGTTACCCTACATTTTTGTAAACAATTGTGCAACGGGTTAAACAGATTCTTGGGAGTTTTAACATTGTTCCTGGATGGAATAACTAAAGCGTTAGCTACGATTTTATTTGTTCAGATGACTTAAATTAAATCTAAACTATTTAAACACAAACTTACCAGCATGAAATAAGTCATATCCAAAAACATTGAATGGCACAATTAATTTTCGTTGAACATCAGATATATTTAGGATATCCAGACATTTTGAGTACCTGTTGCTAATTTCCTTCGGTAAAAGAGCCGGCTGGCCATTGCTGTGAAATAAAATACGACATTTTACAATTTCGTTACCATTATAATTCAGCTCAGCTGTTGGTGTCAACTCACCTGTAATAATGCACGAAGTTTTTGTACTTATCTAAGAAAAAAGTATGTGGTCCGTATTTCGCTAATGTACAAGCAAGTCCAGTTCCTGTAATTACAGCAAACGAAAACTTTCGGCCTGCATCAGTTAGAAACCAATTAATTGGTTTTCGCGTTGTCATATTGATTTAATATTTCTTGCGATTATATACGAGCAATATATTATTTTTTTACTTATTGTGGAAGCATCCCATTCACAAAATATACGATAAGATCTAGGAAATTAAAGCAAATTCCTTCTTTCTTTCTTCTATTATCACAACTGTCAGCACCAGCACACTGACAGTGTCACAGTGTCACTTGTCAGTGACAAACTGACCAAAACTGACAATACAATGAAAACACCGGTGTTACCGAGGTATGAGGATAATCATAATAGTATTTTACATCTTTATCTAATCTATACTAATTACTAATTACTAACATAATATAATATATAATATAATATAATAATATTATAAAGAGGAAAGATTTGTATTTTTGTATGTTTGTAATGAATAAACTCAAAAACTACTGGACCGATTCCAATAATTTTTTCACCATTAGAAAGCTGCATTATTCAGAAGTAACATAGGCTATATAATATCACGATAGGTCCTATAGTTGTGGAGCAGTAACCAAAAATGTTTTAAAAACGGAGGAAAAGTGTCGTTTCTGAGGCCTTCCGTGGCGTGCGCTGGGCATATAGTTAAAGTTATACAAAAATGCTCTATGGATGAATTGTTCATCTTAACATTCTTTTTAAAAAAGTCTGCGAGAGCATATGTCTACCTTTTATAGTTTACCCATAACAATCGTTTTAATGAATGGTTCAATCCTTATAAAAGTTTGCTCTAGATAACTTTTGAATTGTTCAATCGGTTACCTTATGACTATTAATTCATCCAAAAGATACCTATTAGGTAAGTACTTACCTGCTATTTCAAAAATACATAAAAAAGGCCCGGGGCGGCGCGCGGCGTGAAGTGACTAGCCAGCCGGGCAACGCAGCGGTGCGGGTTTGTGGTGATTCTATTATTTTGTTTCCCCTCGGAACCTCTCAAATTATGGAACACTTTTAAAAACGATTTGTGTCAAGATATCAGACACATAGCCCAAGAAAGAGGTCAACAAGATTTTAATGTTTATAATGAAGGTTTGATACAGATCGAAAATAAACTTTTAGAACTGAACGATAAAAATTTGGTAGACTTTGGGTTACCCTCTCCGAATCGCCCCCTACAAAATGTAGTTAATGCCATACCGAGCTCTACATACGATGTTAACGAGTTATCAGTATACTAGCTGTTCCCCACGGTTTTACCCGCGCTGCTCAGCACCTGTTGGTCGTAGCGTGATGTTATATAGCCTATGTTACTCGGGGATAATGTAGCTTTCCAAAGGTGAAAGATATTTTGAAATCGGTCCAGTAGTTTTGGAGCCTATTCATTACAAACAAACAAACAAACAAATCTTTCCTCTTTATAATATTAGTATAGAAGTATAGATGTCAACTCAAATGTACCCAAGTTGGTGGCAGATCAAAAAATTGCGTTCGATGCTATAATTGAAAGTGTGATCAACAACAAAGGTAGACTATTTTTTTTGGACGCGCCTGGCGGAACAGGTAAAACATTTCTTGCCAATTTAATATTAGCCAAAGTACGACAATCTGGAAGAAAAGCACTGGCGGTCGCGTCTTCTGGCATTGCTGCAACTCTATTAAATGGTGGGAAGACTGCTCACTCGACCTTTAAATTACCGTTGTCTGTGTCATTAGTACAACAATCGGTATGCTCAATCCGCAAAAATGGTCCACTTGGGAAGCTCTTACAGGACACTTCACTGATTATTTAGGATGAGTGTACCATGAGCCATAGAGCTCACGTGGAAGCTGTGAACCGCACATTAAAAGACCTCAGGAACTCAGGCAATGTGATGGGAGGCGTAACCTTTGTGTTGGCTGGAGACTTTCGCCAAACACTACCGGTTATAACTAAAGGTACACGCGCCGACGTTATTAAAGCGTGCCTCAAATCATCACCTTTGTGGCAATCAATTAAAACTCTAAATTTGCGCACAAATATGAGAGCACATTTAAGTAACGACAACAATGGAAATTTCTCACAAAAAATACTTCAACTTGGAGATGGAAAACTACCATCGCCAGTTGCAAATAGCTCCCAAGTATCGTTGGACAATGAATTGGCTCAAACTGTTAACAGTCTAGATGTTCTTATAGACACAATCTATCCCGACATTGAAAATCTCACAGAACGAAATTTCAATTGGCTCTGTTCGAGGGCGATAGTGTCGCCAAGAAACGATTCCGTAAATGATATAAACAGAATGATTATGGAAAAAGTAAGCAGGTGATTTCAAATGTTACAAATCTATTGACACTGTGTGCAACATCGAAGATGCAGTACACTACCCACAAGAATTTTTAAATTCCCTCAACCCTGCCGGCTTGCCACCCCACGAACTAAAATTAAAAGGAGGTACTCCTATCATGCTTTTGAGAAATTTAAGCCCTCCCAATATGTGCAATGGCACAAGACTTTTGATAAGGGAATTACGAGACAATGTGATTGTAGCAACAATCATCACTGGGCCCGCGGCCGGACAGCTCGCTCACATACCGCGAATCCCGATGATTCCGACGGATTTACCTATATCCTTTAAAAGGTTACAGTTTCCTGTGAAGACATCGTTTGCCCTTACGATAAATAAATCACAGGGGCAAACTTTTTCGATTGTTGGCGTCGACCTAAGAAAAGAGTGCTTTTCTCATGGGCAGTTATATGTAGCCCTTTCTCGAGTAGGATCTCCTAAAAATCAATATGTTTTGTTAGCACCTACAAATACCACTGCAAACATAGTTTACAGTGAAGCCTTAAAGTAAAATGTAAATATTACGATAATTTGATCAAACACATAAAACAAAGAACTTTAACAAAAAAAAAAACAAAAATCTTTAACAAAAAAAACCTTAAAACAACAAAAAAAACCTTAAAAAAAACAAAAAACTTTAACAAAAAAACCTTAAAACAAAAAAAAAAAAACCTTAAAACAATAAAGAAAAACAAAAAAAAATGAAAAGATGTAAATATTTTTCAATAAATGTAAAATAACAATTTAAAAACAAACTTTTACCTCAACCAAAACAAACAACAACAAAATAGGTAGGTTCCTATTTAAGAAGAAAATAATTAATTAAATAAATGAAATAAGTAAATGAAGTCCGGAAAAATGTTTTCAAAAGGTAAATACTTCCTAAATAAAAAAAAAACTGAGAATAAATATAAATAAAACGTAAAACTATGTAAAAAATCTTAAGTCCCCCCGTGCGAAGCCGGGACGGGCCGCTAGTACCTATATAAAATTCTCGTGTCACAGTTTTCGTTCCCATACTCCTCCGAAACGGCTGGACCGATTTGAACGAAATTTTGTGTACCTACATATCGGGTAGGTCTGAGAATCGGCCAACATCTATTTTTCATACCCCTAAGTGAGCAGCGGGTGAAACCGCTGGGCACAGCTAGTCTTCTAATATATAAAATTCTCGTGTTACAGTTTTCGTTCCCATACTCCTCCGAAACGGCTGGACCGATTTAAACGAAATTTTGTGTTCGTTTCGGGTAGGTCTGAGAATCGGCCAACATCTATTTTTCATACCCATATGTGAGCAGCGGGTGAAACCGCTGGGCACAGCTAGTCTAATATATAAAATTCTCGTGTCACAGTTTTCGTTCCCATACTCCTCCGAAACGGCTGGACCGATTTGAACGAAATTTTGTGTACATATCGGGTAGGTCTGAGAATCGGCAAACATCTATTTTTCATACCCCTAAGTGAGCAGCAGGTGAAACCGCTGGGCACAGCTAGTATAAAAATGAATTGGGTAGTTGACACCATTAACCAATAATTAAAAAACACATTTTTTCTGAAAGAACACCTTATTCTAGACCTGAGAACTCCATTCATTTTAAAATAACTTTAAAATTCGATTTTTAGTTGCTTTTAAATCAATAAATAGTTGCATCATTGACTTGACAACTTAGTGACGTCATCGTTGCGAGTCTCATACAAAATCTATGGGGGAAGCTCGTTTTGACAGCTTATAAAAACTATATCAATTGATTGGTGGTGTCATCTACCCTATTGCTGTGCGTTAGTTTCGCTAAAAGTCGACTCTTGAAATGTTCGTGGAGGTCCAGGGAAGGTTTAAAAGGTGAGAAAAATTCGAATAATTGCCGGGAAAACCCTCAAAACAGTCTTTTTCTATTTCCCATACAAACGTTTTCTAAATAAAATGGAGAGTCAACATCCTAACTAATACAAGCGAAAGTACTAGGCTTGCATGAATTCACGGTGACCCTGGCAGAATAGTCAACATCGGCTCAGTTGCCAAAGAAGAAAAAAAAAAATTAATTCACGGTGTTACCGATATGGCGAAGCTTAGCTTAGCTTAGCTTAGAACCAGGAGACGGACATAGGATATTATCTACATACTTTTCATCCCGGTAAGAGAAGGAAGGAAGAAGAGAGGTTAATCCTTACTAATAAAAGCGAAAGTACTAGGCTTGCATAAATTCTTTCTCAGAAAAGTTTAACTTACTAAATTCGAAAATCGGCTTATTATTTATTGCCTTTAAGGCGGAACAGAGTTCGCCGGGTCAGCTAGTCACAAATAAATCTCCGAGAAATACGAGACATTTTTTCCAGCATTTGTTAAATGATGTTTATTTTGCAAGTAGGCTTTCACAAACACTTTTACACGTCATTCTTTTTAAAAACTAGATGAGGCCGGTGTTTCGTACCCGACTACTCTGAGAAGAAACAGCCGAAACAAACTAGTCTCTTAAAGTCCAGACAAAATAATCTTGGTCAACTTACATGAGGACTATGCAGATAGTGTCTGATATGGTCTTTTTAAGAAAGCACCAGTCAGCACCACACAGATTGAGTGGACCTGTCCAGTCAGTGCAAGCATTTGTCAGTTATCGTGTAGCTCAACTTATAACCCAAGAGTGTTGGACGAGGTATTTCTTTTTACGGATGGCAACACAACACGGTGGCTGGCTGTCATAAATGTCATAATCTCACACTGTTCCGAGAATGTTGTGATTGTTATATTTATGTTTATATCTACTACATTGAGATAATGGGATACAAGTAACAACAACAACAAGGGAAAACTAAACTAGTTTCGTGGTGGTGTCACCTACAGATATTGCAATGGCTTTAGTCGACCAATTAAAGAATCTTCGCTTGGATTACCTGGACCATGGCTGGGTTAAAGCTATTTATCAGACAGAATTTCTTGAGTTTTGTGACTTGCCGACCGAATATGAGACCGCTATAGAAAATCTAGATTTGAGCTCAACATTTGAGGATATAATAATGTCGACTGATTCATGGCTAAACTCGGAAGCAATACCTACTGAAGAAAAGACTTGGGCTTCGTTATTGAACTTCATACAACACAAAAAAGTTTTAGCTATTTTAGCATATTATGTACATTATGGTTGCAAAAATGTTCATACTAAAGAATATAGAAACAATGCTTTATTAGCATCTCGAGTTTATTATAAGCTTTTGAAAATCCCAGGATGTAAAGCATACCACATCTATCATTCACAATTATTTGCTCATTCCCTGACATGCCTCCGGTTTCCATTAGAGATGTGTGATGAAGCAAGTCATTTTAATGCAAGAGATCTTACCAATGAAGTTAATTTTGTTTTGGAGCAGCTGTCAGAATTTGTTGAAGACCTGACAGTTGTTGTAGGACATTTACAATTAAGCCCCAATGATTTGAATTTTGAAGAAATTTTAAGCAATCTAGTAGACATAACAGGTTATGCTATTGTTGACAAATTACATGTGGGTAAGTGGAGTTTGTGTTATATCTACCTTGGCTGTTACAGTAAAAATGTAATGGATAGGATTATAATATAACTAAATCTATTTAAATAATCAGAAACCAACACTGTCAGAAACATTTTTTTTGTGTTGTTGTTGTATCTAATACGCATTCTGCTAAATAATGGGCTGGTTGACATTCAAATGGGTTCTCCTTGTCAGGTTCTTGTAAGACCTAGGGTATTGCATGATTCCTAAATATATTGTACTTTGATACTGAAAGATAAATTGTGATTGTAGTTGTTTTGTTGAGCCACAAGCAACTAACGGTGGGTGTTTCAACGACAAACCATTTTCAAAGACTGGTCTATGTTCTGCTACGGTGAAATCATTTATATGTACTGGACTGCTTTTTAATTTTTCATTACACAAAGCAGTTGAATTATTTATCTAATCTCACCTTTCTTATTGTCTCAAAAACAGTTATCCCAAAACAAACATTTTTATCAAAGAAAAACACCTGAAATTTTGGTCAGTGGGTCACCTTAGGGGTGAAGCCAAACAAAAACAATAGCGGTTCTTCCAAGCACATTTGTATTTGGATTTGTTATATTTTTACCTAGATGCAATAAGGCAGTCTAATGTTATTTTATTTTTATGTTTACAGACAAGTTGGTACTTGGACGCATATCTAAATTGGTGTATGATATAATACATACTTTATTATGTGATCCAACGGGTACATCCGATAAAAATGCAATAGCATTGCTCTTCAAATGTATCTTGCCAAAGCTGGTGAACTCCTGTTTGGATAGCCGGCATACTAATGTAAGTAGATTTATGTTCCAGTTATAAGGCTGATTTTAAAATGCTAATAATATCAAAAGTAATTTCTAACACCCAAATTAAAACAAAATATTCTAAGAAAAAACTATAGTTATTTTAACAACTTTTGTTAATTGCTTTTTTATTATTCCAGAAATATATTGGACCATCTTATGTAACATATTCATTTCTGCTGCTGGCCACACATGGCAAGGCAGCACTAACAGCATACATCACAGTTTTAGAACATCTCTGCATAAGTCCAGATGGATTGGTAAGTTAAGTTAGAGGAAATATTGTTAAAAATTAGAAGAAAACATTTTAAATAAGCTAACCATTTTTTTTTTTCGGGTGGGAAATCATCCTATGATTTCCCCCGCTCTGGGCGGAGCGGGGGGGCATGTCAGACTTGTACTGACTAAAAAGACACAGATTTAAAAGAGCATAATAAATCATGTTGAAGTAACAAACTTTTTAGTTTTAGCTATACTATTTATGATTAACAGTTCTTGGCATGTGATCTAAACGATTTTAAAATACTGCTCTGTACAATTAACTACAACCTCTGTAAAATGTCTGCTGTTATTTTTACAGGAACGTGCAGATGTGCGCGAAACGCGGTCAAAATTAGTTGTTGGCATGATGAGTTCCCTACCTCATCATTCATATAGAGACTTTATTATATGGCTGATAGATTTAACTCGTTCTGCTAAACTGTCCCATCGTCAGATAGCAGTAGTATGTATCATTTAAATTTATTACTTATATCTATAATCAACCACAAATAGCACCACATTTGGCTTGCAAAATAAGATTATTATAAATTGATTATTAAAATATATTAATATTCAAAAGCTTGGTTTCAATAAACTTCTAAAATCATATTATTAGCAGTATCAGTATATACATGTCCTTCTTCAATTTACAGGAATCGCTGGCTAAGTTGTTATGTAGTGAACAAGAAGAACAAGAGGACTTAAGTATGGTTTTTTGACTTTTCATTTGCACTTTTTAGAATGAATGCTTGCAGAGTACGCAAAGATAATTCAGATTCAGAATAAGCAAAATTCTAAATGACAAGGCATTTGGCAGGTATTTTGTAAACCGAAAATTACATGTTTTTAGTTGCTGGTCGCAGTAAAGAGCAAGAACTACAATTGGATGATGACAAAATAATCGAGAAACAACCAAACGTTCCAGCACAAGTATGTCTAATTACCATTAATGTATCGTATAAATCAAAGTTTAACTAAGAGGTGTCGCTCCTAACTAAGAGGTTTTGAATATTCTTCAGGAGAAAGTAGATTGCAAAAGCGAGTCTGTGTCCAAAAGGCGACCAAGTATATTCCGCTTGAAAAATAAATTTAGTTTTGCTGTTGAATGTAAATTCATAAATGAAAATTTACGACTCGCCCTTGGTCGGTTTTTGTTGCTTGTCCTTTGTTAGTCCCATCGATACTGTTTCTTTAGATTACTAAAAATACTTATTTATTATGTTTATTTCTAAAGGCAGATTCCGATGTAATGGATGACGATGACGACCAAGTGAGCCTTTTACAAGAACGCAGGCACAAAGTGATGCACTGGCATATATTACGCGCCATTTTCGATCGGACGAACGACGAATCGGGCACAATGCGCACGCGCTCCATCGTTATTCTCACTAAGTGCCTCACCAGTAAACACCTGCCTTTGGTCAATGCTATAAAGGTAAGCGTTACGCAGAGATTCTTTTGGCGTTTGGCCGAACTAGGAGCCGCCATCTTAGTTTTAAACAGACTTCAAAAAAGAAGAAGGTGCTCAATTCGACTGTTTGGTTTTGTATGTTTGTTACGCGATTTGTCCGTACATTTTGGACTAATTTTAGTATTTTTTTATAGTAAAGGTGTACACTCAAGTGTTATTCCAGTTCCTAAAGAATCATGTCACAACCGCCTCCGGTCAACTAAGTGGATAAGGTTCGTGTTGCAGCACCTGAACGGCACGGGCGAGGTGTCGCGCCTGGTGGCCGTGGCGGCGCGCAACTCCAACGACGACCGCGCCGCGGTGCGCAAGGCGGCCGCCAGCTTGCTGCAGCAGATACTAGCCCATCCCGACGCGCCTCCGCCCATGCAGCGAGAGCTGACGGTGAGATCTACAACATACTAAATATATTTTTACATCATACCGTGCACTGTGAGACGTCGGGGCCGTCTATATTTTCTGTCTTCTAACTATAAACGTAAATGAATAATGAGTGCTCATCGTTCGTCCGCCTCGTAACGACAGGCCCGTGTGAGATAATAGATACCACAGCTCTGGAACAAAGAATCCCACATGGATGGGGCTGTAAAAGTTTTTCACTCTGTTCGGTTCCACCCACAGCGGGAGGACTCATTATTCATTTGAAAAAAAAAAAACGACGACACGGTAGCGCACCCCGCGATCCCCGCACGAATCAAATAATTTTGTGACCGACAAGTAATTGTTCTGGGTCTGGCTTTGTATGTGAGTTTAAATGTTTGTAAACGCACCCACGATATAGGAGAAATTCCTAGTGTGAGGCAAAGTTTAAAAAAAAAGAATCACCTCCCATTCCATCCTAAAAATATACTTACTAACAAATTGTTAGGCTTATTTCAGAACAAAACCGGCACCGGTGCCGTAATAGTTTTTCCGGTCGTATCGTGCTTTCACAGCGTTCACAGCTAAGCACTATTTGTTACTATCGCACGACAGTGACAGGAATAGTGCTTGGCAACATCCTGTGAAAACTTATCTTGAACTTGCATTCAAGATAAGTGTCTAAAACTAGTCAAGAGCTAAGCATGGTTTTTAGATCTCAGCCTGAATCGAATGGTACATATATCGGTCTGATCGCTTCCTAAGCTGTTAATGGCTGCGTCTACTATACTATCAGAACTTTGAACAGTGACCTCAACTCTATCATACAAAAGCCGACGGTATCTGTCTGAATAAGGCCTTACAAAATTAAAAAAATCTTACTTACTAAAAATGCAATGTGTAATGCAAATGTGGATGGCTATTTTTTATCCAATAATGCCAGAAGTGCTGATCAGATCCAGATCTGAAAATCGATCTTCGCACAGTGATAGATTAGAGACTGGTATCGTATGCACATACAATTTTCTTGCGAACGAATTCGTGAGCAACAGCTACTATGATGTATTTATAATTTCTCTGATGACGAGAATTTTTGTATAGATAGGTACGCAAAGTAAAATCGCAGTATGATTGGGGGTGAATAATTACGTGTTTAACGTATTCCTGTCGTCGTGTCATGATACTTTTGTAATCCTGCAACTAGCGAGCATCGTGTTCACGTTGAACGTTGTAAATGATTCGAAACCCTTAACGCGATTTTTGGAAACAGTTTTTAGTGAGTCTGTGTCGCGATGCGAGCATCATTGTTCGACAATCTGCTATTGCTGGCCTTGCCGAGCTACTGACAGTGCGACCCAGTGAATTTGTTCTGGATGCCTTCCTCGAGGGGCCTCTGCATCAAATCTCTGACCCAGAAAATAAGGTATTAATTTTATGAATGTATATAAAAATATGAGTTTATCAATCTAACTAATTCAAGTTCTTGGATTAGGACCTTTCCTTATCCAAGAAATTGGTTTCGTTTTGAGTAGTTAATCGAAATCCTAATGTTTTTGGCGCTCGTCGAACATAAACAAGAGAGTGACTTCACTAAAACTACCCCGTGTCTCACCATCAGCACGAGAGGACCGTGCACGTCCGAAGGGACATTACAGGCCATCTGAGACACATCCATATTGTTTTGCCATATATTTTTAGGCTGAATGTGCTTGATTTCTCACGACTTCTGATAGTCTACTTACTAAGGACAGTCGCCATTAGTCAGGTTAGGTCATAATGATCATCGATCGTACAACACCTTTGTAGAGAGGGTAAACTTTTCCCCGACATCCCCATTATTTTATAAGTACTACAGTGACTTTGTCTTCGCTGCAAGCTATTATGTATTTTTTGTCATTAAGTGAATCTGTATGTTGTTGATGTGTACATATTTTTTTATAGGTTCAAGAACAGGTGTTGGGTCTGATCGAAAAACTGTTAATCGACCGACTGCGCAAGTTTAATTCGTCGGGATGTGAAGACCCTATGCCATGGATGTTTCTCGCAGGAATCGCGCGCCGGAAAAAGATGTCACACCTACAGAAAAGCTGTCATAAACTTAAAAAGTCGGCGAAGTGCATTAAGTATGCTAATTATAGTCAACTGTCTTTTTACCTTAATACAGAGTGGAAATTAATCAACCATAACCATTTTCGATTGCCAAAAAATTGGGGAATCCTAACAAATAATCATATAGCCTGGATCTATTCAAGTCGCGATATCAAAGGCTTCCTTTGGGTGAGCTCGTTCAATCGCCGTAATAAGTTAGTCTGATATATGAAAGGGGGTGAACTGAAATTGTATGGTCGACTTTTGATACGTGAAACTAGCATTTATTTGAATGAATAATGATCGTTCGACAGCCATCGCTTAGTGGACATACTGAGCTCGCACTTGGGCGCACTGAACGACGAGCGCGACGTCCACTGCATGTTGCTGCTGACGAGCGTGGCTCCTCATGTCGACTACTCCGATCTCGGCTTCGTGTTCGACTATTACTACAAACTGTGTGACAGTGAACAGGTTTCTTTTATTTTTAAATGCACATACATCATACTAGTACAATAAAACGAAAGTTTGTATGTGTGTTTGTTACTCCTTTATGCTCCAACGGCTGGATTGATATCGACTGATTGATTGGATGGAATTAGTATATAAATAGTTTATACCTGGAGAAAGTGCTACTTTTTATCTCGATTCTTGCGGGTGAAACCGTTGCGGGCGCAGCTAACATAAAGTTGTGACATATTCCCATTGGATATACAGAAACTAAAGAACGAGATCTGCTACGATCTTTACATGCAGTCCTTCAACTTCGTCTCCATATACATCAAATACACTCATAGATCTTCTCTTATCTTCTGGTTAATCAAAGTTAATAAATGGACTAGCCAACACTAAAAGTTTTTTTTTTTTTTCAATTCGAACCAGTACTTCCTGAGATTAGCGCGTTCAAACAAACAAACTCTTCAGCTTTATAATATTAGTATAGATAGTAAAATTATCAAGTTTTTAAAACGTCTCAGTTTCCACAAAAGTGGAGACGAGTGGGGTGACGGAAAGACGTGCAACATTCGGTCATCTGGCACGGCCTTAAGTTTATTGGTGCTGCGACGTTCACCGCAGGGTTGCTGGTGGCAGCTATATGAGAGTTATCGAGAATCAAGTTGCATAATGGCGTTCAATTGGGGAGTCCGATGTCCAATATGTTGGTCGAAGCCCGTACTTCTCTACTTTGGTTTAATCTGGGTCACTCCTTTTTGGATGGAAAAATAAAAAAAATCCTAAAGTTTCCGGATATCTAGCTTGGATTTGGATGTCTCCTTGTTGCCCGACTTACGCCCAGTTCCAATAAACACAACATATACAACTATCTTTAAGTAAAACGAGTCGTTTTTGTTTATTGGAACGGGGCATTTAACTAATCGCGCTGTGTATTGATTTGAATTTTCGTGTTTTAGTTTCGGGACTTGCGCCTGATGAAGCTAACGCTACAACTGCTGGGCTCATGGTCGCGGTTCATGGGCGCAAACGAAAAGACGGAGCTGCGCAACCATCTCGTGCAGCGCCTAGCAGAAGCGCGCCATAATAGTCTGTCACTATTACTCATATTAATTCAGCATGGTTGTTTTGGCTCTTTATTGACATTGGTGCTGTTGGTAAAGTTTTATGCAAATGTCCGTGAAAATAGTCATGACGAACGACATTATCAGTTCTAACTAGCCAAAAGAACCATTCAGCTCTATGCTATTATGTCGGTTGGCGCGGTGGCTGAGCGATTGACTGCTGCGCTGCGTGTCACGGGTTTGATCCCCGAGGTCGTTCGATAGTTGTTCCGACTGTTTGTAAACGCACCCATGATACAGGAGAAATTCCTATTGTAGGGCAACGTTTATTGATGAAAAAAAAAAGGAAAAAAATGTCGTTTAGTTAAAACTTGGCAGTTTGACAGCCCGTCATATAAAGCAGTGTGGGTTACCCCAATGCGAGAGTGAGATTGTCAGATAGTAAGTTGCTTAATGTAATAAGGTACTGGTATTCATCCGCACCCGGCTATACTGCAAGCATTCCCCAAAACAGTCGTTGGGAATAGGCTAGACAGTAGTTGCGCGATGATAATTCTCGTCACGTGAAGTGTAGTAAAAAGCGGGAAGAAGCCGATCGCGAAGCAACAATATATTTTTTCATGAATCCAAATGTCTATGAGCAGCAGCGCTGCCGTGGGACTCCCGTATAATAATATACGAGCTCATCGTCAACAGCTTGTAATTCTGTAACTGTTTTCTTTTTTTTGCAGCATGTCGAATATACAGCATACAGTTGGCATATCAACTAAATCCTGATAATTTAACCTGGGCTACCGAGATGATGCAGCTGTGTAAGTATAAAATAGCGTCACGTTCCCAGATATAACTCATCAGAGATAACAATCATTGCCATCAGCACAACTTTGATAGCTTATATTTCGGAAATGTGACGCTTTAATAAATTTTGTCCCATACAAACGTTTTAAGTTATAAGCTATATTTACTGCAATTGAGATATTCCCGACTTGGAAATCGAACCCTAGACTTTATGCTCATCAGTCCCGCTCGCAACCACTAGTCCAATGAAGGAGTTGCATATTGCTGAAGTTTGCCGGAATACATGGCAAGTGATACACGATACAAACCATTTCCGGAACCTTTGACCTAACTGCAAATCAAAGTCGCGGTTGTGCGTAATAGTTAAAGTTCGAGAAACTAGCTGCAATCGACTAATTAACTAGGGCAATCGACGCGTGGGTAGTAGTTTCGTGTCTTTTCACCGTTATTTTGATAAAATAACTCACAAAATATAACAACGGTGAAAGGATTGGACCTACACCCAAGCCGGTGACCCTGCTGAGCTCGAGAGTACAGTGGCGTGTGTTGTGCGACAGCGGAGCGGCGCGCGGTGCTGACGCGCGACGTGGCGGAGGCCGTGCGCGCGGCCGACCTGTCGCTGTCGGCGCCCGCCAAACCGACGCCAGACTTGCTGCGCCTCTTGCTTAAAGTCGCCGATCCGCCGCCAGGTACACCGCTCTGTCTTATTCATCATCATTCGGCCCGCCTCCCAATTTACTTCGGGTCGGGTGTTCGGCTTCTATACTTCATTGTCACACGTCATTCCCTTTCTAGGTTGGTTGGAAATCGATACCGCGGCCCGGGAACACAAGGTTTAGTTGAGTTTTAGAGTCCGTGCAAGTGTGAAACTCTTTTCTGCTCCTTCCCAACGGGCGTTTAGCAATACCATATTTTCTTACTCTCATAGCTCTACATTTCTCTTATTCATCACATAGTCACACCATTACAACACTAGATCGAAAGTCATGTGAAGTACCACTTTTAAAATCGCTAACTCTCCTGTGCTTTCTCTTGCACAGACTGGGACCCTACCCGCTGCTCCAACGCGGTGGCGGGGGCGGCGCGACTGTGCATCCGCGCGCGGGACGCAGCTGCTACGGCCGCGCCCGTGTTCGCGACGCTCCTGGCGCGAGTGTCCGAGCCGCTCGCCGTGCGCGTTAACGCGCTCAGTGCGCTCAGCGACATTTGTGCCAGGTATGTTGGCTATGTGGCGCGGGCACATAATAATAAAGAATATAATTATTATTACAATATCTTCTTACATTTATACATTATTGAAGTAAGGAATCGGGGAGAAATGGACATCTTTACAAAGACATAAATCATTTGCTGAAAAATCTTTATTTGGATCCTTCACACGCGCCCAAATAAACTTGAAATATCTGCTCATATATATATATACACAAGATAAACTAGTAAACGAAGCGCAATACATTTGATTGACTACAGTAGATAGAGTATAACATGTTGGAAACCGATTTCTTTTTAAACGCATGTTTTATGAATCCAGGTACACGTGCATAGTAGAGCCGCTACTGGGCACAATGTCGGACTGCCTGTCCAAGGATACGCCCGTGTTGTTGCGGCGCATGGGCACGCGACAACTTACTCGTCTCTTGGTGGGCGGATTCTTGCGTTTGCGCACTCCACTCTATTACCGGTGAGACTATATCGCGATTTATAAATCAATTGACGTTATAGAGGAACAGAAGAAATGCTAACGCCGTGATTTTCGCAAGAAGGCGAATAAAATTGTCTATGTAGAAATGAACTGGTGTTTCCGGCGTGACTTGCAGATGAAGCAAGCTGAAGTGGCAGTGGGACTGACCATATCTGCCGAAAGAAGTTCGGCCGATGCCATCGAGTCCTAGTTAGTTTGCGCGTTGGATGACCCCTCAGCTAGTTTGACCATAAATGTGTCGGACTGGATGCGAAGGGTCCGTAGCGTCCGTTGAGAGAGGTCTACCCGAGCAGTAGACTCTGGTATGGCCTTATCTGCAGAAGTTGCCTTAAGTCACAAGAATAAATTGGCGCTAAAACCTTTGCGCTACGTAATTCTTCGTCGCTTTCTGTGAATTTCTTTGACGTTCGACAGCTGTTTGTTTTAGAACGCGCGCTTAAGTACCCTACTCTTACGTCGCAATGTAAAGGAACCCTTAACTTGGCCATAAGGGCTGTGATCTTGGTTGAGATCAAAAGATTGGTGCTTTGAGTTACTAAAAATGTTTTTTTCCTAGGTACTGCGCACTGTTGGCGGATGAAGACAGCGAGGTACGCGAGCCGGTCGAATATTACGTCACGTGCGGTCTCACCGTCGATGCCATCTATCATCACTTCGTTGACTGCGTGCTGCATTATAACCATGATCATAAAAGTAGGTCGTTAAACATAAGTTATTCAAAGAAATTTTACAGCAATCACTTCTGCTCAATATTACCTCCGAAATTAGTCTGGAACCCGAATGATTATCGGTGCTAACATTCGATTTTGCTTCTTTACCCACTATTTTTAAAGAGTAAAAATAAAACTTTAACTCCTGTTTTTTTTTCCAAAATCAAGGTCATGGTTCTTTAAACCACTTTATTACCCATAACCATAGTTTTGGATTTGGCTCTGATAAAGTAAAATAAAAATCACATAAATCATAACCAAATAAAAATCATGATGACAAACAAGTATTGTTTAAAACAAAATCTATAGTGTCACATTTTCGAAATGTTTGGAAGTATATATAGAAGATTTTGTCGATATATTTATAATCTATCAAAGTCGCCCAGACGACGAAAATTGTAACTTTGTAACGATTTTGTCTCATATAGAATTTGTTTGAATTGATGCTAGCTAATTATTAATATTGTTTTTAGGCTTGTATTTCAATTGAAAAAAAAATTGCCGGTAGTTACGACCAAGCTTTGCTTCATACAAATTTGTTCCAACCTCTTTATAATCTTCCTACACTAGAATTTAATATAAAGTTCTCACACAGTCCCGTGTCACAGTTTTAGCTGCATACTCTTCCGAAACGGCTTGACTGATTTTTATGAAATTTTAAATGTATATGCATAGGTAGGTTTGAGAATCGCTCCCCTTAAACATTAAGGGGAGCCCAGAGTCAACGCATCCTTATGATTATGGCTATTAGTATATTAGGCTGATTATGTACTGATGTGTAATTACGCCTTGTATAAAAATGATTTTTCGCGCAAAAACAAAATTAACGAAACGCGTTTATCTGTTCCACAGATCACATAAAGTTCGACGACCGGCAGCTAATATATGACGTGATGCTGCAACGCATGACACTGGTTCAAAAGCTGAATATCCAGTGTCGCTTAGCTCGTGATGTACTAGAGCATGCGGCCGACCTTACCGATGAAGGTGATGAGGAGCTGCCTCCAGCGATGAATGCAGCGCTGCTGGATACAATCACATTGCTCTGCGGACCTAGGATGAAGCTGCCCAGTAAATTGATATTATTTTTAAAAGTTTTTTGTCGGTTTAAGTTTGGTTATAAATTAGATTTATACATAGATGTCGTCAGGAAAGCTATAAGATTATTCATTTTATATTTATAAAATATAATATCGATTTTGTATGTCTTTTTATTTATGTTACAGAAAAATCGCAAAAGCAAGGAGAGGTGAATGATTTAGAAGATTTACAAGAGCGGGTGACTACAAATATTGTGTCTCATGTAAGTATTGTTTTCTAAATGATTGAAATCTCCCCATCGTTAAAACATAAAACTATTTATTACTTTTGGAATGTGTTTTACAGAAAATGAAGATACAAGTGGCAGAAGTATTAGTACCGGCGGTGTTGAGACTGTACACTCGGCTGAGCCCACGAGGCGGTCAGATCAACACTTATCTAGTGCAACTGGCTAATGATCTTTTGAAAGATTACGAACAAGAGGTATTTATTACATGAATATTCAACACACACCATGTCATGTCGACAGTTTTAAAGCTGATGGATCGCGCCGAACATGTCGCCAAATTTTAAACTGATAATAAATAAAATATAAATATCTTGGGACAACTCACACACGGCTATCTGATCCCAAGCTAAGCAGAGCTTGTGTTATGGTAACCAGACAACTGATATACATACTTATATAATTTATGATTCAATTTGGATTGTGATCGACACGCTAAGAAGAAGCCCCTTTTCCAATCCTGAAATCTAGAGAAACCATCGATTTTATTGGTAAAAAAGGCGTCTACGTGAGATATGTCGGATATCCGAAATAAAAAAATAACCGAAACCGATAAATATGCTTTGGATAGTTTCGGACAAAAACAATTTTTTGATGGTTTTGCCCGGCTGAGCCGTCACTTATCAGTTATCAGATCACACCTGCCTCGCGTAACATAATATCATCAATCTGCAAAACTTTTTTTTTTTATATAATATGAACCCTTGACGTAAAAACCTCCGAGGCGACTAAACACCGGGCCTGTGGACGGAGAGCAATGGGTAGCTCACCGTCCGTCCGTCTATTGACGAGTGAGACGACAGGCCGTGTCGACGACGCGTTAGTTTTACACGCGCGCCTCAAAGAGATGTCAGCAAAGCAGTGGGGCCTGCCAGGGCTTCCGCCTGCCGGGTTTGCGCTGTTTATTACACGGTTGCTTGTTACACTCCCCCCCGCTCCGCCCAGAACGGAGAAGTTATTTGATGACTTCCCACCTCAAACCAAAAAATCATAAACATTTTATAGAAAACCGCATCTAAATCAGTCGAGCCATTTTAAAAAATGGTAACATTCGATTGCGCACAAACATTCAAACAAACGTTGAGGGTAGAGTGGTGGTGGGATAGTCTTGACAAATGTGTCCTAAATCTAGTTTATTTTGAATATATTAGCAAATCAGTAAAATCTTAACTTTTGTTTTGTATTTAAATTCGTAATCGAAACTATCCGAAACAAGCGAATAATGAGAAATAATTTCATATTTATGGATATGAAATAATCCGAAACCAGTATAATATTGTTCCTATATCCCTAACCAGATCCGAAATTTCATATCCAAATATCATATACTAGCTGGGCCCCGGCATGCGTTGTAATGCAATTTTATATCTTTCTACGTACCCTACCTACCCCTACCTACCCTATCTTACCGGGATGAAAAGTATCCTATGTCCGTCTCCTGGTTCTAAGCTACCTCCTCACCAATTTTCAGCTAAATCGGTTCAGCCGTTCTTGAGTTATAAGTGGAGTAACTAGCACGACTTTCTTTTATATATATAGATTACCCTTGATGATATTCGATAGATTATAATAGAAGTAAGTAACGCAGCAGTACCAACATTTTAAAGATTAATTTTATTCACAGATCAAAGAGCTCTTCGAAGACAACGAGGAACTTATGAAAAGCGTACAAAGATTCAAAAGCACCATTGGGGATAAGGCGACGTTCGGCAACGTGCGTAACCTGGTCACAGGCACGCCGCCGCCCGAGCCCGACACGCCGCGAGCGAACAAGCGGCGCGCGCGCACCTACGCCGCCTCGCCGCGCAAGCGCTCGCTGCGCGTGTGACTCGCACTACGCACCCCGCCGCCGGATTTGCTTTTATCCACATTTTAACATTTATTTATCCGAAATTCATAAATTTTCGATTTTTAATAGTATTCTTAATATTAGGCTGAAAGAATAGTTTTCAATAGATAAACGTCATACGATTCACGTTGGAATTTTGTCACTGCAGTCCTCGGTTCCATAACGTGAGTTCTCTTTCGGCCGCAATAACAAAGTTTCCCCGATCACATATATCAAAATGCAAAATATTCAATGTATTTGGATAAATAGGGATTTGTTTGATTCACTCTGTCTTTTAGTATATCTGTAATCATAGTTGTAAGGAGAATAATTATATCAAATATTTCTTAGTAAAATTAAAATTAGTTTAACATATTAAATCCTGCTCCCAACATCGGCGGACCACTATTTTTTGTTTTGTTTTTATAGCTTTGTATTAGAATAAATGGTTTAGTCTAAGAATGACTGATTCGCGAAATGACTACATGGTCTATAATTGACCAATTCTTGAAATGTACAATTCTTTAAATGACTGATTCTACAAATGACTGATTCTATAAATGACCGATTCTTCAAATGACTGATTTTTCAATTCTATGAATGTGTGTGAATATCGTAAGTAAAATGCTATGTAATTGTTTGCAAATCATATATTTCAACTAGTTTCAAAAATTGCTTGTATAATGCCACGTACTACATTTTGTAGCGCAAAAGTAAACATTTATTCGGTTTCTTTTCAAAAAATCAACAGTTATCAAAAAGTCATGAAAACAATTTCATATTCCTAAGTGATTTATTTCTTAATTTTCATAATTGTTGATTTTTTAATAATTGATTTTATGACTTTTTAATAACTGTTGATTTTTTTTTAAATAAAAAGAATAAATGTTTACTTTTGGGCTAAAAAATGTAGTACGTGACATTATAACCACATATTCATCAGTGTTTTTTTTCTTAATTTTTATAATTGTTGATTTTTACATAGCATTTTATTTACGATATTCACACACATTCATAGAATTGAAAAATCAGTCATTTGAAGAATCGGTCATTTATAGAATCGGTCTTTTATAGAATCAGTCATTTGTAAAATCAGTCATTTAAAGAATTGTACATTTCAAGAATTGGTCAATTATAGACCATGTAGTCATTTCGCGAATCAGTCATTCTTAGACTAAACCGAATAAATTAAGTAAGTTCCACATTGGAACTTAACGTATGTGGGTATATAAAAAAACGAAATTTAATGAATTAAAAATGTACAAAATAAGATGAATAATTGAATAAAGGACATAAATGATACATATACAATGATACATAGTATTATTTTAGCATTTCAATCACAAAGGATGGTGGGATCGGGCTTGAGACCCCTTTTGTTTGTATGTGCTTCTATTGTACTTAAATTAATTATTTACTTAATATTTTTATGTATTTTAATTTGTCTTTGAGTATTTTTCGATTTTCCTTATACATAGTTTCGGATTTGACCACTACAAGACCACTTGGAAAATACAGCTACAAAACAAAAATACACCCTAGCACATACTGTGCCACTTCTTTCCATGAATTCGTTTCCCGCGCCATTTATTACCTACCCTGATTTACGGCACAGCGAAATATTAAACTCGACTGTCAGTTTCACATAAAAACCGGCGAAGAGCGTGTCGGGCCACGCTCAGTGTAGGGTTCCGTAGTTTCCCGTCCGTCACAATAAGTGTTCCCAGTTATGAGGCCAACCGAACAATTCGGTATTACCCGATCCAATGTAATAAGTACCTACAGCGCCATCTCTCGAGGAATTGGGTTACTAATTAATACAAAGACGTGCAATTTCGGTGGTAATTTTGGATTGCGAGAACCGATTTCAATAATTCTTTTTTTGTTTGGAAAAAGATACGTTAAGGATAATAAAATATGTAAACAAAGTTACAAAAAAAGCTTGCAAATACGATTATACTACAAACTTAGTCCAGAAATTATTTTGTACAACTTTTTGTCTTTTTTGTACAAAAACTGTTGTGTCAATCAAGTTCAAAATAATTTTCATAGAAAGTCCTTATAAAGTTCTACTTTTCAGATTTTTTTCATATTTTTTAGACTTATGGTTCAAAAGTTAGAGGGGGGACACATTGTTTTTTACTTTTGGAGCGATTATTTCCGAAATTATTGACATTATCAAAAAATGATCTTAGTAAACCCCTATTCATTTTTAAATACCTTTCCAACAATATATCACACGTTAGGGTTGAAATTAGAAAAAAAATCACTTCCCACTTTACATATAGGGTGGCTACCCTAACAAAACATTTTTTTCAAATTTTTATTTTACCACTTTGTCGGCGTGATTGATATACATATTGGTACCAAATTTCAGCTTTCTAGCGCTAACGGTCACAGAGATTAAGCGAGGACGGACGGACAGACAGACATGGCGAAACTATAAGGGTTCCTAGTTGACTACGGAACCCTAAAAAAATGTTTCTTAAACTGTTCATTCAATAAATCTGTCCTATTTATACAAGCTAATAGCTAGCTAGCTTACTTGCAATGTTTGTTTAGGTCACATCTTGCAACTAAATTTCAAAACAGTTACCTCCTCCCCCCCCCAACCGATTGAACGGAAATTTTGAATAGGTACACGTTTAGTTTGGATGACGCTGCATGATGATATGGGATTTACAATAAAGCGATAGCTATTGTAAATCCAATATGGCGGAATGGCCATTTTTGGGTGTCAATTAAAAGGGTTTGTTGTGAAAAATACGATAAAAAAAAAGACACATATTTTGGTTTTTGAAATGTGTCTTGTCTTGTTAGAGTTGAAACTGAGACTGCATTTCTATTGGTAACACTAAAAATATCACAATCACCAATAGCTGATGATAGGTCATCTATAGGCATACAACTAGGAAATATGCAGTAGCAGTTTTACTAGGAACCAAAGTAAATTTAAACTTTCCTTTTTATTCAATTAATTATTCACGGGTACAAGAATAACAATATTATTAATAAGGTTTTAAAACTTAATAAATTATACAACATTGCTCAAATTTAACTTAACTACTAAATCACTCTCACTTTCTATTTTAAACTCTTTACTAAACGTTTTTTTTAACAACAAGTCAATGGCTGCTTCTTCTGAAACAAGAAAAAGGGAAAACCATTTGTTACTGATTCTATTAGGAAAAAATTAAGGAACCAACAACAACCCGCTATCCCTAATAATATCAAATAAAAATCCGCGAAGCTAAGAATTTTGCACAGGAGCAATCAGGATTATTGCCGCTGACTGCCCATTTTCACCACCACTAAGCAACAAGTGCACTAAGTAAATGCCTAAATATGATTGCACTCACTATTGTAATTACATCACTCTGTGCCCAGCCAGGCAATTTTATATTATCCCAGACCCAGCATTAAAATGGAACGAGATGCATTTGTTTAGGCTTTCATTACTTTTTCACTTAATGTTAGTTAAAACGGCTTTTTCTGCTTTAGCCTGGTGCTCAGGCATTAATTTCGATTTAAATAAACAAAACTGTATTCCCAATTTAATTATTTGCAAGTGTTACTTTATCGACATTTCCAATAGTATTAGTCGTTGAGACATCAACTTTATTTACACTGCATTAAAACTTGGATGTTTGTTAAGACTTTTAGATTTGAAAACAGATTACAGTCCTGATAAAATTAAGTCGAGACTAATACTGAAGCATCGCTTTCATCATTCTCTCGGACTTGTAGGGTAAAAACTTCTGGTTTACTTACCCGTAACTTGTATAGCCAGTAACTGATGAACAATATGACGTGCAGTAGTTTTAAACAAGTCACGACTGCTTATTTTTTTCTTCTTGTAGTATGGCATCAACAGTTTCACTACAAGACCAGCTAGATCCACTTTTTCTGTTTTATTTGTTGTTTCAATATTTGCTGCATCTTTTTTGCTTCTATGTTTGCTTTCTTTACGACGTGATTTATCTGTTTTATGTTTATCACTTTTACCTTCCCTCGTTTTTCGTTCATCCTTATTTTTTTTACTCAAGGTGAGTTTGTGTTTTGCTACGTCTTTATTGTTGTCTTTAATTTTAGGTGGTGTTGGAGCAGACTTTACGGTTACTAGTGCTTCGATCTGCTCAACATCAGGGAGGTGTTCAGGAGGTGCAGATTCGGTTGGCAGATCTTTGAACATTTGCAATTTTTGCAAAACAGCGTCAGCTTCTAGACTTAATTTACGAGCTTTGTTGAAATTTGCATCATCACTTCCCAGGTGGTCTAGGGAACTGCTGGATTTGTTTTCTTCAAGAGACGTGTCATTGTCGTTTTTCATATCATCTGAATCAACTGTGACTTGATCTCTCATATCACTAAGTATTAATGTTTCTTCTGCACTTTTGCTTGTCGTTAAATCAGTGCCATCATCGATCACTAATTCCTTTTCAGATTCTTCATCTGACTGATCAAATAAAGACGTTTTTTCCGTTGAAGTGTCTGGTTTCATTTGGTTTTGATTGTTAGATTTCTTGGTGCTTTCTTTTTTGGTTTCTTTATGTTTGCGATCACTTTTATCACGATGTGTAGTTTTTATTTTCTTAGATGATCTAGTTTCGCAATCGCTATCGGAAGATTCTCCAAAGAGAGCTTTGATTTTACGTTTTGAAGGGGGTTTGCTTTTGTGTAATTTACGATCCATTTTATGTTTCATTTTAGATTCATCATTTTGCTTCTTATTATGTACAATATTTCGGTCATTATCAACATTCACACAAGTTTCTTTATGTTTATTCGGTATACCTTGCAACGTTATGTTTATCACAAATGTTTTCGAATCTTTACCAGATCTATATTCGCTAATGGTATCTGCAGACTCTGCGTGGTCATTAACAGTTCGAGTATCATTATCAGTATTCATAACTTCGTCATTTATGTCTTTTAATTTGAGCGTAGTATCATTATTTAGGTGTTCGTTGTCGCTGTTTTTGGCGTCTTCATTGTTCTCATCAATAACAAGTTCACTACCATCATTGTCACTGTCTTGTGGACTTTTATCAGGAGACCTCTCTGATGATTTTTTAAAAAAGCCTTTTAGTTTCGTTTGTGTTAAAGGGTCTCTTCTAAATGAATTTGCTTTTCTTTTTGATTCTTTGTCAGCTTTGGACAACTGTGGTGTTTCCTTTTTTAAGTCCATATCTTTTTGAAAAATAAAAATAATAATGTAACCTCGAGAATAATTTAATTCATTATATTGTAGTCGAGATAGCTTTGCTTTCTAGAATGGCGAATCCGGGGTGTGTCAGTGTGTCAAGTGCAATAGGAAGACGCTAAAGTATTTCACGAGGAAAATGTTGATAACCATTACTACATTCGCGATTCTAGCAAGCTGAACTATACACATTGTCTTCTCCCACTTCTGACAGCTACCTTATAGCAACGAGAATAAAGATCACTGTAATGCAGTATCTGAGGCAAATTTACTTCAAAAGGACTGTATAGATTTTGACAGGCATACGCCACACCACTATTGAGTGGTGTACAGACGCAAACGAAGTATTATTAACATCACGCCTGTAATCCCCGAAGGTTTAGGCAGAGGCGTATTTAATAGTACCACATTTCGCCAGTTATATTTTAACTCCTATGTAATTGGGGGGCGAGTCCATTGCCATCAGCCAATTACTTACGAACGTTTATTTTGTTTCTCAATAAAGGAGAGTCCTATTTATCACCAGTGGACAACGCTAGCCTGACTTGATTAAAGTTATAGTAAAAACACCTTACTTATTAAGCTTACCTAATTGTGATGCTGTTATAAAACCATTGCAGTTTTTTCCTCTTTGTTGTTCAAATTCTTTAATGAATTCATTGAGTGTGTTGCCTTTCTTAGGTTCAAAATTTTTTAACTGGGGATATACTTGATCTTTACACGTTTTAACAGCTGAAATCTGATAAAAATATCATTTAGCTTTGGTTTTAGTTAGTAAATTCATGTTTCGGTAAATAAAAATTATATCTTACCAATTTGGACATCGCTCGCCTGTACAAACTGATAACTGTGCTGCTAGAAAATGCCTCGTATTCTAATTCTATAGCACACTGTTCTATATTGTGTTTCGACAGAGGCTTCTCAAAATTGTCAACAGTCTTTGTGCTTTGATAGTTGTTATGTAAGGCATCAGTAAGTAATGTGAGATAACCATCGCGGCTTGCGACAGTTAATCCGTTCACCTTAAAATTAAATATATGATTGTACATTTTGTTGTTGAGATCATATTTTAGTATCAAGAGTTTCATAGTAGTCATAGTATTTTATTGATAAGGGATTCTTACAAGTCACAGTTCATAATATTCATTACATTAAAGTTACAAGCAATAAAAAATGTCAAATCAATAAAAAATCAAAATCAATAAAAAAATCCAAATGTCAAACAGGTAGAAATGTTGCAAATAAAATCAAAAACACAAAAATCTAACACATTAATACAAGTCGAAGTTCAAATATTAAAAAATCGTCAAAGCAATAAAACGCTTGCTCCACAAGCCATTTTTTTAAACGGGCTTTGAAGGTTCCAATGGTCGTGGCACTAGAAATGGTGGCCGGCAGCAGGTTATAAACTGTCGGACCCATAACATGAGTCGTCTTGGATGATTTTATAAGCTTACTTTTCTATGTCAACCGTCAATATTTCTTAAAAACATAAACGCGCTCACAAAATGGGCTATTTTTTTGCGATAACACCGTTGCAAAATATTTCTGGTAATATTTGATATGCTCCTAAAACTGGCAATTTGTAACATCGCGCTTGTAGTCCTAAAAAGTTGGGCAGAGGAGTATCATTTACACTACATCACGCAAGTTATTCAAATTATTATTTAATACTTTCACTACCCAGAACTCAGCGTATAATTATTTTAGATTCATACGCTGAGTTCTGGGCAGCGAAAGTGTAACCAATCCAGACTCTGGATCCAAACTCTGCATACTGAGAAAACACAATAACAATTTCGTGACATTAAGAATAATTATGTATATACATTCAAGACTCACTTTATTGCCTGTACTTTCAGCTGCTTTGCATTTTGAATGTTTAGCGGATTCAGCCTCATTATTTGCTTTCTTGTCTTCTGTACGTTTTTTCCTATTGGCAAATTCTTGCATAATGAGAGATTTAGTTTCTTGAGCAACACGACGCCTGTTAGTTTCACCATCTGAGTCGCTGTCATCCCCGCCGCCATAATATGACTCGGACTCTCTACAATGTTCATAAAAAGTACATATTTAATAAGGATAGCTTAAATATACTTTGAAATACAGATTTTTATCCTTACTAATATTATAAAAGCGAAAGTGAGTTTATTTTTTTGTTTGTTGGTTTGTTACCTCTTCACGCTTTAATGGCTAAACCGATTGTGATGAATTTTGGTACATAGATAGTTGGGAACCAGGAGACGGACATAGGCTAATTTTTATTTAAAAAAAATGGGATGTGAGGGAGAAAGAGGGAAGAAAAGGGAAAACTTAGCGTTGCTATTACTAATCAATAAGGCGCAAGGAGACTGTGTTACCCCAAATTTAACGCGGGCGAAAGCTAGTAACTTATATTTAGAAGTTGCGGCGTGGTAGGTTTGGTTTCTACCGCGAATTTGAAGGCGTCAAGCCAAGGAAGGTTTTAAAGTTTATAAGTATCATGACGTCGTGCCTTTTTCCCCGGTGACCACGTCTCCATCAATATATGGCAAAGATTCATTATGACATTATGGTAGCGTTTCATAAGATATATGAAGGCATATTAAAAGAAAAAAAGGCAATCACTTTTTCTGTCCCTGCCGCCCCTCTCCGTAGAGGTCGGCCACGTTCTGGTGCACGACGAGTCCGCCGGAGCGCAGCTGCGCGGACGAGGCGCGACGCTGGTGCTGCTCCAGCGCGCGCCGAACGCTGCGCTCGTCCGCGCACACGTCGCAGCGCGCAGAGCACTGAGGGATTTCCTCGCCGAAATACTCCGCAAAAACTTTGTGCCGGCACCTGAGTACAAGCTTGTTGATTAGTTTTTTTTAAGTAAAATATTACTTTATTTTATGCTTTTGAAGCTTTGAGTCCGGAAATGCTAGCCATTTATATAGCATCAAGGGCTACTCCTTGAAATTAATTTCTGTATTACTCTGTTTAGTTCCAAATTTGACAGGGGGAGAAGGTTCATGAAATAATTTGATATTATATATTTTTAAATTATATATAACTTACTTGATATCTTCACAGTATTTCACCATAACTTCAAAGCTCTTGTATGCTGTTTTACAACGATTCTTTTGCTCTGGTGTTTTTGCTCTTCCTACTTCAGTTTTCAACAGAAAGTCAACTGCATTGCGTTCAGAGCGACAATAATAAATGCGACAAAAAGCTGGCTTGCCGTCACGGCCAGCTCTACCGGATTCCTGTTTATTAAAATGGTAGCTTAGGATATTAAAGGAGTCCAGTCAAATCACCCAGCATTGCACACACTGACAAGATAACATGAAGAAGTTTTACAGTCTTGTGCGTTATTTAAGACAGTGTGCCTACTAATTAGCTTATTGCTGCTAAGAAAAGTGAGAAGTTTTACAGGTTTTTCACAACTTCTTACAGAATATGTTAATATTTACTAATGATATCAATAATTTGTTTAATTAATTTAGTATTTCCCATATGCATAAAGCTTAAGAATATTGTGACTACATAATAACAACCACTTTGGTTGATCTTCAGGTTAAGCCACGCTTGCCTAGGTTGGTCCGTGGGTCATGGGTGACTACCTATTACATACAAAGTTTTCTCCATGGCCTCAAAAAGCATGTTAAGCTGTCATTTGCATATGTTTGACAGCATTTACAAGACCATTAACAGTTCTAAGGCTTACGTTTGGCCACAACTCGCCTGATGTGCAGAGTTGATACGGCCTAGAGACCGACCGACTATGACACCCCAAAGTTCGATTGAATAACTTTGGGGTATCATATTAATCAGTACTAAATGGGTTGCGGAGGTTAGATAGCAATTCTATGTAAAATATTGGTATTCAGCTGCATCTGGTTAGATTGTAAGCCGACCCTAACATATATGGAAAAAGAGATGATAATTATGTCCAAAGCAATATTATTTCTGTTAACAACAATATTCTGAGTAATAATATTTAAAGGTTTTCTAACTTGATAGTAGGCGGCAACATTTTGCGCAATTCCCCAGTGCGCGACGGCGCGCACGCTCGCTTTATCGACACCCATACCGAACGACACCGTCGCACACACGCACGGGACTTCCCCGCGAGACCATTTCTCTTGAACTGATATGCGTTCACCTGACTTCATGCCTGAAATATCAGTGACATTAAAAACATATCTTTTAATTTTGCAATTTCAATTAATTATATTATTTAATTACAAAAACAAAGTTTTGTAAATAAAATACCACACACCTACATATAATATTTATAAGCATTTGCAAAGCATACCTCCATGATAAGCTAAAGACATTAGACCCCTTTTAGATAACATGTTAGCTAAATCTTCAGTTTGTTCTCGAGTCCGACAATAAATAATAGCAGCATTTTTATCTTTCTGAAATATTGTACAAACAAATTGAAAACAAGTGCCAATTAAGATAAAATATAAAAATTAACTAAGAAATATACTAACTGGTTTCACATTTTCATCCTCTTTTAAACTTTTTTTTAAAAACTCCATTAAATGGCCCACCTCGTCATCTATACAGTTTTGATACATTACATCATAAAATAAATTTCTTCGGAAACTTGGTGTTTTGTATTGTGCCACAGGTAACAACAGCTTTAGATTTGACAGAATATCTTTTGCCACTTCTGCACTTGCGGTAGCCGTAAGGGCCACCCATGGTACACTTTTATACTGTTCCCTCAGATTACCCAACTTTAAATAATCAGGTCGAAAGTCATGCCCCCACTCACTAACACAATGTGCTTCATCCACAACTACATAAGAAACTTTCTTGTATTTGACCAGATGTTCCATAAGAGATTTAAATGTGCCAGTAGCAGCTTGTTCAGGTGTGACATATAAAAACCTAGTGCTAGGTTTCATGCTTTTTAGATCATTGAGAACTCTCTCTCTGTCTTTTGATGTCATTTTAGAGTTAATAGACTCTGCAATAATCTTAATTTTAGAGAGGTGATCAATTTGGTCTTTGATAAGAGCCAGCAGTGGAGAGAATACAATTGCAACTTTGTTGTCTTGCAACATAGCTGGCAGCTGGAAGCATAAAGACTTTCCAGAGCCTGTTGGCATTGATACATATACATCATGGACACCTGAAATAATATAAGTTGAATAGAGACACTTACATCAAGATATTCATTTTAAAGGAACAAAATAATTGTTTTACTAGATATATGTTGCCTTTCAGCACAGATGCCTTCATGAACATATAATCAACATTGAATTTTGTTAAAACATAGTTGAGTTTAAAAAATGGTTCAGAGTAGGTATTATTTTAGGTGGTTTTTTATAATCACTTGCTGTGCCTTGCGGTTCTGTGATGGCATGAAAAGTTGCCTATACATAAATCCAGTATCTAAGCTATCTACATTACTAATTTTATCCAAATCCATCAAACAATTTGAACATCAAGGAGTAACAAACAGACGTATACAAACTTTCGCGTTCATAATATTAGTGTGATAGATAATACTTATACGAGACCAGTTATATATGCTAGCTAGAACTTCCGTGTGTATTTTGGAAATTGTTGATGTCTAATAAACAATCCCTTTAGGATGTCGCCTATTGCGTTGTTTTCTCTCAGTAGTGAGTGGGTACAATTTGTATAATACATTCTCAATGCACGTTTACAGCTTTCACTGTTGTTTTGGCAAATTTGCATTCCTTACCTCTTGCAATTGCCCTAACCGCACGCTCTTGAAGTTCACTTTTGAACTTGCGATGTCCAAAACATTGAAACATTTTTTCTGTTACGTTGTCCATCGTGAAAGCGGTTTTTGCTCTCTCTACGCCAACAAATTTACGGCACGCAAATTGTAAAAACTTTTAACCATGACAAGTCTGGCGGCATATTTGTATAAAAATAAAGGTAAACTTTACTAAAATAAATAAAGAATAAAAACAACCTCAAATTATTTCGTATCTAAATACGACATTACAGATTGACAACAAAGTGACATTGTCAATTTTGACATGAAGATCGGATGGATAGAGTGAAGGATGCATGGAAGTAGTGTTTTTACTCTATGGAAGGATATGATGTATTATAACGCAAAAGAGTTCAACAATATAGTATAGACGCCTGCACATCAAGCTACTACAATCTGTCAGATTTCTTTGATAGATTTTCGACTTTATTTCTAAAGCATTAGGTTCAAGGTTCATTGGGAAAAATTTACAGTTTCGGGTAGCTTGACCTGAGCGGTAACAAACAAACAAACAAACTCACTTTCGCTTTCCTAATATTATTATAGTAAGGAAGGATACTACCTTTTTTGAGATGCATAATCGTCGTTGTTATTCGACTTATTTGTGAAAACGACATTGAGTGGTACTCAAAACCCACTGACATAAAAATATGTTTCTCTCTCAATGTCAAGACCACACTTAACAACAAACTTGCACTTTGAATTTACACATGCAAGCTGTGAAATTGCACAATAACATAATTATGTCAATTCTTATGTTGTTTGCGCATGGAAGTCGGTATCCGTAGCAAAGCGTATAATTGCACTCATAGAGGAAAGTAATATATGATTGCACTGTAGACTCAAAGCGCAAATATGTTTACTTCATTATCTTCCTACCCTTGTTTCATGTTATTTGGGGTCGGCATAACATCTTCCAGTATGTAAATCGTTATTTTCATGTATTTTTTCATACTATTCGCATTCCTCCCATAATCACAGTAATTGCTGTATACCTCACCATGCATTTAACTCTTTATACCTCAGTCGTGTTACTTTACATACTTTGACTTATAATCTATAGTTAAATCTTCTCTATATAAACAAAATAAATAAAAGTGTTTTCAGTCTCGCTGATTGGAAAAACTACTGAGTACTGAGCATAATGTCTTAGCTTCGATTCCTAAGTCGGACAGTGTTTCTCCGTCAGTGACTACAATTTCTCAATAGCAGCCCAGTCTAGGCGCGCCCATTGACTAAAACATTATTGACGAAATGTGGGTGTCTGGGGCGTAGCTATCGCCGTGTCAATTATACGGGGCCGTCATTTTGCCGAAAAAAGGCAAGGATGTATATTTGATTTTAATTGCTTGTATTTTTTTTTTTGGAAAAAGTGACGTGAAGATAGGTATATAATTATGATAGATAAATATTTATTTTAATTTATGCATTTTTTTCTTTTGTGGTAGACGGGTTAAGATCTTTCGTCTTTACCGTTCCTAAGGGCCCCCAAACAATTTTTTATACGGTATTATCATTGTGTTATTTTTTTCGCAAATGGTACGAAAAGAGTATTTTTCTCGGTGATAAAGCTGTCTTAGTCTTGGGTAAACTTAAATCCCTCGCTACACTCAGGATTCGTCTTAAATCCCTCGCGATTTAAGTTTTTAACACCCTCGCTGCGCTCGGGAATAAACCTCGGGTCTTTCGTTACGCTCGAGATTTAAATCGTCACCCGCGACAGAAGCCACTGCTTTATCCCTTTGGTTAATAATCTACTAATACTCTTCTGGTGTAAGAGTTAGGTACACATTTACACAACCCTTGGGGGAACCAGAGTTTAAGTTTTATGAATAAAATCGTGGTAGATAACCCGTTTCAAACGTTATTTAATATGTTAATTACCATGTCAGTTTAAACAGTATATAAAGGGTGTTTTTTTTTTAGATAATTTCCTATGATTGATTTAAAATTAGAAAAACAAAGTGTTATTTTACCATTACGGTAGTCGGGTTTAAGTTTTTATGTAACAGGAAAAATAAACATCTGTGTAAGAAAGAACGAAATATTTAATGTTACAAAAATATTTGCTTACAATAATACATATCTTAGGACATCCGTAATTTTCATATTTATCATAAATTCAGAGAAAGTATTGGGCGATAATATTTTAAGCTTAAACTTTTTTAGAACCACTAATTTGCTAACCAAACAAAACTATAATTCAAAATCCATTAGAAGTTCCTTTTTTCCTTTATTTTTTATAAATGCGAAAATTACGCACTCCTTTCAACTTTAATTACAATATCACAAGAATTGACTTTGATTTATATATCAAATAACCTAAATCGATTAAAAGTCTGATATGGGTTAAAGTTACATACAACGAAAATACAGTTTTCATAAATCTTATAGAATATCTTACAATAGTCGTCATAAACTAGGTCACTCGTGTTAGTCGCCTGCCGATGCTTGTTTTATTCCTTCAGAAAACAAAACACAACTAACTGGCGACTAACAACAAGTCGCACCACCTTGGAGTCAGTCAGCCAGCAGTCCAGTTAAAAGCGTTTTGAGCACGTTGACTCGGGCTCAACAAAGTTCGTAGCAGTCAAGGCGATTGAATCCACCCATTATATGCGGGTAAAACGCCGATGATCGTGCACCTTATGTGCGACGAGTTTATTGCAATCAGCGACTACATGAAATTTTTTGAGAACTAGTAGCCTGCGGCAGTACAAATCACACTGATATTAAATATGGAGAAATCATATATTTATAGAGGTGAAAGTTTGTATGTGTGTGTACGTTTGTTATACTTTCAAGCTCAAATGTCTGGACTGATGTGGTATGTAGATACTTATACCCGGGCAAAACCGCGGGGTGCAGTTAGTAATCAATATTTTCATTCTCAAAACTTTACTATCATAATAAAATCATATATCATAAGCCATCAGTGACGTATTTATTGGAAGGACGATACTTAGGGCTATAATAATTAAAAACACTATTTTTATTGTTCACCTAGAACGCTAATACTTTTTGAAATGAAAATCATTAATCAGCAAGACTTTTAAACGTCATTGCTACTTGACTAATCTTTCAGTTTAGCTAGAACTACTTAACAATATTAACATAAATGTCAGTTCATAAGAAATAGTAACACATTGGCATTCATTGTGATGCCACTTAATTACCAAACGATACTTATTGATCTATTATTATAATTTTATAAAAATACAAGCAAAGTTAAACCTGATTTTGTGTCAAGTAGATTTTCTTTGTTCGATATTGTGGTACAGCAGGTCAAATAATATCTGAATGTGTATCCCGACGAGATTATTAGACATACACTACCCCATTCAAATTCGTCTCAAAAGAGATTGTCAAAAACAAACTTCCAATGACATATTCACTTTTGATCGAGGTGAGCAGAAAAGAGTCATGTTAAAAGTACACTCAAATTCAAATCTTACTTGAGGGTGAACATTGAAATACTTACTTCACGAGTTTATCCATGTAAATGCGATCATGGTTCAAGTTTGCCAGTATTCATATAAATAATCTTGAATCTGTAATTTAGTTTTGCAGCCAGCAATTGCAGCCACAAATCAATTTTTGACTTAGAATTTATTTGAAATTAATTTAAAATAGAAAACAATTCAAGTATAATTTACATCTATAAAACTATTTGGGCAAATGCATGATTTAAGAAAAAAAATAAGTTATCTCCAGGAAATTTTATAGTCTGCTTTCAGTCTTACTACCGCGACCAGGCAGTATTTGAAGTCGATGGCTGTCGCCGCGCGTTGTTAAATAAATCCGATTACACTAGAAGCTGAGCTTGCTTTTGGAGCATCGTCGACTGCCAAGAGAGCTACGCAACTAGACGCTCTATTCACTACTATTTACACCGGCCGTCGAAGCACCTGATTTGCATGGAATTTCCACAGGTTGGAACCGGATTGGACCTTCGCGTGTTGCGGTAACCGGCGCGAATTTCTTATTAGATTATAGATTCGTTGTGTCCAAATACAACTGGTTGAAAAGATGTGTATCTAGGAGCCATAGACCAGAGCGTAGAGATGCGAGGTGGGGTCTGCGAGCGCGTCGTCGGGCGCGCGCAGCTCCAGCACCTGTCCCGCGCCCAGCAGCAGCACGCGCGCGCTCTCCAGCACGCCGGCCAGCCGGTGTGCCACGAACACCACGGTGCTGCCGCCGAACGCGCAGCGGATGGCGTCAAGGATCTGCCGCTCAGCTTCCGGGTCCAGGTTGGCGGTCGCCTCGTCCACGAGCAGAATCTGAAACCGCATTATGTTGCTCCTAATTGAACCATAGCTCTTACGAATGAAAACTTGCGTCCTTAAATATCAGGAGGACCAATAACGGCTTTTGTGTTTGGTGCAATAAAGGGATTCCTGTAAAACCAAAATCTCTTAGGAATAAATCAAACTGACAGCATTGGAGCAATATAAAGTCAATACTGCAAAGAGTTTTGAAGCAATGGGGGTGCGAGTATATGATCGGTAAGTGTGTACCTTAGGGCGGTGCAGCAGTGCGCGCACGACGCACAGCAGCTGCGCGTGTCCGCGCGCGAGCTGCGCGGCGCGAGCGGGCGCGTGCAGGCCGCCGCGCGCAGACACCAGCTCGCGCGCGCCGCACGCGTCCAGCGCGCGCCACACCTCCGCATCCAGGTACTGCCGCAGGGGATCCACGTTCTCGCGGATGCTCCCCTCGAATATGAACGGCTCTTGGGGGATCACGCCGATTCGGGACCTGTTTTCAATTCAATGTTATCGATCGGAGCTTGAAAGATGGATGGATTGTGTAAGGAATGATATGAAGGAGAAAGGAGTAAAAGATGCCGTGACGTCTGATAGGGGAGAATGGAAGACGAAAACGTGTTGCGCCGACCCCAAATGGAATGGACCAGGGGCAGGAAATGATGATGAATGACGATGATGTTATCGATCGGAACTTATATCCATACTTAACACATTTCTCGCTACAGGATTGAAATTATGCCTGTGAAGTTTTGAGCGGCGAGAAAATTTGTTTACTATAATTCACATACACATGACACATACACACATCTTTGGATGGGTAGCGTATCCAGCTTTTGTTACCTGAGCGCGTGCAGGTGCAGGGCGGAAATGTCAACGCCGTCCAGCAGCAAACGACCACGTGCGAGAGGCGCCAGGCGCAGCAGGGCAGTGAGCAGCGAGCTCTTGCCCGCGCCTGTGCGGCCCACCACGCCAAGCTTCTCGCCCGGGTGCGTCGAGAACGTCACGCCGTTCAACGCCATCGTAGCATTCTCTCGACCGCTTGACACGATAAAACAAAAAAATTCAAAGTCTGGAACATTGGGCAACATGCAGCGTAACTACCTACAAAGAGATAACTACCTACCTATATTTTAGGTAAACGTCATCGAACTCTATGACGCCTTGCGAAGGCCAACCGTATGGTGGTGGGTCACCTTCAACCGTTTCACTCTCCACCTGTAAAAGTTCCCAAATACGTTATTTTTGTATGACAGAGGTATTTTTGTTGTTGTTCATATTCTGCTTCGGTTACTCCAAATAACATACCTTCTGAATATACTCGCCGACACGCTCCACGGCGATCATCTCCCGCTCGGTCTCAGTGAACGAATTCAGCAAGTTGCTCAACATCGACGTCATCGACAACGCATACGATATGGCGAGACCGATGAGACCTGCGATTGATAAACGTTTAGGACACGCTACTGATATTAATTTCTTAATAACACTAATAAATAGGCTTTGACTCGCGGTCGCGCCGAGCGTGGCGTGACACACTCGTGTACTCACCGGGGTCGGCGGCGTGCAGCGTGCGCTGCAGCACGGCGAGCAGCGCGGCGGCGGCCACGACGGCGGCGGCGGCGGCCTGCAGGCGCAGCGCCAGCCACTGCGCCGCGCCGGCCGCGCTGAGCGCCGCTCGCTGCCACGCCTCCACCTGCTCTGCACCACGCGACACCCAGGCGCCGCCCGCGCCCAGTGCGCGCACCGTATCGTGACCTAGCAAATGTGCACAATGCACAGATATTACATGGAGCTGAAGGTGCACCCAGACTGCAGTGGGCAGCCGCACTGCCTCAAAATACAGCACAACTTCTGGATGGACAGCAGTGTGACTACAACCATGTAAGGAAAAGTCAATGACCTTGGCCATTGCTTGGAAGAATTGCCTATTACTTTAGCTTTATAGAGCTGCTCAAAATTGTCTTTGTTGCGTTTTTATTTATGTGCAGTCAGCAAAGGAGATAAGAAACTAATGGACGAATTAAATTCAAAGATTTATTTACGCCCACTTCCAATAAACAAAAAACGATTCGTTTTGCTTACTGAAAATAAACATCGATTTTTAAGACAGACCAGTTTACTTATCTTCTTTGCTGACTGTACATAAATGAAGTTTAGTTAGAGGGCGCCGAAAAATTTTAAGTTAACTTTAAATGTTTTCGGCAACCTCAAGTCAATGACTTTTTAAAATTCGTAAATTACAATTTTATAGCAAGTGTACAAAACTTAAACGCGAATTTGTGAACAAAATTGTTGAGTGAGTGTCGGAAAATGAGAATTGGGAATGAAGTTAATTGTAAAAAGTAACACACACAATTTCAATGTAAACATGCACAGTGTTTATCGTGAACATAGTCCAAAGTGTCACAAAGGAAATTATTGTACTAACCGTCGAGTGTATCATTGAAGTGCGTGTAGACGGGAGACAGCGTGACGCTCTGCAGCCGCTTGAGCTGGCGGGACGTGACGCGGTAGCGCCGCTGTAGTCGGTAGTACACGAACGATAGCGGCACCACACCCACCACCAGCCACGGTAGGCCGTACAGGGTCACAACTACCGCGCCTGTTATGGAATCCGTTCGTTTACTGACATTTTTTTTTTTTATATTACTAATGTCACCTAATGGTACGTGACGTAACTGTTTTCCTGCCCTTATCTGTCTTTTTCAAGTTATGCCTTGAAAAAGAAAGTAGCGTTCGAGAAAATTTTCACTTTTCTTTAAAATTTTATTCAATAAATTTATAATCATTTACAAAATAATTTAAATTAACATTCAACTCCAAATTTAACAAGCAGGTATTTGTTTGACTTACCAACTAGAGAAAACGCTTGAGCCAACAAAATGTTTAAAATAAAAGGCAATGAGTCGTCCACCGTGTAAGTGTCTGATGAGAATCTGTTAACAATACGGCCCAACGGTGTTACGTCGAAGAACTTCACTTTTGCCTGAAATATGCACGTTATATTAAAAAGACGATCAAGCTACTAATATACATGCAATAGCCATAGCATATTTTGTAAAAACAAAAAAAAAATGTGAGTAATAAAAAAATACATACTTTGACGATGACTTTCAGTAGAACCTTGTGTATCCTGGTTGCCGCCTTGACACCGCCGTAGGCAAACAGGAACGCTCGCATTATTGTAAATACCAAGTTGAGTCCCGCCAGCGCAAAATAGATCTCCAAGTAGAAGTTGTCGGTATAAGACGGTGTTATATTTGCTGCTACGTCAGATACTGTATAAGGTTTGCTCTCTAGGTTTGCAGGAGCAATTTCGTTTACAGTATAGTTATTTTTCAACCACTGCGTTGTTGCATTTATTATAGTGTGTATCACGTTATCAATGGCTAGTACTCCATGATCTAATATGGAAGTCTTTTCCGTGGGATGAGTCGTAAACTCATCTTCATGCAATGAAGTTGAATTTTTAGTTTTGTTTTTCACCCAGTAGGTGAGCCAGAGGAACGTGAAGTTTTGTGAGAGCTGCATGAGTATCAGCGACAGGATGATGGAGATGGATAGGAATACTCCGACTGATCGTAGGTACAAGCCGATTACCCACCAGCCAACAGTTCCTTCGGACATTGCCTCCTGTTAAAAAAAGTTTATGTGATTTCTTGTTTATGATATTGTCTTTAAACTAAATAGGCAAGACGATATTTAATAGCATTTTTTGCTGTTGTTTATGTTTGTTGCTATTACACTGATATAACAATGTCTGAGGTTTTGGCATACATTAAAAATACGTCACTCATATTTAACTTATCAGAATGTTATAATTAATATCACCAATGTGCAAACCTCGTCATCTAGGCTGTTCCTGCTGACAGTGTCCTGGTCATCGCGCTCGGGCTCGATGGGCCGCGGGGGCTCCTCTCCCAATGACTCCGACTCGCTTGGCATGAACTCTTCGATGTCATTCAGCACAGTTTCAGGGGGACCTATCGATCATAAGAAAATTAGTTGCACTCGAGCAAAAGGTTGTCTAAGAACAAATGATCTAGAATGACACTAGCATGCACGTGGAGAGTCGCAATACAGTGTGTCCCTACCTTGTGTAACGATGCGGCCGTCGCGCATGAGCACGGTGTAGGCGGTGCGCGCGAGGTGGCGCGGCGAGTGCGCGACCAGCACGCGCGTGGTGTGCCGCAGTACGCCCAGGATGCAGCGCTGCATTATATGCTGCGCCACTGTAGCATCCACGCCCGCCAACACATCATCCAATAGATACACTGCAGGAAATACATCTGTTAGCGTCAAATGCAATTGCTTCTGCACACTGCAACAAACCTGCCACACTACATATTTACAACCACTGCAATTCCTGAAAGCTAGGATAAACAGTAGCGACCACCAGAAAAGCGCCCAGGCAATGAACATTGAAGATTCCCGGAAATAGAATTACTGGTTTGCATACCGATACGAAATGAAAAAACCGGCCAAGAGCGTGTCGGGCCACGCTCAGTGTAGGGTTCCGTAGTTTCCCGTCCGTCACAATAAGTGTTCCCACTTATGAGTTTATTATTTGTTTGACGTTGAACACTAGAGAATTGTATTTCCTAATTAATACTTTTTTTTTATAATTTTGGATTGCGAGAACCGATTTCAATAATTATTTTTTTTTGTTTGAAAAAAGATACGTTCAGGATAATAAAATATGTAAACGAAGTTAAAAAAAATGCTTGCATATACGATTATACTACAAACTTAGTCCAGAAATTATTTTGTTAAACTTTTTGTCTTTTTTGTACAAAAACTGTTGTGTCAATCAAGTTCAAAATAATTTTCATAGAAAGTCCTTATAAAGTTCTACTTTTCAGATTTTTTTCATATTTTCTAAACTTATGGTTCAAAAGTTAGAGGGGGGGGGGACACATTGTTTTTTACTTTTGGAGCGATTATTTCCGAAATTATTGACAATATCCAAAAATGATTTTAGTAAACCCCTATTCATTTTTAAATACCTTTCCAACAATATATCACACGTTAGGGTTGAAATTAAAAAAAAATCACTTCCCACTTTACATATAGGGTGGCTACCCTAATAAAACTTTTTTTTCAAATTTTTATTTTACCACTTTGTCGGCGTGATTGATATACATATTGGTACCAAATTTCAGCTTTCTAGTGCTAACGGTCACAGAGATTAAGCGAGGACGGACGGACGGACGGACAGACAGACATGGCGAAACTATAAGGGTTCCTAGTTGACTACGGAACCCTAAAAAAGAGCAGTAGGATAAAACATAAATTCCACTTCGTTCCATATCAAGCAGAAATCAGAACAGAGCTAAGATAATAAGTCACTAAATGACGTAAAGCTAGTCACACCTTGTTTGTCCTGGTACACGGCACGCGCTAGAGCGATGCGCGCCCGCTGCCCGCCGCTCAGCGTGCAGCCGCCCTCACCCACGTACGCGTTCCATCCGAGCACGTTCAAGTCCTCTGTAGATTTTGAAAAATCATAACTCAGCTGCTGAATGATTATTGATTGTAAAATTTGACTTAAATACTCTTTTGACAAGTAAAAATGATGATTTCGCACACCTAGACTAAACCGGGACAACTTATAAAAGATAATTTTTCGGGAGACAAAAAAATACGTATTACTGTTTGTTTCGGAAATTATGAACATTCAATTTATTTCAGATCAGGTTGTAAAAAGTCACTGTATGTAAATTCTGTTATGTTAGGGTAACTAAAATATTACGATTTTTAAGTTGTTTCCGTTTAGATCTAGTTGTGCTATTTGTAGTTACCAGTAAGAGCACAAGCATCGACTATATTTCGGAATTTAGCCTCTTCGTACGGTTTTCCAAATAGTATATTATCACGGATTGTACCACGTACTAGCCATGGTTTCTGTGATACATATCCAAAGCCTAAAAAAAATAAACAAGTAATTTTATATCTAATTTTTAAAATTATTCTGATAATTTGACTTCTCGATACTACTTACTGCTAAGATTTTCCGGTATCTGTAGATAACCATTTTTCTTAATCATGTCTCCGATGATGGCATGTAGAAGCGAAGTTTTTCCGCTGCCAACATTACCAGTAACACCAATCAATTCTTCGTTACCGATTTCTAAACTAATGTCCTTTAACATAAACGGCTCATCTTGTATCAAATGTTCAGATGATGAAGTAGAATCTCGCCTCTGTATGTTACCCCTCGATATCCTCTTCTTAGACTTGCCTTTATTTTTCTTGGATTTCTTTGAGTGTTTTTTCCTTTTTGTAGGCTTGGCCCATGCAAATGTCGCATTTTTAAATATGATAATTTTGTCTTCATCGTGATTTTTATTTAGGCGGTCGTAATAAAGTTCCGCGTCCATATCTGGAAGCTAAAATATCGATTTGTGATTTGGGGACATTCTTTAATATAGAAATCAATAAAATATGACTATGAAATTACTTACATCTAACAATTTTTGTATACGTTTTATAGACACCCAGGCTTCTGTCAGCCCGTTTAGCACCCAAGGGAAGGCATTTAGCGGTGCTATTAACATGTTAATTAGTGCAACTGTCGTGAAAACCTGCAACAATACAACTATTACACATACCTATTCATCTCAAGACGAGGGAACTGAGGAAATAGGACATCAGTCAAAACCGAGATAACAAAGCGGAAATGATTTAAATAATAACATAGTTCCATCACTACATGAACAAATACTTCTTAAGTCCGTTCATACATATAATGCCTCTGACATCTTTGACTGCGGTTTCGCAGTGATTCATTATAATTACGTTGTTGATAATATTTATTTATATATAAACTAGCTTTTGCCCGCGGCTTCGCTCGCGTTAAATTCGGAAGCGCCTTATTGATTTGTAATAGCAACGCTAACTTTTCCCGTTTCGTCCCACTTTCTCCCTCATATCCTACACTTTAAAAAAAAATATGCATATGTCCGTCTCCTGGTTCCCAACTATCTCTGTACCAAAATTCATAAAAATCGGTTAAGCCATTAAAGCGTGAAAAGGTAACAAACATACTCACTCTCGCTTTTATAATATTATTAGTAAGGATAAAGTACCCACCCGGTACTTTATTTATACATATATAAATATTTTAGATTAGAATGACATACTGTCGGTGCATCTAGTGTTATTCCCCTGAGCGAGTGCGTGCCGAGCGTGAAGGCGGCCACGAGCACGGGCGTAGTGGCCCACAGCACCACGCAGATAGCGTCCAAGTACTTGCGCCCGCGCAGGTAGCGCAGCTCTTGACCTCGCGCTTCTGAAGACCGCAAATAAGTAAAACAATTAGAATCAAAGAAGACAAATACTTATTACCCAAACACACACTTATCCTAAATCTAATTTTGGTGAACTAAACAGATAGTTAGGTTTTGATACAATAAAACTAACTAATTTTTCGGTAACCACACTAACCTGATACTCTGTTAATGAAGTAATCCTCCCACACATGAACTTTCACTGTTCTAATGCCTTTCAGCAAGTCACTGATAAGGCTGACGCGAGTGTCCTTGTGTTTCATCAGTTCAGTGCTAAGTTGTCCAATTTTATTTGCTATCACTTTGTTTATTGGAATCAGAATCACCGAGAAAGCCACACCAGCGAGAAAAGATATGCCCACTTGTTGATATAGAAGAAATAGTGTTATGAACAACTGGAAATTTAATAAGCATGAATGAATGTTTACTTTATTCTATGCATAGTATAATAGCAAACTAATGAATTATTATTTCTATTACCTGTAACGGTATACTCCACAATGCATGAAAACTAGGACACGAATTCACAATCCTGTCTGTATCCGTCGACATGAAATTCGTAATCTCGCCAATTGAGAATACATTATTTAATTCTGTAGAAGTGACACTGAGAGTCTTTCTGAGTATGGTGGCTACGATAGCGCCGCGCATCTTCAGGCCAACGATCGACATCAACCAGTTGAAATGGACATTAAATAGAGCAGATGTTAGAGTAGCCCCTAGCAGAGATCCAGCATATACATAGCTGAAAAATAACATAAATATCAATCAGCTTATAATAAGCTGCATAATATCATTATCTGTGTTAGTGTTTATCCTTAAAGATAACTTTATTTATAGAAATACATACCCTAAATGTTGATCAATACTTTCGTCTTCCACAAATCTAATAAGATAGTTAAGTAGTATTGGACCCGCGAAACCAGCCATGTCAGAAACTAGTTTAAGTATTCCGATGCTATAAAACTGCAAGCCGAAACAAGTGTGCAATGCTCGTAGTAGTGTCACGTTCTGACGTCGCGGTGAGCGGATGAGCACGCGTGTCGTCGGAGTCACGGGAGTCGATGCTTGTGGCGCCGACTCTCCTGTTGCACCATATCCTACAAATAAATAGCTAGGTTATTACTATAGTCCAAATATTTCCATAAAAGCATAAAAAAAACCAGATAGAGAAGGGAATTTTGGTCTATATTATTCATGCAATCATAAGGTTACAAATGCTTGTAGCTTGTATGTATAATACTAGCTGTGTTCAGCATGTTTTGCAAATGTGCACCTTTTTTTTACTTTGTCCTACTTACTATCTTTTGCTACCCTGCCTACCTAACCTTGTTACCTACCTACCTACCCACCCTACCCAGCTGCCTTCTTTATTCTTGAGTTATAAATGGTATATCTAAACCGACTTTGTTTTATTTATGTAAATATAGATGACATAAATAAAGCTAATTGCTCATTAGACATTCTGTATCATGTAATCTTATCAATTTCATTGTGCTTTGGATATAAATTCATGTAACAAATGTCTCCTTTCAACACAGATTACACTGAAATAGAAACTTACAACTAAGTACTTTTGCTTGTTTTCAGTGGAAGTCTCCTTTGCTGACATTAAACATTTGCGAATCAGGAGCTACAATAAGAAAGAAGGATAGATAACATATTATCCCTAACAGATTTGAGACATGTCCTCTATTAGTTTCTGTTAAGCTATCACTAGGGTATTATATTGCTGTTGGGACTCCCCCCTTTTGTAGTGAATTGGGTTATTGGCTGAAATGCATCCCTGGTGAGAGAAAGCTCCAACTGAATATCATATACAGAATATAATATGTCAGTGATGGAGGGCAGACTGGACTGCAAGTACGTGAATTGCTGCTGTGCTACTTCCCATGTAATGGTGTAGCAGTGCTTTGCTTAGTTGTAAGTTTATTTTTAAACCTATTTCTACTAACATAGTCTGTCACTTACAAACTGAATCCTGGTAACTTGCTAATAATCAATAATACTGTCTGCCTGTTTTGGTATGAACTAGCAGGACAATTACTAGCAGGAATAAAGCAGAAAATTTTTCCACTTGCTTAATTTCTTTATCTAAATAACTCTTCTCCTGTTCCATGAATCAGATATGATTTAGGGTACTTGTTTAGGTAACATTATGTATTGTGTCTGCTTCACAAACAATTGTCATTCAAACCTCAACAGTTTCTATACATTATTTCAGTTTTAGTGCAAATAAGCAGTGATACTTGGTAAATATTTCAGGAAAATATTGACAATGCCGCTTCTGGCAGTAGCTGCCAAGCCTTTAACATGCTAAGGGTTTAACTAATTTGAACTGTAACAGTCAAGTCTGTGACAACTAAGTGACCTAATAGAAGATCTAAAATATATTTTAAAAGAAGGTTTACTCAAGTTGTGGGATACAACATGTAGTATATATTATATTGTCAATTCTTACCTGAACCTATAAAAGGTTCATGTGGCACTTCTTCATACTGCTGGTAATTGTCCACATTGCCTATGAGTGACCGATCCATCCTTGCTCCCACATAAGAACAACAATATTTTGCTGGTATGTCAAACAGTTCCTCTGGGTCATTTAATTTATTGTCCAAACCTTTTAAATAAATAAATCACACAATTAAATGGTTTTGTAAAAACATAGGTACATAATTGTGTAGGCTGTATTATAGAAAAATGGTTTAAAAAATGTGGATAAATATTTCACTTACCCTTCTGAAGAAGAGGATCAACCCATGTAAATGTTAATCTTGATAAGAAACCAGCCCCTTGCATAGCAGTTCCCAATATTCCTTCATCCATATGTGGCAACAAGGGTGTGTACTCATTCTGTTAAAAATAACATCTTATTTAACACCTAGATTCTATAATTATGAATTGACAAAATATAAAGAAAGGTTCTGAACTTACATGTGAATGTTGAGACCCAACCAGGCATGGTGAATAGAAGGTAGGCCTCGAATCACTTGCCGGTAGTAAAGTGGCAAAATACAAAACATGGCAACAAATTGTAGCAATATTAAAACCTACAGTAGTCCCAGAAATAATGTTGCTGCGCAATGCTATCACATTGACAACCACAGCTAAGCTCCACATCAACAGCTGAGAAGTAGGACCACGGGAACTTTGTCCTAGTCTGTGTTTCAACGCCAAAACATAACCGAAATGGAACAGCCACGCCAGGCATGACGCACCGGCCGCGAAGTAGTTCACAGGATACAAAACAAAGCCAGGAGTTGTAATAAAAACATATAACTCAATTATTGGAATGAACACTAGGGCTAATGCGATAAAACTTCGGAGTACTAATGCCCGCTCTTGTGCTTTTTCGCGTACCACCCAATCTTTTCTATATCCAACATAGTACCCTGATATAATTGCGATAATAAAGAAAACAGGTATTTGTAAAAATAATTCTTGGAAGCATTGTCCAAAGTCTTTTGTCACATCGTTCCATGGTCTTAAGCCCTGAGGGCCACACATGTATTCCCACTGCCACTGCATTTTGAATTATCTTTGTCTATCAAGTAATTTTTATCATCACTAGGTATTCTTTGTCACTTTTTCTTATTTACTATATTTTAAAACATATTCGTTACTATACCCAATACTTTATACAACTGTTTGTACAGCTTAAATAATGAATATGCGTCATAAATGAAGGATTCTTTTTAAAGTCGGGACTTTTTTAGCGAAACCTATTATTTACAAATCCTGGCCTGGATGATAAAATTATTCTGTCACTGATTCACTGAAATGTCAAAGAGTGTCAAATGTCAATTCGCTGTCACTGTCGCACACACCAACCGGCGTAAAACGCCATGGAACTAAGATGTACCATGTAGGGACTTATCTTCCATGGTACACACAGCGAGTCAGCGACACATTTGTTATTATGAATAGTCATAGGTCGATGAATTTAAAACATTTTGTACCTATTTTGCGAGTCCCACATTTTTATTTTCTTAAAAGTAAATTACTAGTTTTGTACAGTTTGATCCACAGAGTACTGTAATTTAAAAGGAATGATCGGTCGTCGTTTGTAATTGAGGTATACACTGACGCTATCTTGTTTGATCTATAAAAACTCCTTTCACTAATACTCTTTGATACTAACTATTTTTTTTGGAACTACTGTCATTAAATACAATGTACTCTGTGCTTTACTCTATGGTTGAACTGATAAAAACAATGAAAGGAAAAAAATAAAGTAAACTGAATCCACTGAATCGATCGAAGTATATAATAATTTAATATTAATAACGAAAAGTGTGACTGTGAGACAGACTAGGTTTTCTTATTTACTTTGTCTTCACTCTTCAGTACATATTCTGATAAATTAACAAATCAAGTGTTTGAAACTTTGAAATCTCACGTTGTCAACCTTTTTTTGGAAAATGGGGACAAATGAACCAGACAAAACAACAGCTGATGACAATGTATATGAATTTGAGGAATCCGAATTTGAGGTTGATCCCATCACTGATATAATTGATTATTTAGTAAGATGTGCTAAAATATCATTCAAAAATTCACATGTGAACGAATCAGAAATTCACACATCTGATAAAATTAAAATGGCCTGCGAAATTTACAAGCAATCGCCCACTGATTTTTTATTGCAGTTCGGGAAATATCTAGCTCCACATCACATTGGTTACTTTGAGAACTTACAGTCTCGTGAGGATGATAGCTTTCGGCAGTGTATTAATCAATTAAAAACTTACCATTCTGATAAGAGCAAATGTAAAAGAATCCGAAATAGGCGATATAATGCATTACAGAGACTTCAGAATGAAACAGACTATTTCAGTGAAAAACAAATGATGTATCGAAATCCCTTACTTTATGAACAGCTAGTTGGCCAGTACCTATCTGATGAGGAAATCAAAGAACGTGATGGTGTTGATAATGAAAACCTCACCTTTTTGAGCATGATTTTAGAAACAGTAGACCGAAATGACATGAGAGAAATGAAGAATGAGCAGATGCTTGAAGAAGATCTAGAATCTATGAAGTTAACTAACACTGAAGATGATTCTAAAAGCAGTGATAGTGAGAACATTGACAACATTAAAAGTAAAAAGCAATGGGGTGCCTTTGATACCCCTGATACAAGACCAAATTACATGCCTGAGCCTAGAAAACAAAGTATGATTAGTGCACCAGAAAGGAACCTTCTTCGAGAAGAATTTTTACAGGAAATGTTCTGCAGTTTTATAGAGGGAAGAGATACAGATGTTGATTATAATACTATTGATAATAATGAGGAATATGATGATCTTGAGCAGGTTTCACAAGATGCAGAGGACAGATATTTTGATACAGAATCAAATGATATAGACAACCTTGAAGAGCATATGAAACTTGTTCAAGAATATGGAAGAAAGAACTCAGGAAGTAACTTTGAAGATGATCCTTTAGATGAGTTCATGAAACACATCACAAATAAACTTGAAAATTACATTTTCGTTTTCTTTATTTGAACCTATTGACATTTTACAAAAATGCGAAAATCTAAATACTAAAAGATTTTTTCATTTATTTCCAGGGCCATTGATAAACAAAAAATGTTAAAAGACAAATAGGGTAGTTGACACCACCAATCAATTGATATACTTTTTATGAACTGTCAAAACGCGCTTCCCCCATAGATTTTGTATGAGACTCGCGACCAATGACGTCACTAAGTTGTCAAGTCAATGATGCAACTATTTATTGATTTAAAAGCAACTAAAATCGAATTTTAAAGTTATTTTGAAGTGAATGGAGTTCTCAGGTCTAGAATAAGGTGTTCTTCCAGAAAAATTGTGTATATAAATTATTGGTTAATGGTGTCAACTACCCAATTGAAGCAAGGTAAAAGCAATGTAGAAATTTAACAGCCTTCGGTTTTTTTATGTGGTAGGTTAAGAAGATGAAAGCGTTATAAAAATATATTCACGATTACTATTGATAACATGCCCGCGACATTATTGCGAAAAAATTTAAACAAATGCTTAAAAAAAATGCTTATTAAAAACACTTGTATTCCCCATTGACTTCAGCAGAAGTGAACAGTCAGATATAGGTACATTACATCTAGACTCGACCTCAGTATGCCGTGGCCGCTCAGTTTTATGTAACTAAGGTAGGTTCTTTCGTGAAACTCCTTTCTCACGAAAGAAATACATAAGGAAGTAGTAATGGTATATTGTTCCACTCTAGACGAAAGAGACTGAACCCCACGACACAGGGTATCCTAGTGTGGGGTTCAGTGTCATTTAAATTATGTAAGTATGTACTTTTTTGTAGAACAATATATAAATAAAAAAAAGTACCTCTAATTTCCAACAAATAGTTTCTTAGGAAAAATTTACGTACTAATCTCCTAATCTAATATATAAAATTTTCGTGTCACAATGTTCGTTCCCAGACTCCTCCGAAACGGCTCGACCGATTCTTATGAAATTTTTTATGCATATTCAGTAAGTCTGAGAATCGGCCAACATTTATTTTTCATTTTACCCTTTTTATTACCCTTAAGTGAGCAGCGGGTGAAACCGCTGGGCACAGCTAGTATCCTTACTAATATACTAATTTATTTATTTATTTTTATTTAATATTATAAAAGCGAAAGTGAGTTTGTTTGTTTGTTTGTTACCTCTTCACGCTTTAATGGCTAAACCGATTGTGATGAATTTTGGTACAGAGATAGTTAGGAACCAGGAGACGGACATACGCTAATTTTTATTTTAAAAAAGTGGGATGTGAGGGTGAAAGAGGGAAGAAAAGGCAAAACTTAGCGTTGCTATTACAAATCAATAAGGCGCAAGGGGAACTGTGTTACCCCAAATTTAACGCGGGCGAAAGCTAGTATTATAATAATTTCAAGTTCGAACACCTTACATAGCTGTGCGTTACGTCTAGGGATTGCAATTGCTGGATCCAGCATACAGCAATCCAGCTGGATCCAGCGCTTTTTTAAGTATGCTGGATCCAGCATACAGTGCTGGATCCAGCGATGCGGATCCGCAAACGTATCAATTTCTATTGTTTGGTTCCAAATTGCCGCCATTTTCAAAACGGAATGGTCTATACTAGATGATCACGCAGAATCCGTGAAAAAGACAAGCAAGGGCTTGAGATGGAACTTAAAAGAGAGAAGGATAACTTTAATAAACTAAAAGCCAAAGAAATGAGCGTTTATGAGACCGAAAGAGTGTGAGGTGAGCATTTATCTGTCTATGGTTTATGACTGTTTATTAACCCTAAATCCGACCAGTGTAGAGGCCGAAAAGGCATTCTCAGAAGGCGGCTACATATGCAGTTCTGTGCAAAACAAATTGGGAGATAAGATAGATAAAATTTGTTTTCTAATGTCTTACTTCCAGAGGATTTTAAAAAAAGAAATAGTCAATCTCTTGTCGTCACATTTTAAACCGCCTAAGTATCAGCTTTCGATTTTCATAACATATATTAACGAGTGCGGGGAAGATTCGCATTCGGAACTTCTTTTGATACAAAAAATAGATTGCAGATTAAAAATTAAAATAGTATTATTACGGTCCTTTTTGTAGTTAATTTTAAAAGAATTTGTAAGACTGATTGCTACCAATTAGCCGTTCTATCATTAAACATAAACGTAATAAGATATTGCTTACTTAGAAACTTATCTTAAATGTACTCGTATAGGTATGAGGTGATATGTTATTTAATTTTAAGTTCATTCTTTTGATCTCAAATGGTTAAGAAACCAAAGCAAATTAGTGAAATATTTCGTAGATTATAGTACGAAGTTAGAAACATTATCTTAAATGTAGGTACCCGTATAGGTATGAGGTGATATGTTATTTAATTTTAATTTTTTCTTTTGATCTCAAATGGTTAAGAAACCAAAGCAAATTAGTGAAATATTTCGTAGATTATAGTACGAAGTTATTATACAAATTCCTAAACAAAAAAGTCTTAAAAATGTCGTTTTTTTATTGTAGTTTCACATTTTGCTGGATCCGCGCTGGATTCAGATCAATCCAGCAAGAATCCAGCTGGATTGAAAACGCCGCTGGATTGCAATCCCTAGTTACGTCTACCTACGCCATCGCGCCTACTACTTACTACCTACAAACAGATGTGGAGTTCCTGCATAACCCAACGTAACTCCTGTAATGAAATTAACATAATTTAATATCTAATTGGAAATGTTGCACAACTAAGTTAAAGTTACCTAGCATCGCATGCAATCGCTTTTCTATAGCTATAGAAGAACTTAATTGATCGTTTCGAATACTCTACGCGTTTCACTGACGCGGCTGCCTAACGCATTTGTTGTTGTGGACTCTTTCTAAGGAAGGCGACGCGTGGTATGCATACTGAGAAGTGAACTGCAAATTTCACCATACTTGTGTACTGCTACATGTCTTCGTTACATGGATACTATTTTTTTCCACAGGATAAAATTTCTACTACCTATCCAACAAACGTTTGCGTTAAAAGTTTGTGAGGATGTGTGGATGTCTTTATGAATGCTTTATGGTGAAAAAAAAACAGATTAGTGAGGGTTTAATTTCGAGTTCTCTGCGTTCGCTCTTACGGCCTGCTTCTTCTGGATGTTTCAGTTTTCTGTTTAGTCTCAAATTAGTTTCTTACTCCACCTTACCCTCCCCTAACTCAAAACCTGGTAACGCTCTTGCCACGTGGTACATGCAGGGTGGAAACGAACCCTTCATGATGCCATACATCATGCATTCTATGCCTACATCAAACGTAGTAAGTCTGAAAAAAGAAACTGATCCTCAATATCTCTGTAACTCGAAGTTTCCCAGTTATGGTCTATAACAAGAAAATATCGCAATAGCGAGGAGAACAAGTGGCGTTCAGCAAGAGACAAAGCTATACAGGGTGTCTAGCGCCATCTCTTTCCCTCAGTGGAATAAGTTCTGCTTTAAGACTTCATGGTAGGGCTACAGGTTATGGGTACGCTTACACCCTTTATTAAATAGATCTACATTTGCCCCCGGGTTCTTAATAAATTAGTAGATAATTTGGAAATTTTCCAATAGGAACGTTTTAAATAACCTATGACACTTGGAGATAATGTAGCTCCCTGTCAGTGGAAGTCTTTGAGAAAAGGACCAGATTTCCGATGATTACCCCTAGTTTAAAACTATACCTTGTTAGATTATAATTAAGGCAACTCCAATAGGTAACTTAACTCTGTCTCTGGGTAGACTCTGGGTAGTTGGTTCTGTTCCCCTAGCTAGAGGTACCTATGAGTCTGGGTTTACTTTTGTCCATGGGTTTTCCTAGTCATTGGTGACGCCGGGCCGCCGTGGATCCGCCAACCGTGAAGGTTAGGCAGAGGAGTACCTACCCATTTTGCAAGTTACGTTAAAGCCCGATGTAATACAGGGTGAGCCCATTGCCCTCAATCGGGCACAAATCCAGACTTTGTGGCTGATACTGAGAAATTCTTGATTTGAAAACCAATTAAAATTTAGCTCGACTCAGGATTATTTTTTTAATACGTTGTCCCATACATACACATAGGAATTTCTCCTGTATCGTGGGTGCGTTTACAAACAATTAAAATTACACACACAAACCGCCAGACCTGGAACAAATATCTGTAGAACTTAAAAATATTTGTTCCGTGCGGGGATCGAACCCGTGACACGATCGACGACGACGACCACGACGACACAGTCGATCGCTCAGCCACTGCGCCAACCTTGTGTCCCGATTAAACCCAGGATCTCTCACTAGACCAACGAAATCATGAGGTACTATAACCACCACCGCTACAATTTGTTATGTACGCATTAGTGTTCCACGCGCGCCTCAAAGAGATGTCAGCAAAGCAAAGGGGCTTGCCACGGCCACCGCCTGCTGAGAGAGATACTGTGGCCCGGGATCATAAAGGGCCATAGTAGGAACATAGGTTGTTTTTAGTCAGTACAAGTCTGACATCCTGCTCCCGCTCTGCCCAGAGTGGGGGAAGTTATTTGATGATTTCCCATGCGCAAAAAAAGCCTCTAAGAGGGGGGTTAGCTCCTTGCCCCCTGGCGAAGCCCATGCTGAGTATGCAATGCCTATTTTGACCTCCGTTCAGTTTACTGAGTAACACTCCTTGGACTTATAACTTTTTTTAGACACGATGATGTTTATAGAGAAGCAGGTCACCGTCAGATTGAACGGGGTCACTAGGCGTATTTCACGTTGAATTTATCCCAACAATTGCTTCCCTATTGCTTCTATTTGCTTCCCTATTGCTTCTATTTGCTTCCTATTCTCAAACATTTGCTTCGGGGCGTGAAGCGGCTCGTGTGATGTAGTAACGTATCGCTACGAATAAACAAAACATGTATTACTTAAACAAGTAGGTATTACAGGAACTAGCTGGGCGAACGCTGCGTGCGTCACTGCGTTGAACGCTGCGTGTAACGTGGTGGGCGATGTCATCTGCAGGCACCGCCGCAAGTTACGCTGCATATCAAGCAAACGCGCGTAAAATCGCTTCTCCGTAAACGCTCTCTCATTTATTAACCGACTTCTAAAAATAAGGAGGAGGTTCTCAATTTGTATTTTTTTTCTCCATCGATTGTGAGCGGATTTTCAAAATTATTTTATAATCAAAAGGTATAGGTACTCCCGAAGGGGCCCTATATTAATTTTATCTTTATTGCTTCGGTAGTTTATTATTTTTATGAGCTATCTCCTATAATACATATATTTTCTCCTAATGTAAATGGACTAATGCTAATATATCTCTTCGTTACAATGGATGATTGAATACTTGTTAGGAATGTGTGTGAGATATCACAACTAAAAAGGCTGAAATGAAAAACTTCGACGGAAGTCGGTGGCAAAAAATCGATGAATCAAACAAAAGCCACTGATTTCCGGGAGTAATTTTTTCCTTCTTTTTTTAGAAGTCGGTTCAAAAAGTTTTTCAAGTTTAAGTATTGTAGCAATACTAGTAAGTTTTAGTAGTAAGCTTAATGTATAACGAGCCGTGCAGCACAATAAACCACGTGACGCGCCGCGTCTCCGTAAAAAAACCAACTACCTAGCCTTTTCCCAACTATGTTGGGGTCGACTTCCAATCTAAACGGATGCAGCTGAATATCAGTATTTTACATGGAGTGACTGCCTATCTGACCTCCACAACCCAGTTAGTACTGGGTAATGCGATACCCTTTGGTAAGACTGGTTGTCAGACTTTTGGAACACTGACTACCTGTATGTAACGTGCCGAAGCATCCCGAAGCATTCTCAAAGCTGCCTATACAGCAGCCTCAAGCATACCGAAGCGGTATTTTTGTTATAACGACCATATATAATGGAAATTTCTACTTTATTGCCATTATGTTAATGTATATTGCTATTTGCCACCTAAAATCCTCAGTCGTGCCGATGTCGATAATGGGCGCCGGGCCTTAACGTGCTTTCCGAGGCACGAAGGAAACTCGGAATGTAACCCATCCACAGACCAACCTAAGCAAGCGCGGCTAAACCTAAAGATCGGCCCGAGCGGCTGCTATTATCTAGCCACGAGGAGCTCGGGGCTAAATAATAGTAGCCGCTCGGGTCTTTTCTACCTGTTTTCTTTTCGGGCTAGGTATATCATAATGGAATAATTTAACAATCATACATACCTACCGACTATAAATGGATTATGTCATATCCGACAAATCAAATGCAATATAAAATGTGCCAGCAATCTTTCGAAAGGTACACAATCTTCCTTTTCGTAATCGTGTTGTTTTGAAGGTCTACTGAAACTGATAGTCATCAAAAGGCTTAGCATGAAATTCGCCGTTAATTAGCTTAGCTATATTTAATTGTAAAGATACTACTCATAGCAACTGGGGTAGCATGTATATTTTTAGAACGAGTTATTTGTATAGTATGTAAATACAGCCAGTAGGTACACTACACGTATAATATGTATGTTGGACGGTGGCGACTGGCCGGCGGGCGGCGGCGGGCGGCCGGCAGCCAGGTCACCGGCAGCTCCGTTGTATTGTCACAGTATAATGGTTAACGCACAGTCTCCATGTCACCCCATTCTTAAACAACATTTGCATACAATCGGCTAAGCTAGCGGTCCCAAAAATTACAAACAGAAAACCAAAACATCAGATTAAGCATGAAATTTAAAATGTTGCTCAAGGAGGTCAATCGATGCAAATTAAATTAACGACGAATTGTCCTGTTATTTTTGTAGTACTTACAATGCTAATGATGGTTAATTAAATTGATGTAGGTAGGTGTTATAGGACATACGTGGCTATCCATAAGCAAAGCGTCTCTTTTACGCCTTTTGACTTCAGGTACAAACGAGAACTCGAAAAAGCGAGCTTTCGTTTTACAGATTCAGCAGCACAACCTAATAATTTATAAATATCATAATTATCTATCAACAATGGGAAGTTCTAACCATAATACCATTGTTTCAGTAAGTAAATCACGTGAGTATGGGCAGGAGAAGTCGCGGGTCGGGTCGGGTGAGCGCGTGCGCTATGAATGGGCGCGCGCGCGGCCGCACGCAGACTCGGTGCAGACGTCGTGCGGGAAACGCGCTGGAGCGGCGCGCGCGGATACTGTGACATTCGTGACTAGTGGTGTCCTTACAGACGGCTGTACGAACATCATGTTTCTGGTAAGCGGTGATTTTTCTTTGAGTAAATTCTACCCGAAGTGTTTGTGCGGAGATATAGTGTATTCTATGTGATTGTATATAGCTTAAGGTGTACAGGTGGGTAGGGGTGTTAGATTAATGGGTTTCATTTAATTTTATAACGGTGTATCTGTTTGGAAATACCAAAAAAACCTTTTGTAGAAAAACTTTTTTTCAACTAATCTTTTATGAATTACATTAATATAATGCCTTTATGCCTGTATTAAAGAATAGGTTACTTTTAAAACTAATAAGCAAAAAGGACTCAAAACTTTTACAAAACAATCCTGTACTATGTTTGCCCTACGTAATCTAGAATTCGGTTTGCGTACAAAAGACATCAACGCGCGAAAGGCTTAATTTTAACGACTTGTGTAACGACTTGTGAATTAATATCCCAGTATTTTTTTTTAATTCTACACAATAATCAGAAAAACGAAAAAAAAGAAACCAACTAACTAGAAAAGTAAACTTTGAGTCACAGCGACAATGACAATAAAAATCCGTAAAGGGTATGTTGATTTTAAGATTAAAATACCTATTATCTGGTTTTCTATAGGCAGTTATTTTTTCTACAACACTAATATAGAATATACTTTGTTGCACACGAATCATTGAAATTAATTCTTTGATTACAATGGAGGTTAGTTGCTTCTTAACAGATCTTTCTTTTTCAACCCTTTTAATGACTTTGCAGGGGTAAGGCTGTATACAGGAAATGCTCTTACTTAGTTACGTACAGTTTAAACCATGAATAAAATAAAGATAAGATAAATAGAATACATCATATATTCTATGTATCTACACGATGCTGTTTCAGTAAAACACCTGTATGATAATTAAGCGAATGAGAACAAAAAAGAACAGCAGAGTAATTAACCAGCTATATTCACTTTTACAAGTTTCGAAAAGTGCTGTAAATATAATTTTTATTTATAGATTGTTCATAAAAAGTGAGAATTGACATAAAATGCTTAGTCAGCACATCAAACATATTTACGCAGTATCCAAACGGCTACACCAAAACCGGTCAAGTGTGGGTCAAAGGCGTGCAATAAAGTTTTGTAGCAGACAAGTAAATTGACTCGTCTACTGAACTCTAGTGGCAAGTTCTTACTCTACGAGTTTTCTTCTAAACAAGCTTTGGAAAACTTGTCTACAAAATCTTTTTGACGTTTGCTGACATTATGTAATAGTGACGTACTCATGGTGGTCAACGACGTGATGGCTATGCTTTATTAATACAATCAGATTCTATTTTTACACGAATCTATAAATTTTGTAAAAAAAAACGTGTCGTTAAAGATATAGGTAGGCTTCATGCATTCAAGGCTTTTGCGTGATTTATAAATATTGTACGGTAATTAATCCGTCAATCGAGATATATTTAAACTGCCATAATGTAGGTTTTCTGAGCAAAGATTGTTTTTGTGCCCAATTTCGATGCAGAGTGAATATGGAGTTCTTTTCTGATGGTACGCCTCTCTACTTAATCTTTTGTCTAATTTAAAGAAGTATCCCTAGCAACAGGTACCTACATCCATAAGGCATAGGAAGACATTGCCCAATAAAACATTCAGATCTTATAAAGGCAACTGGCTCAAAATTACATGTGTCAATTTTTTGTATGCAAATCAGCACAAGTGCCACTCTCACTACTGTCAATAAGTTATCAAATCATTTTTGATCGCCAGGTGTCATGAAGTCCTTAAGCATTACACACACGTCCCAACGTTATAAATAAATCATCAGCTTCTTCGGTGCCATCCGTGTTCATTGTCCATTAAAATCCAGGGAAATTAAGTGCTAGTGTGGGACGCGGGCGGCCGCCTCGGGCGGGCGCGGTACGTGGGCAAGTCTTCTGCCTCCCAGAGCCGACGAGCGGACGAGCCGTCGAGCCGACAGGTCATCGACACATAAAGCGTGTGAAAGTGTTATATCTTTCCTTCTGCACCCACACGCCAAGAGGTCGGTGTCGCCTCGTTTTGCCGGACGATCGACTAAAACAATGGGATTTTATGGATTGATTAATACTGCCGCCTCTTAAAAGTAGGGAACGAACTTGGTAATTTAACTCCTAAAAAAATAATGATGGCGATCAACAGCAACCGAGAACTTGTAACAAGTTAGTGTTCCGTACCCTTCTGACGTACCTTCATGCTCACATATTCTGACTAAATCGAGGAGAGCATTTGTATCACCGTTTCTCAGTGATAATTTTTTTAATTATCCTTTGGAAAATGAGAACTCAAGCAACAATTTTTACAAATTTAACTGATTGTTTAGGATCACCGTCAAGATCGAAGACTTCGCGAAGTTGGTAATTGAGTTCTTCATGCGCTTCAACGAAATCGTAAGACCCATACTGACGAAATCGGAGAAGCAAAATAATCAGATATCCTAAAGAGTCATAAGTGTGGCTGAGGGCGGTCGGGCGGCTGAGTTGGCGTCAAACCGCCCGTGGCGCCACTCAGTCTGCGCGCGCGACGTTCCCACGCCCTCGCCCCGCCACCCCCGCACTACCCGGCTCCTCTCCGCCTCTCGTGAATCAACGTCGACTTTATAAATAAATGCTTCAAAAACTTTCACTAACAAATATATACGACTTTTTGGAAGAACATGAATAATGATTTATGTCTAAAAGCCCGCTTAAAATATATAGGTATCGTCGTTTGAGAATATTTGGAGATAACAAATAATAATCAGAATAATGGAACTATATCTGTTAAGTATTTTGCTTGCATGATGTGTTTAACGTAACATTCGGTAAGTAACGATAAAAAAACTAAGACAGTCGAATAATAGTGATTACTATAGCGAATATAAGTACTTATCACGTGATGAATCCCCATCAGGCTGCGTCCGCGCCGCTCTGCCTCATCCGGCAGATGTCTTCACGCTTCTCGTCGATGATACGTCTACTTAGAAATTAAAAGAAAATTGATTTTACGGACGCGTCTCGGTTACGTTTTTTTACGATTTGATTACATGCATAAATGTCGTTTTTCGTTTAATTGGTCAATCGAAACATTTAATAGCATGAGTTATTACACCACAAACCACTGAGGTATAAATGGGCCTAGCTTTAATTTAGCGGAATCATAGTACCTGTAGGAAGGAACTACCTCGAAACTTACTGAATGATTTTGATTGAGATTTCGAAACAAATTTTCCAGTGATAGTACTGACTAAAACGAAAGAACTACAATAGCTGTAAATTAAATTGAGTGTTAATTACTTACTCTTATTTAAACGTAATAAGTCTAATTATAAAGTTTTCTAGTAGTAAGCGCAAGGGTTAGGCTTGCTTCATGCTCTACAGGTTCTATCCCTAAATGCCCCAACCCAGTAATAAAAGTATTTTAAAAATCTTGATGAAATAAAACGAATAAACAATAGTACGTAATTTCATTCAGAGAAACGCTTGAATAGAAACTTCAAGTAAGTATGTGCAACACATAATAATAAAGTCGTCCGGTCCCTATATTAATTGTGGGTCAAATCAATAGACACCTCATTTGTCAAAATCTGTCCACTAGTTTTTAGAATGAGTTCGTTTTCGCTTTGCCGTCATCGAGTGATTTACATATTTAATTTATAAAAAGTAATTATGACGATGAGGTTCGAAGAATATCAATTTATATTCAGAATGATTTAAAAGATTGACGATTAAAATATGTACATACATTGATCTACCTAACCCAAATCTTACGAGGCTTTTCGCGAAGGCACATTTTCTTTTTGGTGTTTTCCTATATTTTTAGTTGTTTTCAATTTGTTCTGCTTGTTTCGTTACTTTTGCTATGTTTATTTAAAAAAATCAATGAATTCTAGTACTTATCAAGTAAATAATGCATGCGCTTATGTTGGTATCCGTATGCAGCACCGCTGGCACCAAAGTCTAACGGAATCTGTGTCGGAGACAGGTTCGAAGGCAGTTTTATGTCACGTCCATTGTAGAGGTGTACGTAGGTAATTCTTGATGCCTACATACCTACCTATTAAAATTAAGTGGGTAGCTGTGCTTGCTCGTCTCTGCATGCAACAGCTATTATTGGAGGTGCGTTGTCTCCTTAGCAAATAAGCAAAATATTTATGAGATAAAATCTCTTGAATGTTTTTAAATTAACATTTTCGTAACATGGTATTTTTTAGTACTTTTTAAATTACTTATGTCCCTGAATGACAATATTTTTGGTTAAATTCTTACATTTCCATAAAAATACACTTCCGCTATAAGTTATAACAGACTGCACAAACTGCGCTATGTCAACGGAACTTATGTCTAAGAGCTATGCCTAGCCTATGGGTGCGGTTGTTTCAAATGCCATGTGGGCGATATACATGCAGTATACTTAATTAATCCTTGCCAGAGAAGATGTCTATATTTTTTTGTTAGCCTATCAGGCTGGTCCAACGCCTTCCCTTAATTCTTCTATAAATCAATGAAACGAAATTTTGGATAAATTGATCGACGAAGTAGAGAACCGCAAAAAGACATTTTATCATAACAGGTAACGATGAAGGTATCGTACTATATAACTGAACAAGATGCACTATATGTAGATGTAATGCAATGCAGTCATTACATATGGGTACATACACTATATATATACACACCTTAATACATACTCTTGTAGTACCGGAGCAGCAGCTAGACGGGCGTAAGTAAAAAGTAATGATGCATAATGTCCGCAGATGCATTATGTGTCATAAAACTTACAAAGTTCACTTACCTGTAAGTAATCTTCATGTTCATGAGTGACTTAAAAATTAAAGCCATCACTTTACAACCATCTTGCTTGCTTACTTTACGTAGAAGAAAAACAGGCAGGAAATAATAAATGAATAACTTAAAAGGTACTTGAGTTCGTTCAAGTCTGCCCCTGTACTAAATAAAAGCACTTGCCATCAAAGCGTTTTAGCATTTTTTGTGCTTATATTTCAAACAAAAACCTGGAGATTATGGACCGTGTTATTTAAAGTGCCTATGTTCAGAACGAAACTACGCCTCCTGAGGATCTATAAAAGGTGCCTAGCACAAACGGTTACGACGTATTTAATAAATGAACTTTAAAAAAAACATTCCCATGTTGGTTCCTGAAAACGTGATAACCGCTTGTGCGTCGGTGTCCTTTCCACCCTGCTGTACATGAGGACTTCAAATCTTACCAAGTAGGTATAATACAGATGTCAATGTCGTTTTCACTAGCAACTTGAGCAAGCCGGTGGTTAGTATATAATTTCATTCAGTTAGTAAAACTAGAAGACTCGGTTAACCACAATGCTTATAAAACTAGAAAAGGAAAGTTGTACCGCGTTTGGAGTCCGAACAAATGTTTACTGAACGTGCCGATTGGATGAGTGCGGGGACCAAATTAACATTGCACTCAAGAATGATTACTGTCTTTGATTATTATTCTTAATTTAAGTTTATTTGACAAGAAGCTCAGGCACAAGTTTTGTTATCCTCCAAAATTGAGAAAGTCATGTCACAATCAAGTCATTTACGGAGTGCGTTCGGAATGATGTACCTACGTACTGGACACGTGGTAATCTTTTTTGCGTCTTCCACCCTGTGTAAGTGCCCCATATTCAAGTTTAAATAATGCCAGACAAGATATTTTGGTCATTGAAATAATCTTGTCGAATTCCGGTCGAACAATATTATTTCCCAAATATGTGAAAGACCTACAGCTTGAATGTAACTACCTCAATTAAAGATGGTCCACATCCAATTTAGTCACACCTCGTTTACCTACGGCATGTACCGAGACTTCCGAGGTAGGTACCACCTAGTACAGCTAGGTACCTACTATAACAAGAGAGTGAAAGGACATTTGAAAATAGGATAAATTAAATGCAAAACACCTTAATATGATTCCCGTCAAGTAGTGCGCGGTTAGTGATTCGGCGCACGCGCCGCTTTCACTGCTGCTGTGTCCATTGTATCCTGGTACCTGAGGTGTTGGAGGCATAGCAGTAGCTCTTACATCCCAACGATTTCCCTATAAAGGTCGTATCGATGACGGAAATCGTGTCAATAGATAACATCTACAACTGACAATACTTTTGCAGCGCGGTGGTCAAGTAGGACACTTGTGTTAAGGATTAAATATGTTACGGCATAATGAATACGTTGGGTAATCTGAACGTTTAGGAAAAAACTGTTATTTTTATCATCTATCTAAACAATGTAATGTTGATAGTCTATTTTCTCTTGGACATGGTGTCTGTTGAACTTTAAATAAACAACGCGGCATGTGGGCCAGGTGGAATGTAATATTTTAGATTAATTTGTGATTTAATTCAGTAAACAAATTTGGAACAACGTATATGAACAAGAAAACGACTTAAGTTGCCCAGTTTTTTCCATAAAAAGCCATTGAGGTCAACCATTCCATATACATAAATAAAGAGGATGGTTAAAATATTAAATTAGCTCGTCTTTCTTCCCGCCGAGGCAGTCGGCGGCATTTTAACGAGGTACTGTCGTGTCCAAAACCTCCCAAAAACCATTCGCCTCCACTCTACTAATTGGATGAAATTCATGTATTCAATAGTTTGGTACATATAAACGACGCATGCGACGACGAAAAACTGAAATATTAATTATGCACATGTCGGACACGAATATGCTTCGAATGTCAATCGATGTGTATTGTATGGTTGTAAAAGTATGGTTTTTAAATGGATATTTTTGTAATTCTTAATAATAAGGTATAGCCATCTTCGGTTTACGTTTAGAGGATTGAATTTATTTACCTACATGATTTTTTATTTTATTTCCAGATAAAACAACATATTTTGTTGTTACTGTTCCTTGTGACAGTCACAACTTCTCGGTCGTTTTCTTCGGACTTGGTTGCAGCTAATTCGGCACCGATTAATCAAATTGCTAATGTAACTTGTAAGTATCGATATATCAAAGTAAATGGGACTGGAAGGGAATTCATGCATGTTTGGGACTAAATGACTTAGATGAATATTTCCAAATTAATTACAGATGGAGCAGAAATAGAAAACCAAGGCAGCTTAACGTCGATATTTTCTCCTCGTATGGACTTTGAACAATGGAAGCCACTAACTGGTCGTGGGGACCCACTGCGCAACGACCCAACGTATGACTACGAACCTCCAGTACTCGAACGAGTCCATTACTGGGCTGAAGAAACTAGACTGGAACGGGAACATTACCCAGAAAGAAAATCAGAAGTGCTTATGCTAGGCGTTTCTTCACGTAAACCAAGTGTTACCTCTAGACAACCCCCCTTGCCACCCAGGCGCCACGTACATCGACCTCAATCAAATAAGTACGAAGACTTCACCTACAAACTGAGCGACCACTATCCAATGACTATATTAGTACCACCGCCGCCACCTCCGCCCGGTCACAAACCACCACTTTTTATTCTCTCTGATGATAAAGTTCCAATAAGCAATAAAGTACAATCTCCAATGAAGCCGAACAACTCTCCTCAGAACGTTATTCAAGATTCTACAACTGCCTCCGAGCACCTTACATCTCTGTATGAATTGCAAGAATCAAACCTAATCTATCAATCTTCAACAACCACCCAGACTTGGTTAAGGGATTCGAATGAAACTAAAATTCTTGAAAATGCTGTAAGTAGTGATTACGCTGGTTGGGGACCAACGACACCGGTCGATGATAACGATGTCGCGAATGACACTCATAACTTAATTTTCGATGATCACATAGAATTTTCAAGACATCCCTATTCGTTCTACAAACCAATGTTGTCTGAATCACCACCGCCAACCAAGTTGATACTTGACCCTTCAGTTGTATCAACGTTTATTCCAACTGCTTTACCGCCTACAACTGCGATACCAGCTACTGTCGCTTTTACTCAAGTGACATGGCCTACAGAGCGAACTACTGAAATGCTTGAAGTAACAACAGAGATTCCACAAGTTACGACAGAAAAAATAACTACAGTTGTATTTCATCCAACGCCAGTTCCCACTACAACAACAAAAATAGAAACAAGCTTATTTGATATGCTCGGACCGATGATGACGATGCCAATGGTTAACGGCCCAGAGAGGCCTGAAGACAATCTTTATGCTCACGCATCTGAGACCGTTAATATATTTAACGAAAATAAACCAGAAGATGCACAAATTGAAACAATGCAAACTTTGCAACCGCCACCGCCAGTTAAACCCGCCGAAAGTTCAACGACACCTCAAAAGCAACAATTCCATGTGAATTCACAACTTCCCAATAAAAAAATGACCTTTTACACGCATGGTCCATATTTACATAATCGTTTTACGACACCGATCCCAACGACTGTAGAAGAGTACTCTGAGAATCTCAAACAAACAACTGAGATGCCTACCGTGCCGATGTATCTTATAATACAGGGACACTCTAAAGTTAAAACTTATGGCTCAAAACCAAAAAATACTGATAGCAAGGAAACAGCCAACAATGAAATTTCCAAACCTATAGAAACAAATGAAGTTAAACATCTTCATCCAATCAATAAAAAATCTGCAAAAAAATTGGATTTTATCGATGCCAGTAAGGATAACAATGCAAAAAATTTGAAGGCTTTGATCGATAGTGGGCTCGGGTCTATAGAAATACAAGAAACCGATGTTGGAATCAAATACGATGTTAGTGATGGCAGTGACGTGCCCATAGAAATATACAGAAAAGGCATTGTCGATAATGAAAATAACTATTCAACCTCTAGGAAAACTGCTAAAGAATTGAGGAGAAAACGACAAATTGAGCTTGAAGACTTATTACCGTTTGATGAAGAGACTATAGACGAATTTGTTTATAATTTTTTAGAGGGGAGAAAAAATGAGACTAGTATTACAGGATTAATCGCGCAAGCTGTAACTAGTGATGCAGCCCAAGCCGTAGACGAATTGGAAGATGACGATGATAGTGAACAAGAAGAAGAAAGATGAGTGGCCGTTAAGTGCTTTTCAGAGACGTAATAGGATAAATTACATAGCACAATACCAAAAACAGAAACGATTTTGGTGCAGAAGTTTGATAATTTTTAAATAAGACAATTAAATTTAAATTTTATTTGTTGATCGACCCCACCGATGGATCAGCTTCCTCCACAAAAGTAATTACTTGACACTTTGAAGTTAGTACCTAAGAGGTATACTGGCTGTAAAAACTGGCAACAACCGTTAAAGAGTCCTACGACTCTACCATAATACTTATCTGAACATTTCAGTTTCTCCAATGGAAGTTTTTCAAAATTCGTACACCTACAATCTACGCCAGACAAAAAATTTTAGCACCAACCAATCTTTCAAAAATACAACTATTTTCCCACCTTAGGGCTTTTACACAGATCTGCGAATTGGTGCGATGCAAATACGCAACGTAGAAAACTGCGATACGAATTGCCGTGATGCGATTTCGTGCAGCAGGGCGTCGCCCTTCCACGATTGGGGTGACATTTTTTTCGACGACCGTCAACCGTTTTGAATAAATTTTGTAAACAAGGTCGTGAAATTGATCGTAAAGAAGTGCGCATTTCTGTTATTGCCAAGAACATATAGAAAAATAAATATGCGAATCAATTCGCTAGCCTTTTACAAATATCGTAAGAGCTCGTAGATTTTTACGCTGCGACGTAGCATCGCAGTTTTGTGAACAAGCCCTTAGCCATAGCATGATTGGCAATGTCTTAAAATGTAACTAAGTGTTTGTAAATACAGCTATTTTTCTATTGGTAGTGCACAAATTAATCTACTGCGGAAAACACGCGTTCCTCAATAATGTAAGTAGCCAAATACTATTTCAAATGATAAAAATTGTTAAACGTTACAAACACTTCTAATAAAGAGTTAATAATACTATTGCTATTACTGTGGGTCAGGTCAGTGACGAAGTAAATAATTGGACTTTAACAAGACTATTTTGTATATTAGTACCTACTTATTTAGTGAGCATATTTATTTTAGCAATAAGATAAATAATTATATTACTTTTATAAACCTAATTGTCGATATTTTACTTATTACATTAAGCTGAGTCCCTCAACCTCAACACGAGTATAAAAGGTGAAAACGCCAGGATAGCCCGCGAAATTTAATTTTTGAAGTTATACTTCTTTTGGCGCGATGGAGAAAAATGATGAAAGTGATTTGCGCGCGCACAGCGACATCGTGAAGTTAGTTATAGGTGTTCTAGTAACTATATTCATGTTGTATATTCTAGTATTTTTATATTTAGAACACGTGTTTCATAATAAATAAATATTCTTTTGGTGTGTTTTATTAAGCTCAAATCAATTTTACATTCCAAGCTACCCTTGCCGAGGTTTAGAAATGGATGGATAACCACAGGGGGCCAGGTTAAGCAACCTTTGCCAAGGTTTCTTAATGGATGGGTTACCACGCGGGGACTGGTTAAGCAACCTTTACCAAGGTTTGGAAATGGATGGGTTACCACACGGAGCCAGGTTAAGCAACCTTTGCCAATATTTGGAAATGGATGGGTTACCACACGGGGACAGGTTAAGCAACCCTTGCCAAGGTTTGGAAATGGATGGGTTACCACACGGGGACAGGTTAAGCAACCCTTGCCGAGGTTTAGAAATGGATGGGTAACCACAGGGGGCCAGGTTAAGCAACCCTCACCAAGGTTTGGAAATGGATGGGTTACCACAGGGGGCCAGGTTAAGCAACCCTCACCAAGGTTTGGAAATGGATGGGTTACCACAGGGGGCCAGTTAAGCAACCCTTGCCAAGGTTTGGAAATGGATGGGTTACCACAGGGGGCCAGGTTAAGCAACCCTTGCTGAGGTTTGGAAATGGATGGGTTACCACAGGGGGCCAGGTTAAGCAACCCTTGCCGAGGTTTGGATATGGATGGGTTAGCACGGGGGTCAGGTTAAGCAACCGTTGCCAAGGTTTGGAAATGGATGGGTTACCACAGGGGGCTAGGCTAAGCAACCCTTGCCAAGGTTTGGAAATGGATGGGCTACCACAGGAGGCCAGGTTAAGCAACCCTTGCCGAGGTTTGGAAATGGATGGGTTAGCACACGGAGCCTGGTTAAGCAACTCTCACCAAGGTTTGGAAATGGATGGGTTACCAAAGTTTTTTTTTCTTTACACCAAAGAAGTATAACTTCTAACGCGTGTACATAAGTACACACACCCCTTTTTTTATCAAACAATGTGATACTTATTTAAAAAATATTGAATTTTGCGGGCTGCAATGGCGCTTCCCCTTTAATAAAAATATTATGAATTACTCAAATATACAGATTTACAATGCATAAAACCTAAAGCATTAGATATAGAATCTTGAAATGAGTAGTTACATAATATACCTAACTAAAGTAATAACGGAGAAACCGAATCAGTAAGGAAACAATTTTGCACATGTAAGATACATTTGCAAATTGGCTACCTTCCTTAAAAATTGAGCCCCACCTACTTCCTACCTCATCGGTATGCACCTATTTTATGCGTCTTTTTCCGTAACAGACCTGATAAATTGCAGCTTAGATAATATTCCATTTTTCTAATTAAGTATGTAGGTTTAGATTGATGCACGTCTACAAAAAAGACACGTGCGAGCAGCGGACGCGGCCCACTAACACACACATTTCTTACCATCCTTTTCGTAGAAATAGACAGAGACACCTTAGATAAAGTGAAAGCTGCTTATAAACCCATAAAGTCACATTTATTGCGATCCAGTGTAGCCTATATGGAGACATCTATGATGAAGGGTCAATGGCAGATAAGTAAAACAGCGTGAATGTTAGTTGTCTACCAGTAAACATTTAAACATGCTTTTATGGAAACATACTTAAAAGATCAGAAAATAATAATGCTCTCAACGAAGAACGTGATCAACTTAACAAAGTATTGTAAAATAGAAGGGACCATGCTAGACGCAGAATTACACCAGTCTGCTTGGCATAGACACACCTTGTACTCCGCCTCAGCATGTCTGAAATAGGATGGCCAGTATTATTACGTAACTAGTATAACATTACCTGTGCATATGTATTCATTATGAACCGAATATATTCGTTCCACTACATTATAATAATACAGTCTATCCTATTTCGGGAACAGTTTGAACTATATTTAGGACTGCGTTATAGATCACTGGTTCGATATCCGTGTCATGCATTTGTAGAACAAAGGGGAACAAAGGTGCAGTTAAACGGAAAGGATCCACCCCACATAGTAAGTCAATGTGAGGTGGATACTTTCCGTTTAACTACGTTCTATGATCTTCAGAAATTCAATTTGTCTTAGAAGCTCTTTAAAAAAGTCTTTTTTGCAATAAAAAAACCGTTTCCAAAAAGATAATAATACCTAGCTTCACATCCGGAAGTCGGCGACTTTTGTTTTTCATTGATTTATTACCTACCACCGACTATTATGTTATGATGGGTTTTCACACAAATTCTTATCAAGTAGGTATTAATTTTTCTATTCCTACTAAAATAAATAAGCAGAATATCCATATACAGTAGATAAAAAAAACAATTTACCTAATAGAGGAGATAACTATTAACCATCCAAGCAATATAATAAAATTAATATGAGACCACCTCGGGAAAACATCCTTGAAAATCGGTCGAAAATTGACAATAAGAGAACAAAAAGACAAGTTGAGAAATTCGTTACAGACACATAGTCGCACTAAGAACTTATTAATATGTAAAATTAGCTTTCGCCCGCGTTAAATTTGGGGTAACACAGTTCCTCTTGCGCCTTATTGATTTGTAATAGCAACGCTAAGTTTTGCCTTTTCTTCCCTCTTTCTCCCTCACATCCCACTTTTTTTAAATAAAAATAATTTTTTTTTAATAAAGCCTATGTCCGTCTCCTGGTTCCCAACTATCTCTGTACCAAAATTCTTCAAAATCGGTTTAGCCATTAAAGCGTGAAGAGGTAACAAACAAACAAACTCACTTTTGCTTTTATAATATTAGATTAATTGATTAATTTAAGATTATAAATTGGAAGAAGATTGTTTGAAGGGCCCATACATTTTGTCAGAACTAACCAGTACCTAAGCTCTAAAAGGCAACTATTTAATTTGCACACCAAATTCTTCGGAAACAATTGGTAGTACTTACAGACGGAGATATTACTTACCTTTCTTGTTTACAAGACATGGCTCTGTTGGGTATCGTTAAGGTCCGAGGAAGAACATCATCTGCTGTTGCCTGGTAGCATCCTCTCTGCACCATCCACGCATGCCGCGCGCGCGCACGCCACGACCTCACAAAGCACATCGCATTCTCTGGAACACAAAACCCTATTGAAGCAATTCACTCTAAATCAACTGTAAATCAATAGAATCAGTAGGATGACTGTTAACACCTCCGGTGCAATTAATTAGAAACATCCGTGTGCTGTTGAACGTTAAAGTCGACGGTACGAAGTCTCCTCCGCAGCGGTTCCAATCGCTCTGGGTCGACGAACAGTTATAACAGACCAGTGCCTCATTTGGCTTAAACAAAAACAACCAAAGCCACCACTTTATCAACGACATGTGTGTGCATATTTGAAATCTGTAGAAATTTAATCGCAGTCACTGATAAGTGAAAAGGTATTGGTGAAAATACGATTTACATTAGCATGTAGTGGTACTCAAACGTGTCAAAACGAGCAGTGCAGAGTAGAATTCTTATACCAAAGAGCACTGTGAAGTTTTGACATAAAGATAAACAGGTCTAAAGGATTATGGAAAGAGGCCGAGTGAAAAGGCCAGTTTACGCTTGGCAAGTTGGCAGACTGCCTTCTTTATTCCCAATTCAAAGGACTAGGTGAAGTCGTTAGGAATAACCGATTAGCGCCTGCTGCAGTCGCCTGTTAGGGGAAAGTACCCAAGTAATTCCTCATAGTTAGATATTATTTCGGTAAACAACGTATCATGCGGGTAACCTGAACGAATATTACAGTGTGTCGTTAGTGAACATCGTGTTCTTGCCACAGCTGTCCGACTGGGTCCGAATAGTCCTCTATAAGTCACTGGATCTTGTCCATATCGTCTGAATGTGAACGTTCCATTGTAGCATAGTAAAGGACAGGTCTTATGGATAATTACAATTAAATTCAAGATAATAAATATAAGCATCTAGTCAATAACTGTGGTTTGTGACATTGAGGTAAGTAATAGGTACGACCAACTAGATTTTATTTGGGTGCTTTATCGGCACTGTCACCCTATCTCGTCTGTACTGTCACCTCGAAAAAAAAAAGTATTTTTCTCTCCCCTTTACTCACTTTTTTTTAGCCTAAGTCTGTCTCCAGGTTCCCAACTAGGTAGGTAGGTATATCTTTACCAAAATTCATCAAAATTGTGAAGACGTAGGTAACAAATAAACTCACTTTTGCTTTTATAATATTATATTAGTAAGGATTAGTCAAATAGTCATGTCTGTCCCTACTCACCACACAATTGAAGTTAAAATGATCTTGATGAAATTTGGCACAGAGGTAGATTATCGTCTGAAAGTTATTCCAAACGGCTGTGTTAACACATAGGATACTTTTTTTTTCGACATCACGCGGGCGAAGGCCCAGGCGCTAGCTAGTAGGTACTCTATAACCTACAATAGCAATAGAATACGCTAAAATCCTCTAGTTATATTGACTTGAAAAGTCTAGCTTACTTCTTTTGACCGACGCGTTGAACGCTTGGAAAATGTCCTGAACCAATTATGGATTTGCCCGACCTGTCCTCCCGAAAAGGATGGGACGTGCCGCTCTGTAGTATTGTAAGGAATAGCCTGTGGTAATAGCAGGGCACATTACATACCTTTATATTATTCGTGGAGCCCTTGCCAACGCCGGTGTACGAGTAGTTTTAAAATCTAACGACTACCATGGTGTCTTAAAACAGTAGGTAGTTAATCCAGTGAGGGAAAGAGACAGCTATACAGACTGTCTGGCGCCATCTCTTCCTAACACTAGAATACTGTTTTATGATGTCGTGGACCGTGGTAACCCTGCTAAAGGCATGACAATGTTGCCTTGAAAGGTGGGTACGTAAGTAACCTTAAATCAGGTTAAGGTAACATAGACAGATTTGAACTGTTTGGGGCGAAATGGGTGGCGGGGTACGCATGGGCGTTTATTTTGTAAGGAAACAAGGCGACTGGTTGACGCCGATTCGTTCTTTGGCCACAGAAATAGCACAGCCGTTCAACGTGGCAATGCTGGTAGTCGTCTGGGGATTTTCCTTTCTTTTTCTACCATGCGAGGAGTACTTTGACGCCAAGTTTCCTGTTGTTGTCATTTTATACAGGGTGTTAGATAAACGCAATTATACCTCTCGTGTGGTCAAACAGATCATGTAACTGAAACACTATATGATATTCTATAACTTTTGGAAATTCATAACTTTTTATTTTATTTTACTCTACATTTTGATCAACATTCGTATGAATTCCTAGTCTATTTTTGGCGCATGTCTGGAACTCCTAGAACAGAAATTGTTTGCTTTCATGTTATGAGACATCATGCGAGAGGTTTTGCATTTATTATGTTACATCTTGTATTTTATGTACTTAAGTCTTGCTTTTAATCGAATACTGCTCTTGTACTACTTAGGAGCTCTTCAGTGACGACCACTGCTTGATAAAGACTACTTGATGCCTTAACTAATCCACGTCAGTGGGGCTATCCATTATTAAACTGGTATCGTTTTTTAAATAAATCTTTATGATTATTAAGGTTACAAAAAAACGTTGAATTGTAAATTAACCACATTACCAAGATGGCTGGAGTCGGTTGAAAGAGCGAGCTCGGAAAGTTTTAACACCTTTGCCATTTCAGGTTAAAATTATTTCGATCCTTCATACAGGAGTAACTTGGTCAATGAACCTTGCCTTTCATGAGCTATTTTTTATGGTGCTGTTTCTGCCGCCTAGACGTGATGCCTTAAGACATTGCTCATGATTTGATCTGTGAGTGAGATATAATAATATACTGGACAATGGTCAGTGATCGGAATTAAAAAGTTCAATAATTGACTAAAACCAATAGTTATAAGTTTCAATAATGTATTTCGTAGTTTCCATAAATTGATAACTATCCACTATCGGTGAGGTAACAACTCTTGTAGAACCATCTCAGCGAGCTACAAATCTAAATTCACAATCTAACTGATAATTTGAGGGTGCATCCAAAACATCTTGATCAGGTATATTTAAACTCGAATCTATTTTTAGATTCGTTCTGTTATGACTACTTGACAGTTCATGATGTATGGGTAAAATACACAAAGTATTAAATAAGTATCAGTAATAAGGAGTTACAGTTTATGTGTATATATATAAACAATATTTCAGGATTTTATTACATTGCAGGTGTGAGTAAATAAATGTAATGAACGCACCCAGCACGCGTTCACCGCCGCACAAACTCAAGGCGCACTCCCAAAACTACGTAAATAGCCACAATACATAACGACAAATTTTATAAGTGTTGCAGCGCTTCAGACTCGCAATCATCTTTTGGACCCAAATAAAAACTAAATACACATTTGCCTACCATGTTACACAACTCAAGCTAGCATTTAACATTAATTCTTCTTTTAGTATCCCAAGTAATATAAACGATTAAACGAAATAGCCACCCTGCGTAAATTGCGTGCACAATTTTTAACATGCGCATATCGTAAGATTCCACTTCCCAGAAGTATTTATTAAATATTATTATTGAAGTGATACAATAGTCAAATATACAATTTCAATGTAGCGACTGAGCGATATTTTGTTAATACATGTTTTAAAAAATATTATAGGTAATAGATCAATTTAAAACTCAATATACAATCCAAATAACTAAGTGACTATAAATGCAAAATTCAAAAATAAACAATATATCACAATGTAAATTCGATAACTTAACAAACTTATTGAAAAATAATACATGCCTACCGCTCAGCCTCGCCATTGGTCAATTACTCACTCAGAATAGGAAGGAATACAAATTACAGAATTTTAATAAATTTTCTTATCATCCAACAGTTGCAAGTTACATGATGTATAACAATTTAGCTAAACATATGTTTTGTTCATATTAAATGCAAAAATGTAAATAAAAATCTAAACTAACAGTTTTTTTGAGAAACAATTAGTTGACCACTTCAATATGAAGCAGGCATTCAACCTACATAAATATTTGACATTTGAATCAAATATCTGATAAATGCCAATAAATCAATTAACATCTACATTTGCAAGGCTGCTTTTAACAGAATTTTATAATATTTACAACATATTTTGTGAACTACATGTGTAGGCTATTGTTCTATTTTGTGAACACGTTACGAATAGCACAGAATAGGAATAATATTCATGAAATGTCTTGTTTGTCTACTGAATTGAAGAATCATGTGATATAAACTCACATTTACATATTTAAGGTGCACCTAAATAGTTACAATATATTGGGGAAAAAATGCCCTATTAAAGAAGCAGTTTTCTAGAAAGATTAACATCAAAAAGGCCTTGTTACAATGCGATGCGAGTCGGCGGCGGCTAGGTACCAGTAGTCCACAACGAGAATACCATCTGGCACGATTATCGATAAACTCGAATAAATTGGTAATTAAAATGATATGACACATTGAAAAATATTATTTCAACCAGTCTTAAAGCTTTAACAAATAACAAAATTTGGGTAATAAACATAGAGGATCATATACGGATACATACACTGAGAACAATAAATTACGAATAATATACTGAGCTCTCTGGCTAACATGGACGGCCAGGTTCTATTCTCGTTGAGTATGAGGCAAGTTGTGTGGCAAGAGTCTAGCTCACAGTCCAATCAAGTCCCCAGCGCTCAGATACCTTCAGTTGTGCTGCAGCTGCATCCTTAAGAGAGAACAAGTGTGTCATCTCTAGCTCAGTTTTGGCTAGTGAGATAGCCTTCTCAAATAATTCTAAGGATCGTCTCAGGTTTCCTCTGAAAAAGATTATTGTTTTTATGAATAGCAATTCAATTATTTTATAGCCTACATAAAGGTGAATGTAAAATTGTGTTCAACAAATGTTATACAAAATAACTAGTTATTGACTACTGATTCTACTGGAATGTGCCAATGATACTTAGCTAGAAAACAGTTCAGAAAAAGGTTTTGAAAAAGAATTGGGCAAACAACCTAGGTCTAATCTAAAGTAAATGCAGTATACAGCATACGGCTTATACTTAAATCACGTGAAATTCAAACATAGAAGTGCATAAAACAAATAACTTCTAACCATTATGGAGGTATGGGATAGTGTCAAATAGTGTGACAATGACGTGAATATTTTTTTGGTATTAAAATATTGATTCAATATATGAGCAAATGCATAAAAACAAACTATTTGTGAACTTTTCAATAAAAAAAATACTCATGATGCTATGGGGTACCCCCTACCATGGGGAGGAATAGCCTTAAAACTCAGGTAAGTATTGACTCTAGGATAGTTTTATTATGTATGGATATGCTGAAGAAGTAATTGTTGGTTAACTTTACAATGTAATTTTAAATAACTAGCATAATAAAGTCAATTGGTGTAAACTGTTAGCTTATTTTTGATGAATAAATAAATATTTTTTATATTGGAGTCAAACCCCTTTTGTTGGAGTACCTCAATATCTTAGTTATTTTTTTGTTACATTTTATTTTAAAAGGTGATTCAATCATTTCTAAATCAAGGGCCTATATTGTAAAGTTGGTGTCACTTACATAACAATGAAACAATGTTCTTTTTCAAGATAATATGAGATAAAGCCTCTTATCATGTATATATTTACTAGTTGGGATGATAAAACAGCTCAGTGATAACAGTGGATAATACACCAATAAAGGATGTCAATGGTAGAGAAATACTAACCGATTTTCTATTGGACATGAATCACAAGACATATTTTAACTATTAAGTATGGCAAGCAAAGTAACTATGATATAATCACGTCCATGAGTTGTTTGATTATGACATCTTTCTGCTGTCAACTCAATTTAAAACCTTCATGTTGCTTGACTTTATACTATGATTACTATGGAGTCAAATATTATTATAATGTTTGACTTACCTCTGTACTTCAATGGTACCCAATGTCTCATATGCAAAATCACATTTGTCATCCATTTCAATGGCTTTGTTGATCAGTTTCACAGCTTTATCAAAGTCTGTGCTCTTCTGCAGCTGCACCAGTCCTTTATGGACATACAGAGTAGCATTGTTGGGGTCAACAGAGAGAGCTGCATCAAATAGTGCCTCAGCACGTCCCCACTCTTGCTGGTCAGATAATACTTGAGCAAACAAGATGTATGCTTCAGCACAGCGAGGGAATCTCTCCAAAGCCCGTTCAAAGTCAGATCGAACTTGGGTCAGAGCTCCAACATTCTTATTGATCTGTGCATGTCTGTAATCAGCATAACACTTCTGTATGTAGGCAATGGAAAAGTCTGGGTTCAACTCAACAGCTTTTGCAAATTCAGCTGTAGCCTCATCCATGCGCTCCAGGAGTAAATATACTTGTCCACGGTGATGATAAATATCAGAATTGTTAAGATCTAGCTGTGCAGCTCTTTCAAAGTCTTCTAAGCAGCGTTCAGTATTTTCCAATTGTGTGAATAATGAAGCACGCTTGATCAAGGCATTTACCTTGACTTTAGTAGAAGCATCACTATCAATAACCTTTGCAAGATCAGCTTGGGCTTCATCATGTCTTCCTAAAAGAAGATAGAAAGTGGAACGCAGCAACAATGCTTCATTTTTAAATTTGCCATCAGCATCCTTCAGTTCCTGGGAGCATGCCTCAACAATAGAATCATAATCTTGGGCATCAAGAGCTTGCTTCGCTTTAGCAAAGCCACTGGTAGCCTTATCATCAAGTTGCAACTTGGTAATGGGATCCTCAGAGAAGGCTGAGAAATATGTCTTGATGAAATGTTTAGATGGCATGACTGGGCGACGTTTAGAGAGGGCTTCGCGAGCATGTTGCCGACCCAGCGCCTTCAAGACTCTGTCAGCATTAACGAGAGAACTTTGTACCTGGAACCTTTCAAGAATGCAGGCAGAAGTAACATCTTCAAGAGCCAAAACGAGATCTCCACTTTTCTCAGCAGCACGAGAGCGTCTCAAGAACGCTTTAACATACTTCTCATTAAGTTTAAGTGCAAACGTGCAATCCTCTTTGACTTGCTCCCACATTTCGCGTTTTTCGTAACATGCAGAACGATTCTGATAGAAAGTGGCAAGGTCGACGGGACGGTCCGGAGGGCAGGCCTCAATCGCTTCGTTATATAAAGCTATAGCTTTATCATATTCTCCTGCATGGAAAGCCCGGTTTCCGGCACCTTTAAGTTTCATAGCGCGGTCGATAGCGCTCTCGGAAACTTTAGCGTTATTTTCTTCATTATCCAATGAAATAGTAGTTTTGGCTTTTAACTCAGACACTTTTTTCTTTTCTGGATCTTCTAATCTGTTTCTGAGATAAAGGTAACCTAAACCGATGGCAAGAGGTGCGCCAAGAAGAATTGCCAGTTGCCATTTAGGAAAAGGTGTACTGCCTGTTGACGCCATTTCTTCTGTGAAATTGCTTTAAAAGATACTAAACCATAAACGATTCACCATTAAGTTTATCACAACTATAATATCGTAAATACAGAACACCTAACTTAAGATTTTCTTTACCATTCTTCCCATTTCATTGATGTCTTCACGCACGAAGGTAAAGCAAAACATAGACAATATTTGACATTTAATTTTTTTTATGTATGAATCATGTCATGTGGATTTAAGCTGCCAGTTTTAAAACTTTTGCTTTAATCGGTGATGATAATGAGTGTGATGATTAAAATTTCTCATAAAATTTAATGATATTTTGCAAATTGTTGCGTCAATCTTGCAGTTACACTATCAGACATTCAGTTTTATTTTGATCGGTTATTCGCTGGATTGTCACTTCGGAGCTTTTAACTCAACATTTGAGAGAGAGAGTAAATAGCCTATAGAAACGCCATAGCTCGGCTTATCTTACTCTGCCAAAGTACTTACATTGGCCATAAGACAACACATGTTACATCAAACTAGTTTATTCACCGACAGACGCTATTGTGTATCATTTTATGTAGCAAACAAGTGCTAAAAATGGTTAACTTCAAATATATGAGTATTAAAATGCACTAATATTCTGACCTTGTACATACAACGTTATGATAGCAAATTGCGCGACACGATAGTAGCTCAAACGTTGCACATAGTAATTGAAATAAAGCTCGCCCAACGGGATCGAAAGAATTACCAAATAAATATTATTTATTTTGGTTACGTACGTTACTATGTTTAGTAGTTTTAGGATGAGAGCGTGGCTTAATTAAAACTGACGCACGGGTCGGTCTTGAGGTTAAGCCACGCTTGCTTAGGTTGGTCCGTGTATGGATGATCATCCATTACCCATACCGAGTTTCCTCCGTGCTTTGAAAAGTACGTTAAACCGTTGATTCCGGCTGTCAAATGTAGATCTTTGACAGTCGTTACAGGTACAGTGGTTCAAAAGTTTTACCAAGGAGCATCGCGATCGTATTCCCCACAACTGAGTTGTGGAGATAGGCAGTCTATACTGGTATTCAGATGAATCTAGTAAGACCAGAAGCCGACACCAACAGATGATGATTGAAGTTTGTATGTTCAGTAGGTTTTAATTGTTTTATGTTGGTTTATGAGTCTGAGTAAAAAGGTAGAAATCTGTTTGAAATAAAAGATTACTTTTTATAAAAAAAAAAGGTACATAGGTACATACAAGGCCATGTTTGAGTTACGAAAATAATGTTAATAGAAATCATGAAATAAATACAGTTATTATCGCACATATTCTCGATATCACTGACCTACGTAGCTTCGTTGGTCACTTTTGGATTGGTTCTGTATTTATTTATTTGTAAAACTAATAATGCAAGAAATCAAGTTGTCATCATTCGATAAAGCAGTATTTGTTAAGGAGCGGGCCCACCGCGGTGCACGGAGAGGCTACACACGTGTATTAAGCTTCGCTTTGTAAGTAAATGCATGTGGTTGTGTCCACTGCAACCCACGGAGAGGCTACGCATGAATTGATATATTTGAATAGGCGGTTACATAGCTTAACGCTGTCAACGTGGGTCTACGTTTCCACTGGAGTACACGAATATGGCCCATGACTATGTACAGTTCGCTTATCGCAGAGCAGTTTTCCTCCATGGATTGCAGGGCCACGAGTGTAACCTCTCCGTGCGCAGTGTCACGTTATACATACCAGTGGAAGCGTAGACCTACGTTGTCAAACAAATTTATACGCGCAGCTAAAATGTGCCGCGTGCCCGTGCTCAGCATGCACCGCGGTGGGCCCGCGCCTTTACGGTCGCGATTTACATTTTAACCAACATACAACATGACATTGAACATAAATGTGTAAAAAAAGTAAGAATGTCCTGTGCTCTCCTGGTACTGAACTAATAACTAAACAATGTTAGTACAGTGCAAGCGAAACTACGAAGTTCTGTAAGTAATACTAATAACTTCAATAAGTACGATTCGACTATTTTATTTCATTGGTTATTTTATCATTTCAGTAGCGCATCGGGTATGTTCGCAGCAGTACGTAAGTACTACATACCTACGTGCATAAATGGCTTATTTGCGATCATACGAAAATGATCCGCATCACTACTACACTACGCCGGATGAGGAGCAGCGAAAGCATTTTTCACTCTTCAGAGCATTATTGCTTATAACCACAGAGTAAGATAGAAAGCCACCTAATGGGGCTCTTGTGCGCAGTGTAGGTACGTAGGTACTGTCGCCAGGTGTCTCCAGAAGGTAGCGTAAAATAAATTTTAATGTTCGTTTTTAGTTAATTTTACCAACATAGGTTAACGAATTTATGGCTGAACTACCTAAAATTTTACCCAAAGAGTAAATTCTGGGACTAAGGCGATTCTCACACTGCCCCGCATGATGCAGCGTAGCGCGTGGATGCGTGTTCTTCCGTTGCTTGTAAGGCGATTCTCACACTGCCCCGCATGATGCAGCGTAGCGCGTGGATGCGTGTTCTTCCGTTGCTTGTAAGTATCTCCGTTTGTATGGAAAACACGCACAGTCTAACACACAGAAAATGCATCCACGCGCGTTCACGCGGATCACGCGCATACACGCGGAGAAACATGCACCCCCGCGCGTAGGTGCGGGGCGAGACGCAAGGTATGGCACACCGAATCCCGCAGTGCCGCGCGTGATTTTGAATGGGCGTGACGTGTGTGTTTGAAAATAGATCTCGATATCGAATAAATGAGAGCCGCCGTGCGTGAATCTACAAAACGCACCTACGCGCGTGAGTGCGCAAAAAACCCGCACGATGATGCAGATCTGCACTCCCGCAGGAACGCGCGTAGGTGCGTCGACACGCAATATGCAGCATGATGCGGGGCAGTGTGAAAACCGCCTTAGTATCTCCGTTTGTATGGAAAACACGCACAGTCTAACACACAGAAAATGCATCCACGCGCGTTCACGCGGATCACGCGCATACACGCGGAGAAACATGCACCCCCGCGCGTAGGTGCGGGCGAGACGCAAGGTATGGCACACCGAATCCCGCAGTGCCGCGCGTGATTTTGAATGGGCGTGACGTGTGTGTTTGAAAATGGATCTCGATATCGAATAAATGAGAGCCGCCGTGCGTGAATCTACAAAACGCACCTACGCGCGTGAGTGCGCAAAAAACCCGCACGATGATGCAGATCTGCACTCCCGCAGGAACGCGCGTAGGTGCGTCGACACGCAATATGCAGCATGATGCGGGGCAGTGTGAAAACCGCCTAATAAAAAAGTCCAAAGGTGTACTTTCGTGAGAAGCGTGATGTCAAGTGTTGACATCCTGTCAGTGTCACTGTCATTAGCGCTATCAGATGTTCTAGAAGTCATAAATCTTTATTTCTATAATTTGTGAATGAACCTAATTAACACCGTTTTATTTATTAAAAAATGTATCTAATAAATAAATACTTTACGAATAATAAATAAAGTTAAGCTCCCATTCATGCGAGTTAAATAACCTCTTTTCGCTTTCATAACAATACGTGTTTCACTACTTTGAAATTAAATTTCTATTTCTGTTACTGAATTGTTCCAAATTAAATAAAACACAATAATGATTAGTAAAAAAGTATTACATTTTGTGAGTATTCTCTTAATGCATATTTATTTACAAAACTTAATTCATTAGACCAACCAAATTCATTATACTAACTCGTGTAAATAAATTATTTTCAATTCCAGCTAAAACTTCGTCAATGTTTGAAGCCCAACAAACTGCACAATCTCAGCATGCCAGCAGTTCAAATGCAACAGCAAAGATTAAAAAGTGATTTATATGAACCAGATTATTTAGTTGTAAGTATTGTTATAGTTAACTCATTCAATAAATCTTTTCACGATTCGCTGCAAGTTAAGATATTACTTTAATCTCATCATTCTTATTACAATACATAGTTAGAAATACCATGCAAATTATGTATGAGTATGTATGTAAGTCATTATCCCCTGTCTATCCCAATTGATTTAGGACTGGCACAGTTGGTAGCCAAATTTTATTCAACATTATTCTTTATCAGAGAGGCCTTGACTTTGCCATGGAAAAATGAAAACAAAGGCAGTAAATAAATATTAATCATATCAGCATCCTATCACAAGTTTAGTTAGTTCCTGTCCATATAATGTTCTACATGGGTTAATTAGCTTACCCCTTGCCTCTCTAAATAAAGCCAAGCTTTAAAATTTATACTTAAATGCAAGTAACAAATGAGATCAAAGTAGAATGCTTATTTTTTCAGAGTATGGAGCCTGATGAACCTGTACATGATTGCCTGAATCTGCAGCTGAAAGGATATGACTTTGCTGTGTTGGAAGCCTGCCAGAGTCAGATCCATAGATATGCTGAAGTTATGGGGATTCAAGTTGATGAATGGTATTAATATATACTAAATTGTAGAGTGTTTATTCGTGAAAAAAGAACATATTTATTTGTCCTGCACACAACAATGCATATATATTTCGAAATTAAATGAGAAGCAAACAAACAAGCCAAAAATAACTTTATCTAAATTAGTCATATATGAGGTCAAAAACCATCATGACACAAACTTAAAGGATTAAGAAAAAAAAATGAGAATCTGCACTTTTGTAGGGTATAGCAATTTTACAAAGCGAGGAACCATGTTTGTGCTACTGAGTCTAGACTCTAGGCTCATGAACTGAGTGCCTGGTAAAATCATCAATGCCCTTCCTCCTTTGTACCATAATGACATCAAATTACAGCAAATGACTTCCAATTATTTTAATCCAGGGCTAATACATTTCACTGGTTGCTGGTTTTGTCCAGCTCATCCTGCCATTTTCTATGAAGTATGGTTACTTCGCCTTCGGGCTGTGTCAAGGCTCGGGATAGGTATTATATTGGCTGACAGCTCATTGGGCATACAACTAATGTGACAAAGACAGACCAGGCCTACTTCAGCATAGCAGCTTTTTAAGCAACATAAGTAATCTGAGCTTAAGAGTGCAATTAAGTGTTGTTTATTTTCTGAGTCAGCTTGACACCTAGTAAGATAGAAAAGTGCTTAAACTATGGTATACATGACATGTGTTATTTTAGAATCTGAGATTGTACATGTTTTGTTAAAAAATAAAGCAACAAATTTGAATTTACATTATAATTTATTTTGAAAAACATCTTTAAAACTGTGTTTATTTGCATATTGAAATGTGCCCAGTGTAAAACAATTTTAAAAGAGTAACAATAGACTTTCTTGCCAGTTTTTTTTCCATAGGAAACAACCAATGCAAACTGTGCATCCTTTCTCAATATTTTATGTGAAATAAAATATTTTGATTTTGATTGCACATTTACAACCTTAAATTTGGACTTTGGATGTTTGTCAAATATCAAGTCTGTATGTAGGCATGCAAAATAAATCAACCTATGATTCATTTTGCTATATTTTATGTGACTTTATTCTCTAAAAAGTTAAGCTGTATAGACTGTACTGTATCTAATTAATTTAAATTTATTTTCACTACTTGTTATAATTCAATATACTAAAACATTCAATGTTCAATGTTTTTGTTCAGTTGGGCGACACCAGCACAGCAGCTGAAAGTACAACGGTTTAAGCCAGGTGGTACTGCACTTGATGCTGAGTATCAGCTTAATATCTATGAGAGAAATGTGCAGGTAATTAATGTTTTTTTTTAATGTTCATATCAAAACCCATGACAGGCCCACTCTGCCAATCCTCTAAGTAAAGTGTATTTAGTATAGCTGGCATACTGGTGGATCATTCCAACATTACTTACTTTATAACAATTACAAGCCTCCGCAACTTCGTCCGCGTAGCATAGTTACTTTAGGCTAACACTAACTTTAACCCGCGTGATGATCGAAAAAAAAGTATTTTTCTCTCCCCTTTTCTTCCCTCTTTCCCCCCTTTTTTATTCCAATTTTATAGCCTATGTCCGTCTCCACTACCTTTGTACCAAAATTCATCAAAATAGGTTTTTTCATTTTCTCGCGCCGTTAGCTTGGAGCATGTTCCGAGAGATATCGGTAGGCTACTATTTTTATAACTTTAATTTGGCACACACAAAAAAAAACTAAGTAATAAAGAGAGAGGAAGAAACTACAAGCTGACTCACGCCATCCAATGCATAGTCTCCGTCTCAGTGCCCGAGAGGCTGAAAAGCCCTAAAAGTTTTCTTGGGGGCGTGGGTCTAGGGAGCTCAGATAGATAGATAGATAGAATATTCTTTATTATGTACACCATACAAGTAACAAGAATAACACTAGACAAACTTATAAATAGGGTGACACAATGGCCGGTCTTATCGCTAAAAGCGATCTTCTCGAGACAACCTTTGGATGGATTTAAAAAGAGGAGAAACAGTACTGTGGGTAGTCAACATAACATTAACATTTTTTTAAAGTAATTTTAAACATTTTTTTTTTAATTTACAAATACAATTACTTATAAATAAATATGTAGTGACATACCTACATACCCAGCAACCACCATCACCAGTACCAATACCATTACCATGAAACCACATTACCATACCGTACCTCCGAAACAACCATTAGTTACCATACGTTTTTGACATTTCCTTTAAGAAACAGTGAATCAATCCGCCTTGAAAAAGGCGCACGTTATGACGACTGATAAGAAATAAGAAAGCGCCAGCGCGGCGTGTACATCGCTACGATTTTACATCACCGCGCGCGCTAATTCGCTCCGAAAAGAGCGGTTTGATTGTTTGGGCCGTCGCCGTGCTTGATATCTTCAATGCAGCAGAAGTGAAGAGACGACGCAGGAGTTCGGACGCAGATTTCTTCACACACGCAGCTATGTTGACACGACGACGGCCCGCAGCAGAAAAGGACCATCGCGCGGGCGGCGCCCGATTTTATAAGCGCGGCACACTACACCGCCGCGAGCGCGGATAGACCCGCGCGCTTCGCGCCCCGCGACCCGTGGCGTCGCGAGCGCGCCCTCTATCGACTTGTGTAAATAGGTTAACCATTCGCTACTTCCACTATGATATTTGTAAATATAAATAGGCGAAATTAAATCAGTCAATACAGACATCGGAACGAGTAACAAGTGTCTCATTTACTCTCGACTCCCTCACTCCTAAATTGGTGACCCCGCAAGAAGAACACGCAGAAAATCAAGAATCCACAAGAAGATCAAGCATCCAAAAGAAGAACCACCATGTCGAAGCATTCCGAAGAATTCAGCGAAGCGGACGGCACAACAGTGAGGAACGACGTAGCCACCATATCTCTTCCCGCCAGACTACCACCATTTTGGCGCCAAAATCCCCGCCTATGGTTTGCCCAGTTCGAAGCAGCTATCGCCGCCAGCAGAATCTGAAAAGACGACGAGGTTGAACAGAAATTCAACCTCGTCGTCCCGTTACTCGGCTGCAGCGATCTCGAACAAATCGCCGACATCGACAGACAGGCTGATTTCGACGTATCAAGAGTCAGACCATCGCCAGCTGCAGAAGCTATTCAGCGGACTCGAACTCGGCGACCAAAAGCCGAGTCAGCTGCTGCGTAAAATGCGTGACCTCAGTGGCAAGTTGCTGTCCGACGAGGCGCTAAAAGTTATATGGTTCAACCAGCTGCCCACACAAGTTCGCGTTCCTTCACTTTTTTACTCTCGACTCCTTCACTCCTAAAATACATATAATATACGTATGAAATAACAATCATGAAGAGCAAACAAATATTTAATATTGTTGTTTATGGCGAGAGGTAGTGCTTTTTGACCAGAATTTTAAAAGTGGACAGGGTTTGAGCGCTCCTTACAGACATGGGCAGGGCATTCCATAGCCGTACAGCTTGAACCGTAAAGGATTTATCGTAGAAGCTAGTAGAATGCACCGGCATCTCCAGTCTCAGGTTTTCCGATGACCTCAGATATCTATTGTGTGTCATGAAGGAACTTAAAACGTTCTTTAAGATAAGGGGGGGTTCTGGGATTAAACAAAATATTATATAGCTGAAAACAGCCAATTTATCAATGCCTCACAGCAAGATGCAATCTCTGGCGGGAGCAGTTTAAACCCCCCAACTTCAACTTCCCATCAGAGACTTTCCATCTGGGCACGCGTTGCCGACTTGGAAATCTCTAAACACACTTCGTACCCAAGTTGGTCGTAAATAATAGATCGTCAAAGACAATCTTTACAGAGGGGGTTCATGGACGGCTCAGATCTCAAGTGCGTAAGTATGTGACGTCTCCTTACAGACAGTGGCCCACCTTTTATCTTGCACCGTATGGCCAATTACCTGCGCACTCGATGATCTATGTACTACCTACATCTGCCAGAGGGCGCTTGGCTGAGTTTTGGGCCAAACACGTTTGAACTCTTTGTCATCGATACGCTTAGAAGAAGAGGACCAGTATTTTAGCCACACACGTTTCTACTCTGCTTGCTCATTAGACCGCTTCTTTTTCTTCTCTTTGATATGGTTTTGTCACTTACATTCAAACATCAATCTCAAAATTAGCCTAACCTCCACCGCATGCAATCTTTTTCGTTCGTCTTCTTCATTGTCCATCATTGCAATCCATATAGTACGATTACTTACACCTTTGTGATCATATTAAAAGTATTTTACATTACAGGTGACAGATGTCCCCGCGTGGGCTCTGGGAACGTTGTTGCGCGTGGCTCGTGCCGTGTTGCCCGAAGGCTGCACATTGCGCGTGCATGATCACGAGATCGCGCACGAAGAGGTCCGATACGTGCCCGACAACCAATTGCTGGAACTCAAGCAGCAACTTCAAGTCATGGGAGGCAGTCGCGCCGAAAGAAAGAAGAAGAAGTGAAATGTTTGTTGTAATAAATGTAGTGTGTATGTTAGCAGTAATAGAATAAAGTATGTTATAAATGCTTGTTTATTTAAAAAAGCTTCTTATCTAAATACGGTATTTAAGCCATTTGCTTCTTTTTATAACTAACCATAAAACGGCCGCTGGTACTCAAGAAAAAGCTGCAAAATAGACTGCCCCTGAAGAAGGTAAAGACTTTTTAGTTAATGTAGTCTTAGGACAATACTGTACCTAATATTTTAGCTAGAAGTATAGACTAGGTATAGGTAGACCTTGTTGGTCTAGTGGTGGTGAGCTAGACTAGCATGAAGTCCTATGGTTCCCGGGTTCGATTCCTAGGTCGGATAAAGAGTTATTGTGTTTTTCCAACACGAATTTCTCAGTAGAATGAGTAGTGATTTGTGTTTGATTGACGGCTATACGCTTGCCCTTAAACGTATTTGTCAAAATGTAATGTGCCGAATCAGTAGTTTTAAAAGTTTCGTAGTTAGGTACTATGTAATTTTAGCGCTTATCTAAATATGCTACACAAAGGCTACGACTTATGACTCAAGTTGTTACGTAAATATCACGATGATGACGTTCGGATGAGACTGAGACACAAGTACACGACGCAAATGTTTCCACTTTCACCCGTATACCTAGCACTTGCGTGATCTCTGCTCAGCTTCCTGGTATCCGATTCAGATCATTAATGATCGTTTTTCTCATAATAACAATAGGGAAATTGCAAACAAAAACAAATTGTTTCGGGAGTTGAACACCTCAGCTCTTTAAAGAAGTTACGCTTTTTTAGATCTATCAGAGATTTTATTGGTTTTAAATCTAATCAATGAAATTACCGCAATTGTCACGTTACCGGCCAAATCCGATTTCAGGTTAAACTAGTTTACAAGACAATCTTAGGGCACCCCAACTCCAAGGGAGGCACTTAGGGTGTCTGGAGAGGGCACGCCACAATAGTGGCGGTAAGTCCCCTCTTTGAGGAGTGGCTGGAGAGGCGTCATGGCGTCCTCACCTACCGCCTGACGCAGGTCCTCACCGGACACGGAAGTTTCGGGAGGTTCCTGCCCATCATCGGGCGGGAGGAAGGGCCCGGGTGTCACCATTATGACGATCGCCCGGAGGACACGGTGGAGCACACAGTGGCGATCTGCCCAGCGTGGGCGGAGTACCGCCGTGCCCTCGTAGAGGCGATCGGCGGCGGCGATCTCTCGCGTCCGGCCCTGGTTCAGGCCATGGTACGGAGCGAGAGGGAATGGGAAGCGGTCACCACCTTCTGCGAAGCAGTAATGCTAGCAAAGGAGGTGGCCGGGCGGTTGAGGGAGAGAACATCTGCCCAACCCAGACGCCGCGGGAGACGCCCATGGCGCCGGGCGCCGCGAGACGACTCCCGACCACCGTAGATGCGGGCCTGTGGGCGGTGAGCAATGGGTAGTTCACCGTCCGTCCGTCGATTGACGACAGGCCGTGTCGACGGCGCGTTCGTGTTTCACGCGCGTCAAAGAGAGTCAGGAAAGCAGAGGGGCTTGCCAGAGCCTCCGCCTGCCGGGGTTGCGGGTTGTTCGAAAGAGATACCGCGGCCTCGGAACGTAAAGGGCAATAGAAGAAACATGCGTGGGTTTTAGTCAGTACAAGTCTGACATGCCCCCCCGCTCCGCCCAGAGCGGGAGAAGTCATTGGATGATTTCCCACCCGAAAAAAAAAAAAAAAAAAAGGGTGTCTGGAGACCACGAGATGATTCCCGGCCACCTAATGCGCGGGTCTGTGAACGGTGAGCAATGGGTAGCTCACCGTCCGTCCGTCTAGTGACGACAAGCCGAGCCGACAGCGCGTTCGAGTTCCATGCACGCCTCAAAGAGATTTCAGCAAATCAGAACACAAAAAGCAAAAGAAGGAACATGGATGGGTTTTGGTCAATACAAGTCTGACATTCTCTTCCCTTTCGCCCAAAGCGGAAATAGAGTCATATGATGATTTCACGTCCGCAAAAAAGGGCAGTACAAACAGACGCAGCGACTTTGATCCACCTCGCCTGCCTGTCGATGTCAAAGTCTAGACACGTCCACCCACTCACAGATTTTGACATCACCCGAGAGTCGTCATCGATCAAAGTAGCTGCGTTTGCACTAACATGAAGCATTTCCCGAGGACAAGTATAGGTACAAGATTTACAGTTATTTTTAAAGGAGCAATAAAAACACTCGATTAACCCTCTAAATCGACACTCTTAATAAACTCAATACAGTAATACAGGGTATATATAAATTATAAAAAAAAACCCGAATTCTTGTGCATTATATCGTATAATGCACAAGAATTCGGGTTTTTAGGGTTCCGTAGTCAACTAGGAACCCTTATAGTTTCGCCATGTCTGTCTGTCCGTCCGTCCGTCCGTCCTCGCTTAATCTCTGTGACCGTTAGCACTAGAAAGCTGAAATTTGGTACCAATATGTATATCAATCACGCCGACAAAGTGGTAAAATAAAAATTTGAAAAAAATGTTTTATTAGGGTAGCCACCCTATATGTAAAGTGGGAAGTGATTTTTTTTTTTAATTTCATCCCTAACGTGTGATATATTGTTGGAAAGGTATTTAAAAATGAATAGGGGTTTACTAAGATAATTTTTTGATAATGTCATTAATTTCGGAAATAATCGCTCCAAAAGTAAAAAACAATGTGTCCCCTCCCCTCTAACTTTTGAACCATAACTTTAGAAAATATGAAAAAAATCTGAAAAGTAGAACTTTATAAGGACTTTCTATGAAAATCATTTTGAACTTGATTGACACAACAGTTTTTGTACCAAAAAGACAAAAAGTTGTACAAAATAATATCTGGACTAAGTTTGTAGTAAAATCGTATATGCAAGCATTTTTTGTAACTTTGTTTACATATTTTATTATCCTGAACGTATCTTTTTTCAAACAAAAAAAGAATTATTGAATTCGGTTCTCGCAATCCAAAATTACCAACGAAATTGCACGTCTTTGTATTAATTAGTAACCCAATTCCCCGAGAGATGGCGCTGTAGGTACTTATTGGTTGGCCTCATAACTGGGAACACTTATTGTGACGGACGGGAAACTACGGAACCCTACACTGAGCGTGGCCCGACACGCTCTTGGCCGGTTTTTTTTTCATGGTTAGAGACGTTTTGCGTATATTTTTATATTACACTTTGTTTAACGTAGCTTCCTATCAATCGAAGCTAAGGAGTTTCGGAGATTACCTCGTGAGATCCAAGTTATTTTTAGGGTTCCGTAGTCAACTAGGAACCCTTATAGTTTCGCCATGTCTGTCTGTCCGTCCGTCCGTCCGTCCTCGCTTAATCTCTGCACTAGAAAGCTGAAATTTGGTACCAATATGTATATCAATCACGCCGACAAAGTGGTAAAATAAAAATTGGAAAAAAAAAATTTATTAGGGTAGCCACCCCAACCCTAACGTGTGATATATTGTTGGAAAGGTATTCCATTCCAGCATTAAAAAAAAAGAATTATTGAAATCGGTTCTCACAATCCAAAATTATTAAAAAAGTATTAATTAGTAACCCAATTCCCCGAGAGATGGCGCTGTAGGTACTTATTACATTACATCGGGTATTACCGAATTGTTCGGTTGGTCTCTCCTTGGCATTGGCGGTATCTTATAACTACATAAAACTTTTATTAAGAACATGCTAAGGCAATTTAGAACAAAACTAAATAAATTTTTAACACCATCAAAATGTTAAGGTAAAAACCAGTGCATAAATGGTAATGGCGTTGTGTAATGACGTAATTTTTTTAAAAGTCGATGTTAAGATTTTCCGTGCTTTCATGACCTACCGTGGTAAAGTAAGTTGCACCTTAAATATATTCGCAATTTTATTTATGAGTGCATAATCTAATTAGTCGTCGAGGTTCGAGCTCTCCTTTGTGTTCGCGCTAAAAACCGTCACAAGTCGTAGCCGGAGCGCCTGCCGCGGACTCGCGGAGCGTGCAATGTTGCACGCTCCTCCTTTAAACTCATAAGTGGGAACACTTATTGTGACGGACGGAAAACTACGGAACCCTACACTGAGCGTGGCCCGACACGCTCTTGGCCGGTTTTTATTTATTTACTAGCTGTGCCCGGCATGCATTGCAATGCAATTTATTTATCCTGCCCTATCTACCTAAACTACAGAAAAACCTATACTGCATTTAGCTTTTTTATTTTATTTTTCTCGCTGTGTAAACTCCATCCTTGGACTTCAACAATTATTTAACGAAAGAATTGGTAAAATTCGTCCAGGCATTGTTGAGTTATGCACTTACCAACACATTTTGCGATTCATTTTTATGAAAAGTTTTAGGTAGGGGTAGTAGGCGGGCCATGGAGTAAAAGCAGACCTAAGAACAACTATATACGTTCCGGAGGTGACTGGGGTAGATCTGAGAGCGGCGGTGGGCAGGCTGAAAGCTAAAAACACCGCCCCGGGACCCGATGGCTTGCATGGCAAAGCCTGGGTCCTGGCCCTGGAGGCTCTCGGGCCTCGACTACTAGGGCTCCTAAGCGCATGCTTGGAGAGAGGCCAGTTCCCACTTCGTTGGAAGACGGGGAAGCTGGTCCTCTTTCAGAAGCCGGGGCGCCCTGCGGACTCTCCGTCCGCATTCCGGCCCATTGTGCTGCTCGACGAGGTGGGCAAGCTCTTTGAAAGAGTAATTGCAAACCGCCTCGTCGGGCACCTTGTGGGGACGGGGCCGTATCTTGCGGATCACCAGTATGGTTTCCGCAAGGGGCGCTCGACGGTGGACGCCATCATGCGCGTGAGAGCCCTTACGACGGGGGCTGCAGTGTCCAGGGGTGGGGTTGTCGTGGCGGTGTCTCTCGACATCGCTAACGCGTTTAACACCATGCCTTGGAGCTGCATCAGGGAGGCACTCCAATACCACCGGATGCCGACCTATCTTCGTCGTGTGGTCGGGGCATATCTGACGGACAGGGCCGTCATATACCCCGGTCGCTCTGGAGAGTGGAACCGGCGAGAGATGTCGTGCGGTGTCCCACAGGGATCGGTCTTGGGGCCGCTCCTGTGGGACATCGGGTACGACTGGGTGCTGCGCGCCGACCTCCCCAGCGGCGTCAGTGTAGTTTGTTACGCTGACGACACGCTCGTCCTGGCTCAGGGGGGTTCGCACCAGGCGGCGACCGACAATGTGACACGCGGGGTTGCGATAGTCGCGGAGAGGATCCGGCTACTGGGTCTCGAGGTGGCCTTGCACAAATCCGAGGCCATGGTCTTTCATGGCCGCGGAAACACGCCACCGTCGGGATCCCAGTTGACGGTAGGAGTGGTTCGCATCGGCGTCGGGTCGATGATGAAGTACCTGGGAATCGTCCTCGACAGCCGGTGGAACTTCGTCGAACACTTCCGACGTTTGGCTCCCAAGCGCGAGCGGACGGGGGCTGCTTTCAAGCGGCTCCTGCACAATCTGAAGGGGCCAAACGCCTCCTGCCGTAGGCTCTATGCCGGAGTCGTGCGGTCCATGGCCCTTTACGGGGCCCCAGTATGGGCGCGTTCTTTAGGGCGGCGCGCCGCCCACTACCTGAACGCGCCCCAAAAGGTGGTGGCCATACGGCTTATCCGGGGCTACCGCACGATCTCCGGCGAGGCAGCAAGCCTCCTTGCCGGACTGCCACCGTGGGATCTGGAGGCGATAGTCCTCGCGCGCCTGTTTGAGTGGCGCGCGGAGGCACTACACCGGGGGGAAAACCCGCTGCCGCGGCAAGCTGCCGCTCGGCGGGAAGACCTCCGGTGCGATCTCATGGTGGCATGGAGAGAGCGACTGTCGCAACCCCGTGCAGGGCACGCCACAATAGTGGCGGTAAGTCCCCTCTTTGAGGAGTGGCTGGAGAGGCGTCATGGCGTCCTCACCTACCGCCTGACAGGTCCTTACCGGACACGGAAGTTTCGGGAGGTTCCTGCACATCATCGGGCGGGAGGAAGCGCCCGGGTGTCACCATTGTGACGATCGCCCGGAGGACACGGTGGAGCACACCGTGGCGATCTGCCCAGCGTGGGCGGAGCACCGCCGTGCCCTCGTAGAGGCGATCGGCGGCGGCGATCTCTCGCATCCGGCCCTGGTTCAGGCCATGGTCCGGAGCGAGAGGGAATGGGAAGCGGTCACCACCTTCTGCGAAGCAGTAATGCTAGCAAAGGAGGTGGCCGGGCGTTTGAGGTAGAGAACATCTGCCCAACCCAGCCGCCGCGGGAGACGCCCCGGGCGCCGGGCACCGCGAGACGACTCCCGGCCACCGTAGATGCGGGCCTGTGGGCGGTGAGCAATAGGTAGTTCACCGTCCGTCCGTCGATTGACGACAGGCCGTGTCGACGGCGCGTTCGTGTTTCACGCGCGCCTCAAAGAGAGTCAGCAAAGCAGAGGGGCTTGCCAGAGCCTCCGCCTGCCGGGGTTGCGGGTTGTTCGAAAGAGATACCGCGGCCCCGGAACGTAAAGGGCAATATAATTAACATGGGTGGGTTTTAGTCAGTACAAGTCTGACATGTCCTGGGGAAGTCATTGGATGATTTCCTACCCAAAAAAAAGGGTAGTATAATTTAACATTAGAACATTAACAATTCGTAAAATACCTAGGTAATGTACTTATTATTTCGATTTAGCGTGACGAAATCAAGTATTAGATTTTAAGATGGAAGTGAAGCATAGGCGCACTTTGCGTTTAAGAAATGCAAGTTTTAATTATTATCTAAAAATTTATATTTTATTTATTACGGTCAGACAAGCGTTGGAGCGCGGGGCCCCCCAATGCGCGGGTCCCCTTAGCATTTGCTACTCTTGCTACGAGGCTAATCCGGCACTGCCACTTTCCTACCCAAAGATGGTTCAGACAGAAAATAATTCGATCTTGTGACAACTACAACATCGCCCAACGAAGATTATAGGATATCCAACTGGGACTTGGACTCCAAGCTTGCTTGACGCCTGTTTTATTCCTTTTCCAACCGGAACCATCGATTGGTTAAGCTCAAAAACTACATAAATTACGAAAACCTCTAATAATATTTGTATTTTACCCTGCCCAATATCAAGCAATACAAACATTCTAATAATGCTAAGCGATTGAATGAAAGTTATGCCAGCAGTCCAACACATTAATGTTCAGCCTTTAACATTTTAACAGAAATCTTCAATGCTACAGATTAAAACATAATAATAAAAACAGTTACGTAAAACTTAATTATCTCCGATCTTGATTTTGGATTGTGGATTGCCATCAGCAATATGCATGGTCATTCGTGACTTATTGCGCATTTTTCGTCAGTGTACCTAATATAGATAGAGTTTAAAATACATAAGTATAATATCAAACACATGTAGCAGATGGATGGCAACTATTCGTTTCCGACCTTCGTTCACCGCGCTCACATTCATAGCAGATCACCAGATGGGTACATACTACTTAATTATAGTAAGTAACACACATGGGTCTTCCAAAACATAGAGATTTTAATGTTAGTTTAGTAAATAACATTAAAACACCGCATTGGTAACGTCCACTGCCAAAGTCAACAAACACTAACTCACATAGGTTCTGTATACAACGTATAACAACGTAGAAGTTGCGTCACATGCAATTACACTACCTGGTGCACTCTTGACAGTCATTGTGAATATCACAATGGAACAAAACAGTGAGAAAATACGCAACTAATCCAAATAGATTTCCATGTGTGCTTAATACTTAATGAGACTAATATGAAATACCTACTTACCCACTAGATTTTGTAATTGGCAACGGTCTAGACTAGGCTGCCCGGAATGTCAAATGAGAAAATGAGTTTAAAAAAATACCACCCAAGTGCGAGTAGGACTTGCACAGCAGCACAGGTCCCGTAGCTATACCATCAACGGTTAACTAAAGGGTAAGGTCGAATCTATCCGACTTGACATTGCATCTGCTTTTTTTCATGTTTAAGGTGTATAGGTACGTATAGGTGTATACCCGTGACCTAGGGCCTTAGTCTGCTATTACAATAGTATCAGAATGGTCGATCACTGATCGCATAATGGTTGATTTCGACAAGTTTAGTATGTAGCAGATTACCAAACTTGTCAAAATTAACCATTATGCGATCAGTGATCGACCATTCTGACACTATTGTAATAGCAGACTAGGCCCCCTGGACTGAATATGAGTAACTAAGTTACCCGAAATAATCCGAATAATTTAGAAATATTGTGTCTAAAATTGCTTCATGTCCGTCGCTTTTAAGTGGAGCGTAAATTATATGTGTACTGTACTACACAATTCCTTAAATGGGCTTTACTCAACGTCTCTTATTATGAAAGGAACCTCTTAAATTTGTTTGTGCAATGTAATACAATATCGTAGTATCTCAGTAATCACTGCGTTAGATCCTTTCCCTGCTCGGTAAACTGATCGCCTTGTTTGCAACAGTGGGCGTGTGACAGATTTCGTAGTCGACAAGATTAGAAACAAGGTATTTTTAGAGTTCTTACATATTTTGATGTAAGTTATAACATAACCGCATAAGGGGAAGCTCAGATTACAACATTGGTCTTGATGATACCTAGTTGGTAGAAAGACGGTGAAAATTATCTGATGATGTAGCAGAAAGGTAGGTAGGCGAATTAAGGATGTCAGATTTTAGAATCGATGACTCATACTTCCTCCTTTAGTCTTGTGCCCATAACTCTTACCGGAACGGCCATACCAATCCGATCCAGCTTCCGGTATCTTGGGTCACTTGTTCAAGTAAACCAGTACGAATAGGGCACGCCACAATAGTGGCGGTTAGTCCCCTCTTTGAGGAGTGGCTGGAAAGGCACCATGGCGTCGTCACCTACTGCCTGACGTCCAGGTCCTCACAGGACACGGAAGTTTCGTGGGGTTCCTGCCCATTATCGGGCGGGAGGAAACGCCCGGGTGTCACCATTGTGACGACCGCCCGGAGGGCACGGTGGAGCACACAGTGGCGGTCTGCCAGAATGGTAAGCGGTCACCTCCTTCTGCGAAGCAGCCATGCTAGCGAAGGAGGTGGCCGGGCGTTTGGGGAGAGAACCTCAAACCAACCCAGCCGCCGCGGGAGACGCCCCGGGCGCCGCGAGACGACTCCCGTCTACCATAGATGCGGACCTGTGGACGGTCAGCAATGGGTAGCTCACCGTCCGTCCGTCTATTGACGACAGGCCGTGTCGACGGCGCGTTTATGTTCTACGCGCGCCTCAAAGAGATGCCAGCAAAGCAGAGGGGCTTGCCAGAGCCTCCGCCTGCCGGGGTTGCGGGTTGTTCGGAAGAAATACCGCGGCCCCGGTACATAAAGGGCAATAGAAGTTATTTGATGATTTCCCACCACAAAAAAAAAGCAGTACGGATGGCGAAGTAGATCGGGTCGTAACGAACCGGATCAACTCCAGATGGATGAAATGGCGATAAGTTACTAAAACAACCAGTGCGTGATAAGACCTATCGTACTGTATGGACCATAATAATGGGCTGTGAAGAAGATGGATAAAAACGATTACATATAGCAGAGATAAGAAAGTTGAGATGGACGTGCAAGTGAAGTGACAAGAATGGATAAAGTAAGGATTGAGTTTATTAATTAGAGGCAGTTTGAAAGATATGTTAGTATGTAGCTAAAAAAGTGTTATGAAACGAAAAAAGTGTGATATGAATGTTGATGGACGGAGAGAAAAAACCATGGATGGATTGTGTAAGGAATGATATAAAAGAGAAAGGAGTAAATTATGCCGTGACGTCTGACCAGATACGTTATGGATCTGGGGTCTAAATTAAAAAAAAAGTTGACGTGAGTCTGACTACGAATTTGAACAACCTGTCAGTTCAGATCAGTTTTGAAGCTTGGATTATTTTATCTTAAAATACAATTCATTTCGTAATTCTGCTGCTGATATAACTTCTACCTGTTCTGCTACATTGGTATCAAGTCAGAATAGACCTTGATGTTTTATGACCAATGACGTTTAACCTAGGGTGGAAAACTGGGAAAAAATTAACGAAGTCACCTATTATTATTTTTAACTACAAGTAGGCTATGCCTATTTGTAAACTGTATTGCAACAGAAACGACGCACACCCTGGGTCTACGGGCGATCATTATAAATTACCTAATTATATTGTCATCAAACTTATCCATGACCCGTTCGTTAGTGCGTATGCGTTTGGAGACAGAAGTTAACTATTTAGTCTGCTGAACAATTCGCTATTAACTGGACTCAGGTATTCAGGGCGCGTAGCTTCGACCGACCTCCGTAATTTTATACATAAGACACGCGGGAGGCCCTCCTCTTAATTTTGCACTATGACCTTCAACAGACTAAGATTTCTTCATTGTGGTTGAAAGGCATGATCTTCATTGAACGGTCTTTCGGACAGTAGCAGTACCTAATGGCTCTTGAAATTGTTTCGTTATGCTAATTCGACGCTGTTCAGGTAACAAAGAATATCAAATGTTAATCTTTCCGCACTCATTGCAATTTGTAAATACTAAACTGAGGTGGAGCAACTACATGATCTTCGTATTCAGCACTACGATTGTTAGTAAACCACCTAAAAATCTTATTAGCTTTAAATGCGAAGATACCGTAGCCTTCTTAATATTTAGGGTTCCGTTATTCAAAAAGAAAAAAACCGGTCAAGAGCGAGTCAGACTCGCGCACCGAGGGTTCCGTACAAACTTGCGACATAAACAATCATATTTTGACTGCGTAAACATAGAGGGTTGATTTTCACAGCACGAAGGGACCACAGACTTGACTTGTATATGGTTTGAATTTTAACTTGTCTTTACAGAGAGACGACAACAAGGTGATCCAATAAGTGTTCCGTTTTTTTTCCTTTTGAGTTACCTACGGAACCCTTAAAACGGAAACCATAAATATAGGATCACTTTTTGTCCGCTTGTCTGTCAAGACCCTTTATCTTGGGAAATCTGCAGATCCTTAGAGCTTGGAAAAAATCAACTATCTAAGACTATATAGGCAATCAAAAGATTTGATCCAAAGATAATCAAAATCTATAGGATACTTCCCGCTGACCTATGTATAATCATGAAATCTGGCAAGAAGCAATAACATAGAATAAGGGAAACACCGTTTTGTAGATGCATCAAAAAAATGTGATTACAAACCTAATTGCGTTTCTTATACTAGCTGCGAGTTGTCGACGTATGGGTACAACAGTTTGCTAACGGCCAAGTTAAGTTTGTAATAAATAATAAATAAAATAAAAAAGGTTTATTGCAAAAACTTGTACAACTTTTACAGTAAATATTACATTGGGACCTTCTATTAAGTAAAAGATATACCTACCTGTGCTCTAGGAGATCCCGCTCTCCAATAACATGATACAAAACAGTACAAGTGGTGCACAATAAAAGAGAGAGAAAAATCGAATTAAAAAGAAACAATAATTAAAAACTAAAATTAAACAAAATAAGACCAAATAACGTTTGTACATCAATACAGTTTATCTTTTCGTTAGAGTTCGTTAGTTTGCACGGAACCCTCGATGCGCGACTCAGACTCGCACTTCGCTGGTTTTTTAGGGTTCCGTAGTCAACTAGGAACCCTTATAGTTTCGCCATGTCTGTCTGTCCGTCCGTCCGTCCGTCCGTCCGTCCGTCCTCGCTTAATCTCTGTGACCGTGAGCACTAGAAAGCTGAAATTTGGTACCAATATGTATATCAATCACGCCGACAAAGTAGTAAAATAAAAATTTGAAAAAAAGGTTTTATTAGGGTAGCCACCCTATATGTAAAGTGGGAAGTGATTTTTTTTTTAATTTCAACCCTAACGTGTGATATATTGTTGGAAAGGTATTTAAAAATGAATAGGGGTTTACTGAAATCATTTTTTGATAATGTCAATAGTTTCGGAAATAATCGCTCCAAAAGTAAAAAACAATGTGTCCCCCCCCTCTAACTTTTGAACCATAAGTCTAAAAAATATGAAAAAAATCTGAAAAGTAGAACTTTATAAGGACTTTCTATGAAAATTATTTTGAACTTGATTGACACAACAGTTTTTGTACAAAAAAGACAAAAAGTTGTACAAAATAATTTCTGGACTAAGTTTGTAGTATAATCGTATATGTAAGCTTTTTTTGTAACTTTGTTTACATATTTTATTATCCTGAACGTATCTTTTTTCAAACAAAAAAAGAATTATTGAAATCGGTTCTCGCAATCCAAAATTACCACCAAAATTGCACGTGTTTGTATTAATTAGTAACCCAATTCCTGGAGAGATGGCGCTGTAGGTACTTATTACATTGGATCGGGTATTACCGAATTGTTCGGTTGGCCTCATAACTGGGAACATTTATTGTGACGGACGGGAAACTACGGAACCCTACACTGAGCGTGTCCCGACACGCTCTTGACCGGTTTTTTTTAATGTGAAGGTCCCAGTTGGCAACCTGTTAATCTACGATACAAAAACAAATTACGCTATACATTATGTATCCGCATATACTTACTTACGCTGTATGGTCATGACTTCATGAGTTGATCGCTTTTATCCGTTAAATTGTTTTATGATCGATACCACTTAGCTAATTAAAATGTAGATTCAGTACCTGACGAGTCACGATTTCACGATAACGAAGGTTTTAAACTCTAATTAGGTTCGTAAAACATGATAAACCCTTCTCCAGTTCTCCCATTTTCAAATGTCTGATGGTCAATGGTAGACACCCAAGTAACACAAAAGTAAAGTGCTGTATATGTCTCAGGGATATGATAAAAACAGGGAATTGGCCAAATCCTTACGAGATCTGATCAAATCACGCTGTCTCTGTAGATACGACGAAGGCATGGTCTACGTAGTAGCTATTTAGTAATCTGTAGCATGGTTGGTGCAGTGGTTGAGCATCGACTGCTCGCAAGAAACTGTCGCGGATTCGATCCCCGCACGGAACAAATATTTGAATGACCTACAGGTAGTTGTTTCGGGTCTGGCTGTTTGTGTATGTGAGTTATATGTTTGTGAACGCACCCACGATACAGGTGAAATTCCTAGTGTTTTAATATGGGAACAAATAAAATAGCTGTTACCTGAATAACTAACTAATTACGTTATATCAGCATCAGAAGAGCATTATTAACAATCGCTCCAGGAGCTGAACATTGACTGATGTTATTAGAGTGTGTGTTACCTTTTATACACCATAATGGCTGATTCACTGAGTCCTTATAGTCGATGTCACCTATTATAAAAAAAATAGATATCAAATCCTAAGTTTGTCTGTTTTTAGTTTGTTTGTTAGGTCTTCACGCCTAAATGGCCAAACCGATTTTGATCAATTTTGGTACAGAGATAGGTGGGGAGACGGACATAGGGTATTTTTTAAGTGAGGAAAGGGGGAGAAAGATAGAAGAAAGGGGAGAGAAATATATTTTCTGTTTTACCATCACGTGGGATAATGTTAGCGTTAGCCCAAAGCAACTATAGGTACCACGCGGACAAAGTCGCGGGCGGAGGCTAGTTATTTATAACTAGCTGTTCCCCACGGTTTCACCCGCGCTGCTCAGCACCTGTTGGTCGTAGCGTGATGTTATATAGCCTATAGCCTTCCTCAAGAAATGGACTATCCAACACTAAAAGAATTTTCCAATTCCAACCAGTAGTCCCTGAGATTAGCGCGTTCAAACAAACAAACAAACAAACAAACTCTTCAGCTTTATAATATTAGTATAGATTTGATAATTAGCTGTTACCGTAAATCATTACATTTTGAATTCAAATCCTGTTATTATTTTCATTGACCAAACAAACATAATTTGTTAAAATAATTATGTTATATGGTTATTTTCATCATCGAGAACCATTCATCCGTTTTCGTAATATTTCTCGTTTTGGTTTTTACTATTTATCAATTTCGAAAAAGGTAGATATAATTATCAACTTTGTAAATTTATTAAAGCTCAGGCTTTTAACAGTTTGCTCATTGCGAAATGAAACCTACGAAGCTCTGAAAAAAGTAAATCTTCAATATCTTATTTATGTGCATTAGGAGATATTTTAATTTTGACGGGCCTGTTGGTCTAGTGGCTAGTAGCCCTGACTGCTGAGCCAGAGCACGATTGTTTGTTCTGTGTCTGGGTGTGATTTATCTATAATATAAAATATCTAAAAAAATAAATAAATATCTTGGGACAACTCACACACGGCTATCTGATCCCAAGCTAAGCAGAGCTTGTGTTCTGGTAACCAGACAACTGATATACATACTTATATAATTTATAAATACATACATATTATAGATAAATCACACCCAGACACAGAACAAACAATCATGCTCATCACACAAAGTTTGTCCTGGGTGGGAATCGAACCCACGACCTCCGGCTCAGCAGTCAGGGCCACTAACCACTGGACCAACAGGCCCGTCGATATGTATATATACATATGTATGTATTTATAAATTATATAAGTATGTATATCAGTTGTCTGGTTACCATAACACAAGCTCTGCTTAGCTTGGGATCAGATAGCCGTGTGTGAGTTGTCCCAAGATATTTATTTATTTATAAATTGCCGACGTTGGTACAAGTATTCAGCTTTAACTATAGGATCATAGTTTACTTGTGAGCTAATTTATAACAGTTTGCTGTAATTTTGCATCATATATATGCCCTTAGTGCTCATGAGGGCTATATGTATAAGTGCTGTTATAAAATTGCGTGTGACAAGCTGATTACACTAAGTTCAGCTATGTTCAGTAAGACGCATTATAGCATAGTTAAATAACTGATTGCACTTCAGGTAGCTCACACATTCTTCCTAAAATACAAACTGTCTAAGGGTACACTTTTATTCAATTCAGAATATAGCTTAGTTTACAAAAACACTCACTTTAAAAATACGAATCATTGCTGAATACTGTTTCTTACCTATATTAACGCTTGCAACATTACAGAGTTGTCTCCATGACGCATTACAGCGTTATTATAGCAAGAAAAGCGTCATTTTCAGCAATTTCAGCCATTGCAATGCAAGTATAATGTACTCTTCATAATAAATGCTAAACTTACCGATGTTACTTTTGTGTATTATGTGTATATTGCTAAGGTAGTTTATGAGTTATCTTCTAAATATCTTAGAAATGAAAAGATAACTAAAAAGGCTGAAACAAAAAAAAACACTAAATCTTCACTTACATTTACTTCCGGAAGTCTGTGCCAAAAAATCAATGTTTCAAACAAAAGTCAATATATTTTCCGGCTTTTTCGTATATTTTTGAAAGTTCGGTTTATTTTTGCTTTATAATCGTATACCTACCAATTACCTACATCAAAAATAATTAATTGGTTTATTGAATTCTAAAGTAATTTAATACACTTGAAATGACTGGGTAGTTAAATAGAGGTATTTAGGGTAGGGTTATTGCAATTCCAATTCGTGACTTTAGGCAATATACTAATTAGTAGGTAGGTACGTACAGTACAGTACGTCCACTATGATTCGTATGAAACTGTTATTGAATGATCGCCGAAATCGCAACCATCCTGCAATTCGTTGCATAAGCTTTGCCTTTTACTCGGATGTAACTCCGTGAGTCGAGAGTTCGAGACATATGGATAGTGAGGCGTTACGGATTCACTCTAATGATTGTACGTAATGATGACTTATAGTTATGACTGTGACCTTGTTATTTTTAATTAAATAAATAATGTAGTAAGGTAAGTTTTTTTTTCTGATTGGAAGTCATCAAATAACTTCCTCCGCTCTGGGCGGAGCGGGGGGAAGTGTCAAACTTGTACTGGCTAAAACCCACCCATGTTCCTTCTATTGCCCCTAACGTTCCGGGTCCGCGGTATCTCTTTCGAACAACCCGCAACCCCGGCAGTCGGAGGCCCTGACAGGACCCTCTGCTTTGCTGACATCTCTTTGAGGCGCGCCTGGAACACTAACGCGCCGTCTCGACACGGCCTGTCGTCATTAAACTGACAGACGGTGAGCTACCCATTGCTCACCGTCCACAGTACACTACGGTGGCTAGGAGTCGTCTCGCGGCGCTCGACGTCCCATTATTACCCATTAGGTATATTGTTTCTAAGTATTCTACTTACTGCTGTTTGCAAATAAAAATATAACTAGGGTGATATGATATCTAATATTATTTTTTGTATATTTTAAAATAAAATAAACACATAATTAATTGATATCGACATATCGATGACCTCTCAGTGCAGAATGAATGCATCTGATTATAATAAAAAGCTACCTCAAATAATTTTGTTTTGGTAAGAAAATGCAAATATTAGCATATATTATAAAATTTGCATTTTTATTACCAAATATTATTTTAACGGGACAAATAATATTAGGATATTACAAAATTGATACATCAGAACTATATTTCATTTACTTACCTGCTTTAAATCATAAAATAATTTTGTATTGTGCAATCTCCATGACGAGTATTAAAAAAAACCGGCCAAGAGCGTGTCGGGCCACGCTCAGTGTAGGGTTCCGTAGTTTCCCGTCCGTCACAATAAGTGTTCCCAGTTATGAGGCCAACCGAACAATTCGGTAATACCCGATCCAATGTAATACTAATAAGTACCTACAGCGCCATCTCTCGGGGAATTGGGTTACTAATTAATACAAAGACGTGCAATTTCGGTGGTAATTTTGGATTGCGAGAACCGATTTTAATAATTCTTTTTTTGTTTGAAAAAAGATACGTTCAGGATAATAAAATATGTAAACAAAGTTACAAAAAAGCTTGCATATACGATTATACTACAAACTTAGTCCAGAAATTATTTTGTACAACTTTTTGTCTTTTTTGTACAAAAACTGTTGTGTCAATCAAGTTCAAAATAATTTTCATAAGTCTTTATAAAGTTCTACTTTTCAGATTTTTTTCATATTTTCTAAACTTATGGTTCAAAAGTTAGAGGGGGGGGGACACATTGTTTTTAACTTTTTTAGCGATTATTTCCGAAATTAATGACATTATCAAAAAATGATCTTAGTAAACCCCTATTCATTTTTAAATACCTTTCCAACAATATATCACACGTTAGGTTTGAAATTAAAAAAAAAATCACTTCCCACTTTACATATGGGGTGGCTACCCTAATAAAACATTTTTTTCAAATTTTTATTTTACCACTTTGTCGGCGTGATTGATATACATATTGGTACCAAATTTCAGCTTTCTAGTGCTAACGGTCACAGAGATTAAGCGAGGACATGACAGACATGGCGAAACTATAAGGGTTCCTAGTTGACTACGGAACCCTAAAAAATGACTAGAATAAATGATAATAGTCACATAGTATTAGAAAATGGGCTAATTTTAGCATAAACCAAACCGCCTACGCTCCTAAGGGTTACTTAGTTATAAGCGATGGATAAATTTAAGAGATGTGTACCTAAGTAAGTGCAAAGTTTGTAGTTGTTTGTATAACTACGGTAATAACACACTCGAAGCGGGATTGCATTTCGCACCCTGGTCAAATTGTCAATAGACATTTTGATTCCCTACCCTACCCTTGGTAGTCCTGTCACTAACATAAAAGGCTCAAAGTCTAATTTTCATTTATTTTCACGAATCACAAATCATTCACGAATTTATAATATGTTTATGAATTCAATATTTCTTTACTTAAACTAACCCATCCATCTTTGTGCTAACTAATTATTAAGTATCGAATTATACAAAACGAAGCTAATTCAATAGTGAGGTTATTGCGAAATCTACTACAAGACATTTAGATTGCCACACATTGTTGAGAACCTTATGTACATAATAAAATTAATGTTTACACAGTTCTGCGGCCTTCTCACCGTAATAATCTCATCTAACTCATCTCGATCTCGATGGATTTTAAAGTTTACTTGCATTGGGTACAATTACGAACCATTTCCGAATCCGTCCTTCCTCAACGTATATTTATGAGCAATTACTTGACTGAAGTGTGTTGGTTTTTTAATTGATGTTATTTGATTTATGAGCACGTTTTATCAGCGATTTTTTTTTACCCAAGCCTTAGATGTCCCTGCACTAATCACGATTTTCAATGCATAATTATAAACCATGAACGTCTAGAGTATGAGCCTATGCGGAACAAACACACGAATAATAAAAGACCTCACACGTACACGTAGGTGCCCATCTTCGTGTAACCTTTCAAGGCTGCGAAATAGATCTAGCCTTTTGAGCGCCTTTACTTAAAGTGACGTCTACGCTGCCAGCTTACACCCATCATCGACGTAGTAGAACTGGTAACTGTTTGACCCAGCAAAAAAGTAAGAAGCTAAGATTGTGGTGCCAGCAGTGACACGAAGAACAAGAGTAAATGATCTGTACCCTGTCCTACCTACCTAAGCATCTGAAACTAAATTACGTAGGTAATTCGGCTAGAATATTAAAAGCAACTTAGCTTATTTTTTACCGATGCCAGTCTATTTGTTACATTGTCCATATGTAGGTACCTACTCGTATCATAAATAAATAACAAAGCACAAATAGCAAGCCAAGTACTGTTTTCACGATCGAATTAAATTGTAAAATTACAGGTTTAGCTTTATGCGGTTCTTGGTTCTGGGTTTAAGCAAATACGCTGTTAATTAGCCCCCGTGCCAACACGAATTTTTGCGGGCTTTTTCTTAGCATATAACAAATTTAAAGAAAATTGTAAAAAGAACATGTGTAATTGATAATGACGGGCCTGTTGGTCTAGTAGTTAGTGGCCCTGACTGCTGAGCCGGAGGTCGTGGGTTCGATTCCCACCCAGGACAAACTTTGTGTGATGAGCATGATTGTTTGTTCTGTGTCTGGGTGTGATTTATCTATAATATGTATGTATTTATAAATTATATAAGTATGTATATCAGTTGTCTGGTTACCATAACACAAGCTCTGCTTAGCTTGGGATCAGATAGCCGTGTGTGAGTTGTCCCAAGATATTTATTATTTATTTATTTTAATTGTCGCCATTTAATGTGGTCAGTCAGATTTCTTGGCGATGATGACGATGACGATGAGGCGAGACCACTTTGGTTCTGCTTAACCTTGAATCGTCTAAGCACGTTGCTGGAGGATTTAGATCTGGGCTATCGATTGAAGAGAGGTGGTTAGGTTATATCTCATCTCCTTTACATTGATGACCTGAAACTCTTTGCACCCAATGATAACTGATAGATCTACTAAAGGCTATTGAAACCTTCAGTAGCTCCATCAGGATGGAATCTGGTGTGGTTGACTTGTTGAGTTGTGGTTGAATGTGCGGTGACGCATGTAAAGCGAGGGGAAATAGTGATATCTGTGGGAACCCGGCTCTCGGATTCCATGAACCTTAAATCCCTCTCAGCAACCGAATCCCACAAGTATTTGGGTATGTCGGAGCGCTGGACATCAATGTTGCTGACATAAAGTAATCGTTGAAGCAGTGCTGTTTTGGCCGCCTGAGTAAATTATTGAATAGTCTTTTATCAGGCGGAAACAAGGTGCGTACTCTTTTAGCGTACCCAAATGAACTAAAACGGAACTAGACGCCCGCCCTGAATAGGAATGTCCGTACATTGTTGACGGCATATCGAACGCATCACCCACGTTCTTCGGTTATGAGACGGTATATTATATGTATACCGAGGAGTTGTGGAGGTCGGGGATTTTTAGACTCTCTACAACCGTGAGATATGCAACCTCAGGGAATATTTCCTAGAAGCCGACGTGGGGATGCATCATAAATGTGGTTGCGGTGAACAAGGGCTTCACCCTACTCTCATTGGCTAAAGAGAACTGGCGCAAACCTGTAGTGCATGATAATAACGACCGCAGCGAGGTATGGCAGAGTAAAGAGAGTAATTATTATAAAGTTATGATGACGAAGAACTACCGGAAATTTATTGTGAAGGGTGGACGTTTGAAATATGATGGGCATGCTACCGTCTGGGTGAATCAATTCGTGATTGCCTGACCCAGTTCTCCTAGTTCTCCATCCATCATCACTGACAAGACTATTGTGACCAATAAGCCTATATATATATTTTTATTATTAGTTTGTGTATATTTATAGGTTGTATATATTTAGTAATTAATTTAATTATAATAAGCCTTATACATATAGTGGTGACAATTGCGACCAATAAGCCTGATATAGTGGTGGTGGCAGCACGCAGTGATTGTTAACATAACGGTCACGCATGACGAGAATCTCGTGAAAGCCGTGAAAGATGAGCTAATACAAATACAAATGCAATCTAAAAAAGAAAATTGTCACCTTAGACAAATACTCCATTTCCAATAGTTTTTTGACTGGATTTTGTAAATTCGTTTGGTGTACAGGATGTTCTTTATTCACATTTGTGTCGGTCCGATTCTTCAATCATAATATTTTTTTCTTACTTATAAGGAATTGCGTTTTAGACATTATGCTTGATTAGGTAGGTACCGAGAAATACTCAAAACATACTTTAAGCATTTGTTTCCTTAAAAAATAATCAAAGCTACCTTCTTATCATTAAATCTTCGTGGCTTTGCTTGGTTGCTAATGTGTCTGTCTGCAATTACTACATCACAGGCAGTTGAGTGCAAATTGCAATGTTTCGCGACTGAGCGCAATATTCATTTATAATGTTTATCATTGTGTGCATGTTGCGAGATGAAGGCATACAATAATGTGATGATAAATCACAGTATCACGCGTGTGATCTACATAACCGACTAATAGTGCAGGCCCGCAAAAAAGAAATTATAAGTACGACTTACCATATGAAATTCTAATAACACATTGATTTGCAAATTACTAATACTCCCACCGTGAAATCTCATATCTTTTTCTCATGTTATCATCTTCTTTGCTCAGTGCACTCTCTTTTCTTAATTCTATTATTTGACTCTGAAAAGTAAATAAATTAAAACCTTTCTAAGAGATTATTAGATATATAATGAATTATGTAGAACCTATGTTCTTAGTTACCAAATGAAAGGCACAAAACCTGAAAAAAGTGGCACTCCTAAATTCTGGTGACGCTTTTTAGTATTATAATAATAGCCTATGTTGTGTTTAACACCCCTTTTACATTAGCTTAAAAGATAGATACTTGGCAGGTAATTATAGCTCGCAAGTAAATAATGTTCGGATATAAATTGCATTGAGTTTTAGCACTTAAAGCTATGTCGCTAGATAGATGCGTACCTATGTGAAGTGAAGGTAACATTTGAAATATAGGTACCTGTTAAATAACCTAAGCATATTCATACGTTACTTTAGTTATTTATTGGCATTTATTTCAAGAGAGAATAAAATATTTACAGACAAACAAAATACAAAAGCTCAAATGTCAACAATTTATCAAAAAAAATCGAGGTCAGGACTACCTGCAAAAATACAGCTTCAAGAACTTTTCGTTTTAATATCGAATTCAAATGCATCATCACATCACCAAACTATTATTAAGGTTGTAGTTGAGATTTTTAACCTTGCGTTGCATACCTTCTAAATTAATTTACTCACCAACGATAAATGTTGTTATTGATTTTACAATAATATATTCTAATAACACATCTTTTATGCTAATAAATAAATAATAATACCTAGGTAAATCAATAATATTTATGTTTGGAAATGTTTTAATTTACATAATGAAAAAAAAACCATATACGTCTTTACGTAAAGATTGTTGCTGACCTAGTTCCATTTTGTTCATAAGTTCATCATTATCCCACCAGATGCAGATGAAAACCTAAGTCCCTAATTTTAAATAGCAACCGCCTATCTGACCTCCATAACCCAAGTTACTGGGGCAACACCTGTAGACCGAGTTCCTGGTCTCCGGACGAGGGGTGAACATAGAAAAGATTTTGAGAAATTGCATTTGAAAACCAACAAAAAGTAGTAAGTACTTAGTGCTTCAAATTACATCATATAGATATCAGAAAAAAAAAAACTATAACTAAAACATAGTAGTATCTGCCAGCTACTAATGAGTGGATACGTAATTAAAATGTTTGATAGTGACCTGTCCGATCTAGGTTTATTCAAACCTGTGTTTCAAACCGTCACTTTACATTGCACGACTACATTATGTATGATAGTATAAAATTGTAGAAACAAAATTAAAAAAAAAAAAACGGGTTCCGTACAAACTTGTATGTGATGATAATGAAAGTAAACAACATATCTCTTACAAAAAGATAAACTGTATTCGTTTCCTCCACGCGCTCTTGAGTTAAAGGGTCTTGACAGAAAAACTGACAGTAACGTGGTTCTTTAAGGGTTTCGTTTTATTCCTTTGAGATACGGAACCCTTAAAACAATATGTATTTAATTTGATACGACATATTATTATAATAAAACAACAATTTTTAGAAGATTTTCTGTCTGTGTTGAATATAGCTAATATATTATTTATCTAAATTTTTCATAAAATAAACGAGGAGAAGTTATGATCAGACACACACGTACATGTCTAGTGTGAGGCTTTACGTAATTTACATTAGTTTGCACCTTTCTTCTCTTGTCATAGGGAATTGTGGAGAGCCAGAAGAAGTAAGTGTTGTATCACTGGCTGGTGTCCGCAACTTCACGCGCATACTTTAGCTTGGGGGTGGGAATATCATTCGAACCACTTCAGCTCCCGGAGAAACGCCAGCAACGTTGGTTACAGATGTCCTACGTTACAGTTAGAGCAATGATAGTCTAGTTGTGTGACCGTCGGTCTGCTAAGTCATAGATCTCGAGTTCGAACCCCAGACACTTTGATTTTTCAAGTGCGTATTTTATTATTATACGTCTGACAGATCTCGACGGCATGTTTAGCTAAGTCAGATGTTAGGCGTCTTTCTCTATGGAGGCTCGGCATATAGGAACTGGGCTGTACCTATGTTACTCCTTTGACAAAGAGATATCCTTACTAATATTATAAAAGGATAATATAAATAATAAAGTTTAAATTAGAGGGATCGAGGATCCGATCTCTGTCCTTAATACCAGGTAAAAATTCAAAAACTGACTCTGATAAGTGACTACTGGAAAATATACAACACTGTCCTGGGGATTGAACCCAGAACCCAATAAGAAATTCGATTGCTCGTAAGTAATGTTAGCCACTAGCCACAGACGTGTTTAAAATGTTCGAATAATTTCGGAAGTAACATTTTGATTATTACGGCACCATTTCATGCGGTTTACTTTCAAATTAGAAATATTTTAAATCACGCCCAGTCTAAGAAACTAGAACACGTTACATTTTTCAGAAGAAGGAGCATTTTATTATGAAATGTCCTCTTATCGAACTTATTACTACCCTACCTAGTTGTTTACGTTGTACCTACTTACCCTATTATTTTGGCCCGCAGGTAGTTAAGGTACGCAGTTTAAACACTGGAAGTAGCTTAGATGTTGTAAATGCACTACTTACCAATGACAATTTGATGTCCATTACTAAATCCAATATTAAAGACTTTAAAACGACGGGCTCATTAGAATATCTTTGGTTTTTGAGTAGGACACCACAATAACAGGAGTACGTCGAGTACGACTAGGCATCACTTTAATGGTATCGTGTAAGTGACGAAGGCTCTTTTCTACTCCTTCTCTCCGTACTATTTTCAGCGGCCTAGCAAATCAAAGCAGTGCGTAGCCTATATTGTAGTCCCTAGTAACTACGTCACGTAGATGCATTCAAATTCATTTGACACTGGACCCTTCTAGTATTGCAATTATGCAAAGTAAGTTTTGGGACCCATTGTGTTTGTAGGAATCTGATCAATCAATCTTTATATCAATAATAGCTGTGCCCAGCAGTTTTACCTGCTGCTTAGGTTCCTTTCTGAAGAGCCACCCTTATCACTAAGTGGTACGAAAAATATTTTAGGACGGATTTTCAGAAATACCCTATTTACATATAAAATTTAATAAAAATCGGTCAAGACGTTTCTGAGGAGTATGGCAACTAAAACTGTGACACGAGAATTTCGAATTTCGAGAAATCGAGTACCTATAAGAAGAAAGAAGACGTCTCCTCAATTCTACGCAAAGTCCCCTCAGCCTAGGCAGGGCAGCAATACACTACACATCCTGAAATCAGAAATCCTACGACGTTATTATATAATAAGGTCCTTGGAATACTAAGTGACCTAATCACCTAAAAATGAGCACGTCTGTAAAGCTCCGCGGGATATAGATTAATATGAGTAATCGCAAGTCCGGCAAATGGACGCAGGGACAATGGGTTGCATCACTGACGGCCGTAGAGCAGCTTCCGTTCGCCTCTTCACGGCGCGCAGCGCTGGCGGCCGCGAGGGCACCCGAGTGGGAGATGCTACATCACATATATAATGCGATAACAACGACCCCTCAGCAAGCAGTGTGCTCTCAGCTTCGTCATGAAGGTAATATTTCATTTAGCAATTTTACCATTTAGAAGCTGTGTCTAAATTTAAAAAAAGTGATTCAAAAATTTGTAAATTATTTTAAGGACCTCAGTCAGTGTTAATTTAAAAGGACCTTAGTCAGCCCTGTCCCCTATAGTCACTATGAAAATTGAGGGACAACAAAGTGTCAAAATATCTTAGCTAAGACTAAAGTAATGAATTGGTTAAATGGCTAAAAGTGTTAAGTATCGCTTTTCGTCTTTCATTTTGGGTACTCGTATAAGTTACGAGTACAATAACTGCAATTAGGGTCTAGCTAGGTCCACGAGTCCTGCTCAAAATTTCTCGATAGGTATCTATTTGAAAACGTAGCTGTAATACTTATCTATTTCAATACAAATGAAGTCATAAGCCACCATCTAAAAATACTAGACAAATTAATAAAGATGACCGACTTTATTATGCTTTATTACATATTGCGTAAAAATCTTTCCTCCTTTCATTCCACTGTGACCTCTTATAGCACTTTCAATTTTTTTCTCATCATTATTTTGAGATCAGTTTAATGTTATTGTGCTAACTCGTGCTTGTTTAGTAAAAGGAATGTTACGTAGACCTAAATTTCAAACATAGCTAGCATCTGTGCTTATCTCTAATCAATTAACGATCATCTAACGACTGATCTTGCTGTCGGTTATAAAAAGATGAAAGTCAGCTTCGTGACTACAGAAGCCACTGACTGAAACTTTTGACGGTAAATCTAATGTTGAGTGGCCGTTTCCAGGTGTTCGTCTGTCTATTAGCGTTAGCCGTAGTCGCGGCCAAGGCCGGCTACATCAGTAGCGGTGGTTGGTCTGGCGGCGGTGGTGGCGGCGGCGGCGGTTGGTCCGGCGGCGGCGGTAGCAGCGGCTGGTCAAGCGGCGGCGGCGGCGGCTACGGTGGTGGCGGTGGCGGCGGCGGCTGGAAGCTCGGCGGAGGAGGTGGAGGCGGCGGTGGTAGCGGTGGACGTGAGTAACTCTTACTGTTCCTAGTTCCTCTATGACATTTCCAGCCTTTCGATTGGATGCAGGTTAGTTCGAAGGAGAAACCATGGCCCTGGAACGCAAAATGCCAAAAAAGGATCATGGATTTAGTCAGTACAAGTCTTGACACTCCCTTCCTTTGTGATTTTCCATCCAAAAAAAGCTTTCCGATTGACAGTTTAACTACTGTGAAGTAAATAAGTGATCAGGTCATTCAATGTTAAAAAAAAAAACTTAATCAACTTAAAGGGTGACTTAACAACAGCCAATTTTTCATCTACCAGTATTCTATGGTTTTTAATAGGATAAGATTGAATGCCACTTGTACCTAAGTCTCGACATTCTTAAGAACAATTTCACAAGATTACTAACCGAAGTGAAGTTTTTGCCAAAAGTAAGTCATTATGAGGTGAGAAATAAAAGAATTACATAGGGACAAGGTCGACTATACCTACCAGCTAGTCCAAGGTCCTCATCCAAATCCATTGTGTACATAGTTTTAAAGATCACACAGACATACCCGAAACGAGACTTTGGTTGATTTTAAATATAAGTATAAAGATTATCATTTTATCTAACTAATATTTCAAATTTTGTGTGCACAGAGGTGAAGATCATCAAGATCATCACTACCGGAGGAGGTGGTGGTGGAGGCTACGGTAAGCCCTTTTATTTTACTCCTTATTTTCTTTCATTTTCTGTGAACAAGTTTTAGTTGTAAATCGTTATAAACCTTTTCTATGACTTGGTATTAAGTTTCCGCTTATTGGTTCCTACTTATAGAGTACTATTTATTCTGTGCTTAAAATTCGATTGCTCCATACTACCGGTCTACTACCTAAGACTAGGCACTCTATGTACCTACTTGGATTACGATGCATATTTATTTATACACTGCAGCTCATATAAAACTCACGTTCTACTGACCTCGTAACAAAGAAGTCACGACATGTCGATGAACCTTATAATACTACTCGTCGACTCGTCATATAGCACAGAGAACTTTGATCCTAACTTTTTAGTGATCTTAAATAAATTTGCTATTTGGTGGAAGTAATACTGTAATACACACATTGAAGCACTGGAGTATAAATGGATAATTAATTATTATTTCACAATCTATATAACTACAAATAGGTGTAAATAGCTATAGCCCACAAGCTACGCCAACAAATTAAAATCTACATACAAAATCTACTTGGAGGTCAATTCAAGACATCGCCAATAGTTAGGGTCATCCATTCGCTCAGCGGCAACCATTACGAATTTCGCAATAACTGCATTCAACGGGCCTAAGTCTGCTATTACAATAGTGTCACAATGGTCGATCACTGATCGCATAATGGTTGATTTTGACAAGTTCGGTAATCTACTAATACACTGGCGTCATTATGACATTCCACTGGTCAGTCACTGACAGTCCATTGAAAGAAATTGCTTAGAATGGTAATCTCGTACATAATGATAAACGAATGACTGACGCTTGCGGTAATCTGCTAAAATTTTGACAGTTCCTTTGATCATTGATCTACCATTACAAAGTCATTGTGCAGTCATTGCTTTTAGTAGCTCGGTTTGACAAAAAGTGTTTGCTATCCATCGTGTTTGTGAAGTATTGATTGGAGAAATATGTTCACGAAGAGCTAAAGAATGTTTATTAAAGATATTCATGCCCTATAAAGTGGATTTACGTGTCCGAAAACCACATTTTTCATGATTTTTAGCGTCGACCTACACTGCCATCAAAATTGCGATGATCGTAATTTACGGTCTTGGACTTTACAAGCGTCTTGCTCAATAACTTAAGAACTTCTAATGACGTTTACATAAGAGTTTTTAATTCTATTATCTTAATTGATGCACACCCATATTATTTTTTAACCAGAAAATAAAATATTTATAAAAATAATGAGGAGGTGGTCCATCATCATTTTCCTGCCCTTGTCCCATTCTATTTGGGGTCGGCGCAACACGTTTTCTTCTTCCATTCTCCCCTATCAGACGTCATGGCATCATTTACTCCTTTCTCCTTCATATCATTCCTTACGCAATCCATCCATCTTTTCTTTGGCCTTCCTCTCGCTCTCCGTCCATCAACATTCAGATCCATTACTCTTTTAGTCACATGTCCTTCATCCCTCCTCATTACATGTCCATACCAAGACAAACAACTCCCTTTCATCTTTTCTGTAACAGGCGCAACTTTCAAACTTCCTCGAATATATTCATTCCTGACTTTATCCATTCTTGTCACTCCACACATCCATCTCAACATTCTCATCTCCGCTACATGCCCAGCATTCTGACCCATACAGTACAACAGGTCTAATCACGGACTTATATATTTTCCCCTTTAACTTGAGGGGCATCCGTGGGTCACAAGTTGTTCCAGTGACCTGTCGCCATTTCATCCATCCTGCGTTGATCCGGTGCGTTACGTGGAGGTGGTGTGACTTAAATATTCGACCCCTTTCAGGGCCAGTACAGTACCGAGCCAGCGGAGGTTTGAATGTCAAGTACCTGAAGGGGTCCGTATATAAAATGTACTCTGTGGTCTGTACAGAACTATATGGTTAACGTTAGATGCTTACTGACGTTAATATCACATTTGACTGTGACAGCTAAAACATTATTGAGTTGTTTTACAAAAATTGTGTTACTCATAAAGAGGAATGCCAAGCCGCCATAGTGACTTAAAACCCTGAGTGCCCACAAGCAACATTGAATGTTGATATTAGTATGCCCCCCAAATAATATAGTAATAAAAGAAAATTAATTGAAAATTATTGAAAAACATTGGAGTTTCCAAACTATAAGGTTATTTTTATGTGCCATACACAAGTATTGAAAACTCTTCCTACATAAAATATAAAAGCTAAATATATACTACTTCAATATTACAGATAGTTGAAAATAAAACAATAATAATGTATTAATAGAAAACATTTAATTCATCATAAACTAAAACATTGTCAAAAATTGAGTATCACACAGACAGGCTGCAAAAAAAAAGTTATATAATGTTAGCCTTTTAACATTTTAGAGCAATCTTACTGCATTCAATTGGATTCTAAAAATAGTATAGTTTGTTATCTTAACCTGGTTGTGCTGCAATTTGATATGCAATCACATTCCTTATTTGGTTTACCGTTGTGGTATATCAATGTTCAGGAAATATGCCCTTTGCCTTAGAAGAGAGGTGCCACAGCTAATAGAGATATGAATGTGGACAACAATAACAAAATGTGGACTGTTGAGTGTTGACTTGTTCCCTGACTGATTTTATTCCTGCTTTGGTCCAACATGCATGTCACACCAAACTATCACTGTCTTGTAACTGACTGGAAAAGAAAAAACAATATTATGTATTTATTTGCAAGGTATCGTAGTTTGAATCATATTTGCATATTATCATTACAGTTGTAGACTTGTTATAGTTAAGTACCTGTTGATGTCCACAGTCCAACCCATGTTTTTACGAGAGATCAAACTTCGACAATTTCCAAAAGGTTTCTTTGCAATCTTGATATGTTAAAAATTACAATTTATTTACACAGCGTACATATCCACTTGCAACAGTTCGCAGTGAAGAACTCGAATCAGATTGTTTGCCGGGTCTTAGATAGGTGCTGACATCAAATCCATGTTATCGTGGGAGTTGTCATTATCAGCAAGAGCGGAATCCATATTCAAGCCGTGGTCGTCAGGTATAGGATAATCACCAGAGTCAGTATTCATGGTCAAAAACGGCGATTTTAATAGAAAACGAAGCTCACTGTGATGCAAATGTAAACAAAGCTATGAAATGACATTTCTAATATTGTCAACTGACAAATTTCAGTGTTGGATTTGTTAGGATGCATTATGTAGATCATTTTAAAATCATCATTTTATATTTTTTAAGTTGACTAAACGTGTTAACATAAAATGCATCGGGACAGGAAAAATATATTAAATAAAATCTGGCTTAAATAAACGTTTAAATTGTTGTAGTAGTTTTTCGAAAATCATTTCTACCAACGGGTTTTATAATAATGGCAATACTACAATGTCATTCTGCTACGATTCCATTACGAGACCACTGGCCGACCAATGATCGACCATTGTAATTTAGCAGATTACGAACTTTTAGCACAATGACAGTGGGATCGTGTTGGAATGACTAAGTTTTATAAAATAGCAGACTTGAGGCCCTGGACATTAGTTAGTCTGTTGAGTCGTCTTTGTAAAACTTGACTCTTGAGTATACAATAATGATACCAACTTATTTACGCAATCTTTAAATTATTTTATTATAAAGTTACAGAGTTTTTGACCGCAAGTCAAGGTTCTTGACTTACTTGTAGAAGGCATGACGTTTCTAAATGGAGCATCTAATTGAAGTACCTTCTACCCCTCATATGAACCAACATAATCATCATTATCTTGTCGTTTATTGTATACATAGGCCTATTCTTGTTTTTGTAATAATCTTTTCGTCACAATATATCGATTGATTGTAGTTCGGCACTCAATGAGTATTCTTGTTATTTGTGCAGGTGGTGGCGGCAGCGGCTGGTCTAGCGGCGGCGGCGGAGGCGGCTGGAAGTCTGGCGGCGGCGGTGGTGGCTGGTCTGGCGGCGGCAGCGGAGGCGGCTGGAAGCTCGGCGGCGGCGGCGGCAGCAGTGGCTGGTCTAGCGGTGGAAGCGGTGGCGGCTGGAAGCTCGGTGGCGGCGGCGGTAGCAGCGGCTGGTCTAGTGGCGGAGGAGGCGGCGGCGGCGGATGGAAGTCCGGCGGCGGCGGCGGCAGCGGCTGGTCCAGCGGTGGTGGTGGCGGCGGCTGGTGGTGATCCGTCCCTACTAAACTTATAGCGAAATTTCCGACAATAAAGTGATACCTCCGATTTAGTTGTTTTAAGAACTTTCTTCACATAAAACCTAACTACATAATATTGTAAGTTCTATATCACAGATTTACAGTCTACAGCAATTCATATTCAGCAGCCAAGGCCCTAACAGGCGTTGCGGGTTGTTCGAAAGAGATACCGCGGCCTCGGAACGTAAAGGGCAAAAGAAGAAACATGGGTGGGTTTTAGTCAGTACAAGTCTGACATGCCCTCCCGCCGCGCTCCGCCCAGAGCGGGAGAAGTCATTGGATGATTTCCCACCCGAAAAAAAAAAAAAAAAAAAGGCCTTAACAGGCTAACCCAATCTGAAAAAAGCAGTTCTTCTTGTCCGATACATTTGTATTTACTTAAATCATCTGAATGTTAAAAAGAGCTAATTTTATTTTCGCCGTAATATGTGGTTATATCTCATAATGACACAAGTATACAAAAAAGCCTCTGCTTGCATACGTAGGTACTTACACTACTGTACTTACTGGCAACCGTTCTTTGGATAGGTACATACATAAAGACATCCTTTTTACAATAATTAAATTATAACGACACCGAAAACTACTTGCTACCTTAGTGTAATATAAAAATGTAACACACATACAAACACTCTTGCTAACTAAAACTTATCGATATTATAATATCGATGCCTTAGTTCACAATTGCACTAACTACGAAATTTACATTTTTGAGGAGATAGCTTTAAAGTTTTTTAAAGTTTAGACGAGAACAAGTAGAAAATCCAAGTAAAATAACAAAAAAATATGCATCTATTCATAAGACTAGTCCTTTTACTCCATCATTATCTCAATATTGTAATATTAGTTTAAATGTAACCTTTTCAAAATAGCCAAATAAACATATAACCCCCCATTTAATACATTTGTGCACTAAGATTGATTATGCTGACCGGCATTAAGTAAAAAACTCAAAAATATTTAACAGCTTTACCAGGCTGGTTTAAGGTCCAAGAAAAAGGATAATAATAGTTATGGATATTGCATTAAATAGACAAAATAATAAACCAGTGATCCATATTCATAATGTTTATTTTTATTATAAAATACAAACAGTTTTTATCCACAAACAAATAAAATAAATTTCAAAATCACAAAAAAAAAAATTAAAAGGACTGAAGCCCAATTATAGGCCAATCTTTAGCTATTTCACAAAACAATTAGTTTCTGAATCATTAAAATAAGATTTTTTATAAGAAAATTAATAAAGTCAGTCTTCAGTTTCAGGTAATAATTATCCATTTTTACTAATTGGTAATTGCTAATAATAGAATTGTAGTGTTAATTAACTACGCATATAAATAATTATACAAAAATAAGGTACAAAAGATCTTAATAATTTGGTTAGCTATAATAATTATTTCAGAATAAGACATTAATAATAAATAATTTTAACTACAACGTACCGCAAAAGTACGTGAATTACCAACGTCGTCACAAGTCGTGAGCACAAACATCGCGAACAAACGCTCCACGCGACCGATCCTACAGACGGACTAATCAAAAAACCCAGAAAGGAACCCAAAAATCAAAAAATATTAATATTTAATTTTCCATTTATTTCACATGTACACTGGGAATATGTCTCAAAAGGATTAAAATGCATTTGTGCACTTAAAAAATGGTCAAATCCCTTCCAGTAAAAGTACTTAGCACACTTGTGCATCAAACTTTCTTGATCCTTTTGTACTACCAACACATGATACACTCTTGTAGCACTGCTAAAAAGTATGAGCAGATATTGTAAATGTATATAATACGTTTGTGTTTTGAAATTTCCTGCAGTTGAGAAACTTAAAATCAGTTAAAGTATATCTTGATTGGTTTTACAAAAATAAAGATCATTAGTATAATACCACATTCATGGAACATTAAACGAACTCATTTAATACAACTGTGGCCCACGTTTTTGGTAGAAAGAGACGGAATAACGGTATTTCGATGCGCGGAAACGAAAGAGCATGAAATTTAGTGTATTTGGCATTAAAAAAGTAAAAATTGAAAATTTTGTAGTTAGTGCAATTGTGAACTAAGGCATCGATATTAAGTTCGGGTTCACCGATCAATACTCAATGTTAATGTATCAAAACAATTAGGTACTATCTAAGTAAGTAAGAGATTTCATCCTTATTGGCCCTAGCGATCGACGCAATAAAAGTACAGGGTGCAACTTTTAAAGATTTTAGTCGGTTCGATTAGCGTGTGCGACAATCGAATTTAAAAAAATCTTTGAATGCCGTTTTCTTTATTTTCAAAAATAAAGGAATGTTTTCTTTGAGTAAAATTTTCTAACTAAAGTAATGAGTACTTCCCCTTCAGGTGGCATTACAAAATTCCATCCTGTATATTGATCTTAATTGAATTGCTGTCACTTAGCAGTTAAGCACTTACTGGTCACTGGGAGTTTTCTGTCAGGGTAGTCTTGTGCTAATCCTATGCAGACAGTTGGTTTAGTTTCTCATAAAAATAATTATATTCATATCATATTCAAAAGTCTGACCGTACTCTTATTTCATTTCTGTCTTCTAGATCAAAGTTATAACTAATCTAATTCTTCTGTATAAGTTCGCAACCCTATGCGGCTGCTCGTTTGGTGCTCCACCAAGATTTTTTAGAAACAACTCCACCAAACTCTAATTTCACAATAACAGCTTTTGCTGAATGTATTTATCAAAGCTTTACTATTTGCTTTTGCCGTAAAATTAAAAAAAAAAACTTTTTTTACATTTTTGTCTGTTTTTTGTTCACACTAATCTCTGAAACGGCTGGACCTATTTAGATGGGACTGTAACTGGCAGATCGCTGATTTTATAAGGGTTATTTAAAAGAAGGATTAGGCTACTAGACTATATCCTGACATGACGCTACCAATTGGTGAGATGGTCAGTGGACAAATAAAATAAAATATCATAAATAAAACTTTTAATTTAAAATCAGCAATTAACAAATAAGGCACAAACAGAATCCTTAGCAAATACTTAATTTTAAACAATGTTTTAAAACATTATAACTTTATACAACTAACTAAAGGTCTCTGCACACAGCCGGCGTGGCGTGACGGGGCGCGGCGTGGCGGGGCGGCGACGCGGCGCTGGCGCGGCGGCATCGGTCACACTGCGGGCGCGATAACGTCCCGTCCCGTCGCGCCCATTCACGCCGAACGTATACTGTTTTTATACTGCCTATGCCGCTCGCGTCCCGCCGCGCCCGTCCCCGCCGCTTCTGACTTGTATTCCCGCTCGGCGCGGCGGCGGCGTGGCGCGACGGTTACCGTCGCGTCGAGCGGGACGGCTCTGTGTGGCGTCGTCCGTAATATCTAGTACATTACAACTGCTCAGTGTCGCGTCGCCGTCCCGTCCCGCCGTGCCGCGCCCGCTGTGTGCAGCGACCTTTAATTATTTCATTTATTACTTTTTTGTATTTTTTTTCTTTTTAGGAGTATATCTTTTCATTCTGTTGGGATTGTAATTTTCTTTATCTGATGAGTCAGTGCTTGTGGGGGTGAGCCCTCGCGGTCCACGCCTTGGCCTGGCATTGTGTGCCTCAGTGTTAACTATTTCACTAAGAACACCATATTCCCTGAAATAAAAGAAATCATGTAATTAATCTTTATCGAAGCGATTGGCGCAGTGGCTGTGCGATTGACTGCTGCGCGTCGCGGGTCCGATTCCCACACGGAACAAATATTTGTATGGCCCAGGTAGGTTTTCTGGGTTGGGCTGCTTGTGTATGTGACAATAAATATTTGTAAAACTCTAATTAAATTTAATTTGTGTCCAGACAGCAGTTCTTGAAAAGTTCGTGCAATATGAAGTCTTGTCAAGTTTGTTAAGATATAATAATTTTGATTTGAATAAAAGAACTTACGATTCATCACAAGACCTGTGCACATCAACTTTAACTGGTAATGGGCCACTTATATCAACTTCCATATCACTGTCTGATTCTGCAATTACAAAACAGTCATAGGGTTTGTTATGTATACACTCAGTTCTTATGTTTTGTTCTTCTTCTTCAAATAAATCTTCACTTTGAGTATCCGATTTCAGTGAAACTACATCCTCATTTGCAACTTCTTCACTCAAGTTCGTAAATCTAATATCATCAATAGGAATAGTTTCAAAATTAGTTTGAACTGAAACTGTTTTTTTTGTCATCAGTTTAGATTTATTTTCAACATCCTTTACAATCTTAATTGTAGTTGTGAAATTTGCATTATCAATAGTTATTTCCACTTTTTCAGGTTGTGCTACAGCTTTATCAGCTCCAACATTGCAATATGTACATGTTTCTATTATATAACTTTTTTTATAAAAAGGTACTTTTATATTTGGTTCTGTTTTGCTTTTTAAGTAATCAGACTGCAATGGAGTTTCTTTATTGGTATTAATTAAAGTTTTATGATCTTTAATTTCTATGTTAACTAGTGAGGTAGGTTCAATTTCATTTTCATTGGCTTCAAGCACAGCTAGCCAAGCATTTCTATCTTTATCAATTATTGTTTCTTGTGAGTCATCTATTACAATGGGTTCATCATCCATAAAAATGCCACTTTCATTATTATCACATACATTCTTTGTTTTATTCCTTACAAGACATGCTGTAGGCACATCTAATTCTTTTTTTACTTTCTTAGAGCTAGGATGTTGCTTCTTTATTGATTTTATATTTCCAGTCTGTGCAGGAAGGCTCTTAACAGTTGTTTTAAAATGAGATCTCTTTCTATTTGTCTTGAGAACTGATATATTTTCATCATTTTTAGTTTGAAGTATATAATTATTTTTGGGAAGTATTGTTTTATGATTCATTTGATTGTTCACATTCAAATCTCTAAATGGTTTTCTTGCAAAATCTGTGTCATTTTTGCTGAGCCACTGTTGTACATATCTTGCAGAGTTTTCCATTGTAAAAGTTTCCCTAGGTGATGTATCTTCACCAGGAAAGAATTTTGTATTGCTGTTTTCTTTATTGTTGTAAGAAACAAAAGTAGATTTTCTTTTGTTTTCATACTTTGCAGGAGCTTGAATGCATTCTGGGAACAGTTCTTTTTCAATCCTTAGTTGCTCTGACAATCTTTTATGTTTGAAAACTAAAAATAAGAAGATTAACAATTACCATTCCAAATGAATGAATAATTAATTATACACAACTGATTACAAAAAAAAAAAAATCTTTAAAGTATAGCATACCATATGTATTAAACAAATCTTCACACACTTTGAGTAGTTCAGTTGCATTCTTTACCCTTTGTGTTAAAGCATTGTCAAGCTTGGGCTCTTCACTAGAGACCGGAGATGGAGTGTGGCAAATCTGGCAGTCTACTGCGTCAATAATACAATGCTCACATGCACTATGGCCACATGCATATCTCATTTGCTGACCATCTGTTTTATCACTGAAGACAAACAAGACATTTGATTTTATATCGTTCAATAAAACATTAGTTACTTTCTAAAACTAATGTTTTTACTGAATGATTTAAACTAATCGATACCAGGTCAATCGATACGTGTCAACATTTACAAGAAACAAGAAAAAAGAGCGGTTCGAAGTTGAACCGAAGAAAGGGATGATAAGATTTACAATACGAAGAATGCAATATTCTTAAAACATATTTATTCATTGTTTAAAGTATAAACTATATACACAATCATTAAGCTAACAAGTTTACTCCGCAACTAACCAAATAGCACATTGAATGTTCTCAACTAGTTTCTTAACATATCCAATAGTTTGATCGATGTGCAAATTATTCATGACAACTGATGCATATCTCAGAACACCATTTATCGTAAAATACTAAACTTCTGAAAAGTTCTAGGTACAAACATTCAAACATTATTTTGTCAACTTTTTCAAATATTATAATCAAACATTGGTAATATTGCGATTTTGCGTCAGATGACAAGATGACATGAATGCACAGACAAGTGAGACAAGACATGAATGCATTAACTTGGCATGGAATTATTAAATACAAATCTCGTTTTCAAACAAAAAAGTATTAAATAAGCCCATAGATTTCATCCATAGCACAGTTAAATTACAGTGCCTGGAAGTATATTTTGGTACCAACCACCGTACAATTTCTAAGCAGTGTCACAGGATGAATAATAGTAGGTGATAAATAAATATTAACAGCCGATTTCATAAAAAAAGGCTCTGGTTGGGATTAGCTGATGATCACCAAGCATAGAGGAATAAGCTATGGAGGAAGACACTTGCTTAGAACAATGGAGAATGTTACTAGGAATGCCAAATCGCTTGAAATTTTGTCTCAGTAAGGCCTGTATGTATACAAACACACTAGTTTTTGTTGTATTAAAAAAAAAACCTAGTAGCTTTGATTTTATAAGCATTCAATGTTTCGAATAATATAGAGCCCGCTAACAGTCACGTGACCGCTTGTGACGTCATTTCACAATGCTCCGCGCGGGCCACGGCTCGCTTAGTATCAAGTCGCTAGCAGTTATAGTAGGTGTAATAGCTTCCGCAGTGTTTTGTTATATTGGTTTTCGTACGCGTATAAAGTTAATAATCTAATAATAGTAAATATTATTCGATTAATAAAATGGATGAAGGATACGAAGAGGGAAGGATGTAAGGAAGGATTCGATTTCAAAAGGGCAATCGGATAATCTACCTGAAATAAATAGATTAATAGTTGCGCATTATTTATCAACAAATATTTATTGTTTTCATGCTTAATAGTATATCTGTTATAAATTATTTTGTCAAAACAAAATACCCAATAATTGTCGTAAGTTCTACCATAATTTTTTTACGTTAAAGACAACAAATATGTATTACTAGCTTTCACCCGCGGCTTCGCTCGCGTTAAATTTGGGGTAACACAGTTCAGAGCAACTCTAAGTTTTCCCTTCTCTTCCCTCTTTCTCCCTCACATCCCACTTTTTTCAAAAAAATATTAGCCTAGGTCCGTCTCCTGGTTCCCAACTATCTCTGTACCAAAATTCATCAAAATCGGTTCAGCCATTAAAGCGTGAAGAGGTAACAAACAAACAAACTCACTTTCGCTTTTATAATATTATAGTAAGGATAGTTTTGTGGCTATTGGTAGGTACGTTTGTATATATAGGTAGGGACCGCTCTTCTTATTTTTAATTGAAAATTCTATGAATTGATTTATTGCAAACTAGCTCCGCCAGCAGCTTCGGCCATGTTTCCCGCGGGATCAGTACATTTTCCTAGCATTAAAAGCGCAGCAAGAAAACTACTGAACATTCGTACATTCGTTCAGTAGTTTTCTCGTGAAAGATAACAAACACACACTCACAAACTTTCGCATTTATTATATTATTATTAGTAGGAAGTAGATTACTTGCTTATATAGATGTAGTGGGTTGAATTTTATATATCTAAACCTTTTTTGTATTTGTATTTTTTTACTTACAAAATACGTAAGGCCATTTTTTTATTTTAATGTCCTTTCGAACTAAAAAAACTTTTCCGGCAAATAGGTAGTTGTATTTTTACATTTAGGCACAACACATGATTTCCTAGTATTTGGATTGGACTTTTTTAAAAGTATCCTTACTAATATTATAAAAGCGAAAGTAAGTTTGTTTGTTTGTTACCTCTTCACGCTTTAATGGCTAAACCGATTTTGCTGAATTTTGGTACAGAGATATTTGGGAACCAGGAGACGGACATAGGCTATTTTTTTTTTAAAAGAGTGGGATATATGAAGGAGAAAGAGGGATGAAACGGGAAAACTTAGCGTTGCTATTACAAATCAATAAGGCGCTACCGAATTTAACGCGAGCGAAGCCGCGGGCAAAAGCTAGTTTAGATATAATTTCAACGGCAAAGGTGCGCGACCGCGAGCGGACTGAGTAAGCCAGACTGAGCATGTTGTGTCATGACGTCACAGCTCGCGTCGTACGTTACAACTTGTTTTACTTCTAAATCGGAAACTAATTGACATATCGCAGTAATTCTTTCACTAGTATTTTTTATTTTTGACAGAGAATATGGACGGGTAATAATCAAAATTTGTTAACATTCTTCATTCCGACAGGTTTTAGGAGACACAGCCAGCACACGTACATAAAAAAATATACACATTGACAAACTAATAAATGACAAACTAATGTGTAAGTATGTAAATTTTTTGTCCTACAAAATTAAAGCGATGCTATTCACGCCGGTTGTTCCTCCTGCATAACATTGACGGGACGTAACCAAGGGCTTCAGGTGCTTATTACGTATTATTTGTAAGGACGGCATTGACTTCTTAGTAAAAAAATATCCAGCGACTGAACGCGCGATGCAAAAGTGTGGCTTAGTATACAGGGTGGCCAGTTGATAGGCGTCCAAAGAAAAAAATTAGATGCCTTATGCTAAGGGGTACCCGAATTACCCCCATGTATGTTCCGCGATTATTTGTAGTTTAGGAGCTAAAAGACAATTTCCTCCCTAGATGTAGATTGTGCATTTCTGTGGTAAGGCGGCACTTTGAAAACCTTTTGTAATGTGTTTTAATAAAATTTTTAAACTATCTACCGTATATTTTTATCATAAAAGTGGCAAAAATAAAGAAATCCCAAATCATAACAATAACTGTAAAAATACCTTTATTGCTATCAACGCTAATTACAGGAAATAATCCTCGATCGCTCGCTCTGAACATTTTTGATTATCGTACTCTAATGGTAATTTTGAACTTTGGACTAATTTTGTGGCAGGTTCTACAATGCCTAGGCAAACGGTTTTTTTTTTGCATCGTAACTATTGCTATCGCCAATAGATTCCACAAAAAAGAATATCTAAAAATGATAGGAATAAAGACATAAAAAATAAAAACCAATGTTAAGTGAAAATTTTGAAAATAGTATTTAAAAAAATTCTAGCTCCTAAACTACAAATAATCGCGGAACATACATGGGGGTAATTCGGGTACCCCTTAGCATAAGGCATCTATTTTTTTTCTTTGGACGAATATCAACTGGCCACCCTGTATATATACCATAATCATTTCTGTAGTCTGTCAGTCTGAATAGCCCATATGCCAAACTCTCAAAGTTCATAAAAAAGCAGGACATATACACAAATACAGCAAACTAAAAATAATTACAAGCCGGCAAAACTATCTGATTTTTAATGTTTTTTGAGAAATATGTGAATAATTTCAATCCTAACAATGGCATTATTAGAATATAAACATTATTTCCCAATAGATAGCATACAGAAAGTATGTGAAATGTTTGAAGAACAACTACGCAGTGAGAAGGAGGCAGATTTAGCTTTGTTTTCTATTATTGTTGGAGCGGTTGAAAATAATTTAACAAATATTAAAAACAGCGACAAGGAAATGAATTTGGCGGCAAATAAAGTAGGGAAAATGAAGTTCCCATCTGTTGAATACGACGAAGTGAAGTCACTCCATGAACGTTTTGTGACACTGATGCGTGGAGGCGTCGATGTAAAACTGCTAAACGGAGCATACACCACGAGAGATCTGGTGAAGCGAGTTGCCGATGTAGTTTGGAATTCCTTAACTCGCAGTTACTACAAGGACCGAGCGCACTTGCAGTCTATTTATAGTTTTTTAACAGGAAACAAACTTGACTGCTTTGGTGTAGCTTTTGCAGTAACTGCAGGCTGCCAAGTACTTGGTAAACAAGATGTTCACCTGGCTTTATCTGAAGACCATGCGTGGGTAGTGTTTGGGAAAGATGGCACAGAGACAGCTGAGGTATGTAGCACAGAATTGCTTTTGCCTCCAAAATGTATTTTGAGATTGTTTTTGACTCTTTTGTCCCCAACTGTAATCATCTATTTGATATACCAATTAAATGTTGTATCTATAATCTTCATTTTACTTTTTTAACCCATACCAAAACAGAGGGGTGTTATTATAACTTATATCTAACTTCTGATCAATATGAAAAATATCATATGTTTCTAGGTAACTTGGCATGGCAAGGGTAATGAAGACAAACGTGGAAGATCAGTTGGTGATGGAGTATCTGCACATTCGTGGCTGTATGTCGCTGGTAAACCAGTGATCTGCACCCGAGTAATGGAACTAGCTGCACTTGTATCCTCCATCAACCCCACATTGACTCAAACTACAGATGTACATGAAATTGCTCAAATGCAGCACAGGCTTCTATGGCTATTGTATGACAGTGGTAAATATAACAGAGTTTCTTTCATTTTCATCCTTAATTACATATTTTCATATCAAAGTTAAGCTGGGTCACTCATGTTGCTTAACTTGTTATGGAAGCTATGACCTTGAATAGTCAGACTACCAAAATGCAGCACTAACTCTTAATGCAAGAAGGTCTACATATCTTACCTTCAGGAGAGAAACAAGAGCAGTGTTATACTTGTATGAACATCAAAAAAATTTAAATCAATATAAATGTCATTAATTATGACTCATAATTTTTTTCATTCAGTTTCCTTTTCTTAACTATATTGGGGTCGGCTTCAAGTCTTACCGGATTCAATTGAATACCAGTATTTCTTATGAAAAAATCAATAAATGAGTTATATTAATCTGTAGATTATGTTTACTAGAAATGACCATTTTCCTTTTCAGGTCATTTGGATGCTTACCCTATGGCATTGGGCAATCTTGGGGACTTAGATGAATACATGAGAATAGCCAACTGTTCAGTAGAAGCTGATGTGGAGTTGCCTTTGCTTAATGAAGTGGATAATTTGAAGCCTGATGGCACACAGAGACCAGACCCTGCTGCACTGTATGCGCAAGCTATTCGTTCATCAAGAACAAATTATGAAGATCGCCATGTTTACCCATACACTTTCCAAGGAGGTCACTACCATCGCCATAAAATGTACAAAGAAGCTTTCCATGCATGGGCCTGTGCTGGCGATGTTATCCGACAGTAAGTCTTTTTTTAATTTTACGCCTACAAAAACGATTGTAAATTGTCTTGTCTAAAATACCAAATAATTTGAGTAATGAAATGATAAGTGGTGATAAGATTTATTTTTCCTTTTTGTATCTGCAATCAATGTAGTACATTGAAACTCATAATAAGATGTTTTGTACTATTTTTCATTGTTGTTTAGAGTGTCATTTCTGTAAATTCTCTCCTTCAATCTTAATGTAATGGTATCTGGCGCATCTTTGGTTCAACTCTAGTATTTTACTTCTTTTCAGTCTTGTGTGTCCTTGTTGGTTTGAATCTATACTAATATTATAAAGCTGAAGAGTTTGTTTGTTTGTTTGAATGCGCTAATCTCAGGGACTACTGGTTGGAATTGGAAAATTCTTTTAGTGTTGTATAGTCCATTTCTTGAGGAAGGCTATAGGCTATATAACATCACGCTACGACCAACAGGTGCTGAGCAGCGCGGGTGAAACCGCATGGAACAGCTAGTTATATATATAATGCAAAGATAGTACAACCTTCTGCAGCTGCCACAATAATTTCAGATACCAATCAATTAGTTTACCCTAAAATACTGGTATTGCCATAGACCAGTATTTTTAATATTAATATAATCCCCTAATTTATAATGTGCTTGCCTACATAGTGTGTGTTGTATACAAGATTTAAATTTCGTCTCAAATACGGGGAGGTAAATATAGGGAGGTATTTTATTGTAACACTAGCTTTTGCCCGCGGCTTCGCTCGCGTTAAATTCGGTATAACACAGTACCTGCTACCTGCAGTATTTGCTATTGCGCCTTATTGATTTGTAATAGCAACGCTACGTTTCCCTTTTCTCCCCTCGTTCTCCCTCATATTCCACATTATTTTAAATAAAAATTGATTCATTGAATATGTCCGTCTCCTGGTTCCTATCTCTGTACCAAAATTCATCAAAATCTGTTTAGCCATTAAAGCGTGAAGAGTACAAACAAACAAACTAACTTTCGCTTTTATAATATTAGTAAGGATTCGACAGTACCCTATGACATGAGTCTACTTTAGCTCTGTCACCTCTTCTACCTAATAGATGCAGTTTTTTCTGACGTACATGATATTTTCATGGATGTATTGACAAGGTTCTGTCGTGATGTTAATATCCTTAGAGAATTTCGCTCGCCTACGTAGATGATGATAGATGGCTCTGATTGCTCTTTTCTGCAGAATAAATATAGACTCGATGTCTGCAGCTCGTCCCCAAAGTCAAATACTGTAGATATTATAATATGAAACTAACTGAAATAGACAAGTGTCGCGGTATCAGCATGATTTGTGACACGTCTGTAAACAGACAGTGTAAAATATTAGAGTGGTATTGTCAACGGATAACACCATTTGTGGTTGGTTGTTAAATAAATGGGGTACCTAGATCATTAATGTATACTAAAAAGTGGGAAAGACCCAATATGGAACCTTGTGGTACACTTATTTTTACTTTTAAACCCATTGAATTGACTCCATTTGTTTGCATGGTGTTAATTAAGGCAGTTTTGTGTGGTAATACGACAGAGTGGCTGTGTGTCTTAGCTATAAATTTACTTATATGGATGTTTAATAAAGAAATCCACATGACTTTGACCTTGAGTAAATCAGTGCTGCTGTCATAATCTGAAGTAAGAAAAAGGCCATTTTTTTACTGTAATTGAACTTTCGGTTTGCGGCAATGTTGGAATTTTGTGTCAGTCATTGAGTTTCCCATATATGTCACAGAAAGACTTTCTGCTGATTGTTTAACGCATAGTATCAATGTACTCTTTGACTTATGACAGAGATAAAAAACTTTACAGCTAAAAAATAACCTCGGAAAAAAAGGAAATGAAAAAAAAAGTCTCATCAAGTATCTATTTTCATTATTACAAAAATATACTATCAGATCATCCACATCCATATAGACATAAGAGCAAAAATATGTAAAATAGAAAATTTTGATTGTATAATCTAACTAGCTTTCGCCCGCGGCTTCGCCCGCGTTAAATTTGGGGTAACACAGTTCCCCTTGCGCCTTATTGAATTGTAATAGCAACGCTAAGTTTTTCCTTTTCTTCCCTCTTTCTCCCTCACATCCCACTTTTTTCAAAAAAATATTAGCCTATGTCCGTCTCCTGGTTCCCAACTATGTCTGTACCAAAATTCATCAAAATCGGTTTAGCCATTAAAGCGTGAAGAGGTAACAAACAAACAAACAAATAAACAAACAAACAAACTCACTTTCGCTTTTATAATATTAGTAAGGATTCTAACACATCATTAGTATTACCAATGAATCATTATAACAACATGCCCCTCTTTATAGCTACAACTATTCCCGTGATGATGAAGAGATTTATAAAGAGTTTTCCGAAATTGCAAATGAACTAATACCACAGCTGATGAAAGCGGAAAGCTCTGGACACTCGGCCAGATCTATTTTGAAGGATCCAGAGTGTTTTGCGTCATTACTCAGGTATAGCTGGTATTTAAAAATAAAAAGCACATTTTGTCTAACTTTTAATGAAATTGTTAATAACACGGCTTCTAATGACTTTTAGATTTTATGATGGCATCTGCAAATGGGAAGAAGGTAGTCAAACACCAATTCTTCATATTGGTTGGGCCAAACCTCTTGTTAGCACAATATCAAAGTTCGATGCGGAGGTGAGAGCTCAAGTCAACATAATATGTAAGACTGACACTGATGATCATTCAGAGTCTAACAAAACATCAGAGAATGTGGACAAAGACAAAGGCGATAATGACAAATGGAATAATAATTCTGAGAACACAGAGATGACTGTGCGCGAGCAGTTAACGGCCGCAGTCAACAGTCGGCCGCGCGTCACACTGTACAGTCACAAGATGGCAGCACTGAGGCCTCTGCTCCTAGCTGAACGATTGAATACTCACGCTCTGCAACTGCAGTTAACAGCACAGAGCCAGCTACAGCGCCCGCAGGCGCCCACCAAGAAGAGAGATGTCGATGACGCTAATGCTTCTCTACCCACAGCGCGCGCCAAACGAGCTCGTCGAGAACGTTGAAGGAAATGGTAATGTTTTTGAAATTGGAACCGAATACGCTTCTCTGTTAGACTTGGTACCAATGTACCTAAATGAGTGATGTATACAAAGTATTTTATGTAGTTTATGCGTTTCTATTAGATTGTTAATGTTGGTAGTACATTATTTATTCTGAGTGATAATAATTATCATGTATTTTTAGAGTCAACTTTAAAATTGAACATAGAATCCAAAAAAAAAATTCGGCGCGGTGAATTCTTTAACTTTGAATTGTCGTTGTGACTTTAATATGAATAGGGTAGCGCCACAAACCTACATTCATAAATATTCTGCTGCAATGTCATGCCTACCCATGCATTTGCATTGTATTTTAACCTCATTAGAGATTATACCATTATTTATGATGACTATAGTGTCTTCAGGCAGAAGTTGCTAAATAACTAGTATATTATAGACATATTGTATGTTGATGAATAGGAAATTTTATTCAGACAAGGTAATTACTCTGAATGCCAACTGTAATATTTGCCCTACTTGTGATTTCATATCAGTTAAGGTATAGTCGACCACAAGTCTTTGGGAAAAAAATTACATGTTTTTATTTCCTAGTAGTTTGAACAGTTTTTTTAGCCCAATATTTCAAATGTTACCTAACATGTGGTTGACTATACATTACCATTAAAGGCGGCTTTGGAGTCATGAGCTTTTCATCACGCACATTTAAATATGACTAAGATCGTTGCACGCGCAGGGAGCTAGCCGGTGTGTGGTTGTTATAAAATTCTCATAAAATAAAAATGTGATGAGTTCAATACCCCAAGAACGCCCATGTTTGCATTTAATAAATGTCCCACCCATAGTTACTCATTAATATGTAGCATGTACTTATTGACATCGTTTTAAGAAGAAAAATAATTTTGTCTTTATGTATAGTTAATAGAATAGCAAACAGTTTAAGATTTAATCTACCCAGTGTAAAAGAGCCATAAAAGACACGCTCCTCTTTTTATCAATCGGTGATCGGCGACTTCATCAATATGCATCGTTTTTTGATAAATCGTCGTGAAAATTCATAAGTAAGGTTGCCTTTTCCTGAACGGTGGCTGGTTTTGTGTTGAAAATGATTTGTAAGAAAGTGCTTCCATATAGTGTTTATTTTTATACTTACACAAGGTACCTATTGAAGGTCGTCGGCATACGGTAGAAGATCACAATACTGGCGATAAGTCCCCTCTTTGAGGAGTTGCAGGAGAGGCGCGCGGCGTCCGCACCTACTGCCTGACGCAGGTCCATACCGGACACGGAAGTTTCTGGAGGTTTCTGCACTACTGACGATCGCCCGAAGAACACGGTGAAACGCACTGTGGCGGTCTGCCCCGTTTGGTCAGAGCACCGCTGTGTCCTCGTAGAGGCGATCGATGGCAAGCGACCTCTCGCGTCCGGCCCTAGTTACGGAACCATGGACTGCCATGGTCCGGGGCAAGAGGGAAGCGGTCACCTCCTGCGAAGCAGTAATGCTAGCGAAAGAAGTGGCCGGACATTTGGGGAGAACCTCAAACCACCCCAGCCGCCGCGGGATACGCTCCAGGCGTTGGGCGTCCCGCAACTACTCCCGGCCACCGTAAATGCAGGTCGTGGACGGTGAGCAATGCTGAACCACGCGAGCCTCAAACAGATGTTACAAAGCAGAGGAGCCTGCCAGGGTCACTGCTTGCCGGGTTTGCGGGTTGTTCGAAAAATATCGTGGCCCAGGGACACAAAGGGCAAAAGAAGGAACATGGGTAGGTTTTAGTCAGTAAAAATCGGACACTCCGTCTCGTTCGGCCCAGAGTGAGGAAAGTTATTTGAAGATTTCAAATCCCTTAAAAAAACCGACAAGGCAGCGGCTCTGTTATTCCGCTAAACCGCACTAACCGCAGCAACACTACTAGCTTCTATGAATTAAACGACAATGCCGCTTACTTACATTGTGTCGGTGTTGTTGCTTAAGCTTTATTTGCAAGAGAAGGGAAGATTGGCGTCAAGATTAGGCCCATTTAAATAAAGAGGCCAGTTGGGAATTGTCGTTGCAATTATAGATATTATAACGCATTCGATCGGACTTGAAACCGTAGAGGCACTTTTACTTGTGACTATAATCAACTGTAGCCGCCACTCGCCTTCTGAATTAAAACCTATTTTACTCAAAGTAAAATCATTTTTACTGGCATAGATCAGTTTTCAAATATCACTATCTCATTTTTAAAGCCTGCACTACTCTTATCGGCGATGATCATTGATCCTGTGATCGACTATTCGGCACGATCATCGTGCAAGCACCCACACGGTCATCTGTAGCAGTTCATCGAACAGTTTTCGTCGAGATGGACGTGGAATGTGTTGCTGCTGCAATCATTCATTTAATATCGGTGTATAACCATTATGGCAATGCAAAAATACGGTGATCGGTGAGTACAGCCGATTACGGTCTCACGATCATGGTCGCTCATAATAGTTTGTAATCGCCGATAGTATAGAGCAAATCGATAGATAGTATAGCCAAAAGGGTTGTCCTAAGTGGCTATCAATTGTACAATGACACGACGTTTTGCACAATGAATTCAAACATACAGATTTCTTCAGTGTCAATATTTCGTTTCAATATCACAGTTATTACTCTGCTGTTGCCTTAACGTTTCCTATTGCCGAAAAAATTGTTGACTTAGTCACCGAGACGCTATAAAGTAATTAAGTGAGTATGTATTTATGTTATAAGAGCATTAAAACAAATCCATTGTATATATTTGGTACAAATTATGATCGTCACTGTGTGACGACAGAATGGTTCATAATAATACTTAACGTTTTTGCGTTATTATTGTAAGAATGATACACAACATGTAAAAAAGGAGCACTGATCCTTAAATGTAGGCACATATATCACGTAAGGAATACACTGAAAGAATCATAATAAAAATTAATGATTCAACTTTCTATATATATTTTTTTTTACTTCACTGTTACGACGTAGATATTAAGTACAAATGCGCTGTTTACATAAAATGCTTTTTCCTAAAGTTCTTATCTTACCTACTGGAATAACGTGCCTACTACTTACTGTATATAGAGATACCTATCTAATTTAACAAACATTGAAATATAAAAAAAACTCTCAGCTGATTTTAGGGTTGTCGCATCGCACGTAATTTGTACAAAAAAAAGTTAAATGTTTTTTTTCTCTAAACATATACTTAGTATTTGAGAACCTGGGAACATGCACAAAGACTGTTTATCACCATAGCTGTATGCCCTTTAAATATTATTGCTCTTTTTTTACACGTTTTTTAGAAACATGGTGATCATTGAACAACAAATTAATGTATCGAACATTGTTATTACTTCAATAACTGTCCACAAAAAAACCACTTCTTCGAAGTTGTAGTTTACTTCTCGTAGTAAAAGGTCATTTAATATACTTAATTTATCTTTAAAAGGTAGAATGCATTTAAATTAAAGTGAGGAATTATTGTTATAGTATTATGCGATATTCTGTATATTATAGTACTGACCTATGTACAAAAATCTTAGCCCATAATTAACAATGTCGTAGCAATAATAAAATATCTTATTTTATCTACACGTAGGTACTAACGCAGAATCAATAGTACCTATCTAGTGGACGTGGATGGATAAGGGAAGTTACCTCAAACTTTAAATTAAAAATATAGTCTTCGAGCCCCCTAAAATATGGAAAAGGACGACGAATGAAAATAATATTCGCAAACCATAACGTAATTGCGTTGAAAAACGTCGTCGTTTATAACATTTATTAGGCATCTTCCCTATCCAACACGAAGGTAAACTTACTCTTTCGAAACATTTTTTCTGTCAATTCATGCGTAAATATTTCTACGAATTAAGAAAAGTTAAATATTACCATTAATAGAAATAGATTTTCATGGGAGTCTTTCCTTAAGTTTTAGAGGTGGTCGTCGTCCAAATTTTTATTTAAGTTTTAGAAAATCAACAACAGTCCCAAGAAAATCCGACTAAACTTACATATTTTATTCCACTTTTGAAATATATCTTGATCTACTTGCACTCAAGCTAGACTGTATACTTAATGTATTTTTTTTTTATGAAAAGTGTCATAATAATTATAATAAGTATTCTTAAGAGGGTAGACTTTTGCATTTAATCCTGTACTAACGGAGCTATAGTAGATCACACCTGTGAAACTCTTTGCATTTATCACATAGGTAATACGCTCTATTGCTTGATCATATTAAATCAATAGTTATTTGCGCCAAAACAGCTTGCCACAAACAACCCTTCTACGCATTTCGCTAGGGGCATGGCTAATAGCTTTATTTTTAAGCATCGTTAGCAAAGGTGGCGGCTGGTGCTGCGAAGTATTTTTTACGGGCGATACTGAGACATGATCAGACGCTCACCTCTAAACTGTATTAAAATCCTTGGAATGTCAAGTTTAAGTCGATTTTTGATGAACTAGTACTACTCAGAAATGCACAAATATGTTGAAAGTCGTAGCACAGATTGAACTTTATTTGTGGATGATGCTATTGTAAATAAAAAGAAAAATAACATGCTTTAAAACTTAATTGCGAATGCAGAATGGACTGAGCGTCATATGGTCTCGCCTCAAGCGTATTTTTGCCATGACTGTGTCTGCTAGTGGGAGACCGCTGTTTGAAATTCTATCAGTTTTTGTTTTTATGCATTGGGAACTATGTAGGCTATAGGCTTATAATAATCTTTAATGTTAAATAGATAACACTACGTTTGTATTCCTGAATCTGCTCCCTGTATAAATATTACGCTTGAAATAATTTAATTAATAACATTAGATAAGTTTCTTATAAAGAAGTTTTATAAACAATATTTTTGTTTGCTGTTGTTCACCTTCAGCGTCATATTTATACAACAGCATCAATTTCATCTGAGTAAGAAAAATACATGTAAGTAGGTGATTATAATGATTACTGTGATCAAATTTTAATAATGATACACGTATCCGCTTTATGAAAATGCGTCACTATTCGTATTTCCGACGATATTTTCGTGTTATTTATAATTATGACATAATTTTATGTTTGCTGAAAATACGTTGTTAAATAATGCCAATATCGATCAAATCGATTTTAACGCAATCCCCATGTTTGAATAAAGTGAGTTAAATAAATACTTATGAGTTGAAAATGAATTGCATTTCATAATTTTTTGCCTGCCTAGTTTTTCCAAACCGAATGGATCATGGCTGACGAATGAAATACCTACCCCTCATTAGTTGTGTCACATAACTAGCATTCATTCACCGATGCTCTGACACTAGGTTACGGAAGCTGATTTACATCTTCATAACTGAGGGAAGTGCCAGATACAAAGCTAAAAAGTCGGTATACTTCTCCTTATTTCAATCATTGATTGCTAATGCTAACCTGCTGTATGGGGTGAAGTTCCGAAGTCTACACATCAGTCTTGGAGAGACCACAAAGAGCCATTCTCCGGTGCCCTCATTTCTACCGTACGTTATGGACTTTTACAATTTTCAACAAATAACTCTGTTTTTAGGGTTCAATTATGGTACACTAGGAATCATAAAAGTAAGGTTGCTATGGTATCAAATAATTAGTCATCATCTTTAAGAAAATGTGTAGTCTCATATAAAATTTTCATACAAACACGATTTAACCACCGCAATAATAATAAAAAGTTGCAAAAAATGGGGTCTGAAAGGTAGGTACGTGTGAGCTAAATCCAGTGCACGTTTAAAACTTCAAAATCGTATGTATGATTACGATTATATAGCTTAGATATTCCTCTAAGCATCTCTATAATTATTTTGAATCTACGTAAATAACTTTATGATTTATGAGAAAAATAAAACCACTCTCAAAAAACTCCATACATTTGCCATTGAACCAGTGGCGGTCCGCCCCGGGTGCCAAGCATCAAGGGGTGACAACAGAATGCTAAACCAGTCACGCAGATTAGTAGCCACTGGCGTATCTGCACGACAAGGTCGGCACGGGCGGAAGGGGCAAGTTGTTGATGTGTCAATCAAAGCAATCACAGTTGACAGTTGATCAGTCAGCTAGTGTTATTGTTTCTTTATGTGATCGTTAAATTTGCAAGAGAATCATTATCTGAATCAATTTTGAAGTACGTAGCACCTTCGGCTTCTCTGGTATCAAATACACCACAGCAAGGTGTTGAATGTGACATTGAAACAGATGATGTACCACTCTGTCAAGAAAGTACCGGGAAAAGATCAATAATACACAAAATGTCTGTTATTCATCCAAATTTATTTTATCACCTTCAAAGTATGCTCCTTTAGAAACGATACACTTGCGCCAACGAATAATCCATTCATTAAATTATTTTTTAAACGCTGCTTCCGGAATTGAGTTCAGTTCTCGCCGCGAATTCTCCTTTATGTCTTCTATCGATTGAAAACGGGTGCCACGAAGTGGTAATTTGAGTTTAGGAAAAAGAAAAAAGTCAGCAGGAGCCATATCTGGTGAATATGGTGGTTGCTGGATGGTATTTGTTGAGTGTTTGGTCAAAAATTCGTTCACAATGATAGCCTTGTGCGAAGGCGCATTGTCGTGGTGCAAAATCCAAGAATTTTCTTTCCTCAAATCTGGCCTTTTTCGTCGAATTTGCTCTCTTAAACGCCGCATAACGCTCAAATAATATTCTTTACTAGCTGTTCCACGCGGTTTCACCCACGCTGCTCAGCACCTGTTAGTCGTAGCGTGATGTTATATAGCCTATAGCCTTCCGCAAGAAATGGACTATCCAACACTAAAAGAATTTTCCAATTCCAACCAGTAGTCCCTGCGATTAGCGCGTTCAAACAAACAAACAAACTCTTCAGCTTTCTAATATTAGTATAGACTAGCTGTTCCACGCGGTTTCACCCACGCTGCTTAGCACCTGTTGGTCGTAGCGTGATGTTATATAGCCTATAGCCTTCCTCAAGAAATGGACTATCCAACACTAAAAGAATTTTCCAATTCCAACCAGTAGTCCCTGCGATTAGCGCGTTCAAACAAACAAACAAACAAACTCTTCAGCTTTATAATATTGGTATAGATTTACCGTTAGACCTTCCGGTAAGAATTCAGAGTGCACAACACCGCGATAGTCAAAGAAAACAGTCAACATGACTTTGACTTTTGATCGACTTTGGCGTGGTTTTTCGGTTTCGGTTTAGTTGGAAGGCGCCACTCCGAAGCTTGTTGACTAGTTTGCATGTCAAACTCGTAAACCCACGTCTCGTCACCAGTAACAATGCGTTTCATGAATGTTGGGTCCGAACTGACTCGTTCTAGCATGTCCTCAGCGACTTTCATGCGATTGAGTTTTTGGAGAAAATTATTCCGCTAAGGGAAAGAGACAGAGCTATACAGGGTGTCTAGCACCATCTCTTTCACTCAGTGGAATAAGTTCTGCTTTAAGACGTCATAGTAGGCTTACAGATCTTTTGGGACTAGCTGAGTAGCAACATGTTTCATACCCAAATGATTAGTTAAAATGGTACGGATCGACTCGTGAGATACAGAAAGTTCGGCGGCTATCTCTCTCAGAGTTGAATGGGGATTTTCAGTCACTATTTTCTTCACTTTTGCGATGTTAACTTCAGTTGCACACGTTGACGGCCTACCAGAGCGAGGCAAATCTTGCATCACATCTCGACCGCTTTTGAACGCTTTGAACCACTCATAAGCACGAGTTTTTGATAAAGTCGATTCACCGTAAGCTTAAATGTAAACTTTGCAAGTTTTATATGGTCATTGTCGGATGCATGAGTGCTATAGCAACGAAAATTAAAGACCTATAAAAAAAATTGTATCATCATCGTTTATATTTTTATCTTTTAAGCCCTGGGATTTTTTCTAAATCTGCTTTTTACACAAATATACACAAATTCAAAACAATGTATGTAAAAATCTACAGCTCTTTATGTATGCGCTTTATATGAAAACTAGCTAATGGCCAAACGTTCGCGCAGCGGAAACTTGAATTTCTCCGAAGTTTATGCATGCACAAATTTTATTCATACATACACAATTACACACTAATTTTTAGACACATCTCTTTTCTTCTAAAGTCTATATTTCAAAAAAAGTTCCGCTGGGACAACGTTCGCGCAGCGTAATCAGTTTTTGGTGAATTTCTCCACAATGGCTGCGTGCACATTTTTTTTTTACCATACACAATTACACGACGTCATACACTAAATATCTGCATAATTAAAATCTATATATGCAACAACAATCCGCTGCGCGAACGCACACAAGCACAACATTTCCTGCTGCGGTTACGTTACCGCCGCACACGTCATAGTTTTAAAGTTATGCCATTTCAAGGCTAGTTGCCCTATGTCAGCGACGGGCTCTATTACATTTTTCTCTCTACGCTCATGTTATTAGAACACCAACGTATTGGCACTCGAAATTCCCATGACATACGCAATACGCATGCGTCGTGTTTGCCCACGCCAACCCGCGTTTCTTTCATAAGATGCAGACTTTGCAAAACCAATTCCTTCGTAAAATCACAGGAGCCCTTTTTGCGTCCGTAACGATAGTCTTCACTTAGACTTAAGAATCCCCACCGTCGTTTAATTCATGAAACGCCAAGCGCTTCTTTGACTCCGCGTTAAAACATCGCAACCCCTTATCGCATCGGCCGCTCGATACGATCCCTCGCGAATAAGTAAAATTCGTCGTCCCCGACATATCCTCGTCAATCCTGACGATGCTATAATCCTGCTCCAGGAGAGAAGCAGGGAGTCTAGTATCCTTCGAAAATTCTGACGCTAAGCGTCGTTATTTCTTCCTCGCCGACGCCAGCCAGCCCGCGATGCTGAGCCAGTAAGTTTAAACCAGTCCCAAAATAATATCACTCAGATCCAGCCTGTCCCTTGCTGTCTGAGGGACAGCAAGGGACAGCGGCGACTCCCTAAGCCGAGGCTCGTACCCCCCGGGGGTGCCTTTAGCGTGTAGTCGCTTAGTTTACCCTGACTGGAGGTCTTCATTTTTAAGGCACCCACAGGATTCGCGGTTAAGCAGACGACAACCTCCTTGGTTGAACTGCGAGATGCCATTCATAAAAAAAAAATTGGCACGGAACTATGCTCTGAAGGAATGTCAAATTGGAAAAAAAAAAAGGCGGGAAAACGTGAAATTGGAAGGGCGCGCTTTTCGATCTTAAAATAATTTATTCATTTATTTTGCACAGTATTATTGTAAATAATTGTATTAATAGTTAGTGTTAGGTCTTAGTAGGTATATAGTTTATTAACATGGTCAAAAAGAGAAAGAGAAAGGAGGGGGAACCTCCTCCGGATCCTCAGCTGCAGGTATCTTCTGATTCAGACTCAGCGGAATCTGCGGTATGTACAATTTCCTATAAGGATGCAATTGACAAGGACCCGAAGAATAAATACGACATCTACAAAGTAAAGGGTTACACTCGTAAATATCCAGAGGATTCAAACAAAAAAGAGCTGGTTGTTTTCTTAAACCACCAAGAAGACAACAAATCTTTTTCCGACAGAGATCGCATGGCTCTCTCTAAGGGTATACGTGAGCATGGCGTTTCAGGCGTCATGCATATGCGTTCTATTAATAAATATAAGGTTGGCATCACATTCGACCTACCAAATAATGCTAACATGTTTTTGAAAAATAAAAAAATACTGGATCAGTTGGGACTTAAAGCATCAATTCCTGCTGCAGACACAGAGGTTACTGGAGTCCTCACTTCAGTTCCGGTAGACATGTCAAACTCCGAAATATTTGCGTTAATTGGTAGTTCCAAAAATGTCGTTCAAGTTAGGCGCTTCATGCGCAGGGTAAAAGGATTTAACGGTGTAGAATTTGTACCTACACAGGCAGTTGCGATTACATTCGCATCCACCATTCTTCCTTCGTACATATACCTGGACTCATGGCGTCACGAAGTGAACAGCTACATTCCACCAGTCAAGCAATGTCTTAAGTGTTTGCGATACGGGCATATTGCTAAATTCTGTCGTAATACAGAGGTATGTTCGATTTGTACATTAAATCATAATTTTAAAAACTGTCAGGTCGATCCTAAGGATGCCAAATGTGCAAACTGCAAGGGCGATCATATAGCCATCTCCTCATCTTGTCCATTAAAAAAACAAAAAATCGAAGAAAACAAAATTAAGTCAAGAAATGCTACATACTCCGATCTCTTCAATGTTAACGCATTTCCAGCATTAACTGCAAAAAATTTAGATGTACAAATTAATAATTTAATGAAATCTGATAAGTTTATAAATATTTTAGTAGAAACAATTACAAGAATTGTTAGTAATAAAGATGTCCCTATCAATTCAAACTCAATTAAAGAGGTTTTAAAAAAAACTTTAAGTAATAAAATTTCCTCACCTCCATAATGGATTTATCAAATTTAAATATAATGCAATGGAATGCACAAAGTCTTAACAGTAACAAACACATATTTGTCAATTTCCTCTATACAAATAATATTCACATAGCATTAATCAGTGAAACATGGTTAAAACCTGAACAAAACTTTAAAATAAAAAATTACAGTATCGAAAGAAATGACTGTGGCAACAAACATAACGGAGTTGCCATTATAATTCATAAAAGTATTAACTATACTAAAATTAACACCTTTTTCGACAATTCTTTACAAAACATTTGTGTTAAAATTACAGTTAATAACAAGGAGATAAGTTTAGTCAGTTTCTATAGTCCTTTAAACTCTAATCCAGCTTTCAATAAAGATAAATTTGATTCATTGGTGAAGTCTATTCCTGGTCCCTTTATATTTGCTGGGGACTTTAATGCTCATCACACGTCTTGGGGTTGTGGTTCTGACTCTTTACGTGGTCGAAATATCTTAGAAGTCATCGACGAAAATAACTTAATGCTCAATAATGGTCAGGCAACAACTGTTGGCTCTTTAACATGGCGTGCTAATGCTCTGGATTTGTCTTTGGTTTCTCCATCTTTGGCACTTTGTAGCGAATGGAATGTACATGATAGTCCTCTTGGAAGTAGTTACCACATCCCTGCAATAATTCAAGTAGTAATTAGCAATAGTCAAAATAACGATCCTTGTGGAAATTGTCCTAATACTGCACATTTGCCCATCTACCCAAACTACAAAGTTGTAGATTGGCAAAAATATAGCAATAATGTAGATAAATTATTAGTTGATTTTAAAACAGTGAATATATGTCCTCTCGATTCATATCGCCATTTTTGTTCTATTTTACGTACAGCTGCTGCTAATTCAATCCCCAACTCTAATATTAACGTAAATACCAGCAATCGCTCATATCCCACAAATAGGATTAGAAGACCTTCCCTTCCTTGGTGGAATCAAAAGTGTACAGAGGCAGTTTTAAATTTCAAAAAAGCTTACATAAATTTTAAAAATAATCCTTCAGAAGTCACTTATTTAGAATTTAAAAGACTTCGAGCTTTAAAAAAATTAACAATCAAAATAGAGCGACAAAAAAGCTGGTTTACGTTGTGTGAAACTTTTAACAGATGCACACCAATATCTATTATATGGAAATTCATGCGTAAATATAATAAAACGTTTAATTTTAATAACCATGAAAATGATGCATGGATTTTAGATTTTTTGAAGAAGTACACTCCTGATTTTGTGTGTCATGCCTCAAATTATTTGTTAAACAATAATACAAACTCCAGCCATAGTTTCCTAGTTAATCCCTTTTCAGTCAGCGAACTTATTTCCGCCATCTCTTCCCGAAGAGACACTACTTACGGTCTCGATGGAATGCCATACATATTATTTAAAAAACTTAGCAATACTGGTTTAAAAGCATTCATTGATGTTGTAAATTTGCTATGGGAAAATAACATTATACCTCAAGACTGGAAAGTGGATTGCCTTGTACCAATTTTAAAACCAGAAAAACCCAAATTATGTCCCGATTCTTATCGTCCCATAGCACTTACTTCTTGTGTTGGTAAACTATTTGAGCAATTGCTGAAGCATCGTTTAGAATTCTATGTTGAAAAAAATCATATTTTATCTTCTAACCAATTCGGTTTTCGTAGAAATCGTTCTGCTAGGGAAAGTGTCTGTCAATTGCAGCTTGACATACATAACTCTTTATTAGCCAATAATAACTTGGTTGCAGTTTTTTTTGATGTTGCTGGAGCTTTTAATAGTGTAAATATAGATATTTTATGTCGTGAACTATTACAAATAGGGATCAGCGAAAAAATTGTAATTTGGGTCAGTAATTTCCTGAGCAATAGAGAAGTCTTTGTTAAATCTGATAGACATCTTTATGGTCCCAGACTAGCTTCAAAAGGAGTCTGTCAAGGAGGTATATTATCACCTTTATTATTCATATTATATATACATAGATTAAATTTAATTTTAGGGTCTCAGGTCAAAAACTTACAGTTTGCAGATGATTTAGTTGTTTATACTTCAGGAAAAAATTTAACACAGGTTTTTCAAAAAGTCAATGATGCCCTGTCAAAGCTTCATGAATATTTCACTTATCTTGATCTTAATGTCAATCCATCTAAGTCTAAAGTGGTTGTGTTTGGTAAACAGTGTCATAATATGCATTCTGTGCAATATAACAATTGTGCATTGTCTATTTCAAAAGAATTTAAATTTTTAGGGGTTCTTTTTTCATATAATTTATCCTGGAACAGTTATATTAAACATATAATTAATAAAGCAAATAAAGCTTATAATATATTGAAATCGTTAGCTGGTTCATACTGGGGTGCTGACCCAAAAATTTTGCTAATGTTGTACAAATCTTTAGTGCGTAGTCATTTTGAATATGGTTTTTATTGTTTTGCTGCAGATACCAAAACTGTAAATAGTTTAGATGTTTTACAAAACAAATGTTTGCGCATTATCACTGGGGCATTCAGAAGTACTCCTATAAATGCAATGCAGATTGAATGTAATGTTCCACCATTACAAGTTCGTTTCCAATACCTGAAAGAAAGATTCTTATTAAAACTTTTTAGTGTCTCTAATAACAGTCTTCTAGTCAATTTACTGCATTCCAACCCTAGTTTAGGTATAAAACCATTTTTTATGTTAGAGGAGCTTCATAGTTTTATGAATTTTATTAAAGATATGAACATTTATCAGTCAAATCATATTCTGCCTTGTTACCAAGGAGCCTTTATTGCTAAATTTCCAAAAATAGAGATAGTTATTAAAAATAAAAAGGAGCTCTCCTCAAAAGAGAAAGTTAATGCAATGTTGTTAGAGTGGTCAGATCATAAATTTGTGTACAGTGATGGTTCCAAAAATGATACAGCAGTGTCTTTTGCTATTTATGAGTCAACCTCAAATATAGGTCTTGGTCGAAAAATCAACAAAAATGCCAGTATTTTTACGGCTGAAGCTGTTGCGATTCTCAGTGCTTTAAAACATATTAAAAATTGCAATTCAGGTCAAAGCAAGTGGATTGTAGTTAGTGATAGCATGAGTGTCCTTAAAAACCTGGCAAATAATAAATTACATGCTAACACTAACTATATAATCTATTTAATAAAAGAGTTATGGGTTGAACTGTCTCATTCAAATATTGAAGTTAGTTTTGCTTGGGTACCGTCACACATCGGTGTCACAGGAAATGAAAAGGCAGACTATTTAGCCAAAAAAATTGTTGAACTAGGTGAATTGATTCCGAATGTTGATATGAGTGTGTCCATACCGCATACAGATGCAGTTAGTCTTTTAAAACAGCGTATGCATCAAATGTGGGGGAGACATTTATACCAGTCCACACAAATAGAAAAGAAAGGTACTTGGTTTGCCACTTTGGATGTACAAACAAACACTATACCTTGGTTTTGCAGGTCTATCAAATTTATAAATAGAAAATTTTATTCATTTATCTGTCGTATGCGTTTTGGTCATTGTCGTTTAAATTATCATCTTCATCGTCTTAAAATTGTTACATCTCCATATTGTGAGTATTGTCAATTACCAAAAATTCAATCTTTGCATCATATCTTCTTTGAGTGTTCGTCTTTCAGCATTCAGCGCCTTGTGTTGTCGGATGAACTTCTAAAAATTTATAAAAAACCTGATAGGGTCCCGCAATGCATTCAGGAGTTACTTAAGAATGCCTCAACCTATATATATTTGTACAAATTTATAATAGAGACTGTAAATGACATCTAGTTTATATTTTATATGTTTGTATTATAATCATCTAAATATAATTTATTATACTTTAAAGTTAGGTTAGTAGTGTAGGTTTATTCTATGAGGAGATATAGCTATAATTTGACATGCGCGTGTATGTCATATTTGACAATGTTTGAAGTAACGTTAATAACGTATTCTGACAAAACATTATTATATTTAGGTATAAACAAGACATTATGACAAAACTAATAACGAAATTGGATTTGAAAAAATAACGGACTTACGAAAGACAAAATAACAAAAATACACAAATATGATAATTAAATACGAAAGACATTATTAAAAAACTTAACAACTATGAAACACAAATACGAAAGACATTACTGCATAAAACTTAATATGCGTAAAAACATGGACGTAAGACTAGGCAATATGGTCGAAAGACTATAGCCTTCCCTTTGGGGTAAAAAAAAAAAAAAAAAAAAAAGAATGTCAAATTGTCAAATATGTGTCAGTGTCAACTATTGTAAAGTTGTTGTAAATCTTCTCAATCTGATCATGGTTGATTTTGATTCCCGTCCTTCCTATCTTTATTAGAATACTGCCAAAAGATATATGTAATATTATAAATTTTCTAAATCTCACATAAAATTTTATATTAATGAATACCATTCAAAATGATAAACAAAATAAACGATATCGGAAAAAGTACAAGTTCATGAAAATGAGAATTAAAAGTCTAATACTAGTGAGTATTTATGCAAATAAAGTGTCTATTAACTAATTTAAAGGTTATACACCTCTCAAACAACTGGTATATTTGTGTTGACTAATAGCATAAACTCAATATGAGCACTTGATGGTAGGCCCGAAAGTGGTAGAAGGTAATTGCAATAGCTAAGTAATTCAATGTGAAGAGAGATTGCTCAAAAATATAAACTTAGCTTCTATTTGGTAGGTATAACTATCAGCTTTTTTAACTGTTCACAAAGTGGATGGAAACATTGCAAGTGTCCAATTATATTTCTGCTGTAAGATTGATAATATTTAGTTAGTTAGAGGTAAGAAAAATAATTTGTGACAGATTGTAGCCTGCACTAAGTCAACTTATTTTTCGTTGTTGTATATTGTATATCTTATCTAAATTCATAACTAAAAGAAAATATAATTTTAGGAAAATGCAGCATTGTGCGATGAAGTGGCGAAAGTTCAAGAAAGTATATTAATTGTAAAAGATGAAAGAAGATTTCTACTTCACAAACTGCTAGAATATGAAAATGATAATGAAGTCTCACAAGTTTTTATAAAGAACGACACTGTGGTAACAACTAATGGTTCAAAAACAAAAATAAAGAAAAGACAAAGCTGTGATGACACTAGATAATGACATGGAGAAAGAGACAAACCATCTTAAAATGTTAACATGTTAACTATGCATGAACTGAAGAAAAAATAGTGGGTGACACTCCTTCTGAATAGTAGAAATAAATTAACTGACTTATTCTTAGTAGAAGCTTGTTATTAACATAACTGGGGAAATGTGGCTGTTCACATGTCTGACACTTCAGGGAAAACAGGGGTCATGTGATTTCTCCTTAGATGCGGCTGAGTAGAACTAACGACACATATTATCATATATGTATACATTAAGGTTTATGCTTGAAAATAAGTTACCATAGTCTATGGGGGCATATATTTTAATTTAATTTATTTTTAAAACTGACACAAAGCCAGTGTTAGTAATGTATATGTAGTGTTAGTACATAAATACAATAAGAGTAGTTAATCTTAATCTATTTTCCACAACATGCCTCAGAATAGAGGAAAACACACTTGACTACTGTCTTTAGAATGCCGTTGCCATTAGCCCAGGTCCTATACCGAAATATTGCATGGAAGCTGTCTGTTCTACTTTGCACAAACATTTCGCAAGCACTACCGAACTAGAGGGACTTTTAGGTGTAGTTGATCTTTTCATGTACAGGGGTCTGGTTATGACAGATAGACAATATGCCTTGAATAGTGAATCTTGACTTGGTCAGTACAGTCGGAGAATCTATTTGCTAACATAATGCTGTGACCGCCAATGCCCTGTGCTCCCTCTCAATATCTACATTATCTTTAAGGTCGTCAGTAAACATATGGCCCTAACATTTAACCCCTTGTATGCCGGAACGTAGATATACACGAGACACAATGCGTTTTTAATTGTGACTGTAATTCCGGCATACAAGCGGTTAAAAGAAGTCACTTTTTATGTTCAAAGCCATTTATTGCATTTACCAGCGACCATAAGAGATATATTTAAGTAATTTTAATTGTAGTAACTGTAAGAACTTGCTTACCATATTTGTTTGCAGACAATGCAATTTATGGCCCATTGTTCTATAACTTTATGAAACCAACACATATGCAGATGCAAAGTATACCTAATTAAATAAAAAGATTTTTTTCACTAAGGTATTGTGTTTAATTCTACCAGCCCTTACATTTTTGCAATTGTACTATTAATCCAATCACTTAGGCCAAAAAAGGGGTCAACTTTGGAATGAGAAATAATAAGCTGGTTTGTATAAACCTTTATTTTGGCATTCAAAGTTGGCTCAAGTCTTATAAAGTCTATAGTCACTCACAGTTGATCTTGCATTTCAGTACATGCACTCAACTGAAAAACAGTTAGGTACATGGCAAAATGTTTGGTCCAAAACTTGGGACCAAATTGTGTGCTTTACATTTTTTATTACAAATGCAATCATCATTGAAGACATGCATACCGATATTAGGAATTATTACATGAAAAGAAACAGATATTAAGAAAAAAAAAAGTGAAATGTGACCAGACAATTTCTGCCCCCCCTAATTAAAAAGACGTATCTAACAAAAAGTATCTAAATTTAATAAAAATACAGGCAAATTCGCCTTTTTTTCTGATTCCGGCAATGTATCTAACTCAAAATTGGAAAAAGTGTTAGATACGTCTTTTTAACTATCGGGGGCAGATTTAGAAGCTACCTTTCCAAGATGAACCCCTTATAATATTGAGACTATAATTATGTGCTATGTTAAATCATTTTCATCCACCTCATCATTAAATGACAATATAGGACGGCTCTTTTTTTCTTTGGAACTTTTTCTTCTAGAGGTTTCTTCTCTTTTCCTTTTAGAAGTGGCTGATTCTGCAGAAGGCTTCTCTTTTGTCTTGAACAGAACTCGTTGACTTAGATCTGCTTTTGTTTCAGATTCCAATTTTTCTAATCTTAGCCTCTCTGTCTCTGCTTCCTCTGCAGTTAAGTCGCCTTCTTTAAGGACTACTACTTGTGGCTGCTCACTGTCTTCATTGTCAACAAAATCTTCCTCATTATTCATCAGTTCATCAAACTTGTGATTTTTATCGTCATATCCAGCTTGTCTTTTTAAGACTTTGAGAAATTCTGGATCTTCTGGTTTTATGAAACTAACATTTCTTTTCTTATTCATAATGTAAATAAATCAGTATTTGTTGAAATAGCAAAGATTGTTGGAGTCTTTGCAGGACTGATACTAACCCAAAAACTTTTAACCATTAATGTTTTTTATTCAAAGATTTTATCAGTTCTGTCTGTCTTCTTTTCTTACAGCCTTTGTTTACCACTAACAGCACTGCTATCGAGCTGGACAAGTGCCACAGTCACAGTGAAATTAACGACTATCGCACAAAATCACTTCCAAAATTCTCTTTTTGTCCAGCCCAAAAAGTTATAGTGGAGCTCTTTCCATCAGAACCAATTCCAATTTTATAGTAATGGCTCCATCGTTTTATCGATGATTCTGCCAATGTTCCAATTCCAATTTTTATAGTAATGGCTCCATCTGCCAATGTTCACAAACAGCAATCTTATTCTGTCACTGTCAAATGCCAATGTCAATGGGGTTGCCAATGCTAATTTATCCCATTCCCCACAAATCCGGATCGGATTCCCCACAAATTCCCCTCGAAAGTTTTATAAGAAACTAGCTTTTGCCCGCGACTTCGCTAGCGTTAAATTCAAGGTAACACAGTTCCCCTTGCGCCTTATTGATTTGTAATAGCAAGGCTAAGTTTTGCCTTTTCTTCCCTCTTTCTGCCTCACATACCACTTTAAAAAAAAATAACCTATGTCCGTCTCCTGGTTCCCAACTATGTCTGTATCAAAATTCATCAAAATCGGTATAGCCATTAAAGCGTGAAGAGGTAACGAACTCACTTTCGCTTTTATAATGTTAGTAAACATGAAACTATATTCAATTATTTAGATAGTATTAATTGTTTCTATTTTTTTTTCATATTTTTGTAGAAAGCATTTGGTTCGAAGGGTTTTTAATGCCTTTGCTTGCAGCCATAAATGACACAACAGTATCGGTATTTAGTTGATTGCGGTTTGCAGTTTTTTCATTTTTAAGATCAATAAATTTGCGCTCGAAAAATTGCATTTGAAAAAGGCAGTATCAGCAACAACGAAATTACAATTTTTATTTTTGGGAACAGGTAATCTCCCGTAGCGTTTTTCAAGCGAAATACTTTAGCCCAGTAACATTCAGCATCATAATGACCGGCAATAACTTCAAGCCAATGTTGATAAAAATCCAGGATAGCGTGAACTCGCCACTCATCGTAAATTTTTTGTGATATCAGTCTATCACAAACGAGTCTAAGAAAATTAATTTATTAAAAACATCATGCACGATTAATGTAAAATGAATGAATGGTTTAAAAAAATTAAGCATACCCAATGAATGATGAAGTATTTACATATGAGAATAAGATGTCAAAATCCCCGCATTTTCCCCACATAATGCCACTCTCTAATAAATCCCCAATCGACTTGAGATTCCCCACAGTTTGGGGAACTCCCCAGAAATTGGCAACCCTGAATGTCAATAAACTTTATTTATTTATTTAATGGCGTTTGTGGAAAAAGATACCACAATTTTGCCAATATCTCGTAGGTGCTATGTTAGACCATCAAACGCTGCAGATTATATTAGTAATTATCATTGTCGTATATGAAGTTTTTTCTGCACAGACATTTCGTAAACCTAGTCTATGGATAGCACATGGTTTGTTCAGCATTGGAACTAGAAAGCCCGCGAACCTCTCAGTTCATACGATCCTAGACTATTCCATGAAAAAGTCAACCGATTTTCATGAAAGCCATATTGGGTACGATCGCTAGTCTTATTTTAATCTGTAAAAAACGTAAAAAAAAAACTCGCGGGCTAACTATGGCGCTTACATCTTAGTCTCTTTGGTTTGTATTGTATTTGGTTTGATAATAGTAGAAACCAATATATATATTATTCTGTAGTACGTTACAAAGTACCTTAGAGCATAATTATCACTTAGTCTTATTGATATCAATTAAAACCAAATGGTTCAAATGCATTAGTTGTTAAATAAAATTTCCCAGACATGTTTCTGCTGACACCTTCACCCATAAAACCGTTACGACTGCATCGATTTTCTGTAAATTCCATCCATGATTGGCACTTATACGCGGGAAAAGATGTAGGATATTTGATTGATTCTGTGAAATAATAAAATGAACGGCCGTGGCTGCAGGCTTCTGTAAATTTAAAAAAATAAACGTTGAAATATCTGGACGACACAAAACAACTTTATACATACTTATATGTATTAAAATTTATTATCATAAAAATAAAATTATCAGTAAAAATACAAGTTTGAGTAGGTAGGTACACGTAACTGGCACATAGAAAATTAAATACAATAATGTGCAAGTGAAGAATAAATCAAGACGGGTTGGTGATTGGAGACATTTAATAGTAATCAAAGTGGTGATTAATGGTCCTGCCTTCTCTGTATGAGAAAAGGTTTTGCCCAGCAGTGGGGCAGCAATAGGCTGGTATTATCTATTATTATTCGTTTAAGAAAAACGTACCAAAAAACTTAACAATATCTTCACATCCTGGCTGTGGTGCAATTCCTGCGTTAGGGTAAAAATCTACTGTTCCGATTGCTCCTTCAAAACCTAACAGACCAGCACAAGTGTGAATGACGTCAACAATTTCAGCATCCGAAGAATCAAGTTTTGCAAATGTGTCTTGAGGTGGGAACTCAAAGAAAGGTCTTGCAGGATCGAGGCCTGAAAAATCATTAGAAGTTCTTAACATGTGTACAATGATAAGGTACTTTAACTTAACTTTTACGTTAATTTGTTTTTGATAAAATGCGTACCCGTGACTCTGTAGACGGTACTGTTAGTTTTAGAAGCCGCTATACCCATTACGTGGGCTCCAAGACTATGTCCAATTAAATGTATCTTTTCACTAGTTACGTTGTATTGTTTGGTCAATCCACTTAAGAAGGCAGCTACTTCACTTCCAATTGTTTTAGTTTCATTTGCCACCCATAAGTACAAGATGGAGTTCGCGGTGCAACTCCAGTCCACCGTGATAACATTCACATTTTGAGCTTCAAGATACGCGTTCTTTATACTTGCGACGCCTTCTTTATCCACTGAAGACCGCCATCCATGAGTAATTATTTTTATTGGTTTATTGGAAAGAAAAATCGCTTTTGCAATGTTTTGATCGCTCTTTTTAATTGCTTTTCCCAGTCTATTCAAAAATATATAACTCTCCGTGTCGTTTCTACAAGGAAGAAAAAGGAGTTCAAAAAGAGTTAGTCATTAAGTTTGTGATCGGTCAAAAAAAATGATGAGTAACCAGTTAGTATTCTGTCAAAATATTTTTTGTTTTTTTACTTTATTTTCCATACTTACTAGCTTTTGCCCGCGGCTTCGCTCGCATTAAATTCGGGGTGACACAGTTCCCCTTGCGCCTTATTGTAATAGCAACGCTAAGTTTTCCCTTTTCTTCCCTCTTTCTCCCTCACATCCCACTTTTTTAAAATAAAAATATAGCCTATGTCCGTCTCCTGGTTCCCAACTATGTCTGTACCAAAATTCACCAAAATCGGTTTAGCCATTAAAACGTGAAGAGGTAACAAACAAACTCACTTTCGCTTTTATAATTTTACTAGCTTTCGCCCGCGGCTTCGCCCGCGTTAAATTTGGGGTAACACAGTTCCCCTTGCGCCTTATTGATTTGTAATAGCAACGCTTTGTTTTCCATTCTCTCCCTTCTTTCTCCCTCACATCCCACTTTTTTCAAAAAAATATTAGCCTATGTCCGTCTCCTGGTTCCCTACTATCTCTGTACCAAAATTCATCCAAATCGGTTCAGCCAGTAAAGCGTGAAGAGGTAACAAACAAACTCACTTTCGCTTTTATAATATTATATATATAAGTAAGGATAGTAAGGATCCCTTATCTTCTCTACCTTTTCATTTTACATAACATAACAAACAAACATTATAACTTCATCCATATGGCCACAAATGCAAACCTAATATCAATTCTCCTGACCAGCAGATCACCGACACCAACGAGGCAGTCAATAAATTGAAATTTTATCAAATAAGTAATACACCTAATCGAAATTGGTATAGGCTAGACAACCAGGGCAACAATGGTTTTAGCTAGACCTGCCTCGAAAACCACAATGAACCATAAGAAATTTAGAAAAACACAACCAAAACACTTAAATAAAACGATAATATACAACGTACCCAACATATAGTCTAAATTCAATGTCATCGAACATAGAGTTTCGATGTATAAGCATATCGTCTTCCGTAATTGTTAGGTTTATGTAATGCAGCTCTCCATCACCGTCCGGGAAATAAATCCATTTAGTTCCATAATCATCACCGTACTCCCTTCTATAGATATCCAAATTATGTTTTACTGAAGTACCTGCAATTGTGAAAAGTAATGTTTTAAATGACAAAAATGTAATAACCATGTCAATGATCCATAAAGCTATTTGAATCTAATCAACAACGATCTAAGACTACAATCCTTTTTTTGCGGATGGGAAATCGTCAAATAACTTCCCCCGCTCTGGGCGGACTGCTTTGCTGACATCTCTTTGAGGTGCGCGTGGAACACTATCGCGCCGTCGACACGGCTTGTCGTCACTGGATAGACAGCCGGTGGTACGGTGGTCGGAGATCGCCTCGTGGCGCCCGACGCTCGGAGCGTCTCCCTCGGCGGCTGGGTTGGTATAAGGTTCTCTCCCTCAAACGCCCGGCTACCAGTAGGAAGTGACCGCTTCTCTTTCCCTGTCGCTCCGGACCATGGACTGCACCAGAGCCGGACGCGAGAGATCGCCGCCGCCGATCGCTTCTACGAGGCCACGGTGATACTCCACCCAAGCTGGCCAGACCGCCACGGTATCCTCCTGGCAATCGTCACAATGGTGACACCCGGGCGTTTCTCCCTCCCGATTATATGCAAGGTCGTTTCAAGCCTGAAAGTGCGTTCCCCGAGACAATCCTTACTAATATTATAAAAGCGAAGCGAAGCGTCTAGTCTTCACGCCTTAATGACTAAACCGATTTTGATGAATTTTACAGGTACAGAGTTAGTTGGAACCCTGGAGACGTAGAGATTTTTTTTAAAGTGGGAAATGAGGGAAAAAGGGTGCGGAAATAATAATATAGACAAATGGAAAACTTTGCTTTGCTATTATACAATCAATAAGGCGCAAGGGCAAAAACTACAGGTAACAGGTACCTGCAAATCATGAAACGGGGACTGTGTTACCCCGAATTTAACGCGAGCGAAGCCGCGGGCAAGAGCTAGTTATATAATTTCGAATGATGGTAGATGAGTGTATGATTAAAAAAAAACCATTAAAATAACTGCTTTGCCTTGAATTTTGAACAACATGACGACTGATAGTCCTGGCAGTTCTCAAAATATTTTTAAGATAAGAATTGGCACTACCTCTACGGATGTTTCCGGCGAATGCGCTTAGGGCTTTTTTTTTTTTTTTTTTTTTTTCGGGTGGGAAATCATCCAATGACTTCCCCCGCTCTGGGTGGAGCGGGGGGGCATGTCAGACTTGTACTGACTAAAACCCACCCATGTTTCTTCTATTGCCCTTTACGTTCCGAGGCCGCGGTATCTCTTTCGAACAACCCGCAACCCCGGCAGGCAGAGGCTCTGGCAAGCCCCTCTGCTTTGCTGACTCTCTTTGAGGCGCGCGTGAAACACGAACGCGCCGTCGACACGGCCTGTCGTCAATAGACGGACGGACGGTGAACTACCCATTGCTCACCGCCCACAGGCCCGCATCTACGGTGGCCGGAGGTCGTCTCGCGGCGCCCGGCGCCATGGGCGTCTCCCGCGGCGGCTGGGTCGGGCAGATGTTCTCTCCCTCAAACGCCCGGCCACCTCCTTCGCTAGCATTACTGCTTCGCAGAAGGTGGTGACCGCTTCCCATTCCCTCTCGCTCCGGACCATGGCCTGAACCAGGGCCGGACGCGAGAGATCGCCGCCGCCGATCGCCTCTACGAGGGCACGGCGGTGCTCTGCCCAAGCCGGGCAGATCGCCACTGTGTGCTCCACCGTGTCCTCCGGGCGATCGTCACAATGGTGACACCCGGGCGCTTCCTCCCGCCCGATGATGTGCAGGAACCTCCCGAAACTTCCGTGTCCGGTGAGGACCTGCGTCAGGCGGTAGGTGAGGACGCCATGACGCCTCTCCAGCCACTCCTCAAAGAGGGGACTTACCGCCACTATTGTAGCGTGCCCTGCACGGGGTTGCGACAGTCGCTCTCTCCATGCCACCATGAGATCGCACCGGAGGTCTGCCCGCCGAGCGGCAACTTGCCGCGGCAGTGGGTTTTCCCCCCGGTGTAGTGCCTCTGCGCGCCACTCAAACAGGCGCGCGAGGACTATCGCCTCCAGATCCCACGGTGGCAGTCCGGCAAGGAGGCTTGCTGCCTCGCCAGAGATCGTGCGGTAGCCCCGGACAAGCCGTATGGCCACCACCCTTTGGGGCGCGTTCAGATAGTGGGCGGCGCGCCGCCCTAAAGAACGCGCCCATACTGGGGCCCCGTAAAGGGCCATGGACCGCACGACTCCGGCATAGAGCCTACGGCAGGAGGCGTTTGGCCCCTTGAGGTTGGGCAGGAGCCGCTTGAAAGCAGCCCCCGTCCGCTCGAGCTTGGGAGCCAAACGTCGGAAGTGTTCGACGAAGTTCCACCGGCTGTCGAGGACGATTCCCAGGTACTTCATCGTCGACCCGACCCCGATGCGAACCCCTCCTACCGTCAACTGGGATCCCGACGGTGGCGTGTTTCCGCGGCCATGAAAAACCATGACCTCGGATTTGTGCAAGGCCACCTCGAGACCCAGTAGCCGGATCCTCTCCGCGACTATCGCAACCCCGCGTGTCACATTGTCGGCCGCCGCCTGGTGCGACCCCCCCTGAGCCAGGACGAGCGTGTCGTCAGCGTAACAAACTACACTGACGCCGCTGGGGAGGTCGGCGCGCAGCACCCAGTCGTAACCGATGTCCCACAGGAGCGGCCCCAAGACCGATCCCTGTGGGACACCGCATGACATCTCTCGCCGGTTCCACTCTCCAGAGCGACCGGGGTATATGACGGCCCTGTCCGTCAGATATGCCCCGACCACACGACGAAGATAGGTCGGCATCCGGTGGTATTGGAGTGCCTCCCTGATGCAGCCCCAGGGCATGGTGTTAAACGCGTTAGCGATGTCGAGAGATACCGCCACGACAACCCCACCCCTGGACACTGCAGCCCCCGTCGTAAGGGCTCTCACACGCATGATGGCGTCCACCGTCGAGCGCCCCTTGCGGAAACCATACTGGTGATCCACAAGATCCGGCCCCGTCCCCACAAGGTGCCCGACGAGGCGGTTTGCAATTACTCTTTCAAAGAGCTTGCCCACCTCGTCGAGCAGCACAATGGGCCGGAATGCGGACGGAGAGTCCGCAGGGCGCCCCGGCTTCTGAATGAGGACCAGCTTCCCCGTCTTCCAACGAAGTGGGAACTGGCCTCTCTCCAAGCATGCGCTTAGGAGCCCTAGTAGTCGGGGCCCGAGAGCCTCCAGGGCCAGGACCCAGGCTTTGCCATGCAAGCCATCGGGTCCCGGGGCGGTGTTTTTGGCTTTCAGCCTGCCCACCGCCGCTCTCAGATCCACCCCAGTCACCTCCGGAACGTCGTCGTCGTCGTTGTCCTCGTGGTCCGCTTGTGGCACCGCAGGCGGCGGAGCCATGGGCGGAGGAGCATGCTCCCCTCGCGAAGGGAACAGAGCGCTCACCACATCCTCAACTAGTTGGGGCCGGAGACTCTGCGTCAGCGGGGGGGCCCTGGTGCGGAGTTTATCCCGCACCATCTTGTATGGGCGCCCCCACGGATCCCCGTCCAGAGACTCCAGCATCTCCTCGCGGGCTAGATCCTTGGCCCGCAAGACACCTTCTAGGAGGGCGGTCTTCGCCGCTCTGTACCCCTCATACAGCTCCGCCTCGATGGCTGCCGCATCTGGTGTTCTGCTGCGGAGCCTGCGGTGCCTGGCGTACCGGTGTCGCGCAGCGACGCATGCCTCTCGCAGTGCCGTCAGCTCGCGCGACCACCAGTACACCTGACGCCGGGCGCTTCCAGGCCGGACTCGGGGCATTGCCACGTCACTGATCTCAGACATGGCCTCCTGGAACCAGTCCGCCTCGTGGTTAGTGTCGGCAGGCCTGTCCGGTGATGACACCCAGGCCTGCACGATCGAGGCTTCCAGGAGGAGCTCCCGGTCCAGCTGTTTCAGCGCCCAACGCGGACCACTCGGGGCCTGTAGGACCGGCGCGCTGGAGGTCTGGGTGGAGACGTCGAGCCGGATATACCGGTGATCGGAGTAGGTCTCCACCTCCTCCATGACGCGCCAGTCGACGACACGCGGCGACAGAGCGGGGCTAGCGAACGAAATGTCCACGACAGACTCGCCCCGCATCCGCACACACGTGGGGACAGAACCCCGATTTAGGACGACTAGGCCTGTCTCCAGTGCCCAGTCCTCCACCATCCTTCCCCGCACATCCGTGCAGCGAGAACCCCAAGCCAAGTTCTTGGCGTTGAAGTCCCCGAGCACTAGCACGGGGAGAGAGGGGTTACCGACGACGACGGTCAACTCCCTCAGGGAATTGTGGAACTCGGCGAGAGTTCGGATCGGGGAGAAGTAGACGCCCGCTACGACTATATCCCCGAACCGTGCCGCGACGCACCCCTGACCCTTCCTGACACCCTCGAAGGACGGGGTACCGGCGGCGGCCGACGAGATGATGGTCACTGAGCCGCTCAGGTCCTCAACCCAGTCGTCCCTGGGGAGGACAAAGTACGGCTCAGCGACCACGGCGATATGAATCGACCACTGCGCCATGCTCTGGAGCAGGAGATCCTGAGCGCAGGCGCAGTGGTTGATATTCGCCTGGAGGAGGCGTAATGGGGCCGTTATTGGCACTCCATTACAGCCCCCTCCTGGGCCCCCTCTGATGGCCCAGCTGCCGCCGCTGTGGCGTCAGCGGCGGCAGTGATAGCGGCGGCAGCAGCGGCGACGGCTGTGGCGGCGGCGTTGGTGGTGGTGGTCGCGGAGGACTTTCCCTTGCCCCTGGTTTTGGCGGGTGGTGCGCAGGCTTTGCCACCCGCCCGGTGATCGGCCGGCTTGGCCGCCGTCGCACATGCGTCGCAGTGCGGAGCGGCGTCGCAAGTCGCGGCCTTGTGACCGGGCTGACCGCAGCGGAAGCACAGTCGGCTGCGGTCCACCTCCGAGCACTTGACTGCCACGTGGTGACCCACGTGACAGCGGAAGCACCTCAGAGGTCTGTGCTCCAGCAGTTTGACCTGCGCAGATACCCAGCCCACCAGGAGCCTTCGGCCCTCCACGATCGCTTTGGCCGCCGCCACGGGGCAGCTTACCGTCATGGTTCGCATACCCTCGAAGTCAGGACGTACGGTGCCCACTGCCTTCACTTGGTCAGCAGGGCACCCACCAGTCCTGACGACGGCGGCCACCACCTCCTCCTCTACCACGGAGTCTTCCAGGCCCGATATGCGCAGGCTTGCGCATTTGACAGGCCTGGACACTCGGGCCTCGTCCGCATTTATGGACGCTCTGAGCTTTTCAGCTAGGGCGTCAGCGGACGGACCACTGGCTGCACCGGGAATCTCCAGCATTCGAGCCCCCGTTGCGGTGACTCTAAGCCGGAGGCCCCCGGTGATCCCGAGCTCCACCAAATTGACCGCCGCCTTAGCTTTGGCAAGCACATCGCGGTAGGTCACGCCCCTTTTCTCCGCGTCCGGCTGTAGTGTGACCACCACAGCCACGGTCTTTGGGGCGCGAAGCCTAGCCGCGGCGTTTCGCCGCTGCTTTTGCGCCTTCTTGTTGGCAGCCTTGGCCGCCTTGTGCCTCCTCTTTTTTCGCCCGACCACTTCCCATCCGGCTTCGGCCGTCTGGGATTCAGGTGGGGGGGCGATGGTGGTAGGCGCTGGTGCCTTCGCCGCCTTGCCTCTCCGTCCCGCTTTCTTAGCCGGCGCCTGCTGCGCCGGAACCGGACTCGCCAAGGCCGGCGCCGGTCTCACTGGGACCGACGCGGGCTTCAACGGAGCCGGCTTTGCAGGGACCGACGCAGGCTTCAACGGAGCCGGCTTTGCAGGGGCCGACGCGGGTTTTGCCGGAGCCGGCTTTGCAGGGGCCGCTGAGTTCGTGCCACTGGGCTGACCTGATGGCCTCGTTCCAGCGGCAACGGCCGAGTATGAAGCCGACCCTGGACCCCTTCTTGCCGTCCCCGAGCCCCCTTTTGCCGACCCCGTGGCCCCGCCTGATGTGCCTGGACCCTTGCTTGCCACCAAGGGCGGGCGCAGAACAATGCCCTCCAGCACGGAGAACCGCGCCTGGAAGGCAGCCATCTCCTGCCGAACCAGGTTGAGAATACGATCCTCAACCGGAACGGCATGGCTTGCCGTCTGCTGCCCGCCCTCGGGTGTTTCGGGGGACCTCCTCTCCCGGAGACCGGCCAGGTCCGCCTGGAGCCTCCGGTTCTCCTCTAGGAGGAGTTCCGTGGCGGCCGTCAGGCGGGCCACCTCCGCTCGTAGTTCGGCCACCTCGCCAGACGCAGGAAGGGGCGCGAAGCTTGCCTCTGCAGCCGCTATTATAGTGGCCGCAGCCGTACCCACGGCTTTGAATTTCGTGGCCTTCTTCATTTTCAGGGCCACGTCCCTGACTGCGGCCTCAACGGCCTCCGCAAATCTGGCCTTACGCTCCTGGTTGGAGCCGCCAACTGCACTTACATCCCCACTCGGGGTAACCACCTCCGGGTCAGTGTCGCTGGGCTCGGTATCGCCCGGGAGCCCCCCAGCCTCACCAGCTCTCTGGGCCATGGGGCCCCCGCCCTTGCCTCGGCCACGGCCACGCACACCACCGCGCTTGCTGGTGGGGATCTTCCGTGCCGAGGCAAGCTCCCCTTCCGTAGTGGACCCCTGGTCGACTACCTGCCTGGGCCGCTTGAGGAAGAACTTTCCGTTCTCCCTCCTAGCAGCCCCAGCCCTTTCGCGGCGGGAGCTCACTGAGCTTCCCGCGCTCTCCACACTCGATGCGGTGTCGGACTCGCACCCCGCATCCCTAACCTCCCTATCTTCGTCTTTCTCCCTGCTCGCGTCTTTGGGTTGTGAAAAATTTGTATCCATTTTGTTCCCACGAGTATGGGGGATATGTGTTGTCCTTTCTGGGGGTACCCCCAGTCCCCAGACAAGCCTTAAGTTGTAACCCGCCAGAGGGTCGGCTGGTACTCTGGCGGGGGTCGCACTAACGACTGAAGGTCCCATAGGAACACCCGTCAGCCATTCATCTCCTCGCGGTGCGCCGCCGCTTGAGATTCGGGGTGACTTTTTATAGAGGTTTTCTACCTCGCGGTCCGGGCGGTTAAGCCAAGACCCTCGGTCCCAATCGAAGCCGCGAGACGTGATCCACGACACTCCGGTTTGGGGTTACGAGATCGACGGGGACAGAGAAGGAGTGCCTCCTCTGTCTGCTCGGGGCATGGTGAGTGCACACCGAGCCCGCCCTTGCTCCTCCGCTGTGCCCTCTGCTTATCAGAGGGTCACGCGGAACAACGCACCGGTGGTCCGGGTTGGACCCCTCCCACGTCAGAATATTCGCCACGGACAGTGGTCTTCCCCAAGGGATAGGAATTTCTCCCCATTACTCGGGGAATGCCACTGTCCGCGCCCAGGGTGCACCGGCCCAGCAACTGCTGCTCCCACTCAACCGATCGAAGAGGGCAGCAGCCACTAGGCACACGTGGAGGTTTTCTGACTTTGCTCCCCATGCGCTTAGGGCTTAGATATTCCAAGGTTTCTAACATACCTTATATATGTATTGGTTATGGGTAGGTATGTAGGGACTAACTAGTTCAAAACTAATACCTACTGTAAAATGCAGTACCAGGTTGTAAGTGCATTTTAAAAGAATAATAATTACAAAATAGTATATTTTCTCTACACGCTTGGACAAAAAGTTAACTTTGTAAAAGTGGTGCCTGAAGTAGGTTTCAATGAAAAGGATAGTACTTACTGTAAATAAAATCCGTATAAATGCATATTTTACATAAAAATATAAATATGATTAAATTCCAATTAGTCATTGTTACCTATTTAAATGAAAATGCATTTCAAAACAGTTTACAAGTCTAAATTACACAAACCGCGAATAGATACTGATTTGACTATTAGTCTGTTTTACTTCATTGCCACATAAAGTACCTAAGTTATGCAAGAGGATATCAAGCATTAGGGTCCAAAATAAAATAGCGGAGGGGTCTCAGGGGTCTGTTAGACTACTACTAACCATGTAAAAGTATTCGTCCTCGTGGTTTTCGTTACGTCTGCTGGGAATACGTTTCAAAGTTTAAATTCACCCAGGCAGTGACGGTTTGCTATTACAAACACAACCGGAAAAGTAAAGGCGACCCGCTCCTCGCTCGCTCATTTTATGTAAGAAGTGCGCGAAAACAGCACCCGACTCCAAATCAGTCCTAAGTATGCATAGACAACAGATTCTTGCCAATCCTACTCGACCTGCGTCCAATTCTTTGGGCGTAGATTGGTAGAGTAGAAGACACTTTTCCTTTCTGTTGCCTCCTTTGTTGCTGTCACTTATTGTTCAACGTACGCAGCAACGGCTACCCATCAGCTGTCGCTTCCGACGAGAGACCGTCCGTACCGAGGCCGAGCACACCGCCCTACGTTAAAACAGCCGTCTCCGAGAGTACCTACCTGGTTCAGCCGGAAGATCAGCACTCCGTAGCGCCCCTCCAACCATACTTGCTTTACCAACTACCCCAACTGCCAACTGGTGTACGTATGACAATGTGGAGCTTATTTCTTGTGTATTTTTTATCTGCGTAAAGTTTTGTACAAATAAATCTTGCTTATATAAAGTTAATTTAGTAGGTATAGGTAAAAAAATAAAGAAGCACTTTATTTTTTTACCTATACCTACTAAATTAACTTTCTAGTTTCATCTTTACCTGTATTATATGTAGGTACTTTTGTTGCCATCACTATTCCTTTGTAAAATGGTAAACATAATTTGTTTAAAACTTACCCCCTTTAGAATCTAGTCGCGTTGGGTACTTACGTGTTTTTTTTTTTTTTTGTCATCATGGTATTCTTGTGTCTACTAGTGAGATACGATGTCTACGAAATACCCAAGTTGTAACCCAGTCCCTGATGCTGGATTGGCCCTTAGCAATTTGTTATTCAGTAGACCAATCAGTCATCTGCAGCCTATCAAAAGAAATAACATTCGCATTCGATGTTTAGGTCTACTAATCACCATTATATGTGGAGATTCCTTTATTTTTTGAAGATGTTTGATGTTTTAAATAAATGTTTGCTTGAAGTATTCTTGCAGAACATGGTTCAGAGAGTTAATTAAGCGTTACTAATATACATAGATAAAGCGGTCAATTAATTAGTATCATATATAACCGTAATGTCTACTTCCAACTATCTTGCCTTAGTATTTATAGCCGGAAACGATAACGTACTTTGTTTTTAGGGTTCCGTAGTCAACGAGGAACGGTTCCTAGTTGACTACGGAACCCTAAAAACACGAAACTATAAGGGTTCCTGAGGAACCCTTATATTATAGTTTCGCCATGTCTACCTGTCCGTCCGTCCGTCCGTCCTCGTTTAATCTCTGTGACCGTTAGCACTAGAAAGCTGAAATTTGGTACTAATATGTATATCAATCACGCCGACAAAGTGGTAAAATAAAAATTGGAAATAGTTATTTGTTATACAAGAGTGCAAAGTTGCTTTTTAACCGCGTGTTCAATTTTGATGACCGAGCAAGCGAAGGATTCTAAAATTGAATCACGAGCGCAGCGAGTGATTCAAAATTAGAATCCTGAGCGTTAGCGAGGGAATCAAAAGAGCACGAGGTGAAAAATCTTTGCACTCGAGTGCAACACGTAACTTTTCATTCCACCTCAGCGAGGAAATCCACTTGCGCCTTATTGATTTGTAATAGCAACGCTAAGTTTTCCCTTTTCTTTCCTCTTTCTCCCTCACATCCCACTTTTTTAAATAAACATTAGCCTATGTCCGTCTCCTGGTTCCCAACTATCTATGTACCAAAATTCATCACAATCGGTTTAGCCATTAAAGCGTGAAGAGGTAACAAACAAACTCACTTTCGCTTTTATAATATTAGTAAGGATAATATTTTTCACTTGTTTTCAAGTTTCTTGTTTTTAATTTATGGTTTAACAATGACGTGAAAAAATGCCGCGTAAAGAACCGCGTTCATAGCAAATTGAAAAAACACCAAGAAGGTTCCGAGTCTGAGCTTTTAACAAATTATAAAAAAGTTGTATGATATATTCGGCACCATAGAGGTAGCAGTAAATCGGTTTAATGTTTTTTTTTAATTCACAAACTTAGTGCACACGATGTTCTAAATTCAATTTACTTTATCCTCTAGAGAATAAAAACGGCTTTTCCACTCAGATATTGAAGATTAAAAATAGCCTTTCCGAGATGGAGGGATGAAAAAAAAATTATTAGGGTCGCCACCCTATATGTAAAGTGGGAAGTGATTTTTTTTAAATTTTAACCCTAACGTGTGATATATTGTTGGAAAGGTATTTAAAAATGAATAGGGGTTTATTAAAATCATTTTTTGATAATGTGAATAATTTCGGAAATAATCGCTCCAAAAGTAAAAAACAATGTGTCCCCCCCCCCCTCTAACTTTTGAACCATAAGTTTAGAAAATATGAAAAAAATCTGAAAAGTAGAACTTTATAAGGACTTTCTAGGAAAATTATTTTGAACTTGATTGACACAACAGTTTTTGTTCAAAAAAGACAAAATGTTGTACAAAATTATTTCTGGACTAAGTTTGTAGTATAATCGTATATGCAAGCATTTTTTTAAACTTCGTTTACATATTTTATTATCCTGAACGTATCTTTTTTCAAACAAAGACAGAATTATTGAAATCGGTTCTCGCAATCCAAAATTACCACCGAAAACTTCTTGCACGTCTTTGTATTAATTAGTAACCCAATACCCCGAGAGATGGCGCTGTAGATACTTATTACATTGGATCGGGTATTACCGAATTGTTCGGTTGGTCTCTCCTTGGCATTGGCGGTATCTTATAACTACATAAAACTCTATTAAGAACAGGCTAAGGCAATTTAGAACAAAACTAAAATTCAATTTTTTAACACCATCAAAATGTTAAGGTAAAAATCAGTTCATAAATGGTTCGATAGATGGCGTTGTGTAATGACGTCATTTTTTAAAAGTGGATGTTAAGTATTTCCGTGCTTTCATGACCTACCGTGGTAGAGTAAGTTGCACTTAAATATATTCGTAATTTTATTTATGAGTGCATAATCTAATTAGTCGTCGTGGTTTGAGCCCTTTGTGTTCGCGCTAAAAACCATCACAAGTCGGAGCGCCTGCCGCGGAGCGTGCAATGTTGACGCTCTTCCACCTTTAAACTCATAAGTGGGAACACTTATTGTGACGGACGGGAAACTACGGAACCCTACACTGAGTGTGGCCCGACACGCTCTTGGCCGGTTTTTGAACTTAATAAATTGAACAAAAACTATAGTTGTGAGTTCACTAAACTATTATTAATACACTATTTTAAATATCATCAATTGTTTTCGCAATATTTTGTAACCTTGATTGACATTATTCCAATTGAGGTAGGTAGATATTAAATATTTTATGTTACTCTGTGAAAATGTAACTTTCTAACAGTGAAAGAATTTTTAAAATCGGTAGAGTAACTTTTAACGTAAATTGTAACAGAAAAACAAATAAAAAATGAAATCTTTTTGTTTAGATTTAGATTTACAGACAGACAAATTTTACTGTTTAAAAAACAATGACGTCGTAAAAACTTACGAGGCTCATTTTATAAACAACCGATCAAACGTATTTGATTTGATTTCACAATGTGCCAGATATAAGGTATTTTCCGTTTATTAAATTATTTTGGCGCGAGATCATAATCTTAGCTAACAACGTCATTTTATTTTTACCGGACTGCCAAGGGAGGGTTTTTCGCGTGTATCTTGTTCTATAGTCTCCTTTTATGCATGTCGATGGCAATTTAAATTGTGTCGGCCGAAAACTGCTACGACTTTGACGCTTTTAGTGGCGCCAGTTCCAACGAGCAAACAACAGAGCAAGAGACAGAGAGAACGTGCACTCACAAACACACATCGTTTGTGGAACAGTCCCACATTAACAATTCAGAGCAGATTCATCAATTATACACACATCAACAAAGTCTAGGGAACAAGGACATTTCTAGTTTTTATTTAAAAACCCTTTCTTGTAATAGTGAGTGTTTTATATCAATACAAGGGTATTTTATTACCGTTTTTAATTTTAACTTTAATAAAAACATTCTCATATTAAAAATATATTTTTTAAAGAAAGAATTGAATAGTGCCAATATTGAGTATTACAACCTTCTATGATTAGGCACAAAAATAACGAGGTAGTAAGAAATACAGTAATTAACCTTACTTTAAACGTTTTTAACAATCTGTAGGACCTCCTAAAGCATTAGCTCGACAATGGCGTGGCATACTTAGTATGAGATTGTCAATCATCGTCAGTGGAATATGACTCCATACACTGCGAAGGTGTAAAAAAAGTTGTTCTTCAGTATTCAGGTTTTCCAAAGAATCACTGAAAGCTCTTCTCCCAAGCAAATCCCAGGCATGCTCTATGGGATTGAGGTCGGCAGACTGAGCAGGCCATTCCAACGTCGTAATATTGTGCTCGCTTAACGCATTGACCACTACCCTCGCGGTGTGTGACCGTTTATTATCTTGCATGAACATAAAATCTGGACCGAACTGCTGTCGATGAGGGATTACCATGGGGTGTATAACCTCCTGAATGTATTGGTTTGCATTCAAATTGCCCCGTATCCAAACGAGGTCGGTCCTTCCACCAAGGCGAATTCCAGCCCATACCATGATTGTTCCACCTTGGTAAGGATGAACTTCTTGCGGATTCTGGAGACGACTCCGACGTCCAGGAACTCGCCATATACGCACTCTTCTCGAATCAGGATGAAAACCGAAGCGAGATTCGTCGGAAAACAGAACCCGTGCCCATTGATGGTCGGTCCACTGTAAATGTGCGTTAGACCACAATAAGCGACGACCTCGATTTCCACGTCGAAGAGCTGGAACCCTAAGCGGTCTGCGAGCATGAAGATTGGCTTCGTGTAGTCTTCTCCTGACAGTTTGATCGCTAATAACCACTTGATGCTGAGACTGGAGGCTTGCGACCAACTGACGAACAGTAATCGTGGGTTGCCGCCTTGCGGAATTAAGCAAGAAACGATCTTGTCGCTGGGTAGTAACCCTATTTCGTCCCCTGTGACGTTCGGCAACATCCCCTGTAGACCTGTAGCGTGCCCATAATCTGCAAATTACGCTTGGTTGGGTGTTGACAGCATCCGCTACGTCGCGTTGAGTTCGTCCAGCTTGCAGCATACCAACAGCTCTTAACATCCCTTCGCGACTTAAATGACGACGTGACATGATGACTATAGTCACAAAAATGCACAAACCATACGTAAAAGACGTATTATTGATAATAAACGTTATTTACAATCAAAGAAAATAATTTTTATTTTGCCTCAGAGAAACTGCACAATCAAACACTTTTAAAAGTTTTCCCTCCATATTCGAAAATCGTTACTTACTTAAATTTATTTTTAAATTTTGAACAACACGGTATTACACCCATTTTTAAAAAGTATCTCATTTTGTTCCTAGAGTCCTAGTAAACCACCAAAAAAAAAACAAAAAAAAAAATATTCAATCGATATGTGCCATAAAACTGCATTTAAATTTTACAATAGGGTATTTTACTCTATATGAAAGAAATTCTAAAAATATACAATTCAGATAGTTTAGGCAACAAGCAGTCGGAAAATGTTAAATTTAGTTAATAAAATAACTAAATTGATTTCAAAGTTTTCACTTTTTTTAGTCTTTTCTTTTACTACGCGAAACAGTGTCCGCCATGATTATTACGTCATATGGTCATGAGAACAAAAAGTGACAACTGTCAACTGAGCAACTATTACTATTTTAGTATTTTAAAACTTTACATTTTAATTTTTATTGAAATAATAGTAATCATACCATGGAAGACATAAATACTACCATATAATAATACCATAAACTATAGTGAAAAATACAACTAAACAGAAAGACTAATAACAGCGCATTTGTTTACTCAGGTCATGACGTCAGTTGGTCATCAACTGACGTCATGACCACAGAGTAATGGCGTCAAGCGTTTTTGTGATTTTACACGCGAACATAGAAATTGTAAAATTGAAATGCAGTTTTAATTAAATGCACTTATCGTTTGAATATTATTTTTTTGATTTTTTTGGTGGTTTATTAGGACCCTAGGATCAAAATGAAATACTTTTTAAAAATGAGTGTAATACCGTATTTCTATTTTCGCGCGTAAAATCACAAAAACGCTTGACGCCATGTTACTCTGTGGTCATGACGTCGGTTGGTCATGTAAACAAAAGTGCTATTATTAGTCTTTCTGTTTAGTTGTATTTTTCACTATAGTTTAAAGTATTATTATATGGTAGTATTTATTTATTCCATGGTAGTATTACTATTATTTCAATAAAAATTAAAATGTAAAGTTTTATAATACAAAAATAGTTATAGTTGCTCAACTGACAGTTGTCACTTTTTGTTAACATGACCATATGACGTAATAATCATGGCGGACACTGTTTCGCTTAGTAAAATAACAGACTAAAAAAAGTGAAAACTTTGAAATCAATTTTAAAATTTATTTAGTTATTTTATTAACTAAATTTAACATTTTCCGACTGCTTGTTGCCTAAGCTATCTGAATTGTATATTTTTAGAATTTATTTCATATAGAGTAAAATACCCTACTCTGTAATCTACTTTATTCTATTTTTATTTATTTGCTGCCAGTTATTAGTAAAACAAGATATACACGAAAAAAAAATTGGGGTCATCTTGTTCCCTAGACTTTGTTGAGGTGTTTACTTGAAAAACAATAAAATAAAACACACATTTAATATTTGTTAAATATTTACTCAACCTGCTTCTGCGTCAACTTTTATTATCCTACTTTTATATGAGTTTTTGTTTTGCTTTTTAGTTATTTTTTTGATGTTATAATTTCTACTTACAATTTTTTTTCCGGCTTCCTCCTGCCCTCCTGTGTTGTGCATTTCAATATAATTATGAGTAAACTAATGTTCTATACTTATTTTCAGAAAGATTTAAGTTAAAATCAAATATAAGGGTGGCAACATTTATTCCATGGCGTTTTCCACTATGCGTATCACAGATTATTGATAAAAAGTCTTTTAGCGCGTAGCCAAAATTGAAACTAATATCGCCATCTTGTTATTTTCATACATTTTACAAAACGGTAACCAATGGCGCCACCTGTCAACGTCATGCGAGCGCCGAAAGATACTTGTAAATCTGTAAGGTGGTATTGTCCTACCTGAATAAAAAGTACTCGTTTCTCGTTAATTAAAATATATTTAAAATCTTATTTTATAAAAGGTGTGACTAAAAAAATATTACCTACTTTTTGCATTGTATATTTCTGGAGATTTATTGAGTTCATACTTCATAAATTGATGGGACATAAAAACTAAGCATAGACAACATGCGTGTAAGCTTTTTCAAGCTTCACGAAAACAACGGATTAGTATGTATGGTAGTGCGTTAGACTGATTGCGCCGCAAATTATTTTCTCGGGTAAGTTATTATATTTGTCGTTATCATCAACCACTTTGTTCAGTGTCTTGTAAAATGAGCTAACTTAACTTTTTGTCACGCAAGCAGTGTTACGATTCTTAGCAAACATCCTCACTCTCTATGCGGGGTGTGTGCTCTATATTTTCATTTACAACAAAAAAGCATTTGCAATTATCTTATTTTTACGATTCTTGTTATCTTTACTCTAAAAACAAACCATTTTAACCACAGTTCGATAAGTTGAATTATTCTAAAACTCCAATTTTTATCTATGCATCATGAAGAGGTTATAGCTGGTAGTCTTTCTTAATTCAGGAATTATTTGTTTCAGTGATACGTATGGTGAGGAATGAATGTGAAAAAATTATCAGAGTTTTGATTTTCAATAAAGGGAACAATTTTTCAAAAAGTTGTATCAAACAGAATGGCAACTTTAGAGCAACAAGCTTCCAAACTTTTGGATTTCAACCAGAAATTAGACATCACTTTACTTGATAATATAGTTGGATGTCTGTACTCAACTGTTGGGGAACAACAACGTACTGCACAGGAGATACTGACAGCCCTCAAGGAACACCCTGATGCTTGGACTCGTGTTGACACTATATTGGAGTATTCACAAAATCAGGAAACAAAGTACTATGCCTTACAAATATTAGAACAAGTTATACTAACAAGATGGAAAATATTACCAAGAAATCAATGTGAAGGTATTAAAAAGTACATTGTTGGTCTCATTATCAAGAACTCATCAGACCCTGTAACAATGGATAACAATAAAGTGTATTTAAAAAAACTCAACATGATCTTGATTCAAGTGTTGAAACGAGAATGGCCTCACAACTGGGAGACATTTATAAGTGATATTGTGGGTGCATCCAAGACAAATGAAAGTCTTTGTCAAAATAACATGGTGATTTTGAAGCTACTTAGTGAGGAAGTGTTTGTGTTCAGTACAGGGCAACTCACTCAAACAAAAGCAAAACATTTAAAAGACACCATGTGTTCTGAGTTCAGTCAGATATTTCAACTTTGCCAATTTGTTCTTGAAAATTCACAAAATGCACCATTAGTGGATGCTACACTCCATACTCTGCTCAGGTTTTTGAACTGGATTCCTCTTGGGTATATATTTGAAATGAAGTTGATAAGTACACTCATATTTAAGTTTTTGAATGTACCAATGTTTCGTAATGTAACATTAAGTTGCCTGACAGAGATAGCTGGTGTGACTGTGAGCAACTATGAGGAGCAGTTTGTTGCTTTGCTTGTGCAGACCATGGAACAGCTTGAAGCAATGCTCCCTCTTACTACCAACATACGTGAAGCATATGCTGCTGGTCGAGATCAAGAACAAGTTTTTATCCAAAACCTTGCTCTATTTCTCTGCACTTACTTGAAAGAACACGGGCAACTTATTGAAAGAAGAGGTCTAACAAATACTTTAATGAATGCCCTCCGATACCTTGTTTTGATATCAGAGGTAGAAGAAGTTGAGATATTTAAAATTTGTTTGGAATTTTGGAATGCACTAGCTGCTGATTTGTACAAGATTGCACCATGCTCACATACATCTAATATGTACACACTTGGCAAGAGTGTTGGGAGGAAAGCATTATATTCAGATGTGTTGAGCAGTGTTCGCTACATTATGATCTCTAGAATGGCTAAGCCTGAAGAAGTATTAGTAGTGGAGAATGAGAATGGTGAAGTAGTGCGAGAGTTTATGAAGGACACTGATTCAATAAATTTGTATAAGAATATGAGAGAAACATTAGTTTATTTGACACATTTGGATTACCAAGATACAGAACGCATTATGACAGAGAAACTCCAGAACCAGGTAAATGGCAGTGAATGGTCATGGAAAAACCTGAATACATTATGCTGGGCTATTGGTTCAATTTCAGGCGCAATGATGGAGGAAGATGAGAAAAGATTTCTTGTTGTTGTAATTAAAGAGCTTTTGGGCCTTTGTGAACAGAAAAAAGGGAAAGATAATAAAGCTATTATAGCTAGTAACATAATGTATGTAGTGGGCCAGTATCCCAGGTTCCTGAGGGCTCATTGGAAATTTTTGAAAACTGTGGTGAATAAACTTTTTGAATTCATGCATGAGACTCATGATGGTGTCCAAGACATGGCATGTGACACATTCATAAAGATTGCAATAAAATGTCGGCGTCATTTCGTCACTACTCAGGTTGGTGAGGCTTGTCCGTTTATCGAAGAAATCTTAAGCACAATCAGTTCCATTATCTGTGATTTACAAACACTTCAAGTGCATACTTTCTATGAAGCAGTAGGATACATGATTAGTGCACAAGTGGATCAAGTGGCTCAAGAGCAGCTCATTGAGAAGTATATGCTACTGCCTAATCAGGTTTGGGATGATATAATATCCCAGGCTTCGCACAATGTGGATATCTTGAAAGATCCAGAGGCTGTTAAACAGCTAGTGAGTATTCTCAAAACAAATGTACGTGCCTGCCGTGCCCTAGGGCATCCATATGTTGTGCAGCTGGGTAGAATATATTTGGACATGCTGAATGTTTATAAAGTAATGTCTGAAAACATCAGTCAAGCTATTGCTTTGAATGGTGTTGTTGTTACCAAGCAGCCACTAATAAAGAACATGCGTATAATAAAGAAAGAGACACTAAAATTGATTGCCAGTTGGGTATCTCGCTCTACAGATAATAGCATGGTTTTGGAAAATTTCATTCCTCCACTTCTAGATGCAGTTCTCTTGGACTATCAAAGAACTGCAGTGCCAGATGCACGCGAACCTGAAGTGTTATCATGCATGGCTGCAATTGTTTATAAGCTAGGAGGGAATATAACATCAGAAGTACCAAAAATATTTGATGCTGTGTTTGAGTGTACTCTTGAAATGATTAACAAAGACTTTGAAGAATATCCAGAGCATAGAACAGAGTTCTTTCTTCTATTACAAGCAGTGAACACACATTGTTTTAAGGCATTCCTAAGCATACCACCAGCACAGTTCAAGTTGGTATTGGATTCCATAATCTGGGCATTTAAGCACACAATGAGGAACGTGGCTGATACTGGACTACAGATTCTGTACCGGTTGTTGCACAATGTAGAACAACACCCTCAGGCAGCACAGAGTTTCTACCAGACCTATTTATGTGATATTTTAGAACATGTATTTAGCGTGGTTACAGACACATCTCATGGTGCTGGTCTCACAATGCATGCTACAATATTGGCATATGTCTTCTCACTCGTGGAGGCGGGCCGAGTAACGGTGCCGCTGGGACCCACACCTGATAACATCCTTTATATTCAGGTAACAATATGTGTTTATGATACATTCTAATAATCAAATCAAAGTCTTATATATCTGTAGTGTTAGTATCTAAAACTTAGTATGGTTTTCATTACCAGTTAAAATCGTAAATAAAAATAATTAGGGTTCTATAAATGGGTAAAACGGAACAAAAAACATCATTTTTTGGCGTTTTTATAGATAATCGTAAGGAACCCATCGTGCGCGAGTCCAGCTCGAACTTGTTTTGTTATGTCATTACTATTACCTGACTGACCCAGAAGGAGGGTAATGTTTAACCAATTATACGTTATTAGACTGGCAAAATAAAGATATATTAGAATGGCAAAATTTGGGAGCCACAGTGTGAGTTCAATTTTGTTTTCTTCGAAATCCGTTGTATAAGATTGAAGGTTTTTAAATGGTGACTACACAAATATAAGTAACCGAAATGTTTAAAAGTAATTCGAAACAACCATGTGTAACAAGAAAAGTTAAATCATCTGCGAAATCCTTCACAAAACTAACTAAAATCCAGCATGTAAAAAAACTACATCAAATGATTTTAAAATATGTATTCTATCTTTTCAGGATTATGTGGCCAACTTACTGAAAAGAGCGTTCCCCCATTTAACAGACAATCAAATTAAAATTACCGTTCAAGGGCTGTTCAATTTGGATCAAGATATCCCTGCATTCAAAGATCACTTAAGAGACTTTTTAGTTCAAATAAGAGTAAGTATAAAGTCTATTTATAAATTTTGGAAGATTTTTTAATATTTTGGTTTGGTTTATTAATGTGAAAGTAAATTACTGCAAACATTCGAACGAGTTAGAGATTAATGAAAACATTGTTGTTTTATGAAGATACTAGCTTTTGCCCGCGGTTTCGTTCGCGTTAAAAGTCGAGGTAACACAGTTCCCCTTGCGCCTTATCGATTTGTAATAGCAACGCTAAGTTTTCCCTTTTCTTCCCTCTTGCTCCCTCACATCCCATTTTTTTTAAAATAAAAATTAGTCCTATGTCCGTCTCCTGGTTCCCAACTATCTCTGTACCAAAATTCATCAAAATCGGTGTAGCCATTAAAGTGTGAAGAGGTAACAAACAAATCAAATCAAGGCGGCATATTCTACTATATAATGAATGGTTGTATACAAATATCTTTGATATCAACTCACATGGTTTCTTTCTATTTAACTCTTTCAGGGGCACTTTCATATAAGTTACAATATACGTGTTTTTTTGTTTTTTATAGTTATATTTAGGCTTAAGAATACTGAAAACATGGTTGAAAAAAATATCAGAGTGAAGGCTTTTGAGGAATCACATGGTTAGCTACGGTAACCACCGCCGCTGTAGAACAAAACAACACTATGAATATTAGTACATTTTTTGTCATGAATACAGGCTAAATAAACATGAAAACACTGGACTTATTTTACTTCTTATGAAAATCTTCGAAGCAGGACTTTCCTTTACGCAAACATAGGTACATTAGTATTAGTATAGGTAGGTTACTGGTACTGCACTTATGATGCCTTGATGTGCTTCGCTCCGGCTGATGGCGATTGCTTTCAAGGTGGATCTCGTCCGCCACCGTTGGTTTATGCCGTTTTATTACGGCCGCACCTGGAGAAGGCGCTCCTGAACTGACCTCCTGACTGTCCACCGAATGATGTCTGCGCTGATTGACATACGCTGGAGCCAAAAGACCTTGGTAGACAGAATGACGAAAATTCTTCAATGTCAGAGTTTCTAGCTCTGGTCGTGAGGTGGAAAGAATTGACAACAGAACAGTCCAGAAACTGGAAAAAGATCCGGTGCCACCATTTGTGTGACTTTCGGTGTCATAGCAGCTTTTGAGTTAGTCGAACTTATCGACGAAATTCATGTGCGAGTTGTAGTCTATTACAGCTTCTGAACAAGATATTTCCACAGTCACCCCATTACGTTCTCTGCGTGTCACCTTCCCGACGTGTTTAGGATCGTGATAGTTGGACAGTAAAACTGATCTTTTGTCTCTCCACTTCAAGATACTAAAATTAGTGTCACTGATCTGATAGTCTGCTGTCCTCTCTGTAAGTCCTTGTCTTCTTTTAGTTTGGGTAAAAGCTTCCTATTTGAGTTTACCGTCCCACAGGCAAGTATTTGGCCTTCTCGTAATCAATTTGCAATTAATAACTATTGAAGAAGTTATTAACATAAACTTTATGGTTTTTACCTCTGAGGCTAGAACAAAACTGCCTCACTACTCTCCCACCAAGGTCTTTCTCAACTTCACTCCCTTGTTTGCCTGTGTACAGTTCAAAATCCAGAGTGGCAACCTCCTCCGGAGGCAGCGTAGGGCGCAAACTTGACAAGGGTTCACTATCTTCTTCATCAAAACTAACTTTGCAGACGTTCCCCTACGATATCACCCAATAGCATGGTAGGTGGTTATGCATCATGAGTTTCCTGGTCCAATTTCGCACTACAGCAACTGTCGTCATCGGAGGGTTTCTCCTCCAGGCAGTTTTCAATATCCCCGTCAGCTAACACACGAAACATTCTGTAAGATATACAAAAAACCACAGTCTCATCTATAAGAACAAATAAAACATTCTATCTGCGCGCTGGTTAGCTACTCTAACCACCTAATTATGAGTATCATAATTACATTAGAAACGCAAAATTACATACATTGTTTATCAAATACCTACTAAAGATGTCTAAATACGTCTGATAAAACAATCATAGTCATGTAAATAATAGACTTACCTTACTTTTTAATTTTTTTTTCCGAGCACGTTAGAAAAACACTGTCAACGATTTTTTTTCATACAAACAATACAAACACAAACGAATATCGGCGCCACTAACTGCCTAAAATAAATCAAGCGTAAGGTGTATTTCTATGATAGTTCAAGAAATAATCGCTACATGGCATGAACTTACAGAAAAAAAATTCGAAATATGTGGTTAGCGTAGCTAACCATTGACCCTGAAAGAGTTAAGTAGCTGCTTAAGAAAAGAGAGACAACTACAGTTTGACATGTGCATATTTTAGCAAAGCTTTCGTAAGAAGTCGTAAGCCAATCCTTGCGTGACCGTGTGGCTATGTTTTGTGGCAAAGCTATTTACTTGCTCGTTATCTGAGCTACGCGAATGGCTCAACAATTCGCTAAATTCGAAAGCGATTGGATTCTAAAACGATCGGTTAGAAAATACATACTAGGTGTGTAATGTCTACACAACAGTATTTCTAACCAGCCTATTACTGATCGATTTATTATTGTCCGTGGCTATTTCCGACTTATATTAATATCACACTAATATTATAAAAGCGATAAAGGAGATTGCCCGTTTTGTAAAGGAAGTTCGGTCCCAGTGGAAAATGCTTGTGCCCTGAAGTTTTTTATTTTACTTAATAGTAAAAACATAGCACTTTCATAATCAGAAACCTTTTTTCATTTACATAGTCACCCTGGTTCAGGAGATATCATTAATTTATTGTTTTAAAAATCTAGGTTATAATTAGAATTTGACATAGACTAGGTATACATCACTATTACTTTATGCAGATTTCCATACTATAAGCAAGCATGTTTATGCACAAAGTAATGAAGACATAATTAAGTATACTGTACTGATATTTAGCATATTATTAAAAGTAGATAGGTGGTCATCTGTTGTGTAGAATAATAACGTTTTATGACAAAATACATAAAATTAGTTCACAACTTCAGCACTTTTTTACATAAAGTACTCGAGGAACGTATTAGCTCAACTCGGTGGTAGCAGAAAACACGAGCACGTATCGTAAATAATAACTACGTAAATATGGAATTCAAAACTCGAACATAGGTATCTAAACGAAGGGGTAGTTTAGTTTTCAGCTTCAGGCGGAGGGAGCGGGGGGTGGGGGGAGGGTGCCCCCTACCCCCCGGTACCACTCCCATATCAAGGTAATGCACCATTCTTGAGAAAAACCCATTTTTGTAACTTAACCTCAAAACTCGTTATAGTGACATAAAATGTGTATTCCACAAATTTGGTATTGTTTAGCATAAGGAAGGAGGTGCCTTCTGTGTCCTGGCACCACTCTCATGTAAAGGCAATGCCTAAATCACTGATTAATAGTTTAATACCTATCAAAGTACCATTCAAACCTAACCTGTCCATGTCGGGGTACCCCAAGTCCCGAGCTGTCACTACCTATCAAAGTGGCTCGACGTCTGCATTCAAGGTTTAAAGTAACCTAACACGAAGGGGAACCTAACCTGTCCATGTCGGGGTGCCCCAAGTCCCGGACTCTAACTAACTTTATATGAAATGAGACGGGTTTTTGTTACATGAGAGTGGTGCCAGGACACAGTGGGCACCTCCTTTCTTATGGTAAACGATACCAAATTTCTGGAATACACTTTTAATGTGACCATAACGAGTTTTGAGGTTAGGTTACAAAAATGGGTTTTTCTCAAGAACGGTGCATTACCTTGATATGGGAGAGGTACCGGGGGGTAGGGGTCACCGCCCCCCCTCCCCTCCCCCACCCCCGCTCCCTCCGCCTGCCGCTGAATACTAAACCCAACCCAAACGAAGCAATCACGTACGAAACGAATCTCAGAACAAAGTGCTCAAGTGCTGTGACATACGCAAGTAAATGTTGCCAGATCAATTATTTTTAATCCATTAGTAAATCGATTTCAGTTTTTTTATCGATTAAAATTCTTGTTAATACGGCGTTTCCAAAATACGTAAGGCTTTTATGTTTAAACAATATAGACTTATTATGAGAATAAGCAAACTATTGTTGCATAGACTCTAAGCAGGGTATATCCACTAGTTTACGTCATTAAATATTTTACATAATTAAACTAATACTTGACCTACACGTGTCTTCGTGCATTCCAGATAGGAGGATAGTGTTTACACCATTCTTTGGTTATTATATACAACATTTTTGGTTATTATTCCAATCAGGCACACGATTGCACAAAAGGGACCTGCCCCGTGGCAATGTCCTTTGTTAGTCCTTCACACTCAAAAATTTTTACGTATTTAGATGAAATTTGGTAACAGTGCTACTACTTTTTATCGCTGTCTACGCGAATGAAACCGCAGGGCGCAGCTAGTTATAGAAATTTCCTCTTGTACGTAACTCCCAACAGGATAGTAGCTCCTGGTAGTCCTTGAATGCACTTTTTTCCACTAAGATAAGCTCTGCTCATGCACTATATTGTTCTCTCTGATCATTCGTTTAGATTTTTCTTTGCTGGAACAACTCTCATATTGGTTACTCCAGTAGGAATCTTTTTTCCAGTTTTAGGGTTCCGTACCTTAATAGGAAAAATCGGAATCTATATAGGATAACTTTGTTGTCCGTTTGTCTGTCAAGATCCTTTATCTCGGGAACGCGTGCAGGTATCGAGCGAGCATGAAATATAGCTGTCAAAAGATATAGCCGTTTACATGACAAGATGTACGTACGGAACCCTCGGTGCGTGAGTCCGACTCGCACTTGGCCGGTTTTTTTTTTTAACTACAATGCGCACTAATTTTTATGTGGCGCACATATGCAGCAGATTAATCACTAATAGGGTATTTTATACTACATCGAAAAACTGTATTGGAAGTAGTAGTAATGAAATCTTATCGTAATTTGAAGTCTTTATATTTAAACTAGCTGTTCCCCACGGTTTCACCCGCGCTGCTCAGCACCTGTTGGTCGTAGCGTAATGTTATATAGCCTATAGCCTTCCTCAAGAAATGGACTATCCAACACTAAAAGAATTTTCCAATTCCAACCAGTAGTCCCTGAGATTAGCGCGTTCAAACAAACAAACAAACTCTTCAGCTTTATAATATTAGTATAGATTAGTATAGATATGTGTTTTTTTGGAACATGGCTTTTGACGTCACTACCGCCATTATATCAGACGACGAGTTGTGATGTTTTGAAATTGCGCTTCGTTTCACCAAAAACACCTAACATAAATAATAAAAAAACTGTATTATAAAATATTGTACCACATTGTTTAATAGTACAGGACAAAGCTTATAAAAATAAATAAAAAGGTTTTGCAATACAACATGCTCTAATTAGGCTGATGTATTTTAAAAACATTAGATTTCCTAATCAAAACCTCCACAAAATTAGCAACTTATTATCTGTGAGAAAACTTAACATTATTAGAACTATTATTAAATTTATGAAGTGTAACAGAGGCGTTATTGTTATAAATATACTACAGCAATATCCTAAGGCTCAAACTCAGTCGCTTAATACATACTCTCCCCAACACACATGCAAAAACACTCTAAATACATCATGAACACACACTTTCACAACCATATTTTAGTATTTTTAGATTAGTTTTTTTTTATTATTGTTGTGTATAAACAAGTTTATAGCTAATACCAACAATGTATGGAAGAGCAGAATGTCCTAATACAGGCTTTTTCAGCTTAAAAGAAGGCTTTACTTAGACTTAGTAAATTAAGAGAACTTGTTGACTCTAAAAAACATTTTTCTTTTTTTTTCAATACTGCATATTCCCTGTTATACGTTCCACTCATGTAATTCTAGGAGCTACTTTCCTGCTAGAGTAATGTACAAGGTTTCCTCACGATGTTTTCCTTCACGAATGTCGCTAATATCAAAAATAAACTAAGAAATATTAATTTTAAAAGTTGAACTGGTACTTGCCTCGCCGTTTTAATAGCGAAGCGAAAGCGAGGCCTTACCCTCTCTGCCATCACGATTTTTTGTAGTATTTTTATAACAATTATAAATTTTCAAAAGAGTTTCGGATCTCGACAATTATTAATTGTCCAGTCTTTAACATAATTAGTAATGAATGTTCTTTTTACAGGAGTATACGGGTGAAGACGACAGTGATTTGTACTTGGAGGAGCGCATGTTTTCTCTTCGTCAAGCACAGGAGGAAAAACGAAGAGTACAGTTATCAGTGCCAGGCATTGTCAATCCTCACGAGTTGCCTGAAGAAATGCAAGATTAATTGTAGTTACAACCTTAGAAATGGTGGCAGTTCACAATTTAGTGTGGATAAAAGTCTTATGTCTACTTACTATAATATGTATGTCTGAGGGTAATATTATATTCGCATTATGTCTTAACATAATGCTTGAAGCTAATAAATTGTATTAATAATTATAGGGTTTGGCACACTAAACCACTTAAGTCAAACTTGTTTCGTAAGAAGTGAAGAGAATTAACGTTGAAAAGGTACGCATTAGAGTTAAAATTGTAAAGACCGGCTGTGACTTGTGTGCTATTATTTATCGGTCGATTTGTTTATTTAAATGAATGATGTTTCATTAATAATCACAAAAAGCAAGCAAAAAGACTTTGTGGTTTAGTCTGCCAACCCTAGAATTCTTTTGACATTCACTGTCCTCCTAAATACTCTCACAAATTTCTTAGAGGTCTTTTTAAGTATAATTAATTTAGTTGACGTTTTACAGAATCCGAGTTGTTCAGCTCAACCACGGCTAGCGTTAATTTGTCGTAATACAACACTTGTAGGTGTAATAGGTACTTAATTTTAAGTTTTACCGTTACGTTTAAATCTTTGTGATGAATAACATTTTTTTTATTTATAAAGTATGTATTTTTTTTAATTCAGATAGATTTTTTGCTAGGTTTCATAATACATAATATTTGAGTTTTAACATGTGGACTATTGAAGGTTGGCTAAGCTAGGCATAATTTGTGGACTGTTGCCATTTATACTGGTCTTTATCTTGTGCCTATAAAATGATACCTTATTATGACAGTTTGTACAGAGGATCGCTTGGAACAATGCGAGGTGATGAATGCAAGTGAAAAGGAAAGAAACCTTTTCTTTAAAGGTATATTTTGCAAGCACAAGGCTGTTGGCCTTTAATAATTATTATAGGCAGGAAATCATGCATCCATTTACATTGCTAGTGAGGAAGTAGGATATTTCTATGTTTTTAAGTAATATTCAAAATGTAGGTAATGAAATCTCTGTGATGGAAACCAGTGTCGGAATTTCAACATAAGCACTGCAGAATCTGAGTATTACTGAGTAGATTCTAGGCGAACTTTATGAAGTGACTTGCTGTTAGTAATATTTTTATGTTTTGTTTAATGTTGTCGAAACTAATTTGGTCATGGTTTGGGAATCTAAACAGTAAGGTTTCCAAATGCATTTTGGGTCCGATTAACTGTCAGTCTTTCAATTTTGTGTTTCAAATAAACCATTAAATATGAAAATATTGTTTTATTCATTTAGGGCGTACGCTATAACCCGCACAAGTAGCTCACGCTCGCGTGTCGTTTATTAAAACATTGTATGAGCGCTCAATATTTCACTATATCGTATATATTTCCCGTATTTTTTCCCCATATTTATTTCCGCATTATCCAATGGGGGTTAAATAAACCGGCTTTATGAAATACTTCTCGTCCGGACTTATCTTAGGAGGTAGAACTTTGTATAACCGGCTCTGGATTGACCTTAATATCACTATCATGGGCCTCAGAAGAATTATTTCCAGGGTAGTGCAAGATAACAATAAGATAATAGATACTTTAAAATTTTGTATTCTACCTAGTTTCCGAGGTTGGTTGAAAGTAAAGTCTATGGTATTCGATGTTAAACCGCCAAATCTGTAAATTTTTTACTTAATGCTTTTATTTGTTGTTTTCTTCTTGGTTTTTTTTACCAAGAAGTCTATCCCACACCTCCCTAGAGTAAATATGTTCCTTGATCCCACACTACGAAAACCTAAAGAGAACCGCAATATTTTGGGTACCTATTTTTTCTTTCGGTACCAGTGTTGACAATGCAACGGATTATCGTACGGATATATGAATACAAAATAGGTTGGACACGAAAAATATCGGCCGTTAATACACTTTACTTACTTTTTATTCATAATAAGTACATAATTATATTATTTTTAACACCCTTGCTCGTAAAGCTGATGTAATTCCCATTCAAAGCAAATAGTTATAATAATAAATAAATATCTTGGGACAACTCACACACGGCTATCTGATCCCAAGCTAAGCAGAGCTTGTGTTATGGTAACCAGACAACTGATATACATACTTATATAATTTATAAATACATACATATTATAGATAAATCACACCCAGACAGAACAAACAATCATGCTCATCACACAAAGTTTGTCCTGGGTGGGAATCGAACCCACGACCTCCGGCTCAGCAGTCAGGGCCACTAACCACTAGACCAACAGGCCCGTTAAGTTATAGTCCATACAAATTCCTTAACAGTATTATTTATTTCAAAGGAGATCGACAGTTTTGGGCCAAAGTATATACAGAAACGATATGTATATAAAAAAAAACTAGATTTTTTACTGATTAAAAACAACATGTAACAATAATAACTTTCTACTGGAATGAGCTAAAAATTATAATTTTAAATATGGTTTTTAATTTAATGTTCGTCTAAAACTAGCTCCATAAACAAGCTGTCAGGTCATTTTAAGATCGTTCTAAAACTAGGAGTTCTAAAGATGTTAATAAAAAAACGATATCTATTTTGTTTTAGCATCTATCATGGACATTATAATCATTTATAAACGAAAAAGGACATTTAATGAAATTATTTTGGTTTTAGTAATAGTTATTTTTATATTTAACAAAAACTTCGTTTAAAATCGTGTGTCGGGCGACTGTTTCAAAACGAAAAAATATCGATATTTGTCAAAATGTCAATGTCTATTCACTCCCGTCAAGTCCCGTCATTCGTTTTCGTACTTGTGCACTTAAGGGCCTATGCACACCACGTTTTTTAAACGCGCCGTCGACGCGCGTTTGTAGCGATACAGACGCGATACGCACGCAAGTCAGACGCAGCCTGTAGACCTTTGCACACCTGTATAAATAAAGACGCGCGTGTGTAGCGATACAGACGCGATGCAAACGCGCGTGTGTAGCGATACAGACGCGATGCAAACGACGAATAATCCGGCAATCGTAAATTCCACAATATTGGCCGGTTTTGAATTTCAGTTATGAAGTTTTCTGTGTTGAAAGGCTCCATTTTATTGTTCCAAAGACGTGCGGTGCACCAAATCGCTCGATTGCTACTAGCGTAGATTCACACTTCCCTTTCCCTCGTTGTGTTTGTATCGATACAGACGCGCCGGTGCCGCGCGTTTGTATCGATACACACGCGCCGGTGCCGCGCGTTTGTATCGATACAAACGACAACAAACTGCTCTGCAGGATAAAAACGCGCCGGCGACGCGCGTTCCCAAACCGCGCGTCGACGGCGCGTTTAAAGAACGTGGTGTGCATAGGCCCTAACTTGTTTTTATTTTACCTACCTAATTCCTTTTGTGTGCCATGCAATAATATGCTAATAGTAACGTATAACTATGTTTTTAAACAATTAAATCAATGTGACTATTTGATTATTGTCTTTAAAATGCATTTTAGCATTATAAATACAATCATTCTTACCATCTGCCGCATAACCTTACCTAGTGACCCAAAAACTTATTTTCTTCCTAATTCCCATAGAATCTTGAAAAAAATCTTTCTGATAATAATATGAACGTGTTTTATTTAGTATTCAACACATAAATTGTTACTGTTCACATTTGGCCCAACGATGTATGGGTTTCTGGCGGTCTCCTTTGGAACTGATCGCCGCCGCACGACTAGTGAGCAGCGCGCTGTTGCTATTCAAATTTCGAACTAATCGCCGCGCGGCGCCAGTCAGCTGTAGGCAGCGCTAGCGCGCTGTTAAAATGGCGGGAAAGCAACAGTGTGCATTCACAGATTGAGTTTATTTAAAACTAGCTTTCGCACGCGTTAAATTTGGGGTAACACAGTTCCCCTTGCGCGTTATTGATTTGTAATAGCAACGCTAAGTTTTCCCTTTTCTTCCCTCTTTCTCCCTCACATCCCACTTTTTTAAAATAAAAATTAGCCTATGTCCGTCTCCTGGTTCCCAAGTATCTATGTACCAAAATTCATCACAATCAGTTTAGCCATTAAAGCGTGAAGAGGTAACAAACAAACAAACTCACTTTCGCTCTTATAATATTAGTAAGGATTAAAAAAAACAGTTTATTCGGTAATTTAAACTTGGCTGCATGCTCTAGTGTCTTTGCCAACATGTTCACGCAGCCACGGCAGAAAATAATCCTCTCGCCATTTTTCTCAAATTTTCTTTTCTTTGTACAGAAAAAAAAAACATTTCACAATGAAATGTTTTTTTTTTCTGTTTCCTCGCAAATGTGTTAAAAAACGTCGTACGATATACGTGCGTATTGGTTATAACATGCTCGGCTCAATTACGCCCTCGCCTTCGGCTCGGGCTGAAATTCCGACTCGCATGTTATAACCATCAACGCACCGAGATTGGTGTCATGGTGTGGACGATATATAAAAAAAAACAGAAAAGTTGCAGTTTGATATAATTATCTTCTTTCGCAATCAATACACACAAGTATAATAAAATCGTACACATTTTTTTTCTCTTTCCTGTCCTCCACTCTTTGTAGCCCATTCAGGTTATCTCGAAAATAGGGCTAATCTGGAATTAATTATAGTCAGCATTTTTTGGGCCAAAATACCTACCTATATTCAAAAATTCAACCGGTGCGTTAGCCGCCCCGTATTGCTTTGAAGGCCAAACCTTTTTTGGCCATATCATCACCTTTATTTTTCTTAACTCTACGTTAAAGTCTAACCCGAACGGGCTATTGTATTCACAATGGAAATATTGAATGATAAAGATCATAGTTGTATGAAACATTTAGAGCCCCGCAGACCACAGACTTTCCATCGGCCGACAGTTTGGTCGGGCTCTTAATCAGTATGAAGATGTATGCAAGTGCGCACATTACAACGGTTCGGTATCGGCCGATAAATAAGTTTGATGGGCTAACCGACTGCCTTCAAACTAAACTATCGGCCAACTGCTAAATAAGTATGGCGTTCTTCTACGCGCGCATACTGGCCGATCGTTTAGTCGGCCGATTCGGCCGATCCTTCAGTTCGCTCCCAGCTTTGGCGCAGGATGGTCGCACGTATTTCTCATGATAGCGTTGCCCAGTTCTACTCCACCGCTGCTTGTCGATACGTCGATCGTAACTTTGATAGAGGAAGTTGAGAAAATCCTCTTACCAACTAGAAAATCGTTCGAGAGCAGTTGGCCGACCGTTGTCTAGTCTGCGCACTCATCGCCAACCCGACTGTTTAGTTGGCCCAGTGTGCGCGCTAGCAGCCCAACTCGATCAAACTATCGGCAGACTAAATAGTCTGTGGTCTGCGGGGGCTCTTACGGTAGGCAAATTTAATCAAAATCGCAAATGATATTAGTTTCTTAAATTGATAATTGATTTTGTACCATCATCCGCGATTTCTAAGAACCCTTTTAAAATTTAATGACAGTGTCGTCCAATATTGTTTCCTATTTTTTGATGTGCAATAAGAACAGCTACTTGAACCACTTGTTAAAAAGGTGTAGCGGTTTCGTGACAACCTTGTACCTAAGCTATTATGTTATTGTTTTATATTTTCTGCTAGCGTTAATTCCAAACCCACGTTCAAAAGCGCAAACCGTGTTACTCAATTTTCTCACTGAGATAGACCTGATTTCATATTTAGACAAAGTACTTTATACCCAATACCTACGCATGCAAATCTTGGCGATGATTGCTACTAAAAGCCTCTTGTTTTATGAATTACGTTTTGAGTTAGAGTTCTTGACGGTTAACCTAACCATCGAATATACAGTATGTTGCTGGAAGTAAAGATCAAATCGAATAGAGGCACGGACAAGCAGAAAATGTCGTTCGGAAATCGAAATTCACCGTGAAAAGGTTGTAAGGCATTCATTGCCCATTCTGAGCTCAACAGAACTGTGATGTAGTATTTATTAAAAAAAATAGAAATTGATCACATTTTAAAAATCTCTATGGTCATAATAACTAAAAAAAACTGGTGTATTTTTTGTACACCAGATAATAAGCAATGTTTCTGCCCCCTCCTTATCCAAAAGCTGGCGGCGCCCTTGTCCCTCACTCTGGTTTTTTTCCACACCTTGCCTTAGCTCAAAAGCTGGTGATGCATGACGACGGCAGGCATGTTTTTGTTTCCCATTTTTTTTTCTTTATACAACGATAAGGTTGTATGTACTGGGAGTACTTTATCACCTTACGTAGATAAGTTACAGAATGAGGGAGGTAGCTGAGGAACTAATTGCACTATCATAGCTAGTTCCAACTTTTTAACTAGTGACGAAACATGATAAGTTATCATGTTTTGTCATTGGTTAAAAAGTATACTATTTTTTTTATTTCAAAAATAGTTTGAAATTATCTTAAAATTGGGACTTTACTATGAACTTGCTAGCTACAAGAGAGAGATTCGCAAGAGCCAATAAAAGCTAGCTCGCAAATGGTATCAACTTACCTTGGATGAAATAGTATTTTTTCAGATTTAGATAAATCGATTAGAGCTGCTTAATTTTATGGAACTTGCCAGTCTAACCTTTTTTTTTGCGGATGGGAAATCATCAAATACCTTCCCCCGCTCTGGGTGGAGCCGGGGGAGTGACAGTCTTGTACTGACTAAAATCCACCCATGTCCCTTTACGTTCTGGGGCCGTGGTATCGGTATCTCTTTCGAACAACCCGCAACCCCGGCAGGCGGTGGCCCTGGCAGGCCTCTCTGCTTTGCTGACATCTCTTTGAGGCGCGCGTGGAACATTAACGCACTGTTGACACGGCCTGTCGTCAATAGACGGAAGGTGAGCTACCCATTGCTCACCGTCCACAGGCCGCATCTGCGGTGGCCGGGAGTGGTCTCGCGGCGCCCGACGCCCAGGGCGCCTCCCACTACGGCTGGGTTGGTTTGAGGTTCTCTTCCTCAAACGCGCGGCCACATCCTTCGCTAGCATGACTGCTTCGCGGAAGAAGGTGACCGCTTCCCATTCCCTCTCGCTCCGGACCATGGACTGAACCAGAGCCGGATGCCACAGATCGCCGCCGGCCGGTCTAATTTGATTTAGGTGAGAAACTTGATAAACTCAAAATTCAACATTTACGACTACTGCTGCTGCGCTCTGTGGTTTCATCAGAGTAGATATTTAGTCAAAATTGATTTGCAAAGGTTCAAACAAACCATAGAGTCAAGACTGACAGCATGTCGTAAAAGCCTTCGATTCAAAATCAGTAAAACTTCATGGAATTATAAAATACAGTTTGTCAATGATAAGCGAATTGATAGAAAGAAAAACCAATTTTATGTTGAGACGTAGGGAATGTTAGATTAGTTGGCCTTGCAAATGTTAAGTGCTGTAAAAAAATAACGAAGTAATATCCAGTTATTCATTATGGCGGAAACTGATCCTCTCAGTCCTTCCAACAATCCTACTGCCGATGCCTCCGCTGAAAACAGTTTAGTTGAAGCAAATGGATCTTCTGAAGATGCTGTTGATGTAAGTAAAATGTAGTAACTTTATTTTTGTATTGGAAAGAACGTGATGGCACGAGTTACTTTTCAAAATTTGGTCCTGGTAAGATTTGAATACCGAGTCAAAAAAAAAATAATTAAAAGATTATAAAAATAACCTGTAAAACCCATTTGGGTCAATATCAATTTATTTTATTCTAAACCATAAACCTGAACACTATTGTTTTAGATCAATGCCCAGATTGATGAACAACGTCGCAGAATGCAACCAACTAAGCTGGAATCGTTTTTTGCTATCACCAAGTCATTGATAATAAGAGCATTAGTAGTTTATTTCATCACATCCATGTTCCGTCAACCATCTGCACCCAAGACAGATATAAGCAACCCAAGTGCAGTGCCCCGTGTTCCTGCTACTAATATGTTTGCTAATGGCACATTATTAGATGTGTATTGTTATGTATCGGAGACAGAATTTTATTCTAATGTAGATGATTCAGATTTAATTTGGAAACAAACTGGAATTGTTTATGGTGATTGGCAGGGTGGTCCTCTTAATGATGGCACTTACACACACTCCACCAGTATTAAACCTTCAGAGGCATTAAAAAATAATGGATCTATCTATCTTCATGTATTCCTGGTAAAGACTGGCAAATCACCTGATCCCAAAAATAAAAAGGACTATGGCGGACCCTATGTGACTTATGGAAAAAAACAACTTAACAAGTACAAAAAGCTCCGTTATATGAAAACACATAATTTGTTAACAGGGCAAACTGAAAAATCTGCTGAAGAAATTATAAAAGCTGAGACACTTAAAGAGGAAATAGTATCACATTGGCATCCAAATTTAACTATAAATTTGGTCACTGATCAAACCAATTGGATGCAAGGAAGTGTTCCACCTCCATTAGATGAATTTATTTTCTTTTTGCCAGATGGAAAACAATATAAGCCTGCTGTTTTCCTAAATGACTATTGGAATATGATGCGTGATTATGTACCAATTAACAAGACCTCTGACACCTTAAACCTTGAGTTAACATTTCAGCCTCTGAGTCTGTTTAAATGGCAATTGTATACAGCTCAAGCAATGAGAGACAAATTAAGCATGTTCTCAGCACTGGGAGCTGAAGAGCAAGATGAGGAGCAGGACACAGTAAAGGAGCTACTTCTTGATACATCTCCATACCTGCTTGGACTCACTATTAGTGTGTCTGTTTTACATTCAATATTTGAGTTACTTGCTTTCAAAAATGACATTCAGTTTTGGAACAATAGACAGTCACTTGAAGGTCTTTCTGTGAGATCAGTTTTTTTTAATGTTTTCCAGTCCACTGTTGTGTTGCTCTATGTTCTGGACAATGAAACTAATGTAATGGTCAGAATTTCATGCTTCATTGGTTTACTTATTGAAGTATGGAAAATTAACAAAGTAATGGATGTAAAGATAAATAGGGAAGACCGCATATTTGGGATACCTAAACTTAGTTTCACTGATAAAGGATCCTATGTTGCATCCAGTACAAAGCAGTATGATATGTTAGCATTCCGCTACCTAAGCTGGGCTTGTTTTCCTCTCCTCATTGGATATGGTGTATACTCATTGTTGTACCAGGAACACAAAGGATGGTATTCCTTTGTCTTGAATATGATGTATGGATATTTATTGACTTTTGGATTCATTATGATGACACCCCAGCTGTTCATTAACTACAAGTTGAAATCAGTAGCACATCTGCCCTGGCGGATGATGACATACAAGTTCCTTAATACTTTCATAGATGACATCTTTGCATTTGTTATCAAAATGCCAACAATGTATCGTATAGGTTGCTTTAGAGATGGTAAGAGCACATTTCTTAAAAGATCTCAATAAATGTATTTCAAAGTTAAGAATTTCCTCTCACTGCAATTGTTTACTGTTACAGACATAGTATTTTTCATCTTCTTGTACCAGCGCTGGATCTACAAAGTTGACCACAAGCGTGTCAATGAATTTGGGTTCTCTGGTGAGATGGAAGAACAACAGAAACAAGTGAAGAATGGTACCTCACTTCCAGCTATTACAGAAACAGAACAACAACCTGGGGATAAGAAAAATGATTAATTTAATTTATTTTAGGTATAGTCAATCACTTATTACTTATTTTGAGAATTTGGTATATTTCAAGCAAAGAGTACTGGATAAAAAAAAGTAGTACCTGTTGTGATGGACAAGCTCTAAACATGGGTATGAGTAGATGTGGTAAATTATTCTTTCATCACCTTAACAACACATAAAATTCCCAAGTGAATAATAAAATATTCTCACAGATTTCTTTTGAAGTAACTTATTTAATGCTTTTTTCATGGATGGCATGATAAGACAAATTTTGTTTTTTGTGTTAAGAAGATTGGATTTAGTCATAGTAGTATGTACCTTTAGAAAAAAAATGTAACCAACAGATGCTTTTGGTAAATATATGTATTTGAGTAATAAATAATATAACACAATTATATTGTATTATCAGATACCTATTCATATTGTGCTTGTCTTGGAGTAATTCAGTCCAAGAGTTATTATTCCGTGAAAGTAATTCAGTTCTCAAATGTAATGAACATTAAAGTGAAGCTGTTATAATGATAGTCATTTAAACTGGGACACATATTATTTGACTATAACGAGATAAAAAGACATTTTCTTATATAGCACTTAAAAGTATTTACTTATTTAATTTATTGTGTAAGAAGTTATGGTTGTGTGATAAGTTCATTTTCATAATTTTTCTCGGATGTTCTTTCGTTGCTTCTTATTTATTGTTATATTGTATAGGAAACATTGTGTATGTGTGTTATTGTATTCAGATAATGTCTTTATTAAGAATAGTTATAGTAAAACATCGACACTTGTAAATATATTCATTACAACAAATCTGTATTCTAAACACTCAACACACATAAAGTAAAGCAAATTAAAAGTATAGTTAGGTGATGTGTAAGTTTGTCGCGTTGTGTGGACTAGATAAACTGTTGACAGTGGAATTATGGTCTGATAGTAGCTGTGTGTGCCTTGAAGTAGGTTTACATCTATTTAATAAAATGTTTATGCAAACACTACATACACAATATCTAAATATGCCAAAATACAATTGTGAATTTTTCGGTATAACATTTTGTTTTCACACGCACTAGGCAACTAATCATGAAGTGCAATGGACATCACGAACCGCCAAGTGAGAGAAGGAAAAGATTGAAGTTACAGCAGCGATTCGCCAATGCGTCATGTTTAGATATAAGCTTAGCCTGTCCAGCTAGCCTAGAGCAGATTTCTAACATTATTGACTAACATTGAACTTGACTTATGAGTACCACACACATCACCAGTACACAAACACGAACATGACATGTGTTTGTTTAGAAAACTGCATTTATGTTAGACATGACCTAACTAGACATTACTTTGTCCGACTTTAGTGAAAACGAACATGATTACGGTTTACTTACAAGTGTCGATCGACATACATTTGCATTCATGTTTATTAATGTCTACTTACTTAATTCAATTTGACTTCAATACAATGTAATAATTATTATGAATGTTAATTCTGCAAGTTTCCGCAATATTTTTTCTTAAAAATTCAACATAATTTAGCACAATATTTTTTTTATTTTATTGCATGACTTATTACACATTGTAATATAGTTTTAAATAAATTCGTTGTTTCAATGGTGTATTTTCATTTTTAATAAATATTTTAATCATATGAAGGTAACTCAACTCTTTGTTTTGCTTTTCTGTCACCTTATGCTTTGACGACTGAATTATTCCGATATAATCCTAATAGTTTCGGCATTGCAATTTCGCAATGATTAGGAAAACCGGCATCGTGGGTACGGGGACTAATTTCTTGCCTTCTATTCTATGTCCACTGTGCTGCCACAATGAACAAGTAATTAGATTGATTTGAAAGCTTTTAAATTTAATATATACTAGCTTTTACCCGCGCTTTCGCGTTAAATTCGGGGTAACACAGATCCTCTTGCGACTTATAGATTTATAATAGCAACGCTAAGTTTTCCCTTTTCTCCCTCACATCCCACTTTTTTAAATAAAAATTAGCCTATGTCCGTCTCCTGGTTCCCAACTATCTCTGTACCAAAATTCTTCAAAATCGGTTTAGCCATTAAGAAGTGTTAACAAACAAACAACCTCACTTTCGCTTTTATAATATTAGTAGGTAAGGATATCTTCTCTTCGCAACAGTGTGTAGGCACACGCTGGTGGTTATCCGCAGGTTTTAACAATGCGACATCACGCAAACGCTTGATGTCGCTTAATATTATAATGGCGGGACCACTTCAGTTTAATAAAAAATAGAACACCAAATTTTAGTATAGCAAGACTACTTATGAATCGTTATTAAGTATGTATACTTTTACATTACTGCAGCAGCCAGTAAAAGAGGTATTGATTACAAACATGTTAATGTGAGCCGAGGTTAAACCTAGGTATACCTTATTACCAAGTTGTGGCCAAGACTTGTATAGTAAGACTTGTACCTACATTAATAATGCGCGAAATTAGAAAACTTATTACTATCAACGAACAACTATAATATTCACGTGAAAGAGTTCATTTGTTTTTTCAATGAATACTGGCTTACAAATTTCATAATTTGAAACAGTTCTAAATAAAAATTTGGTAAATTGCCATGTTACGGTGTAAAACATAGTTCCGTTCTGTCCTGCGTTGTGGGTTGTTCGAAAGAGTTAGCGCGGCCCGGGCGCATAAAGGGCAAAAGAAGGAACTTTTGAAAGATGGAAGAAAGGGTTTCAGTCAGTAAAAGTCTGGCACTCCCCCAGCTCCGCGCAGAGCGAGGGAAGTTATTTGATGATTTCCCATCCGTAAAAAAAACAGTTCCATTTTTAAATAACACGACAGATATGAGTTAACATAGCAATTTATTCGCCTGCTGCTCGCATGTATTTGGTCAGTACAGCATATTCGATTTATCTAAAAAACTTAGATTCTGTTCAAATTTCCAAGAATGTTTGAGAAATAGAAAACAGTCTGAGGAAAAGTATCTAGGTATCATTCCACAACAAGAAAAAGTATCATTCAACTAAATGCCTAGACAAATTGTAAGAGCCTTAAAGTGGGTACTTTAAGGCTCTTACAATTTGTTAAAGCATTTAGTTTCATAGTTTTGTTCTGTAAGGGGTATTTTAAACTGAATTTATTTAAATTTAAGTTTGACAAAAAATAAAAATTGAAATCCAAAACTTAGTGTTGAAAAAGATAATAGTAGGTACCTACCCTTTAATGCTCTCTTTGTATAGGTGAGCACCGCCGTGCCCTCGTGGAGGCGATCGGCGGCGGCGATCTCTCGCGTCCGGCCCTGGTTCAGGCCATGGTCCGGAGCGAGAGGGAATGGGAAGCGGTCACCTCCTTCTGCGAAGCAGTAATGCTAGTGAAGGAGGAGGCCGGGCGTTTGAGGGAGAGAACCTCAAACCAACCCAGCCGCCGCGAGACGACTCCCGGCCACCGTAGATGCGGGCCTGTGGACGGTGAGCAATGGACAGCTCACCGTCCGTCCGTCGATTGACGACAGGCCGTGTCGACGGCGCGTTCGTGTTTCACGCGCTCCTCAAAGAGATGTCAGCAAAGCAGAGGGGCTTGCCAGAGCCTCCGCCTGCCGGGGTTGCGGGTTGTTCGAAAGAGATACCGCGGCCCCGGAACGTCAAGGTCAATAGAAGGAACATGGGTGGGTTTTAGTCAGTACAAGTCTGACATGCCCCCCGCTCCGCCCAGAGCGCGTGAAGTCATTAGATGATTTCCCAACCGAAAAAAAAAACCATTGTATAGGTACCTATATAATTACTTGGCACATGATATTCAAAAACCTGCAGGGGAAATTGGTCCATTGAAATGTTACATTTTTTAGGCCTAACCTTGCGTTTTTTAGAGGACGCAATTTTATTTTTTTGTTGTGTAGGGGGCATCAGTGTAAAGCTAAGCAAGTTTGTGGGGTCGCCACCCTTGTCCCACGGCCGCCATCTTGAAAATAGGGGTTGAAATGATTTTTACGATATATCTCTTAAACTATGGCATACGGCCTTTGTTTCATCTTCTTGATTGACCATACATTATACCTACATATGAGTTATTGAACAACACGCGCAATCACCTGATGTGTGAGTTCTCAATACATCATTCTACTGCCATCCTGATCACAATATGAGTTGTCGGCCTGAGACGGGAAACGAAACGAAAAAAAATCTAAATACAAGTATAAGATTTATTAAAAAAAAAACATTCATAATTTAACGTAACGGTAATTAAAATTTTGTTTAGTTACTACATATTTCTATACATTTGGTTTGATTAGCAACATTTGGTGTTTTTTTAAGATCACATTGTAAATTATAATATAGAATAAAACACTTCAACAACCATTCACTTGAATATGAAAAGAATCTATAGATGGTGTAAGGGACTAAAAACACAGCTGTTTCATATATTTTAACCTTGTAGGATGTTTTTAAAATTACTTACGAAAAACCTTATCCACTGATCACGTGGTAAGCGTTTGTGCGCCGATGTTCCTTCCACCCTGTATTTATAAGTTTTTTTATATAATTTGGTAATTAATGCAACAATTAATTTACATCAAAACAAAAGAAACCGTTGGAAACATACACAATCATTGTCTTGGCCTATCTGTCATGCATGAACATTGAAAATCATAGCATACACGTACCTAATAATAAAATAAAAACCGGCCAAGAGCGTGTCGGGCCACGCTCAGTGTAGGGTTCCGTAGTTTCCCGTCCGTCACAATAAGTGTTCCCAGTTATGAGGCCAACCGAACAATTCGGTAATACCCGATCCAATGTAATAAGTACCTACAGCGCCATCTCTCGGGGAATTGGGTTACTAATTAATACAAAGACGTGCAATTTCGGTGGTAATTTTGGATTGCGAGAACAGATTTCAATAATTCTTTTTTTGTTTGAAAAAAGATACGTTCAGGATAATAAAATATGTAAACAAAGTTACAAAAAATGCTTGCATCTACGATTATACTACAAACTTGTCCAGAAATTATTTTGTTCAACTTTTTGTCTTTTTTGTACAAAAACTGTTGTGTCAATCAAGTTCAAAATGATTTTCATAGAAAGTCCTTATAAAGTTCTACTTTTCAGATTTTTTTCATATTTTCTAAACTTATGGTTCAAAAGTTAGAGGGGGGGGGGACACATTGTTTTTTACTTTTGGAGCGATTATCTCCGAAATTATTGACATTATCAAAAAATGATCTTAGTAAACCCCTATTCATTTTTAAATACCTTTCCAACAATATATCACACGATAGGGTTGAAATTAAAAAAAAAAATCACTTCCCACTTTACATATAGGGTGGCTACCCTAATAAAACATTTTTATCAAATTTTTATTTTACCACTTTGTCGGCGTGATTAATATACATATTGGTACTAAATTTCAGCTTTCTAGTGCTAACGGTCACAGAGATTAAGCGAGGACGGACGGACGGACGGACAGACAGACATGGCGAAACTATAAGGGTTCCTAGTTGACTACGGAACCCTAAAAAACATATACATATACCTTTACTCAGTACAGGTAGGTACGTGTGTGCCAGGTATTTTAATACAATTGAATGAGTACCTATATTAATTTAGAATGATTTTAAAAGATTGGATGTGCCAATGTCTTATATGTAAATTATTAAACGTATTATTACTTTATCACAGATAAATGTTCTATAGGAATACTTTGTACCTGCTACCAAGATTGTCTTATGTAACTATGCAATAAGTATTACGCAAACAGCATGTTATTTGACCAAAGGCGTTTTCTTTAATAAATATCTAATACCATAAACCCTTAAAATAAAACGCACTACACACATCACCTTTCGAAGCATTTTTTAGGTGATTGGCTCTATGGTCTAATTTAGAAAGCAGTTCTCCTCGATATAGCTCGCATTGTGAAGAGATTCGCGTCTTTGAAGCCCAACCACGATTTTGTTTTATTCTTAAATTTCCTTATTTCCATGTTAAAAAAGTTTTGAAAAAAGTTTATGAAAGATACAAAAAACGCAATCTATAACTTTAGATTGCGTTTTTTGCCAAACCTAAATAAAGTATTTACAATAAAATTAAACATCCGCGTTTTAATAAGACACATTTTATACATCTGTGAACCAACATTGTTTGTTGATGAATATTAGTATGCTATTATACTTTTACCAGTTAAAGGGAATCTTTGTAAAATGACATGCCAAGTGCGTAAAATAACCTTTAAAAGGAGCAATACAGTCGAGTCGTTTGCAGCCTATGCAAAACAGTAGGTAAGCGGTTTTAGGCTAGCGTCTGAACACACGCGTTACATTTCAGATTCCAATAAAAACCGAATTACTTCAATTAACCGCTAACCGGTTGGCGTATTCGTTCGAACCGGTGGGTTCAATGGTGTATAACAGAATTTTGCGCTTATACAAATTTATAAGCGTGTTAACACTTGTACCAACTGCACGTCGGGTAAGAGGTGTGCCTACACGCGATTCCGGAAATGAGCTATACGCGCCGAAAAACTCGCTAATCTGAAACCCTTTAATAACAACAAATGAACCGAAAAAAAGACATAACGTAATTTGTCATAGGTTGGCGAAGTTGTATAATATTAAGTAGTATTATCGTAATAAGTAGATATCACTTCGTGTTTATACTCCATTTTCTCTAAATGTTTTACATCTAAACTTAAAATTTAGCATACATAGGTAGAGATTTATTGCATCTTTAGTTTAGCAATATCGACCGAGCCGAAGAGATTACTTTAAGTGAAGCAGTTGAAGCCACCGTTACAGGCATCACTCGGCTGCTTAATGTTCGACTCTCTTTGCACCCATCGTCGGCGATGGTTCTTTCAGATACTATCACTATCGATCTCGGCATCCCACAGTTCATCGCTGATGTCTGAATCACTGTGAACAAAAATAACATAATTTTACTGTAAAATTGTACAAAACGGCAGTTCTTATTGGCTTTATAAAGTCCGGATAATAAACTGAGTAGTTTTCAAAACTCAACAAAGGCACCTAAATATTTAAATCGTCGCATGTGGACGATATCAACAAATATCTGCCGCACTCTAGAGTAGTCAGTATAAATTTATGTTCGGGCAACGTGATTAACCGGGAATTGTTAATAAGGACTGCCATTATTAATAATGCCCAAGAGCGATGAGCAAAAGTGATTAAAATTTCAATTTAACCGGATCAGACAACGGGCCGTGGTCCATGTAATAAGTCAGTGTTTGAGATAGCTTGAAGTTATCACTTGGAGCGGGCAATGTATAGCGTAAAACGGACACTGCAGAAATAAACTAAATCTACTCGCAGTATGGGTCGTCCTCGTACTCTTCGAGTTATGAGTTCTTGTTACTTTGGAAAGAATACCAACAAAATATTGGTAAAAAAGGAAGTGAAACCATTGATTCGCATTGTTTTGTGGAAACTTACTGGGACTCTTGGTCGTCCTCGTAGTCTTGTTCCACTTCGTTCTCGTCGTGAGAGATGCTCTCGTAGTCATGTGCAGACTCATCAGGGCTGTGACTGAAGCAATAGCATTATATTTGAACATAATTCTCATCGTCTTGCAACTAAAACACAGTCAATGTAAAACGCATGGACCTTTCCTAAGCATCACCACAACAACTGTATGTAGGTAATCAAAATAATAGGGTCAGGTAGGATCAGGTTTTTAGGGCCCTACACCCTATATAAATAAAGGAAGCATGGCAGTAAGCAGCAGCCCTTGTTACTCTCTATTTAGAAACACGAAGGTGACCGAAACCTATATCTCTTTGGTTTAAGTGAAATATAATATTCGCTGAGTAAACATACTTGCATTCCCGTTCCTCTTCGTTCGCGTCGTGGGAGAGATTGTCATGTTCGGACTCATCTGGGCTATGACTTCGACTGAAATAATGAAGTTGCATTATTATCGTCTCGCAGTTGAAACATGGCCAGTGCAGGCTGCCATACGCCTCCACTAAGCATCTCCACAAACACTGCACACTGGTCCTAGCTGTGCATCCATCTAGTAATGCATGCATATTGCGATTGGAAAAACGAAACCCTTATTGCATCGCTTTGTCGTCCGTCTGTCTATCAAGACCCTTCATCTCAGGAAGCCTTGGTGCGCGATTCTGTCTCGCTCTTGGCCGTTTTTTTCTTTTTGAAGTCGGAACCCTAAAGACTTGTTTTTACAACCTTGGAAGGAAATTAATAAACTGATAAGGTGCGACCGGGGGTGACTTTACGTGAAATAGAATAGAATGTCCGTTCTGTTAACTTACTTGGATTCCGTTTCGGCTTCGTTCTCGTCGTGAGAGTGGCTGTCATAATCATGTGCGGACCCAGGGCTTTGGCTACATCTAGAAATACTAATTAATAGTTAATAAAAGGCGTATTCATTAAGCCTTTTTTTTCGGGTGGAAAATCATCCAATGACTTCCCCCGCTCTGGGCGGAGCGGGGGGCATATCAGACTTGTACTGACAAAAACCCACCCATGTTCCTTCTATTGCCCTTTACGTTCCGAGGCCGTGGTATTTCTTTCGAACAACCCGCAACCCCGGCAGGCGGAGGCCCTGGCAAGCCAATCCGCTTTGCTGACTCTCTTTGAGTCGCGCATGAAACACGAACGCGCCGTCGACACGGCCTGTCGTCAATAGACGGACAGACGGTGAGTTACCCATTGCTCACCGTCCACAGGCCTGCATCTACGGTGGCCGGGAGTCGTATCGCGGCACCCGGCGCCCTGGGCGTCTCCCGCGGCGGCTGGGTTGGCCTGATGTTCTCTCCCTCAAACGCCCGGCCACATTCATTAAGCCTGGTTCGGTATTCTATAGTTTTCTATCTCAAGTTGAGAGTAGTGATAAAAAGCGCGTGTTTGTGTACCTACAATGTATGTAGGTCCTACATACATATATATCGACAATGGAACTTCCAATGTTCGGTTCAATACTCTTATAAGTTAAAAATTCAATAGCAAGCAATATGTAAATTTTAACTGTCGGATTCTAGCCAGATTGTTCACAGAAAGTGCACAGTGAAAACTTACTCAGACTCTTGTTCTTCTTCGTTCTCGTCGTGCGAAGGACTCTCATCACGCGCGGACTCAACAGGGCTGTGACTTTGGCTGAAACAATAATTAACCATTTATACCGTTATCGTTACTCAGCCTGCTGAAACGAGGTCATTGTTAGACCTTGAAGTTATGCACTTGACCGCTTGACCAGTGACATGCCATCCTATTTTAATACGGGAGTGCGAGTTGGACTCCCGCACCGAGGGGTTTGTATAAACTTGCGACATAAACGGCCATATCTTTTGACTGTGTAGACTTAAGAGGCTTGATTTTAGCACCAGACCACATCACCACCGAGACCACAGATTTAAGGAAGTGGTTTTACTTTCAACTCGATACGTCCATGTGTTCCCGAGATAAAGGGTCTTGACAGACAGACAAACAGCAAAATAATCTTATAAGGGTTCCGTTTTATCCTTTTCAGGTGAGGAACCTTAAAAACAGGTTTATCTGTGTAGAAATCTAATGATCCAGTTAAAACTTACTCAGATTCTGGTTCTTCCTCGTTCTCATAGTGTAAATGGCTGCCGTTATCATGTGAGGACCCAGGGCTTTGGCTTCTGCTAGAGAAATAATTACATAGAGTCCGTTTAGTACAACTTGGTGTAAAACAACCAACCACCAGATTGTTCACAGCTAGTGAACAGTTTAAACTTACTCAGACTCCTGTTCTTCTTCGTTCTCGTCGTGTGAAGGACTCTCGTCACGGGCGGACTCAACACTGCTCTGACTTCGGCTGGAACAATAATAAACCATAAAACCATTATCATCATTCAGCCTGCTGAAAGGCGTTCACTGTCGGACCTAAGAAAACTAAAAAAAAAAACAGGTTTCTCAATGTAGAAATGTAATGATCCAGTTAAAACTTACTCCGATTCTGGTTCTTCCTCGTTCTCGTAGTTTGAGTGGCTGTCGTTATCATGTGTGGAACTAGGGCTGTGACTTCGACTGAAAAAAATGTCTACATTGTACCTACACGATAATGAATGACATTCGACGTGGTATTCTCTCACTCCTGCAATTGTTCAAAATGTCTTGCAAAGGCCTGTGTCATCCCCTAACAAAGTGACAAAATAAGAAAACTAACTAAAACTTCTACTTCGAATCTGAGGTAAAGCTATAAAAAGCAAAATACATTCTTCAGCATAAGTATTTGTTTATATGTGTGGGTGAGTGTATGTGTGTGCGTGAGTATAATAAAACAATTAAATTAATATTATTCATTCCACTGAGAGACGTCCACTGTTGGACTTAGGGGTTATATGAATGAACGGTCACGTGTTTTCCGCATCATGCCAATAAAATTAATATTGCGCACGCATTTGCCGGTTATCAATATAAAAGAAAATACTTACTCAAGCTTAAAATTGGTAAAATCCTTACTTAATATTATAAAAGCGAAAGTGAGTTTGTTTGTTACCTCTTCACGCTTTAATGGCTAAACCGATTGTGATGAATTTTGGTACATAGATAGTTGGGAACCAGGAGACGGACATAGGCTAATTTTTATTTAAAAAAAAGTGGGATGTGAGGGAGAAAGAAGGAAGAAAAGGGAAAACTTAGCGTTGCTATTACAAATCAATAAGGCGCAAGGAGAACTGTGTTACCCCAAATTTAACGCGGGCGAAAGCTAGTACAACATAAATCTTAGAAATAATAATGGTGTATCAAAGAAGTTCCTGATGATTCCTGTACCCTGTAACTAGACCTGTATGTCAAGCAACTCAATATTTAATACAAAAGAAAAAACTGATATACCGGCACAAAGAGGACAGTAGGTTAAGAAAAAAAACCAGAAGTACTGTTTATTTTTTAGGAGCTAAATATTATTTTAGTGTTGTTAAAATTCCGGATAGCTATCTATGTGATACAATCTAATACATGTGATACAATCTAATACATGTGATGCCTGGATGAGGAACAGACGTAACCGGGGTGTGAGGCAGAGGAGAGGGGAGCACGCTACCCATCTGTGGGTGACTCCCGGCTGAAATGATGATGACAAACTATTTTACTAATAACTTACTCGGACTCTGATTCTTCCTGTTCCTCTTCAGTGTCCTCGTGTGAGTCGTCTTGATCAGACTCGTCAGGGCTGACACTTTGACTGAAGCAATAAAACCATTAAGGATCGAATCAATAATACAGAGACTACTTATTGAGCTAAGATCATAAAAGTGCAAGTCGGAATCGTGGGGTATGAGATACATTGCTGATGGCAAAGTTTTATTTTTTTTAACTTTTTTTTCTTTAATTCCTAGTGTAGGGCAACTAGGAATTACTCCTGTATAGTGGGTGCGTTTACGAATATTTTAACTCACATACACAAACAGCCAGACCCGGAACAACTGTCTGTAGGCCTTACAAATACATATTTGCTCCATCCAGCAAATATGTATATATATAAATATATATATATAAATAGGTATTTGTAAGGCCGCGACACGCAGTGCAGCAGTCGATCGCTCAGCCACTGCGCCAACCGTGTCGTCAAGATTATATGTTTGGTGTTTTATATCTCAGTGAGTGACGGTTTAGAAGTTTTGGTCTCATACAAAACTTGATTGTATTGATGTCAGTTATTAATTTAAAAGAAAAGCCAACAGCGGTCCAATGGTTAGTAACAACTTATCAAATAAAGGGTTAGTTAAAATTTAAAACCTAAAATAAACACTATATTCTATTACTGCCGCACCAGCAACCGCAACCAGTGAACACGCACCGGCGCATCAGGCTTATCGGCTGATGATAGCGTGAAAATCATCCACACGCGCTATAGAAAACATGCCCGATGCACTACAGTACCTAGGCAGCCCCAACAGCACCCTGAACCCATAATTATACTGAATCCGCAGGGCGTCTAGAGCCTTCCGCGTATAGTTAACCCACAGACCGCTCATGTAGAACGACTGGCAAAACGCTTTGAATAAAGTTAGTTTGACGTCATTACTACAACGAGCAAATCTGTGAGCCAACATTCTGCGTTCTGCGTTCCCGTTCAATATCTACCAGATCCTTGAGGTCCTCAGTGACATAGTGGCCTAAGTATTTAAATTGGGTAATCCTATTAAGTGGCCTCCCCCTGAGACATATTATGGGATCGTAACGTACATGAATTTTGGTGGCCTCAAAGATCAGGTATTTACTTTTTAACACATTATACAGCAGGCCATGGGTTGCCGCATACCTCTCGCAAACTTGTAGCGTCTCTCTGATTGAGCCAGCCGTTGGACCCAGCAGCACCATGTCATCCGCATAGCTTAAATTATTGACACCAGTGCCATCTATCGAGCACCCGACTGGTTTACCACTAAGCTCAACGATCAACTCATTCATTATACAGGTTGAAGAGCTTAGGTGAGGTTAACCCCCCCTGCCTCACCCCACACTCCAACCTGTACGACTCAGACAGAGTGCTACCCCAACGCACTTGATTGCATTGATTCGAGTACCAGTACTGAAACAAGCCCGTCAACTCCAGTGGTAGACCCGCTTCCCTGAACTTCTTCTAAAGGATATCATACGACACTAGGTCAAATGCCCTGGAGAGATCAAGGAAGCACGCATAAACCGGAGTGTTCCCATCCTTATAGTATTGGACCGTCTGTTTTAGACAAAGAATTGCACTTTCTGTGGAAAGTCCAGGCCGGAACCCAAACTGTCCGTCATGCAATGTGACCCATTTGTCCAGTTGTCTGTCAAGCAGACCGTCCAACACCTTGGCAACTACAGTGGCCAAAGACATTGGTCTGTAGTTCGCCTTGTCCGATGTATCACCAGTCTTGTTTTTAACAATGGGTACTACTACCGTTCTCAACATATCGGACGGTAGGTAGGAGTGACTAATACAAAGCGTAAAGAACGTCGCAACGATAAACGTCGAAATTCTAGGCAGATGAACACGGCATATTTGAGATGCTCGATGCTGAGACCGTCATGACCAGGAGACTTTCCCCCTCCCATACACAGGAATTGTTTTCTTACCTCCTTAGCCGAGAAACGTATCGGCTCATGATCACGGCTAATCTCAACATCGATTCCCCCATTAGCCGGCCCTAGCTGTGATGATACCATAAAACGCTCTCTAAACATGTTAGCGATTTCTTCCGGCGAACTACATTCGCCGATTATTGATTTAATTCGAAAATAAAATAAAATGGCGGAAGTAATGCATGCCAAATTGTTCAAAGCCCATCGCAATGAAATGAGAGTGTATAACGCAAGTAGCTAGTCGTATTGCATGGTACAAAAACATACTCAGAGTGTTCCTCCTCGTTCTCTTCGGGGGAGCGACTGTCGTATTCTTCCGCAGATGGGCTGTGACTGCGTCTGGGAACAATGTAACCATTTATTTTACAATATAACAATTTAACCATTTATTTATATACTTTATAACATTTGCTGGCACTCAAAACTATCCCATTCACCGGCCACAAGCCCTGTATTGAGTCTAGATTAGATTGGAGCAGAGCAATGTCTTCTTGGGTTTTATCATCTTGATGATACATTTAAGGTCGGCGAATAAGGAACATTGGCTGTGCTTGATACAATTTATTAAATCATTAATGAATATAATAAAGAGTACTGGCCCTGTGTGAGATACTTGGTGCACTCCGGATGTAGCAATATACCGGAGTATATTGCTACATCATAGAGTAGTAGTGGTAAATTGGTAAATTACATCACTACTCTCTGTGTTCGCCCGATTAGATAATCATATCTAAGCGAGCGAACAAGTAACAAACAGCGCCAGCGTGATGGCCGACTATAGCGAATCTTTACTAATATTATAAAAGCGAGTTTGTTTGTTACGTCTTTACGCCTAAACGGCTGAACCGATTTTGGTGAATTTTCGTACAGAGATAGTTGGGATCCTGGAGAAGGACATAGGCTATTAAAAAAAAAGATTGAGATTTGAGAGAGAAAAAGGAAAGAAAAGGGGAAACTTAGCATTGTTATTACAATAAATAAGGCGCAAGGTCAATAATTACAAATAGCAGGTATCTGTAAGTCAGGAAAGGGGAACTGTGTTACCCCGAATTCAACGCGAGCGAAGCCGCGGGAAAAAGATAGTAAAAAAAAAATTAGTGCGTTATTTTGCAAAAGTTGAGTCATATGATATCCAAGCAGCGCAAGTCGCAACAGGGCTGAGGCGCGGAGTCGCGAGGGGCACCTGGCGTTCTTTGGGTTGTGATAGGTTAAGTTTTTTTTTTGTATTTTTATTTTGCAATTGTGTTGATGTTTACTTTTAATTATTCAAAAGCTAGTTTCACCTGCATTTTATGAACCATTTGGTGACATCAAATTTATTACCTCAATTGTGACAAGACACCAAAGTATGTAGTTTATACGTTAAACGCATAAACAATGTATGTTACTACAACATGAAATTGCAATCAATAAATTGGGAGAAAATCAGTTTTTAAAGTTGACATGCACTGTTTGGCGCTCGTCACTGTACGTGTGCAAAATGGTAGGAGTATTAATAACAGTTTTAGGTGCTGAATGGAAAGTTTTCTGCTTAAATTTACTCGTAGTCCTGTTCCTCCTCGTTCTCGTCATGTGAGGGACTCTCATTGTCATTTTCGGACTCATCAGGGCTGTGACTTCGGCTAAAAGAATAATTGGGAACATAAAACACAGCCTAACCCGTGACAAAGAAGCATGATGTAAATAAATATTATAGTAAATAAAAAAAAAAACCGGCCAAGTGCGAATCGGACTCGCGCATCGAGGGTTTCGTACTACGACATAAATGGCAACACCTTTTGACTGTGTTGACTTAGAGGGTTGATTTTTCTGAAAGCTTTGATTATACGGTTCTGATTTCAACTCAATACCTCCACACGTTGCCGAGATAAAGACAGACAAACAATTAAGTGATCCTATGAGGTTCCGGTTTTTCCTATTGAGGTACGGAACCTTAAAAAAATACATTTTCTCGTGTTCTCAGCAAACCATAAATAAGTACAACTAGTCCGCCATATTGGATTTAGAATGACGTCATGTAGCTGACCATGCATTGTCATCTTTACTAAACATTTGTTTGTATCCAAAATGTCATCCTTTTTGATCTTCAACTTAACTTCTATCATTTTTACGTAGTCTACCTTAATACTTTTTTTTGCGGATGAGAAAAGATCAAGTAACTTCCCCGCGATGGGCGGACTTGTACTGACTAAAACCCACCATGTTCCTCTTTCGAACAACCCGCAATTCCTCAATGCTCAATGCTTAAACTTACTCGGATTCTGGTTCCTGTTCGTCCTCTTCAAAAGAGAGACTCTCGTTGCCATGATCAGAGTTATCAGAGCTATGACTTTGTCTGTGAACAATACAATTCATCATTCGCTGTGTTCATTTTATTCGCAATTATTTATTTTACAAATAAATGTGATATGATGATTTAGTTCATTTTAGGACTAAGTAGATCATAATTTAAATAACTTCTCCCGCTCTGGGCGGAGCGGTAGGGAGTCTAGGGAGTGTCAGATTTGTACTGACTAAAACCCATCCACCCTGCTTTTGCCTTTTGTGTTATCGGGGCTGTGGTATCACTTTCCAACCAACCTGCTGCTCTGGCAGGCAGAGGCTCTGACGAGCACGTACGAAAAAGCACGTATGAACACGAACGCGCCATCGATGCGACCTGTCGTCAATAGACGGTCGGACGGTGAGCGAAATAGGTAGCTATTTTAAAGTGAACCAAAACTTTCTCTTTTCAATCCATAAGCACGGAACCCCCGTATGGACCAGAAAAAATTGCGATAACTTGTAAGCTCACAACACGAAATAACGACAAGTAAGTAAATGTTTAAATATGATAATAATTGTACTGTTAGCAAATAATGTTGACGTGTAGTTGTGGTCACCAGCCCGTAGTACATTCAGGTACAATGATTTTAGTAGCATAAAACTTACTCAGACTCGAGTTCCTCCTCGTTCTCATCGTGGGAATCACTATCGTCGTCATTTGGGGCAACAGGACTATCAATTCGTCTGAAAATAATAAAATATTATAATAGTTATTAAGTTAACAAGATTAGAACCAATAATTTTATTTTGAACTTTATTTCGATTAAAATAAAATAATATGACCAGTTTTGCTTTAATTAGTTAGCCTTGGAGGTTATTCTAGTATCACGCCTATAATTCCCCAAGGGTTGGCAAAGGTGTTCGAAACAGTACCTAAACCCACTTTTAGTCAGTAACGTTTTTAAGTCAGTGTTTGTTTGTGAGGTCATTAGTAAGTAGTAATTGTTCAAAGATAACTGAGTCAGTCAATTCACAATCTTTTGCAAAGGTACCGTTGGCACTTTCGGGCCCGGATCACTTGAAAGTCACATTGGTTGGTACCTTCAAGCTTAGACTTAAGCACGTATAAACCTAAGTTTAGAAATAGTCGGTTAGCTAAACCTCATAATTCCGGCCGTTGGCCGTAACATATTCTTGAGAAGTGGGCCTCATAACAGCTGTGTTGCCATCGGCTCTGGGCTATCCAGTCCTCATGGCAGCGTGATATTGGGTAGCAACATTCAGAAAGTAAAAAATAGAAATAAAAAACGCATACCCACTCACCGACTGTTGTTCGCGTTGGACGACCGGGCTTGTTGTATCGAGTTCTGCAATTAATAGGCATCCCAATAATGTCCCCCCAAGGCATCATAATGGACGCATTCCAAAAGAATTTATTCTATTGGATTATTAATGATGTATAAGGTGCGCCGTCTTGCACTATTATTTGGAAATCTACTACCTATATTATTCTATGACAGTTAAATGTGTAAACAAAAAAATCGGATACGAATACCTGAACACTTGGTCGTACCGATATCTATCATTCATTAGGTAAAGTAGATTTTATTTTTTAAGTAGATGTTACTTTCCTTTTTCACTTTACAATAAATCGTGATCACGGCGCCGAACATAATGAAAAAATTAAACAAAAAAAGCCCAAATCAATTTAAAAATATGTCTGTACTTAATAGCCTCAATGTGACTGAACTTGGCACAACGTTGATCTTGAGTTGAATTTGATTGATATTGACATTATTGACAAAGATGGATGAATCAGAGAGAGAGAGTCTGATAAGTATTCGTGGTCAACGGCGTCAAACCGGAAACGATCACATTCATAATTGTTTCAAATTCTCTCAATATCGCTACCGTTTGCAAACAATAAAAGTTCAAATTCAAAACCCATCCTTAACAGTCAGAAGGTGATAGGTACGTGATATGCAAGAAACAGGTTACTCTCGGAATCTTAATAAATGTCGAAAAACCAGATCTCGATAGCAGTGTGTCATCTCGAAGTTATCCAAAAAAAAAAATGTAAATATGGAGTAAATATTTTAAAATTGAGAATAGTATAAGCGCAGTATCTATATGACACCCTCAGAATAGTTCCATGAAATGGATTGATAGGAGAAATCAAAGAAAGGTTAGAAACAAACTATAAGGGTATTAGTCCAGCCATATAATGCTGTAATGTTAATAAATGGGACAATGGGAAATATAGTTATTTTGTAAAACTACGATAGCACTTCGGTACCTTTTGTACGGCACGGACATCAAGCAAAATACTAATATCAAACAGTCACCGCGATCGTGTCACCATTGATATGGAACATTTTACAGATCATTACCACCAATAACTACATTCTTTGTACGGGCCAGTTTATGCAGAACAGCGCCGTGATCTCGAGCAGCAGTCTGCGATCCGATTTACACGAAGTCACATAATCAAACATAACTACAAATTGGATGATTCAACCCATTTGATTGGTTATAAGTGTTGTAACTAGTTTAATGTAGTCTTGTAAATTCTTTACTCCTTTTTACCCATTTGATCTGATAAGGTTTATAAAATAAACTTCTTTACCTACGTGCATGTAATGGTGTGTAGCAAAGTCAATCCGTAAAACGGAATAAAATAGCGTTTTTTTTTTACAAAAAGATTGATTTTATTAAAATATTTCAATCATCACTTTACATAACGATATTCATAAATTTACATTAATTTTAAAAAGAATTAATTGTTAGACATTTTCATTTAACAAATTGTGGAAAAACTCTCAAATCATTATAAATTGAAAATAATAGATAGCATACTACTTAAGAAGAGATAAATTTAAAATTATTTTTATTTCGTGTTCCAATGTATGCTTTCGTGTCTTACAGTGTGTATCTAAGAAAAATATCACTGAAATAAAGTAAAACGATTTGCCATGTAAATAAATAAAACAGGTAGGTCTATCTGTTTAAGGCATGATAGCTCCAAAACGTATGATCAAATAACATTGTATTTTTGGGTGAATGTTGGTTCAACTAAGTCTATTTCTGGTTACTAGCTGCTTTCATTTGGTTAATTTTTTTTTATAAATTTACAAATAACAGATTTCGGTCATACGTTTGGAGAAATTACTAAGAGAATTGGTTGCGTTTTCATTTTGCGTTATTTCAATGATAAGTTAATTTTATAATGCAAAACAAACCTTTTTAAATCGAGGAGAACTATTTATTAACATCACATATTTGAGGGCTTTTGTTAGTTGCTGTATTATGAACAATACGTTGTGATCCTTTTTGATTTTAAATTCATGAAATTCACATGACATTTTGCCAGTTATCGGTTTTTGCCGGCTAAAAGAGAATGGCTTAGTTGTACTTAAACGTATTTATACACGCCGTTTCACTGATACAGCTGAGAAAATGTAAGTGGACCTCAAAATAATATATGAATATTATAAAGTGGTAAAGTTTGTTCGTTAACTCTAAGTCGATCGTAATACGTCCGGGAAATATTATTGTTTTCGCTAATCATGGCCCGGTTTCGTTTATTGGTGATGTATTGAAACTTTTACATAGGTTATTGCAATATAAGTCATACGCGCCCGCACTCGCAAATTAACGCAAATAACCACTTCTGTAACTATTAGCGGTTGCAGCTATACTAAGAGGTGTACCCAACAAATTCGGACAAATGAGCTCGCTATTTTTAAGTAATCCTTACCTACGTACAACAATACACGAATCAGTTAATTGGTATGTTCTGACGATTCGAGTTGACATTACATTCTTAAATAAAACATCTTATTTATTATCTAAAAGATACAGGAGTACTGTTTGGTGTCAATGGCATTGGGTGACTTGGTATAAGTACAAATTAGTACTATTTCGTTTATCTTCGCAAAGATAACTTGTTTAACTATCTATAACTTGGCGTTTTCATTTAGCAATTTGAAGTTCTGAATACTTTTAGTTAACTTTAGATCAGATATAATGGCAGTAGTTTATGTTATGAAAACGGAAACAATACATAAACTTAATCAATCTTATATTAATTTTATGAAAGTTTACTAGCATTCAGATGAAAACTGGCGTGTAGACTACGCTGATGTGTCCATATTTATCTAATGTATAAAATTATCGTGTCACAATTTTCGTTCCCATACTCCTCCAAAACGGCTGGACCGATTTGAACGAAATTTTGTGTGCATATCGGGTAGGTCTGAGAATCGGCTAACATCTATTTTTCATGCCCCTAACTGAGCAGCGGGTGAAACCGCTGGGCACAGCTAGTTCGTCAATATATTTAATGAATGAAAGAATGGTGCAGTTTTATTTGGAAAGCCATTGTAAATATTATAAACGTTTATCACAGATTAATCTCCGATACACTTTGTACGAAGGTTGTCTTAACTAGGCATGTAAAATAGCTATAATCAACATCTTAAAGATAATAACTGGAGATTGACATTGTGGAGTTGTGTGCATATTTATTTTTGCAACACTTACTAAATCTAATACCTATAATAACATTTTAAATACACTACTATTACCTCGCTATACTAAACTGTACGTACGTTAATTCCTACGTTTCCCTTGTTCTAGACAAGAGAGCTTTTTACGCTGCTAAGAAGGCACAAAATGTACAGACACGCCGTACCAGCAGCGGTTGACAAAATGGCAGCATCCAGAAACGAAACCGACTTTATCAGCAATAATTAAGAACTTGATAACAACAATATGTATAAATTTAAGATTCTCCACACTAAATTAGATGTAAGTACGCATATTATCTCGCTTCAAGGTACAACTTTGCAGCACGAACATAATGAGACTATGTAACCGTAGTTACCCTGGCGTCCGTTGAAAGTAGGTAAAATGACAAATAGTTGTACCATTTGTCGACATTGAGTGCATGACGCTGTTACGATTGTGATGCAAAATGAGTAAATGGCGATACGATAACGGTGAGTTAAGTATTTTGCTAGATGTTCGTGCTGCGGAGGTATGGACCCAGCGCTAGGCGTAGGGGCAGCCGGGCGCCCAGTGGCCGCGCGCGCCGCAGCGGAAGCAGCGTCCGTAGCCGCCGTAGTAGGCGTCGGGCCGGCCCTCCACTACCTCCCCTCCTCTAACACCACTATCACTTCCGGCTGCTAAACATCAAATGTTCTACTCAATCATCTGGAAAAGTTTTCGTTACAATTAAGACTAAACCTTCTTGAAAGAAGGTACCTAAGTTGTCAACAATTCACGAAGTTTCATGCAATGTTCTGAAATGCTGAATGAGCACAAGTTTGTATTATCTTATTCGATGGTTAAGTAACCTAGCTTGTTTACGATACGTAAAAAATCGTTAATAGAACCATCAAAGTATAATAAACAACTATGTTCTGTTTCATACGCACCCCAGTCCTCGTAGGCATCACTGTTAGATCCACTATCACCCTCGCGGTGGATCCAGTATCTCTCGTCGTAGTCGTCGTACTCGTTCCTGTAAACAACATACAGGGCTTTACTCTACTCTCCAACTTTAGTAAGACTTCATCATAAACTCGGCCCACTGTTGTAGTATAATACTGTTTCTAGTTAACAGTAGTGGCTATTCAGTAGTCTTCTGGGCTACAAACATAGGTCTGGATATTTAAATGCCCCGTTGGTCTTGTGATCGCAGCATGAGATGCTTAGAATATTACGTTTTCCATCAGAAAATTCTTAGTATCCCAAAGTCTCTTTAATGGTTCACCACCAATAACATGTCTCCTTTTATTTTCAAAGGCTCTTTTCCGTTCGGAACCTACAAACTCTCAGTTTTTGGTTAGCCATTCTCCGCTCCGCTGTTAAGGTGGATAGTCAGCCTTATATGAGAGTGGTCACTTACTCTGTCTCCTCCTCCTCCTCGAGGTAGTCGTAGTCGTCGGGCGTGGAGCCAAAAGAGCCGTCATCTCCTCTGTAAACAATGCAGACATTCTTCTTAGGGATCATTTTACAATAGTCGGATAACTTGTTGGAGTATAAATATCGCGGCCAGACTGATATTTCATACGAAAGGTAACGACTAACGCCATCTTTTTTACATACTCAGATAAGTTATCAGACGGTGGAAAAATCTCTTAGTTATTCCAAAATTCATTACGCGTGAATATAATTTATCAAGCACGTTTCTTAAACGGAATACTATGCAAATACTTCTATTTACTACACCATGCGAACGAGCGCAATCGTTTCTTTAAAAAAAAAGTCGGGCTGTCTTAGTTTATATTATTATTGCTATTAAGATGCATTACCTAGACAAAACAAAATTAGAGTGTTAGGAGACGATTATTTTCTTACTATAGACAATGGAACAGGACAACACCTTTATTTACAAGAGGCTTTTATTCAACATTTTTGTTACAGGTAACTAACATGTAACAACCTGTCCTCACTTTCTGATCATGTAGTTAGTGCCAGTGATTGGGAAATAAAGGGTACCCAAAATTAATATTGAAGAGTTTAAATAAGCATACCGGTTGGTGTTTGCGGTGGACTGCCGGCCTTGTTCCGACTCGAGTTCTGCAACCAATACAGCTTCATAAAGCTATTCATATCGCCTTTATTATTCTGAGCCTCATTACAAAATTAAAAAGTGAGAGTGAAAAACCCCACTTAGGGATACACAACAGCACAAGGTTTGAATGATTAGTTCCAGCTTCATTAATGCAAAATCGTCATCATTCGCCTTAATCCCATTTTTGTTAAGGTTGGCACAACTGGTTTTTTCCGTATGTCTCTATAGGTTATCTCATGACTCGCCATTGATCATGGTTTATGTCCGTTAAAGATTAAATATCGGCTCTAAGGGCGTGCGCTTTTGGATCAGTGTAAAATTAAGTTATATTATTATTGCATAATTAAAAAAACCGCTCAAATATATGAAAATTATAAGTTTAAGTATTGAATAGGGACTGATGTTTTAGGAAATAGGATTGAATTTAAACAACTTTTTCATAAGACTGAAAGATTTATTTATTTTTCCTCAACTATATTTGTCATAAAAATACTACTAATAATACTAATAAATATTGTTTTAACCTAGCATAATCTTTAAATATTTAGCTGTTATCTTTATAATATTCTGCCAATGATTGAAAAAAGAGTTTTCCAAATAGTAGGAAAAGACATAATAAAATGACTAAAAGATCTGTGAACTGTGAGTTTTTTTTATATAGAACTAGCTTTAGTACGCGGTTTCGCCCGCGTTAAATTTGGGGTAACATAGTTCCCCTTGCGCCTTATTGATTTGTAATAGCAACGCTAAGTTTTCCCTTTTCTTCCCTCTTTCTCCCTTACATGCCACTTTTTTTTTTAATAAAAATTAGCCTATGTCCGTCTCCTGGTTCCCAACTATCACTGTACCAAAATTCATCAAAATCGGTTTAGCCATTGAAGCGTGAAGAGGTAACAAACAAACTCACTTTCGCTTTTATAATATTAGTAAGGATACATAATATTTCGAGCTACTTTGTACGAGGAATAATACCGTGTCAAGTGCGTACTAGTGATTCAGTGGGACCACTGACCACTCAGCTTGTATTTACTTATTTTAATTATCAACCGTTACTATTTAATTTTTAATAGCATTTAAAAATGTTAGCTAGCTTTATTTCAATCTGTGGAGTTATTAACAATAATTGCTTTATTAAACTGTATAAGTAATCGGCTCATTCGTTGAAGCACTTAACTGCTATAAGGTTGTATAGCCCAACTTTCATCATGATGTAATGTACTTTTTGCCAGTTAGGTTGAAGTTCTGAAGCAAGACCTAGCGTAAACTTTGTTGTTATTAGTCAAAATCAGTGCCGATACTCGATCTATTACTAAGCTAAGTTGAGACTGGGGATTGCCTACTTAAATCTTGGCTAAGCTGCTGACTTGGCGCTACCCAGCGGGTAAGGGGGCGTCCATAAATTACGTGAGGTGTTTAAGGGGGGAGTCTCGGCAAATATCACGCTATTTTTTTTCTGATTGAAACAAAAATAAAATACTATTTTGGTCCATTTAATCCAGATTGTACATGCTTAAGATTTAATCTTGAGCTTAATCGCGTAATACGATTAAGATCATTCACTAATTAGTTCGAAAAAAAAGACGTGATGATTTAGAGAAAAGATGCTGCAATACATGCGGTATTTATCTAGCACAAGAGCTGCAGAGCACAGGCGATCAGACCACATTGCACCAGCTAAGCAAGCGCGTATGTTCCGTAAAGTGCGACCCTCACGGATTGTCACAAGACGAGCTAATGAGTTACTGTGTGCAAGTGCCAATAGCTTAGAGTGGCTAGATCAGAACGAAGTTGAAGGAGCAGATGATCTTACTGAAAATCATATGGACATGTTGGTTCCAATAGTCTCTCTTGAGACCGTGCATGATTCTCCATGAATTAGAGTACCTAGATATTCTATTTTTAGTCACAGTAGTTATGATTTAAGTATTCTATTGTTAAATTTTTATTATACTTATAATTAAACTCTCAGCAATATTGATTACTAGTCTTAACTAGTCGTAAATAAAAGCACAAAGCAATTTTTTTTTTACAATGTCAATCCAACGCGTTTACGTAAGAAACCCACATTTTGAAAAATCTCACGTGAGATTGGGGGATGGGGTTGAATAAAATCTCACGACATCTCACCAGGGAGTGAGAGAAAATTCAAAAAAACACCTCACGTAATTTATGGACGCCTCCTAATATGTCTCAGGATTCAACTCCTACATTCATTTGCAAATATCTTTTGACATAACCCATGAAAAAAATATTATTTTATAAGATCAATCTTGGCTAAGTCCCAATCTCAGCCTTTTGTTTCGTTCCTTACATACATTATTTTAAAGTAACATTGAATGCCGTCAGATCTTAAAAGTTACAAAGGATTTATTGACGTCTCCTTGGTTTGGTGTTGGCCTGACGATCTGCGTAAGATAAAAAAGAAAATAACTTTGGAATGAATGGTGAGTAAAGTGTTGTTTTTGTAAGGCTACCAATCAATTCATGAACCTTTACTATTGTGTTTATCTAATTTATTATGAAGCTGCATTGTTTTTGTCATGCATAATAAAGAAAGAATATTATATTGTTGCTGACATGAAGCAATCGTTGAAGGAGCGCTTCTTTGGCCGCCTGAGAAAAGTATTTAATAGTCTTTTATCAGGCGGAAACAAGGTGCGTGCTTTCAACGGTTGGGTCATGCCGGTTTTGATGTACTCTTTCGGCATACTCAAATGGACTCAAACAGAACTGGACGCCCTGGATAGGAAGGTCCGTACATTGTTAACAGCATTTCGTATGCATCACCCACGTTCCTCGGTTATGAGACTGTATATCCCGCGGAGTTGTGGAGGTCGAGGCTTTTTAAACGCCAAGACTCTCCACAATCGCGAGATATGCAGTCTCAGGGAATATTTCCTAGAAAAAGACTCGGGAATGCATCGGGATGTGGTTGCAGTGGACAAAGGCGTCACCCCGCTCTCCTTGGCTAAAGAGAACTGGCGCAAACCTGTAGTGCTTGACACTAACGACCGCAAGGAGGTATGGCAGAGTAAGGAGCTTCACGGACGCTTTTTCCGGGTCCTACATGGACCCGATGTAGATCAATCAGCGTCCGTAGCCTGGTTACGTTCCGGGGACCTCTTTGGAGAAACCGAAGGTTTTGTCTGTGCAATCATGGATGAAGTTATGATGACGAATAACTACCGGAGATTTATTGTGAAGGACGGCACGGTTGACATATGTCGGGCATGCCACCGTCCGGGTGAATCAATTCGTCACATTATCTCTGGTTGTTCTCGCCTTGCTAACGGAGAGTACTTGCACAGACACAACCTTGTAGCCAGGATTATCCATCAGCAACTTGCTCTTAAATACAACCTTGTGGAATCGGAAGTGCCGTACTATAGGTATGTGCCCGACCCAGTTCTCGAACATGGCAATATCACATTGTACTGGGATCGATCGATCATCACTGACAGGAGTATTGTTGCAAATAAACCTGATATAGTGGTGGTGGATCGATCAGAGCGGCGCGCAATGATTGTTGACATAACGGTCCCACATGACGAGAACCTTGTGAAAGCCGAAAAAGATAAACAAATCAAGTATATTGACTTGGCTCGCGAGGTTGTCGATATGTGGGACGTGGACTCAGCGATCATTGTGCCGATAGTCGTTACAGCCAATGGCTTAATTGCCAAGAGCCTCGACCAACACCTGAGAAGGCTCTCGTTAGACAGCTGGATCAAGGGCTTGATACAGAAAGCGGTACTCCTGGACACGGCTCGTATTGTTAGGAGGTTCCTTTCTCTGGAGCCCTGACTGCCGGTAGCTTGGACCCTGTTCCCGATACCGGTGGGCTACTATTTTTATATTTTTAAATGTTTTTTTTTTTTTTGTTTTGCTAAGAAATATGTAAAAATATAAAAATATGTAAACAAATAAATAAATGTCAAAATAAAAGAATATTAAAAAAGAGTCCGGATAAATAGAGGCTAAACCATTTTTCTAATTTCCAATTCCTTGAAGAGATAAATATTGCTTATGCTAAATTCAGGGTGTAGTGTGGGTATGATTTTATTTGAATATTTATCGAATAGTCTGTGCATGAAGGGCAATCAATGAGTGAATACTTAGATATCATATTTTTAATTAGCCAAAGTTCGTTTAAGTATAAAATGAAATTGTAATGCTAGTTTTTAAAGTAAAATATTTTTTGCGCTAAAAAGGTGTTATCTTATCAAAAATATTTCAAAAGTGACTTTAGCACTAAGCCACAGACATAAAAAAGAATTTCACTACTCACGTCAGAAATCTTAGAAACGACAAAGGTTTAGGAGTCTCAAATTTTGCATTTCTACGAAGGTACTAACTGAGACGGGATTTTGCAAAATTTTTACTGCTCCCGTTCTGGGCAGAGTAGAAAGGCGTCAGACTTGTACTGGCTAAAACCCATCCATGTTCCTTCTTTTGCCCTATGTGTTCGCCGCGGCATCTCTTGCGAACAACCCACAACCCCGGAGGTTAATGGCCCCGACGGGCCCCTCTGTTCTGCCGACGTTTCTTTGAGGCACGCGTGTAACGCGGCGCGTCGACACAGCCTGTAGTCGGACGGGCGGCGTGCTACCCATTGCTCACCGTCCATAGACCCACGTCACACGATGGCCGGGATTCGTACCGCCCTACCGAGGCTCCCGACGCCCGTAGCGTTTCCCGCGGCGGCTGGATTGGTTTGAGGTTATTTTCCTCAAACGTCCAGCCATCACCTCCGCTAGCGTAACTGCTACGCAGAAGTAGGTTATTCCTTCCTGATCCCTTTTGCTACGGACTACGGCCTGAACCAGGTCCGGTTGCGAGAGGTCGCCACCGCCGATCGCCTCTACGAGGACACAGCGGTGGTGCTCCGCGCCATAGCAACCGCCAATGTGCTACACCGTGTCCTCCTTGCGCGTCACAATGGTGGCAACCAGGCTTTCCCTAACTACCGTATGGAGGGAGGACCTGTGTCAGAGAGATGTGAGGACCAGCCATTCCTCAAAGGGACTTATCGCCATTATTGTGACGTGCCCTAAACAAAACCCTGTGAGCCTTTTTTAATATAATATCATGACTTAAGGTAATTTTAATTTATGAAGATAAAGTCTCAGTTACGCAGTTTAAAACAACTGTAATAATATACATAACACCCGAAAAATTAAAGAATAAGCGTATATTTATCTGGGCGCTGATCAATAAAAAAAAACCATAACACAAACCTTTTCTTCCTTCCAAGATTTCTTTTCTTTTTCGTTTCATCTCTTCACTAAGACTTTGCACCATTTTTTCTATGAAGGAGTTTAGTACCAGGCTTTTGCATTCTGATGTGATTGAAGCTCTGAAAATTATATGAAATTGCATCAAGTTAAAAGAGTACCATAAGATCTTAGCCGGTATAATCAACAAACAAGCACCAATATTTCACCTGCATATTGGACAGTCCTTTTTCTTTTTCTTCCAAACTGATATACAGTATTTGCAGAAGGTATGTGAGCAATTCAGTGTGGTGGGTTCCACAAATAGTTCATTACATATGCTGCACTGCAGTTCACTTTCCATTAGCTCACCCATTTCATTCAGCACAATCTCCTTTGAAGAGCCTTCACCAGAATGTACCGGTGCACAGATGTTCTCTAAAATTGTGTTTCTCTCTGTTTCAACTGTTTGTAGTTGGCTTTTAACCTGCAAGATTATTAAACAAAAATAATAGTGTAATCCTATTACTGTATTAAACAATAATGGATCAACCTTTTTTTAAAAATGAACCCTTGGTTACTGTTAGACTGCGTTCAGACGCACCCGCGTCTAACTCGTGTTAATTTTATTTGTAATTTTGATTTCGTATGACACATCAATAGATCTCAAAATGTATTATAGAAGTCCAATCGCATACGCCACGCGCCCGCCCCATGCACATGCTTTGCACCCACCAGTACAACTACTATTTAATTACATTAAATACTCTGATTTTTCGCGAGCCAAGCGCGGGTTGTCTGAGCACGATCTTAATTATTCGTTAAAAAAAATGCTTGAAGCTTTGACGCCGAACATTTCTCTTACCCTTTCAAGCTGTTCCTGTAATGTATTAATGACTACACTAGATTGCTCAGCCTGTTTCTGAATCCTTTCAGCTGCCAGTGCAGCCAGTTCAGTTTCTCTCTCTGTCACTCGCATCTGTAATTAAAAATTAAGTATTACTTAAAAAGTATGCAGTAGGTACTTCTCAGCATCCAATACTGAAATGTTTTAGAGATTCAAAAAGAAAAAAAAATACTGAAAAGTGAGACAACTTAAGTTTGTTTCTTTTCATTTAATAAGTTTAAATATTTTGACCATTTACCCTCAGTTCTTCAAGTGATTTTTCAGCATTATTTTGAGCTTCATTTAATTTCTTTTGTATTTCTTCTCTCTCGGTCATCTAAATTCAACAAAAAAATATTTATTATAACTAAGCAGTAAGCCACAATAGTCTAGCCTTTTTTATTTTTCTTCTTGTTGGTACTATATGCCAGTTGGGTAAAATGTTTGTTAGTGTTTCTCATTCAGTCAAACTTGGCTGCAAGCAAGATAAATTGACTTTTGGAAAAAGATGTGTTGAATGGGGTTACCACACTCACTTTTGTTAAATGGTCTTGTGTCTTTGCAAAAGAACAACTATATGTGTCATCTCACAGCTATGTACTGAACATATTTATGTTAAAATATAACATTATTACCAATTGATCCATTTTGATTTTTTCCTCATTACTGAGTTTCTTCATATGCTCCATTTGATCATTAAGCAATTGTTCAGCTTTTAATTTCTCTTTTTCTGTTTGGTGTACTCTGTCTTCAAGATTCTTCTTGATATTATTTAGTTCTTGTTTCAGCTCTGTTTCTCTTAGTATTCTTTGTTCCTCTATTTCTTTTAGTTCCTGTAAGTGAATGTGTTTTAGATCATTATTGTAAGGGAAGTAACCTTTATTAATTACTATAATTTCCTTTTCACAGTTATTGTTTAAATTTATTTTTATAATTATAAAAAGATTATACAATCAGGTATTATTTGCGGAAATCCTTGGCAGTTAATGTTAAGCAAGATTTTAAGTTTTACATCCATGAAAATGATCCAGGCCCCAAAGCAGTTCTTTAGTCAAAACTTCCTGATACCCCATGGAGGAGCGAAACATGTGTTGGTATAGGTTTGGGTGCATGATATACTAAATTGTGTTTTGTGCATGTTCATATTTTTGAAGACCAGTGAGTTTTGCTGCATGCTGAAACCTGTTCTGCATCTTTTTTCAGTATTAATACTAAAGAGAAAATCTTAATTTGATAGTACCTTTTCTTTTGCTAATCTAAGCTGTTCAGTTTCACGCTGTAACATGTCTACAAATTCTTGCCGTTCCTTTAATCGCACATCTTCTTGTTCACGTATCTTGGCTTCTAACTTCTCCAACATCTCTTGTTTTGAAGTATTTTCACGGTTCAGTTCTGAATCAAACTCTTCTCTCTCTTTCAATAGTTTCTCTTTAAGTGTGTTGTTCTCTTTCAGCAGTTCTGATTCAGTTTCATTGTGTTTTTGAATTTGCTCCTATGAATAGAGGATTTAATGTAATATTAACTTGAGTTGATCATACAAAATTAAATCTGATTTTACCACAGTTTGAACTATCAGCTTGGAAAAAAGGAATGAATGAATTCTAAGTAGATTACTGGAAACAATGTACAGGATTTGTAAGAGATATTGTCTAATTTGATAATAAAGAAAAAGCTCCTACCAACAACTAATTTTTAATCTCTGTTAAAATTCTTAATGGTTTAGAATGCTGCTTGTCTGCAGAATTAAAACCAAAGCATCAGTCCCTCAATATTTTTATTCAAGTACTTACAGAAGACTGTATGCACTAAGAAGTATTAGAATAATAGTTTTGAGTAAAATACTTTAAATTATTTAAATACTAAATTCTGATGAGTGTCATAGGGTCATCTTAGGGGTAGAGTTATCATTCCCAGGTAATAAGACTTTCTGATTGAAGGAACATAATTATGAAACCTACCATGAGCTCAGTAATTTTCTGCTCCATTTCAAATTTGATGGTAGCAAGCTGCGCATCTCTTTCTTCCAAGAGTACAGTTTTCTGACATTCAACCTCATTTTTCTCCCCTTGTAAGTTCTCTATTTGTGCGGCAAACTCCTTTTCAAGTTGAAAAATTTTTCTATTCATTTCTGTCTGCAATTGTTCCTTTAGTATCATCGATGTGTTTTGCATTTGTTTAGCATTTTGTATCTTTTCTTCAATATGCTTTATTTCAAATGTTTGTGACTCTTCAAATTTCATTTTTACATCATCTATTATTTTATTATTTTGATTGCTACTATCCATTTTAAATCTTTTTCTTGGTACTTCAAGTAGTTCTTCCGATGATGTACTTATAAACTTGTACACGAATTCATCAGTCAATTCTAATGATATGATGTCTCCATCACACAGTTTTTTCTCAAGCCCTTTGCCTAAAGTTACTCCATTGATTTTGATACCAAATGTGCTGTTATCTTCAAGAGTCCATTCATTATTTTTACCTTTTTTGAACTTACAGTGATTTCTCGAGATAGATATAAATGGTACTACAATCGAGTTCTTTAACCCACGACCAAGTGAAAACTGAAACAAAACAAACAATAATGAAAAAATAAAGGTATACTTTTACTGATAATAATCTCAAATTCTGGAGCAACAACAATTAGGAATTATGAATACGTAAACTCTACTTACATTATCTGAGGTTATAGGTATTTTATTAAAATTATTAAACTCCGATTTTAGTTTTTTACATGACTCAAGTACTGGACAACTATCACCATCTTCCATCTTTACAGCAATTTATAATAAAATTATTATATATAAATAGTAAATATTAAAAACTGTAAATAGTTCAACAAACAAAACAGGGTACGTTTCCCATCAATTTAAATAACATCATTCGAATCGAACACGAGTTTTTAGTAACTTCACGACACCAATCAACAACAACGTACAATTCAAACTTCAATTTTTCATTATCATAAACAATACAGTGTTGCAAACCTGTGCCTCCTATAGAGTTAAAAGCCCCGGAGGGACGATAAACGAATCACCGAACATTATATAAAATAAAATAAATAATAGTGACAGATAACCAGTCAAAAGACAAAAACCTTTAAATAGAAGAGGGCTTTTTTCTATGAAAAACTGAAAAATACATTATTTCCAGAAGTCAGTGGCAAAAAAGTAAATGAAAAAACAAATGACAAAAGTCACCCACTTCAGGAAGTAAAGTAATTTTACACAATCCTGTGTTTTTTGGGAACAGTTTTTGGTTCTTTTAATTATAAAGGGTTCCGTAGCCCTTGATTTGATTCGTCCGTGTGTCACCGTCACAAGATATTTGAAAATTGTAGAGTTAGCTAGAGAGTTGTCTTCTATGAATTGCTGCCCAAAAGTCAAGTCAAATTACGAGCGGACATACCCAGTGGCTTGGAGGTAGCAACGTCGCAACCCTGTGCAGGGCACGCCACGCAATCCCCTCTTTGGAGATTGGCTCGAGAGGCGCCCCGGTATCCTCATCAATCACCGAACGCAGAAGTTTCAGGAGGTTGGAGGAAACGATCGAGTGTCACCACCCTGTCGATGGCCCGGAGGACACGTTTGTGTACCACGCGCGGCTCCTAGAGATGTCAGCAAAGCGGAAGGGCCTGCAAGGGCCACCTTCTAGGGCACACCACAATTGTGGCGGTAAGTCCCCTCTTTGAGGAGTGGCTGGAGAGGTGTCATGGCCTCACCTGCCGTCTGACGCATGAGGTCCTCACCGGACACGGAAGTTTCGGGAGGTTCCTGCACATAATCGGGCGGGAGGAAACGCCCGGGTGTCACCATTGTGACGATCGACCTCTTTCGCGTCCGGCCGTGGTTCAGTCCATGGTCCGGAGCGAGAGGAAATGGGAAGCGGTCACCTCCTTCTGCAAAGCAGTCATGCTAGTGAAGGAGCCGGCCCCCGGAGATGCGGGCTTGTGGACGGTGAGCAATGAGTAGCTCACCGTCCGTCCGTCTATTGACGACAGGCCGTGTCGACGGCGCGTTTGTGTTTCACACGCGCCTCAAAGAGATGACAGCAAAGCAGAGGGGCTTGCCAGAGCGTCCACCTGCCGGAGTTGCTGGTTGTTCGAAAGAGATACCGCGGCCCCGGAACGTAAAAAAAAAGGAACATGGGTGGGTTTTAGAAATTAGAGATATTTGAAAATTGTAGAGTTAGTTAGAGGTCAGTAAAAGTCTGAGACACTCCCCGCTCCGCCCAGAGCGGGGGCAGTTATTTGGGAACAAATAAAGGCCTCCACCTGCCAGGGTTGCGCGTTTTTTGAAAGAGATACCATGGCCGCCCTGGAACACAAAGGGCAAAAGAAGGAATCATAAATTTATATCATATGTATTGTTACATATCAGTTTTATCTGCTGCAAATAATACAAAAAAATATTAAAAATTCAATAGGTAATTCTCTGTAAATGTTGATTTCAATGGATTTTCAATCAAATCAGAGTCCAGTGTGTTAATCTGTGAAATTTCGGAGAACAATATAAAAACAATTCATGCATTACTGTTTAATGAATTCAGCGAATTTTACTTTACACTTAATTCTTGGCTATGAAATAATCTGAAAGGCCCTCGTAGAGCTGATGTTGCCGACATCCGCGTGTGGTCCAGCTCTGCCACTGGTGTCCATTATTCGATCAACTGGGCCCTAGAAGGGACTCAGGTGTGCTTCCTTTAGGTATTTCTCATTAGCAGCGTTTCAATAACACTTTTGCTTACTGTGAACTGCATTTTGATCGGAATTGAAACTTGAACTTGACTCAATAGAAATGAAATAACTCTTTTAAACAAAAAATTGAGCCGATGCAGATGGAAAGTAAAAAATAAAAAAACTTTTTAGTCTAGCTAAGCTCCAAAGTGAAATGAGATTAATATCAAGTTGGCGCCAAATAAACATGAAAATTAATGACGTTGGTAAAACGGGAAATGTTGACAGCTTGATTGATCGTCGATCATTGTGATCAAAATTAACCTCATATTTTAACTTTGTAGCTTAGCTATACTAAAAGGTTTTTTATTTTTAACTTTTCGTCGGTTAAATTTTTTGTTTAAAAGTTTTTATTATTTCATAACTTTAATAAACATTAAAATAATCAACTACGTTACGTTTGGATATATCAAAACACGGCCGCTTGTCCTCGCCCCGAGGGGATGAGGTCTCGTTGAGAGCGGCTAACCGCGCTGATCCACCCGCACGGGCCGCTGGTTAATGTGCCGGAGCTGTACCTCCGTAGCGGTAGTAGGCTAGGTCCTGGTTAGCTGGTGCCAGCCACGGCCTGCGATTGTTTACCTGCGGATAAATTGACGTTACATTACCGCTGGCCGGTTTAATCGTAGCCGCGGCGTTAGCCTGTATCATGTATCATAGATACTTGTGAAGTCTTACCTACCTTACCTTACAGTTGAAGACGCTCTTTCTTCGTCAGTTTGGTCCTACTCTTATCGACCCCTTCCGAAAAAGTTGGAGCGGTCTGCCTCGGGTGACAGTTGCACTGGGTACTCTCCGAAGATTTCGGTGTTTTGGTGAAAGAAAAGTCAAGGTAGCAAGAAAAAATCAAGTTTTCTTTTGCTTTCTTGCAACTTACAGGTTAGTTATTTCCAGAAAATCGTCAGTCAAATGGATTGGGCTAAACTGGCTCAAGGGAGGAAGAAGCGATATTCAAGTTGTATTACAGAATTATTTTGTTCTGATTTTCAATTCGGGTAAAGCGCTATTGGTTGATTTTTCAGTTTCATTGGTATTTTTCAGTAGCAGGCCGAAGTCTGGATTAATTTCGTATTAACGATAAATAGTTTCATCGTCTTTTATCCACGATTTTTAACATATCTAGTGAAATTTCGGTGTAGCTACAAAGGTTCGTAAGCTCGGGAATATCAGGGGCGATTTTATTATAAGGCACTTGTCATCTCAGTGTCTCAAATCATCCACATATGCACGTGGTGCATCCTGCTGATCCATAGACGAGGGTTTTTCAAAGCTCAAAAGCCATAAACTAGTGATGGACAGCACTGTCACTATTACCCCACGGCCAGCTCGATGATTATCGATAAGCTAGAATCAACCACGGATTTCCGGCTGCCTACAATTCCTAATTGTGGTGGCGGTTTTTGTAACGGCAAAAAAAATACTAAAGCAAACTATCCTCGGCAACGTATAATAAACGCACACACATCGCAACGCAACCCGACCAACTCGAGCTGACGATCATGTGCGGCTTGGGGAAGAGCTTGAAAGGGTTAGCTAGCACATTATTCTGCTGACTGAAGTCGAAAGAGGAAGAAGAAGAGTCAACAACTACTAAATTATTTCACTTATTGCATTACCAAACATTAAAAAACAGAGTACTTATTTGTACATAATAGGTGATGACGTAAATTAAGAAATATCAGGTTGTACCCAGTGGTCGGTATTGGTTACAACCTAATATTTGATGTTGATGAATGTCACAAATGTCTTTTGGTTTTAGGACCATGCCAGCTTCCTCCGAAATAAAATATAAAAAGTAAAGTATATCTACCTGAGTTCGAACCCACAACCTACACTCGTAAGGCGTAGTCATTATTTGTCGTAAGCTTTATTACGCCGGATCTGCTAAACGATCTTATTGAAAAGGCAACGGCAAGATTTTTTCACTTGAAAAGATAGCAACGTGTCTAAGAGTTAGCTTCTTTTACGGGATGAAGAGCCGACGAGAGTGAAAGCATATTTCGGGGTGGATAAAACGAATAGATAGAGGTCTTTAATATAAACGAAGCAGACTTTAGTACTCTCGAAAAATGCAAGCGTGGCGGGTGGGTACACACTGAATTTTTAAAGCACCGCCAGCGTTCGTAACTTGTTGGCTTGCACAGACTGAAATTTTGCGTTAGTCGCTTTGCTTTTCCTTTTCAAGCACTTACGGCAGTTTCTTAGTCATGAAAATGTTTTTATAGGGTTGGCCATGCTAGCTCTCACCTTAACTATTTGTGAAGTAAACTTGAGATGGAGAGTGTTTTTTGTGGATGCAATGTTTCCGGGCTATGGTCAGTATTATCACATATTTTTATCAATTTTGTATCAGATTTGTGGATCAGTCGTTAGGCTGAGAGATGCAGTGGAATTTATCACATTTTACAGATAAGCAACTCCAAAAGAAGCCAATTTACATTTGGCTCTTACTTTGATATCTGAAAAGTAATAGTGGTAGAATTAGGTTCAGTAAACCTGTCTCCTACCAGTGAATGATGGAAGTAATGAAGCCCGTTTCCAATATACCTAATAGCATTGACAACAAACTTAAAGATGGTCTGCTGTACACAAAAGGTAACTTTTTTATAATGTTAACATGCTGTTGCTAGTGATTTCGTTTGCATGTATTTAATAATTTTTAACCGACCTCAAAAAAAGGAGGAGGTTGACAATTCTACCCTATAATTTTTTTTTAATGTTTGTTACCTCATAACACATAACATTTATCAATGTTCAGCTAGTAGTTTATGAGTTATCACCTATAATACATATTTTGGTCTCTATGTCTATATTAGTACCTAACAATGGAAAATGAATACTCGATATTTTTTTTTTGTGATATATCATTATACCATAATTAAAAATGCTGAAATAAAAAAAGTCTAAAAAGTCAACGAAACCAACAAAAGTCACCGACATCTGGAAGTAAAGTTATTTTCCACTTTTTAGTATTATTTTTGGAAGTCGGTTTTGTTTTACAAAAAAGTTATTTTGAGTTAAAGACTTGCCAACATAAAATGACTTTGCCACCAATGGGTAGCCGAAGATACGCTTGATTCACAATTCTAGCGAATTCACAAAGTTGTTAAAATACTTGTATGGCATGTGGCACATCATTAGAATGAGGATAGACTGGAGAATTAATGAGGGAGTTGGAAGATCCCGGTCGCTTTTGGTTTTTTTTTGTAGCCTTATAAATAGCTGTAACATGTACAGCTTTAATTTAAGTTTTACCTTTGCGAGTGAATTAAAAAAAAACTAGGTGACTAATATCACTAATTTTGTATTTAAAAGTATTCTTAAACAATACACATCGAAATAAAATTAAAATTCAGAGTCTACGCCTTACACATTTTTTTAAATCTGTATTTTAATGTAAAATTTGGGTCTTTTTTTTGGAAAACAATTAAAAGTCGATAAAAAAAATCCACAGAGCATGAGGGGTGTTAAGGGGTCTGAAAGGCTAGCGGATGACCCCTTCAGTCGACCATTTCAATTTGGCACACGATGCACCAAACACCCTGTATATATACTAGCGGCGCGGTACGAGCTTCGTTACGTATTTACAGAAAAATGAGATGCAGCGCCATCTGCCGGACAAAATTGTGAATCTAAACCATTCCCAGATCCCCTTGAACACACACAAAAAATTCATCAAAATCGGTCCAGTCGTTTGAGAGAAGTTCAGTGACATACACACTCACAGAAGAATTATATATAGTATAAAGAAGATATCTGGTGAAAGAGAACGATGCCAGGGAATCGCCCTGGCATCGTTCTCTTTGCTTAATTCCAGTTTGTAACTTAATAAACATAAAAAAAACCGGCCAAGAGCGTGTCGGGACACGCTCAGTGTAGGGTTCCGTAGTTTCCCGTCCGTCACAATAAGTGTTCCCAGTTATGAGGCCAACCGAACAATTCGGTAATACCCGATCCAATGTAATAAGTACCTACAGCGCCATCTCTCGAGGAATTGGGTTACTAATTAATACAAAGACGTGCAATTTCGGTGGTAATTTTGGATTGCGTTAACCGATTTTAATAATTCTTTTTTTGTTTGAAAAAAGATACGTTCAGGATAATAAAATATGTAAACAAAGTTAAAAAAAATGCTTGCATATACGATTATACTACAAACTTATCCAGAAATTATTTTGTAAAACTTTTTGTCTTTTTTGTACAAAAACTGTTGTGTCAATCAAGTTCAAAATAATTTTCATAGAAAGTCCTTATAAAGTTCTACTTTCAGATTTTTTTCATATTTTTTAGACTTATGGTTCAAAAGTTAGAGGGGGGGGGGGGACACATTGTTTTTTACTTTTGGAGCGATTATTTCCGAAATTATTGACATTATCAAAAAATGATCTTAGTAAACCCGTATTCATTTTTAAATACCTTTCCAACAATATATCACACGTTAGGGTTGAAATTAAAAAAAAAATCACTTCCCACTTTACATATAGGGTGGCTACCCTAATAAAACATTTTTTTCCAATTTTCATTTTACCACTTTGTCGGCATGATTGATATACATATTGGTACCAAATTTCAGCTTTCTAGCGCTAACGGTCACAGAGATTAAGCGAGGACGGACGGACGGACGGACGGACGGACAGACAGACATGGCGAAACTATAAGGGTTCCTAGTTGACTACGGAACCCTAAAAAGTAATTAGAATTAAATAGATGGTATTTTTTGGTCAGTTAGTACCAGTACCAGTATATACTCTTGTACCTATGTGACACGTTTTGCCACCTGCCATTCCATTGTCAACCATTTAATGGAACGGTTTCAGATGGTTATGATTCTGTTTAGGCAGATTCAAGAACAATTCAATAAAATTGAAGCATAATGGCTATAGATGACCGAAAAAAAAAACTTTTCGTATTCTCAACTCTCTATAAAAAATATCGACTTTCAATCGTAGCAATACATCCCATTTCATTCATCACTAAACATTTTAATGCGCAATTTTACACGCATAAGGTACGGTTTGCTTCATTTTCCGTTCAATTTTTATACAAAAATATTTTGGGGAGGAAGAAAAATTTGTCAAATTTACTGCAGTTATTACTGATTCCGTATTTTACGACTACGATATTCATGGTGCAGTTAATGATTATAAATCATGGTTATATTCAAGATTGAAAATTAACAGTTTATCTAAAGTACAATGCTACAGCGAAAACCCTATAAGTAGGTAGATATCTTCCAAATTTTATAACGCTGATCGTTATAAAAGTCGTTATTCAGGGGTTTAGGCATAAAAGGTAACACATAGAGTAAGTGCTCTATTCTTTGACCACAAAGCAAAAAAAGGACCTCTAACCCAATCCGTAGTTTGACTTTGGTTTCGCAATGCAATTATTGTGTTCGATATCTGGTGAAAAAAGTAAATGAGTTGTGTCGTCGGCGCGCGCGGTGGGCAACGGCTTCACATCGGCCCTCAATATATCAACGTGGACAGGACGAAAATTGGACTGGACCCTTGTTAATGTCCCGTACTTAGGCCCTTCCGCCCTTGTTTCTGATTATTTATTTAAGACCTATTGATACTTACACCCAACAGAGGGTAAGTATACCAAACAAATCGGAGGAACACACATTTATTTGCTTTTAAACTAAAACATTGATTTACAAATGATAGAGCTCTCTCTGAAAATGGTGAAGTGTGCGTTGTTTGTGTGTAGGTACATAACTACAGACTTTTAGGTAGATTATTTACCTTATAGTTATGGAATATATTATTGAACAAGTGTGGGTAGGCGAAACTATTGTGTTCCAAAATTGTTGACGTTTAGGGTGCAATACACATATTTAGGTAATAAAATACGGTTTATCTCCCAATGCGGATTTATATACTCTGCAACGATGCAATTTATAGCAAATTATAGCATGCACCGAAATATCGAAAACTCGAAATAAATAGTAAACATGGTAAATATACCATTTCAAATGTTATAAATCATTTTATTTGCTTTGCTGTTGAAATGTATGCTACTCAGCTCGTATGTGTTGTAGCGTGATGATATAGAGCCTGTGTTACTTCCTGATGAGCTTATTCATCTATTTTATCTATTGACCAAAAAATGGTCTATTAGTTTCCAAGCCTCTTTGCTACAAACAAAAAATCTTTCCTCTATAGAATATTATTAGTATAGCAAAATAAAAACAATAAATTATTATCGTTAAAACCAAATGCATAAATAGCTTTACAATTTTCTAATGTGGGAATGTATGAACTTACTTACATACCAAATATTCTGCATAATTTAACAAAAAGTTTTTCAGCTTCCGCCGATGTGCTTCCAAAACCTAGACGTGACACGTTTGAGCATTCGCTGCCTATTGATGGATTACTATGTATCTACTTTGATGGACCTTTTCTGAACGAAGTGATGGATGCAGGCAATTCATGTGCCAGCCAACATACGCTAACGGGTAGAGCCAGCGTGGCATCAGTTACAGAGATTATTGAGTTTCTGTGTGGTATCTATATACGAGCTACAAGTTATTTTTTAAGTTTTTTAGAATTAATGCAAACTGAACTAATCAGAAATACTCTCGATGTAAAGTTAGCTATAATATTACTTGCGATTGATGCATCCGGAGTAACAGAGTTGTCAATATCTACAGAAAGGCACAAAGCGATAAAGGAACCCTCACTCTAAGAATATATCACGCTAAGCGTTATATGAGAGGCGAGATATTGAACCAGAGCTGAATAGATCTGCGCACCCACCTGCAGCAGTGTGAGCTCTTTATCTGATCTTATTAAAGGCGGCAGGAAGCCTCCATTCCGATCACGTAGACAATTATTCGACTAAAGTGTGCGGGCTTGAATCACTAACCTCAGCGAACGGCCAACTTTTACAATAAATCCATCCTGGTCTCGACACTTAATCAGTCCTCCGATAAAAGCTTTAATCGAGAGTTAGAGAAGGTACCTACTAAGACGCACTGATTTTATTCCAACGTTACTGAACTAAATTAAACGAGGAAGCGACTGCGATTACAAACTCAGCAAAGTTTTTATTCAATGAGGTTGACTCAATCTCGTTTTGTATAACTAGGTATGTGCTTATCTACCTCTGCCTAGTCTAAGTAATATAGGTACGTTAAAATATTGCTCAGTAGTAACTGTTTGTGTTCTGTTGTTGTTTCTTTGATTTTGTGCGGATTACGAGAATACCGTTAATAGTCAATGTCCGAAAGTCTGACAACTAGTTTTACAAAAGGGTATCGTTTACTCAGTACTAACTGGGTAGCGCAGGTCACATGGGCAGTCGCTCCATGTAAAATACATAGTGGCTTTCAGCTGTATCCGGTTTGACTGGAAGCCGACTATAACATAGTTGCGAAAAAAACTAAACAGATGATTAAACAACCCATGCAACAGACCCAAATATTAAAAAAATTAAAATGTTAATTTAAAAAAAAAAAAAAAAGTTTTCGTTTACGATCAATTAATATTCGATAATACTTCTACATAAATGTTGTTCACTGTCAAAGATCAAAAATAGAAATAAGAATTCACCAAAGAACGCTCTTCTTAGGTCTTTATTAGATAGCTAGAATTGTAAGAGCTTCTTTTATTTAATTACTGAACAAATCGTACAAGCAAATAATTTTGAAAAATTGACAATGTTTTTAAGGCTCCTACAGTTCCTCTTTATAGAATATATTTAATAACAGTAGATCAAGGGAACTAGTGTGTTAAAAGTCGGTGAAACACATGAATCTACTGTGGTATCGGATATTAGTGGCGTTGGGAAATTGATAGCTTGGCTAAGGCTTTGTCGCTTCTTAAGCCGATTCCTCGCAGTTAATTTCACTTAACCGCGACCATTTGTTCCCGCATTTCGATTTCATTTTGCTTGCGAACGTTTGTATTGCCCTGTCTGTATACAGTATAGATTTACGATAAATAGTTGACATCAGGTAATGGATGGGACAAAAAATAGGCATATTCGGTCTTACCAAAATAAAGATCCTGTACAACCGTACGATGGTCTAACAGTTCATATGACTCTTGAACTTTGTTAGTAAAGTCGGCCAACCTCCATCGTCCATCGACAATCCCATCGTTCAAAGGCGACGGTAAACACTTTCTGTCAGGTGGGCTACCCCGGTTTGTTTCCCTACGTATTACGTAATAACAGTGTTCCATAGACAAACTGTTCTTTTGATTTAAAAGCCGCACCGCTAATTTTTATGTTAGATCTCAGTCCTTAGTTCTTTGCTACGAACGTGGAAATCTACTCAAAACTTTAGTCAATAACCTATAACTAATAAATTTAATTCTTGGATAAGTTCGCGTAGCCTCGTTGGAGCCCATTTTTGAGTTTCAAAGTTTTATGGGAAACCTTGTCCGCTGCACATTGTTTACGAACAAAGCGGGATCTCGTTCAGTTTCCGATACGAGCGCGGATCGAGCCCGCCATTCGCGTCCAACTTATCCGTCTTTGTTCCGGCAACTATTGATGCTTGATGAAACTCCGGCGTCCGCTGCGCTCCACCTTACAGGTACAAGTTGGTGTTGGGCGGCGCCGAACATCGTCTCGCTGTAGTAACGCTTCCACAGTTTGTACCTGTCCTCCTTTCGTGTTCCGTCTTATCTCTGATCTTAAGGAAAATACCAACTCCAACCAACTATCTACGCTGCGTGTCGCGGGTTCGGAAGTTGTCCCGGGTCAGGTTGTTTGTGTATGTTTTTAGTTTAAATATAGATTAAAGGACCCACGAAACAGGAAAAAGTCCTAGTGTAGAGCAAAGTTAAAAAAAAAATCTCCGGCTATCTCAATATGTTAGGCATTGTATAAGTGTGAACGCAGATAAAAGACAAAGTAACTTTGATGACCTGCTTAGGTACTCGCAGCAACAATAAATAAATGCCTGCGAACCGAAACGAAACGAGTCATTCAGAAGTCAGTTAAAAAATATGCTCTACAAATTTCGTTTCGCTTTTATTAGAGTGTGCTAAAGGCATTAAGAAACCTTTGTTTCTACATCAGTGTGGAAATAATGGAAGAAGCTAACATATTAGGAGCAAATTTACAACATATAGGTAGTTGCACAATGGTTCGCCTGAGGAGGCACGCGGCGGCGTGCGTCTCGAGGCGCGAGTGGGGCGGCGTGAGTGGGGCAGCGCGAGTGAGGCGGCGTGCCACGCTACGACGCCGCCTGCCATGCTGCGGCAGTCGCCAATACCGATGTAATAAAATCTAATATATAAAATTATTTCGGTGTTTGTTACTTAACTTCAACGAAATGGCTGGACCAATTTGTATGAAATTTTGTTTGCTTTTATACCTCTCTCCAGGAAAAGAGTTGAGCAGCGTGTGAAACCGCTGGGCACAGCCAGCATATAAATAAGATATTACCTATTGAGTGCTGAAAAGAAATGACTAAAATCATGTTTGCTTGCTTTTAAATTAATACAAGTTTTGATTAACTTTAAAGCTGGTAGAGCTTGAATGTTCGTTAACTTGCGAGTGGAAGTAGAATTGCTAATGAGATACGGATCCTAAATTGTTGCTTTGCTAAATATTACTGATTGTTTGATCGGCTATGAATGCTTTTTATTATATTAATACGACTCGTAAAGTAAGCAGCGATATGCATTTCCTCATTTCGGTTTATCTATCAGTCATTTTAATCCAGAATCTTCTTTTATTTTGGGTTGGTGACCTTAACCACTGACACTAACCGACTTGACATTAACCATTGAATCATTATGTAAAACGTATTATAGATCGGTGTAATTAAACTTTTGACCCTGACTAATAATAAGACTTGAAATTAAAAAACTTGGACAATAGTCCAATTAATTTCTTTGACATTTTTTTCAAGCAAGTTCAAAGTTATCATTTAAACCGAGTGCTCTTTGCTTTACTTGCTTGACTACAGACACCGAAATAGAAATTAATTTATGATTTACTGAAGTTCTAAAATAAATCATATCTTAGAAATATACTTGTTGTGTTATTTACATTTGCTCACATAAAAGTGTAATTTGCAGCCATCACATTTGGTGACTTAAATATATAGGCCTATTTTATGTAAAAATTACCGCTATTCATACATATGTACATCTAAGGTACGATTTTATGTGAAGTGGAAAGCAACGCTTTTCTAGAGAGAAAGACACTCTCATGTGAGCAGATGAGAGACGTGATTCAATTTGCATGGTATGATGGACGGATTACACGGTGCCAGTACTCGTCCCTTTGTCGGAACAAATGGCTCAGGAAATAGAGTGTTGCTATTACTATAACAATTTTGCATTTTTTTTAGTACCTAGTTGACCAACTACTATGCTCCTTAAAATAAGACACTAACGTAATGGCGTCATGAAAAGAACTGATGGAAGTCTTATGAATGTGTCGCGCTTTTATTTTCCGTAATTGCATTAAAACAGCAGAAATATTATCATTTTTCCCTCGTTAATATAAATTTAAAAAGCATTGAGTTATACAAAAAGACACTATCCATAGACAATATTTAAATACTTAATAACTATTTCAAAGAGAAATAAATAATAAGTGAATTTTAAAATAAAGTAGGTTACATAAAAGTGATACTTGGGTAAAAGTAAAGCCTTTTTCCAGCATTGTAGTAAATTACGGTATCCACGGTGATAATTTATAAGGAAATTCTCTGGTAGCGGGACAAAAAATGTGGTCTATACTTGAGACCCCACCGCCCCGTACTGGCCCACTAATGAAGGAGCTACTCCGTCGCTAGCATCGAGTTACATGCCGCTTTTTTTCTTAAGAAGTTACCAATGCGATTGGATTTTATATTAATAAAAGTAAAACGGGATGATTCTTTACTTTAGCCAGTGTTTGTAAGTTCTAGACCGGGTATAAATTAAAATGCAGTAAAATAACACGGCTCTATTGTAAAAAACAACCTATTAAAACTACTCTGAAAGAATATGTAAATACACATAAATATAAATATAAATTTAAACACTTTTTAGTTATCTGTGTGTTTTTACAACAATAATTGAAAATTGACAACAATAATAGACTTTAAAACGTAAATTTCTCTTGTCCCACTTCTGGGATTAACCATGGGTCACTTCAACGTTGCTAGTGTTCGAAACAGAACCCATAATCTTGGTAAAGCCACCTTGAGTCGGATGTTTGTACATATGCATTCGTCATCATACCCAGGGTAGCATTGAACGGGCACTATTATTGGCTAAGGATATCCAATTTGGAATTTATAACTTCCTAGCTACATGGAATTAGATACAGAACGCCTAGATTGACTTCCAAATGTGAATAAAAGATAGAGGGCGTATTTACTTTTTGTTTATCACAATCATTCTGACCCCATTTGGCAGGTGCTGCTAATCCAAAATTTAGCAGTACATTCTGAACAGAAGTTAAAGGACGGGTGTCCTTTAACTAACACCCCCAGAACTTGAAAAGGCTAATCAAGGGCGACGTCACAATGTCTCGTAGGATAATGTGAGCTTAAAATATACAGAATGCTAAAGTGTATTCTATGTCTATTCTGGGCTTTATGGTGTCTAATGCGAGCGATTGTTTGGCTGGCAGGCAGGATTGAGTGAAACACTATGCCAAGTAAGTAAATCCTGTGATCACTCTATATAGGAAACGTGAAACTGCGCGAAAACCTAAATACACCAGTGTACACGGGGGGTTTATAAAGTTTCTACCTCAAAGTAAAGATACTACGAATGTAGTAGTGCAGGTTTTGGCAAATGCTTGGCAAAATTGTAGACATTTTCGGCGCGCAGTGACAGTCGCTTGAATAAATGAAATGGATGTGAGTGTTATTGTGAAAAGGGAAACAAACAAAAATATTAAAAATTGTATCGAGTTTTTAGGGTTCCGTAGTCAACTAGGAACCCTTATAGTTTCGCCATGTCTGTCTGTCCGTCCGTCCGTCCGTCCGTCCTCGCTTAATCTCTGTGACCGTTAGCACTAGAAAGCTGAAATTTGGTACCAATATGTATATCAATCACGTCGACAAAGTGGTAAAATAAAAATTGGAAAAAAATGTTTTATTAGGGTAGCCACCCTATATGTAAAGTGGGAAGTGTTTTTTTTTTAATTTCAACCCTAACGTGTGATATATTGTTGGAAAGGTATTTAAAAATGAATATGGGTTTACTAAAATCATTTTTGATAATGTCAATAATTTCGGAAATAATCGCTCCAAAAGTAAAAAACAATGTCCCCCCCCCCTCTAACTTTTGAACCATAAGTTTAGAAAATATGAAAAAATTCTGAAAAGTAGAACTTTATAAGGACTTTCTATGAAAATTATTTTGAACTTGATTGACACAACAGTTTTTGCACAAACAAGACAAAAAGTTTTACAAAATAATTTCTGGACTAAGTTTGTAGTATAATCGTATATGCAAGCATTTTTTTTAACTTCGTTTACATATTTTATTATCCTGAACGTATCTTATTTCAAACAAAAGAGAATTATTGAAATCGGTTCTCGCAATCCAAAATTATTAAAAAAGTATTAATTAGTAACCCAATTCCCCGAGAGATGGCGCTGTAGGTACTTATTACATTGGATCGGGTATTACCGAATTGTTCCGTTGGTCTCTCCTTGGCATTGGCGGTATCTTATAACTACATTAAATTTATATTAAGAACATGCTAAGTCAATTTAGAACAAAACTAAAATTAATTTTTTTAACACCATCAAAATTTTAAGGTAAAAACCAGTTCATAAATGGTTCGATAGATGGCGTTGTGTAATGACGTCATTTTTTAAAGTCGATGTTGAGATTTTCCGTGCTTTCCACCTTTAAACTCATAAGTGGGAACATTTACATTTATTGTGACGGACAGGAAACTACGGAACCCTACACTGAGCGTGGCCCGACACGCTATTGGCCGGTTTTTTTGGAATGCACAAGGTGACTATACACAAAATTAAAAATGTCCTGTATCTTTGTTAAGTCGGACACTTTATACATATAACACTTTACACTCACGTACATCTCTCACCTCCACTGAGGCAGAGGCCATCGAGGAGACAGTACGACAAAGACTGAACTACTACAAGAACTGTACACGCCAAGGGTTGCGCCGCAACGTCAATTTGTGCAAAATGTGCTACTGGTACACATACCAACGTGTTTATTCAAATCGGTGTTAATGGAAAGTTTTCGACCGCATGATGTTGTGTTTCGTCGCTTCCGCAACAAATTCGACAAACGCACAAAAACATCGTGCAAGTTGGTTGTTATTAACAAAAATTTAAGTGTCATAATTGCCACAGATGAGGAAAACGTAATGAAATGAATAGAAGGAAACTGCGTAATACTATAGCAAGCTATGGGTATGGGTGTGCCATACAAGCAAGTACGCGAAAGACGAAATACCCTAAAAACAATTTCAGGTTTAATTACAATCCGGTTCCGCTCCCGTATACCGAAAGCACGTTACGTCGTAAAAGTTACAATAGTAGGTGACATGTAAGCCCAGCCGTAAGTCAAGGCGCTAATGAACCGCGCGAAGAACATCGTACTAAAGACTTTGGAGTGATCTTGGGGTGGGTTTTTTGAGCGTACCTTCCCTTCTTCATTAGTGTAATTAACTTATGCCGTAGGTATCTATTCTTCTACAATTCGTTGCGGATCCCCGAAGATTATTAAATTACCTGATACAAAATTCTTCGAAACCGAATAGGTATCCAAGGATTTTGTATCAGGTTTTGGAGAGTTGCTGACGACGCCGCATAAAAACATTTTTGATAGTTTTTGGTTTTACTGTTTTGTCGTCATGTCACTTTTTTTTCAGTGTGTTTTCTGTGTGTCTTTAATAACTGTTAGAAAATCAGCCAATATTTAACCGACGAAAATTGAAAAAATAAGAGTATCTCAATTCGACATGTATTTTTTTTGTGTGAGCACCCCTAACTTTTTACAGAAACGTCCGATTTCAGTAATTCTTTTTTATTATAGAGAGTATATTTTAATGTTGGTTCTTTTTAAATCTGACAAAAAAAACCACCACTAAAAAAGAGTTTTGTTTGATTGACACTTTTCATACTAGTTATATTCATATTATTATAGTTCAGATGACAATACGACATTATAAAGAACCGATTTGACTTGATGGAGACGGAAGACCGTTGCAACTTGCAAGACGTTCTCAACAGTTTAGACCTAGCTAGCTAAAGACGCTTTTATCAAAGATCTGACGATGGAAACGGCAGGCTTTTGCAAGAGGTTCTGATCTATTTACAGCAGCTATTTATTGTATTTGGGCTTACTTCGTGCACGTTCATGAGAACTTTAGGCATTGCTCGCCAACAAACAAAGATCGACAATCATTTAAGTTGTCAACATTTCATCCTAAATATTATTAATTTTCTTGTTTGTTTGGTCGGCGTCGACTTGAAATTAATTACTTACTTAAAAAAAACTTAGCTAGACTACAAGATTCTTTTGTTTTTCAGTTACTTAATGTTTTCGTCGGTTCAGTTTTGAGCAATGCTCTAAAGCAACCCACATTAAGTCTTTTGAGTCGGATTAAGATTCGCACGCCGCCATTACAACGTACGGCGTTACAACATGGTCAAAGGCGCGGCTGCAATAACTGGGATTGTTCTAGCACCAAAATATGGAGGCCGGAGGTAGGACAAGCGAGGTAAGTACCTCATCAACAAGGAAAACTTATTCTTGCAATAGAAAACTTATTCTTTGCAAAGGTCAAGCTCAAAAAGTCCCAAAAGCACCAGGTTCGAATTACAGTTAAACGTTGAAAAAACTAAAGCATTGAAATGGAACTTATAGTCAAGAAATTAGTAGCACTACTTGCACAACTAAGCGAGGAGGAGGAACGAAGGGTATACAGTTCACAAAACGAAGGCAAAAATTGCCTTTCAGCACTATCGAGGAATTTTATTTTATTTTATTTGGAACAACAAACAATTACATAATAAAGCATAAATATAAACAAAACTTAAAATTAACAATTATGTAATCAACAACGTTATTCACAGCATACATGCAAAGTAATAATAACGCGCTTCAAAACAAGCTAAAGTAACAAACAAATAAATGAAAAAAGAAAAAGGTGATTTGATAATAATAAGTGCATCGATTTTTTATGAATATAAGACCCACAATAATTTAAGGAGTAAAGGATAAGATATCTAATTCCTTGATTACCATATGAGTTGACTTTCGGAATTCTCCACGAGTTGCACAGAATAAATCGATATCAAGAAAGTGTTTATTATAATTATCAACAAGACGTCGCAACGGTGCTCGAACGCCAGCCTTTGTTCGACATGCTCTCACTGCAAACAACGGTTGCTTACGTACTGCCCGCAAGTATGTTCTTCTAGGAACTAAATAACAAATTCTGTTGCATATATCAGAACAGTCATACGTGTTCCTGCATAGGTCGTACAGGAGCACAGTCCCTAGTAATGTTCGCCGGCCAGTTAGGCTTAGAAGATTGTATTTCTGTAGTGAATCGACATACGACGCAGAAGAGTGAAAGCACCTATAACTCATAGATTTTAAAAATTTCTTTTGTACCATTTCTAGGCTGTTAGAATATTTCATGTATAAGGGATTCCACACCGCAACTGCATACTCTAATTGAGATCTAATTAAGGTTTTGTATAAATAAAGGTAGGTCTGAGGGCGCACAAATTCAGTGGCTGATCTCATAACAAATCCGTACATACGCCAAGCCTTGTTAATAATACTATTGATATGCAAATCAAGATGAAGTTTATCATCAAAAATTACACCCAGATCTCGAACCATAGTAACTCTTTTTAAAGTAATATAGGAATAGGTGTAGTATCAAAACAACTAGCTTGAACTGCCAAGGAAGCAGCAAGCCCCCGAGTATCCTGCCGGGGTTGCGGGTTGTTCGAAAGAGATACCGTAGCCCCGGAACGTAAAGGGCAATAGAAGGAACGTGGGTGGGTTTTAGTCAGTAAAAGTCTCTCCCCCACTCCGTAATTAACGAATCATAATTTACTTGGAAGTTCTTCAAATTTGCCTGTCGTTTGAGAGTTTAGTGACACTGATTTGTTTTGAGAAAACTTTAGGGAATGGCTCAAAGGTTAGCAAATATGTTCTGGCAGAGGTGAGTAGAAGAAGTTTTACCTAGTGTGCTACACCGAAAGGAATGGCAAGAACAACAAAAACCATTGCACATTGGGTACATAGTCCTTGTTGTGGCCAAAGGGTATGATTACCTACGTTTTCCCAGGAGCTGGCCTTTGTATCTGAATGGTGGAACTCAGAACACAGACAGAGACATGTTGTTGGTCTGTGGAACACATCGCTCCTAACCTTGTAGGTAATGATTGCAGTACCCTTAGATTAAACGCTGTACCAGCACTAGGGTAGGAAAGTGTTGACGATGCATATAACCTCTTTTAATACTTTTTGGTTTTATTGTTTTTTAAGTTTCGTAAAACATGGTAACATTGGTATTACTCATATTTAAATTCAACTTTAGTTATGTATGTGTTTTGATTTCGATATCATTCACATCTTTTGAAGTATTCATAACTTTGGAGGGTTCAGAACCAAAAAAGTTTAAAAAGAAAGTCCAATTAAGCATGGTACTGACTCAACTTCAAGGTTTAAACTGGGATTGGATATTCGGGAGCCGTGCTCAGATTTTCCTTGTAAAGCTCTTGTGCAATCTTCCCTGAAACCTTGACCAAAAAAAAATCTACTCAAGGAAACGGGATTATGCGTGATGTTTTATAGTATAAAACATTACACGTGATTATTGTTTTTTGCTTCTTGAGTTGTAAAATAACAAAAAATATGAGTTATTGGTAGTTATATTATATACAGCTTGTACCTAAGTGGTTAGTTGGCACTTCATTAATGTTTTTTCTATGGCTAGGGAATAGTTAGGTTACAAAGTGGTAATTGGTAGGCACACGGGGCATACGGGGCCACATGGCGCACAAGTTGAATTAGTTTTTGCAGAGAGTATGCGCGGTGCGGGCCGCGACGTGGACGGTTCGACTGGGGAGGCTTAGCGCAGGCGGAACCACCCTCACCTTGCCTCAAATTAATTAAAATAATTCGTTGAAAACGTCACGAATCTACCAGCTTCCGCAGCTTGTTAGTACGCTCTTGTTGCTTTGAAAACATTAAATTCCAACGGATCTTTGTGGAGAATTTCAACGTTTAATTTTCGTAATAAATTCGTCGCACGTCGTGTTTTGACATATGACGGTAGTATACGATAAGTAGATACCCATACAGCCATACTATTACTGTACTTATTATTGTAATAGATTACCTGACACGTGCTGATGTCGTCACTGCAGAGTGTATAGATAAATGACGATACGGGGTGAAGTTTCCCAGTTTCTAGAACATTCAGTAGTGTTCCGTACGTTCTTAACGTGCTGCAATTTATAGGGAGCGCTGCAGTGCTCAAGAATGAGTGTTTTTACTCTTTTGCGCTTTTATGGCCACGGGGGAAAAATTCATTGAAATTCCGGAGTAACGTAGATAAACTGTACGAAACTGGGAAGATACACCCAATTAATGTAATTTATATCATGTTTATACGAAAAATACGCCCCTGTAAATAGTTTCACGTTACGTTGAAGTTTCTTTTACAAAAATAGACCGTTTTAAAGAGACAGCTGTCTTTTTGTTTAGTTAATTCCACTGAGCAATACGTTTAACGAACTTAAACGGAAATACTTTCTTTTAGGCTATCTACTGAAGTTGTATTAAAAACTGTAAAAGTACTTTTTTATTCTCCTGTAATATGCCTTCTAATTAGGTTTATGGAACGGCTTGAAGCACATGGTACTTTGGCAGCACTAGTTGTAACCGTGTGAGAGATCACACCCTTGTCGTCATACACGTAATTACTCTGAGAGATGATTCTCAGTGCGGTGTTAAAGCTCCTCGTGCAAGCACTTTAGTTTTGTTTCTGATATATAGGTACTAATGTTTGTTATGCATAATTTTTGTACATTATTTTGTCGTGTGTTGTTTGAGTTCTACATCGCCGAAACTAAAAAAATAACTACAATATACAAAACTATGTGCGAGGAGCTCGTGGCTAAATAATAGCAGCTGCTCGGGTCGATCTTAAGGTTAAGCCGCGCTTGCCTAGGTTGGTATATGATTGGGTGACCACCCGTTAAATACCGAGTTTCTTCCGTGCCTCGGAAAGCACGTTAAGCTGTTGGTCCTTGCTCATTTGTAGATCTTTGACGGTCCTTACTGTTATTTAGCCGTTAGTGTCGCGAAAGTCTGACAACCAGTCTTACCAAGAGGGGGCTAAATATCGTATTACCTAGAACTAACTGGGTTGTGGAGGTTAGATGGGCAGTCGCTCCATGTAAAATACTGGTATTTAGATGCATCCGTTTAAATTGGAATCCAACACCAACAGAGTTGGGAAAAGGGACATCAATATACAGAATTATGTAACCGTATGCAATAAATATCAAATAGTGCATCTAATATAATACACTATCGCTCATTTCCCGTTTAGCAAAGATACTTTATGTGGAGCAAGTATTTGGTATGGCATGCACGATTCTGTCGGCGATATAACCACGTAAGTGATTGCCTAGTCGTGTATACGTACAACTATTCCTCGAGATTTTCAGGAGCACTTGAGAAAATGTTGATGCGGGGTCACGCATGCCGTGTCGAGGCGTGCGCCTGCAATGAACGCCACCGACCGTGTGATGACCTGGACGTGTTACCGTGACACCAACGACGTCTCACACTTATTATTCGAAGTAGGTTCAGATTTAGGTGAAAGACTTACTTAGAATAAAGCAGGGGTAAACATGAAAAGTACCTACCTGAAATTAAAGATGCAAATGTTTCGTTTAGAAACGTATGCAAGTTATGAGTGCCGACTTCTTAGAAATACTAGTAAAATGCTTTTATACTGCACCGTGCAATATAATATACATATACTCTTCAGTGATAGGACTTATGATTCTGAGAGCCCATCAATAAAACCTTTCTAAGCAAGTTTCAGCGTAGACGAGGAACGTAGAAGTTCTTCCTCACAAACTTGTGTAGATTATTTAGTTTACTGAAAGGCTTGATGGCTCATAGTAAACTGTGGAGACTTGGCTTGGAGTGAAACCTCGGAAACGGACTAGTTGTAAATAAGGTAGCGCACACACATATAACTGCGCTATCGTCGCCCGCTCTGTCCGGCTGTGTCGTTTTTGCGCCGGAACTGTGTATGAGTTACTGAGGCCGCCGTATCCGGTAGCCCCAGCCTTTTATTATTTAACATACATGAAGGTATTTCGTAGTGGACAAAGTTTCAATAGCCGAAATAGGTCAAAACTTTTTATGGCATTCGGTCTATAAGACAATTGTCTATCGGGTATAACATTTCATATGCAATATATCCTCCCCGGTCAGTTTTTTAAACCTTAAAATTTTTTTTGATGACCCGGTCGGCGCAGTGTGCGTGCGTGTAGCAGGTTCGATCCCCGCACGGAACAAACATTTGTATGTCCTATAGATAGTTGTTCCGGGTCTAGCTGTTTGTGTATAGTGTGACTTTTAGGGATTGCAATCCAGCGGCGTTTTCAATCCAGCTGGATACTTGCTGGATTGACCTGAATCCAGCTGGATCCAGCGCGGATCCAGCAAAATGTGAAACTACAATAAAAAAACGACATTTTTAAGACGTTTTTTGTTTAGTAATTTGTATAATAAATTCGTACTATAATCTACGCAATATTTCACTAATTTGCTTTGGTTTCTTAACCATTTGAGATTAAAAGAATGAACTTAAAATTAAATAACATATCACCTCATACCTACACGAGTACATGTAGATAATGTTTCTAAGTAAGCAATATCTTTTTATGTTTTTGTTTAATGATAGAACGACTAATCGGTAGCAATCAGTCTTACAAATTCTTTTAAAATTAACTACAAAAAGGACCGTAATAATAATTTTTAAATATTAAATACTTTTAATTTTTAAACTGCAATCTATTTTTTGTATCAAAAGAAGTTCCGAATGCGATATAATCTTCCCCGCACTCGTTAATATAAATATGTTATGAAAATCGAAAGTTGATACTAAGGCGGTTTAAAATCTGACGACAAGAGATTGACTATTTCTTTTTTTGAAATCCTCTGGAAGTAAGTCATTAGAAAACAAATTTTATCTATCTTATCTCCCAATTTACTTTGCACAGAACTGCATATGTAGCCGCTTTCTGAGATTGCCTTTTCGGGCTCTACACTGATCGGATTTAGGGTTATTAAACAGCCATAAACCATAGACAGATAAATGTTCACCTCACACTCCTTCGGTCTCATAAACGCTCATTTCTTTGGCTTTTGTTTATTAAAGTTATTCTTCTCTCTTTTAAGTTCCATCTCAAGCTCTTGCTCGTCTTTTTCACGGATTCTGCGTCATCATCTAGTCTAGACCATTCCGTTTTGAAAATGGCGGCAATTTGGAACCAAACAATAGAAATTGATACGTTTGCGGATCCGCATCGCTGGATCCAGCACTGTATGCTGGATCCAGCATACTTAAAAAAGCGCTGGATCCAACTGGATTGCTGTATGCTGGATCCAGCAATTGCAATCCCTAGTGACTTTAAATGTTTGTACGATACAGAAGAAATACTAAGGTGGGACAAAGTTTTTTTTTTAAAAATTGAATAATAATTTTAAGTATATCATAAAGTGGTCGGATCTGGTTTTTGTGCGGAATAATTTGCAAGTACTTAAACACAAAAAGTAAATTATTTTGCAACCATTGTATGAGAGAGTGTAGCGGTCTTTTATTATTTGCATTTAGTAGCCCAAATGATAGTCTGGTATAATGGATAGGTACATTATATTAATTAAAATACATTACTTCTCGTGAAACTATTCTCGTGTCTACTTATTATCTGTACTACTACTGACTTTTAATACCATAAATACCAAATTGTTGTTTGATTTCTGCTAGACTAGAACACAAAATATAAAAAAAAGAGGAGTATCAACTTCTCACCACTGACAAATAGGTACACAATTTTCTTGTAGTTTTATAAAAACGGTACTGTTACACAAGACTAAGTAGTGAGTAAAGTGGCGAAAACGGTCCGCAACGAGCGTTCTAGTGAGATCATTACGCTGGTGGCCATTTGTATAAATATCTGTGGCGGAAAAAGTCGCGGCCGGATTAAGTTGCGCGTCGTACATTATGAGAACATCCGCATTATATTTCACTGAGCGGCATGAATTATGTGCTGTTGGACCGCACCACTGTAAAGCTACTTTGAATCAGGCGATGGAAAATTCCTTTAGTAGATGCTACGATTTTTTTCCGCAAAGGCAACATAATTAGTGACGCTTCTCCTTAATACCTTTTTTGCTATATTTGACACAGTCGTATTTACTTATTTTTTATAACTTTTCTGTTTGTATTTGTGAAAGGTCAATATTATTTCATGTTTTCATAATATCCACAAAAACGAATGAGTGATCCTTTTTGATTTATTTTCGTGATTATTAGAATTTGTCTGCTATACGTTAAAGGTTGTCATCCAATGTGGGATTGAAGTAAACATGATAAATCGATGAATGTGTAACATGTGTATGTGTACGAAGTGAAAAAACGGTAGGCAGCACAATCATGATACATTAATTAATTAATAAACCCTAATACAACTGACAATAACTTCTTTTTAAGACTTGATTATCTTTGACGTCGAACACCTGCAAAACTTAAAGGTTCTCTTTAGCAAGGCGATTACACTGTTTTGTTCAAAACGAGCATACTTCGACGGAAACAAATGAATTGTCTCACAAGTATTGGCGACCGGCCAAGAGTTAATACTTTTTTATTGAATTGTACTTTAATGTTACGGTTCTCTTCGCAATTAACAAAGAAATAATATAATAGGTATTCTAGTAAAATGTTACTTGTGGGTTGTAATGTTAATCTCAAGTATATAGGTCGTTTCCCTTCCCCAGGGTGTCGTTATGGGTGATGGAGGGATGTTGTCAAATGCGGCGATAGGTTTCTTACTTCTTTGAACTGAGTAGAACAGTTGAATCTTACTCCGTCAAGAATAATCTTACTACGGAATCGCGATTTTTATGGTTACAAACTCTTGGTTTTATAATTGTTAATCAACATTTACCAGTAATCAACCCGAATAATGAGAATATTCATTGTATGTATTTCATTATTAACTTCCTCCTTCTCATGCTCATTTCGGTTTCTCAGCTCGTAGGCAAGTGGAGTTTGGTCTCAGATTTGTTTTGTAACCTAATTGTAGTGATTCAAGTTACGCGGTTGCCAAAGTAGCCAGCACAAAGAGGCTTAAGCTGTGATATAATCTTAAGAGTGACATTAAGTTGGAATATTACAGGCACTATTTCTCTCGTAGATAAGGATACTGAATTGTTTAATTTAATTTATTAGAGTCTTGAGAGATCGAGCTCCGAAAAAAGGTTTAGATAGTATGGAGTTGTAAACCGTATCGTATAAGGACGTGTAAGTGTTTTGCTTTAGTCTGAAACTTATCAGTTATACCACCCATGAGAATGTTAGAAGTGAAGTGCTTAGGTATTACTCGTTATTAAAATGTAGGCGTGTATACATAGGTCTTATATATACGGTATGTGGGAATTGACGCGAGCTAGACTAACAACATAATGTACATAAAGGATACCTTAATCTATCCTTAACTTGACATGACACATCACTTGAAGAAAAGACAATTATCTGAATACTTACTTAATGTTTTTTCTCTGTTCTGTGCCAACCTTAAAGAGGTAGATGATACTTAATGCGTTACTCGGATGCCTGTCTGTTACTTACAGTATTTTCTTATATTTTCAGATTGCTTCACAGAAAAGCTTTTGGAGTCAATTTCGAGTAACAGAAACATCTTTTTCTTTTCTGCTTTCTAACAGCATTTATACGATGTAAATGTTCCTGAACATTAAGGCGAACGTTTTATTTAAAGAAAAAACACATTGTTTAAAGCCCACACAACAATATCGACAGTAGGTACCACAACGATCCCAGCTTGGCTTATTGTGCCAGCATTTATTGCCTGTTTGCGCGACAAACCCCCGCAATTGCAACGAAGATTTTAGGGTTTCAGAAAATGGATTCTTCTTATCCCACCGATGTAACATTACAGCTCCCCGAACAAGCAGAGGGAATATATAATGTTGCGTAAACACTGCTACAAAATGTAGATAAATCTTTCCAAAATGTTATGCGTCTGGAAAGAAAAACGGTTATGACGAACGTTATCACACAGCACGCGATGAATTATACCATCTACTAAAATATAAATGGCGCCCAGCAAACCAGTTGATTTTACAAGTATAATGTCGTATGTGTAAGTAGGATTGGTTCATGATAAGATGTAGGTAAATGTGGAATACTGTTGCTTAATCGAAGCTAATTTGATAAACTTTTAATTAGTGTCACAACTGTAACTGACATAATAAATTGACCTTGGAATTTATTTTTTGAAAAAAAAAGAAAAATAAATTTCAGCGACAAAGAAGGAAAGGTTAAAATAAATTATTATTTAATTAAATCTAATTAGCTAGCAATGCTGCTATTGTGCGAACGATTAAGAAAACAGTTTAATAGGATGTTGTGTATCCTTGCTCCATATAAGCTCCGGGGATTTTAGAGAGCTTGCTCGGATAATTAGGAGGAGCGCTAAAGACGACGTTAATAGATCTCTAAGATTGATGGTGCGAGCACAAAGAAAAACACGAACTCATGCATCAATCTGACAACCACGACGTTTTCCCACAATTTTGGTTCACATCCGATCCTGTCAGGACATTTCCCGGAGTTGCTGGAAAGTGAAAGCATATAATAAAATTAAAAGCAGTTTCGATTTTCCCAACCGACGCGACGTAAACTTGGATCCATTTTCATTATTATGTTGCTGTGAAAATGTATGCATATTATAAGATCGGACGTGGAATTTCAATTAAAAAAAATATTACGACACATAACCTAAACTTTATAGGACTTCAGTTTTATTTTAATAGATGTTTTACAAATTAAGAAACAGGATCAAAACTTACATGCTAATACACAACAATGTAAATAATGGCAACTAATAAACAATCAGTAACTTAGAAAAGTATTCTCACGATACAGATGACACCTCACGTCAAATAGGTCCGCGCGCTATGATGGTTGATGAACGAAGAGAGACGCGTTCCTGGCGGCGCGCGCTTTTATAGGCTTGATGATGAGTAATATGGTTCATCTCCTACACGGCCTCTCCTGACTATGCGTCGTCCTCGGCGGCATCTGAAATGTCCGGCAAGGCCTGTGCTGGGGCATTAACTTCTGCGGCGGCTGAACAGGATGGGTCAGCCTCAGCCTCTGCTATGGGTGTGTCAACAGGGTCCAGAGTAATCTCGTGGTCGGGGATAGTGATATCTTCTGTAAAGTCGGCTTCTGTAAATAAATAACGTAACAGTGTTTACACAGATTAAACATGCCTACAAATGGAATAAGAGCTCATGCTCGTATTTGTTCTCAAATGCTGACTGTTTCGTTTTTAATTATGAAGCCAAGTATCCCGCAGTCTACTTGTTAAAAGGAACGTCCCGCAGTCCGTCCTCTACATGAGTTTGGTACCCCGCAGTTTACCAAACATAAAACGTAGACCTCTCTCAATCATGTAGGCAAACATCCCGCAGTCTGTTTGCTTTTAGGAACGTCCCGCAGTCCGTCCTCTACATGAGTTTGGTACCCCGCAGTTTACCAAACATAAACCAGCCATAGACATCCCGCAGTCTGTCTATTTTAGAACACCCCGCAGTTTGTTCTATTGGCCCATCACATTTTCTTTACTAGATCACTACAACAATGACCAAGTAAAAAAAAATAACACTGTACTCACGCTCAAAGAATGCAGCACAGGTTTCGGGACACCACTCTCCCTTCCACGGGACCATGTACTGGGCTGCGGCCTGTGTAGTCTTCCCGTACGAGCCGGTCAATAGCCGCAACTCGTATCGTCCGCTAGGCAGCGCACGTACGACTTTGTAGGGGCCACGCATTCCAGAATCCAGCTTGCCAGTAGACTGTGAAAACTTAATAACAAAGACCAGGTCATTAATATTGAACAACCGAGGTGGGTGTCTGTTCCGATTCACATACTCATCTTGACGACTCTGATTGCTCCGAAGTAACTCGATAGCACGGTTTCTGCGTAGCTCTCTTCGTGCTTCACGGTTTGGTTGGGATCCCTCTAGCGCCACATCTCGAACAAGTGACCGAATCACTGGAGTAGTGGCATCAGTTCCAATCATGAGGTTCAAAGGGGAAGTCTGAGTCGTCTTTTGCTTCGTAATGTTGAGGGTTAGCTGCAGCCTCCACAGCGTTTCGGACCAGCGACCTTCTTGATGACTGGCTAGTATGCGGACCATGTTGAGTACGGTGCGAGCGTATCGTTCCACCTGCCCATTTGCGTGGTGCATTTCCGGTGTTATGTAGTGGATGTCTGATCCCATCTCCTTAACGAACTCCACAAACCTTGAAGATTCGAACATGCGACCTTTATCCGTCACTATAAGGCTCGGGGCTCCGAAAAAAGACACCGCATTAGTTATGGTTCGTATTAGTTCTGTCACGTCTTGTCTGTAGATGGGATACAAAAGTGTATATTTTGTAAAAGCATCTACTACTATGAGTACAAATTTGTAACCGTTAGAATCGGGTAAGGGGCCTAGTGCATCAATGTGTATTACTGAAAACGGGACCTCAGGTTTTGTCCATGAAGTGATATTCTGTTGAGGTGCTCTAGGTACACGTTTCTTTGAAATACATGTCACGCAGTGATCAATGTATTTCTTTATGAATTGTCTGAGGCCGGGAAACCAAAAGTGTTTTAATACGAGATCTAAGGTTTTATCGAAGCCTATATGATTGTGTTCGTCATGAAAGACGCGAAGGAGACTGAGTCGGTGGCCTTTGGGTATAAAACAGAGGAACTTGGGTTCCTCTCCTATTGGTGTATACTTGTAATATAAAAGGTCGTTTCGTTGGACATAACGGCCTGAGTCTAGGTAACCATCACGCAACCGCTGGAGAAGAGTCTGGGTTTCTTCGTCTGCTGCCTGCGCTATCTGAGCCCAGTTACGCGGTCTCGTGATGTTAAGAACATGTAAGGGAGGGTTCCTGCTCAAGTAGTCGGCGTGAGGCATCATGGCTCCTTTTCGATACTCAATGTCGAAAGTAAAGTCCTGAAGGTAGGTCCACCAGCGCGCTACCCTCGGCAGCAGGTCCTTCTTTCTTTCTGTTGATTTGAAAGCGTTGCAGTCGGTCACTACTTTGAAGTGGTGTCTAAAGTTTTGCAGCGCTTTCACAACAGCCAGAGTTTCCAATTCATACGAATGGTACCTACTCTCCGCACCCTGTGTGACCTTACTGAAATACGCCACTACCTTCTTGTTGTTTTCGTCGTGGGTTTGTAACAAGACGGCTCCGTAGCCGATACTACTAGCGTCGGTATGGACTTCGGTCGGTAGTTTAGGGTCGAAGATAGCTAATATCGGTTCGCTAGTCAACCTTGATATGATTTGTTGGCGGACTTTTTCTTGTTCAGGTCCCCATTTAAACAAAGCGTTTTTCTTAGTGAGTTGAGAAACGCAAAACGTTTTTGTCGCATACCCCTCTATGTACTTCCGAAAGTATCCGGCTAATCCTAAAAATTGCCGAACCTGTTTGACGTTTGACGGAGGAGGTGCGTCCAACAATGCTTTTATTTTTTGAGGACTCGGCCTAACCTGACCTTGTTTGACTATCCTGCCCAAGTACTCAATTTCGGTAGTCAGAAAGACACATTTACGTAAATTTATCGAAAAGCCAGCCTGAGTTAGGACGGTGAGTACATCGCGTAATAAGTTAATACCTTCCTCAACTGTGGTGCTCATCAATAATACGTCATCAATGTAAACGAGCACCTTACCCGCGTCAATGAATTTACGTAACGTCTTATTTATAATGCGTTGGTATACGATCGGTGAGTTGGTGAGACCATAAGGCATTTTCAAGTATTCATAATGCCCTTCAGGGGTGATGAAGGCGGTACGATGAACTGATGATGGGCTTATCAAAATCTGATGAAAACCTGTAGCCATATCGAGAGATGAGTAGCAGGTAATACTCTTATCACCCAGCCGGTCTATATGGTCGTCAATAAGTGGAAGCGGATATCGTTCCCTGACTGTAATTCTATTGAGGGCCCGATAGTCGACGCACATGCGGTCAGAGCCGTCCTTTTTCTTTACGAGAATGATCGGACTCGCGTACTCGGACTCTGACTCTCGAATAATGCCTTTACTCAGAAGTTCGTTAACTATCTCGCGGACTTTTAACTTTTCAGCGAGAGAAAGTTTGTACGGCCGGTAAGCGACCGGTGCATTGGTGGTGACGTTAATGTGCATTTCACCCGTAGTTACCGTTGTGGTGGCGGTACCGGTTATGAAAAAGTCAGTGAAAGCTTTAATCACGTTCATCAAAGTGTCTCGCTCTAGGCCCTGAAGGGGTGATATTATGTCAGTGCTATCTACCACACGAGCAAAGGCTACCTTAAGTGACTTTTCTTCTGTGCGCGTGAGGTATTGTTTATCTTTTGTTCTTACGTATGTAATCACGTCGCGGTTTAGGATGTCCGTACCTATGATTAACGGTGTGATCATAGTTTTCGCAGGGACAATGACGAAATCAGCTTCGAAGGTAATGTCACTAAATTCAACGGTGAGTGTTACGCACGATTCGGCCACTATTTTGTTGTTACCGATACCTTTAAGGGTACAATTTATGGGTTTGATAATGCACGACAGGTATTTAAGCACGTCGGACGATACTAAAGAAATATTAAGCGCTCCGCTATCGATGAGTACATCAACAGGAATACCCTGTACTACCGCGGTCACGATGTCGTTATCGCGCCCCTTTCCCGAATGGTCACTGCATAGGTTTACGTTACGTTTGTTTCGTTGTGCCGATCTTTCCTTGGCGAAACATTTATCTTCCGTATGACCCGTCTTTTTACAGAATGTGCAGGTAGTTGTGCTAGATTCGGGCGTTTTAGTACTTTTTGGACACGTGTAGCTTTTATGTCCACTTTGATTGCAAACGAAGCATTTATTTGAATGTGGCCTTGGCTTTGTACTGGGTTTGCTATTAGAGTGATGCGGTAATGGGGGTTTTTCCCTAGTAGGTTTAGTATAAATGGACAAGAACGAAACTAAATTCTCGGATGTGAGTTCAGCGTTAGCGGCTGCCGCCCTGACTTGTGCGTTAGTGATACCTCGGATGACGATTAAAGTCATTAATTCCTCGCTAAGTCCTTTGACTATACGTAGACGTAAAATACTACGTCGGGCGTATTCAGCGTACGAGTTATATTTGTCCGACGTTTGGTTCATTGTTTCGAACAAAATGTTTGCGTAATCTAACTTTCTTGGACAGAGTGGCTTAAATTCGTGTTTGAAACTAGTCCATGACCTATCACTAGTTACCCATTCATTTAGCCAGGTTTTGGCATCACCTCTCAGGCAACCCGCCACGCGAGACAGGCATTCCTTGTCGTTCCAACGGTTTGTTAGCTGAGCGCGGTCGACCTCCTCGCACCACGCATCGATGTCATGAATCGATGGGTCGAAGTTGGAGATGTAATAGTTATGCGATCGTATTGGATTTATAGCTTGAATCGCGTCAACAATTGTCTGAGCGGCGGAAGGGGTTGAAATTTCGGAACGTGGTATGGGGGTAGTTGTAAAATTATTCTCTATGGCTTCTAATCGCGTTAGGATAGTGTCTAACGTTTTATTGACGGTTTTACGTGTTTTAGGATCCTTTGATTCCGGTCGTTTGCGTGATACTACAGACGGTGTTCGAGACCGGGATTGAGACCGGGATCGCGGCAAGGATTGGTACCGAGGTCGCGAATGAGATCGGAACCGAGATCGCGATCGGCAGTGTACACGAGATTTGCTTCGAGACGATTCTCGAGGCTCGTGACGTTTACGATGACGTCGGTGTGACCTGCTACGTGATCTACTTCGCGAGCTATGTGTTCTCGGCATAGTTGATTCAAAGAACGGTCAACTCAGAACGAAATAAAATAAAAACACAAAAGAGGGTAGTTTTGAATCTGTTCCTTAAGTTTTTTTTTTTTTTTTCAAATTTAGAAAATACTCGCAATAATCTGAGCGGCTTGTGGGCTTAGGATTGAGATCCCACTTCTGATATAAGATCGGACGTGCAATTTCAATTAAAAAAAATATTACGACACATAACCTAAACTTTATAGGACTTCAGTTTTATTTTAATAGATGTTTTACAAATTAAGAAACAGGATCAAAACTTACATGCTAATACACAACAATGTAAATAATGGCAACTAATAAACAATCAGTAACTTAGAAAAGTATTCTCACGATACAGATGACACCTCACGTCAAATAGGTCCGCGCGCTATGATGGTTGATGAACGAAGAGAGACGCGTTCCTGGCGGCGCGCGCTTTTATAGGCTTGATGATGAGTAATATGGTTCATCTCCTACAATATTATATTTGAATGTGAGTCAGAGTTTTAGAAATTAATGCCTTTTATTTTCAATGAATGAATAAAAATGTACGTTTATTCGGAACTAAGTTTCTCTATTTTCAGGCTATTAAATAAATTTTCTTTTGAATTTTGGTTATTTTTATTAACAAAATGCAATAAAACCTGCTGGACGCATACCCTTATGCTACTTACTTTTATTTTAACTTACTAGTTATTTTTTCTTTGAATGCATTACACACCACTATGCTGGAGCTGTTAATTTAGTGTGATTAAAATTAGGTGAAATTATTTAAAATTTACGTGTAACCTGTACGTGCTTCTAAAGTACTTTATACGCAGGCTCTGAAGCGTTCAAAGCTTGCAAGTGTTCCTACTGTACGATAGGGAGGTTTGATTAATGAGTGCAATTACAAAGAAATTACATATACAAAACAATACGCTTGAAATAAATATCTGTTAGCTCTACAAACACAAATGTCCTATGCTGTGATCGAACTGCTAACAATCCATACCCAGATTATTTACTGAGTACAAAATTACGTTAAAAGAAGTAATTAATTTCGTAAATCCTTACTAGATGTAATATTATAAAAGCGAAAGTGAGTTTGTTTGTTTGTTACGTCTTCACGCCTAAATAGCCAAAACGATTTTGATGCATTTTGGTACAGAGATTGCTGGGACCCTGGAGACGGACATAGGCTATTTAAAAAAAAGATTGAGGTATGAAGGAGAAAGAGGGAATAAAAGGGAAAACTTAGCATTACTATTACAATAAATAAGGCGCAAGGGCAAAAACTACAGGTAGCAGGTACCTGTAAATCTGGAAAGGGGAACTGTGTTACTCCGAATTTAACGCGAGCGAAGCCGCCGACAAAAGCTAGTAATTAAAAATTAAGTATAGATAGAAAACAGTACATATATATATCTAAACAACAAGGAGTTACTGGATCTATCGAACATACTAAGTAAAGCCTAGCTAGTGCCTTTTTATTTCTAAGGTATTTATAAAAATGAATCAATAGTCCCTCGTTAGACGTGTTCCGGAGAGGAATCAGGGAACATTTCTTGTCAATATAATCAAGTATTTATGTATCTTATATTTGTTTTTTTTTTTTATCCATTTATTTATTATTTGTAAGCAATTTTTATTTAATGTAAGTGAACTAACAACTGATCAGTTATGTAAGTTATTTTAAGCTTTTCAATGTTCTTTTATGCACATTATGTACCTATCCTATTATGCAAATATTTTAATAATTAAGTAAGGTTTGCTGTAAGAAAACCCAATTCTGGGTTAAGCTCGCCGTTGTACATAAGCTGTATATTGTAATTTGTGTGTTTATTTTTTTTTTTTTTTTTTTGTGTGCAATAAAGAATAAGAATAAGAATAAGAATAAGAATCTTGATTTGGTGTTTATTTATTACATTTGGGAAAACAGTGTTGTCTTAACATTAAACTTTACAAATATACTACAATAGTGATAAAAGGAGAAATTCATTGGTAAGTATTTTGAATAAACTTCAGACGTATTTTATTAGCTTCTCTAATTATTAAAATAATTGGTATCTACGCAACGTAGCTATGTATGTACACATGCTTAAACGTTACACGAGAAATTTACTCGGCTACTTGATAATCCTATTTTGATTTCAAGATACTGGAAGATGAGAAGGAATGTTTATAAGCTGAGCTTTCCTCCGGTATTAATATTGATTGAAGTATTTTGCAGTGTTATCAATCAATACTGAAACGCCTATCACATCGGTAAGAACTCTCTGTGACATTAAACGAGCCTAAAATGATTTATGTGTGCCAAGATAAAACCAACCTCTCTATATATCAATCATTGTTTGATGGTTACGACCCATCTTCAGGTCTGTTTCTATTGTCTATTGAGCGGAAAAATAGGGGAAGTACTTGAGGAAATTGCGTTTGAGATGCAATATAAAACAAATAAACTCGAGAAGGACTGACCTCATTTGTACCCGTACAATATGTGATCTCCTGAGGGATCGTTTGAAGATCGATGTAATTAGATAGGAAGCCATTACGTTATTGTGTTATTGATGGCCATTTTTTTTTGTTTTGTTTAAGAGAATATCTCGAAAAACAAAGCGAGTGTTCGTCTGCCCGTTTGTTTGGATATACTAAGCCGCAAAACAGACTTACAAACGATCAGGGCACTTTCTTTTTCTTCGAAAAAAAGTAATTACCTAATAGAATAGAATGGAATAAAGTTATTCAAAGAGAAAAAAGCCATACTAAATACAATTGAAGTTTTAGAATTAATGTAGGTACTAACAAAATTCGATGCCTGTACTAAGTTGAACCTGTTTAATAAACGGCATTTTTTATAATATTTAGAATTTGGACAATAGCTTTCTTAATAATATTTAACATTATGGCAAAAAAAACTTAATATGAGTTAGTCAAAATATTTTTATTTCACATAGACATGGGCACTAATAAAACGTCGAGTGCATGGTTCGGATTGTTCGTTTCCTATGGAGAAGAACCGGCAAGAAACTTTATGGCTAGACTTTTAACATGATTTTGGTTTTACAATTTTGTTGCTACAGCGTTAGTACTTAAGGTTAGTATGAGGGGATACTGTGGGTATATTATAATACATATAAATATATCATAATAATAACATTTAAGTTAATAAATGCTATGTAAAGGTTAAAGGTTCCTGCCGGGGTTGCGGGTTGTTTGAAAGAGATACCGCGGCCCCGAACGTAAAGCGCAATCGAAGGAACATGGGTGGGTTTTAGTCATTACGTGTCTGACGCTCCGCCCAGAGCGGGGGAAGTTATTTGATGATTTCTCTTCCGCAAAAAAATATGCTTAAAGGTTTAAAACAACAAAATGTAAGGTTATACTAGTCAGCATTGTTTTTAAAAGCACTTGGCTCGCACTTTACCATCAGGTACCTACTTGATTTAATTTATACTCCCAAGAAAATTATTTCCCTCGGCTCACTTAATATTTTTCCATGGATCAAGCATTTTACTTAGATTAATTTGCTTTCGCAATTTATGTTTCGGATAAGTGATTTAATTTTTTACAAGTAAATTCTGGACCAGAAAATTAAATGTTTTATGCGTGTAGGTAGAAAATTTGTTGGCAAAGCAATTTACTTTCTGTGACGATACATAAATAAATTAAACTGATAAAAGTTCATTCGTGCGAAGCTTATTTAAGACTTGTCGTATTGAAACAGTAAACAAGGTCCCTAATTAATAGAATGACAAAATAAACAAAATACGTGCCGGTTTTCATTAAGGGCTCGACTACCGCAATCAGTCTTTGAATGTGGATGCTTTGGTAGCGAGGCTCGATGTATCGTGTTCTTTGGATGCCAACTAACTTTATTGGATGTTAACTATTAGTTTTAAAAAGATAAGTGCTTTAAAAAGTAGTTTATTTTTCAAAGATTGACTCATTTTATTTAAAATTTCACTAGAAAAAAATACTTTAAAGGTAACAGGTAAAATAAACTTAATAAAAGCGTAGTATTTTTTTATCTATGTCTTTTTCCTTGATTATGCCAATTTTAGAGGAATGCTTTGTTGAGGTTGATAATTTTCGAAGCATCTTTTCCATCTCTAACGAGACGGTGACGGTTTTATTGCACAGTCAAATTGTTCTCATGCATATACATACTGCGGACGTATAAAAAGTTTCCGAGTGATCGTCAACTGACTTTATATTTTCAGCGGTTTGTCATGTTCAGTTTCCTTCATAGAGTTTGTTTTGATCCAAGGCGACGAAAAGCGATTGAAGTCTGCTGTTGAACTATGTGCCAGCATTGGATTTATGAGCAGCCTTGTGGTTTTCTTTGCGCAACAAAACTATGACAAATAGATTATTGTGTCCAGAGTACGATTAGATACTTTAATCTGCTTTCTAAGCACGTGATGGTGGCAATCATACATAAAGGCATAATTTTGAGCAGAATCTTCAAACCAGAAATTTCTAAAATAAACGGTAAATTGAACTCAGTTGTAAGGAATGCGTCCTGGTATTTTTTTGTATTGGTATTTTTAAATACTACAATATACCCTATAAATAGGGGAAGTATAAATAGTCCAGTTCTGTGTGATTTGGTGATCATTAAATACACGCTACATAGAACGATTCACATATTTTATTTAAAAAAGAAATATTGAATAACGGCACAATTCCGAACCAACGATAAAATATCCTAATGATGTCTCCAAGTTATTAATTTACGACGTAGCTGAATATAAATCATAGAGATATCAGTTTTACGCTTCGTTGTTTTACTAAATGAGAACTATCTCGTGTTCAGGTAGTTGGCGGAGGTCATTAGTGTCAAATGTCTTGAGTTGGCAAATTGCGGAAAAAATCGCAAGTAATGAGCGTGAGTGATGTAACGCCATATTTTGGCGTGAACCGTCTTACTCATTTATTCGTACTTGTAGGTTGGAAATAGATTATGCTTTGTGTTGATGTTATATTTAAATTATTAGGTTGTTTATTCTATTTAGGTTTTGCTATTTTTATTAGTACCTGATTGAATATCATATAATGCCACATAATGTCATGTAAAGCAACATTATTAATTTCCTTTTCTTTATTTTCCATTATGTAAATGATGACGCCGACGTCTTGGTCACAGCAATTCGGAAACGGGAAAAGTATTTTTTGATAAACATCTGGTCATTTCTGAATAGATATTTTCAAAGGTTTCATCGGTCACATTCAACTTAAGTCATCTAAGGAATTCTTCCAGCAACGTATTATGCGCACGGCCAAGGTGTGGAACTCTCTACCGGCTTCTGTGTTGCCTACCACATTCGACCCGTCTGCCTTCAAAACAAGAGTCAATAGGCATCTTCTGGGCTCGCTCGCTCCATCGTAGACCTCATCTGTCGCTTACCATCAGGCGAGATCGAGGTCAAGAGTGAGCTCATTCTCAATAAAAAAAAAAAAATAGCGATTAGTGTCTCAAAGGTAAGATATATGCGTCATGTTCGTGAACGGGCGCTGTCAGTTGTGACTGGTCATCTAGTAGCCGCCACGATTTGATTTAATTAATTAATTTATCTATTAATCTCTTGTTTTTGCTTTTGCTCATTTTCGTTTTTCTACATCGTTCTCACATGTGTTTATAATCACAACATGAATGTATCCATGATTTTCTAAAAATATTATGATTTAAAAGAGTGTCCATGGAGTTTCTTGCCCATTCTTCTCCATAGAGATCTACGCTTTGGAATGGGCAACTACAGTACTTTCACAAGTTATTATGTCTTGTGACTGGGACTGTAGCAGCATCATTTTATTGTTCTCATTGCATTCAAAAGTGCCTGTAATGGTCTAATTGAAATAAATTATTTGATTTGATTTGATAAGGTGGAAAACCGGTAAAAACATCAAGATTTAAACTAAATATAATTTCCTTCAGGCGGAATTATACCTATTAGAACTCCCATATATCCTCAGTTATGTTTGAGTTCCATGTAATAGGAAAATTAACAGTCTTAAAATAAACCAGTGAACAACTGTCTAATGTAGAGCTTTGGAAAACATCGGGTATTTAATAATATATTTGTTTTATTAATAGAAATGCTGAGTAAAGGAAGGGGGCAGGTAAATGTCGGAAATAAATTGTTGTTACTGATCGAAGATTTTTCTCAACCACTCGGCCCAAAGAAGATTTGTCAAAATTTGTCCGCGTAATAAATTTCATCGTTCGCCAATTATTTATACCGAGACAGGAAACTGAGACTCGCCCCCGAGAACGTTTTAATTTATGGACACTTTAGACCGAGACATTGTTCTATACTTCTTAAAAATGAATTTTAAATATGTGAATATGAAAATTCTGCTAGAATTATTTACGATAGATCATGTCGGAAATAACATGTCGGTAGCTAATACGAGTACATTATGTTATTTATATGTCTTGTATCATTAACCTTATGATTATAAATCATGTTATTGGACATTGCTATATTATTTTGATAAATTGGTTTGTAGTACTTAGTTCAATACTGAAATCATATGATCAAAAATTTTTGTTCTGTAGTATAACTTCAAAAAGGACGAATACAATCACGACCGAGAATGCATCACACATTCGAACTTCAAACACGATCAAAGGGTTTAATGCCACATAAAGTTGTAAGTATAAGACTAGGATTCGAATCTAGTGTAGATTGCTATTTGCTATTGGTATGCATCGGGAGGCAGGTGCAGGTGCAGCCCTATCAAGAGAGCGATCAAAGGTGATGCTCACTCGACTCGTCTAAATCGAAGTTGGACGAGGAACTGACACGTCATAAACAGTTCAGCGCCAACGACATCATCGAAGCAGTTCAAGATTAATATTGAATTTTGTTATAAAGATTCCAAGAATTTTTTGAACCACTTCTTCCGACGAAAGTATTTTTGTTTTATATAATATTTTATTGAATATGGTGGTATCATTTCTCTACCTAGGACTCAAAACATAATTAGCAATTTTCTGTAAGTACTCGTATGTATTATTTAACTGTGTTTGTTCGGACTGAAATTTGGTAGAGGTTAAGCTCATAGGTTATCGTGAATTGTGTTGCTTACATGTTATTATACTTAGCATCAAGGGAATCCCTTAGGTAATTTTGGCTACAAATATGTGAAGAGATACTGTTTGCTGTTAGCCAGAAGGTTACATTTGGTTTTACGAGTCTTATGAATGTAAATAACTATACATGTGTACGTACCTATCACATGCCTGTACCCGTTACCGTAATGTAAAATAGCACAAGAATTGCAATAAAAATTATTATTGTAATTTTTGTATCATGCCAGCTGCTAAAGAAAACTATGTTACATAAAGTGAACATAAATATTTTGTGTAATATCAATCCACGTTTTCCTCATGAGGGGAGTTGTAATCGTGTTCGTACACTGTTCAGGTAGGTTCCGCGTAATGGGCTTTTTTGTTTTCTCCCGTTTCGGTTCTCAGGTGGTGCTGTTACATTGTTTCCTAGAGAAAAAACGGCGCACAGTTTCCGGTATATGCGGGTAATCGTAACACTGAATCACCACTCTCGCCACTGCAAAGGGCGCGCTCCCTGCCCATGCGGTACTTCATCGTGGAATTATGACTTTGGTACGTGCCCGATATTTCGGATGAGATAAGAATACCGTTTTATGTGTATTCGTGTCACAGCAGACCAAATTACTGTGAATAATGTAGTTTATAGCATCCCACTGAATGTCCAACTTTGGCCAAACGTGTGCAATAAAAACACCAACAACTTTAAACAATTTGCGCGCCCAACTTTCACAAACTAAATGCTTAATTAACGCGTTAGCCTCGTATCAAAAACACAAGTGTGAAAAGTGAGCAAATGACATAGTGTTGCGTCATTTGTGGATATTATTTAGTGAAAAGTACTAGCAAAAGGTCAGTTTCATCCATGAATACTAATTTTATGCTACTTTCAATCCTAAATGAATTTCAATTGTTATTAAGGAAGAAACCCGGAAAGAGGTGGTAAAAAAATATACCTTCCTTCACAATATAAGTAGTGTTTAAATGGTGCATTGATAAAGAAACCCACAAATAACAAACAATACGCCATTGAATTCAAATGTTATTGTGTAGATAAACGCGAAACAAGTTAGTACGAACTGTTCAAACGATATTAGATTCTATTACAGAAAGTTGGATACTATTTAGTCTAGTAAAATAATTCCTAGTATTGAACGGTAAGCGGCAAACATCGCTTTCATCTACGACCTCGCAGTTAACCAGTTTTTAATGAGTTAACCAACTTAACCCTCCGAAGTTCAGACCTCAGGGGAGGTGTCCAGTCGACAAGGTACCTATTTATGGTCCCCTTTGGAACAGTAACACTTTTGACGTGACGAGGTTATCGAGACACTTTCAGATGTTAATCTAACTGTTGGGACGTATTAGCTATTCATTGGAGCAATGTCCCAAGTAATTTGATCGAAAATTATTGCCTCATTAAGTAACAATCTATAAAGGTCTACTAAACGGTACAAATAATGGCGGTGTCCTAGAGAAAGCTTAATTGAATTAGTAATTTCTTTAGGCCATTGGAGTTATACCTATGTATCGCTCGAATATCTCACAAATTCGCAATCGCCGAGTTTCGAATACTTTAAACTCGCCGATTGCGAATTTAGCTATCAACTACATAGTGAGTAGGGTAGGGATAAATAAATATTTGGATTTTATATGGCCCTGTACAATACAAAAGAGTTGGCGTTACTTAGGTATTATTTCTCTGGTAAAATTATTATTCATGTAGCAATAACACTAATAACTATTAAACAGCAGATTGTAGAGTTGTCTGCTGTTATCGATATACATCTACCATGTCGCTAGTTGTATTTAAGTTTACGGATGACTATAAAATTTAGAGATGTTTTGCTTGCGCGTGCAGATGCAGGCTATCTTTAAACTCAACATATTACTGGCGAACATTGCTTTGAGAAGTCCCGACGCGAATTGCTGCGAGGGAAATGAGTGGGCAAATAAAGTTATATCTTATACGTAGTAAATAAACTAAGTAAGTACATTTGTTTACAGATATAAAAGAGTTATTTGATATACGACGCGATGTGGCTGAAATTTAATTTATTTCCAAAAGTAGATTGACTTGTCGGAATGGCTTTTGGATTTGGTGTCACCATTTGGTTCACCTCCATTTCAAAAACTTTGTTTTCACTTGTCTGCAGTAACTTTTGATACCTTCTCACTGGAGTAAAGGAAGCTGTGCACTAAACTTACAACTAACGTGGGTAGGGTTTAGTTTCGCCCCAGCACACTCCGGAACCGATCAGATTACTTTGAAAATAATTTATATCGGGAAGCACTACAAACTGTTGACGGCAATGGAAAGTTTTCAAGTGCCTGTAACACTGACGCTTTTTCATTTCTTTGTACAATATTCAATCGGAAAGTTGTGATTTCGACGCCTCGTTTGAAGATATTACAGAGAACCGTAATTTCTATACCGGAAATTCTATAACGAGACTCGCCAAGCAATTTATACCAAACGTTAAAAGTGAAGAATTAAATAAGTATGTATTTACTCCAACACTGAATTATTCACGTATCTTATCAGATTGCAGAATGAATGTAAAGTTGAGCCGCCGAGCCGCCTAGCCGCCACAGACAAACTCATCACACAAACTTACGTAACAAGTGCTCTATTTTTCATTTCAGTACAGAATATAAATAAGCAGGCGCAAGAAGAACGATAACAAAAGGAATTTGAGTCTCGTACTTTTGAATTTGAATATTTAATTTATACCGAGCTTAAAATTCGTGCAGGCGGCGATTTAAAATTGTATCTTGTTTGGAGATGACTGTATATACGTACCTACTGAAATGGGTAGGATTCTGTTTTCTGTTTAGTTTGCTCTGTGAATAAGTTAGAGAAGTGGCGGGAGGGCCAGTGCCTTTGAACCGACGAAGAGCAGCAGTAAACATGAGGATTTAATGGTTATGGAGTAGTCGGTGGCGCTAAGTGAAAATGAAAGTGATTCCCGGGAGCCCGTTAACTCCTCGGAATTATGACGAAAATTCTTGCGTTCACGTGTCCCCACCGTTTGTGACCTGACTACATCGCTTTTACGATATTGTTACGTTCATTGGCCCTTTAAATTACGGGAATGGACTCTATTGGTCTATTTCGTGGCGGCTGATCGTCTCTAACGTTGAGGATGAGTGGTTAGCCACTTTCGATGTCACTCGTTCGATACAAGGTGCTTGTTCCATGTTGCCTACATGTATAACAAAATATATGGACCAGATAAAACTGAACCGTGTTTGTATTGTTATATATGTTTAGTTATTTACACAACTTTCTTCTGTGTTTACTGGAAAAATGGAATATCAAAACAAGTACTGCGGTTGAATTTCGTATAAACTTGTTTTTGTACAGGCAATATAATTGGGAATAAACGATACCTATCGTAGGTATTCTGTTTTTCTGTTAGCCTTGGGACATACAATAAATGACAATGTTGTCGTCAAATGAAATCAGTGTTCTTATTCTTTCTATGGAAATCGACTTTCATCATATTTGATTCTTAGCAAGAATTACTAATACAATACCTTCGAATTTATCATTTACTTTATCTAACATGTCATTTACCTTTTCATAATGTTCAATTTCATAACACTTGTTTATTGGCCCACAGCGCAGCAGTATCTGGTAAATAACAGAAATATTCGTAGACGTTTCAATCTGTATAAATCTAAAGTTAATGTAACACAAAGCAGCTCTGGTAATATTATTTGTGAACACAGATTGTTGCAAATAAGTCCCTCGGGGTGGTTTGGGGTTGTAGTGCCGCTCAATATTATGTAGTTTCGATTTTAAAAGCGTCTCGCTTTGGATATACAAACGTATAAAGCTTTGTGTTATACGTAAGTTTTTCTCGTGATAAAATGTCGGAAAATCTTTGAAGTTGTGCGGAAATTTTATTTTATTTTTGTTTAAGGGAATTTTTAAATATAAAAAGGCTGTAATAACTTGTGCATTGTTCAGTTTTTTATATTAAATATTGTTAGTTGACTGGACTGGTCTTAAATTTGAAGGTAAAGTGAGAAAAGACTAATAAATCATGTAGATAAACAAAAAGTAGATAAATACACAAGTTAGGTGGAAAAAAAGTCACCCAAAGTTCTCAAAGAATTTTCATTTCGTCAAATGCCATCCTTTATTATATTACAAGTTTTCGAATAAGACAAAAGGTTAGTTAACAGTTTAAAGTTCAATTCAATTAGATTTACACCGAACAAAATATAAATATCACTGCAGCGCTATATGTGTTAGTCAATGTGTATCCAGTATTATGGGGTGCTCCCGAAAAGCGCCCCTGAGCCCGCTTCCAGCTTTAAGCATCCAATCTTTGCCAGGCACTCTTAGCAAATCGTTCTGAGGTGTCCTACACTATGTTAGTTTAGATGCGAGCCTCACTCTCTACCGGTTTTGTCTGACAATAGTCGAGTCTTAGAGTAGTAAAACCACATAGCTTTTTATCGTCACTGATTTTCTTTGTTGCATTTTACCCTCGGAATTTACTGTAGTACAGTTTCTTGCATTGTTTATAATTAAATGTACTCTTTATATCGATTTAACTACTTGAAATGTATTCGCCATTTCACATTTTACTATTAAACTGGACTAGTTTTGGAAAATAATTACGAGAAAAATGTATATGAAGAGACAATTGAGGCCATGAGAACCACAGTGGCCTAACTCATTTTTTTACAATATTGAGTTTATGATTTTTTCCAGTTCAAATTGATCATTTTGAACTGGAAAAAATCATAAACTCAATATTGTAAAAAAAATGAGTTAGGCCACTGTGGTTCTCATGGCCTCAATTACTATCTATTTAAAGTAAACTGTTTGAGCTTTTAAACAGAAAGCTGTAGATAATGTTTCCAAGTGGAATTACTATGAAACCTTTTAACAACATTGGTTTGGCATGTTAACGTTAAATGTTTTGTCCGATTTTTAACTTAATTTATTATAAGCTACAGTTGTTTGTACTGTTTTGGTTTTAAATTTTGGTGTTATAAATCAAAACCCGTAAAAAAAGACGATTCCAAGTGATTTGTGGCTATTCAATTATAAGATCTTGTATTTTTATCTGTTTCTTTATATAAAAAGATACCTAAACTTGTGGCATTGTTGACGGGCCTGTTGGTCTAGTGGTTAGTGGCCCTGACCGCTGAGCCGGAGGTCGTGGGGTCGATTCCCACCCAGGACAAACTTTGTGTGATGAGCATGATTGTTTGTTCTGTGACTGGGTGTGATTTATCTATATTATAGATAAATCACACCCAGACACATTATTTATTATATTAGTATGTATATTAGTATGTATTTATAAATTATATAAGTACGTATATCAGTTGTCTGGTTACCATAACACAAGCTCTGCTTAGCTTGGGATCAGATAACCGTGTGTGAGTTGTCCCAAAATATTTATTTATTATTATTGTGATTAAGGTGCAATTTGGTGTTTTATTTTTATTAATGGGCAGGTGGATGCCGCTGGCCATCTGACCTGATTTATATGCTGCTCTTAGTCATGTCTTCTAATCCCCACAGGCGTAAAATAGCTGACCTATTCTTAACTAGGCACACGCATTTAAACTAGTACCTAATATTATTAGATAACAAACTTGTAGGTAAGCTCATGGAGGTCGGTGGCTTCTTATATGAAAAAGTCGTAGGAAGGGGTTGAAACCGGAAAGGGAAATAAGAAAACTTGTAGCTTTGAGTTTACGTAAAACAAGGTAGGTTAAGTCTAAGAGCGGATTTAAACGTTGACTCTTGCCGTCTTATTCCAAAACGCGGACTAAATATAGTACTGGGATTAGTTCCAGGTTTAAACCATGGACTAAAAAAAACCTTATTATAAAATGAAGTTTATCACTAGTCCTTGTACTATCTATGGTACTAAAGATAAACCCGCGAGACCCCTAGTTTAACCATGGTCTAACTTTGGTACTATAGTCAAATGTTAATTTCTACAAAAAGTTGAGGTTATCGTGGCTTTAGTTTTCTGTGTTTATTGTTTTTATATCGTTGAAAAATGGATATTAATATGATTGACTTGATGGACTTAGAAGATATGGAGATGCTTGAGACTTCTCGTCGATCTGTGATACGTCGTCATCGTGGAAATCCATTTGAATTGAGTGACGAAGATTTTAGATACAAATATCATAAGTAGTTGTACACTAGTAAAAGCGATTAGTACTTACTTGTTTCATAAATTCTTCCACTCTTTTTTTTTCAAAATATTTACCGAAGTTTTTGTAGATTTGTCCTCGATAATATGAGCTGACTGACTAATCAGTTACCGTAGTATTTCCTATTGTATTAAGTAGATTCATGTTAATCTTTATCGAAATAGGGATATATAATACAAAGAACTGCCCACTATACAATGTTTCGATGTTTTACTAACTTTTTCTTCAGGACTCCAATTTTCACCCCTATTTTTTTCTGTTGTTCCATTTTTCTCCTGAATTATCTTTTCTCAATTTGGCCACACAAAACTTCTCGCACAGAACCACACCAGCAATACAGTACAACATTAGGAACAATGAATAAAGAACTGTTTATTAGAGAATGCAAAGCAATAACATAAATATTTGGTTGGATCGTCACATTCGCATCTCGAATTACGCGCCGCGAAGCTGTACTCCGTTTCACGTTCGTTGATATAAAATAAAATTTGATAAAAAAACGCGATGTGTGTGTTTGTTGCGCTCGTTCAAGAGGTTGGAACTTGGACAAAGAATTAAAATGATTTCTTTGTTACGAATAAAGGGTTATTATGCATTTAAATTATGTAGTTAAAATCAACATTAGAAAAAACGGAATGTCATATTGAATGAAACCAGTGTAAAAGAACGAATGATTGCCCTTTTTTATTTTTTTATCTGTGTTTATTATTTAAACCATGGATGATCTTTGGACTAACTGGTCTTGGGTTAGTCTTTGATTTGTAATATGAACACATTTTAAGCCTGGTACTAACTTTAATACCGTAACAATCCTAGACTATTTAGTCCAGGTTTAAACCAGTACTAACTCAAACTTTTGTAATAAGACGGTTGATGTTTATAATGTACTCGACTGCAAAATGTAATGTATGTATGTTTAACTTTTTCGTTGAATGCGAAACACATTTTGATTTATTTTGCTTTCGCTTAAAAAAGGTATATTGCTCTACTTTCTAAAATATGCTACAAAAAAACCGATGTGAGTAAGGGGTTAAACTGTAAATTAACTAGAAAGAAAAGAAGGAGGAAATTTACAACAGAGAGTTCTAAAAGTTAAAAGGAAGGAAGCACTCCTCCGGAAGTCAATTTGTTGAAGCACAACTTACGTGTTCCGTGGCGCTAGTGTCTGAATATATTACATCTAATAATGATACGGTACTCTCATTAACATGGGGTTGATTAACAATTCAACCTTTCTAAATTAATGTCAAGCTTTTCGTAAATGCATGACTAATGTCTATGTTAATATTATGAATGACTGGAGTTTCTTCTTCAATATTATCAGTGCGAGGACGTCCCTTTTCTAGCTTTAATTGCATGTTTATGCAAATTCGTACTTCCAACGTTAGTATCTGTTTAATATTGCATTCCAAGCATTTTTGCACAACTATGTATCAGCTTGAAGTAAATGTTGGATTAGCACAGTGTATTGTGTTGTTATAGTAATGTGAGTTAATAAACTAGCTTTTGCCTGCGGCTTCGCCCGCGTTGAATTCTTGGTAACACAGTTCTCCTTTCCTGATTTGCAGTTTCCTGCTGCTGCTATGTGCAGTTTTTACCCCTGCGCCTTATTGATTTGTAATAGCAAAGCTAAGTTTTTCCTCCTCTTCCCTCTTTCTCCCTCATATCCAACTTAAAAAAAATAGCCTATGTCCGTCTCCTGGGTCCCAACTATCTCTATACCAAATTTTATCAAAATCGGTTTAGTCATTAAGGCGTGAAGAGGTAACAAAATAACAAACTCACTTTCGCTTTTAAAATATTAGTAAGGATTAAATTTTCACACATGGTACATGGTCAATGATTTTAACATTCATGTTGGTTCCTAATTTTTGCTTACTTACAATATATTAACATACTAGCTTTTGCCCGCGGCTTTCCTCGCGTTAAATTCGGGGTAACACAGTTCTTCTTTCCTGATTTGCAGGTACCTGCTACCTGTAGTTTTTGCCCTTGCGCCTTTTTTATTCCCTATTTCTCAATTTAGAAAAAAAATGTCTATGTCCGTCTCCAGGGACCCAACTATCTCTGCATCAAAATTTACGCGTGAAGGCGTAACAAACAAACAAACTCACTTTCGCTTTTATAATATTAGTAAGGATTCTACAATGTTCATCTGCTAAATAGTTACGTATAGGTCCTCCGTAGGCTGAAAAGTCGCAAAAGCTTTATTAATTGCGTTTGTCCATGATATAGCAACGCCTACAAAAAGGTGATCTCTGATGGCTTTATCGAGCCCTCCGAGAGCCTTCCACCTGGACATACTTTGCCGTTGCCACCTTGGAAATCTCTAAATACAATCCGAACCCAAGTCGGCCGTAGCTAAGACAACCTCTACAGATAGGGGTTCATAGACGACTCAGATCCCAAGTGTGTATGCGGCGTGCTTCCGCAGACAATGGCCCATTTTCTATCTTGCGCTGCATGCCCTGGCACCTACATATTTGAATATTTTATACCTGCATCAGCGAGTGGCCTTCGTATAGCTGAATATTAGGCCAAAAATAATTAACTCGAATTTGCCAACGACACGCTAAGAAGAACCAGTAAAGTCTGAATAAATACTTTTTATAAAACAAGGTTTTATTTTAAACAATATTACAAAATGTCGAGTGGTTTCCAAAAGTTAAACTTCCAGAACTTAAAATTCGCTAGGCTCAAAACATAAGCTTCCAATAAGAAAAGCAATTTCATAAATTCATAGGGCGACAAAATATTCAAGTTTTTGAATAGCGTCGTAAGTAGAGCAATGTAAATCACTTGGACTGGGGCCTTAAAAGTATTCTATGATCCATGTAGCAAAACTAGTTAAACGAAAATCACTTCTGTGCAAAAATAATCTGTAATCCCTGGAGGAGAAGTAAGGATGTTCGTAATAGTACTTTCACCCATATTTTGCCCGTTATGTGGAAGTCCAATGTAGGGCTTACTGCAACAATCAGATCTTAAATTCAAACTCAATGACTGCAACTCCAAAAATCCGATAATGTTTAGCCTGACCCAGGAATCGAACCCAGTACCTTGGCACTTCCGATCACTAGACCAACGCGGCAGTCAGTAATATCTACAACCGCGTGTAAGTTTAAGGGCTTTATCGTTTGCAAGCATAATATTTCTGTTTTTACGTGCTTTAGAAAAGTCAACTCTTATCGTAAACAAACTCTAATAAAAGATACTTTAGATTAGAACTAGGAGACTATCATACAGTAATATTCTCAAAATATGCAGCATTTTTAACCAAGTGCATATTTGAATTTAAGTCGTGTTACGGAGAGTGGTATAATCCCAGTTTATAAGAGTTAGTGTTATTACGGCCCGCGGAGACGGCAACGCTTACACTTCCTAGAGGTTTTTAAAGGATTAAAAGCAACCGACCCTGAGTTGAGTAGGTATCAACTTTGACCTAATTTTTTATGAAAATCTTATTACTAGCTTCTACCCTTCAGCCGAATATTTACTCTTGGTAAAGTCACGTTTACTAATTAAAAGTGTTTACGTGTCTACATAAATTAAAAGCAAATTGATATTAACTTTCGCTGAAACTTCCACTCTTCAGTGGGAGTTTTTCTGATATTCCCGATATGTAGAATAATTATTTTTTGGCAGTTCGATACTTTTGTAATAAATCTGTTCGAAACAATTATTTTTGGTGCTCATACTTTTTGTTCCCGCTCGAGTGCATTCAATAACGTGTAGTCATATCTAGCGAGTGTCCGACAACACCATCCAATTTGAACTAGGTGGCCGACAGTGAGCATAATTGCTTTCCCGCCAACTGTTCACTGCTTCACAAATAAACCACAGTTTTGCTTCGTTCGACAGAATAATCCATATTTATTAATAGTGTCTGAATTCATATAACGTATGCATACGTACTTATCTTTGTATGTGCACTTAACTTAGACAAAGGTAGATTTTAAATCTCTCATTCTGCAAAAGTTTAAGCACTTAGAAAGTTTTATAATGTTATGAAATTGTTTTTTAGACGATTTGAAATCCTTGACTTTACTGACTTTTACTGTGCGATAGCATTAGGTACGGGTCCCAAAATCACAAGTCTACAGCACCTTAATTAGACAACGGTGACCTTTAAATGCATCCCTGAAATACAAGTATTGTTACACTGTTCTGTTGATAGAAAAAACGGGCCTTTATCTTGTTTCAAAACAACATTCTTATTAAATTTATAAAATATGTGCTTTTTTGGGTTTGCTCGTCGTATCATCGAACTTATCTCTCTCTGTCTTTAGAAAAGGTTGAGGTCAAATATAGAATTAAAAAAAAAACAGTCCAGTAGTGAAAAATAAATTTTATTCAGTCAGCGAGGTGGTAACGGATCTACCCGGGGAGTGCCGGACGTACATTTAAGTATCGCCTCGTAGAGGCTATTTTAATGCACCCCAATGCCTTTTAAATTAAAGTATGGATTTAAAGCCCTGCCAGCTATTGGTACCGTTTTATTTTTAACTGTTGTACAAATTGTGCATATTAAATGTTATATTCGGTTACTCGGGGTCCAAAGTTTCTAAATTGAGCATATATTAAATAGGATGAAAGAAAAAAGTCCAGCAGAGTGCAGTAAGAGCAGTGTCGTCAGTTTTTGGCTTCGTTCCCACGTCGTTGTTGCATGACTGTGGTACATGCCTACTGCACATGGGTAAATATCACTCAGATTTTTCTCAAACCTTTGTAACCGGTAAGGCTTGCACTTTTTACGTCATCCACTTCGTGAATGTACCATTCTATTTGATCCAGTTTGTTGCATATTAAAGTACAGCACGTCAGTATGAAAATAAAATAAAAACAAACTGTGTGAAATGAACCGCACCTCGGCTGCGTGGTTTATTGGAATGGTTGAGAGATAATACATAATGATATAGCATTATGTTCACTCTACTTATACTTAAATTTGCGTTATAAATCCTCATTTATATTATATATGAGGTTATAAAGTGAGGCGATATGTGTTTGAGTTTTCGTTTACACAACCACATAAAGAAATGAGGTAAGGGTTGGATTTGGACATTTTAATTTCTGGCTATGTTATTCTTAGTTTTCATTTATTTAAAAAACGGCTATAAAATAAAATGACATGGAATAATTAATAATTTCTTGTTAACTATTATGTGTAACAATTCATAGAATGTGATAGTTTACTTAAAAAATACATAGATGCATTATTTATGTTTTACGTGTTGTAGGTTGCGTATTTTCTATATATTTTTCAATACAGTTCCTTGAAAACTTTCTCTTACAGCACTACGATTAAGTTCGACATGGAATGTATTTCACACACGTGGTTTTTTGTCATTTAGCACAAGAGCTTTCATTTTTTCTGTCTCATCACGGATAACAATAAACAACTGCTCAAATCCCTAAGGCTGGCAGTATTTTTTCTAGGCGCTTGTTTTTAAGGCCTTGTTCAAAAATGTAGTTGTACTATATGTTGATAAAACAATAAATGAACGAATATTCTACTCTATCAAATAAACCCTATCACCAAAAATATTATTTCGAAGAAACCAAATGGCATAACTCACTTTTGCGCAGGTGAAGGTCACCGTTAACCTGTCAGTACTTCCCTATTATTAGATACATCGTGTAGTATATTTTAATGTAGCAAATTTTAACAATGTAAAATAATTTCCTGTGGATTTATTCAAAGGATTTTTTAAAGGTAGACTGAGAACGTCTTGAGGTATTCATAGTTTAATTTATTGTCGTATTATCTTAACCAATTTGAATATTTGAGCTCTAAATTTAAAAAAAAATGTATTTGTTATTTTTAACATTAGGCTGTTTAGCGAGCCCTGTAAACTCTCCGTCCGCATTCCACCCCATCGTGCTGATCGACGAGGTGGGCAAGCTCTTTGAAAGTGTAATTGCAAATCGCCGACCTTCCTAGTGGCGTGTGGTACGTTGGCGAAACGCTTGTCTTGGTACAGGGGGCGTCGCACTAGGCGGCGGTCGAACATGACACGCGGGTTGCGATAGTAGTGGACAGGATCCGGCTACTTGGTCACGAGGTGGCATTGCACAAATCCAAGGCCATGGTTTCTCATGGCCGCGGAAATACGCCACCATCGGGATTCCAGCTGACGGTAAGAGAGTTTCGGACCAGCGTCGGGTCGACGATGAAGTACCTGGGAATCGTCTTCGACAGCCGGTGGAATTTCGTAGAGCATTTGCCACAATTGGCCCTCAAACTTGAGCGGACCGGGGCTGCTTTCAAGCGACTCCTGCTCAATCTGAGGGGGCGAAATGCCTCCTGCCGTAGGCTCTATGCCGGAGTCGTGCGGTCCATGGCCCTTTACGGGGCCCCGGTATGGGCGCATTTTGAACGCGCCCCAAAAGGTGGTAACTATAAGGCTGAACCGGAGCTACCGCACGATCTCAAGCGAGGCGGCGAGCCTCCTTACCGGACTGCCACCGTGGAATTTCCCCCTCTTCATTCCTACTCATTTTAGACCTCCGGTGTGATCTCATGCTGGCATGAAGAAAGCGACTGTCGCAACCCCGTGCAGGGCACCTCAAAATAGTGGCGGTAAGCCTCCTCTGTAAGGAGTGACTGGAGAGGCGCCATGGCGTCCTCACCAACTACCTGACGCAGGTCCTCCCCGGACTCAAGTTTCAGGAGGTTCGTCGGGCACCGCGAGACGACTCCCGGCCACCGTAGATACGGGCCTGTGGAAGGTGAGCAATGGGTAGCTCACAGGGTCACCGCCTGCCGGAGTTGCGGGTTGTTCGAAAGAGATACCGCGGCCCCGGAATATAAAGGGCAATAAAAGGAACATGGGTGGGTTTTAGTCAGTACAAGTCTGACACTTCGCCCAGAGCGAGGGAAGTTATTTGATGATTTCCCATCAACAAAAAAACGCTATTTAGTGATGTCTTTGTTTCTCTTTCAGTATGTGAAGACAAATCACGGGGAAAAATCAAATTAAACCATAATTTCATATTGATTAATGACAAAGTACTTTCCGTTCAGTTATTTAATTTCTCCGAAGTGTATTGAAAAACGTCGTTTAATTCAAGTGGGAATTCGTCACTACTGCTCTATACCACCCTCGCCTAACGGCTCGTGTTCTAATTCCGCTTCCAACGCAATGATTAACTTTCCTAACTTGAATCAAAATGTACTATTTTTAAATGAAGTTAATTACTTCGTAAATATATTTTCGGTAAAGCTCCACATTTCGTTTATTATAACCATCCTACAGGAAAAGTCGCAGTCTATTTTTAACTTTTAACTACAAGGCTTTTAGTTAAATCGAGTGGAGAAAATTATGAAATTTTGATTTCACTTTGATGTTGTCCAGAATATTAAATAATAAACGTGTTGTAATCAGTGTTACAACTCGTGACTCTTAACATTTCTTAATGAAAATTGATTTTCAACTTTAGTCAAACAGTTTTTCCTATGTTGAATGATCTATATAAAAGTTACTTGGTTTACAAAACACCAGCCACGGAATCTAGATTTGAGACTAGAAAATATTAATGGCGAAATATGGGTCTACTAATGGCTGTATATCTGCTTAATAATATTAATAATAATTTATTTATGTGTTAGTACATACCTACATAAATAAAAAACAATTAGAATATGAGTCATTTTATACAGAAGATTCTGCAAGTTCCTCAAGCGGTCATCCTCTCCACAAAATGCCTCAAAAAAGGGTAAAACACACTCTCGGTAACTGTTTCTAGAATGCTGTTGGTACTGGCCCAGGTTTTACTTAACGCTTCAGGGATAACGAGCGCAGGGCAATGTTATATTTTTTATATAATCGATTTAAAAATATTAGTGATCAGTTTTGGCCAACCTCAACGATGAAAATACAGTAAGATATATGTACTTAAGTTTCAGTTTAAGGACCCCTGCTTTTAGTGTTTATTTTGGTATAATTAAAATATTTTTCGAGCAAGTTATTTTCTACATAAAGTTAAACTTATGTCAAATATATAATTATATAAGAAATAACTTGACAATTACAATCCGTATATATGCCATATTACCTCTCGCACATTAAGTAGTAATAATTATATTAACCACTATTAATGTTCCCCGTTAATTACTCCTTTAGTTCATTTGATCCCAGAATGTTGCTTTGACACCTGCACCTACGACGAGTACCTACATTCCTTAATATGAAGATATGGTATATGTAAGGTAGGGAACTAATTAGGTTACAACTAATAATATTGATGTTTCAGGTTTGCATAATAGGCCACAATTATGTAAGTATAATTTTCTTAGAAATACAATGAGGTAACAGAGATCACAATCACTCGCACATTTAACGTTTGCCAGTGATGATGATTACACGGGCGAGCGATCAAAAAACTGAGCTTCCTTTCTTTTAAGTAAAGCAAATTCTGGCAAAACGCCGAGAAAACGCGACGATGAAGACTATATAAAAATATACAGCTTATAAAAAGTTCGTACATAATGTAAAGCCTGACACAGTACTTGAATATTTTATTATTTTAGGACACATTAAACTTGAGGCCCTTTTTAACCTCGTTTTCATTCAAAAACTCATTTATTAAGTTTAGTGAGGAGAAAAAAATATTAAACTTTCAGAGTAGACGGCTTGTTTGTTGTTGGGAGCGGGCGGGGCATCATGCTGATATTGCAATCCCCTTCGGGACCCAAACAGCGTCAGTATTGCATATTAACTTTATGTAAAGCTCACTAACCGTGTATTTAACACGTCAAGGGTAGAAATTCAATTACACGAGGTTGATATGACACTTTTAATAAAATTCTTACGCAATATTTGCTGAGTGACTGACGCTATATTGAGTGACTACTCTTTGCTCTTAGAACCTGTTTTTATTTTGATAGAGAACTAGCTTCTACCCGCAACTTCATATACGTTAAGTTCGCGATTTATAATATTTTTTAGTGAGGAGGTTCTTAATTCCATTATTTGCATTCGTTACCGTCGTTGACTTCTCCAATATTATTACTCCTTGCATGTCATAACAGTTGTCAAACAGTTACGGCAGTTGGCCATAATGCTTTTCTGTGTACATAAATAAATAGGTTGCATGGCCTTCCACAAGTTGAAATCTATCTTCTTGCCAAATTTTATTAGGTTTCGATTAGCTGTTTAGTCGAGAAAATGTCAAAGTGTTGTTTGTATATTTGTTTCTTGGTTACACACACACACGTCAAACAGAAAATATATGATGTATGTTACTACTAATATACATCATATATTTTCTGTTTGACGTGTGTCTGTATATGCTGTTATAAGGGGTATCAGATGAGGGGCCTGCCAGGGCCACCACCGGGTTGCGGGTTGTTCGAAAGAGATATCGCGGCCCCGGAACGTAAACGGCAATAGAAGGAACATGGGTGGGTTTTCGTCATTACAAGTCTGACACTCACCCTCGCGCCGGCTAGAACGGGGGAAGTTATGTGATGATTTCCCACCCCCCAAAAAAAGGGGTATCAGAGATCCAAAATTTATACGCTAAGCTTGTGCTTATGGCCCCGCAATTTAAGCACACATGTTTTGGTAAGTAGATTTAATATGTTTTTGTCATTACCTGGTACGAAAATAAACTAAGTATAGGTAATTCTTATTATAAAATTAAATATATTAAAATACATCAGTTTTAAACCCTCTTAACCTCTATATGTCACTTTAAGGTAATAAGTACATAAATATATGTGAGTGTAATTTGTATTTGTATAGTAAATTCACGCCTGTCTCTTGGTGGGTGAATTCACAGAATACCTAATGTTCCCGGTAGATTCCCCAAGCTACGATGTTGGCAAACCTCTTTCGACCACCAAATTAAAAGTGCTATATAACAGGTACGTAGCTATGTAGGTAACCACAGAACGTATTACGTATTATACAGTTAGTGGGAACTGCCACACAGTGTAACCTCTACCTTCTTTACAGTAAGTACTTGTTTGTACTTCTTTCATATTTGTGTAACGACTGTTAATTAATACAGGGACAAAAATATAACCCTCATCATAAATATCATGAAACATTCTGACTCAAGGTATAATTGGACCACATTTACCGATGCTTTTCTCTTTTGTTCTTTCTTTTTTGTTGATTCCCTTTATTTAGCCATAGCTGACATTCAAAGAGCAGTCAATTTATATTCGTCGAAACGTAAAAATATTCCGCAGTAAAGTGTAAAATAAATAAATATCAGACAAATAAGTAGAAATGCGCTTCGTGGTTGAATCACTAAACCTCGCAATCAGTCTACGAATTAAAGAGAGAAGTAAATCGAAGAAAATTCGAACTGAGTGTGGAATTTTACCGGAAGGCTACCGGAAGCGGTTGCCGCAATCGAGGGGAAAAGTAGCTCGCTCCGGGACGCTTTGACCGGTCATTCGTACTACAGCCTTTCAGAGATTTTCTGTTTAAAAAGTTTTTTCAATCGTAAACATTTCTTGTATTACGCTACGCCAAGTTGTCAGATGTTGTTTGGTTAAAATGCCAATTCCTGCTGATTCTTTTGTGAGAAACATTTTCATTAATATTAGAATATTCAATTCCGCGTTCTAAAGGCTTTAACTGGAAGGCTGTTGATGAAAGCACACAATCTGGGGGCATTATCAGAACCAGATCCTCTAATAACAGATCAAGGTTCGGATATCCGGGATAGAGATGTTGACGGATTTGACGGCAGAAGGCGCTGGCTCGTGCGGATTCCAATCTAGCGTCAAACGGGACGAGACGCGGGCATGCCGGGTCCACACCCCACCCCCCTCCAGCCCCGCGCCCGCGCGCCACCTGCCCCACCCACCGGCTCGGCGGTTCATTATGCAGCCGCCCACGCCGCGCGCCAATCACATAGCATCGCAGCGATATTGCCGTCTCGCTAGGGATTTCAACGATGTTTGTCGATTACTTGGAATACGGTTGTTTAGTTCCTTAGTTCGCATGCATAACAGATTCTTGGGTTACGTGTACAAATATTGTCTAACAATTTAAAGCCTTGTTAAAGACAAGTAACTTTGTAAGATTGAGCTTTATTTAAGCTTCTAGAATATCTGTTAAATTAATTCGTGTACTAAGTAGTTCATAGTTTTATCTCTTTTGGCCGATGACAAAAGTAATAAAAGAATCTTCGCCTTTGAATGTCGCTCTTGGTATGGCCCCATCACCCTGGTAACGCGAACAAGCTGCGTAGCATTGCGCACATGTAGGTGCCGTAGCAGCATTGTATAACTAAATCCGGTAGTCACTGCCGGCGTAGTGGTGGCGTTGGAGCAGCGTAACACTAAACTGGGTCGGTTAAAGCCGTCCGACTTTTTTTTTGCGTCGTTTACCCGGGAATCAGTCCTAGAAGTCTCGTAACGCCGGTGCTGCCGCAAATTCGCAGTGTAGATTTGGTTTACTTTTTCAGATGTGTAATAACAAATCTCTTGCACTGAGCGGAGTGGGGGGGAGTGTCAGACTAATTCTGACTAAAACTTATCCATGTTCCTTCGTTTGCCTATTGTGTTATTTGTTTTGGTATCTCTTTCGCACCAATCCGTAGCCGCGGAGATTACTGATACTTTCTTTTTTGTACGCGAATTCATCAAATTACTTCTCCCGCTTGGGTGGAGCGGAAGGGAGTGTTGGACTTGTACTGACTAAAACACATCAATGTTCCTTCTTGTGCACTTTGTGTTCCGGAGCCGTGAAATAAAAAAAAAACTTATGACCGGATTGTATCAAAAACATTTGTGCTTTTACGAGGAGCAACTGTCTACCGTACGGTGGAGTTATTTAAGATGCAATAGCTGTCTTATTTATTATCTATGATTTTAGGGTAACCTGTTATATTATAAAAAAAACGTTGATTATTGTAATAATAATTTAGTATGTGTATACTACTAATTATGTTTATTTTGCAAATATAACTCTTCTTGTCTAAATAAGTCTACCATGCCTTGAAACTTAAAACACCGTATGTAGCTTTGACCAATATTAGTTGCACAATTGACGTAAAGCCACCCAAAAATACAATATGCTCATGTAGCATGTCTTAAATTTACTATTTGAATGTTCACATCCAACGTTGTTAGTTTTAAGAATCACTTAAAATGTGTAACTCATTTTCTATAGATATTAAAAATCTTATAGTACAAAATATATGCGCTCCCTCAGAATGTCAGGACGGTTGCCAGTCGGTTTACTTTAAAAAAGAAAGCTCGGGAACATATTTACTAGAAATTGGCGGATTCGTCTCAGAAATAAATTGTAGTTTTCTTGTTGAAGTCTCTTAACTTTATTTAATTTTATCATATATTTTTATTCTTATATTTTATAAATATTTTCTAGTATCCTTTTTGCTGTTATTGCGCCTACCTACTGTGTTTTGTCTCTACATCACCCTAGAGTAGACCGGTAGAAAGTACCCAAGGCATTAAGCCCGCCTTTTTACAGTTTTTACTTGTGCACAAAGTTTTAATAAATAAATATTACAAGTCGCATGTAATATATTTACTAATTGTCAAATCCGTACTAAAACAATTCTCGGCTATCGATACTTTCAAGAAAAGGCTCGCTACAACTAGTGCATCACTATCAATATTACCTGTTCCTAGAATAAAGAATAATCCGGGTTGGTCGTCATTGTATGTTGCACGGACGACAGAAAGCCTCATAGCTTGTATAACGTCTTTGGTATGGCCGAGTCAGCTGTACCTAAGTATTTTTTATTGTAGCAGACGGCACCGGTGAATATAAATGCACCGGCAAGACGGCCGCGGCCGTGTGCGAGCCGGCAGCGTATCTGATAAGTTATTTCCGTTACTGTGAGACGACAACTCACGCCGGATGCATGATTTTTATTTTAATTTAACTTGAACATTAAACTTAACTCGTTTATTTTTTGGTCCGTATAGGCTTGTTTGTAAAGGTGCTCATTGAGGAGGTTACGCTTACGATTTCTTTGAGATGCAAAGTCAAGTGATTGTTTTCTTGATGATAACTTTATGCTCTGATTCGGATAGGTAGGTTACACAGTTATGTTGGCCAGTCCAAATGATATTCTGCATTGTAACACATAACATTCTTAACGTCCATTACAACATAAAAGCACGAATAAATAAGATGAAGCCACACACAAAGCTAGAGAAACAGGAACCAGTCCGGAGTGTCATGTAGTTCGAGTAACAATTCCTCAATCTTTATTGTCACCTATTGGGGCCATTGGTAAGTCTGGCATTATTATAGAGTGGAGGTAGTGTGGCGGCGACGACACTCGCCTGCAAGTGGGAGTTCACATTCACATCGCGCCCTAGGGTTGACTCATGAAATATAATTGAATTGATTTCTTTTTTTGGATTTAGTTAATCTGTAAAATTACGAATACACGAGACAGTTATCAATGTATTATGAATTTAAAAATGTTGTCGAAACTTCTCAGAAAAAAGGATTTAATATAACTAGGTCAGCTTTCTCAAACGCTAATATATTTCTCGAGGTCAAAAGTCTAGGTGCACAATATGCCGCCGGGTATATGTAACTGTACGATATATACGTCACAAGAAACATTTTCCCTTGGTAACATTGTTTAGGTGGAGCATTTTATCCTGCGGCACGGCACGTTGCCCGTCAAACTGCGGAACATTGCTCGATAGTAACACGTGGTTTGAATTCCAAATGTGCCCGCTACAATAAGCCTGATAACGGCAGGTCAGGATGATAATTACTGCTCTAGAACAAACCCTTGGCGGTCGCTGTTAAAACGTTTGGTTAAAGCATGCCATCCCCAACTGGTGGGGAACCGAGGGCGGGCAACGAGCAGCCCTAACCGCAGCAGACATTCCTACACAATTTCCCTTTTAACTCGGACTCTGCGGCCAGTATTTATCAATGGAATGATCTCACGGCCCGGCCTCACACGAGTAGTTTATTTATTTAGCATATTCATTCGACAGGTACCCGTAACCCCTCAGGCGTCCTGTTACTTTATTTGTACCATTATTTAGGAATTAGACCTTTTTTTGATACAATTTATTAGTGGATGCCGTTGTTAAGGAAATCCAGTTTTGACATTTTATTTGGATAGATTAAGAACGTGATCCCAAATATTGATAAATATTCTTTGCCATTTTATTGATCTACAAACTTTAATATGGCAACTTTCGCGAAATACGATTATGTCTTTTATTCTTATCGGTTAAGGACACGCTCAAGTTTCGGGAGTATCGAAACTGTTTAACAGATCCAAAAAATTGGCCTGATGTAAATCATATTAATGGAAATGTTAATAAATGAACCTAAATTTTATAAATGAAGTGTGTGGCGTGTGATTATTGGGGGAGATGGATGTCGATCAGTGAAAGTCTTTCAGCAGAAATGAAGATAAAAATGAATAAAATTATGTCACAATTGAAATGCTTCGTCATAATAATTAAGTATACCTCCTTAGTTACGTAGGAAGCCAAATGTCTATTGCGACTAAATTTTGCCAGTCCAAAAATAACTAAGCTTACTCTAAAGGCATCAGACTCGTTACAAAATGATTTGTTCCTTTCAGTTTTAAAACTATCTTTTCGCCTTTGAAGTTTAATAATACAGCTTATTAATAACAGAAGCAACAGATTCAATAGCAAGAATTTAGGCAACAACGTTTGAGTAGAATATATGAACGTTGTATACTCCGAGTATTCCGACATAATGTTATTTTGGAGTTAACAAATAACAACATAGAGACATTCGGTACCGAACACCTTACGAATGAGCTCACAATTCAGTCAGTACCGTGTTCTATGGGCCTTATTGTGTGCGACACATCCTGTATTAACGTGCGGCGTGTTCGTGTGAGTCGTCCTTACACACTCCACGTGTTACCCACACAGCGGCATTGTGAGACATGTATTAACCTGTCGATTCAACCTTGTTCCTTTGTCGCCGTGGTTTATCGCTATGCAAACGAGCTTTTGTGGCGATATCACTGAGTCATAGCATTCGTAAATACGATTTATGTTAAAAACGTACAACAGCCTACATCCACCGGCACTGATGTGCCGGAAATGACTTTGTTTAGTTTAGATAGAGGTGTTTATGTAGAGATTATGAAAACGTTTTTAACAAAGTCTACCTAATTCTTTTCTTTTCAACACAAGTTTTTGTTTTATGAGTTACCTACAAATTTTGAAAATATTAGTACGGCACAAAAATAACATTTAATTTAAAACATACTTAGGTTTTTTTTTTAAATGGTACCCTGCAATGCATCCGCGTTGATGTTAAGTTCTTCACATAAAAGTGAAATAATATTTCTTTGAACACTTATCCTCCTTATCCTTAATCCAAATTCAATTAATTAAAAACTGTTCACATTCATGACTAAAAATGAACAATGATAGAGCTTTGTTTTACAAAAAATACTTTGAATTGCACTTTCCCATTACCTAGTAAAAGTGTAACTGGAATTCGCAGCATTTCATAGCAGTAAGCCAATTTAAATAACTTCAAGTTTAATCCGTGGCCATCGAAATGAAGCTGTAATCTGAGCACCTGTATGTCGCTGATGGTTGTGCTATCATGTCGAGGTATCATTTACTCTGTGAAACTTGTGCCTCAAGCCAATTTGCGAGAGAGCTAGTAGTCCGCCCGTACCCGTCTAAACTTGCTGACTCTTAACGATTGCGAATTATGACTTAATTTGATTGAATTATTGCTCAAACAAGAGTTTCGGAAGTTGATTTTACGCAGATTTAACCTGAAGTACCTGGCTGTTCATAATCTGATTAAACTTGTTAGTCAGTATTATAGAATTAAACTGCTATTTATTTGTATCGCATTTATATTCTAGAATAGCTTTACAAATAAGATGTTAGTTGGTTTGCAGAAAAGCTAACATTTACTACGTTTAAGTTTTCTAACCGAAGCTTGTTCGTGGCGAATTCCTTATATTCCCAGACCGTGTAAAAACAAACTTTACGTATGCTGTTGTTACATTTACTTTTTTTCATTTAAAGTTTAACGTAAGTCTTTTATTCACAGAAAAAAGAAATTGTGCAGATTAGATAATATGCAATATTCTTGTTTAGTTTAGCTAAGGTGTAGTTGGGAAGTCTAGTAAGTACGAAAAAAGCTTTCGTCATATTCGTCACCTATAAAACTAGAACGCAGGAAGGCAATGTTACATATAAAATACATTTTTTATAACTTGGTATAAAAAGGCTATTATAGTATAGAGTGGGAATGCTACACATTTCCCGCACATTGTTTGTTGGCGGTGAGCCGGGACTCCGGACTCCGGCCTGCCGACACCGGGAGCAGACCCGGGACAGTTGCGGCCCGCTTGGAAGTTCACTTACGTGAAATTTGTGAACTATCCGACTCTGACCACGCGTGAAGTATTTGTTAAATATGCACTATGTGTCTAGCGACCTCTAGTGGGTTACAAAGTGCACTATGTTTGCGATCTCGTGCGTCGTCATGCTTCAACTTGTTGTTTTTGTATGGTACGGGATGTAAAAATATTAGAGACTCTCTGGTAGCTCGATGATTCTAATTTTATTACCCGATTACGGCGAAGCTTAAAGGAGGGCTATGCTTTTGACCGGTATGTATGTCCATCTGTTCCCTTATAACTCCTGAATTGCTTGTCATCATTTGATAATTGAGGTATTGATAGAAGCGTCTTGACCGTCCGCTGGTTTTAAGTGGATGTGACAATACATATAAATTAATATAAGAAATTCTAAATAAACACACAAGCACTTAGTTCACCCTTCCAATGGCCCAAGGGTTGGCATTTTCTATGGCCAAAGGTTAAGCATCGCCATACAATGTGGCCAGTATCTTGGGTACATTACTAGATAGATAGATAAATAGAATATTCTTTATCATATACACCATACAAGTAACAAGAATAACACTAGACAACTTTTAAACCACCAGCTGTATGTACCAGCTGACAATTTGAGAACGAATTTATATTGCTTTTATGGTTTTTTTGTTATTTTAATTACCTTCGTTTATTTAATTGTTATGAATGATCTATAAGTTTAGTTAACTCTTATAATAATAACAAGATTGAAACACGAAACTATGTCATCTGTAGTTTGTATTAATGAACTATTTAATATTTAGAATGGTTTAACTAATAAATGTTTTTAGAAATATATAACAAAGGATAGCCGTGGCTTGGGATTGTAGGTTGTTCAAATAATATACCGCGGCCTCGGAACATAAAGGGCAAAATAAGGTACATGTGTGGGTTTTAGTCAGTCACTTGCTCTAAGAAAACAATACATTCTAGGAAAAAGTGGCATACAACTGCGGCTATGTGAACAACACTATGAATATGTTTTGATATTTTAAAAGCGAAAGTGATTTTGTTTGTTACGTCTTCACGCCTAAATATAAACTGATTTTGTTGAATTTGGAACAGAGACAGTTGGGACCCTGGAGACGACTATTTAAAAAAAAAGATTGAAATATGAGGGAGAAAGAGGGAACAAATAGAGAAAATTAAGCATCAGCGCAAATGCAAAAATTATAGGTAGCAGGTACCTGAAAATCAGAAAAGGGGAACTGTGTTACCCCGAATATAACGCGAGCGAAGCCGCGGGCAAAAGCTGGTCTAAATATAAAATAGTTCGTTCATGACAATTTCAGATGAAAAAACGAAACCCACCAACTAATAACAGTTTGAGCTTTTAAGTCTAAGTTATTACACCTGGCATCAGGCACTAGTACAGGAGGCTAGGAACTTCATATTTACATTAAGTGTGTCAGACTAATTAGCTAAAGTAACCATAACTACAAACTTCTACACAATACAATGTAAACACTGCATTAGCCCTCACACTAGCTAGTTAGCAATGTAAATTAAATAATTATGTTGTACTATGAAGAATCCTTGAAAAGCAAGCAGGTACTAATTCTTGTAAATTATACAGTGTTCGTTGAAATGATTCCTTTGCAAATTTTAAATTCCTTAGAATAACATTCAACAAAAAGCAGGAAGCGAATGTGGGATTATAAATACGTGAGGTGATGTGAAGGATGTTGGTTTTGTCCCCCTGTCCGCCGCCGCCCGCGCCGCCCGCGCCTGCTGCCTGCTGCGCGCTGCTTTTGTTCACAATGAGAATGGCAAACAGTCGTGACGTATTTGGTGACTGCAGAGCATAGAAACGTTCCGCTATCGAGCCCTTCCTTTCACGTCGACATTTTATAAATATGTCATTTTAAGTACGGTACATATCTTGTTTCGCCACGTTTGAAGCTGCTTATTGGAAATCGGTGTCAATGAAAGGTTTCTTCAGACTTTTTACAGTAAATACAAGTTTTATTACCAATACAATGTTATTACTGGACTATAATTTCGATTCGGTCTCGATGGAAAGTTTAAGGAATTTATTAAGTGTGACAGTAAAATGCATATTATACTCGAGCATAATCAGATAGAAAAAGGTGAGGGGATGACCCAACCGACCAATTTAATGGGATAGGAATGGGTGAATTGGGTACAAAAGGAGCTGGGTAATTGGGGGTGAGAGATTGGAGCTGGGTGCTTAATAGCGATGCGCAGAGAACTACGTAGAGAAACAGAATAGGTACGCTACTAAATTATATCTATGTATATATATAACTAGCTGGAAAGTCATTATGAGCTACTTCGTTTATCTGGAAAATGAACACTAATACTAAATGGTGCAACGACGTTTAGCGAACTTGCATATTATTTAAAAATCACAAATTTTTCCTCGCGGGCCAAAAACATTTTGCCATTTAAGATTTCTTGTTTTGTATGCAACGTAACAGCGAGACCGACCTTTTCATATACCCAATATTATAAACGTCCATATGTAGGCTACTTGCCTTCGTATAAGTTACACTATAACATTCCCCAGAGGTCCAAGATTTCCGAGAAATAAACGCATTGTTGACCTTTTCCCTATCGATATATATATAAGTATATCGCAGTAAAAGCTGACTAAGGTCTGATAAATCAGATTCCGGGTCGGGATGTTCGAGTGAAATTAAAACAAAGAGTTATTTCAACCGCCATTCGAATCGAAAACGGGAAAAATGAAATAAAAATAAGGCGTAAAACGGTTGTCAAATCTGTCACTGACAGGCATCTCATTCAATTATCGTAACAACAACAGTGCGCAATTTTCATTTTTTGCGTTGCTGGTTTTAGCAGGAAATGTTTCTATGTTATTGTGGTCTAAAAGCTTTAACATTTCTTGAATTTCTATTACGTGTATATTCGCAATACCAATCGGTAAAAATAGCCAATTAGTTTGTAAACTAATTTTAATTGAAGGAGCTCCCAATATAAATATAATGTATTAATAGATGGTCATTGTTGTGAGTAGCATCAAACTCAAGTGCTGTTGTATAGAAGTAAAAGAGCCGTTCTCAAATCGATTTCAAGGCTTAAATATTAAATTACGAACAATAAACTTATCTTGATGTTACGATTTCATGTTCTGACGAGCAAAGTGAAAAGAAATAAGAGTTCTTATTTCTTTGCTTTGACTAGATAAATTGTACGTAAAGAGATATATTTTTCTACGTCTTCATACGCAGTACGTGACTACAGGCCACATAATATATATAATACGTACTCAAAGGTTCAAAGGCCTTCAGTAGGTATTATAGCATAGTAAATAATACTAACCCGAAACCCAACAGGCACAGACAACATAAAGCTGCGCCGACTTTTAATAGTATAAGGTAATAAAGCCTTTTTTATTTACACTACCGAGCCGCTTGGGAGCTAATAATGCTTCTGGGGCGGAACAGTATTGAATATTGGAATAAAAGGCTAAATAGCTACCTCGTCACTGTTTCTGACTGGTTTATGGTGGGAGGAAAGAAAAAAATGTTGTGAACTTAGACTTGTCATGTTTTATTTTCTTTTGTGGGCTTCTTTTCGTTTGCCTTACCTTTGCGAAACTTGGCTGAGCCCATTAAGAAAAATAAAATATACCGTTTTTACATACCTACGATACTTTGACAACATAATGAGGTATATTTCCCAACACACTACGCTAAGTCATCATCATTTATTGTTTACCTACACAAATTTTTAAATACCTATAATTAACAGAGTGGTACACATTTAAAACATAAAATGAGAAAGTAAAACGACCTGATGCGATGATAAAAAAGGTAGTCCGTTGTTATTTTTGTCCATTACCTTCTTGAGCGTTACTATTACACCGTTTTTCAAACGGTCTCATATGAATTCATGAAGGCTGATGTCCAACAAAGCCTTACAGTGAGGCGTCACCATAATGTTGTTATGTAACGATAATACACTCCACAAGGTAGGCGGTGTTACAAATTAAAAATACCTCCGAGATTGCGTTACGCACGCACAATCCCTGAAAAGGTCTACTTCAATGTTTCGACGTAGCGTAGGAGCCAGGTACGCGTATTTTGTCCAGAAATGGTTTAAGTCCATAAGGCTTGTAAATGATTAATGTAATCCACACTATTCTTAAAAGTCTTGCACTGATTTCTGTAGTTGAGAAGTTTCGCAGTCTGATAATTTTCTTAACTTAGGTCGATCACAGGCGAGCGGCTTCTATGATACTCGTACACAAGCTGTTCCACGTCCCGGACGGAGCCTTAAGTAATTTACACACTTCATTAGCGTAGTTTAGCCAAAATCTTAACAACACCTTGCGGCTTCTCGATTGTAAAATGCTACTCGGCCGCTATTGTTAATAATCTGTCAGTCAGTGTATGTTGTCAAATACAATGCAAAAATTCGGCATAAATTTCAGCGTGCGAGGCCCAACTTCGCCCATGCTTTTTAATTTACCGAGTGCAGCCATTACCGACCTTATCACCCCCAGATCTGAAATAGGGTGCTCTAAAATTGCCTTCTTATTCAGATTATCCTCAGCATGCGCCGATGTCGAAATTTAGAATGTTATGCGTCGAATGGCAGTTATTGAGCCTTAATGGCTCTGGGACGGTCTCTCTAGCGTTATTTGTTCGAGTTCGTGTCGTTAAAAACAATGAAATGAACTTTGTTACGTCATTACTGAAATGAAATAGGAATATCAGTACAAATGAACATCTATTTGAACATCCTTGTGAAGACAAAATAACAAACGCGTTGAATGAAGATTATTTAAAACAAAAACTGTCACTTTCTGTTATGAAATTAAATCAATAACCAATATTAATATTAAGTACTAACATCAATTAAGTACACACAACTTAAGTAACTACATAACTTAAGTACTAACATAGGCTAAGAATTTTGTAACTAACACACTGGACCCCTGTTGTCTTAATAATAAATAAATATCCAATAATACCTAATATTGGTAGGAAATTAATAGACAATATTTTTCAACAACACCAATGCATTACACATAGTTACCTACTTGGAGTTGTTATAAAAGTAACAACAGGATCTAATAAGCGCGCTGAAAAAGGAAAACTTATCAGAAGGCAGATTAATAATTTCTACGAAAAGGTACCTACCTAAAAAGAATTGTCCTTGTTTCCGGAAAAAGCAAAATTACAAGGTTGGGTTGAAAGAACCTCCCCGGGCGCCCGGGGAGCTCTTCATTATGTATTGTAGTGAATCAAACATTTTAAAGATCTTTAAACTTAAATCGATTCAAGTCGGATCTGTCTCGATATTATGGGATGGAATATTTTACTTTTAACCTTTTTGTTTTTCAATAATTGGCGACTTTATTTGTATAACGATTGTTTCATTATTATATAATCAAATGGTTAACGATACCTATATACGCACAAAAAAATAAAAGTCACATTAAGCTGTTGGTTAATCCGTATTTCAGATATCGGGACAGATCTGAGTTAGACAGGAAGCGTTGAAGCGATAATACCCTGCAGGCGTGCGGTTTAACCCTGTTTTTAGTCCAGTAACCAAGCGATCCAGGTTATAGCGGTTGGAAATGAGAAATACATAGAATCTGCTTTAATTGGAGCATACTGAAATTGCTGGCCTGTATCGTTATCCCCAAAAATAGACCGTTTGTATTGCCGATTGCAGATTTCGGCAATGCCATGTCACCGGTCCCTTGAAAACACTCTAAAGGCAATTTTGGCTGAAGGCTCTTTTTTAGGGTTCCGTAGTCAACTAGGAACCCTTATAGTTTCGCCATGTCTGTCTGTCCGTCCGTCCGTCCGTCCGTCCGTCCTCGCTTAATCTCTGTGACCGTTAGCACTAGAAAGCTGAAATTAGGTACCAATATGTATATCAATTACACCGACAAAGTGGTAAAATAAAAATTGGAAAAAAAATGTTTTATTAGGGTAGCCACTTTATGTGTAAAGTGGGAAGTGTTTTTTTTTTAATTTCAACCCTAACGCTAACCCTAAATATTGTTGGAAAGGTATTTAAAAATGAATAGGGGTTTACTAAAATCATTTTTTGATAATGTCGATAATTTCGGAAATAATCGCTCCAAAAGTAAAAAACAATATGTGTCCCCCCTCTAACTTTTGAACCATAAGTTTAGAAAATATGAAAAAAATCTGAAAAGTAGAACTTTATAAGGTCTTTCTAGGAAAATTATTTTGAACTTGATTGACACAACGCTTTTTGTACAAAAAGAAAAAAAGTTGTACAAAATAATTTCTGGACTAAGTTTGTAGTATAATCGCAAGCATTTTTTTTTAACTTCGTTTACATATTTTATTATCCTGAACGTATCTTTTTTCAAATAAAAAAAGAATTATTGAAATCGGTTCTCGCAATCCAAAATTACCACCGAAAACTTCTTGCACGTCTTTGTATTAATTAGTAACCCAATTCCCCGGGAGATGGCGCTGTAGGTACTTATTACATTGGATCGGGTATTACCGAATTGTTCGGTTGGTCTCTCCTTGGCATTGGCGGTATCTTATAACTACATAAAATTCATTTATTTAACACCATCAAAATGTTAAGGTAAAAACCAGTTCATAAATGGTTCGATAGATGGCGTTGTGTAATGACGTCAGTTTTTGAAAAGTCGATGTTAATATTTTCCATGCTTTCATGACCTACCGTGGTAAAGTAAGTTGCACTTAAATATATTCGTAATTTTATTTATGAGTGATTGAGTGCATAATATAATTAGTCGTCGAGGTTTGAGCGCTCCCCTTTGTGTTCGCGCTATAAACCGTTACAAGTCGGAGCGCTTGCCGCGGAGCGTGCAATGTTACACGCTCCTCCACCTTTAAACTCATAAGTGGGAACACTTATTGTGACGGATGGGAAACTACGGAACCCTACACTGAGCGTGGCCCGACACGCTCTTGGCTGGTGTTTTTTACAAATATCATATCAAAATATTTGTAATGTATACTACAATACTTTCAAAAGTTATTATGTCTTGTGACCGCGACTGTAGCTTCAACATTTTGTTTCTTGACATTCAAAAGTGCCTAGTAATGGTCTAATTGAAATAAATGCTTTTGAGTTTTGTATAGATGGTACATGAATGTTAAATTTACATAATACAACAATAAGTATCCCCATACTCACCATTTCTGGTATACGAAAATGAGTATAATGTATAAACTTAAAAATTTGAATTAAACTTATTAATTCAAATGTATACGTTTTGTTTCACCTTCTTAATATCTTAAATAAAATTACATAAATACTTAACTGGCTATTATTGCATTAATAGCAACATACTTACATTTAGGTGTAATAATATGGTTTTTTTGTTTTAACTAAAATATTTCTGGATCGTGTAGAAAAATTTTTTAACTAACCAGGCCTACAATTTATTTCAAAATAAAGTAATCGGTAGGTTTAATTCATCGGGTTATTTGATACATAATTTAATTGACATGGGGTCACAATTTCTTGTATACAGATCTGTCTTTTTATTGACAAGGAAAAGTTATTGGCATTTTTTATTTTGTATTTGCCGGTGGGACTTATAGCAGTCGCGTCATTACTGATAGTTTGGTCTAAGCATGCTTCTCCTTTGTCTCTGCTATCGATTCATGTATAATATGCATTTTAAAATTGAAATGCTGGAATCTCAGATAGTCTTCATGTATTGTAGAGTGTTTAAGAATGTTAATATTAATATCTCCAACTAACATAACTTTTGTTTTGTTTTAGAACGTGATTTATTTAATATTGCCTCTATTTTTTTTTTCTAAAACTATAGCCTATTAGTATGGTTTTAAACAGTAAAAATTCGACACCACAGGTAATGTAATAAGGTTAATTATATTTTTGATGAGTAATTCTTATACATTACACAAACTCCGCCTCTCCTCTGCTTGGCCCTGGAGTAACAGCGAGGTAGTTATTAGGCATTAATAAAGGGAAATCTTTAATGTTAAGCCGGGTAAATAAGGTTAGTTTTGATATGTGTGAAGATACGTGGGAGCTCTACTTTAACAATTCAGTTTCGCCGGTAAGACTTTGTGTGTACTACTTATGAAACTACAACGAACAAATCTTGCAACTCTGTTTTGACCTATTTCTCCGAATATGTCATATTGATTTTAAACTTACTGAAGTGTCATGAGAATACAATTCTACAGCGATGAACTTTGAATACTTACAGTTGTCGAACGACATGAAGTGGGTCTTGTAGTGTAAGGCTAGCAGCGTTGTCTCGATAAATGATAATGCTGATTTAATGGCCAAGAAATTGTTCAGCCGCTTGTCGATGTCCCGAAATATTAGGTGGGCACTCGGATATTGTCGCCCGCCCTGAAATGAAGATGGGATGGCGCAAAAGTGTCGATAAATGAAGCATCCCCCACGAGAGGCCAACCTAGCTTCTAAGGCTAAATGGTCATACTATCTGGTCTCTTCCCATCGTTGCGTGCTAAGCCCAAGACCACGACGGATGATGTTTAATGCTGGTGTGCCGTGCTATGCCACGTGCATTCATACTTCACGAAAAGTTGGTGGCCGAGGCCGTCAACTGCTTGAACCTGTAAGGAGGCTCAAAACGCAGATCGCAACCATAATGTGGTTTCACCCATCATAGTGCTGTGTTGGGTGACGGCAGTGTTCAGGCACTACCGTCACAGAACTAGAGGCCCGACTCCCGAGCCAGAGGCACAGCCAGAAGGTGCCACGCTTATAGTGTTGGTAAATTAAATATTAAAATTAAATTTCTAATCGTATGAGTGAAATTCAATATTATTTCAAGTATTTATTGGAAATTATCCATACACTAAACTATTCGACCTCTGTATATTGTACAAACAACTGTAATTCAAAAACTCATTGATGAAAGATCTGTTGATATTTATGAAAACCCTGTTTCACACGTGAGTACCTACTGTTATAAAAAATAAACTGTGAACGCTGTAATCACACCAGGGGAAAATCGAGGTTTTTCCAAAACTATTCCCGACAAAACGTTTAAAAAAAAAATAAAGATTTAAATTGAACGCTGCTTGTCTGCTTGAACTTGTCTTGTGATATGCTCGATAAAGTAATAATTAAGTCAATCTATGCAGAAATAGAACAGTTTACCACAGGAATTATATCTGGCATTTGTGTAAATGTAATTGTCCTGACTGCGAACGTGCTACTGTATAATTTAAAAGCAAACTACACTCATGACTCTTGACATTTAAAACTGTGGGAGGCTGAACACTTGTCATATGTTTAATTATTTCATCCTTCACTTAAGAGCTCCGAAATTAGTGAAGTGAGTTTTCGCACACTGAAGTGTTGTCGGTCGCTGACCACCGGAACTAGCTCATAACCATTAAATTGGGACGCTCGTTTAACTGTTAATTATTGCCGACGGTTTGGTCATTAAGAGGCTCCAGAAAAAAGAAACGCACAGATGTGAATACAAGCGACATTTTAAATGCAATTAGGTATTTAGGTAGACTGCTAAAAGCCAGCAAATGTCAAACCAGTTCTGATTTTAATGAACGTGTTTTTTCGACTGCTTTGTTGAATTTTAATGTGTTTTTATCAGAGAATTGCTGAGTTCCGACACCTTTGCGCATTTAGTGAAATTAATTTGTAATAAAATATAAGTTTTTTTGATGTTTAAATACAAACTAATCAATTAAACTACAACAGTAAGAATAAAACAATGGATAAAACGGTTTTTATATCTAAAATCCTTTGTAAACCCTGACCCTATCGAAGTAGAGTAGTAACTCAGTAGTAGCACAAGCCCACTTGCCTTAATTGGTGGAGTTAGCGGGAATAGGAGAGCATCATGCATTGTTAGGAACGCCATACATAATGAACTGTAAGCGCGCTGTAATCTCTTTAAATCCTTTAGCGGCTCAACAAATTTATATCCTTTAGTGAAAAACAGTGTTTATTTTTTTTTAAGTTTGTTTAACTGGCGATGAATGCTAATGAATAAAAGCGAGTCTTTTAATTCTAATTAATATTAATGAATGGTATTGTGTAATTACGTAGATTAGAATTCTGATATGCGTGGTTTATTGAACAACTGTTTCAACTCTGCATGTCTTTAAGCAATAAGAAGCTGCAGGAAACTCTTCTTTTTCTGATGAGAAATTATCATCAAAAAAGTTCTCACGCCCTGGGTGGAGCGGAAGGGAGTGTCAAACTGTTACTAATACCAATCTAAGTTCCTTCTTTTGCCCTTTGTGTTCCGAGGTCATGGTACTCTCATGGCCTCTTTAGAACATCCACATTTCTTTGAGGCGCGGCTGGAAAACGTATGCGCCATCGACACAGCACAAATGACCCTTACGGTGTTTTTTTACATTTCTTCTTAGGAAATCCGGATTAAAAAGCAATCTTTTTCTTTTTATTAATAATTTTAGTTATTTTGTTGTGATTATTTGTTAAATAAACTCGAGCACGGATTACATTACATACACTACATTAGTTTGATAAAAAAATAGAAGCTCATCTCTAGCTTTCCAATTGATTTAATTATATTTTTAAATGTAATTAAATCAAATAATACACGTTAAGAACTTCATAGCGCTCCAGTTTTTTATCAAGATATTTTAGGACTCAGAATCATAAAAGCAAGTGAGTTCGCAACAAAAATAAAATAAAATGCTCACTTTGTATTCACTACGCCTTTTTACCACGCTGCTACAGGTGTTGTTGAATCTGTTATTAAATAGCTTTTTATAAAATTATGTTAAAATTGTAGAAACTGTTTGCACTTCCTCGGGTATAAACTAAGATTATCTGAAGGTTTTGACTACTTTGCAATAACGATGACAACTCACAAACGTATTGAATTGACAAAGGCCACTAAAAACCTTTGTCAATTCCGTGTGTAGAAATTAGTGCCGTTTTTAAAACGATTTTCATTTGTCTCGGACCTGGAAATTCAATGTAATACTTACATACTTATTGTTTATGCGAACGATACGGCAAGACTTACAAAACCATTTAAAACAATGTCCAATCCTGTACCATGTTTGCAGCTGTATTGCTAACCCGAATCTTCTCTAAAGGGAAAATGATTAATATCAAAATTTACCGTTTACATTATTTTCAGCTTCCGTTTACTTTCGTTTTACAGATGTTATCATAATAACTTTCCAAACTGTTTTGAGATCAGCCGACTGTTGAATGTTAAATTATTGTTTCAACTGTGCTACTGTTTCATCAATGAGAACGTTTTTCTTGGAACCAGCCTGATACAGCTGCAGGTTTCAGGATGAATATTGTCCATAAAATATACATTCACCAGGTATGGTATCAATGATCATTAAACATTTTTTGTTTATGTGTAGTAGACGTTAACGCAACCATTATTATGATTTCACAATTCATTCTTCTGTGGAGATTGTTTGACATGCGTTCGGATATGTTTATATTACAACGGAGTTGTATCTCGAGTGTTATCGTTGCAGCTCATAAGTGGGTTGTCGAATATAATAACGAGCTAATGTTGGCCAATATAATGCCCATTAAATACAGAATAATTAAATTACAGGTTTTTGGTAGAAGGTCTATTGTTTTATTTGAGCGTAGCTTGAGAAAAACCAAGTGTTTCATGAAATAAATGGATCTTTAATAAAAATACCTACATCAAACAGAGTTCTATTGTTATTCCACACTTACGTCATACAAGGCCAGTGAATGTAAGTGGATGAAAAAGGATATCCATTATAACGTATGACTCAAAACCAAGTGTTGTCCGAGTAACTACACAAAGAGCGATAAGCATTACTTCATATGGAGCGTACAAGTAGTTTTTTTCCACTTTTTTGCAGAGATTAAAATGTCGGCAATATTTTCATAGACATTAGTTTTTATGGTACGATACATAAGATTAAAGAAATATTGTTTATTTATGCTGAAATAAACGTTATTTGTGGTTATGAAGTTTCAACAAACTCTAAATGTAATGTTGGGGTAAGTATATACATGTATATAGGGGTGTTCGAGTATGTTTTAGGTAACGTTTTTGTAAAAAGTATTATCTTCTGAAATAGATAATCAAATATAAGAATAGTTCTTCGTAGCTACTTACTTGTCTTTACATCAGTGAACATGCTTCAGATGTTAATAAAATTAAGGTTCACGTATATTACATTCTATAAATAGATTGTAGGACCATTACTTGTTAAGTGGCACTGTTAATTTTATTAAAAGCTGTGAGAAGCCTTGTATGGGGCGGCATGTGTCGGGGCGCCTCCACGCGCCCGCCAGGTGAGGCGCAGCTGACTGTGCAGAAGATGTCCCCGGCGCCCGCGCATAAGGCGGAGCGTGCCAGCCGCGTGCCACATCACTAATTTCGTTTTATTAGCTTCCTCTAAACCTTTGTCGAACTTTGCGAACACACGTACACTTGAACAGTTGCTGTAATTTATCGCAGCTTTACACCCCACTTATAGGATCCTGCTAGTAAGCCATGCCTAAATTATTGCTTGCGGCTCGCTTTATTCTTAGATGATAATTATTTTCCTTTTTTGTTTTGGTTTGGATAATAGCTGACTATGAATAACGCAGTTCCTAAAGTCAGCAAACGGATGGATTAATCCTTAGTAATCATCTTTTAGTAATATTGTGATGCCATTTTATTTGAAAACTTAAAACATATCCTTATCTATTGGTTAAAGTGTCCAAAGTGTGTGTATGAAGAAAAAACAAACTTTGTTTGTTTTGTCGTGACCCTCTAAGCTTCTATTAATAACCGATGATGGTCGTTTTTTCGGAGTGAGATTGGCCTAATAAGAGTTGTTTTATAATAATTAATGACTGTGTCTGAATTATGTAGGTAGCATGTGACTTCTGAACCGCGGCTGTATTGCCAATCCAACCAATAACTATTTTATCTGTAATGCCGAGTTTTATCTAGAACTAGTACGTCCGCGTGGCAAAGTTACTTTGGGCTAACGCTAACCGTGATGATTGAAAAGTAAATCTTTCTCTGCCTTTGTCTTCCCCCTTTTCTCACTTTTTTTAGCCTTTGTCCGTCTCTAGAGTCCCAACTATCTCTGTACCAAAATTCATTAAAATCGGTTTGCCCATTTAGGCGCGAAAACGTAACAAACAAACAAACAAATTAGCAAACAAACTCGCTTTCGCTTTTATAAGGCTAAGGATTGCAGATAAAATAGTTATTTAAAACTCGGCAAATATTTGATATTAATCCCGAAAATATTATGCTTACTAAGAAGCAAGACATGAAATATTTTAAAAACTTGTGTGTAACGCATATGAGCCGAATGCACTAACATTTATATCAAAAGCTTTTACGGTTAGCTAGTTATATGATTTTGGTGCATCCAGTGGGGCAACAAAAAGCTTTTTCATTGCAAAATCGGCTTAAAACCAGTCAGTTGTTGCGACTTAAGCTCGTTCAACGAAGAGATGAATGAATTCGTCGCATCCATTGTGCGACACATCCTGTGTTATTGTTGCTGTATACCTGCCATCCCTTCGAACTGCTATTTATAATTAGTCCTCTACCTGATGCCCGACGTGCTCTCAACAAAAGGATGCGTATTGTATCACAATCGGAGCGGTTTGCGTGCCTCAGTTGAGCGGGCCCAGTATTGTTTGTTGCATCTCCGACCGGCATCGCCATTGAAACTAGCGCCCCGCTGCCACCACCGCCGCCGCTAGTGACTCAGGTATTTATGAATGAACGTGACGAGCTAGCGAGTGGGATGATCGGCCGCGGACACAGCCAGGTAGAAAATTACACTTTTGGAATTCTTTCAACAGTTCGCGTCGAGTAGGGCTACTCAACTCGGTGGTCGAGGAGAGCCGCAGAGCGGGGCGCGGGGCGCCGTCAGAACGCATGCGTCGAGCTCTATTACCGAGACGAGCAGAGGATCCCTCCCTCTCAGTTGAGTCCGAGTCGTCGCGCGAGCACGCCGTGCCGTCATGTACCGTTTGCCAACTTTCTCGAGTAGTGATGTGATACGATACCGACGATCAAACGCGACTTATCATTAGATATTATTTGGTTTTTGTAAAGTCTATGTTTATTCTGAGACAAGTTAAACGTGTGGATTTAAGTGAAAGAAATGTTACAGTGACTTAAAATAAATTGGATTTGGAAACAAAATGAGGTGGTTTATAGTGACAATGAGTGTGATGGTGTGGGAAACAATTTTGGCCGGTATCGCACCCCCGGGCTCTTGCCCTGCTGTGTGTGCGTGTAAGTGGAAAGGAGGCAAGCAGACTGTGGAGTGTGTGGACAAATCTCTTATCACAGTGCCCGAGCCAGTAGATCCTGCTACTCAAGTATTGGACCTTTCCGGGAATAATCTTCAAATTCTTCCTCAGGAAGCTTTCGCCAAAACAGGGCTGCTCAACTTACAAAGGGTTTATTTACGCAATTGCAATATTGGCCAAATACATGAAAGAGCTTTTAAAGGCTTAACTAACCTAGTTGAATTAGATCTGTCTTTAAATTTACTCACGGAGATTCCGTCGGATAGCTTCAAGGATGCGCCCTTTTTAAGGGATCTTACATTGTTTCACAACCCAGTATTAAAAGTTCATTCTGATGCATTGAACAATCTTGGCAGTGTCGTTAAACTTGATCTATCTAGGTGCGACATTCGAGAAATAGCTCCGGATGCGTTTAGAACGTTGCGCTCGCTGGAATCTTTAAAATTAAACCTCAACAAGTTACGAGACATACCACTGAGCTCATTAGAGAAGATAGAAAAACTACGAGCGATAGACTTATCGGACAATCCTTGGACTTGTGATTGCCGATTAAGAGATCTCAAATTATGGTTAGCGAAACATAAATTGCTGTCAACTCCCAGCTGTTATGCGCCGACACGTCTCGCTAACCGCCCATTTTCAGAATTACCTATTGAAGAGTTTGCATGTAAGCCGGAGATATTACCTGCAAGCCGGCATATCGAGGCATCAGTAGGTTCCAATGCTACTATTACATGTCGGACGGAAGCCATACCGAGTGCCACTATCAATTGGTACTGGAATGGGAGATTGCTTCAAAATGGAAGCCACTTTAATTCACATCAGAAAATTTATATATTTGAAGAAGGGGATATTAAAAAAAAGTCTTCTTTAATATTAACGAATACCCAGGAATCAGACTCAAACGAATTTTACTGCGTGGCTGAAAATAAAGGCGGGAATGCCGAGGTCAACTTTACAGTCCATGTAACACAACTGCCCGTGGGGATGGCTTCTTTGGGAAGCGCACAGATAGCAAGCCTAGGAGCAGCATTATTCCTAATTGTAGTCGTCATATCCTTAGCTCTGCTGATTACGTTCGTTCGGTTTCGCCCAACACCGTCTTGTGAGAGTAAAACCCCGAATACCATTGATAGGGTTGTTTCTGGAAATGAAGTACACCCAACATCGACAGATCGACCTCACGTTGCTGTTCTGGCAAACAGACAAGATTCATCGAATTACAATGACCCCAAATGTAATCCTGTTCTAAAACCTCCGAGAGCGAATGACATACCTTATACAACGAATCACTACGAGGGAAGAGGAAGTGTCGTGACTGCTGGCGGACCTGTAGTAGTGTCTCCCACAGTTTCTGGCACTATCGATCCCGATCTTATAAATGATACGAGGCCGGAAAGCGCTGCAAGACCAGGAAGTGGCGAGTATGCTCGCGAGACCTCAGAATCATTATATCCATCCGGCCTTTGGGATCAAATGAAAATGAGCCAGGCCAGTAATTTGGCTCGTGCGGTCAGCACGGCAATTCCCACGTACTATAATGATAGAACACCGATAATAGAGAACTGCAGCGTGGACGGGTCGCAGGAGGAGCTGGGGTACATGAGCCGCACGTTCCCGCGATCGCATGCGGTGAGCGCGGGCACCGCGCCTACCCCGGCGCCGGCGGCCGATGCGCCCTACCCGCCCGACTACGGGCTGCCCGTGTCCGGCGCCCGCACGCTGCGTGTGTGGCAGCGCGCGCCCCCGGTGCTGCCGCCCGTGGCCGCGCTCAAGCGCGTGCTCACCATCACCAGGCCCTCGGCCGACGATCACTTTCAGGATGGCTGTGCTACTGATGTATAATCTGATAGAAGAACGCATTGTTTGCATATCTAGATGACATGTCAGCAATTGTAAATTTGTATCCTAAGCTAGAAATCATCTTATACGTAAGGTATGTGTAATTTATACTTAAACAGGTTGTTAGTGTAATATTTTTTGTATCATATAATTTATTTAGATAATTAATGGAAAGTTACATTGGATCCAAATGCGACGGGTCCGCGACTGATTAGTTGAAGAATGTAAGTGTAAATTATTACGTGATATGGAATGGTATCGTCTATGATCGCCAAATAATTAAAAACTGATTATAAATATATCTTGATTGTTGAAACTCAAATAAGATGTTACATGAATATTAATAATAACTATACAGTGTAAAGCATACACGAACTATCCAAAGATATTGAACTCCCCCTGAAAGTAATATAAATAAAGTATATTACTATTATTGTAATTCACGATGAATGTTAATCAATGTACGATAATGAATGTGTAAATTTTATGTTGAAAAGGAATAAGAGTTTTAGCAGTAAAATGAAAAATAATAAATCAGGCGATTGTAAAATGTACACTTTGTTTGACTTGTTTCCTAGTTCCACCTGATCGCTTCACACTATCTACACCCTGAATGAATCCCAGATTGAATGTCATTGTTGTCTGTGACAGTGCCCAGTGGGTCAATGACGTGAAGGGGCAGTTTAAGTAATACTCATATAATAATCATCGTATATACCAAAGACATTCTTACACTGGCACATGATGATTTATGTTCGTCCCACGCATAGAGTACCTCCACGTATGGAGGCAGGATGGCGTGGGCAGCGTGTTCGTCGCACGCCAGCAATAGAGAGTTACCATGACCATGCTAATAGAAATGTAAGTAACCAAACTTTTTACTTGTCTGAATATTATGTTATAAGCAAATTTAAATGTCTTTATGTTATCCTATACATGAATATTATAGGTCGTACATCTGCACATCTTTAGTATCTAATATAGAGTAATCTAAGTAATTGTAGATACTTCATTATTTCAAAGCTGTCTCAGACATTGTTATTTATTTTTGTTAAAATTTGCAAACAGATGGCTAATTTCCTTCCAGACAAGGTTATTTTACTTTTATAACCATCGTATCCGGACAAACCGGTTAGAGCTAGCTTGTTCATTCATAGCATCGAAAGACGTATCACAATCTAAATAAACAATTGAGAAAGAATACGAGCCATTAGAAGTCAATACAAGAATAAAGTCGACTTAAAACATTTTCTATGGAGAGCCAGTGTCATGGCGACAAAAAAGGCAAAAAGTTTGAAGCGCACCTTCCAACCCGCCGGAGAAAAACCGGTTAACGTTATTTCATTTCCGTTCGATTCAGTTTTTTATTAGAACCAAACTCTAAACGGGTTCAATGGAGGTGAGAATTTTGGAACAAGATTTTTAAGGCAAAGTATTGAATTACAACGAATTTGAAATTTACATAAATAGGGCGATTCGTTTCGTTTTATCAGAGCTATCATCTGTGATTTTAATAGCGTTAATACTTTTGCGCTACTGTTTTTGATAGTTATTATTATATTTGGCACAGGCGAAACATTAGCGCTAATATGGATTAATATGTATTTCAGCATATTGTGAACATAACGCTTTAAAATAATGTATCTTATAATTTATAACTGTCTATTTACCAGTAGACAGACACATTTCAAACTTATGTATTGGGATTATTGAGCAAAACAAGAACAAAATCCTGATATTTTATCCTCAATAAATATTTAAATTGACGACACGGTGGATATGACGGCACGGTTGGCGCAGTAGCTGAGCGATCGACTGCTGCGCTGCGTGCCACGGGTTCGATTTCCGCACGGAACAAATATTTGTATGATCTGCAGATAGTTGTTTCGGGTCTGACTGTTTGTGTATGTGTGTTTAAATGTTTGTAAACACACCCACGATACAGGAGAAATTCCTAGTGTGGGGCAACGTTTATTAAAAAAAAAAATGTCGTAGTCATCAATTAAATATCATTTATTTTCCTAGGTCCCAGTCATTTTAATTATAATTACTAAAAAGTCGTTCTAGGTTAAGAGGCTTAATTTCGTTATGTTTTCATTTTCATCGCTCTCGATTTAACAATCTGGCATTTTTGCATTAAATAAAAACTTTAGAGCGACTTCATAAATATTCAGAAGTGCTAAATATATAAAAGGCGAAAACCATCACTTGTTGATTTTAGCGTTAGCTTAAAAAATACAGTATATGTATATACATATATTTGTACAGCTCAGTGGCAGCTTTGTGGTTTGCGTTTGTTTTAAACATGTCCAATACCTACCTATAATGAAATGATTCTGAAAAACTATCTTTACAGTGATTTGCAAAAGGAAAAATAAATATGGCTACCGCATTTTATAGGTTTGTCTATCGTATAAAAATACTGTAGGTCCCTAAGTGTAGTTCAATTGTATCCGGAGGGTTTATCGCTGTGCAGGGGGAAGTGGTCAGTGGTATAAGGATTCTTTTTAAACACATCAGTCAACAACGTGGCTACTGTACCTATTTGTAAATTTATCGTTCTGAGCTATCGATGTAACGCTTGTCTGGACACGTTTCAACATGTTTATGTTTGTTAGCACAAGCCAAAATTGAACTTGACACAAGTTCTTTTATTTTCAATTATTACACAAAACTGGCGAGACAACTTGACTTCATTGTTATATAATAATTTCTCAAAATACTTTATATTTCTTTACCCACATTGTCTGTAGCAGTTATTGAATCAAGTTTTGTTTTAAAATGCATGCAAGTTCACATCCTGTCTCCTAACAATGATCAGATTTTCTCACTGGCAACTATTATTCCGTTGTGTTAATGTAGTAAGCAGATACTTGCAATGTAGGTAATGCAAATATTATTCTATAATTATAAAAAAATACAAACTTCGGGAATAGCCTTCTAATAAATAATTAGGTACTGAAAGTTATCGCACATAGCATTAGCAGTAGCCAGTACTGTGCTTGCTCAGGCAACAGCTCTAGTCTAGTCTTGCGACTAGCTAAAAAATTTAGACACTTCCCACGGGTATTCCACACACACACATCTAAAATGGTTACAACCTCAGAAATAAAACGTAAACGTGCTCTTTACTCAACACAAAATACTGCAGCCCTGAAATCAAGGATTCACTTCTCTACTGAAGTCAAAGATCCGTTGATTCAGAGGCACAGACTAGAAACCACAAATCCGCAACAATTAATTGCGAGTCGACAAGTATCCAAAGTTTCTTGTCTATTCACATCTCGAATACTATAAGATAGGTAACTCTGAAACTTTGATAAGAGAAACAATGGTATTGAAATAAGCAAAATTTTGTAGAACGACAACCTTATTTACCTACCATCAATGGCTTTGCGCTTTCTTCTCGTAAAAGCGGAGACTTTCGCTGACAATAATGATGTTTCGGCCCTGGCAACAATGGGAACTCAGGCAGAGCGATCTTGATTGTTCGCCTGAATATTTCAATTGTGTACTGCTTTCGAGACTCGCTCTTTGTATATTCATTGCTATCATATTTTGTCGTGTAACGTTTGTTATTTAATCGTTTGTTAGCTTTCGCTGTCTTAGTGGTTCTTACGTTCGGCTATCTAGTTTGTTAGAATTTAGGTTCGATTATGGAAACAATGTTAGTAGATTTTGTGAACATAACTTCGAATACTTCTTATTTTAATTTAATTATTTTTTTCTTTTCTCTTTGAAGACTTCGGAATGAATAAGTAAAATTAGTTTTATAATTTATGACAAAGGTTGAAATCGATCGGTAATTTAACATACAGTATTACAAAACGGTTAGATATTGCTGCTTGCCTAATGAAATCGCTGCCACAGACTGGTAGGGCCTCAGTTTTTGTATATATTTTACAAACCTGGCATTTAGACCTACAACAATAATGGCTGTTATTTATCTTTGACATTTCGCTACGTTTACCTATCTGTGTTTCTCTGTTAATTCTAGTTGAGCTAAAACGTAAACATAATCGCACGTGGCTTATAAAGACTACTTTACATCAATAGCTAATTTCAATGAATTCAAAAAATAAATAAATAATAATTCAAAAAATACTTATACAAAATAGTTTTGTAACTGATATCATCTAGTACCCCTACATTGTACAGAAATACAGAGAGTTAGTTTGCAAAGGGTCGATTACAGATGAAAGTGTAACTACATGTAGTATCTACAGTCGGCAATAGAGATAAGATTCGTCACTTAGTAGAGATAGTTTGAAAAATGTTATTTTTTTTTGTTGCAGACCTTATCGGTTTAGAGAAAAAAAAAACAACTATACGTATATGATGCCATGGTTACTTTTCTCTTTTGTGCACCCTTCGTACGTACTTCAATCGATAACCTAGTAACTAGTTGTTAAAATGTTAATCACAAATAAAGTACGTTAACGGCTTCTGAACTGAGCTAGTGAATTAAATTGCACTGTAAGTATTTCCGAACAACAACAGCATGAAATATTCGTTTGGCACATTTATTAATTACGTTTCACTAGAAATCTCGCTACTTAGTTACAGCACTATTTTCTTTTCTTTTATTGGCTGCGACAACTCTTTAGATGATGCACCATGTCATTCAATTTTGATTGAATCATGATCGATTAATAATGGTGTGAACATTGTAAAGCAAAATATAAAAAATAAACTATACTCAGACGAACTGGCCGGCGGCGGCAGTGAAGCCACCGGCGGCGCATGATGTTGCCAATGCCAATAAAAAAAATACTTTCCGTTATTGACCCGTGCTGGCATAATTAAAAATGGCGATTTCATTCCGCTTTCGATGAAAAATCTCTTCTCCAGATTTGAGTAAACATCAGTTGTTGTTGGTTCGTGATTAATAGCTCCATATTTTATTATGTTACGTGACTCATGTTACATGACCTTCCAAAAAGTAGAAATGAAAAGTAATGCGATTCCATTATAAATATAACATAATGACCGTATATTTGGGGGAAGGCTTATCATAATAGTAGGTACAATAACTAACCGATAATTTCTTTATATCCAGAAAATAATAAAGTATCTGCCTGCATTTGTATCATAATGACATGTGGTGAAAACGACATCAAATTCCTGAACGAACTTGAATAATAACATAAAGCACTACAAGTCAAGCAACTCTTCTTCGAAAAACATATTCAATTAACTATGTCGGCTATGCCCCAAGGCTACGCTATAAAAGTCAAAACCAGATTTCAGTATGACGTAAACTGTGAATGATTCTATGGGTTCTATAATTCTATCAAAAACTAATGAAATAAAGAAAATAATACAAGGTTTTCTTATTATCGCTATGTATGTATAGTTTGTGGCGTCTCTTAATATTAATATTATAATTGTTAAAGGGGTCACCTTCGATAGTCTCGACTAAGTGACGTAAAGGTTTCTCCGAGACCTGACTAATCTGCCACAACCTTAAACAGAACAAAAAAGGTTAAGATTAAAACAATAAAAGTTTACCAATTACTTTTTTTCTTTGAAGAATGCAAGCTGGGTAAACGAGGCTCAAATCGATGGAAGAACTCGAGTACATTAATCTGGCCTACGATTTAGTAGATAAGCCTGCGGAAATGTTCGTTGGGTCACAAACGAGAATTCAAAGAGTAATTTTCAAAGGACCATACGCTTGTGGTTTGACGCGTGATGACCCGACATGGACGTTACAAAGGTATCCGACATTAATGCAAACATGGAACTGTTGTTGGGCATGTGATTGATAATTGAATTAATGGTTAATTCCATCGGGTACCAATCGGCTCCCAAAGCAATTTGGTAAATCGGCGGAGTGCCGCCGCTGACCGCTCCACACCGATGAATGTTCTTGCACACTCATAAATTAGTTTGGCATGTGTTTTGGTTTGCGCCCAAATCAACGATATGTATGGTCACTTCGATAGATAATATGTATAGCATGAGCTTGTTCAACAACAGCGATTAACAACCGAACTGGCCTTACATCTATATCTGTATTGTAAAATTATTATGGTTGGAGTTTTTGTATAGAACGTTCTGATTTCATGAAATGATAAAATCGACTAATATGTGCTTGATGAGTCTTTTAACGAACAAACATACATTTTGGCGTATTCATGGAGTTTCAACGCCAAATATATATAGCTGGCTATCACAATTAAATTAGAGTTATAATTAAAGATTTAATACTTTTTTAATCAATTGCATTTCCTTGATGACAGCTTCTGCTAAAGTCTAATGTTAAAATGTTTAAGTTTGAAATAACTTTGAGTCACTCTTGAGTTTGATATTAAATTGTAAACATTTTCTTCTATTCTTTATTTATTTATATACTAACTCCAAAACACCTAAGAAAATTGATTCCTAGAGGAGCACATGGCTGGATACTTGTATAGTTATACGAGGGTAGGTACGTGTTTATTTACTCTACCAGTGGTTCAGCGTTAGCATAGTTCGGGCAGATTTGACTTTGCACATAGCCTGTGGGCATCGTTAGCAAAGATCAAATTATTAGCTCAGGACTCTCTTGCCTTATGTCGCGCAGAGTGGATTGCACTGAAAGTGCGGTGGGTGATGTTCCATTATTTCGGTTATTTACAAACTTATCCATTTTCGTAATGGAGCATTGCACAGTTAGCTAACTATGCACAATGGCATAGAAAATCTTATGTTTATCATCATTAGATATGAATTACTAGCTTTTGCCCGCGGCTTTCCTCGCGTTAAATTCGGGGTAACACAGTTCCCCTTTCCTGATCTGCAGGTACCTGCTACCTGCAGTTTTTGCCCTTGCGCCTTATTGATTTGCAATAGCAAAGCTAAATTTTCGATTTTCTTCCCTCTTTCTCCCTCATATCTCACTTAGAAAAATAGCCTATGTCCCTATCTCTGTACCAAAGTTCATCAAAATTGGTTTAGCCATTAACGCGTGAAGAGAACGTAACAAACTCACTTTCGGTTTTAAAATATTAGTAAAGATGTCATGAATCAGTTGCTTTTTTCATTCACACTAAGCAATACCTAACTAAATTTATTAATTAAAGTAGGTATTGCTTGAATTTCAACTGTCCGTGCAGAGATAAGCGTTCTACATATGGCCTATATTAAGGCATTCATGTGGGTATCCCCTAAGTGTTCGTGAAAACGGGCATATGTATTTCAGTGTACCATTTGTTGCTCCTAGATACTCCTCCTGCTCTTACATAATTCTACGGAAAAGGTAAGCATTTACTAGAACATTTTCTTACTTCGTTTCTAGGCGAAAGGAAACCGAAATTAAAGTAGGTTTCACCGACTTATTTTTTAAGTACTCGACACGTTTATTTAGGTTATTTGAACGGGAAACTAGTGGTTCACATAATATACCCTGAAATAATTTTATGATCCAGTTTTAAATTGTCTACAGTTCCTCTTTAACTACTTATGCTAAAATGTACAAGACTCGCGAAATAGTAGGTGGAACACAACACTTGAGTACCCAAATTGTTTGGACCCACTGACAGCTTATTAAGGGCCTCGATAATTATAAAATGTTTCCTGCTCAATAAGATTCCCCACGCGTCCTATGACCCAAAAAGACAATACCGAGTTTCCCTCGCTGAGTATCCTCAATATAATAATGTGGAGCAGTTATGGGACCTTCCTATTATAATATTACTGTACAGTGTTGTATACTTGGTTATTTTTATGTGGGTCTCCTTCAACTTCCATTTAGTACCTACCCTCCCACTTTAACACTTTTCATATTGTTCGTTGTGGTAAACCCATTGCCTTTTAAACCTACCACGGCCAGGAAGCTGGCAAAAAATACAACAGAAAGTAATTGCTACTTTCAAAAATAAAGTGTAAGTGTACTAACTACACATATACACAACCGACCTTTTGGTTGTGTTGTGTTTACCGCTAAGTCCGGGGCTAAGCTTAACCACCTTAAGGCTAATACCGGGATTTCCTTATCCCGTTGGCCCGTGGTCAGTTTGGCCGACGCCTTAACATCAATTAGCACTGTGTCTTGGACTTGCTATCTTAACTGAGCCAACGCTTTGTTTAGATAAAAGGCTTTTTATCTTTTTATGTGCCAAGCTCGGCTGCGTTCGCAGAAATAGACGATTTAATTATTTTGCATATATTTGCATCTCTTGTAGAAATAAACAAGGTAAAATGCTTTATTTTTACATTTTGTTATAGAAGCACGCAGATACAAATTATTTATATTTATTTAAACGGACAAGATGAATCTAATGATCTTCATTAACAGAACAAAAGGAAAGAACAAAAAAACTTTTAGTCACCATTCTTTTGTTTATTTTGAGTTGGCGCGGGAAAAGTGGGAGTTTCTAATGAGTTATAAGATTTAAGACAGATTAATGTGACCATCACTAATTAAATTATTACTTATTATTTTTAAGGCTTGGGTTAAGCAGGATCTAAACAATTTGAACCTCAGATTTCAGCAACAAATTAGTTAGAAGGTACAACAAGATTGAAATAAACACTTTAAAGAATTATATAATTCCTGTGATGGATACTAAGAAAACGAATCGACATATTTAAAGGCTGATGATTGTATTGGTCTCATGCGTGACCTCAAGTTAATTAATTATTCAAGAGTGTTTTCGTTACCAATTTTCCATTAGGTCTCTTTCTAAATTTTGATTATTCATTAATATCATTTCAATATTGTATCAAAACTAATTCACACTAAATACCCACCAAAAGCGATAAGAGGAGAGTATAATTTATGAAAAATGCGATAAAATCAAAATCCCTTTTCTTATATAATATATATGAAATAAGAATGTCATGACATTTTAATTTGAAAACACAAATTCCAAGCAGACACATAAAATATACGAATAGGAAATATTAACTTAAACTGGTATTCCTTCCAAATACATGAACCATAGTACATTAATATTTGTAAATTCAAATCTGTGCACAAATCGTAAAAGTTAGTTCTGAGTTGTATTGATAGCTTAACAACTAGCTGGAGGCGATAGCACTAGGCGGGCGGTCAAACAGAACGTTTATGTTGAAAACTATTGGATCTGTCCTATTTTGATTAGATAATTTACAACAAAAACTTGTACAACTTTGCAGACATTACAAACAATGTACTGATCTACTCAATCGATAAATTAAAAACGGTCAGAAGCTTTCGTGATCTATGATTGGTGGTTTCCAAAAACTGATTGCAGATACACAATTGCCAGGGGTCGAACTTATAGTAAGTCAATATTGAACCTTTTCTGGCTTCTCGATGGCGTGCAGAAGGCCGTTAGCATGTATAATCGCCCTTGTACGTTTTAAATACTCCCTCCTTGCTCATTATTTAGCTCGTTTATTATTACTAACTACGTCCGTTTTCCTACACGGAATGATGTTCACACTTAGTCAATTTTTAAATAATTACTTGGCAGATGAAATCCCGTGCTAACGCAAAACAAATGAAATATACTATAAAAATACTCTATAAATTTGGATACGTAGTATACGTATCCAAATTATAAAACTGTCGACAATCGAATTAGCATTTTGTGACATTTTCACGCTAAAGCCGTTAGTAACTGAACACACAATGATTGGAACCAGAAAAATTCAAATACTAAACACCTGAAACGTCGCGAAAATAATTATATAGTACAGCTTTTTCCTGTTTTCTAACCTTTCTTATTCTAACAGTTTTTTGTTGTTGTAAATTTTGGTCTTTGATCAATTCTATTTTATTTCTAAGCATTTTTAAAAGAGGTCATTGACACAACAAATAAATAAAACCAGGTTCTAACGGACGTCTTTTTATTTACAACTATCATTTATATCGTTCGCTTCCGACGCAATCTACAGCGACATTATCGTCATAAGTACTCATTATTGACATCCTGCGTCCATCAGAGGACCATTAACGAAAGTTTTATGCCATTCTGATTAACCACTGTGGTGTGGAAACGTAAATATTAACAAAACTACCCGTTATTTGCGTTCCAAATATAACCGTTCAATTGTGACGTTATTTTCAATATAAATTGCAATGCAATTTCATTTTATGCGTGGGATTTTTGTTGAATATTTTAGCAGTTGATTTTTTTAACCTGTGGCCGGATATTGCTAAAGCTGTCGTATTAAAAGCTCTGGTGATACTTGGGGCAATTGATGTTATGATTATATCACACGAAAAAAAAAATGATTCAAGTAGTATTTTGGATCACATATGATATTGATTTGTTCTTTAAGGATTCACTGTGTCGGTATGCCCCAACACCGTACCACTAAAATAAAAACAGAACAAGTGTTATCGCCTATCATCGGACGCAAGTCGTAAAAGTGACTGAGGGCAACGATAAGTAAGACAGGCGATGGATGGATAATTTATTATACTAGGGAAGCAATATACTGTAAAGAAAACAAACACATAACCGGTTTTCAGTACCGCACCTAATTTCTTAGTCAGGCGGCGCCAATTATACGAAACACAATAGCGATAACTGTAAAGTGAATATTACCTTCTATTACAAGATTTATTTCACTTGTTTTTATTAGTTGAGAACATTAATATAGTTATAGTGGACCTTATACACCGTACAAACGATGTGCTGAACATGGAGATAACTATCGCGAATTTAGGAGAAGAGAAGAAGTCCCAGTCTGCTAAGAAAATTACACTGTTGGATTCAGGAGACTTATAGTTAGTATAAATGTCGTGTGGGATGTAATTAGTATGTGTATTGTGTGTAGCTTAGCAACTTTTTAGGATAAAACTCTACCTAGCCTAGAAGACGCTAACGAAGACATATTTCTTAAAAAAAAGTTAGATATTTTTGTCAATACTGGTTTCGAACATCAGTTATATGAAAGTAACAAGCAGTTTTGCTTTTATATTTTCATACTTTTTAAACATGTTACTAAGACTAGACGCTCACACGCTACCTGCTATCACCAAGCTGTTGGCGAGCGAAGCTGAGAGGCAGGTTAGTAGAAAGAAAACTGACTTATATTGCACTTTACTAGGCGTAGACACCTACACTCAGAAACCTACCTGACATAAACAACGAAAGCAGATTATGTCGTTTATAGATTATAGGGCGTGTTAGACAGAAATACATTAAACCGCCATAAGGGATCCATTTTCACGTTATTGACACGGAACCCTATAAAACGTGCGCGATTAAGGCTTGAGATCTGTAAAGCCAAGCCACAAAGAGAGAGCAATCCTTTCTTAATGGAACGTTAAAAACACGAGGCTACGATCGTCACGGCGAGTTTTTGCTTCGCTGTTCAGTCACGCAGCGGTCGCACTATATACTACCTCCGATATAAAAACCAATGTCTCTGCCTCTTCACTTCTTCCTTTATAAATTCTGGAGCGTTAGATTCCCAGTTTTTGTTTTGTTTTCGATCGCTTGACTTCCCTAGATTTTGTTTTTAACCCATCGATCGAGAACTCCAATCTGATACGCATTGACTTATGATTTATGAAGCATCTTTATTCTGGATGTTGTAAACATGAGCTGTGATGAATTTAAATTTTGTGATCCGCCAGTTTTGTTTGTCTATCAACGAGGGTTAATGTTTGAAAAATGAGAATAAGTCACATTCATTATTTAAGCTGTAATCAATATTTCATTACTTATAGTAACATTATAACCGACTAACAAGCCATTCGGGCTAGGTTCCATTTTGGAAATCAAATTTTGTAATGTGAAAAATATAAAAACCCAGCCGGCCAGTAATATTATTAGTTTGTTTCTACGGCGATGTTACTTTTTTTAAGTTATATAGTCTTATGTTACTTGAAATAAGATATGTAGGCAGAGAAAGGCAACTTGTCGATTCGGTCTGTTGGCGTCTGCGTAAGTACCTACACCCAGTGAAAGATTACTTACCGTGACAAGTAACTGCATCTGATCCCGGCGAGTTCATTACCGAGGCACCGAAGTTGATGTGGCGGTGTGACCACTTCATTTGAATACTGTTTGGCAGCGGCGAGCCAACAATTTACCTCGTTTAGACAAAACGGACATTGAAATAACTTTATATTTATTTAGGCGCTATAAAAGTGGTGAAATTATAATATTTTGTTTTTAATAATTACTGAGTGTACGATAAGCGGACATTTCATGCTGGCGCGGGATTATCGACGACGCTTTACGCATATGTCTTTATCTTGTTGCAACTAGGAAACCCTGCTCCAAATATATTGATTTTATAACAAAAACGAGGGGGTGGTTGCACGCGGGGTGAATGCCCTTGTCACTGCAGATTCGCCCCGCCATATTGGTTGGGGTTCCCGCGTCACTAATGGAGTAGCGACGGCTAAAATATGAGCCTGTGCTTCTCTCCATGCGTTGAAAAACACACGGGCTCAGACAAATCATTTTTGGAATTAATTCTATTACACATTTTGGCAGATGGTGCTCGTAATGGTTTATATTTCTTTCCATTAACTTTATGATACATTTTTTTTACCGCCATGATGTAAGTAGGACCTCCATTCGTATGAAAATATCAGTAAGGATAAGTCAAAATCTTGATTGTATATCCCGTAAATATTACACAACAATCATATTTAGAGTAAGAGTTGCTAAATGTGTAACAGACAATACAGATGGGAGTACCAATAACGGGGCAACCTAGGTGCCATCTACACGGCGATATTTTAAACAACTTAGAATACATGGTTATCTATTGTTATAAATATTAAAAAATCTCCATAATTTCAAATAACTTTGTTTCCATTTGTAGATTTGAACTTCTAATTGAATCTGGTTTGATTGTCCTTTGCAATTCATGGACTTGATTTGAATATCAACCAATTTTATATTGACCATTTCAATTTCAATTTAGTAGTGTAGTTTTTGCAATTTGTATATTCTGGTTGTGTTATGAAGGCATTATAGACGTTTCAAAATGGCATATCTTATTGCACAAATTCTACATACAACAAAATAGTGTCATTTTCGTAGGAGTTGAAGCTACCTATGTTGATAATTTTCTGAAAGTTTTTGTTACCAAAAAATGGGTCTGGCGAAACTTTTCACGATAAACCGCCGAGTTTCAGCCTAAGACTCAAATAAAAAATAAAATCCACTTCGCTCTAAGAAGTCTAATGTTGTATGAGGGACTTTTTATCTCTTCCAGTACAGTACTTAGCCATATTATGTAGCAATGTGCCTATAGCTACGCGCGCTACGACGACGACGCTACGCTACGCAACGTGTAGTTCATTTTTGTAATCGTACAATTTATTTTATTTGGTGAAACGCTTCTTCTTTCTAATTTGAATAGATAACTTTTGATTTTGACTGATTTGATGGGACACAACTTTTAACCTTTCATAATTCACTGACAGCCCTGCCCACCTTAAGTAAAGGTTCTCAGCGGAACATACTTTAAGTACTTCCCTACTGAATATATAAAAAAACATAGGGCAAAATCTCTAAGAAGCCATGCACTAATATCAAAATAGAAAACCCGGATCACTTATGCCTGAAACATGATCAGGATTAACTCAATACACGAATAACTTCGTTGACCCCTGTTCATGGAGTGCACGGAAGTGTTTCAGGCGCTCCACGATGTATTTATCTAGCCTTTCCAATAACAACACCTTGTTTGGGGTGTATTGTACGGAATAGGTCTCAACCGTTTGTTGCGGTACGGTGAGGCGGGCAGAACTTTCGATGTGTTCACAATGTAAGTATCATATTTAAAGTATATAGTGCCTCTTAAGTTATACTAACTTTATGAATAACTGGGTGGTCCCTAAATTTGACCGCCATGTCGGACTAATGCAATGAAGTTTAATTTATCCAGTTTCCGGTTTTCGATGAACTGAAATTCGGCATACATGTTTGGTTTAGATGACAGTGCATGGGAAGCTACGTGACGTCATTTTAAATCCAAAATGGCGAATTACCATTAAAGTGTGTGTTTTAGTTGATAAGTAAAATGAACTTAAAAACACACGAGTGTAAGTTAAAACTTGACTAAAGATTGATTATTAAACTAATAATTATTTTAGTTAAAAACAGATTACTAAAACGAAACGATGATTAAATGAATGGTAAAAAAGGATTGCATTATTGGGACTTCAACTATTGACGATGAGCCGCATTAAATATACAGAGTGCGTTTCTATTTAGGTAATGATTGTGTTTGAAAAATACGAATTTTTCACAATAAGCTGATTTTATGAGCATAGCGTGGTCCTAAAACATGACAGGTGATATTTGATAAGTGGGTGTTGTGTAAAATACAACATATATACGTCCAATCGTCCATACACCCACAGAATGACTGTCCAATATATTGAATTACCAATAAAATCTAATGAAATAATGATTAATTTACTAAGAATTATTAACGATGACGTGGGTATGACCTGCAAACAAACCTTCATTCACAGAATACTTGTTAGCGCACTGGGGAATTAGTCCACAACCTATTCTATGTTTTACTTAATAAACAACTACAAATATTCACTCCAGTTATTACTGCAATCTTAGAACAGAGCATGTTATAATAATGTACATGAGCGATGGATGAAAATGTCTCTATAAACCACCCCTTTGTTGCATCCCCGTGTAAAATATAACCTAGAAAGCAGGTACACGTTACATTGTATGCGAGTACTAAGCATAAAGGCCAAGCCTGAATTGTACATCGTATTTTGTGGATCGCCTCAATATGATGTAAAGGCGTCCGCTTTACGCAGAAATGGAGATCTGAGCTATTGTTGATCGCGCATATAAGAGGATTTTTATGAGAATTCGTCTTATTACCGTTTGTGGCATGGAAGCTGTTACATCCTTGCAGGTTGCAGAGATCAGTGGGCTTGTTCATCCCATCCACTAGTCTAATTACAATATCAACCACCAAGATTACGGTTCGGCGTTAGGAATACTTGTAAGTATTAACAATGAGTTGACATATAGCACACCATAACCTAGTCTTGTCAATACTGTTTGTAACACGTGACTCCACAATTTGTATGATTTGTACACTATACATACATTCTATATGTATATTAAACAGTAAATATTCTACAATTTTATCTCTTCTAGGATAAGCACTGATGATGCCTCACAACTCTTAAGAGTTAAAAACTTTAGTGAACAATGTAGCAAGTTGTGTACACAGCAGCAGGCGGGATTCCTCCAGAACTAATAGTCTAAGATCCGGCTGCAGAATCAGTGTACCTATCGAGTATTTGCTGAAAACCAAATTTTTACACATATTCATGATTAGGAGAATTTATATCCACCAGGTTGCCTATCAAAATGTGGCCGCTAGTATTTTTAATTAAATTATTAATAATTCATAATCCGTAAGAAATTTCATTGACTTTTTTTTTCAATGAAATGTCGTCTACTTTACGGCAACATCTATAAAGACTCTGAAAAATTATGGTTGCCGTTGCGCACCTGGCCGCACCTCTTCGCAGCCAGGTATACACAGGTATGAATTTGTTACATTTATACACCCACAACGTACATTTATAATTTATATATCAAATTAAAGCTAATTTTTTTCTGTATATTATTATATACGGTTGCTTAATTAAATCTGGCCGCCAATAAGGGTTGCTGGCTAATAAATATAGTAAATAAATAATAAATATAATAATATAAATGCGCATGCGTCAGATGTTAGTGTTCTCAACCTCCGATTCAAACAATAGTAGGTACGACTCAAAATAATAAATACTCCAAAAGAAACGTCTTTCTTTTCTAAAATAAAAATTAAAAAGTCAATGACAAATTTAAAAATTACAAAAAAAAATGAATATTGATGATGAATAAAATCAAGGTTACTTATGTAAAAACATTGTGTTGTACAAGTACTGTATGAAAAAAGATTTAATTTTATTCAAGTATTACATTTATTTTACATATTCATCAATCATCAGTTTAAGCAAATTATGAATTTTTAAAATGTATTTTATACTTCCATGACTCTTTTTTAAAAATCTGAATCATCGGAGCTCTCAGTCACACTATCATCGCAGGTATCACTTTCATCAGAAATATCGGTATCGTCATTATTATCGGAAGGCTTGTTCGTGGAATCACACAGCACATTCTCAACTTGCGCTGGAGTTGAATCTCCCAGGAACCATGTTGGTTTTAAAAAACCATCTAACAGCAGCCAGCCATTATTTTCCGCGCTGAACTTGATGCAATCCCGCTCAGTAGCATTTAACCACATCGAATTAACAAAGATGGTCCGCAATAATTTTTCCTTTAAAGATTTCCAGCATGGTGGAATGTGCGAGATTGATAATTTTTCGATGCACAAATAAAACAGCAATATATTATGTTGTGTATTACGTACTCCAAACAGCGTGGTTTCGAACTTAAAATAAAAATCACAACTGATCCGTTGAGAACACTAACATCTGACGCATGCGCAATGGCTTTAAACCGTCCGACAGCTGGCAATCGCTATCCTCGTCTGACTAGACAGTGGTGTTACGCGCTAGCTCTCTTTCACTCTACTTTTAATATTTACTATATTTATTAGCCAGCAACCCTTATTGGCGGCCAGATTTAATTAAGCAACCGTATATAATAATATACAGAAAAAAATTAGCTTTAATTTGATATATAAATTATAAATGTACGTTGTGGGTGTATAAATGTAACAAATTCATACCTGTGTATACCTGGCTGCGAAGAGGTGCGGCCAGGTGCGCAACGGCAACCATAATTTTTCAGAGTCTTTATAGATGTTGCCGTAAAGTAGACGACATTTCATTGAAAAAAAAAGTCAATGAAATTTCTTACGGATTATGAATTATTAATAATTTAATTAAAAATACTAGCGGCCACATTTTGATAGGCAACCTGGTGGATATAAATTCTCCTAATCATGAATATGTGTAAAAATTTGGTTTTCAGCAAATACTCGATAGGTACACTGATTCTGCAGCCGGATCTCGTACTATAACAGAATATTCCGTCGAGAGTCATCAAAAGGTGTTGACTGACGACCGGTCAGCGGGTAAACAAGCAGGATGCAAGAGATAGTAGGGCTGTAGGTACCTACACAGTCTGTATTCGCGAGCTAAATTAAAAATTTGATGAAGGTAAAAAAATCCGGTAAAAGCAAATAGGACTCGCGCACCGAGGTTCTGTACAATCTTGCAACATAAACGGCCACGACATCTTTTAACTGGCTAGACTTAGTGGGTTGAGTATATGGTTTTAATGGTATATTATTTGAGTTGTCTGTTGTAGACCAAATGGATATGAATTTGTCTGTAATAAAATAACTTTATTTATTTATTTAATTTCAACTCCAGACCTCCACTCGTTGACTGACGGATACGTCAGTCTGTCTGTCAAGACCCTATATTTCGGGAAAGTTATCCTACAAGGGTTCCGTTTATTCCTTTTGAGGTATGGAACCCTAAAACAGTATTCCTAAAGTTGTAGTACCTAATCGGCCAAATAATTTGGATGGTTCAGAAAGTTTTACCTTACATTTCCTTTCGAACTTTCTTCCACAGTTCGGACATTTTTACAAGAGAAATCGCGCAACCAGTTACAACTGTTACAATTGGAAATATATGTAGGTAAAGTCTCAAAGTTAATAGCGGCCGTCTGATTTGTACGTGGGGTGGCCGGGCGTCCGTTACCACGCACGTTTCTGGCACCCTAGCAATACTCCCCTCACGGCTCCGCACTTCCTTATACCCGGCTGCTTCAGTACCCGACCGAGTACTACGGCAGTTGCGATAACTTTGATAGCTGACGGTTGGGAATTGGACACCGACTGATTGTATTTACTACCTACAGAACGTTACGTAAACGGTGCTCGTCCGGCCGTCTTTCTTGTATGACTGTACCGGCGCCAGACTAAATATCGATCGAGTGTCGCACTTAAAAAATATATAGAGGTGAGAAGCTGACAACTAAAATGCAAACGTTCATTGTCAAGTGCTCAATAGTCGCATCATTATAAAATGAGTTCGAAATATAACATAATAAACAGAACATTTTCATTAAACCGGGAAAGTATATCCAAATATACTACGCCCACATGTGCGGGTAAAATCGTAAAAAATAGCATCAAACAGTTCCTATTTCAGAATCGAACGGCTTTGGGTAAGCGCAACTAAAGGACGGCATCAATAGCACGGGACTATGTTTAGAAAATCATACTAAGATTAAATTCGGATCCCTCCGACCACAAATCAGTAACGAGTCCTTATTTATTAGGGTAGAAATAAAATATAGCATCAACTTTTCATGTAACACGCTCAAATGGGAGGTTTGGTTACAAAGTTTGTTCGAGGAAAACGTCTCGGTTCCACCTAATAAAAGAATAAATGTTTTTTGTTACAAAAATGGACAAGATTAAAGTGTGATATAAAATAAGATGCGGAGGTGCCAGGGCCCATGAATTCCGACATATGGCGATCGATTTATCGGTCGCGTATGACAGAAGTTATTAGACAGACATCTATTATGAAGTTTGAGTATAGAATGTGTCTATGTAGGTAAAAACTTATGGTTATATGCTTAGTATAGTCGCTGCTATCGTTTTGCCATCGATACATTTTGTATAGAAACGGACAGGACGTGTAGGCGTATTTGGAACTAAACAATTACTGGCACGAACTTCTGACAACCGGTTGTATACAATTTCAATTTGATGACAGATAGAGGAATAAGGGAATTTATAGAATGAGAGTTTTTAACATGAGTACTTATCGAGTTTAATTAATAATAAATAATAGTCCGGTCAATTTAGACACTCAAAGCTACAGTATTTTACAACAAGCTGAAAATTGATGAAATCGTTCGAAATATCATTATTAATAAAATTTTAAAATTTACCATGTTTCCCCTGTATAGAAAAAAAGTTATTCAAAGTCAAAGGTGAAAAAAATAGTTTTTCGCAATTTTCCGGATTTTAGACAAAAAAGTAGATCATAAAATCCTTACTATCCTTATCCTTACTAATATAATATTATAAAAGCGAAAGTGAGTTTGTTTGTTTGTTACCTCTTCACGCTTTAATGGCTAAACCGATTGTGATGAATTTTGGTACATAGATAGTTGGGAACCAGGGGACGGACATAGGCTAATTTTAGTTTTTTTTATTTAAAAAAAGTGGGATGAGAGGGAGAAAGAGGGAAGAAAATGGAAAACTTAGCGTTGCTATTACAAATCAATAAGGCGCAAGTGGAACTGTGTTACCCCGAATTTAACGCAAGCAACGCCGCGCGCAAAAGCTAGTTGTATATAAACATAAGTTTAGTGTAGGTCCTAGAAAGTAAGTTTTATTTTAGTAGTAAGGCAGGAGAGGTTTTTTTGTTGTTTATACATTAAAATTTGTCTTTGCATAGTCTTTAGATAGATAGACAAATAAAAAAGTCCACGTATTACGCAAATACAATACCTTCTCATATTATGGTAACTCTTCATATCTACGATTATTATGTCATTTTATTAATGACATATGAAGACAAAATACAAATAGCAGTCTATTTATCAGATCGCAATATTTTTTACAAGATTTTATCAAACTTTTTGTACAAAATAACTACAGGATGTAATAGTAAGACCTCACTGAACATACCGTACAGACACAGCGCTATAAATTGAGTTCGACTGCAAAAAATGGCAAAGGAAATGATCCTACTTATCTTCCGAATGGTCTTTTAAGTATCCACATTCGTTTTACATAAAGACGAATTTAGCAGAATAAGTAGGATATGGGTACACTGGGATAAAAGTACAAGTCGAGTGCAGGCGTTCAGTGAAACGTTTCATATGTAAATGGCCCCGTAATCTGTAGGAGGCTCCCGGCGAACATACATCTATCGCCAGATCAGACTCAACTGCGAAACTTTTCGTCTCTGATATGTATTCTCCAGTAAACAGTAGACTGAAAAGTTTGTCACAGTTTTATGTACAGGCGAACTAGCGTCGATACATTTGCAAGTAGTCGGCTGTGAAGCGAAGGGCTCTCGTGTATTCTTTGTATCTTTTTTCAATTTAAAATATCGCTTTGACAGCAAACTTGCTGCAGTTACGATGAAACTACGATAATAACTTTTCCGGTGTTCAGTTCTCTTGGTTTTGTTACTATTTTCAGCGCTAGTCAAAATACTGCCATGGAAATGTTTTTCTTCCTATATTAGGAAGTCGGTTATTATGATACTAACAGGGTTGTGGAGGTCAGATAGGCAAGCACTCTATCCTATTATAGACTGGAAGCAACCCCCAACATAGTTGGAAAGAGGCTTAGCAGATGATGAAGAGGAAGTCCGTTGCTATTATCTGAAACGGCTGGGTAAGATTTAAATATGGGAAGTTTCCATAATCGTTGATCAAAATTTGATCAGAAGGTAATTATTATTCTTGGAGATACAAGTTGTTACTACTACCTACCTCGTTGATGCGAATGACTGTTTTATTAAAATTTCAGCGTCTTAAATAAAAATAATGTAATGTTAGTAACTTCCCAGAGATACACATGTCTATGACTAATTTGTTAGGTTGCACATTATTTGCATCTTATGTCTTAGATCCTAGACGGAATATCTTGACTCACCCAGATGGCGTTTTATTGAGTAAGCTCACAAAGTTTTATTAGTCACACGTGTTGCATAACTATTGAATAACGTTTCGCCAGATATAGTCATAGAAATTATGTCAACATATCTTTAGTATGTTCTTTGTCAAGGATAAATGTAGAAAATCAAAATTTTAAATCTGTATAGAGAGGAGCACATTAATTTATTCACAAAACGGTCAATTATTATGTCCAATTTTCCTGTACACACACCAACAATTGGATACCAATCATTTGGTTCATTTCGTCCCCGAGGTGTCCATGAATTTCTGGAATATCTTAACTCAATCATATCAAGGCTCTACGATGGTCTTTAGGAGATATTTCCATTAATTGACGGAGTTCTATTTTAAGTTTCTTTTTTATCTTAGTTATTGATAAAAGTGTCTTTAGCAGCCAATATATGAATACATTATAAATGTACCTTTTTTACGGATGGTAGGTAAATCATCATATAACTTCCCCCGCTCTGGTCGGAGCGGGGGAAGTTTCAGACTTGTAGGTACTGACTAAAATCCACCCATGTTCCTTCTATTGCCCTTTATGTTCCGGGGCAGCGGTATTTCTTTCCAACAACCCGCAACCCCGTTAGTATAAACATACCTGGGTGATAAATATACAGAGTATTGTCTAGTCACAGCTTCAGTACATGTGGCTTTTAACGTCCTACTAAACGGATCTTGATGAAATTTGGCACAGAAGTAGATTATAGTCTGGAACATAAGATACTTTTTTTCGATAACACCCCGCGTGTTATCCGTGGCCGTGGGCGCCAGCTAGTAATTAATAAAAATGTTACCAGAAATAATATTTAATTAACTGGTGTCGTCAAAGTCATTATGATTAAAATCATTTGTCATAATGAGTTAAATTCATCTTTATACTATTTTGAAGAAAGATGGAATTATAGTGAGAAGAGTGGTGATGAATGTTCGTTTCATACCTATCTCTGTGTGAACAACTAGCTTTGCATTGGAGCAATTCCGTTCCTGTAAAATAAGGTACACTATTTACACACGGTGTACTTCGTAGAACATCTGCCTAGCCTTTTCCCAACTATGTTGGGGTTCGCTTTCAGTCTTACCGGATACAGCTGAATATCAGTATTATACATGGAGCGGCTGCCTATCTGACCTCCATAACCCAGTTAGTACTGGGTAATACCATGTTCCTTGATAAGACTGGTTGTCAGACTTTAGAGACATTGACTACATAAAACGACACAAACAACATCTACAATTGACAGCCGGGACCAACAGCTTAACGTGCTTTCCGACGCACGGAGGAAACTCGGTATGTAACGGGTGGTCACCCATCCACAGACCAACCTAGGCTAGGCTGCTATTATTTAGCCACGGGATCCTGTGTACTTCGTAGAACATAACAGTAAAATATAATCCCATCGACTCGTTAAGACGTCATTTGAAACCTTAAAACTACCCTGTCGGGGTTGCAGGTATTTCGAAAGAGTTACCGCGGTCCCGGAACATAAAGGGCCATTAAAAGGAACATGAATGGGATTTAGTCAGTCTGACACTCCCCCCCGCTCCGCCCAGAGCGGGGAAAGTTATTAGGTGATTTCCCATCCGAATTAAAAAAAAAAAACCTCAGAACAATAGAACTTGAAATCAACTTTGACTATGACATCAGAACCTTAACAGCAACTTTGATCAGTTGTAATTCCAAATCGATATTCCATAAAAGGTTTATCTTGTTTTGAAAATTATGATTAATGTCCAAGATACTAAGGTAGGTGTCGTTATTATTGGCTGTTCAAAGAATAGTCACCATTTTGTGGTTTTGCGTCGATTCCGTGATTACGCGTTTTTTGTTGAGAAAATTCGTTCGGGCTTTTATCGGACTTGGGTTTTTGTGGGCAAACTGTCATTGCAGCATGACAAAACCAGAGTTTCTTGCCGGTCCGTTAAATAGGTACGTAGGCACTTGAAAATATTAAAAACACGATCCAAATGTTTGGTTGATTTAAAAATATTTATAAAAAAAAACGCTCCAACGTTGATTTACAATGAGGTAGCCTAAGATAATCTAGTAAACACGTCGTCTCTCTAAGATAAAATCAGAAAATCAAAACAACGATCAAACATGTGATTTTATGAACGTGCAGCAAATTTTCATTATACGAGCAGACAAGACGATTACGTCCACATGAAAGTGCTCGTAAACCGTGCCGTGTGACATGCGGTTGATGCAAGACTGTGCACACAATGTTCACTGCAGGTAAATCAATCGTGAGTTCGGTGGCTTCTCACGGCGCTCACTCCGAGGGCTCTCAAGTCGATCGCGCCTTCCATTCAACGCCTTTTTGTACTGCACGCCATTTCCTCTTGGGGAAAAAATGCCGAGCGACAGTGAGACGGACGTTAGTGGTTCTTGTGATATTTTTGTAATACCACTTCTGAGATTAGATTTTGACGTTGAAAAGCTATTCTGCGCCCTCTGTATCTGTAACAAAAATAACAGGTATAGTAACTTTTCTTATTTTAATAAGAGTGAGGTAGTTTCCTTTAAACAAGTGGCTATAAACTAGCCACCCATTAATACTTATTAACTGGAGCGTTGCTTTAAACTGGTACTTATATTTTGTACTAAATCAACTCAGTGGGCAATGATTATTAAGTATGCACCGTTGCGTTCTTTGAGCCTAATTTGCTGTACATAGCGGTATGTGCTGATATCACGGCACGTCTGGCATGTCATTACGAGCTTTGTTCACCCGGAAAAGAAAGTTGTACAATGATAAGTACTATATACCTCAATGTACTTACGCTATCCGTGCCATAGAGCCTGCTGCTAGAACGATATAATGATTTTAACAATAATTGCCGTATAATTGGAAACTGAGACGAATCCCAAGATAAAGCAGGAAATACTTAAGACTTTATCGCTGCAGCTTCCTCTCGTATACTGTTTTTCCAACGTGCGAGCAAAGTTAATGAAATAAAAATAAAATAGTAATCATGTACGCCCTACGTTACGATAAAAAAGAAATCGATGTTTATAGCTGTTCGCAGACGCACTGAGTAAATCGCATCGACATAGTTTTTGCTCCATTAGATAGGTGTGCAGTGAGTGAGTATAAGGCAGGTGTTGTTTTATCAGCGGACGGGAACGTTGCCCTCACTTCCGCCCTTATCTGAGTTTACTTACCTTTGCCTGAGAACCCACGGCGACAAGTCAGCTGTGCTCTTTTCATTCATACGTATATCGAAGGTATCAGTATTTTACACGTCTGTATCTAGCGCAGACAAATATTTGTTCCGCTAGTTCCGTATTTATTAGTAAATACTATTTTTGGGTTTCGACATCAAATAGTGAAGTGGTTAGTATTTGCGGTGGAAATTTGATTGATGCATTTATTTGAACAACAAGTATGTTGGATCACAAAGCACTTTGACAGCTGAAACAAATAGTTTCAAACAAACAGAATAATAAAGACATAATTATTAGGTACGATGGGAAATTAAGCAACAGCAACTGATTTATATAATTACCTTAATTTAACAAGCATAAAATACTAAGTTGACAGTTTCTTTTGAAAAGTTTGAGATAAACCTCTACATTTTCCGATTAGCTAACTTTCAAACAACTAATATTGAAAGCTGAAATATTTAGCCTGTGAAATTACTTCTATTTTTCGGAGAAATTCGTTCAGAAATATATTTTGACTAAACAGGTATATTTAACAAAGAAAGGATTGAAGTTAATGGCCCACTTTAACCTTTACCGTCTCAGCTGCGTAGCCAACGATAAAACTCAAGATCAAACCTGTGAAGGAACGTAACATATGAGCAGGTATTGGCTATCAAGAGAGTGGGTAAGTGAAATAAAATGTTAGTGGATTGGAATCTCGCCGCAGGTTAGGCCGCGAGGACTCAACACTCGCAAGCGGTCTATTGATGTTTCCGCGCCGGGAAACCATCTCAATGAGCCTACACACCTATTTTACATACATACTGCCTTCGTAATGGTCGCGTAGACGAGCTAGGCGTGAACTGATTCCAGATAAAATACCTATTTCCCTGGAAATATACGAGTACGAATCTTTAATCTGCATCGCAATAGTGAGTACATTTAACGCTTTGTATGTATTTTTAAAACTACAGTTACGAAGTTAGAGAATTTATATGCATGAAGGACGCCGGGTGGCCATAACTTGAAGCGATGAAAAAATGTTTATTGAATAAAGCCTAAGTAGCTGTTCAAGAGGAAAGAGGCAGAAAAAAGAACATAATGTTTCTAGGTTATGTAATACTGGGCCCATAAATATAAAGTATAATACGTGTACGTAGTGAACTAGGCAGGTAATATTTACTAAGTTAAACGAATCAACCCAATTGCGGCGGAAACGTACGCGCGATGAAAACGTTGAATATTTTAGTGAACAAAGAATTTAGTTAAATATTTGCTTTCCCAAATGCTCAAATTAGATAAAATAAAACGCGAGGAACGCAAGTCAACTTTGCATGATAAATGTTTCGTAGCCATAATTTTTATATCTTGCCAAGGAGGTACTTATTGGTTTTTGCGCGGCTCTGAGAACGAACGAGAAATCCGGAGCCATTTGTTAGAGTCACGTTAGTGAAAAGGGTTGTCTGAATGTTTTAGAAGAAGTCTAACAATCTGTCAGTGCTTGTTGCTGGTTTATTGCTTTAACAGATTATTTATTTCTTATCTGCTTAGCTTTTATGTAGGTATTTATAGATGTGAGCTTTATGAAGTTAAGCCGGTTCACAACTATTTAATATAGAACTGTCGGGGTGACAAGTATTGGACGCAACAAAGCGAAAGTTGCGAAAAGCTCGCGACCTCCGAGGTAATATTAAAATTTGTTCTTGCACTATAGGTACTGAAAGTATTTGATTTATTTTAACCTTTTACAAATATAGAGCTCTTAACGCAATGGTACATAATATTCTTTTAAGGGTCAATTAAGAAAGGTTCCAAAGATTATCTGGCCTACTTTCTGTATTTTACGCCTGTATTATTGATTCCTTTATATAATTTACCAAAATGAAGCTTATTAATATAAAACCGCTTTTGGCATGACTATCGTTGGTAAAAAGTAGATAAACCACAGTATATAGTGACAGTATGCCAACACGTCGGTTATCTACCAGCACACCAGTAAACCTTTCTCCCAGAGCTTTACGATTTGTGGGATGATAAAACGAGCAGTTGGTACGTTTTGCTCTTTTTCCCTTTATTTGCAGGAAGACGCAGATTTTCTTGTAATAAATAAAGGTTTAATAATAGTTTATGTTTAACCGTCTATGCGTTAGCATAGTTGAATTGCCGGTGTCATTTGCGTACCATATATTGTGTTATTAGTTTATTACAAATTATTTACAAAAGGTGCGGGCCGTACAAATATTAAAATACCTGCTACTCTATGCAATAGGTGAAACCGTTGAATATGTATTATTATATTATATTCTCTGTGCACTGACTAGCAAAAGCATATTCACATCACTCGGCTCGTCAGTTCATTCTGTTGTCATCATCATTACACAAGCGCAAAACGTCTGCTACTAAACATAGGCGTCTCACAAACTCATAGACGTCTTTATCAAGAACCAGTCACCAATTAAAATCGTTTTATGTTCAATCAGTTTACAGTACATTAAGTGTAACTCACACGAAGACTAATCGGTAATACGAACAAGTTATTACAACGAAATATTAACCCTTTATCCCTTGTATCGTGTGTTTACATCCCAACGGAAAGCCGGTGAACAGGAAATATGGTGCTCGGCCTCTAAAGAAAACTTCAACGACCCTGAATGGAAGCATTTCTAATTTATCGAACAACAAAAGCAATTTTGCAACAGTTGTAGCATCGTGTGACGGCGAGCATGTCTGGCGGGCGCGCGCTCTCGCCCGCTCTCGCCACCGCCTCCGCTTGCGTGTTCGTGTAGATGTCTAATCTTGAACCAACTTGGCTACAAAACTAAGTTTAACCTACTTCGCGGTGTAACGGCCTTTTGAACATTCCTGATAAAAATGTTTGTAAAAATACTTAATTAGATTTTAATTGTAAACTTCCTTGTAGGTGTTGCTGTTTTTGTTCACCTTTAGCAAACTGTAACACTTAAAACCTGAGCTTATTCCCACAGATCGATAAATGTTTCGAGTTTAATATAATTTTATTTGAAAGAACTTTAAAGGCGAGCACAATTTCGAATGACTAAACCCACATGTAATTATTAATTCAAACAATATTATTGTTAGCCAGCCATTAGGTAAGTAAAACTTGCTGAAATCTGGGCTTCATGTTTGATAACTGAATATAACAAAATGTTATGTTAAATTGATATTTTATTATAAAGTTGGTCTATGTAAATGTTGTTTATTTCGCATTATGGCTTGCAAAAGTTAACGCGACTATTTGATATTTCGTCATGAGCGAATTTAACGGCTTATATGTCAAGTAAATTTATGTAGTGATATTTAAATGTTGAGCCCGATCGCTCAATATGGTGGAATCGTAAAGGAAACGTAGTCAAATCGACACCGGTACGGGTGTACAGCGCTTGCCGGGATTCTCACGATTTATGAGGCAATATGTTTAACGTCTACTACGGGAACCCTCTCCGAACATAACGGGGCTGTTACGTAAACAGATTGCTCGCGAGTGGTGGGCCGACGCCGACGCTCCAGATATCGGCCTACGAACGACTCCTATACTTACAACTTTTGTACCAAATCGACGACGACATTTCGCTCTTTGTAAAGCTCCCTGCATACGAATAGCTAGCTATGGTTACAATTTAAAGACAATATCAGTGAACTGTGTTTTGTAGAGATCTTTATACTGTTAAGTTCCACCAGTAACCGCTTTCGCTTGTTATTGGAGAAATCAAACTTTGATTGAGGTTTAGTAGTAGTAGGTAAACATCTCGCCGACTATTTAGGATTTAGGTCCGACTCGCATATCCCTTCTTCATACAAATAAATGTACTAGCTTTCGATCGCGGCTTCGCTCGCGTTAAATTCGGTATAACACACCAAGCAGACCTGCAGTTTTTGCTCTTGCGCCTGATGAACCCACCCATGTTCCTTCTATTGCCTTTTATGTTCCGGGGCCGCGGTATCTCTTTCGAACAACCCGCAACTCCGGCAGGCGGTGACCCTGGCAGGCCCCTCTGTTTTACTGACATCTCTTTGAGGCGCACGTAGAACACTACCACGCTGTCGTCGACACGGCCTGTCGTCGATTTATTTATTCACTAGCTTTTGCCCGCGGCTTCGCTCGCGTTAAATTCGGTAGCGCCTTATTGATTTGTAATAGCAACGCTAAGTGTTCCCTTTTCTTCCCTCGTTCTCCCTCATATCCCACTTTTTTAAATAAAATTTATTAGCCTATGTCCGTCTCCTGGTTCCCAACTATCTCTGTACCAAAACCGGTTAAGCCATTAAAGCGTGAAGAGGTAACAAACAAACAAACAAATTTTCGCTTTTATAATATAAGTAAGGATAAGGATGTTGTTAAGAAAATTCTGTTTCCACCAGTGAGCTGAGAAAGGCTGTTGATTGATTCATGAGTTTATATCACTCTAATTTATTCTACTAGGCACCAGGGAACAAATGGTCGTGAAAATTGTTCAGCAATAAAAACGTAAGAAACAGAATAATTTTATTGGCCGCGTGTACGTTTCATTCCCCTTGACATTTGGATCTAAACTCGTCTGTGTAAGTCGCGTTTTACGAGTATGAGTATAAAGTGATTTTTTAAATTTCGTTTTTATTGTTTACGATCAACGTTAAAAAAATAAGAAAAGAATATTAGTCTCTGTATGACATTCTTGTTCAACATGCTTTTAAAGTTACATTCATATTATGAAGCAATCCGCTTTGTTTTGTTCCAGTATACCTAACTACGTATACTGTACACCTTTGTAGGTACCTAAAGGTTGTTTTTCATTTTGTGAAGGTTTCTGTAATATTAATTTTCGCTCTAACTAATTACTTAGAATTTTTCAATATTATTTTTCATCTGAACTTTAACCATTACCTACAGGTTTCATAAAGTAAGATTTTTTACAGTTACTATTGTGGGGAAACTGTTAGGCTGTGAAACAAAAGTGTAACGACCGTATTTAAAATATTCGACACGCTCTACCAAAGTTGTGATGTTTCAGTTATTCACATTCTTTGTGAATTTATGTTGGCACACCCACCATGTAGCTCCAGTTTATACTTTACTAATTAGTAGGTTTCTCATTTAAATCAAGAAATGTGGCAAACGAGAGATTTAAATTACTGAGTAAATACGTATTAAATCGTGCGCGTACTCTTGTGACTATGTGTGTGTGTGAACATCATATTCACTTAAGAACACCCAAAACTAAAACTTTCCATGTAAAACAAGTAAGAGAGGTTAAAACTTGCGCCATTTTAGTATTAGTTTTCTGCGAAGCCCAAAGTAAGTAAGTTCAATCCATCATTGCATGTGGCATTGGGGTAGAGCCAGTATGCATAAGTAATTTTTTATCGATCCTTTAGTGGACTTAAGTAATGACGGCAGGCGCCTAGTGAGGCGCACGGCGCTGCCTCACTGCAGGCCCTTAAAAGGCAACAATTGCGTGACGTCGGAAGATTCTTAATTTTGATTAGGGGCTTGCGTGAATGTGGCGCTCGCGGTGTTCATCAAATGCTTTAACCACTGTTGATGTTTACTTTACAGCTTTACCGACTCTGTGTCGAGTTGTTGGGCTATTTGAAGAAAATAAGCCCATATGCTGGCTCAACTCAAAAAAATAGGCACATTCAACCATAAAAATCAAATTTTTATAGCTTTTTCCCTTTTTAAAACCTTTCATGCAAATCGAACGCTCCCGCCTCAAAAAAGTTAAAGGACAATAAATAAAACGACGAACAATTGTCAATAAACAATTGACTTAGCAGCGCAGAAAAAAATAAGCAATCAGAAGTCTATTTTCAATGCCATTTTATCCAGTAATTGTAAAGCAATACACTTTAAAAATAAAAGCGAGTGTTCAAACATGAATCGGCTTGGCGAAGCAATAAATTGCGGCACGAAGCAAAACTCGCCGTTAAATATACTCTTTTAAAGTTCAACTTAACATTTGGATGCCAGTTTTATTGTCTAAAATAAACTTATAAAAATACGTAGTTTTATTATGTGCATGTGATATAATATTTCCCTAAAGGACCAGACATGAACAGAACGCCAATTTGCACTTTGTACCGCACGTTTTGCTCCCAGTCACGACCTTTTTTAATTTTATTTCGTTCCGTTTTTTTATGTTTTTCTTGGTATGATAAATATAGACACAAAATAAGCTGTAAATTAATAAAAAGGTTTTTGACAATCTGCGTAAAACTAAAAAAACTTTAGACCTAAACTTCTAACTTTAGACCTTCGTGATGTTTGTCTCTATAAAGATCCACAGTTTTCATCTTAAATTAGAAGCAAAATGTTTTTAAGGGATTTTATTTTTCGTTAATTAAAAGTTATTTTTTGAGTAGATGTTTATCCGATACTTTCTTTCCTCAAACTGGGTCAACAACGAAAGAAACTAGGTTATTGCTGTTAAAAGAGAACAATAAAAATATTATCTACGTACTATACTAAAAATCTGTCAGAGCTTTCCTTTTATCGCAATGCGATACAGAAAACAAGAATACCCTTATTGTAAGCTTTTATCCGCAGCAACACGTAGATTTTAAGTTCTCGTAAAATTATTAATCCGTTGAGACGAAACAACAAAAAGAAATAATAATTCATTCTGCTCGCGGACCCCAGGGGCATTACGAAACGGGATAAAAAGTAGCTTGTTTTTCCATGTAAGGTTTCTATGTCCAAACTTCCAGCCATCTGATTGACTGATACTGACATGCTATAATATTGACGTTAAAATGTTAAAGGGTGGTAGCGTGTGGTATTTTAAATAATGTGTGCGTTAATATAATGAATGTCTGACATGTGCATTAAAACAAGTGCTCTATTAATTGTGTTTACTATCATAACATGCTGTGTTTTGTTGAAAACACTGTGGAGTTATTACAATTGGAAAATTTGCGATTATGGAGGCGCAAAATTGATTTGCAACCTACATTGGAAAGTTTTGTCGATTTTGTGGTTACACATACATACATAATCTGCAATTCCTGAACTATTGTATTGATACGTATTTGCTGAAACTATTCGCTGTTTCACGGTTGATCAAACTATAATTAAATTTCTCAAAAGCAGAATAATCTATCCGTAGGTGAAATTAGGTCGCAGTGCACGTAAAAACATAAATCAGTATCGCACAAAATACTTATAGACAATAATACGAATATATCCATCCGGAGTATCAATATTACGCCTATTTTAATTCCGTATCGAATTAGCTCTCACTTGTATTAGATATAAGAAAGAAAAAAGTCTCTGAAAACGTAATAAAATTAATGACAATTAGTAGCCATTGTTTCATTATCTATGTTACGTGTGCGGGAAAGTAAGCAGCTGATGGTAAGCGCTGAATGGAAATAACCTACATAATATACATTAGTATATATGTAGGTTATTTCCATTCCATTCATTCATAGTTATTTATTTCCATTATAGGTTTTATACTAATGTATATATGTAGGTTTTTATACTCACTCGGTTTCTTGAAGGAAACTGATCTGAATAATTGCTAATAATAAAATGTTAGTTAGTTTTTTGTCTTCTTAAAAACCCACAGCAAAAAAAAAAGATTAAGATTCTGTAAATCTTAATCTTTATTCTTTTTTTGCCGGCTGTGTTAGAACCCACTGGTTTGGCACGGAAAGAGACCAGATGATATGACCTTATGCCATGAAAGTTTCGTATGCTGTAGTAAACATATGTATGGAAACACAAATGTAGGTGTGCTGCGCTGGGGCGGGTGCAGGTGCTGAACACCTCAAACGGGCAAATATCATAACTTAAAAAGCAGTAATTTCTCCTGTATGGGTGCGCTTACAAATATTTAAACTCACATACACAAACAGCCAAAGCCAGGACAACTATCTGTACTCCAGACACATATTTGTTCCGTGCGGGGATCGAACCCACGACATGCAGCGCAGCAGTCGATCGCTCACCCACTGCGCAACCGTGTCGTTAAACTACTAACAACAACATCGCCCTTCTTCCAACTAGTCCAGATGTACTGCAGTTAATCACCTATACATTGTCGATGTTCCACACATTCTCACGAAGCGCTTTGCTATATCGTTTATTTTACAGATATGTATTTTACATGGAGTAGTAGGTAGGTGGTAGGCCCCTCCTCCGTTCTAAACTTTCAGATTATTTTTATTCAAATTCTCATAATTATTACGATCTAAAGAGGTTAAACTATATAATGTATATGCTTCCATGGAAGTTCTGAAATAATAAATAAAATAAAAATATTTTATTTACAGACTACATTGGCCTACATTGTGTTAGTATTATCATTAAAACCTATGAACCTACAGAAAAAAAATTGTGGTCAAACTCAGCCCCAGGTAGATTTATCACCATGTAAAACATGTAGTTTGACAAACCTACCCAGGGTAGGTCCATCCAGCCTTTCGGAAAACACCCTCAAAATCCTTACTATATCCTTACTAATATTATAAAAGCGAAAGTGAGTTTGTTTGTTTGTTTGTTACCTCTTCACGCTTTAATGGCTAAACCGATTGTGATGAATTTTGGTACATAGATAGTTGGGAACCAGGAGACGGACATAGGATAATTTTTATTTAAAAAAAGTGGGATGTGAGGGAGAAAGAGGGAAGAAAAGGGAATTCTTAGCGTTGCTATTACAAATCAATAAGGCGCAAGGGGAACTGTGTCACCCCAACTTTAACGCGGGCGAAGCCGCGGGCGAAAGCTAGTGGTTATATAATTATGAAGCAATAACCCATAGCAAAGAAACCTCTTTCCACTTTAACTGGTATATTTATAGAAATTATTTTCACTAGAGTCTGACTGAAGGATTTTCAAAAAGAGGCGTGTGCACTTCACTCTTCATTAAAATTGTGGGCGTTATGCAAATACTTGATTTTACCACTTATTTCTAGAAATCGTATTTTTTATGATATTTGCCACCAAATTGACTTATTGTGATCTGCGAAAATTAAACTGAATAATAACGATCCTTAATATTTAAGAAATACAACTATCCGTAATAACTGTAAAATTCGGATAGCGATGCAAGGAATTTTCAGATTTGAAAATCGGCAGATATCCGTATATTATTACGGATAACTCGCACTGTCATGATACTCTTGGCTACTGTTTTTTTTTAAAATAAGTATGTAAAATAAATAGAGATGAATAACGTATATATTCAGGAATTATTTTGTCGTGAATCCTGCCAAAGCAGCTGCTAGTAAAAATTTAAAAAGTAGTATCTTCTTAGAATTCTTTGAATGCCTTTAGTAATTAAAAAAAAAATGTTATGCTTCTGAAATAAAATGAGATAACTAAAATGGCTAGTATTGTGAACTGATTTGTTGAGTTATATCAATTAAATAAAAAGTCACATCAATTAATTAAGACTTTGACGTAATTCTCGGCAAGTTTTTTTTTTTTTTTTTTTGTTTTCTTTTTGCTTACAATCTGTCACTATTTATTAGGACATTAAGTAATTTTATGGGCGTGTTCAATGGCTTGCTTGGTATGCGTCCTGTGACACAACCACTAACTTCAAAGCATAGAGCTAAATTTGTCCAATAAAATCCTGCGGAATTTTGTGTTTTAATCTACGGATTCCCTTTTTATCCATAAGATGGTTAGCCAAGCTGTTTGGATGGAGAGTTATTCTTTCTTTATATGACTTGACATAGCTTTTAATTTCTTCTCTGATTGGAAGTATCTTCAGATCGTGATGAAGAGCTTCATTTGGAACGAACCATGGGGCGTTTGTGATTGTTCTTAGAAGCTTGTTCTGGAACCGCTGTATGATCTCTATGTTTGAGTGTGATGCAGTTCCCCATAGCTGAATGCCGTAGGTCCATATAGGCTTGATTATGGCTTTGTATAAAAGGATTTTATTTTCCAAGTGTAATTGTGAGTTACGGCCAATTAACCAGTATAACTTTCTCAGTGTCAGTCCGAGTTGCTTCCGTTTCGTGAAGATGTGTTTTTTCCAAGTGAGGCGTCTATCCAGGTGTAAACCAAGGTATTTCACATGTTCGGCTTGAGGCACCTGTATTCCATTCAACCGTACTGGTGGGCATGTATCCTTTCTCCTAGAAAATGTAACATTTACCGACTTGGTCTCGTTCGCTTTTATCCTCCACTTTTTGAGCCAGAGGGCTATGTCGTCCAGACAGGTCTGCAGAATACCCGATGCTACTTTATGGTCAGTATGGGACACCAGCACAGCTGTGTCATCCGCGAAGGTTCCAGTGGTCGCTAAATTTGATATTGGGAGATCAGCAGTATGAATCAAATACAAAATTGGTCCAAGCACACTGCCCTGCGGAACCCCAGCAGCAATAGGGTATAGTTTTGATAACGCGTCTCCACTCTGCACAAAGAAGTATCTGTCTCTCAGGTACGACATCAAGATTAGGAAGATATTGCTAGAGAAGCTGTTTTTTATTTTGTACAGGAGCCCATCGTGCCAGACTCTGTCAAATGCTTGAGAGATGTCAAGGAATGCAGCAGCGCAATATTCCTTATCTTCGAACGTGTTGTGAATTTTACTAACGAGCCTGTGAACTTGGTCTATAGTGCCATGTTTTTGTCGGAACCCAAATTGATGGTCGGGTATCAAATGTTTTTCTTTAATAATGGGCATTAAACGCGATAAAAGGAGCGATTCATATACTTTAGACGCTATTGGGAGCAGGCTTATTGGTCGATATGACTTCGGGTCTTCAAGTGGTTTTCCTGGCTTAGGAACCATAATGATCTTGGCTGTTTTCCATTGTCGGGGAAAAAAGCAAAGTCTTGATATGGCATTATAGATTGACAACAAGAAGTTCAAGGCAGAATCTGGAAGTTGTTGCAGTATCATGCCAGTTATCAGATCGTATCCAGGGGCTTTTTCAGGTTTTATATTTTTTATCGCTCTAATTAGTTCTTGCCTTGTAAATCTTTCGATGGGGCTAGTGGACGAGTCACAATCCAGTTCCACTACTCGCTGAACTTCTTCTTTGTGCCCTGGGGGCCCCTCGTAGGAGTGAGGCTGAAATACTGTGTTTAGGTGTTCTGCATGTGTTGTGCATTTTTCTTCGTTATTTCGAGCCCAGCACCCGTTGGCTTGCCGAAGTGGGCAAGTAACTTGCACTTTATATCGAAAAGGGAAAAGGTACGAATAATTTAGTTTAATTAAATTAATAAGATTATTAAAATTTTATATATTTTTAGTAGGATAAATCAATAAATTATTTATTTTAAGGAATACGTAAATAAAGTTTAATTTTAGCTATTATCAGATCAGACTTCAACTTGAATTAATAACAGATTCAAATGATGACAGCAAATTAAGGCTCACGAAGAATTTATCGATGACGCTTAACGGTGTGTCCATACAAAAAGAGCACAGCTATAATACAATTAATTCTGTGGTGTGCGTGGTTTTACTAAGAGATGACTTGAGTCCCAGCAGTAGGAATAATATGGACTGATAATGTTCTTTCCCTGCACGGTCTGAAAAAAGGTGGAATCTACATGTCAAAAACGAACTATTCACCAACCGTAGAGTTTTATTAGAAAATGGTTTCGTGGTACCTATTCCTGATTCCTACCTAGGCAAATAGTACCAGTATAGGCTTATAGCAACGATAATTACGGTATTGGCATGGAATTGGTACGTTACACACCTACATACATGAGGACTACATAAGGCAATCGGTTATTGGCAATCGGATAAGAAACCTTTTAGCATTAGTCATTTAGTGCACATTGCTCAGATACTAATGAGTAAGTGTTGCCGTAATAAATGGAGATATTTTGTCTCTGCATATATATACAGGTTGAATTGAGTCAATTTCAGCGCTAGCCAAGTTTGACAAGTCAAAGGCCAAATTGAAGAGTAATTGTTCAAACTTTCGGCTTATTAGTTGAAGCGAATGATATACATAGGTACAATACTCTTGTGTCGCAGCTTCTAATGTCGAAAATGGATCATCGATGTAGGTATGTACCACATTTTCCAATTTTAAGTCTTCTATTTCTTTTGAGGTTAGTTAACTATGTCATAATATTAGTTTTGAATATAACAAGGTAACCATCCCTATTCGGCAGGTTTCTTTTGTAATTCTATTTCAGAATTGTATCACTAACAGAGTCGACGAGTGAGAAAAATACAAAGTGGACGCCAGCAAAACTTTTGGTTTAGGTGAAGTTATCAAAACAAAAAGAAGTTGGAAATATCATCATACTTAATGCTCTGGAGAGTTGGTAGCTACTGGAGAAATAACACTTTATGTCAAATCCTCAGGTAACAAGCTGACAGACAGATTTTTCGCGTGCAATATACAAGGAATTGAGTCCCCGGGGTGTTCTCCCTACGTTTATCGCTTACGTCTAGCTATGTTTTAAGATATAAGGAATACGGCCACAACTGTTACCCATTGCGAGGAAAACCATAAAGAGGGCAGTTAGATAAATAGATTGCTAGACGCGCGGCGGGCGCACGCGTCTAAACTACCCTTTAATAAAGAAATATGTTCACAGAAATCAACAGTTACTTTTATAGTCTTCATCGTGACCGGGTTGCTAAATATAAAAATGACAACAGCGCCATGTTGGCACGTATCGCTGGTTCCGCACGTTTATTGGCACTTACCTTAATTTTCCCACTCGCAGGGACGCTTTAACCCTCGCGATGAGCTCCCAGTTTTTAATACGTATGTATATTAAAACATGCAAGTTGAATAAAATTATACATCGTGTATATACAGTGTACGATATCATAAAGCTAAATATTTATTTTAAAGGCTTAACGACGAGGACGAAAGATTTCACCTTGTCGTTTGGTCATCTAGAAACTATTTAATTTATCTCGATAAAGCTTAGGTTCATATTTTGCAGTTCGCCATTGAGCGTTTCAATTCTGAAAATAGAAAAAAATATACTAGAAGTATACAACGGTTTTACTTTATTAAAACAGATCATAAAATGTTCAAGAAGATATTAGGCAGTAAGTTTACCCTCGCTTTTGAACTTAATCTCGGCGTAAGCTCGCGTATACCATATTCTGTAATCTGTTGAGATTTGACGAGAAAGAGGACACTGGCTTTTATTTAAAAGATGATAAATTGAGAAAATCCTGTTCGATCACTTCTAATCGTTTCATTTTGTATGATTGGGACTTCCTTTCTTGGAACTCTTTGTTTGATGTGCGCGCTTTAACGTGGGTATGTCGGCTATGTTGACAATGAAGCGACATTATAATTCCGGAATATTTTTCGGGCATACGTAGAACTCTAAGAGAAAATGCGGATATAACGTTCCTGGGTATCCATAAAAGAAATATTTCCCACACAGTTATTTGAGAGAGCAAATTGGCTAAAATTCTACTTCATGATAATATGTTTAAAGGAATAGTTAAATACCCCTCGTTAACGCTACATCTATACTAATATTATAAAACTGAAGAGTTTGTTTGCTTGTTTGTTTGTTTGTTTGAACGCGCTAATCTCAGGGACTACTGGTTGGAATTGAAAAATTCTTTTAGTGTTGGATAGTCCATTTCTTGAGGAAGGCTATATGCTATATAACATTACGCTACGACCAACAGGTGCTGAGCAGCGCGGGTGAAACCGTGGGGAACAGCTAGTGTATATATATATTCCTTTAAACTACGAAAGGCCCCACAATTATGAGCTGAAAGTATGAATTTTGGAATAAATGCATAGTTAAATTATTTTTAAGGAAAAAACCTTGCCACAACGAACAAGTTAAACTCCTATTAGATTCTAAGCTTATGAAACAATAAGGTCGGCACATTTTATTATCGATTAGTTCAACCGCGGCACTTTGTCACCAAGTACGGATTTAGACTTCTTATCTATGTTCAATTCCTTATGAAGTACAATTTTTAGTTTAATTTCTTAGCAACAGCAGTTACGGGATGAGTTAAGTAATGAAATATAAAACCATAAGTTTTGAATACCATAAAAAATATCTCTTAGTCTCATTTAAAGTTCTATCTACGTATCAAGTTCTGGTTATCTTGTTAAAGAAATAGCGACCGTCTTCAGACCACCCTAACTTACGAAGGCTTACTTATAATAATTATTTTATAACCCGGCTTTACCGCTTACGTCCCTAATCCGAGGAGTAAGCCTACCACCCAAAAGGGTAAGAAGTATAATATTGTATACATCTACTGTCCGACAATGATCGTAGTGGTAGCCGATCATTTAAATCGACTATGATTTCGATATCAGAGCTTCTAGAACGTTCGGTCCATTAACGAAACGGAATGCGTCAATTTTAAAATACCTGCTTCACATGTAATATTTTCATCATTTTCTAAATTTATTCATATCTGTGGATGATACTGAGTGTGCTTGTTACAAATGATTTAAATAAAATGCTACAGAATGATTGTATTTTCAATTCAGTAATCCATGTAGAAACTCGTGCTAAAATCTGAATTTAATTAGCAGATCGCTGTAGTGGTACAGCACTGGACTCCTAACAAGTTGAAAAGTTGCTCGACCGAGTGGCATCCCAGGACTGGTAAGAGAAGTGTGGGACGACCGACAACGACATTAGCAGACGGCATTGCTGCCATCGCGGGACTACCCTGGATGAGGCTAGCCCAAGGACGTGGACCTTGGCGCAAGCAAAGAAATGCCTATACCGCCGTTTCCTAGCAGTGGATGAAGTCTAAGCCTTGTCAAGTTATTATGATCTTCTTAGACATTTTTATTGTAGTCAGATGCAGTTGAATTGGAATTTGGTTCTTTATCCTAAGTACCCTTTGATCGCCACATGCATACTTTCGACCCCTCCAATCTTAATAAAAAATGATACCACAACTAACGATTATGTTTTAATTTACTGTTACAACCTTTTTAAACATATTTTGTTTAGTGATATAAAACATTAATTAAAATGTAAGTTTTTCTAACAATGGGAAAAACAACGGAGCTTTTGTGCTGTTTCGCTTTTAAGCATAATATTTTATCGGAAAACGCATCGCCTGGTAATTGAAGCGATGTCAGCCCCTCACCTAGTGTGAATTGAGCCTTATATTTCCCCGTGTAAACTTATTATGTTCCCCGGCTAGTGTTACTATGGTTCTGGTCTAAATAAACTTTGGCTTTGAATGTGATTCGATTTCCGAAGTTTGATTTGATTTTGTTTGTTATTTCACGATTATAGGTGTTTAGCTTGTGTTTTGCAAGCGGTCTACTACGAACTATTAATTAACATGCGTGAATTTGTTCGCTGTGGGAACTTGTTTTTTTTTCATTAAAACCATAATATTATCATACGAGATATAAACGACTTTTGGTCTGAGAGTTGACAGAAACCACCGAATATCATAGCTGTGATCCTACCCCACGAGTTCAGGCCATAAACGTTCCGATTGCGAGTGTTACGCACTTGACCTTGGAACCAGGTCGAGATTTTGATTGATTCTCGTACTCTACGCATGTTGGTGTCAAATGTCACTTACATAAATAGGTAACCGTAGTAGCAAGTAGTCTCTTCTGTATTTTTCATTTCATTATCAATACCAATATTTGCGTTGATTGTGTGCTTATATGAAAACCCCGTAAAGATTAAAATCGATTGCATCTCATTACGGAGAGCGCTGTGATTGCGAGTGTGTGCACTGTGCAGGCGAGGTTTAAGCAGTTTCACCAGACCGACAAACTTCCGTTCCGGTGAAATTCGATTTTATCGTAACTGAGACAAATTCGGTTCATATATTTTTTACCGAGTGCACGGTGAATTATTCCGGCGGCGAGGAAAGCGGCGTGTCGTGTGATTCCGTCGTATCTCGGCTCATTATCGGCAGGCGGGGCGCCGCTGCTGACGCGCTCAGCCGTGCCGCTATTACAATCGAATTCTACTTGACGACTCGTGATTCACGATCCAAATCCCACTGCGTATGATTCGATAATACCTGTGTTTCATTCACTTCTTAAATACTGTTGTCCGAACTTCGCAACGATACCACTATTCCCGATATTGGTATCTATTCACTCGCGGGCGGCATTTTATTTATAACTGGCTGTACCCCGCGGTTTGATAGTATTGCGCGTGGTGATAGTATAAGTATACAATATATTTTTATGAATTGTTGCCTATGTGTTTTTCTGATGTGTAAACTATATTTTTGTAAAGTTTCATTAAAATCGATTCGGTGGTTTTCGCGTGAAAGAGTAACAAACATCCACACATCCATTCAAACTTTCGCGTTTATAATATTAATATATACCTATAAATATATATAGTAGGAAGTAGGATTGTAACGAGCTTTGCATTATTATGTTATAAAATGAAAATGGCACCTTCACCGTATTTTTTTATTTTTAAAACTAAGCTTAATAACCTACCTAACTGTTGTAACGTATCGTTTTATTGTAATTGAGGTCAATATTATTAGCACTTGTTATACAAAACGCGTAATTAAAAAAATAAAATTGTACGTGATTGGCTTTTAAGCAACGCCCCGATGTAGCTACAAGGTTACTTAAATAAATGGAGTGTTCTGGTAGGTACATTACCGCGAACTGTGTGGTTGTCGCGTAAGGCGTCAATGTTGGTAACGGGGACGTGTAGCCGAACTTCACGGCTGAAAGCGCTCTTATAACAGGTTGCTCAGTTCCGTGCGAGGCGAAGCATTAATCTTGTACCGTAGCAGGCATACATCACCTCTGTAGCGAGTGTGACATCGCACACTCCACTTCACGTAAATCACTCATAAGAACCATACTTAATGACTCATCCACGGGATGCTTTTCTAATGACAATTTAATAACGCTCATCGCTTAATTTCGCAGAGTAATCAAACTTTCAAGCAACGTGGCTCTTAAGGTAAGCTAAGGATAATAGACAGCACCTTTGTGGATTTGAATACATTAAGGGAGCTGTTGTTTAGTGATTTATTATAAAGCCATTTTGAATATGGCTTTTGATGTAGGTAGACGTTCAGTTTCTTAAACGAACACTGAGTTTAATGCTACCGTTCATTAAGTATTGATCGCAGTATGAAGAACTCAAGTAAAGTTAAAACCTTTGTTTTTCTTCCAATTAAAGAGAGACTATGACGTCACAGCAGTAGCTACCTACGTACCTACATATCTGAACATTTACAGTTGAAAACACTCGGTAATGAACTGTAGTTAATAGAGTGCCAGATACACCACTGTGTCTGTGAAGTGTTATGGCAAAAGGCAAGTATAAGCCTTTGTCTTCTCAGTATTACAAATTTGAGGCGATGGAGACTACAGATGTTGTACGGAATAAATTAAATTGATACTTAGGTGTACGTGTTAAGTACATAGTTTTAGACATAGGTATTTCTTTGATCATCGCTGGAATGTAATTGAAAGTTTTATAATGGAATCAAGTTTTAAAAATAATGAAATTGTCATTAATGTCACGGTTGTTAAACTTCAAATCTTAGGCAGGTTACGTTTGCGCAATTTTATCTGAAATTATCTGAGCTAAAATCTTGTGCACTTCAATTTTTGATAGAAAAATTAGGTAGGCATATATTCAAAGTACCTATGTGTATGGATATAATAGGTACACAAATGCGTACAAACCGTTGGTCGGTCACGACAAATATGGTGTACTTTGATTTAGAAATAGTAACTTTTAGCGAAGCAGGGGCGAAGGTCCAATAGAAGCCCATAAGCCAGGCTTGCCCTAAATTATAACATTAATCAGACCAATAGTTATATAACCTACTACCTAACTGTACCCAAACTAACATAAACATTCGCGAACAAAAATATTTTAAATACACGCACATTAATTTGCCGCGCGCTTACATTACCAGATCCATAAAATACTACGACTCACTACAGTCAATCATTCATCAAATTCGAACAAAATTCAATCGTGTCTGATTCGGAGCTATTCGTGACATGTCAACACTATCGAAAGCGCGCGCAATGATCTCTCGCTCTAGCGCGTCTCTTTCGCACTCGTTGGCTTTCAATGGGGCTTTTCATTTGTATAGAAGTTAAATACAATTCATTGATAAATTTTAGGTACTTGTACGGCGATTTATAGGGGCTAGTAAAGCCTGGCTTGTCCATTAAGTTCGCGCATATGAACCATCCGATGACCGACCTGAATATAGTTGCAAGAACAAGTGCAACAAATTGCGAATGACAATTGTTATTATTTTGTTTCTTTTGTCTAATTTGTTTAGTTTGGGAGTTTTGATTTAGTTATGTTATTTAAATTACTGAGTAATGTGGTAAATGTTTTTGGTGGGATGTGACAACCTACGATTTTGTTAAGTGATTAACTGATTTAGTGATTTTAATTTTAAAATGTGAATTCGGAAATTGGCGCCTGAAAGGTATGCTACATTGAGATAACTTATATTTCACCGTATATTCAATGAATCCACAAGAAATGATTTCTTGTACAGACCCAGTAGGTAGGTATGTTTATTCTATTGTTTTCAAGGAGCGTAACAAACTTTTTTTGGTATAAAAAACGCATCAAAATCCGCTTCAGATAATGCTTAATGGTCATTTCGTATGTCATTTTGCATGATTTATACTTTCAGACTTTGTGAATGTAAAAGCTGAAAAGCAAAATAAAGAATTAGATGTTCATTAATTTATTAGTGAGATTTAAACGTTGAATATAATTATATTCATAAGCTTAAAAAACAACAAATCGATAATTTGTAATATGCCATCTAGTGGCCATCGATTGAATTATTTTACGAATTATTAAACCTACGTTATGACATAGAACTTTGATGTTGCGTGGAGTCTCGGTACCAATAGATGGCGCGTAGAACGTTTAATCCCATACGTGAAAGGTAAATAAATAGGTAATAGATTTTTTTTAAACTATAATTTACAATAATTGTGTTACTAGAGCAGTATTGAGCAGCAATTTAACTATACGAATATAATTTATATATAATTTAACAACATGACTCCTAACAACCACATAAATACTAAGAGGGGGGGGGGGGGCGCATATCAAAAGTCGATAGCTTGCCCTCCATCCAGGCCCCTCGCCCGCCACTGTAGCGAAGGCACTTATAATTTTGTTATAATTTGCGATTTTTAATCATTTATTTGCTATAATTAATTTACTACCCTTACTCTCTGTTTTAACCAGGTATAGAGTGAAATACTATAAATAATAACATTTATACATCTGTCTAACAAATGTGTTCCGTAAAAATATTAACACATTTTTTCAAAGCTTATTTTTTATTTGCTTTTCCTTTGTATCGTTATGCAAAGATATACGACCTTTCGTGATAAATGCCTTACACTTCACTGGGTACAGTCGCGAAATCGGTTAAATGGTTTCAGAGTATTCGTACTACCGAACCTTTCGTTATGTACAAAGATATATTCAGTGTTTTCGTAGTTTTATCTCCTTCAAGTTTAATACAGTTTAATAAATTTATTATTATAGAACTTTTAAATTGGTTAAAGTAATTTTATGAGTATTAATTGTAAACATGATTGGATTGATCTAGTTTTGGTTTATAGGTTAGGTTGGTAGGCAGGTAAAATATCATGCATTCTCCACTTATTTAAAACTAGCTTCCGCCCGTGACTTCGTCCGCGTGGCACAGTTACTTTAGGATAACGCGGGATAATCGAAAAAAATTTCTTTCTCTCCCCTTTTCTTAGCTCTTTCTCCCCCTGTCTCACTTTTTTTAGCCTATGTCCGTCTCCAGGGTGCCAATTATCTCTGTACCAAAATTCATTAAGCGTGAAGACGTAACAAACAAACAAACTCACTTTTGCTTTTATAATATTAGTAAGGATTTTACGTTTTGTAAAGTAAGCAATGACTTATATTTGGGTGTACGCTGTCCTCCCATACAATAAGTATTAACGCTGTAACAACAACACTGTAAAACCAAATGATTTTAAAAGAGTAACCATGGAGTTTTTGTCGGTTCTTCTCCATAGGAAACGACCAACCCGAACCGTGCACTTTTCTCGACATTCTAAAAGTGCCCGTGTAGGCGAAATAAAAATTATATATATTTATCAAATGCCTTTCATAGAGGATACCCATGTCATAGTAACTATATGCATGCAAAGTCTCAGCCCGATCGGTTTAAAATTGACAAACTTTCATCCCCTATTTTATCCCTTTGGGGGTAGAATTTATCAAAATCCATTCTTAGCGGATGCCTACGTCATAACATCTACCTGCATGCCAAATTTCAGCCCGATCCCTCCAGTGGTTTGAGCTGTGTGTTGTGTTGATAGATCACTATGTCAGTCAGTAAGTCAGTCAGTCACCTTTGAGTTTTATATATTTAGAAGATTATTATGAATAGTATGCGCTTTGTATGTAAAGGGTTATCTTCGGAAGTATTGTACGGGAAACAACACTATCCCCGAATGTCATAGGCTACATTTAAAGCGTTCATGTGGGATAATTTCTATACAAAACGAGAGCGCAGCCGCACGAAAAAGTTACTTTCCAAAAAACACTGCATAACTCGATTAATATTTTTGATTCTTCAAACTGTCCAGGAGCTGAATGCGTTCCATGTCTAAAACAAGTGAATACTTTCGTCTTTTACAGCTGAACGTCTTTGTTCAGCTGAAAAAGAACGTGTACAGTAGGTACTTCTGAGCCAATTCTCAGAACTACCTACTGTACAAGTGTCGCGAGCGATTCACTCAGAAGATAATTAGGAGAGTCATGGTATCAAAGATAATTCCAGGAAAAACAATCCTTGTCCAAAAACAACTAACGACCACGGATCTGCTTTTTCGTTTTTTTATGAAATCGGTGAACGAGATCATGTGTACCCATTAAAGTGTACAGGAAGATACTCCTCAAAACTGGTATTTTTAATAAGGTAACACAGCAAGCATTTTTGTATGTTGTGTAATACATATTATATACAATTTTTTGTGATGTCGGATATAAATACAATTTTGTATGTTATGTGATATAAATACAATTTTAAGCCAGGTTATAGCGTTTCGAATTTTCAATTATGTTATTTTTGTTTATTCGGAAAACTAACAGCTGCAAATGAATAGTTTTCTAATAATACTGGGTAATATTACTATATTACCCAGTATTGTTAGAAAACTATTTATTTTCTATCTTAGAAAATTACCCAGTAGGGTAATAATATGTACATGTTTTTCTTAAAAAAATATTATACTTCTCTCTATCATTCATTTATTTTTAATTAAAAATAAAATCAGTATTACGGTATTGCGGCGAATTATGGCCAGTACTTATGTTGATGATACTGATTATACATAGTTAAAAGACTTTAAACAACATCTGTGTGTTTATGGGATTTAAAATATATTTTTTAATTTCAAATTCAAAAATTCAAATTCATAGCATTTATTTCAATTAGACCATTACAGGCAATTTTGAATGTCAAGAAACAAATTGAAGCTAGAGTCCCGGTCATAAGGCAGAATAACTTGTGAAAGTACTGTAGTTGCCCATTCCAAAGCGTTGTACTCTATGGAGAAGAATGGGCCAGAAACTCCATGGACACTCTTTTAAATTATAATATTATTACAAAATCGTATTTACCTTTATCTCAACATGAATGATTGTTGAGATTATACAACTATGTGAGAATGACGTAGAAAGACGTCCACAGTAAAAGCGTCTAGAGTAAATAAAAAACAAAATTCAATTAAAAATCTTAAATCAAAAATGAGCCGCAGCTACTAAGCTAATAGATGACCAGTCCTAACTGACAGCGCCCGTTCACGAACATGACGTATGGATCAGCTCAATTCAGCTCAACCATTTTGAAGGGAACTAACACCCGCCCCATCAGCGACACATTTAAGTGAGCATGACATTCTATCACACACCATTGCATCGTCAAGTCAATAATAGTAGGTACATGGTACTCACACATGAGCTTTCAGTTATACAAAACAAGGGAATTGAGATTTTTTATCGACTGTTATTTAACATTTCATTCATCAAATATTCAAAATTATTTTTTATGGTTTTATTGGATTCATTGAATTCCGGAAATACAATATAACAGTTTCCGGGAAGTAAGCATTTTATTGTTAACATTCTAATAATATATTTTATTAAACAAGTTGGAAAGCAATTTGCTATCGTCACATTGTTGCTATCGATCGAAACCTAGCTATGCTACCAAAAATGTGAATATTCACTGTAGGAGTATCATGTGGGTGTGCGCGTGTAGGTACCCCACCTACACGCGTATTATTTCTGCGATGAATTACAATTCTAGGGTTCGTTGATAAGCAAAAACAGCGTATTAATATCTAAGTTGTTATGCCGCCCATGGGCTTCTTCCCTGGCTTCACATGCTGTTAAGAAATATCTCTCAGGCATGTTGTTTTCGTTTTCACTTGATGTTTTCCTTAAGCGAGTGATAATTATACAATTCACACATGAATAAAAAAAATCGAGAAAAATATTCGAGTCCTACAGAACTTCCTTCAAATGTGAGTCTGATTCGCGCTAAGCGGTCTTATCTGGGACGGTGCAGTGATCAAAATGATTATTCTAATCAAGCTAGTAGACCAACAGCTCAATTACGTACCACATTGTCAAGCACAATCCAAAGATTTTTAAATCTATAGCTTCATTTATTTGAAAAATGACAGCAATTTATTTTAAGTGTTAAATATCTACATAATTCGCCTACAGTAAAATTTAAGACAAGATACCAGTTTTCGCAACTTCTCGTAGCCACAATCGAGAGCCAGATGATTCGTATAATACCTTAGGGCGGACGGGTAACAAAGTTTTCGATTATCCATTGTGCTCATCAGTCAGTCGATGTCTCTCTATCCGTCGTCACTTTTACTGTGGCCCAGTTCTATTTCAGAATAACAATGCAGCCCAAGTGTACTAAATAAGTGAAAATCCTTACTAATATTATAAAAGCGAAAGTGAGTTTGTTTGTTTGTTACCTCTTCACGCTTTAATGGCTAAACCGATTTTGGTACAGAGATAGTTGGGAACCAGGAGACGGACATAGGCTATTTTTTATTAAGAAAGAGTGGGATATGAGGGAGAAAACGGGAAGAAAAGGGAAAACTTAGTGTTGCTATTACAAATCAATAAGGCGCTACCGAATTTAACGCGAGCGAAGCCGCGGGCAAAAGCTAGTTAATAATATAAATTAAGCAGTAAGCAGTTGCCGTTGTTTTCAAGTTTGTACATTTCACTTTAGTTGTTCAACTCCCTGGTGGTGCTCACCGACACCAAAAAGTAATTAATTGTTTCAGCTACCATAGATAATGACACCGCCTGTGCTAACCTCTACCTCTCGATCATAGCCCGGGCATTCTCCTTCTAGTTTTAATTTACTTTGACTCGGACTAATTTTGGTATTTATTTTGAGATGTTACGTAAATCTTATAATAATTAGATTTGCCTCCTTGTGTTATTAACTCCGATGTAAAATCTAAGTAGGTATCTGAATATAACCCCAAAGCTACAGGCAGTGCAAACGTTTACTCCTCAAAGCTTATAAAATGCAATGTCAATAAACAATACTATCTTCTATTTTCATTATATTGTCTAAACTGATGGAAATATGAACGCAATATCAGCACAATGCTAGAAAGAAAATGTATAAAACCGTGTACATGAAACCTTTTCTAATAATTGCATTCAAACAACTTGGCAAAGCGGCAATAAAGTGCGATGCGATGCGCAAGAATGAACACTGTAATAAATGTGGAGCGAACATCGAGCGGAAACGAAACGTCCATCGAGCCTCAATCCCTCTGCTCAACCGGATAAACAACAGGTAAGTATTCAGATTTTACTACGCTATAGATACCTCTCGTAATGGGTTGCCCGTTCACTCCCTGCTCGCCTCCGTTTCATTTATCTTTAGATCTCCGATTCCGTTTCTATACCCGCTTTGCTTGACATCCAAAGCGGCCTAATTGCTCACTCCTACAAAACATACTTATCACGAGGTTTCGCTCCAATTAATGGTTCTCAATTACTCGGTGTTGTTGATAAAGCGGATCATCTAAACTGCTATGCGTGATTAATCAGAAACAATGAGAAGTTTGTGTGTCGGTGCGACGAGACGCGAGGGCAGTGCTCCGGCTGCCATTGTCTCTGGTCACCGGTGTGTGGCGGCCAGCGGACCACGAAATCGGTCCCAGCCGCGCGGCGCACTGCGCCTCCGAAGCCTAGCAATACTCCAGAAAAACTCGGCCTATCATGGAGCACAGTGCCACTCCTGAATATCAGAAACATTTAGAAAAAGGTGGATAAGCCCACTATAGGTACACTGCATACATGCTTATGAAATTTAATGCTGCTTAGAACAATTTATTAGATTTTGTGAAAGGAAATGAAAAGCCACCTATCGATCTGACGGAGTCACACAATTGGTATCAGGCCACACCGCGCCCTCAGCGCGTTACGACACACGTTCAATGATACGACTTTACAGCCGCGCAACCAGTGGCGTTTTATATTCCCCGACGTGACCTAACCTTCGACCGAATGAAACTTCCTACCATAGGTAACTTGTTTTGATGAAATCAAATCAAATAACAATAATAAATGAAAAGCGCCTTTTTTAAGCTCCTGTGTATTATGAAATTTAATTTGGGTTAGAGTTTTAAAAATGTAAGGGATTTTATTTTTAGTTAACCTTTTTTCCAACATGTTATTATGACTTTTAGTACGTATGTAGGACGCCATTAAAGTAAAGTTGGTAAGTGAAAATGAAATATGTAGTCATTGTACTGCGTAGTTTTGTGGAGTGATCCCGAGTAGAACCGGTAATATTGACGCTGACAATAAACGGCCGAAATAAAATTTGTCGCGATGTGTTTGCCGAACGTAAATAAAACAAACAGTGTGCACCCGGGACTTCGTTCCTGTATATTTTAGAGGAATTCCGAGTAACAAAGGTTTTTATTAATCAAATGATCTATATTATTCAAAACGTTATTATATCAAAAACAACTATCTGAATAATACGCTGTGCGCTAACTAAAGGGGTAGGCAGGTGATCATCTAGGTAGATGATTACAGTCAAAGCTGTCCCGTATCAATGTCATAGTGGATGAGTCGATTATTGTCATTACCGGGACCGCTTACAGACATGACGTAGGTAGGTAAGTAGGTACATAAATGTATATGACAGCCGTTCCATGAATGGTGAACACAAACAAGCGTAATCAGTCTTTAGGAGTAGTTAATTACTATGAAGGTACAAATATTCATAATCGCAGTTTGGACGTACCTGGGAAACGTAACGATAAAGGTAAAAGATGTCAGTTGTGTCTTGTGGCTAGCTACTGAAAAATAGAGTTTCACCGGCAATTTTCTATTGAAAATAAATGTAAAGTTCACAAAAAAGAAGGGTAACGAATGCGTAAAAGGTATGATCTAATAACAACAACGTTTTTTTTTCGAAGGCAGGGAATATATTTAAATAATATTCGGTGTGGTTTATTCGATAAAAAAGTTGTTATGGAAATGATTGAGTCTGCCCACGTAAAATACACATGTTACAAAATTAGTGAAAGCAAACCATATTATTGAAATACCAAATATTTCGTTATTCAAAAAGAAAATCTTTTAAACTAAGTTCAAAAAGGACGACTTATTGAAAACATTCATTCTTGGATCATCCTATTATTACTCGTTCGGCGAGCTTTCAGTAAAAAGTAAAAGGGATCATAACAGAATTTATTTTATATAGAATTTATTTTATCGGCAGTAACTTGTGAATCGATCGCGGCGCTGAAGGAGGGCTTGGAAAATTATTTTCGAGGGTGACCATCAAACAACTTACCGTTCGCTACAGAAACTTCGCGTGGCATAAAAGAAGTTTTATGGACCGATAAAGACCTTTTCAAGGGGCTCTGGTAAAAGAGAGCGCGTCCATATATGTTAGTGCCGGCTGCTTTGCAAATAACCCCAAAATCAAACGTCGCTTGCTATTGCTGACTCATGGATATAATTTATATTGCAAAGTACCTCCCAAGGAACTTTTTACAAGTATCATTACAAAGGTAAAGGTAATTTAGGTGGGTACACAACACACCGAGTTGGAACGTAATACTCAACTTAAACGTCATTTTAACATATCAATATAAAACGTGTGTAGCTTTTTGTATCGCTACAAAATTAATCTAATTGCAGTATCGTTTTTAACTGCCTTACGTCAGGTCTACGCCCTGTAGCCATGCTAGACACTATCTCATAAATTAATCGTAGCAAGCTAGTGTACCGCGGCTCCGCGGCAGGTAGCTATTATTTTTTACAGGCGATAGCTTGAGTAGGGAGAATATCCACTGTGGTAAATTTACTAGTTTCTTATATGATTAATTAAGAAAATCTCTTATAAAAAAGTACGGCAAATCATTCTTAATGTTTGTGTTTGAGCCTCAAGGCAATTAATCTCTGTTGCCACCTGGAATCATTGTGTGAAACTTGGAAGGTAATTAAAAGGTCAAATAATTACTTGACCTTTCCCTGAAGTCCAAGGTGATAATAACCTGGTAATGTACAAATGATAATGTTAAAGTGTCATGTCCTAATAAAATATAATCAGTGTCTTAATCTGTGTTAAGTTTAAATGGAATTAGAATATAGAGAGTTCGCTGATCTATATTCCGAGAGTCAAAAAAAAAATTGAACGTTATATGTATAGAACCATCCTGGATATACAAACATGAGCTACAATATACATGTAAGTAAATGCTTAAAGCCCGTATCGGATCCCTACCTTTCCGATCTTTTCAATCCAATGGAGACATTATTTAAATTGATACATTTGTTTCACCGAACCAGTTTGCAAAACATTTGAATTGCATTCAATTTCCATACCCTTAAATGTGCTTATTTAAAAAGATATTAAAGCTTCTGCGTTGCAAAGATTATGCTTTGTTGACATATATCTACATATTTGGAATAGTAGTGTTGCAACTACAGTTATTGATTTGATGTGTACTTATATTGACTGAATCCTTTTGAATTCTCTTGACTATGTTGTGTTATGAATACAATGCAACCGACAATAAATAGTTGTCATTTTGTACAACGTACTTGTTACCGTCTTGCTCTGATTTAATTAATCAGAGCAAGACGGTAACAAGTACGTCTGTTAAAAATAAATTGTATTCCACCCGACAGCCTGATTTGAAATATTACTGTACGGAGTGTCAACGTGCTTAATATACCCCCCAGCAGCGGCCGCTGGCTCTCTCGTTACAATCGTATAAAAACCATTTATAGATAACTATAATGTCTGTTGCTGAATGCATTGAAATATCAGCGCACCATTGTCATAAAATGCAAAAAAGTATTTGATTTTAATTAAATTTTGTCCTCGTTTAAACAGTTTGTGGTTATCGATTTTCATTTAACTCTTCTTAAATAGGTCATTACGGCAGTGTGTTTATGAGCGCCGCGGCGACGTCGGCCGAAGGGCAATATTGCGTTTTGTGCCACTGCGTACAATAATAGGGTGATTAATGGCTCAGGCGATACACGCGGCAAGTTCTTTGTTGTTCGCCAAATATTTGATCCGGCGCCGACATCGCAATCCATTCCTTTGATATTACTTATAACAGTGATTTCAGCCGCATAAGCTTGGGAGGGATGTGTGAGGACGCGTTAATGGTCTACGAGCTTTCACCAGCCACATCCAGCCTATGCGAGGGGGTTCCGCTGTGAATAAGTAATACGTGTATTACCCACTCCACTTTTGAACTGTTTGCTTTTATGAAATCTCGATAAATGAATAATTACGAATCGTTGAAGAACAACAGGCCGTAATTAACTTTGATATTAAATATCAAAGTTAATTACTTACTTTTGACAATTTTACTGAATGGTTTCATTAAACCGTTTGGATTGAATCCAATGGAAGCAACGTTATGCCGAAATTTGAATTGTAGAGCCTAGTAGAGTTAAGCTGTAAAATATATTAAAACTCCACCGCATACGTATACTATATAGTCTGCGGTGGCGGTGGCGGTACGTATCCTGCCCTATCCTTAATCTATACTATATCTATACTAATATTATAAAGAAGCTGAAGAGTTTGTTTGTTTGTTTGAACGCGCTAATCTCAGGGACTACTGGTTGGAATTGGAAAATTCTTTTAGTGTTGGATAGTCCATTTTTTGAGGAAAGCTATAGGCTATATAAAATCACGCTACGACCAACAGGTGCTGAGCAGCGTGGGTGAAACCGCGGAGAACAGCTAGTTACTCAATATATTGAAAGGCCAATTAAATATTCAGGCAGTATCAATGGCGGGCCACTACGAGAAAAAGTACATCTTTTATAAATTATTAATAAAAATCATAATTGATTTTTATTAATAATTTATAAAAGATGTCTTTAATAGGTTTTTTAATTTGGTCAGCTTTATAAACAAGATATAAATAGAATTTTCTTCAAGATTCTGAGAACTGGCCTACTGGCCTACTGGTATTTAAGAAACAAGTATAAGTTGGCTTCTGCGCGATTTTATAAAATGTTTTAGATTACGGAAGTATTAGGTAAACCTATTCAATAAGTGTGCATAGAATTTATACATCAAGCTTTACGAACAAAATGCTCCGACTTGAAGTGTAGAGCTAAACGACTTACCTAATGCCTATCCATATACCTACGTAGAACATTGAAACAATATATTGAATTAAGGTTATAAGTGTTACCCATTATCCTGATTTATACTTCAGCAGAAGTTAGCGGTCGGCTATTAGCCGGAGCCAGGACCTGTGTAATGGGCCGTGATCGGCGAGCTTTCAACTTCTATCTAAAACGTTCCTGTTCCCAACCACGCTCCCGAATAAACACAATAATAAGAGGTAAGATTTACAATTGTCAGCTACAAGCTGAAAAATACTAAGCCACGTGAAATGTATGTCCGTGATTTATGAGCACATATTATGAGATTCTTCTGTAGACATCTCTAACTTATCTTACAAAATTTGGCTACGGTACGCTGTGGTTGATGCCTACGCATTTCCTATTCACTATTCATTACATGTTTACTATACGTTACAATTTATGGTCATGGTATTTCCACCGGATGGCTTCATATTTCGAAACACGACATAACGACATCCATCGTATTTCGATGAAAATAGTTCTTCATTCCGCCACTGTAACAATTTTCTACAGAAACTCGTTTAATTGGTTAGCCAGCATTTACAAAAAGTTTAGCCGATTATTCCATTGGAGTAAGCTCACAGAGTGATTTGCAAAGTTCCACAATCGCAACAATAGGCACATTTATCTTTAGAAAAGTTTCGCTACAGCGCGAACAAGCATTAACGCGTTATTCTTGAAATTTTGAAAAGATAAAGAACCCTCTTAAGATTTTTTGTAGAAACTAGTGTTACATAAAGACGTAGCCATCTTTCCGTGTTGATTAATCCGCTGGTACATTGGGAGAGCACTTGTTGCTGTAAATTAATTAGGAAACAAGTTAACAAAAAGTGCAATAAACTTCGTTAAGGAAGCTTAATTTCCGTCGGAGCCCGAAAGAGACTGACATTAATCAACTGAGATCGCTCTCGACTGCCGCCAATTTCATTACGGAATCAGAGCCGACTAGGATTGTCATTACATTACAGCGATAGATGGTATCTGCTGTCTTATCTACGATCCACGTCTATAACTATAATATTTGGGAACGTTATTTTATTGGCTTTTATACGGCTTGTATTGGATCCCGGGCGAGCCTGAGCGAGTTGATTGTAAATCTGATTTTGAACCTAAAACAACAAAAGAGAATACCTTTATCGAGCTTCTGTTTTGTGTTGTATGTCGGTCACGGTTAAAAAGCTTTTTCGCGGGTTGTGGAGGTAGAACATAAATATGGGGTGCGGCCAGTGAACACTACTGTGCCACAATTAACATTTTCGACGAATCTGTTTGTTAAGGTTAAAACGCTATGGTAAGATATCTTTTTATATTGTTTTTAGTTCAACCGCAAGGTAAATATTTACTTCACCCTTCATATAGTCAATATTTCTAACTGTCTGTATTTGTACCTGTTTCCCAACTATGCTGGGGTCGGCTTACAGTCTAACCGGATGCAGCTGATACCAGTATTTTACATGGAGCGACTGCCTATCTGACCTCCACAACCCAGTTAGTTCTGGTTAATACGATGCCTCTTGGTAAGACTGGTTGGTTACAATACCTGTGGAGTACTGTCATAAATATGGTGAATTCAGTACTTGCAAAAACTATCTTAATTTTCTGTTTTCAAATAAAGAATCAATTTTAAAAACGTGTTAGGTTACTGTTACCAGAAAACGTGGCTATTATTATCTTCCTGTTACCAGTATAACTAGGCTTTAGGGGTCTTTATTATTTTACTAATTTCACATGTTTCTCGCACGCCATAGGAATGGACGGTTCAGACTTAAATATCACTGAAGAGTTTTAAAAGAAGGTATCGTAAATCATTTTTAGATACCAAGTATGATAAGTCTTTACAGGTACGTAACATAGAAAGAAAATTATCATTTTATAAAAAAAAAAACACCTAAACATTTCAACAAAATAAAATAAATAATGCCAAAGGGTCTCAGCTCAACATAATACCAGATGGCAACACAAGGCCGCCACATGACGTTGATTTTCAGCTGCAGCGGTTAGTGGTCTCGAAAATCTGCCAACCAGACCTATCAAAGGGTGCCGTGTTACCGACTACATAACTGGGTTGTGGAAGTTAGACAGACAGTCGCTCCAGGTAAAATACTGCTATTCAGTTGCATTTGGTTAGACTGGAAGCTGACTTCAACATACTTGAAAAAGAGCCTAGGTAGGTGTTGAAGTACGAAAGACACTTATAATATTCATAAGGCTTTCCAGAAGGTGCTGTTGGTAAACATTTGTAAAATAATCTGTAGTGAAATAACTTACCTTTGATTATAAATATGTTTAGATACACTGTCAAAGCAAAAAAACGGCTTGGAGTCTAGGTCGCTCCAGCGCTGAATATTATATTTTCAAAAGACAAAATTCGTTAAATGCCACATTCGGAAAACACGATTTTCGTAAAATATCAGATTCTCAAAACATCATATTTTATGATCACACAACATTCTTGTGATACCACATTCAAAGTACAGTCACATTCAAACTACAGTCTCCGATGTTTTTTTTTTAATAAATACGAGACTAACAACACAACAATGAAATTATCTTTTTAACAAAATAAAAATGGAATTCTAAACTGATAAAGTATATTTTAGTTCATATAATGTATTTATTTCTCAGTCTTTATTATTGCGATATCATGGTACTATTTGCACGTTAAATTTTGCGTTTCAAACAAACTCGAATACATTTTTTTTTCCTTACACAATCATTGATTAAACATCTTTTTTTTTCAATTACTTTTCTGTTTCGTTTTACATCAGTATACTGTTAATCATTTCTTTTTAATTTTGCATATTGCAATTTAACCTTTTTTTGTTTTTTACTAAGTATTGCAATGATTTCCTGTGGTAATTCGGCGATGCCGACCCTCAACACCATTTGTTGTTCGATTATTTCGGCCATGGCAGCACAATATGGCACTACTTATCTTTTTCATCCATTGGCTGTTGTGCTAATCTATAATTTTGAAGAATATCGAAATCCATATAACTCATTACTTTATTCACACATCACTATCGTATAGGTCGTGTAACAAGAAATTGTACGTTTGAAATAAATGCTTTGGTTCAATAATTTTCCTTATCTGATTGCAGTGGTGGTGGACGTGATGATATTTCAATGATGGTGTTAAAGGCTTCTGGCATCAATTTAAAGGCAAGAGTAAACAGTATGTTTATACTTTTTGATCTTCAGTTTCTTCAAGATAGAAGTTTTTGCTCATTTTGAACACGGGGTACATAAATGATAGTAGCAACCCTTAACTGCCATACGTGGAAAAAACCTATTCTACTGGTAACTCATAGTCGCATTTGTACATATTTATTTTCAATCCAAATTGTTGTTTTAGTATAAAAAACAGCCTTTTGTATGTACTCTGTTTTTATATTTATTGGGTAAGAGAGCAAAGATTATGTGTATGGAGTTCACTATATCATTATTCCGTGATACATCTACATGTAAATTATACATTTGATAATAAGAAGCTAGTAAAACTTTAAGAGAACAACCGACATGTTTGAATATCTTGTTTTACAAATGTGGCATTTTACGAATGTGGTTTTTTGAGAATATGATATTCAGCGACAGAGCGATATAGGTCCCTTTGCCGCGGTCAGTGGTAGTGGCGCTGTTATTAGAAACAGTCGAATTGTCTAGCCAAAAATATGGTTTACATTGTTGTCAAACAAATGAATGAATGAACAAATAAAGTCGCCTTACGCTTATAAGTAACAATATTTCACAACACCTGTAAAGTAAGCCATTACAATATCTCGTAAATTATTTATTATATTTATTCGCCATTTGACGATTGACGTGAGTGTTGACATTTTATGAACGAAAAACGCCTTTAAAATGTGGCCTAGTTAAAATACATTCATTTGAGAGTAATTTTTAATGCGAATAACGAATACACACACACAAACTTTCTATTTTTTTATATTAGGGTGATATAATTACTATATCATTAATATCTACTTTAAATTTAGATTATAATGCTGCTATTTCAATTCAAAATCTTTTTGTAAATAAAATCCTATAAGGACACATTTATTTAAAAAAAATACATACATGTTTATCGCAAGTGATTTAATATGAAAATCTATGACGTACGTTTTTAAAAAAAAAACATGTGTTTTGTAAAACTTTTATTAGGGCTTTCCTTATATACACTTAATTAACTTCGTCATGATGTTACAAAAGTAACAGGTAAAAACCTGAACAAACTAAAATATTGAACACCCAACAAGAGATTATAGTACTTACTTACCTAAACCTAAAAATTACACGTCTTTGTAGCGAAAATAATCAAATCGACACAATGAACATAAGCGGCATCTATTGCGAAAATTAAGAACTAAAATCCTGCAATGTGTTTTGTACTTTACACCCTGTACCTCATTCACCTAAATTCTATTTCCCCAAGAGTCAAGTGCACAGAACCTTACTATAACCATTTCTAAAGTACATCGTAAAAGGTGACTCGCGAAATACTTTTAGAAGATGGGTAGTAGCGACCAACTGTTAGTTAATAACAACTAATTGCGATCATTAGCCGACTACCAAGCGGTCACTGTAATGTGAGAGGATCTTATGAAGCTTCATACAGTTGACATTAAAGGCGCGGTTCATATTATTATACAAGTTAAGGACAAGTCCTATCACCAGTGTCATTGTAGCCACGTCATTTTACCAGCACAAAATAATCATCGTCTTCTTTTTTCCGTAAGGTTTACTTTCATAATATTTACGCAAAAGCGTATTATAGCCATAACTTTCCAAAAGAAACAAATGAGTTTAAACTTTCCCTTTTCCCACTCCATAATGGCGCTTCATTAACCTTTGTAAAAGTTTCCTTCAGAACAAAACAAATTAGCGCAAACCGAAGATACTATAAACTTAATAAATAATCCGCCAACTATCTTAGTTTACCAAACAGAAAATGTTATCATAACAAATAAACGGCGTCAAAGAAACATTTGCTGTTTTCACTGCAGTTAATTGACTTTTGACTTTGAAGTGTCGATCAAAGTTATGGGATGAAGTCTAAGCCGTTTGCGATCCCCAAGTTTCCTCGTTTGCATCACTTAGGGCGTGGAAAGGCTTTAAGTGCCGCCGTGATTAGCTCGCTTCTCTCAAATAGTTATACTTACGGGCCCTGGTTTATAATGAAACCTTTCATTACACACGCTCCACGTCTGCTTGCGGTGAGCGGGTGAACCTACCGCTGGTGCTGATGTCTACCAACCTAACTATGTTTTACAAGTCTAGTTAGCTTCATCGTTATTCGTAAAGTAAATATGACCGCAATCTCGGTTAGACACGGCTGCTATTTAAATACAAACTAGATACGCAACACTAGTAAACTCAAACTAAAAACAATATTTGAGCGAATGTAAATTTACGTAAACACTGACTGCATATTCAGAACGTGATGGCTGACGAGATGAAATTGAAACAGGTGCAAACATGAAATTCAGTGAAATATCTAATTCTAAAACATTACTCCATGTGTTTTTAGGATGTCATCGACTAAGATAGTTTAATAAATAAAAATCTTGTCACTATTGTTGATAAATTTATTTAATTTTACATAAACAAATTCTGAATATCTCTTCAAACTCCAACCAATATTGAGAGAACCTTATATTTGTGGAGGTGCAATTAAACAGATTAGCATCAGTCAAAGTAATTACAAACAGGATTTGAGTAAGTAAAGCGACGGAACTTCTTCCATTCGATTGGTGTGGCTTCGTTTGAAAGCGTAGAATCATTTGCTTATTTAAATGTCTCTTTAGAATATAATAATATATTGTAAAAAATTGAAGAACAATAACAAATGAAATTATAAAATCTTTAACAATGTAACTGCTACGACGGCGTAGCTAACGTAGCGGTACTACGCATCGCCTACGGCGTAGCACATCACGACACAGTATCAGCATGGAAAACTACAGTTCTACAGTGTCTGAACTCGACTGCAACAAAACCTGAATCAAAAATGAATTTGTTCTACAAACAAATATACATGACCACAAATAATGAGGATCACGAACTTATGTGTGATTTTGTTTAGTGCTGAAACTTAGCCCATTTTAGAGTTTGAAAATAATTAGGCAAGAACTTAAACTAAAAAGAAGACTTTAACAAAATCAAAAGCCGAATATAATACTTGAAACATTCAAGTAAATATGCTCCTTACCTGCCTAGTTTCCCTAAAGTCAAAATTAAAAATATAAAATTCGTTCATCTAGTGCGAGCCGCAGTCACCTTGGGGTTCCGTACAACAAACAAGAAACAAATTTAATTTTAAAGCACAAAGAAAGCTATTACAAACAATGGAGGTCTTGGGTAATTTTCTTCAAATTTAGACCTCATAGCGTTTATCGTTATTTTTTTATTGTTACTTTACGGAATCGTTCTCGGTCGGTATTATAGGAAGATAAAAAGTTTTCTGGTCTGACAGATTGGCACCAACTCGTACCTTTACTACCTTTTTTATAACACAGACCTGAAAGTTTAAGCTACAAAAAAAGCATTAAAGTTTCTCTTTTCGAAATTGAACGCTGAAAACCAGCCAGCTAAAATGGTCATCACACCATAGAGAATTTTATAATATTGTTTTTTTAATGTGTGTCCAAGCTAAATAAAAGATATTTTCTTTAAAAAAGGCTACTGTATGTCGTAGAGTTAACCCGAATATGTAAATACGTAGGATATAACCTAATACATATGTATGAACTGCGGCTAAGCTTTAGTTATCTGTGATCTAACAAGATGATTCCCATTATTTACGACTTGTAATTAATTTAGTGCGCCGCTCACTAAACTCCAGCAATTTACCGTAATTTGTAATATGACAATATTATTAATAATAGTACTTATACTGCCACCTATACCACAGATATCAACATACCATATACAGGTAAACCGCTTCTGGACATGTTTTCAATAATATTATGTTCAATGTTTCGTTTGATTCCGACATAATTACAAATATATTGTCATGTTCAGCACATATTATTATGATCATTATTTTAGTTAACTGTTTAGATAATAAATATTATTTTGTGGAAGAGTTAAACAGAATTATTTTGGTGAGCGGTGATAGAAAATGATTAGCCATTTGCCGAATTTATATAACAGTCGCAACTACGAGTATTTAATCTCCGTTGGCTAACGTGACTTTTGGTTTGACCAATAAGAGCAAACTGGAGAACAGCTTAAGAGGCCTTAAACAACTTCCTAGAACATTCGGCTAGCTTAGAGTGTAACGTTGGCTTTTAGACTTGGCTTGGGTCTAGAAACTGCTCTATAAATAGATGTAAATAAATTATTTCAGAGAAGCGCGTTTATTTTGACAAGTTTTCATGAATATTTTATCAACTGAATTATTAGTCTTTAAACTGACATGGTTACTAACATTATAATTAACACTTGAAACGGGATATTTACCATGTTTATTATTTATACTGAGTTTCCGATATTTCGGCGATGTTGCAAACGCCATGATCACGGATGAACTGAAGTTATTGCGGGTGGGTGTTTACGAGCAGACAAAACGATCTACCCTCTTTCTTATTCGTTTTTTGCATTCGTTACCACTACCACTGTCACTCACAACTCGATTTTGCTCTCGACACACAAAACTCACTGTATCGATTTGCGATCTTTTTTCCCTACTTTTTGGGTTTTTACACAATTGAACCACTGGATTCCAGGCTCTTGATAATTGAAACCCATCTTCTCGGTTGAAGTTCCTATATTTGGTAATCTCGATTGCTTCTCTTACCAATCTCGGAATATAATAATTCTTCGGAAATACGCCGTAAAGACTATCTTCACTCCGTTCAAGAAAGTATCGCAGATGCTCCGTTCGCCGAAGGACAATTTTCCGCTGGAAAAACCCGGTGTTTATAAGGTGGACTGTAGCTGTGGTAGATCATACATCGGTCAGACGAAACGTACTGTGGCTTGTAGGATTTCTGAGCACATAAGGGCAGTGAAAAATAATGACACTCAAAAGTCGGCGATAGCTCAACATCTTTTGGAAGCAGGATCGAACCACTGGATTGAGTTACATAACCCTCAGGTCATCTCGACAGAACGCCACTATATTCCGAGATTGGTAAGAGAAGCAATCGAGATTACCAAATATAGGAACTTCAACCGAGAAGATGGGTTTCAATTATCAAGAGCCTGGAATCCAGTGGTTCAATTGTGTAAAAACCCAAAAAGTAGGGAAAAAAGATCGCAAATCGATACAGTGAGTTTTGTGTGTCGAGAGCAAAATCGAGTTGTGAGTGACAGTGGTAGTGGTAACGAATGCAAAAAACGAATAAGAAAGAGGGTAGATCGTTTTGTCTGCTCGTAAACACCCACCCGCAATAACTTCAGTTCATCCGTGATCATGGCGTTTGCAACATCGCCGAAATATCGGAAACTCAGTATAAATAATAAACATGGTAAATATCCCGTTTCAAGTGTTAATTATAACTGAATTATTGGTTGTCCAGAAAATGGGTTTGTTACAGTCACTCCAGAATTCAACCCGGAAATCAAGCATAGACACGTGTATCGTTTCACTTTAAAATTTAAAGCGTCAGAAGACCTTTACGTAGGTAATGGATAATAAAAAAATGGCGTTAGTCAAGATGAAATCTTTTCTTATTGTCTTACCTAAAGGTATACAGTAATGATAGAGGAGGAACGCGTGGGTAAATAATAACATCCGCTCGGGCTGATCTCATGTAAGATGCGTGGATGAGTGACCACATTTTACATCAGTATGCAAAAGGTAGTCACCATGGTGGTACCATATACAAACCGCAAAAATGCAGAATATAATAATATAATAGCTTTCACCCGCGGCTTCGCCCGCGTTAAATTTGGAGTAATACAGTTACCCTAGCGCCTTATCGAATTGTAATAGCAACGCTAAGTTTTCCCTTTTCTTCCCTCTTTCTCCCTCACATCCCACTTATTTCAAATAAAAATTAGCCTATGTCCGTCTCCTGGTTCCCAACTATCTCTCTACCAAAATTCATCAAAATCGGTTTAGCCATTAAAGCGTGAAGAGGTAACAAACAAACAAACAAACAAACTCACATATTAGTAAGGATTTTCAAAATGCAGAAAGCAGATGAAACCATTGATAAAAGTTAAAACTGCCACAATAAAGTGGTTTTATAATAAAACACATGTAATGGTAGCAGCAAGACTAACTGCCGTGAGAAAAAAGGTCATTTTAATTAACTTTTGCGTACACAAGACCAAGATCCCAGGGGTTTACTAGGGTGTACCTTAGATTTTCGCAGGTCTCGGTAAACCTTAAAGGTTTACCCGGATCTCAGCTTAAAAGCTATCTCAGAACCACTGGGTGAATCCATTATGGCGCTTGTGGGAGCATCTTAAGGTTATAAAATGATACAAACATAAGACATTTAGTGGATTACATCGAAATATCACATATGGTAATAATATATATTATGGCAATAATACCATAATATTCAATGCTGTATGAAATCACATGATAACAATGAAAGACACTTTTAATTTAACAGCAGCGATAGGTATAACTATATTTCAACTAACTAACTAATTCAAAATATTGTTAATAGTTGCTCATTATTTTACAATCAACTATAGTTATGTCCATAACAAGAATATTCACATTTTAAAGTTATCTGATAAAAATAAAATTTATTACAGGCTTGCCGCAAACCAAAATGTGTGTCCAAAGTTTTCTGCTACGAGTATAACAAAAGCCTTTCTGTGCAAGAATTCTGTTATTCGTAATAGACCGTTCTCTAGGGTAAAGTTGCATTAAAACATGCATTACATTTTTTTTTAGATTAAAGCTGGTTGAACATTTGAATGGATCGATCCTTACGGAGTTTGAGAACAGCTTTTTATAGAGCATTACAACAAGTCTTCAAAAGTACACCGGTAAAATACTGCCAAAGCTAAAGCTGCAAAGCACTAACTAAATTAACTGGAAATGACTGAATAGTTCCAGGGAAATTTCATAATCTTTCCTATTTTCCTCAATCAGAGCAACTATCATAAGCTCGGTGTAAAGCTTCAGACAGGCTTGAAAATGTCCCTCAAAGCAGTGAAAGCTTTAAACTCCGTTCAAGGGCCACTAATAGGTTACTATGTTTTGAGGCGACTTATAGAGGGTTAAAGCTATCCTGATATAAATTTTGTCTTTGTCGATCCTCTATTTAGGTAGAGGTATTTGGGAAATTGAAATATCATGAAGAAATAATCTTTCTACAGACTAGTATACGGTACAATACGGTTTTAGACCGTGCCGTAGAATGCCTATATGCGTAAATGAATAAATTCCTGTCCTATTCAAGACACGTTTTAATACCTTCTGAATGTGTTAATTACATTAGGTACTAACGTAATGTTCCCGCGAGTTCGTGTAAAGACAACATTGCAGTGTGAAAATATATTTGCATGCTGCATCTTAATCAGTTATAAGGGGCTATTCTGGTGTAGCCAGGTAGCAGAAAAATGGTAACCCAACCCATACATATTTTAGAAGAAGGCAAAATACAGTGTCGTAGCGCAACTTGGGAGAAACCCATGTTTAAACTGCATTGGACAGCTGGGGAAAAGTTATCATATTAGAATTTTATCTTCAACAAAGATTAAAAACACTTTTTAAATATTTTTACCTCAGCAGCTCGAACATGTAGGTTTTTCTGTTTGAAAACAGTGAGCAAAATGCGACATTTTTAAATTGAGATAATTGTGTTTTTTAATGAAAAATATTGTTTTTTTTGTTCTTTTATTTTAACGAAAATAAGTATTGCAGCAGATAAAACTGATATTTAAACTATAAATATTTATTCCCAGTTTTAACAACGTTACATTTGAAAAATAAATCAGCGTAGGTGCTGTTTCAGAACGCCCTTATAAACGTTATTTCAACCTATTCTTGTCAATTGCTATTCATTGTTTTATCTTGGTTAGGCTCTAACAACACAAAAAAACAGAGAATAAAACTTTAGCTCATGAACATCACATTATATGGTACTAGTTTTTGCCTGTGGCTTAGCTCGCGTTTAATTGGGGGTAACACAGTTCCCCTTTCCTGATATGCAGGTACCTGCTACTTGTAGTTTTTACCCTAGCGCCTTATTTACTGTAAAAACAAAGCTAAGTTTTAATTTTTCTTCCCTCTACTCCGTGTCTCACTTTAAAAAAAAAGTCATATATATTCGTCTCCAGAGTCCCAACTATCTCTGTACCAAAATTAATCACAATCTACAAACAAAATAAAAGTAAGGATATGATCCTGTAGTTGTAGAACACGAAATACACTCTGTTGGATGATGAGATAAAAGAAATGTTCTCGCTGCTGTAGTGAAAAGTTATGTGTGTACACGAGAGCAAAATTATTTGGATATCGTGTCTTTGAATCCATCGCTACAATCAGGAACAACCCCGAGTCTAACATAGAATTACTTTAGAATCGGGATTGATTCTCGTGATTCGTTCGTGATCAATCTTAGAAAATTTCGCATGCTCGGACTTAAAATTAGGATTTCCGGCAAAATATAATTTTTCCTCTTGTTGCACCAATAGCTGTTTAATATTTCATTAGTTGGAATTTCTCTGGTATCGTCGCGTCCGTGGTGGTTGGTGCTTCAGATGCACGAACAGCTATTTTCGGAACAAATATCTGTAGGCCATATAAATATTGGTTTCGTATGGGAATCGAGCCAAACGAATCCTCGGAAACTGCGCTAATTGTGTGAAAGTTGCCGCATCGTCAAAGTATGATTGTGAAAACTAAATAAACTTCAGTAGGTTTGATTTGATTTCTGATTGAAAATCAAATTGTTATTCGTCCTGGTTGTGACATTTGCGATACGTTCGTTACGTCCGACTTATTACCCAGTTATTAACTGGGTTGTGGAGTTCAGATAGGCAGTCGTACCATGTAAAATACTAGTATTCTGCTGAATCTAGTAAGACTGGAAACCGACACCAACACAGTTACGAAAAAGCTTAGCAGATTATGATGGTACCTAGTTGGGTCAGCCGAAACTATAACGATATCTAGGGCGGAAACATTGTGGTTACTCTATAATTAAAATCTGCTTATAGTTAGTCAATAACATTAATACGTTAATTTGTTTAACGCATCAAACGAACCCGTATAATGATCGAATGCTTCAGTTTAGGGATTAGCTTGAATAAATCACAATTACACAAATAATTATTATTCATTCCCTGATGACTGCGCTCGATGAAATAGGGTTGCTATTTCAGATAACGTATAGAAATCGTTATTGGCTAAGCAATGGAAGTTGTTAGCTGGTATTATTTGGAAAATGCCTTAGTTTCACAGTGCCTCAGAACTATGTTTGTTTGTTGTTGGAACAGGACTTTTAGGACTCAACTGGACCGCGATGGGAATGAAACCCTTTACAAATTTAAGAGCTTCTACAATATACTGGAGAGATGCGGCGAAAACACTGTAACAGCTACAAAAACTACTCAATAATGCATGGTTGGAACGCCCCTGTCCCTCCTTAATGTCAGAAGTGACGTCATGATTTGTTTGTGAACAATGTGCAAATTAACAGAATGAGAAAATTAAATAAAAAACTTTTACCAATAAGTAATTTTCTTGGAAAAATTAACAAAACATAATTACTATTTGGTAGTATACACAAACGATTAACTTCATGAATGTACTTGTACATAGTGTCTGAGCTATATATTATCCAAGTAACTATATGTTTAAGGGAATGGAAGTGACGGTGACTCGCGACTGCTGTTTTTTTGGCTCGTCGTATACTAAATCCAAGCGTTAAATGGATCGGCATAATGCATTTACCAGTTCGCTGGTACGCTACACTATTCAGATAATCCGACAGTAGATCGATGTGAATCAATTAAACATGTAGTTGAAGGCGAATTTGACTCTCAATCTGTCTCTATTCGCTTTTCAATCTGTCTACAATCAAGGAATTAATCGTTTTCAGAATAATATTTTGATCCTTTTAATAAGAACGACAAGCTCTTTAAAAGTAATCTAGCATTATTTTAGGGATGGGAAATTATTAAATAATTTTCCCACTCTGGTCGGAGCGAGAGAGAGTGACAGACTTTTATTGACTAAAACCTATTCATGTCTCTTGTTTTGCATTTTGTGTTATAGGGCCGCGATATCTTTTGAGAACAGCCTGCAACCCCAGCGGTTTGAGATTATCTCCTTCCCCAAACGTCCGGCCACCTCGTTCTCTTGCATAAGTGCTTCGCAGAAGGAAGTGATCGCTTCCCATTGCAAACCGAAACAGTTTGCTCCACCGTGGCCCACAGTGGTGACAACCAGGCGTTTCCTCCCACCCGATCATGTACAGGAACCTCCCGAAACTTCCGTGTCCAGTGAAAACCTAAGTAAGGCAGTATGTGAGAACGCCATGACGCCTCTCCATCCACTCCCCAAAGCGGGGAATTATTGCCACTATTGTGCGCCCATTGGGTTGAGTCAGTCGCTCTCTCAATGCCACCATGAGATCGCACCGGAGGTCCATCTGCTGAGCTGCGATTTGCCGCAGCGGCGAAAATTTTCCCCGGAGCTTACCCTGATTGGCGAAACCGCAGGGCGCAGTTAATTATAGATATATCAAATGTCAGTGATGGATTTAAATGTTTATTTTTACTCTACTTTTAAAATATTCGTCTTTTAAAATATTCTTGGAAAAATACAGTCGCTTTCATAGAATTTTCCTAAGCCCCTCGCCCACGTCCTCTTTATTTGGTCTTTGAATGACATTATCAAGGTTCAAGCTTACATTTGTTAGTAAGTTATGATGGTTATATTTGTATAAGCTTAGATGTTGTCTGTACTTGTTGTCTTAAAATAACTTTTCACTACAATGGTATTCTCAAACAGGAATTTTTGAAAGTCGTAATTTCACAAAGCGGAATCATTATCTGTACACATTTTTTTAACAAGTTTGATAAACACGTGAAAACCAACATTTAAAGGGATTTTCCGACCATGTGACCGGTGTGTGATGGACGCCGCCACTTGTGCCTGCTCTATCTCAATCGACTTCGAACACCCAGTGCTAACGATTTGCTTTGGATCTGCGGTGCAAACTGTATTTTAATAGAAATAGAACTACAAAGAACATATTTTTTTTCTCTTTACAGATTATTAGCGTCCGCCCTCGACTTCGCCCGCGTGGCATTGAAAAAAAATGCGCGTGATGATCGAAAAGAAATATCTTTCTCTTCCCTTTTCTTCCCTCTTTCTCCCGCTTACCCCACTTGTTTAGCCTATGTCCGTCTCCAGGGTCAAAACTATCTCTGTACCAAAATTCATCAACATCGGTTTGGTCATTTAGGCGTGAAAACATAAAAAACAAACAAATAAATTCACTTTCGCTTTTATAATATTAATTTAATATATATATACATATAAAGTAAGGATTGTATCATTTAAAATTTCAAATTTATGTCTGTCAAATACTTTGAATAACTACTGACATGTTGTCCAGTGGCAGAATAGGTCTAGGTTCAGAGGACCCGAATGACACATAAACACACTAAATATGCTATTGAACAAATATTCTTTTAAGCTTGAACTTCCTCCTTTTTTCATGTTGTTTTGGGTAAAGAGTTCGAATATGTTGTTCAAACGGTTACTAAAAATGTTACCCTATAAGTAAAACCACGCGCAACAAACGAAATTAAAAATTGAATAATATGGAAAAGTCAATCGTTCGTCATGTTTATTTTCAGTAGGTGGTACGTGTTAATTGGGGACGCTGAGCACGTCGGTCGGCTTGTTGACTTGCGACAGGGCCATTAGGCCTGAACAGTAAAGGGGGCGCCCCACACCCTGACCCTCCCATTCTTTGCGGGTTATCTGCATTATTATAAAGCAGAACGCCAGCACTTCTAATATAAATATCAGAATCAACACAAAAGATTACCACGTCAAAAACGGCGTTTATTACTAACCTAGAGGACATTTTCAGTATGTAAGCTTAGGTAAAAAGGTACACAAAAGCGATATTCTGAATAATATTTACTTTTAAGGGTGGGTAGCTAAACAAAATTGTTTTTTGTTTGAGAATGAAGATTAACAATTTAAAATTTACGCCTATTGTTTTATGTTGTTGTTGGACGGCTCAGCTATGTTGACCATTGTAACATATAAACGAATTTCAGATTTTATTTTTCAAAAGCTATTCATTATGGACTGTTTTTCAATTTAATATATTGAAAGGTATTTACATTACGTTATTGACCTTCCAAAGCCGAAATAATTTCCTCGAACGATAGAAGTTTCACGAGGACCTACCTACCTAAATAACATTGAAAATAGTTACGGAATCTTTGTGGGTGTAGGCACTCTAATTTATCCGGCAATCAGACCCTCTCTCCTCTTATCGCGATAGTTGAGTTAGTTACGCACAGACAATTTTAAAACAAAAACTCCAATACGGAACAAACGCATACCTCAGTTCGGTATTTTTGTCGTGGATTTTGTAAGCGGCGACTAAGAGATTAAGTCATGGGAACGGGATAGCTACGGCCTCATCTCGTGATCAATCCGGCTGCCAAACGCGATGATTATCTCATTATTCTCTCAGAATCGCTTGCTGTCTACCCGAGGTCGCGTTCACTGATAGTATATAGCTGATATAAGCTTGGTTTCGGTGCTAAAGATCTATGTTAAGAGCGGTGAAAATGTTGCCTAGTATTTAGTATGCCTGTCTTAATATTGATTAGTAAGGCAGGTATTTTATTTATATAGGCCTTACATAACACGGAAAACGTCTTAATCGGTGTTCTGATAGCCGTGTCGTCGGCGTGTTTGTGATCTATGCGCGTCGTCAGAGGGGCCTGTCAGGGCCAGGGCCACTGCGTGCGGTGGATTGCGGGAGGAAAGGAAAAGTAGGAACATGGATGGGTTTTACTCATTAAAAGCCTGGCGCTACCCGCGCTCCGTCCAGAGCAGGGGATGCAGAGTCATACGATGTTTTCCCTTGCGTATAAAAAACCGATGTAAGAGCAAGAGCAAGAGAACGAAACAAAAACAAACGTCCCCAACATTTGTAATTTAATAACTATGCATACAAGAGTTGAATTTCGGAAGTCACTCCGTTCACCTTCAAATTAGAACAGTAATCTTAACTTTATCGTTAACAGCCAATGTAATCAGTTATTCATAGACTTTGATGTATGGATAGAATTCTTATTTAGCGTACAATCCTGCACAAAAATTAAAAAAAGTATGTAATTGATAAAGGCAAATATTAATAACTGTATCACGAATTCCCTGGGTTTGGTATATCTTTCTAGGAAAGAATGGTTTAAACAATCGGTGTTTAAATAGAGTAATTTTAACCACATCTGTACAATTAGATTAATGGCTAACTTACTTAGTTGTTATTGTCACATATTTATGCCAAGCTGTAATTACACTAATTTCGCAAGTTCCTGACAGTAAGGATGTCTGAAGTGATAAGGATAACCGGTATTTTAACAAGTTTTAGTAAGTAAAATAACCGACTGACAATAAAAATCTCTAAACAGCGGAAAATTACTTTCAGTAAATAAGTGATTTTGTTTATTCCATTGTCTCTTTTGCCACCGAATTTTAAAAGTACATTTAGATACAAATAGATTTAAAGCATTTTTATACTTATATATGCACCGAAACCATACCATAGAGTTTCTCCGGTCCTTCTCCATAGGAAACGACCAACCCGAACCATGCATCTTTTCTCGACGTTTTATAAGTGCCCATGTAGGCCTATGTGAAATCCTTACTAATATTATAAAAGCGAAAGTGTTTGTTTGTTTGTTACCTCTTCACGCTTTAATGGCTACACCAATTTTGATCAATTTTGGTACAGAGATAGTTAGGAACCAGGAGATGGACATAGCCTACTTTTAAAAAAAATGGGATGTGAGGGAGAAAGAGGGAAGATAAGGGAAATTTAGCGTTGCTATTACAAATCAATAAGGCGCAAGGGGAACTGTGTTACCCCGAATTTAACGCGAGCGAAGCCGCGGGCAAAAGCTAGTAAAACATATTTTGATTTCGATACTGCGTAATTTATGTGTTTTTTTTCCTTATCGTAGTAGAAGCAGTGGCAATAACTTTTTATTACAATGTAAAAACCTTTTAAACATGTACGCAGCATATACCTTTAATCACTATCCTCTAATCACTATTCTCTAATATTATATAAAATCTTAAAAGTAGCTCAGAGGCAACCTAATCCTTTCAATTTATTTTTAAAGAGTTTTCTTTGTCAACGTTAAAAAACCCTCAAAGTGCCTTCTCATTATTCTTGGGATATTTTGAAATATAACCACAGCCCTAGTTTAATATGGCTTCATTTATAATACAGACAACATTATCACAAAAGTTTATAGCTAATTATAATATGTTTATCTCCTTCGAGACTCCAGACAGTCACAGCAAGGTTATACCAGTTATTCTCTAACTAGCAAAATGTCTCCGTCCTTTTCGATAATAATATTTGCGCAAGCCCGACAAATATAACAAATACGATTGTTATTTTTATCCTACTTCAAAAAGGGAGGTGGTTCTCAATTCCACTGTACTTATTTGTTACGCCATCTCTCCTCCATTTCTTGGCCGATTTTCAAAATAATTTTAATCATCTAAAGGGCAAGTCGGTGGCAAAAATCGGTGAATCAATCAAAAGTCACCGACTGTCAAATTATTTATAACTTATTTCCGTCTTTATTGTGTTTATTTTTTACATAAAAGTTTTAACAGTAACTATATTCAAAATATTGACTTATGTTTACGGATAAAATGAGGTGAGTAAATTATTAAAACATTGGTGTAATTATTCTCTTTGTATGAGCTCATGAGCTGCTGTCAAAGCGGTAACATTATTTCAAAATTATTAAACTGTTTTATGTTAAGCGATGCATATTTTATGAAGAGAATGAAAAGCTTGTCTATTTGTTTATTTGCTACAAATAACTTTAGTTAGACATTTCGTTATAAAAAGTAGTTATGACACTATGTTGCGTGTTATAACATGCGCAATTGACTCCTTCTATGTTTGTCACTTACGTGCCGTTTTGTGGGAAAAACTACTATAAAGTTACATGAGTTTGAATCCCTCGCCACGTTCAGGATTCAAAGATTCAAAATCAGCACTCGCAGCAAAAAGTAACTTTGCTCTCTTTGCTTTATTCACAATTAACTATTCCCTAAAGAGAAGAACCTTCTTTCAGTGGGGATGCAACTCATATTGTGTTAGACCAGTATCTACTGCACAGTATTTGCTTCGTTTAATAGAGATTACCTTCAGAACTCGTTCAGTAATTAACATACCAGAGTTGGGGGATGATGATGCCGTTGAGGTTGGCATTGAAAAGTGCCTTTGGGCCGAATGCTAGCTGTCCATGGTGCGCCGGCCATTTGGAATCACATTACGAAGTTTTTAACACCACTCTGGGAAACTTCTTTCATGCACCCCATCCCGACAAAAATAAACAAGTCATAACTGAGACTACAAAGTATTAAGATCTTGTAATTTCTTTACAGTAACATTTATATCATCGCGGAACCCGTAAAAAATATCTAATTGCTATAACGCAACATTCTTTTTACTACACCCCGTAAATTTCACAATAAAAACTTAATTTAACATAGTAAAAATGCAATTTTTATTCTCCAATCGTCCGCCTTAAACTTTCCAGCGAGGGCCGTTTCTTACGAGTTATGAGAGCAACGAGGGGAATATTGGAATTTATTTTTATGAAGCGAGATCCCCGACCGAGTTAATCTGTTAATATTGAACATTTTCCCCACAAGAGTAAACCATCCCCGGCTTAGAGCAGCACAGAAGTAAGATATTACCACTGCTTTACATACAAGTATTGTCGTGAGCCTAGACCTTATCTATCATTTTGAGCCTAGCAGAATTCTTATATTGCTACTTGTTTTCCGTCTTCATTGAAATGGTTTCATGGTTTAGTGAGCTCTGACTAACGGAACCTAGAGAAAAAAAAACACCACCACACACAAGTCCGGGTAACCTATTGCAGAAAACTCTTTTACTTGACACCATGTTTATCGATATGATCCCCGTAAACATTTTTCGTGACGACCTGAAAGTATTTTCACTTTGTCACTTGTTTGGAGACAGATTTGAAAAATTGAAAAGTTTCAGCAGACGAACACGATACGTTATAAAACTAGTAAAATTCTTATGTCCGTAAGGATTGAGGAGCCACATCAGTTTTTTTAAATCTGATCTCACCATTATTTAGCAGCAATGTAGCTTATTTTGCAGCACGAATTCTAGATTTAGCAGCAAAATATATCACTAGTTATTTTAATGCAAAAGTGGCTCCTCAATCTAAACATCTGAATTGAGGAGCCACCTGGAACTCGTTAAGTAATAGATGAATATTTATGAAAATTTTGCAGCATTCAGTAGCAATTTAGCATATTACCTTCTAAAAATTTTGATTTTGTAGCTCTAAAACGAAAGAAAATACAATACTTTTTATATGGCTCCTCAATCTTACCTCAATAAGGGAATTCCTATTGGATGTGAGCGATCAATTAATATATTCGACATATTGATCATTTAGCAGGTCTTGTGTTTGTTTTTGCAGTATACGAGTAAAATCGTAAAACAGAGTAAATTTTGTATATGAACACATTTTCTTTGGCTCCTCAATCCTGACGTTCTAATTATACATGTTTGACTGTAGCCACCATGAAATCTCAACGGATTCTAAAACCAGACATACGAACATTTAGCAGAAATTTCTGCTAAATATATCTGCACACTTCAGCAATGTGTTTCGTAAATTCTGTGTGTAGGGTGACCACATTTTGGGGGTACCTACAAATTAATATTTCACTTACGTCAAATAATAAAAATTACTACTTTTATTAATATAAAAATTGATAACATGTGCACAAAAAAGACGAATTATTTATAAAATGGAAAAATGATACAACAGATAAAATACTACGACTAGAATATAATAAAACAAGAAATAAAACTCATAAAAAATAGAAAAATCTTGGAATAAATATTATATTATGGAACAAATAAATAATAATAAATTGAATCTTAGGAAACTATGGCAAATATTGAATACTTTATCTGGTCGCAAGAAAAAATCGGTTGATGAAGCAATATTAAGAGCGTTCAAAAAGAATGATACAGGAACACAAGTCCATAGCTAATAACTTTGCGATAGAATTGAGGAATGGTGTTAAAAAAAATTGCCCAAGTGTGACCATCAGCTCTTAAAAGAATCACACATTATGTTCCCTCAAGACAAATCAATTTACTTCAAAAAAGGACGGTGTCATTAAATTAATTAGAAACCTAAACACAAACAAAGCTCCCGGAGCAGATAATATTAGGTGTGTTGAGTATCGAGTATCTAAGTGGGCACACGATGCTGGACTGGTTCTGAATGCAAATAAATAAAACCAAAATCATTCATGTAGAGTGTACATGAATGATTTTGGTTTTTTTTATTTGCACCATCTATAAATAATAGTTGTTTTAAGGTAATTGCGCACAGTCATACCTGTCTCCACTCCACTGTTTCAGGGTCATGCAAATGTGAAGCAATTAATCAAGTGACGCATCATACCTACCCGGGATTTGTGGTGGATAGTCGATTTTGTTGGAGATTTCACGTGGATACTGTCTGTGATAAACTGCGAGCTATTATGGCAAAATTGTATGTTCTCAAACCTAAAGTTCCCTTCAAAGTTCTTCTGAATATGTATGTTGTTCTGGCAGAATCGATTATAGCATACGGAATTACAAGCTATGGGCGAAAATTTAAAACATACAATGAACGAATTTACACACTGCAAGTTAGGTTATTAAAGCTCATTGTACCAAGAAAAATAAAAATCCAACACAAGGATAACGTGATAGAATCCAACTCTCCTCTCGCAGGTCTGCTGAAAAAAATTCTGCTAAATGTTCGTATGTCTGGTTTTAGATTCCGTTGAGATCTCAGGTGGCTACAGTCAAACATATAATATAATTAGAACGTCAGGATTGAGGAGCCAAAGAAAATGTGTTCATATACAAAATTTACTGCGTTTTTCAATTTTACTCGTATACTGCAAAAACAAACACAAGACCTGCTAAATGATCAATATGTCGAAAATATTAATTGATCGCTCACATCCAATAGAAATTCCCTTATTGAGGTTAGATTGAGGAGCCATATAAAAAGTATTGTATTTTCTTTCGTTTTAGAGCTACAAAATCAAAATTTTTAGAAGGTAATATGCTAAATTGCTACTAAATGCTGCAAAATTTTCATAAATATTCATCTATTACTTAACGAGTTCCAGGTGGCTCCTCAATTCAGATGTTTAGATTGTGGAGCCACTTTTGCATTAAAATAACTAGTGATATATTTTGCTGCTAAATCTAGAATTCGTGCTGCAAAATAAGCTACATTGCTGCTAAATAATAGTGAGATCAGATTTTAAAAATCTGATGTGGCTCCTCAATCCTTACGGACATAAATTCTTGTATCCTGACTTGCACAGTTTAAAAATAAATAAAATACCGAAAGTATTGGCATTTCGTATTTATTGTTATAACCACCCGTGAAATAAAATTAAAACAAATCAAACTCCGGTACAGGAGAATGATTTTTTTATTTGTATAAGTCAATTTGTGTTACCGCTACACAAAACATTTTTAGTTAAATATTCTTATTGTGTTTAGTAATGTTAGGTTTTCATCAAAAGAAGTAAATAAGTACCTTTATTTATGAGTTAAGTTCACGACTAGGTTCAACAGATATTTTAATAAATATCTGCTGAACTTTTATTAAAGTAAAGTTCCTAATATAATACTCACTGTATTAAAAATCATAAAATCCTGTAGGTTTTTTTTAAATTTTGCCCCACACTAGGAATTTCTCCTGTTGGTGGGTGCGTTTACAAACATTTAAAATCACATACACAAACAGTCAGACCCGAAACAACTACCTGTAGGTCATACAAATATTTGTTCCGTGCGGGGATAGAACCCGCGAGACGCAGCGCAGCAGTCGATCGCTCAGCCACTGCGCCAACCGTGTTGTCGGGTAGGTACAAGTAGTGTTAATCAATATGCGTAAAAAAACAATATATCGGCCTAAATAAGTTCTTAAAATAATAGCAATACACAAACATCTTGGTCGAGGCCGGTTGCTCAGCAACCCTTACATGAAAACCAAAATATTGTGTCGAACGAGGATTTAATTTTGTTAGATAAATAATTGGTTACGTGAAAGGTACCTATTGAAATACATACGCTTGAATATTACGCGACATTATACAACCAGCGCAAAGAAACAGCATTAAATAATTTGCAAAATGTCCAAAATAATAGCACAAGTATTAATAACAGTATTAGTACTGATCATACAAAATTCCTTCATGGAGGGATTTTTTGATTCATTGTTTCACAATGAAATATTGTAACGAAAATAATTGCGTTTGTTGTTCCATGAGCAAATAAACTTTTTTTCTAATGGGAAGACATCAATGTCTCCTTCCGCTCTGGGCGCAGTGAAAGGGAGTGTCAGACTTATCTATACTATATACTGTAAGCGTGTGGAAGATGTAGAAGGTCCGTGTTTGTATTTAATTAAAATAAAGCGCAAATAATCGTTTAAGAATTATAATGTTTAAATCATCCAATTTACAACTCACACATCAGAGAGAAAAACCTATTCTGACTTTAAAAACGACATGAGTATTCGAACGCTATGTTCTATCAGCCAGCATTGCTTAGGTTAAATAAAACCTCTTACGTAAGACTTCCGTTTTTGCGCCTCCACCAAATGTAAGCGTGTGGAAGATGTAGAAGGTCCGTGTTTGTATTTAATTAAAATAAAGCGCAAATAATCGTTTAAGAATTATAATGTTTAAATCATCCAATTTACAACTCACACATCAGAGAGAAAAACCTATTCTGACTTTAAAAACGACATGAGTATTCGAACGCTATGTTCTATCAGCCAGCATTGCTTAGGTTAAATAAAACCTCTTACAATACTATATATAATATTATAAAGCTGAAGAGTTTGTTTGTTTGAACGCGCTAATCTCAGGGACTACTGGTTGGAATTGGAAAATTCTTTTAGTGTTGGATAGTCCATTTCTTGAGGAAAGCTATAGGCTATTTAACATCACGCTACGACCAACAAGTGCTGAGCGGCGCGGGTGAAACCGTGGGGAACAGCTAGTACTGAATAAAACTCATCCATGTTTCTTTTTTTGCCCTTTGTGTTCCGGGGCCTGCGGTAACTCATTTGAACAACCCGCAACTGCTTCGCAAAAGGATGTGGCTGATTCCCATTCCCTCTAGCTCCGGACCAAGGCCTAAACCAAGGCCGGGCGCAACAGGTCACTGGTGCTGATCACCTCTGCGAGGACACAGCGGTGCTTCACCACAATGTCACAATGGTGAAACCCTTACGTTTCCACCCACTAGATTATGAGTTTCCTCACGGTGTAGTGCCACTCGTACAAGAGCGGGAAGACTATCGCCTCCAGATCCGGTGGTAAACCGGATTAGCCTTATGATTACCAGGTTTTTCGGCGCGTTCAGGTAGTGAATGAAGTGAAGGAATGCACCCACACTGAAACCCCGTAAAGGACCCCATGGACCGCACGACCCCAGCGTAGAGCCTCCGAATATGAAATGAGGTGTTTGGTCTCTTCAGAGTGAGGAAGCAAAGCAGCTTGGACAAATCCTGTAATCAATTTGAATTACAGCAGTAAAAAAATAACTTTAAATTCTTGTGTTTATAAATAAATTAAACAATTTGAGATTTACGCTTTGAACCAATAGGTATTGTTTATATTTCATGTACCTAATAAGTACGAACTATTCAAAGAATCCACTGAAAATGCACGAGTTTTAACCGTTATAAATAAAGCCGTCTGAATCGAAAAGAGTTTTCGGGTAGTCGCGCAAGATTGAAGTATTCCATTTGTTCCCTTCGTGGTCGTTACACACGTGCCTACTCGCGAGTACGCACGAGCCGCGTAGCGTGGCATGTGAGCGTGGCAGCCCGTGCGCCCGGCCGTGGCGGATGTTGTGCGGAGGGGTACGTCCGATGCTGGCGGACAGTGGCTAAGTGGTCTGTCGGGCCTCGCTTACGCGTGATGGATTGCACAACCGTTTCTATAACACTGTCCCATTTAGTCTTAACCTTAATGATGTACCTACCACTACGCCCGCAGCCAAATTGTTGCCCATACTAATGACCGCGTTAGTCTTCCTAAATAGATTTATTGTAAAAGGCGCATTTAGTTCAACGTTGTAAATTGCTATATCAGAGTTTGCACGCAGTTTGCTTAATTGGTTAGCCCACGATGTTCCTAGTATAGCATTTGCTAGTTGTATTGTACTACTCAGAAAATGACCACTTTGCTAATGGCCATTGTTCAATAAGATTATATTTTCATCAGTACAGGCTGTGTTGAAAGTCCTAATAAGGACAGTATCTCCAACGTATAACGTAAGATCTATTTTTGTCAGATCTAATATGATACAATTCGGGATCGGGATTTAGCAAAGACGGGACGAGGTCACATCGTCGCAAAATTTCGCTCATATCGTATCTCGAACAACCGTGTACTTCATGACGATCTCGTAAGGTCTATTTTAGAATGACACACAAATGCTAAGCTTTTTAGCCCATTCTTTCTCGTATGCGTATGTGGGGTGGCGTGTAATTTTTATGGCAATTTCAAACCGCACCATTTTAATTCTAATGAGGCGATTTGGTTCATTCGCGAATTTAACCGACCCCAAAGTACCCATATGCCGAATTTCATTTAAGCCGATTAAGAAATATGGTCTTCCGTTTGTGAACAATTTTGTTTTATGTTGTAGCTTCAAATGTTAAGATAATATCTGTACATATTATGAAACAGATTTGGAAAGTAAAATGTCTGAAATAATAACGTTTTAGCATTGAAGCAGATTCCTTTTATAAAATGGAGGGTAAGGCTAGGTTGAGTAAGTACCTTTTAGGTTTGACTTTATAAGATCTTTCCACTTAGATACTGGCTCGGTATTGCCTGAAAGAAGAACCTTCTAGGGATTCCATCGTAACCTCGATTTTATGGTAACCCTGCGACATAATAATATATGTAAGTATTATACTGGTCGCGCAGAATATCATGCCTATCATGACAGGTGCCCCTATCGCCGTCCGTAGAGTATTACACTCCTTAGAATATTGCAGAAACGTGGCTTTTCTCACTACATTTTCCGTCCCGAAGCTGTTGACAAATGATGTGGGAGAATTGGGAGAATATTGTGCAAATGTTTTTGAAATAATATTAGTTGGACCGTTCCTCGGTTCAGAAATGTTTCAGAAGGAAACAAATCGATTACATACTATCTTACTGACTCAGTTTACAACCCATGCAATCATTTATTTTCAACTAGCTGTTCCTCGCGGTCTCACCCACGCCGCTCAGCACCTGTTGGTCGTAGCGTGATATTATATAGCCTATAGCCTTCCTCAAGAAATGGACTATCCAACACTGAAAGAATTTTCCAATTCCAACCAGTAGTCCCTGAGATTAGCGCGTTCAAACAAACAAACAAACTCTTCAGCTTTATAATATTAGAATAGATAATGAACTTATTATCCGTATTTTTAGCCTATATCGAAATTACAGTATACCAGTTTTTGCTCGCGACTTCGCTCGCGTTAAATTCGAGGTAACACAGTTCCCCTTTCCTGATTTGTAGGTACCTGCTACCTGAAGTTTTTGCTGTTGCGCCTTATTTATTTTAAATGCAAAGCTAAGTTTTCCCATTTCTTTCCTCTTTCACCCGCATTTCTTACTTTAAAAAAATGCCTGTGTCTGTCTCCAGGGTCCCAACTAACTATGCTCATGAATTCATTCAAATCAGTTTAGCCATTTAGGCGTGAAGACGTAACAAACAAACTAACTCACTTTCGCTTTTATAATATTAGTAAGGATTACGGCACCGAAGCATAAACCGAACACGCTAGTAGAATTATAAAATCGAACACTCGAGTGCGTGTAAAATGCCTATAAAATCTACCTGAAAGGTTATTACAGTATTTACGTAAAATATGTAGGTATGTATAAATCTCCGATCAAGTTCGACGAACAGATACATCAAGTGGTATTACCGTTTGAAAAATCGCAGGGAGGTGACGTTGACGATGGTTGGAGGTTCCACCTCACTTTCACTAGCTGAGGGAAATCTTTCGCGCACATTTTACACGTTGATACATTTTCCTTACATGTTATTTGCCTTAAGCTAATGAAGCTTGACATGGAAATATTATAGATATTTTTATATTAGTAACGGCATCTAGACACCGAATCAAATGATGATTTTTCTTACATATCTATCGGCCTAATAAATTATTCGAATTTAAGTAGAAATGAGATGGCAATGTGTATTCGGACGAAAGACGAAAGGAGAGGGCAGAATATACAGGGTTACATGGTGGTGGTCGGCAGAGATACAGAATGAGCTGAAGGAAAAAAAAATAAGTTCAAAGAATGGCAGAATGTTGGAAATGAGAGATCAGCCATAACAAGCTCTATAGCACATTGGATAGTCCTGTAGGCCAAAAACATCCGTACTAGCTTGTAAGAGCTATAGAAAGAAAACAACTAAATACGAAGGATATTTGCCGGGTAAAATACGAAAAAGACGAGGCTGGAAAGGTTATTTTGAAAGACTGATGAATTACGAGAATGACTGGATAATGTGAGATCGAGAATGTGTTATCTAGTGAGAAATGTAAGATGAAGTGAGAACTGCAGTAGATAGATTCAAGAATGGTTAACCGGAATACCGGGTGAAGTAAGGAAGTTATTGCGGATGGACGTGGTTGGCTTAATTCTTCAATAAATTGTTGATGGAAGATGCCATACCTGACGAATGGCGAAACACTTCGCTGGTGCCCACATTCAAAAACAAAGGCGATGTGCTGAAGTGCAACAATTATATGGATATGGAGCTAATGTCACGAAGCTTGAAACCATGGATGCCTCTCAAATTAAATGGGAAATTATATAAGTCTGTGATTAGACCTGTCGTTGTATGACGTCAGACTGCTCACGGACTGCAAAAAAGATGGATTAAAAATGATTGTATATTGTGGAGATGAGAATGTTAAGACAGGTGTGTGGAGTGACAAGAATTGATAAAGTAAGGAATGGGTATATTAGAGGATGTTTAAAAGTTGCACCTGTTATTAAAATATTGAAAGGGAGTCTTTTAGTATGGAATGAGTGGGGACGAAACGCATGTGCTTAAAAGAGTCATAGATATGATTTTTAATGGATAGAGAGGGAGAGATAGGCGAGAGAAATTATGGATGGATTGTGTAAGGAATGATATGAAGGAGAAAGGAGTAAATGATGCCGTGACGTCTAACAGAGGAGAATGGAAGAAGAGAACGTGTAACGCCAAGCCAACCCCAAGTCTAATTGGGTTTGCGCTGCTTGCGCTGCTCTTCTCTTGGGGTAGACCCCAAGAGAAGAGCAGGAAGGTGATGATAAAAACCTTACCGTTTCGATAAAATTCTCATTTTCACTTTGTTCCATAGAAAGACCCAACCACAATATTCCCCTAAACACTCATTGATTGTTTTCCGCGATTTCATCTTCATATTATCACGTTTAAAAAAAGTACACCAAAACCACGATGTTCTAGATCGAATTATTGGCACCAATCAAAATTATTTTGGTCACCAACAAAATTGCATTTTACTTCTTTAATAATATTGAGAAAATCGTCGTCAACACAAAATATATTTCAATAATAGTTGAAATATTAATCAAGTTAACAGACCATTTTACAAATGGGCACTATCTATAATGTTCAATATTTCTAATTCCGATGAGTTACGGGTTGCGTAAGGCATCCATTAATTTTTAGAAGTGGCAAAATGATGACTAGTGATTTTATTATAATGTAAGGGAAAGGGAAAGGGCGGAGAGGTCTGTGCTTGGCTGCTTCTGATGGGGACGATGTCGTAAATCAGCCATTACCGAACATCATTTATATTAATGACGGTTTATAATTTTTAGGCAAATGAGACTTGTAATATGTGTTTACTTTCAATAGGTAGGTACCTACACTGCGTGAATTTCGAGCTACAAACAGATACTACAACGAGCCTCACATATAGGTTGTAAAAAAACTCTTTACGTTTCCAGCCACACAGGTATATATACAGCGTGTTTGTTTGCATCTTTTTCATGAAAATGTTTCTGCCCTTTGAACGGACCAGCAGGAAATAAGCGCCGCTGCCGTTTGAAGAATGTGCAAAGTATTTCAAAAATGTCAAGTATCTCTTTATAAGATTGTGGGTGAATATAACAAATAATGCTTTTAATATACTTGAAGTACAACATATTGAGACCATCGGGAATATTACTACGTCCAATATTTTATATTTTATTTGGAATCACAATAGAATTGTGGTATATTATGCGGCGTTCACTACATATCCAATAACTTTGGCACTCAGATATACTCCAGTTACAAAATTATATAGTAGATGACATAATTTTGTTAGTTAGTGGGATTCAGTAAAATAAGAGAGCTTTTTGTGAAAAATGTTTATTTGTCCTCTTTGTGAGATCGTCATAAAAGTCTTGTAAGTGATTGTCAAGACCGTGGCCGTACGGGGGAACACAAACAATATGGCATATATGGTGAGGGCTATAAACAAGCACCTTTAAGTTAATTTTTTTAATTCAATTGTTTTATTGTAATTCAACGGCATAACACACATTACGTCACGCCTATAATCCCTGAACGGTAAGCAGAGGAGAATTTACTCATGTTTTCACAATGCCAGTTATATTTCAGTTTCGTGTAGTAGTGGGCAAGCTTATCACCATTATCCAATGCTCGATGAAAGAATCCAAAAGGTAACACTTTGTCTGATCTAGGTATTGAGCCCAGACGACCTCAGGGTGTCCAGTCGCGCTTGTGTAGTAGAACATCCTACTAATATTATAAATGCGAATGTTTGTGAGGATGGATGAATGTTTGTTACTCTTTCGCGTCAAAACGGCTGAACGGATCTTGATGAATTTTAGCACAAAGGTAGATTATAGTATCGAATAACTCATAAGAAAATTGCTTTTTCGATACCCTGCGGGCGCCAGCTTATTTTTCATAAAACCTCTGCGAACCATAATATAATTCGTTATATAAAGGATGGTATACAATTGAAAATATATCGTTACACAGGTAACTTAATATCACGGATCAAGTTTCCCTAAAGACTGCGAGATTGAGGCATACGACGGATCCATCCATTAGAGCTTAAAACTCCATATTTACTGGCTTGTTAGCTATCGTTAAGGAGCGTACCGCGACAAACGTTATGAAATGGTAGGTTCCCTCACATTACAATTGAACATGTTTAGGCTTAAGCAACTTTCGGCTGCAAAAAACCTGCCGATGCGTGGTAGAAAGACTAAAAGACTTACTATCGTTATTTTATGCCTTCCTGGATCTGAAACTTTTAACAAGTGATGAAACCAAAGTTGTAAGAAGAACCAGAGTGGTGCGAAAATGCGTATCGGACTTAGTTCTGCAAAGAAGCGGTGTACTAAGTAAGTACGTAGTACCTACGTAGTAAGTACTTTCTTTTTTTTATTTTATTTTTTATTTATTTTTTTACTTTCTTTTTTTATTTTATTTTTATTTAACTTTATATAGCATTAATTTATTGTTATTTATTACTGTGACAACGCTGACATTTCGATTTTTAATTTTTATTTTTGTATTCCAATAATATGCCACATATTTTAATTTGAAAATTGTTAAACCTTTGCATGCCCATGTGTCGGTAAAATATGGAGACCTCTAATACAAAAAAACACCTATACACTATACCCATGTTTGCAAAGAAATAAATGATTTGATTTGATAACAGTCTGGAAATGGCAACCAAAATGAGCAGGAATATGTGAGAAATCATAGCGTGATATGTATTTGTGTAGTACCGATTTCTAAGATTATTTAATTTCGTCAGGTCTATCAAGAGTCAAGACCCTTCTTTCAATTCTATCAAGAAAAGGAGTGAGTGGAAGTCTTGTACATACTGTAGATGAAAGCGATCTTGTTCATAAGAATTGCGCTGTGCAAGGCTAGTAAGTTAACCGTTTTTGGCTATCACACACACCACGTCCCTGTACTTATATCTGGTAAAATTGTGCCCCTGGCGCGAGCAAGATTTAGCAAAAGTAAACCAAAGACCAATAACATTGTGTGGGGAGCTTGGTGATTATGCCGATTACCTCTCGTTGTGCTGATAACCTCAACAAAGGAAAGCCTTCTCTCACAAGGGACATTCATAGGCCGTTACTATCCAGCTATCAACAAAGGAAAATATAATTTTGGTTTTAAATACGTGCACGTGTTCGAGCTTTACCATTCGCTCCTGAAACGTAATTATTGTTATTAAGAAACTTTCCTTACGGAACTTTAAAGATGTACAGGAAAATAAAATTTATGAGCTTCGCCTTACAAAACATTAAGCTCCGAGGAATATATCTAACGTCTAATTAGACACTCTCGATTTAAAATCAGCTTATAAATTTTCTTATTCCATAGTTACCTTTACTTGCACAATGTTTAATAAAGATGCTTATAAGCAGGTAAGTATGTAGAGGAATAGACCCGAGGATAGGCGAAAAAAGTTTTTATATCTGCATTTATAGTTGTTATGATGATATTTCAGACAACTTTTTTATCAAGTATACATTGTTACTAAAATATACAGAAATGTATATATGTAAAATGAAATGAAATGTATTTATTTATTTATTTAATAATATATGTATGTACACACAAGAGAAAACACAGGAAAACATCATAAAAGAAAACAAAGAGTATTTATGTATAACTAGCTTTCGCCCGCGGCTTCGCCCGCGTTAAATTTGGGGTAACACAGTTCCCCTTGCGCCTTATGGATTTGTAACGTTTGTTTCTTCCCTGTTTCTCCCTCACATCCCACTTTTTTAAATAAAAATTAGCCTATGTCCGTCTCCTGGTTCCCAACTATCTATGTACCAAAATTCATCACAATCAGTTTAGCTATTAAAGCGTGAAGAGGTAACAAACAAACTCACTTTCGCTTTTATAATATTAGTAAGGATGTATACAGAAAGTAGCAGGTCATCCATAGGGTAGGAAAATAAATAAACTAAAAAAATGCTAAAACATAGAACCACTTCCTTTTTTGAAGTCGGTTAAAAAGATAAGGCCTATACCAAAGGGTGATTCCGAGAAAAAAATTAAAACAGGGATTTATAAGATCGACACCTTAATCAAAATAGAAAGGAAAAAGTTCACGTCGTCGTCATGGCTATAAAGTCAGACCAAGTGATGACAGGGAAATGTAGGGAATTTACTTCTACAGTAACTGGTGACTTGTACCTGAACTGCCACTTATACGTGGACAAATGAATTCAGTACATTCCTACAAGTGATATATTCAAATGTTAGTGTATCTGATCATGTTAGTGTATTTGACGGGCCTATTGGTCTAGTGGTTAGTGGCCCTAACTGCTGCGCCGGAGGTCGTGGGTTCGATTCCCACCCAGGACAAACTTTGTGTGATGAGCATGATTGTTTGTTCTGTGTCTGGGTGTGATTTATCTATAATATGTATGTATTTATAAATTATATAAGTATGTATATCAGTTGTCTGGTTACCATAACACAAGCTCTGCTTAGCTTGGGATCAGATAGCCGTGTGTGAGTTGTCCCAAGATATTTATTATTATTATTTATTTGTCCTACTCTGCTGCGCAATCGGTCGTGTGTAGCTCACTTTGGCTATCGGGGAGTCGAGTTCGCGTGCTAGTTTATCGTCCACTACGGAAAATAAGCTAGAATGCATTTTATGTTTTTGTAGATAAGTATTTCTATTTATTGTGAGAAAAACCAACTACCGGAACGCCCCTAGATTTCGACTAAACCTCACATGTAACAGGTTTAGTTTTTACTAATAAAGAGATTAAGCCTTACTAATATTATAAAAGCCAAAGTGAGGTTGTTTATAAATATAATATTATTATAGGTATATTATAGTTTGTAAATTATGCAACACGGATGAAGTCACGGGCGGAAGGTAGTATCTTTACATTTGATCATTCTTCATATTATTTACACACACTGTTTATCAACTACCGCGATTCTATACCTATAAATGGGTGCTATTTACGTAGCACCACATATTTATCATTTTCCAAGGCAAGATGTAAGAAAATAAAAAAAAATCTTTTCTGGGATTTTGAAAAGACGGACGTAATGAATAACTCATCACATAGCATATGTCATGTAGATATATATGCATAGCCTATGTCCGTCTCCAGGTTCCCAACTATATTTGTACCAAAATTCATCAAAATCGGTTTGGCCATTGAAGCGTGAAGACGTAACAAACAAACGATTAGCAACGATTGAAAAAAGGATGAGGTGTACAGCGTTGCGTTACATTATGTTTTATTTTTGAAATACACTATTCCTGTTAGACGTTTGAAACGGGCACGTTTGTAATACGGGTCGGGCACACGGGCTTCGGGCGGAGCGTGGCGGTGCGGGGCGGAGCGGCGCGCGTCGGCCCGCTCTCTCCGACCACGTCTCATCTCCTCTCCCGGGAATTATATCGTGTGTGAACTTTTTCGAATCTTCTTTGTTTCTTTGTAGAACCATAACTCTAAGTCAGAAAAGTACCAACACTCAACACATTTCGAACACTACGACTATATATAACCATCATTAACAGCTACAGCTGCACTCACTACTTTCTTAACTTAAAATTACTGAAGTCATTGAAATCTACTGAAATCTGAAATTAGTTTCGAGAAATTAAATCCAGATTCAGATTTAACCCGTATTTAAATTTTATTACATCCAAATTAAATTAGCATCAATTTATCCATTTGCGATAGTATTCTGTAAACAAAACGGCGTATAAAATAAACAGTACGCGTGGCACATGAAGTAAATTAGTTTGATTACTTTATTTCTTTTAGCATAAATTGCTTTGTTAAATGTGCACAATACATTCAACATTCTTTGCAAATTAATCTAGTTTAAGCTTATAATTAATGCAATTTACGAATTCAGTACCTGCAGTACGTGACCTAAATATTAAATTAGCGCATTATAATCCAGTTCCAAAGGCGTGAAACGTCAAAAACAGTGAACAACAAATAGATGTGCGAAGTGGAAGGCGCAACCCTAGGGCTTAAAACGTTACGTGACCTGAGTACGGCGGACATTATAACCAGTTTAAGTCCCAACTCAAAGTTCCATTCAGAATCGCAATTAGCCGCATCCGAATTGTGAAAACGTCAGGAAAGGCAACACTTTCAATTATAAATTAAAGCTCGTAAGCTAGTCAATGTAAAATTTGAATATTCATTTGAGATTTCAGCAAGCCTAAAAGAGGGTTATACGAGTGAAATTTGTCAATTTATTAGCTGGCACTTGTGTTTAATTTCGTCGCTCGCCATACAATTGGTATTGATGTGAAATTTGCGAAATTAATTTTTGTTGACAAATAATAAAATTTTCTCAAGTAGCTGAATGAGGTTGTGTAAAATCAGTTTATGAAATGTGTAAATAAGGAACAGATTTTAAAATTATCTACTTATTAATGAGGGTCACTTTATTTTATATATTATGCTAGGTAAATAGGCAGATATACCAAACTTTCGGCGACTCAAGGCGTGATCCAACTTCAGTTGAATAAGAAACATGAGCTGTCGTAGAGGAAGCTTCATTCAAAAAAGTACATTTGCGTCATTGCATGCCCAGAGACGATTTGTAAAGATAACGCAGAATGTCTGAAGAGCAGATTACGTTCAGTGATTCGCCTTCGAGCGTACTTTTTGAGTTAATACGAATATAGACGTAAAGTTGTTCAGATTCACTTGAATAATTTATAAGGATAATAGAAAGAAATGATCAGATTACCCTAAGTTGATTCGAATATAAAACTGTTAATACACTTGGAATTTTAATCTAAATAATGTTACCCTCAGTAACTCAGTAATTAATATGGCTAATAATGTAGAACAAGAAGTTGTTGATCCACCAGTCCACCGAGAAGTTTCGTATTTCCTTGTACTAACTGGATTCTAACCGGGTGCAGCTGAATACCGGTATTTTGTCTGGTAAGACTGGAAGCCGACCCCAACATAGTTGGCAAGGCTAGGAACATGATGATGAATTATGATGGTGGATACCACTTTTGTTAAAAACACCTAAATTGGTGAAATACAGCTGAAAACGTGAATATTAGATTGTTCAAACCCGAACACATTTATATTTTAACCCATACCACCAGCATCATTTCATTCAGTTTTAATTACGTGGATAAGCTAAATTAATTTTCTACTGAATGAACTATTCACAAAATTGGGTTTATAGAATATATAGAAACGAAAACGATTCCTAAACCTTTCCTCGGCAAATCAAGCTTTCTTCCCACGCAACTTAAATAGTATATTGTGTTTGTGATTATTTTAGTCTCTAAATTGTTGCTTTTCATGTAAGTTTAGACGATAAAGTAGAACATTGTTCATGCAAAATTGGCTGATTTCGTCGGTTTACTAGAGGAATTCATTACTGACAAATACAAAACTATCAATTAGCTCCTTCTGCGAATCAGTTATGCTGACAAAGGAGGTGACGGATTGTTTGATGGAGAGAACCTCACGCCCTTCGACGCTGGCAGCGTTTCCCGCGACGGCTGCTCTTGAGAAACGCTCCGGGTGTCGGAATCCCCGGGATGAATCCAAGCCACCGTAGGTCTGTGGATGATGCGTATGATGGGTAGCTGGAGTCCGTCCATTGAGAGACGACAGACCCCATCGACGGTGCGTTTATTTTCTACGTGAGCCTCATGATCCTAATGTCAGAAAATTAGAGAGGCACGTCAGGGCCTATGCGTCGAAGATCTGTGAGTTGGTTCGAAAGAGATAACGAAGGAAGGCGAAGGAGGAACATGGCTGAGTTTTAGTCGGTACAAGTCTGGCAATACTTCTAGCTCCCCCATAGTTAAACGAGTCACTTGAAAAAAAAGTGCAGCCAAAAGCCAGGTTTCTATTTACACGTAGAACACGTGTTTTGAACTTTCCAAAAAAATATTCGATTCCAGTACATCTAGGTACGTAAAAACAAAACCAACGGTAGGCTTATTAATAAATTGTGTGACTCCTATTTCCGTTGATCATTATTTTATACCTATTCAATGCTGAATCCGGTATTCCGAATAATCTATCACAAAAAAGTTTAGAATATGAAATGAAAACAGTTATTAAAAAATGCATATGTGTGTAAAGAATCTTCTGCTATCATATAATGGAAATTTTTAGGGTTCCGTAGCTCACAAGGAAGAAACGGAACCCTTATCCCTTTGACTTTGTTGCCGATCTGTCTGTCTGTCAAGACCCTTTAGCACGGGAACGTGTAAAAGTTATAGAGTTTAAATTAAAACCATATAGGTACACAACTCCGTAGTCCTGTTCTGCTATGAAAAAGTCAACCCTCTAAGTCCCAGTCAAAGATATGGCTGTTTATGTCGCAAGTTTGTACGGAACCCTCAGTGCGCCAGTCTGACTTACTCTCGGCCGGCCTTTTTTTATTTTATGACCTACCTTTATTTCCGATGGAAATGATGTTTTTGATAGGCCCCGAGAGCAACCGTTTAAGTTCGATAGTAATAATTTCACGTAGGTTTCGTATTCGACATGCACTCAGTTTGTTTGCGTTACAGATAAACGATATACAATGTTTAGTCAGCAAAAGAGATAAGCAACAAGGCTCGTTAAATATAGTTTATTTTTTACTTATAAACGGATGAATGTATTTTTTAATTTATTCAATGAACAATGAAAATTTTTAAAGCTGGCTAATCTGTTTGTTGACTGTACTTATCTCAAGTGAAGAAGCGTCGAAAAGCAAGGCGATGCTACCTAATACGTGACATTTTATTTTCGTAATATAATTGTTTCAAACTGCAATAAAGAGTATCTTCTAATTTAATGATCAGTCGTTAGCCAGTTGTGATCCAGAGTCAGGCTCATACGTAGCCTCGCTAACATTTGAAAAGTCACTCCCACTTTTTCCCGCTTGAAATTGGTATAATGAACCATTTTCAGCATAATCATACATAGAGCACGACGCGTCCTGTGGCGGTCCCCTCTTTGAGAAGTGGCTGGAGAGGCACTATGGCGTCCTCACCTACCGCCTGACGCAGGTCCTCACCGGACATGGAAATTTTGGGAGATTCCTGCACATAATCGGAGGAAGGCTCGGGTGTCACCATTGTGACGATCGCCCGGAGGTCATGATGGAGCACACAGTGGCGGTCTGCTCAGCTTGGCCGGGGCACCGCCGTGCCTCTGAAAGATTGCCCTGGTTCTACCAACCATGGAGATTCGGAGCGAGAGGGAATGGAAAGCAGTCACTTCCTTCTGCGAAGTAGTCATGCTAGCGAAGGAACTGGCTGGAATATTTAGGGAGAGATCCTTAAATCAACCCAACCGAAACGGGAGACGCCCCGGGCGCCGGGCGCCGCGAGACGATCCCGGCCACCGTAGATGCAGGCCTGTGGAAGGTGAGCAATGGGTAGCTCACCATCCGGCCGTCTATTGACGACACGCCGTGTCGACGGCGCGTAAGTGTTTCAAGCGCGCCTCAAAGAGATGTCAGCAAAGCAGCGGAGTCTGCCAGGGCCACCGCCTCCCAGCCACCGCGGAAGACGCATCGGACGTCGGGCGCCGCGAGACGACTCCCGGCCACCGTAGATACGGGCCTGTGGACGGTGAGCAAAGGGTAGCTCACCGGCCGTCCGGCTGTTGACGACAGGCCGTGTCGACGGCGCGTTAGTGTTTCACGCGCGCTTCAAAGTGATGTCAGCAAAGCAGAGGCGTGCCGGGGTTGCGGGTTGTTCGCGGAGAAGTTATTTGATGATTTTCCACTCCAAAAAAAAAAGGGGCACCTCCTGCCGGGGTTGCAGGTTGTTCGAAAAAGATACCGCGGCCCCGGAACATAAAGGGCAATAGAAGGAACATGGGTGGGTTTTAGTCAGTACAAGTCTGACACTACCCCATCGCTCCGCACAGCGGGGAAAATTATTTGATAATTTCCCATCAAAATAACATAATCATACATGTACAGTACGCGGCCTTAAGTCCAGTAGCACGCTAAGTCTATTACATCATTTATAGACTCAGATGTAGGTATTGCGCGTTCATAGCTTTGTATTCCTATGAACTTGAGCTGTCGCTCATCGTCATCTCTTCAGTGCGCCTTTGGATATCACTTTCACACTTTGTACGGCAGACATGACCTTCGCTAGACGTGTTCGAGGAAAAAATAAGAGAACATTTCCTGTCAATATAATCATAACTTTGTTCATAAAAATAATTGATTTAAGTTTTAGTACATGGGTGTATCCTCTTTTGCAAATCTTGCAATCGTATAGTAAAAACTTCTACTACTATTACTCGTTAAACACACGCGTCACTAACGTCAACAACGTTTTATTTAGTCTACCTAAATGTGTGTTAATTTAGGTTTCTGTTGGTATAATAAGCAAATAAGACGACCTATAAGTTAATAGCGTGACTATTCGAGTGACTCTTAAACATTATAAAATCTAAATTATCACCATTCGTGATATTCAAACTCGCAACTCGCTACGTAGAAACCTAAATACGGTAACCACTAAGCCATTCTGCCATATACCTTGCTAGTTGTATTCTTGACTAGCTGTTCCCCACGGTTTCACCCGCGCTGCTCAGCACCTGTTGGTCGTAGCGATGTTATATAGCCTATAGCCTTCCTCAAGAAATGGACTATCCAACACTAAAAGAATTTTCCAATTCCAACCAGTAGTCCCTGAGATTAGCGCGTTCAAACAAACAAACAAACTCTTCAGCTTTATAATATTAAATAAGTATAGATATACAATTATTTGTATAGGAATGAGAGTGTGTGAGTCTACAGTATTGAAATTACTTATTTTAAGAAGGTCGTAAGTTATACCGAAGTTTCAATCTCTTGTCTTTTGTGATTGTTAATCCACTTCTGATTCATACTTTACAAAGGTTATTCAACGGTATTGATGAAGTTTTTAGGTGACTTTTTCCGATTTTATAACCTGCATTTGGTTAAAAAAGTAGCCTTACTTAACTTAGTCCCTTAAATAAATAATAAATAAAATATCTTGGTACAGCTCATACACGGCTATCTGGTCCCAAGCTAAGCAGAGCTTGTGTTATGGTAACCAGACAACTGATATACATACTTATATAATTTATAAATACATACATATTATAGATAAATCACACCCAGACACAGAACAAACAATCATGCTCATAACACAAAGTTTGTCCTAGGTGGGAATCGAACCCACGACCTCCGGCTCAGCAGTCAGGGCCACTAACCACTAGACCAACAGGCCTGTCCAAACCACCAATTAAGTAGGTACCATCTCATCATCCGCCTAGCTTTAAGGTAAGACTAGTAGCTAACTTCAAAATAATAATTTAGCTGAATACCAGAACCTATTCTACATGGAGTGATTGTCTATCTTACGTTCACAACTCATACTCCGTCACTGCGTCCCCATCGCTGTCTCCAAACAATAACTGAGATTTGGTGGAGATATGTTAAGGTATTTCTCAAATTAAATAATAACAAAGCAAGCCATTAAAACATTGCTTTCTTAAGTCGTAAAAGTATACATTACGTTCAAGTACTTAGTAACGTAAGAATACAAACATTATGAAAATAAGCGTGAGTTCAAACAATTCAGGCAATATTTATTATTATTTATTCTTTGACCTTTCTGATTTAAGATATATGAATCTCATAAAAATATTCAGTCTATCATAATGTAAATAGATATGTTCATTGAAGGTCAGCAGTAGCTTTACTTTTGCTTCGGCGAATTTAGAATTTCGCTCAAGAATTCGTACAACTCCAATTATTTTATTTTCATTGATTTGTTCTCTTCTAATTGAACAGTTGAACAGTACTCCAAACGAGAAGGAACTTGATCGGAACAATCAAATTGTACTAATAAATCATTTTTAGCTGAGAGTTTTTAGTAAATTATTTTCACAAAACGCGTAGGCCGAGTTCTAACATGTCCTAGCCCACCTCTTGTTACCCACAATGAAACCTTTTCCCTACTTGAATCAACCACAACTTAGGGGCGACGGACAACGCAAGTAGGAGCTTATTTACTGATTTTCTCACGTTCCTTAAACACCTTAAATGGCCACAATTCCCGTGCATAATAAATTCCCTACCTTCATCACCGCAGCACCATTCTTTTAATTATCACTTTTAATGAACACTGAACGATATAAGGAGCGTTTACGCACGTAATCGTTTAAAGCCCCTTTATAGCCGTTTTGAGCGGTTGTGAGCTAGAGCCGGGCTTACCGAATGATGGATGCACTGCAGGATTACGGAGCGCTGTGTGGCGTTCAGATGACCGGCTGACCACCGGCACTAGTACCTAGTACTGCCGTGTTGTATTATGTAAACAAACATTTGCTTAATACTGCCACATCTAACAAATGATACAAGATGCAAAATGGAGCGTATATAAATGATGTCGTTTTACTGCCACGTTTTAGTAGTTTGTGCCCGTTTTCGGAAGTTGATCCAATGTATGTTTCGTCACGTTCTTTTTCTTTACATACTGATTTAAGATGTTTATGTTTCTGGTCGTTATGCGGCAAACTGAGAGACACGTGTTGTGTTTCTAAAATGATGATAAAATTAACTTTTATGAGGTTCTGAAGCGTAGTTCTTTATTAGTAACGATAATTTAAATAAAGGTCACGGTAATACCTCTAACTGCGAATTCGTCTATCAATTGGTTGCTCGGTAATATTAAGAATGCCTGTCTAATATCCGGGAATAAAAAATCCTTGTGATCAAACTATTTTTCTTAATGTCATTTAATATTTCTATCTTTATTTTATAACTAAAACGCTCTATATAACAAGACAAACTTCGGCAATAATCCGGAAAAACTTTGGGGTAAAGAAATCTTAACTTAATATCTAAAAGAAATCATATTTCACTGTTGATCTCTGAGGAACTAGCGATCCAATCGGGTAAACAAGTAGCCTATGTCCCTCTGCGCGGAGGCAACTTTCCCTGCAAAGTTTCATCGCCAACCATTGGTCCTTCGGGACCAGATCGAGTAACAAATAAAACTACAATCAAATCTCATTCATAACATTACAAACCGAGATCGCTGAGTTCTTGGTTCTAAATAATGTTGTGAACAATATCCTCTCTTTGGATTTCTTTATATAATCAGGATACGACTGTCTCCTAAGAGACAAACTAACCACTTTCATTTATCAAGGCAGGTCTTCTACGTACGTATCTCGCTTACAGTTTCGAAAGAAAGGAATTCTCTAAATGTATTTAAATATAATGTCTTGCTAGACTTAACAAATTTCAAGCCAGTTAGTAACCTATAAAAAAAAGCATAGATTCTACTCATGGGAAGGGCTAATTGCGACTTATTTTCTATTGCGCATTTCACAATTACAGTGAAGGTCAACCGTAAACGGGTTAACGCTTAAATGAGGAACTTCCATAAATAAAGTGCATTTAAACGAGCTCGACTCTTGAAAATGTCTCTTAAAGGTCGTGTTATTAGGTTTGCATTTAGTATTTTTAAAGATATAAATAACGTTGGGTCTAAATGTCAGGTGTATGTAGTATAAATGTTAAATAAGATAGGATTCTAAAAATATACTCGTGGTAAAGACAAAGAGACGGAGTAATGAGCACAAGGAATATTTCTACGCCGGAAAAGATTACTTATGGCTATATAAACTAGTTGGAAATGGTTGTCACAGACAATGAAAGAAATAACCGTCCATTTATTTATAGGTATATCCGTTTTATTGTTGTGTCATTTAGGTATGTTCACCTGTACTGAGTTGAAACTCATTCGTTTCACGATAACAATGTTATATTTCCTTTTACAAAAGCACCCAATGTTATATACAATTAAATAAGAATAACTAACGTAAACTTTTAGTATACCTCCTCTACCGTCAACCGTTTGTTAACTTTTGAGCTGTTTTATTTGGAAGAGTCGTTATCCAAATTGTATTTATTAAATTTCTAAATTTGTTCAAATTAAATCTTTTAAAAAGAAGGAGCATAATTGATTTTTGAAAAATCTGTTTCCAGCAAAGAATCAAACCTGTTCAATTTGGGAAAAAAATAACACACAATTATTTCACCATTGGACATTGTCGCCGGCGCATTTTATTTTGGGAACTACTGAGATACGGTAATCTTAACAGAAAATATGTTAAATTTAATAAACTGAGACATATTTTTGATGTCCTTGATTGAAGCCACAAGCAACGCAGTCATTTCCGCAATATTATGTTCTAATTTCAATTTTGTGGTAATTTATGGCTAAAAAGTAGCAGTAAACGTTAAATGTAAGTCATTATCAACACGAGTGTTTGATTACACAACTTTGATTACAGGTTTGTACTTGATAAAAAATAAATATATCATGTAATTTTTTCCCAGACATGTTTTCATAGCGATAATATCGGATGGTGTAAAAATAAAGAATTTTCCAAAAAAAAAAATCCAAATTAAGGTTTTAGATTCCCCGATTATTATAGGTTTTTTTAAAAATCCAATAAACTACTTGTGAGCATTTTTTGCTAGACATAATGTCGGATTCGGAAGTACTCATCCAAGCCCGCTTGAAAAATTCGGCCTGTATATTGTTGCCACAAAAACTGAAGTGCCCTACGTTGAGTGTTTCGTACTGATACATATCCAAATAAAGGGGCGTTTGTTGAGGAAATGGATTATTTATTTGATCTTCTTAACTTACATATCCCATCAAATTGATATTCAATGGATGAATTTATCGAATCGTTGCGACTACCTCTTGTACATACAAACAAAAAAGATTCATACATAAATGCTATACAGTACATAATATTGATAATTAAATCATAGGCGAGATAGCAGGCGTATAACTAAGCTAATACCCGAGGACATAATGTTGCTAATGGTACGGGATAACCGAGGGGACGATCATAATTTTGGGGAACAAAGCGTTGCCGTGAACGACGTGTTTTGAGTTCCACCGGAACAATGAGATAATGATTCGTGAGCTCGTAAAGTGTGCACTTGTAACTATAGAGTTGTCAAACTTCCTTCAGACGCGGATCCGAGGGTTTGATGAGGGCCCAATCTCTGTCTGCACGTACCCCAACGTGCCCACTAAAATACTACCTCACATTATATTGAGACAATGAAAATAATGTTTCTAGTTAATTTGATTATTGACTTCACGTAACGCTTGGTAACACGCCTACACATGCTATTTATTTTGGGCGGTGTTTCCGTCTTCAACACCTCGTTACGCCATTTGAGTTGATTAATGTCATTCTCTAAATGGTGACAACATGTAGGTGTTTACAGTTACCAGTATTTCCAAACTCGTTAGGGTCAAAATCATTACGTTAAAACTGTAACTTCAATAAGACTGTGTAAACCACAGGTTGTAGAAACATTTCAGAAGAAAATTTAACGATTTTTATTTCATACTTTTCACGTTCCGTGTCATCTGAAGAATTTATATAAGATCTACTACGCATAGAAAGGCTTGACATGTTTTAGTTTAGATTGCGGCATACATGTCTCGCGAATGATGGGCACTTTAATCAACGTGCTTCTACGAATAACGTTCCTGATGTTCTCGGCATGTTGTCATAAATCGTCGGCGCGGCCGCGAGCAATAGTACGTCGCGACAAATTGTGAGAAAAATAAATTTCCGGATATCAAGCAAAGCTCTTGTTAAAAGAAGGAAGGTGGCAGCTGGACAAACAGATTGCTGGAAGCACCGGCCGCGCGCCCTCCTTGACAAACGAGCTCACTCCCGACACCAGAATCTTTTTTGGCAAAACGCGAGCGTGTCTGGAACATCTCTACTACACATCCGCGGTTGTTTGAGTGTCCAAATTAAAATACAAGGAAAAGAAAAATAAAACACCTCGCCAATAAAAGTAGCTTGACCCATATAAAGTAAATGTCTAAATGGCGTTCTGGTTTTATTTCTGACCGATTATACTAAAAAGCTTACAATTCTAAGTTACGAGCCTTTTAATGGTTGTGGAATGGCCGCCATAAAAATAATTATGACGTCTAGCTATGATTAGATAATTTAATTATTTACTGCTTTCATTGTGAACATGATAATAAATTGGAGACAATAGATTAATGTTACACAACAGACTGTATACTCAGAAGATATGAAACAATCACAATGAGCTCATCGTCTAAAGATTAACTATCTGTTTATAGAGGTATTTATTGCTTGAGTATCATGCGTGTTTGTTTAACTAGACCACATTTTGAAGACAGTAAAGCTTTCCAAGCTCTTATAATATAAATCGCATACTTAAATGTGATGAGCATCGTTAACGAGACCTGTCTTAATACCTGATAACCGAGTAGGTATTCAAAGAGCTATCGCCAAAAACAGCGAAGTTTTAATAACCAAAAAGACAAGCGACTATCTCAAATAAAACAACGTAATGTTATACAGAAGCAGAGTTTTATATCTATTTATTACATCTATTTCAACTTATGTTCAGTGGTGATCGTTTTAAAATCATTTCGGTAATGGAACTTTCATTAAATGCTGAAAACCATTTAAAAATGCATTTAAGTTAGTTTAAAAATATTTTATTCGAACCCACGATAAAAGTTAATAGGTTGTCAGTTGCATCCTCGTCATCATTATAGGTACATATTTCGTCTTTGAAATAACATGAATAATGTTTAAGATACTTAAATATACATATTAAAATTTCGCTATAAACTCATTTAACAAAACCATTATAAATAAATACTAACTGGAATACGCCACGTGTTCCTCCTCAGCACCACTTGACATCAATTTCAGTACAGTACTTAGCAAATACCATGTCCCTTAAATAAAAGTTCACCTTTTCCTTTATTATAATGTATGGATAAATGTCATTTTCCAAGGTGAAGAAGGTCACAGGGTACATTTCGGTGTGAGTCACGCGTGGCCCGCGTCAGCTGTTGGCGATCGCTAAGCCTTAATATTTCTCATATGAGTTCCTTTCCCCTCTGTAAAAAATGCCAAGGCCGAACCCACTTATTTATCGAATGTTCCGTATAAACGACGTAAACATGCTGGAACTGATATTAAATATTCAGGCACCCTTTCAAGGAGGCCGGTTGACGGTTACCATTGAAACCGATTAGGGAATAAAATCATGGCGGATAATTTTCACGGTTGCTTGCGGTTGTGACTTTGCGGTTTAACTTTTTCATTGATTAGTATAAAATATTTTGGTTGGTATTCAAGAGTTTATATACTGGCGTTCACGGGATGATATTATTGCCAGTGTATTAATCGAATCTTATACATTGTTGAATTTTATTTAAAACAATAAAAAATGAAACCTTCTTTCACTTCCACTAACCATAGGTGTACTTACTTAGCCCCACAAACGATGATAGGGATAAAATGCTACCCTTAAATTTATTTTAACCGTGTATCCGGGCGACGCGGTTTAATATGCTTAAATATTTGCATTATTACCTTGATTATAAGTTAGACAGTTATGATGATAAACTTTCAGAATATATAAACAAAACCGTAACTGCGTAGAGTGGGTCGGTTTGATCGATTTTCTTGGACTGAAAAATGAGAGTAAACATTGAATATTGTTGATTTCATATTCATTTTTACGTCTGAATGTTCTTTACTTTATACAAAGAATAGGCATTAAACCAATGTCAATTGTTAGGCTCCTTGAGAAAAAGAAAGGCGTATAATTGTATTTAAAATATTTATCCAATATTGTCAAACGTACGCCAGTCTTTTTCGTTTCATTTTCTTTTGACATAAAAATCCATAAAGGTCATATTTATTATCCGACTAGCTCTTGACTAACTTAGGCATTTTTTTGTAATGGTAATCTACAAATAAACTTCTCCGCGGGGGGAGTGCCATACTGCCTAAAACTCATCCAATTTCCTTTTTTCACCCTTTATGTTCCGGGGCCGCGGTATCTCTTTCGTCCGTCGACAGTCTATCGTCACTACATGGACGGAAGGTGAGTTTCCGACTGCTCACTCCATAGACCCGCATCTACGGTGGCCGGGAGTCGTCCGGGAGGCACCCGACGCCCAAAGCATCTCCCGCGGGTGCTGAGATGGTTTGAGGAACTATTTTAGTTTAGGCTCGTCTTTCAATAATAGAATGTAGGTTGAGATGACAACCATATTAAACATGGATTGACCAAACCAATCACGTCAAGCCAATTATTCCGTGAAACCTCTTATCAAGACTGGTTTTCAGAGTTTCTGGCACTGCCTACTAATATACTAATCCAAAAGTGAGAGAGAATTATTTTTGTATAGACAGCAGCTACCTAATTTTATACTGTGCCGAATATTAATAAGGGCAGGTAAAATTAGGTTGGCTCCTGTAGAAAAAAGTTTAAGTATGTTTTTGTTAAACAGGGGTGATTGTAAACGTAGATGCTGCTGTGTCAATACTGGTAATATCTGTCCGTGGGATGAGGGCCGTTGCCTTGCGTTAGGCACTTAGGCGGTAGAAATGATCTAGAATGGTTTAATCGACAAATGCGCTATCAAAATAAGGGTCAATTATTTTTAACTATAAGGAAATATAATTAGTAAGAATATAAAGGAAAAAAAATAATACACTTTTGGTTGGTTGTAATGTTTATTTTTCAATGTAACAATCCCTATTATACTAATGTGAGAAAAGAAAACTTAAAACAACAAAACCGCAGGAAATGTTTTTACTTCCGGAAGCCGGTGGCAAAAAATTCAAAAAAACAAACAAAAATCTCCGATATTTTGTTTTTTTTTTTCTTTATGATTGATATGATTGATATGATTTGATACAATACAAATGATACATTATATAAATGATCTTAAAGATTCTGACTGCTAACTTCTAAGGAGTTGAACCTCCTATCATCAACTTAGCTGTATAAGATGTTGACTATCAGACGCAAATACCTAAATAACTTCAAAAAAATAATATATAACAACTTGTACGTGCCTACAAAATTTGGGGGTTGCCCTCAATGTCTCTAAGTTCCCATCATCTCTAAGTTCTCATATCCCATGAACATACATAAAAAAACGGTTGAACATAGAACCTCCTCGTTATTTAAAGTCGGTTAAAAATACAAGCTTCGACATTCTTAAATAAACATACGACGGTGCCTACAATATTCGATATTTTCTTTCCTGTTTTCAATTCTCGTGAATATTCCATACTTAACATTTCTACCTTCGACTTCGATAAGGCTACAAAAATATACTTTATATTTTTAGCCGACTTCATCGTAACAATGTTTCACACGAATAGCAGAAATATTAAAGCGACATAATATTTCGAGTGATTACGGAACTCTAAAGTCAGGCCGTACCTTCACATCAGCTGGTGTTCTCGAAAGCAGTCGCACACAATTTCACTTTGAACATCTCTTTGTGTAGCTGATCGTTCATAAATAAGTACATTTTGTTCTGTTACATAGTCAACCTATTTCTAAAACTTACAATAATTTGTTAAATCAGAATATTTTTTAACCAGCTATTCTTATGAGTGAAGCGGAAGGGTGCCCTCACAAAAATTAGGCAGATTCATGAAATATGACAAGATTACAGTTTTTATAGTTGTTTTAAAGCTCAACCACATCTATGTAAAACAATTGAATTAGTCATCCATACTAATGATGAATATTAGAAAAACATCGCAACCTATAGCTGTTCTATCCAACATAACATTATTAACTGTGCTGGTATTCAGTCACATCTGGATAACTTAGAATTAGATGCCAGCTTCTACAGTCAAGACAAAGGCTAAGCTGATAAAAGACGTTAAACAGCCACAGCTGGTGTTTTAAAAACGTTCAGAGTAAGAGAATATTTTTTTAATCACGTTTCACATTGTAGAGAGCATTGCAAAGGACACTGGTGAAGTTTCCAACTCAAGTACGTGGTACCGAAAGTTTAAAAGGAAACGTAATATTTTCTTGTTTTTGTAAAGAAGTCTTAAGATTGTTGAGCCCATTCCACAGAAGTTTCTGGAACACTAAGGAATAATAAGGAGTCATAAACAAACATTATGTTTTGTACAGGAGTAAATATATAACACCCTTTTATAAAATGAACTGAATGAAATGTCCTTGATAGGGTGTTTTTTTTTTACGTTCGGTAACAACCATGATGGGGATGTTTATACTTAACAATCATATAAACGGAAAGGTATGGAAAAATATCTGAATGTTTTTTTAGAATAGAGGTTGAAAAAGGTGATTGGGGAAAGAAAGGTGTGTGTATATCTGTTTTAGTGTGTTAAAGGTGTGTGTATACCAACACAGTGTAGCATAACTTTGTAAGATATTTTTTATAAACTTTACAAACGTAGACACGGATTAAATGCGAAAAACGCCAACGTACTTGACCCTTTGAGGCTTCCAAAAGGTTTTAGTAAGTGTAAAAAAACTTTGCAAAGGTGTAGGATTATTCTTTGGTTTAGATTTATGTAATCAACTCTTCTTTAACAAAATAATTTAACTACTAGGTACAATTTCGATTTCGACGATAAATACGAGTCAAGTTCTATAAAATAATAATTTTATTCCGAAATCCCCTTCCAATTAACATTTCAGAGAGATAAAAAGGGTTTGCGACAGATATCCGAACATTGTGAACGGCACGTAGAGCTTTGGCCACTAAAACATTAAAAAGAACATAAAGTTGGTACAGCTATCTCAACAAACTAACGTTAGGGAATCTCTCGTAGTGGGGTCAGGTATTGTGAAAAAACCAGGGGCGATATCACAACAAACCCGAGGTGCTCGGCTCGCGTTGTTACGCCGACGTGACCCGAATGCCCACGCCCCGATGTTCAGGGATACTTCACAAATGTTTCCGTTACGATACGCGATCTTTTCCTTTACTGAATGCGTACTAAACACGTAAATAGCTATACGATCACCTTAACTTCGTCGTTTAGATGTATTTATATACGACTACAATCTAACAGGATCTACTTTATTTTTATAAGAATTTGACGTTATTTATATATTAAAACTATATCTCACAGCGATATTGTGAGATATTGTTTTAATACGTTTCCAGCTAATAGCTGATATTTAAGATATTGAAAAGAAAACGACATAAAATGTGAATCACGTTCCGTACTGTATCGTATTTCAGCATTAATATCAGAGTCCATGTTTTTAGTCGCTTGACCACATTAAATGTTCAACTTACAAAAAGGTAATGTAACCGTATAACTAGGATATCCATTCGTTACTCTGATCGTATAATTTTTAATATTTACCGAGTCATTATTTCATAGTACATTAAGAAACACGGAATTCGTTTTAGCGGGGCCTCGATATTGCTTGCAACAGTTCCCTAGCCACCGCGGAACATGGCGGAGGGTCAAGGTGATTAGCTAATTAACCCGACGTCACGTGATTGATATCTTTAAAATTGATTACAGAAATATTTTGAATGTTATCTTTCAAAACATTTCCGCTAGGGCTACGAAAGCTAGGGTAGTGACTTCATAATTATAGTTTGTTTCTTTTTGAAGATTTTAATTGTCAAACCCTGTAAAATGTAGAATATAAAACGAAACACACAATGCGCACGTATTGAAAAAGTCATCCTGTGCCCTGTTATAAAACTCTATGGATTTTACTAGTTGTAAGTTCTCAAAAACTTGTGCCAAATCTATATAGGAATCAAGTGTGCAAGACTTTTTTCAGGCAGCGTGCATCGCAGCGATTCGTCGAGTTTAATGCATGTTCAACCATTGAACGAAGCACTAAAGTTCCGCTTCAACTATGTTCTCGTTGTTGACTGCATACAATTGTAAACAGCCAACATTTATGATATAGCTTTGATCAGACAAACAGTGTATTGGACTACGTATTTAGTTACATGAAGATATTAATTGACAGCGGGTATCAATCAAAATTGATGAACATAAAAAGCTGTTGTATAAAAGTGGAAATACTTAGGTATAAAATAGGAATAATATGAGTAAGGTCATATCCAAGTTTTTCAACAGTAACTGCAAATATTCGTTGAAATACGACACGTGACGGAAATATCTTAAAATGGTGTCAAAGATGGTCAGCGATTCAAAAATAGATAGAAAATTTGAACCGTTCTATTTCTGAAAAGCTTTATTCCCGAGTGGTATTAAACAATTTTAGACCACTATTTATCAGGTTTTTAATAATATTTATTAGGCTCAATTAAACCTGTCACAGTATTATTGACAGATGAGACATAATCAACGGCATTAATGACGCCATAAATGTCAGCAACCGTGCCGGACCCGGTTCATAATAATCCGCTTATGGGAAAGGTCACGCAATACGAGAACGAAACCTCCGGCTCACTTGTAAGGGACACTTTTATTATAGCTCTTAAATCAAGTGCGTGCAATAGAAGATCTTGCATTAATATTCTATGGTATAACCCTTTTTATCTGGTAAAGGGAGACTTTATGGGCTTTGTATGTGATGTGGTCGACTTATAATAAGAATCTGTATCTATGCTTGAAATGGAATGAAAGTGTAGAGCATTGCCATTTGAATGTTTCAATTTTGTTATAATAAGTTATTTTATATAAGGTTTTGGTGTAGAAAGAAACTTATATGCCTTAAGAAGTCAGAAGTTGCTTCAGAAAGTCCAAACTCGCCAAATAATGAATGAAGGAGCTGGTAGAGTGAAAACACTCAGTTCTTTAATTAATGCGAGTCAATGGCCGGTAAACGCTTGCAGAAAGTAAAAGCATTATTTAATTAGCGAATAATACGTTTAATAAATGGAACAATTACATCATGCACACATAATTATGGCCCACCGCAGACCACACAAAAAGATCGAGTAACCTAATTGAATAATATAATATGGATTAAATAAATACATTACATCTCGTTAAATGAGTAATGCTACATATCAAATACACACTTATGAAAATATTGCTAAGATGTTATAAATATTTTTAATAAGTTACATAATTCGTCCATTTTAACTGATTGCGCACGACAGATAGTTAAAAATGAATAAAATGTTAAAATTAATATAAGCACTTATTATTATTTTTACATGGATTATAGTGTATGTGGTTTCTTTAATTGCGAGCATATCTCGTTAAAATTATTTTATATTATTACAAGTCCCTCGTTGTAGTATTTTTTACAGTTTAAACAGAGAGCAATGGAATAAAACATACGATTGCTAACAAGTCTCACTTTAACAAAAGTGATCGAATAAATGCTGGAATAATTGGTGTCGGCGCTCATTTTCCATTGTACTCGGACACAGCCGCTCATCACTGATACATTTCATGTGTATATGTATTTAATTTTGTTCGTTTTTCATTTTTAAATATATCAGTTTACATTTAAAATATTTCTTTTAAAAAACCAATAAGTACATCACACCGGTATCGAAAACAGGGTCCAATATCATATTTAAAAATCTTTTAACAGTAAAGTGGTACAGTAGCCGTTTAGTAACAACAAAATTTCTTATAGTGTCAAAAGAACAAATTATCGGGTCGATAAACAGCCATAAGAAGTCACGACGCAGTGGTTGAGCGATCGACTGCTGCGCTGTGTGTCGCGGGTTCGATCCCCGCACGGAACAAATATTTGTATGACCTGCAGATAGTTGTTTCAGGTCTGGGTGTTTGTGCATGTATATATAAATGTTTGTAAACGCACCCACGATACAGGAGAAATTCCTAGTGTGGGGCAACGTAGTGTGTGTGGTAATGAAATCCTCTGTACAACCGTGACCTGTAGAAGAGAACTTTGATAACCTGTAGCTAATAAATAGGAGCTATAATCTGCTATTATACCGCTGCGGAGCGAAGGCAGCATTTTATAAAACAGCATTTTGTTACACTTTAGGTTCTACAAAGATTTGTTTACTGCTATTGTAATACTCTTCTATATAAGAGTTGCGTAAGTCTCGATTTGCGTCTCGAGCGCTGTATCAGAGAATTATATGGCTTCTTTTCGGCAAATTATATGAAGCCAGGAATTATATGAAATATGATTATTTTATATATACAGCAGACATACTAGTGTCAAAGCATCTTAATTGATTTAATAGTATTAACTAGCTAACTCAAAGCGCTACTAGTGAGATATTAACTGGCGGTACAAAGCATCAAATGAAAGGTACGATATGCGTTAACAAGCCAATGGTGAAAAAGAAATGTTACTAGCTCTATTAACTGGTTTAAAGCGATACAGTAGCTTTTATATAATCCGAAAATTAATTGAATTGCTATATTGTTTAAGAATTACTGATCCCTAACATATGTTATAAAAAAAGCTCCAAGTACACACAAAACGCTCGTGTGCGACTAAAACAGTTGAATAGCGCTCTTATGCCATAACTGTAAAACCTAGAAGTCTACAATAGCAAATGCTAGAGCCTTTGTACGACTTAAGCCGCTAGAGCAGATGTAACCAACTCTGAGCTGCTTGTTCGAGACGCCTTTATTTAATAAACTTACTATTTAAGAATATTACGAAATTTTAAAAATGGTATTAATTAGGTTACTGTTGTGATAAAGTTATTGTGACGAAGAACTACCGGAGATTTATTGTATACTTGCTTGAGAATAATAAACCTGGTATAGTGGTCGAAGATCGATCAGAGCGGTACGCAATGATTGTTGTCGTAATGGTTCCCTTGATCCAATTGCCTTACAAGAGCCTCCTCAGGTATTGGTCGATAGGTCTCTAGGAAATTAAGCCTTTGGCCAAAGGAGAAGAAGGAACGCAAGGAGGTGACCGCTTCCCATTCCTTCTGGCTCCTAATAAACTAGGGTTAGACGTGAGTGATCGCCGCCGCCTATCGCCTCTACAAAAGTACTCTGCCCCAGATGGGGAGATCACCACGGTGTGCTTCACCGTTTCCTCCGGGCACTCGTTACAATGGTGACACCCAGGCGTTTCTCCTGCTCGATTATGGGTAGGAACTTCGCGAAACTTCCATGTCCGGTGAGAGCCTGCGTCAGACGGTAGGTGAAAACGCCGTGGTGCCTCTCCAGCCACGCATCCAAGAAGGAACTTATCGCTAGTATTTTGGCGTGCCATACCGTGCCGTCCTTAACAATAACTCTTTAGTAGTCATTCGTCATCATAATTTTATCCATCCATTGCAGAGACAAAACCTATTATTATATTTTTTTTTAACATGGAGATATGCTTTTATTCGTCTGAGTTGAATTCAAAACTATTCTGTTAATACTACACGATGTTTCGAGATAAAGCGGCCATGTCCTTCTCTTTAACCTTGTAAAGATCTCTTTGACATCTTTCAAGTGTCATTATTTTATGTAGACACAGATAAATATCTTTTTAAAATTTTATGTTCTAATAGTAACATAGTCATATTTTTATTTATCTTCTTAGTAAATAAAATATTACTTTTAAATCTGCACTTGACATCTACAAATTGTAAAAGCATTTTCTTATCATAATAATTGGTGATCGAAATCTCTGTGCTAAAAGAAATTATTCAATTACTGCCAATACCCTAGGGACATCCCCCGCTTTAGTAGGGGTAAAGAAAGAAACTGCAACTTTTCTCAAGATAAAAATAATAATTGACTCGCTTAAAAGCAAGAAAGGCACAACTTCATATGTAGAGAAGAGAGTAGATTATTCCGTAGTGCAACTTTTTCTCAAGTATCATTATTTTTGCAGCTCTACAGATATTGGTCTGGTGTAGCAAAGATATTGCCTGTAGCTGTCACCGCCAGTAGTTTCAACTGGCTTATGTACTTGTGTCGTTTCGCCGCATTGTACTCCCGGACCGAGCGCGGAATGTGTTTCTACGCTGTATTATTCTTTTTTATTTACCCGACCGTTTTTTGTCTTCATGTTTATTAATATGTAGTGGACGTAATGTTATTTGCGGTGATTTGGTTTAGGAACATTACATTATGGACGTTTTTATTTCTAAACAATGCTTGTTTAGGATTCGATGTAATTTTCTTTGTCTTGATGTTCTCTACTTATTTGGTAAACTAACTGTGACTCGATACGATATTGTTAGATTTTAATGCTTACCCATGAGCTAAGGAGACACAATATTAAAACAAAGACAGCAAAGGATGCACTAAGTTAATAGTCTACTCATTGTTCACCCTAGACTTGCATAATATATACCCACAGCAAAGCATTTTACAAATAGAGAAATATGTTGGTAAAATAAGAGTGGTAATAGGCATAACACTACTGATTACATAATTACAGTTAGTCACTGTATATTAAAGCTTCAAAAGAGTCATTGCAATATATCAGACACTGTTCAATTTAAAAGTAGAGAGGTATTCTTACAACAAAATACGCTCATTTTCATACGAAACAGACAATTTTACCTAGAAAATCGATATGAAACAATATGGGTTAGTACAATTTTGCCTTTCTAGGTATCATAAGATAGTTCTTTTAGGATAAGATAAGATCTGCTAGTGAAACAAACAATTACTGTTGAACAGGTGGTAATATAACCTTACAACGACTTCATAACATTTTAATTTTGGTGACGGGAACTATTATACATTTTTGAGCTCTGACGTGCCTTCTCGAATTGAAATAAAATCAAAATTTTGTTATAGTAATTGTATACCGTGAATGTTGGTACTGTCACAAACATTCGAAGATTTGTGAAGTACTATTTAAGGTGTTGTTTACCTATTGAATAGTATGGCTTCCTTTTGATATAATATAATATCGAGATAAATGGCAATGCTTATTCTTTTGCTAAAGAAGGAGTCACTCCTCTAATGACGTCACCGGTCGGTGAGAAAGTTCCTCCTCTACTCACTCTTGCCCCATGACCCAAGCGATTTGACTCCAAATGGCTCAAAAGTGTAAGTAATTGGTATTAGCGTCGTTGAGGATCTCAGCAGTAGAAGCAATGGCGCACATCCCACTGTGCTTGAAACGTGAAATTCCTAATTTAATTTTTGAAAAGGGATTAAATATCTGTGCCAAACAATTAAAAACCCTAAAAGTGTCAAAATCCGATCCAAAAAAGGAAGCAACATTTTATAATAATATTATGCGGACGACGTTTGCAGGCCATTACTATCGTCATTGATAAACATTTTGACATCTGAATACCCACTTAAAAGGATTCAATTAAAAATCTGTGAATGTAATGAAAAATACGTCAAAAACACTCTGTGAACTCGTGGCTACGTAAAAGTTTAAGCGTAATAAAAGCTTTTCAAGGTACATTTTCGTTTTACTATGTTCACTATTGAAAGTATATACGTGTTATTATGCGAAGTATAAAATGGGTTTTGTAAAATGTCAAACCAGTTAGTGGTAACAAACCACTATTTAAAATGAAACTAGAAAGGACTCCTGCTATTGAGATTAATTTCGCGGTAATTATAAGGAGGTGGGTACTGAAGAGCTTGTAAACGCTTGGTGTAGTTTTCGCGGCGCGGCTTCCAGGTATATGAAGAGTTATTTCCACAAATTCCCCCTACTAGTGATAGCCCACCGAGCGACGTGTCCGGTGAATCAACGAGAAGCGCTCCGCTCGGTCGGGCAAAAACGGAAAACCATTTTACGGTCCATTGTGAAAGAGGATTGGCAATTTCGTTCCGAGCTTACTCGACCATCGGCCGGACAAGTTTTACAACGTCTCTGATGTAACGCGAATGCTCTGACGAAACTCTCTAATACATGCGCACTGATCCCGCTGATTCAGCACTTCATTTACCTTATTTAATCTTAGAAACGTTAATTGTCACTGACGTGTGTTTATTACTAACCTTGCTACTGTCAGTAGAGTTCTTATAACCTTCTTACTATATCAGTCTCATAACGTACCCAGGTGCGTTTGTTCTAAAAGGTATGAAAATCATAACAAAGTATAGCTGTAATATACCTTTTAAGTTCCTCTATCCTCTAATAATAAAACATGCATTCATACATTTTTTTTGCTTTATCACACAGCTACTACTTACCTACGAGCAAGCAGTCGTAGTATGTTGAAGAATTGCTACGCGGTCGTAGCACGCCACCGACCTGCTACGCCGTCTCAGCAGGATCTGCTACGACACGTAGCAATCTTTTGGCTGCTTGCCTGGCGGTTCAGTGGTCGCAAAGCGGTATTGCTGGGCATAAGTCTTGAGTGGCCCTGGGTTCGATTCCCGAGTCACAGTCACGAAACCTGGAATATGCCTGTTTGAAGGCGATGTACTTATAAATACATATGATGGCACAATATACCATACTTACTTAAACACATCTGGTGAAATGTGGGTACAAAAGTACACGCACATTTTATTAGTTACTCTGCGGTCTAAGCCTTACAGGATTTCAAATGTGATGAACAGTTATATTATGTGACCGGCGGTTTCACCCACTGGTCATCTTTTTACTATCGTAACGTGATATAAAATAACTAAGCTTTCTCTATAATATCTTATCGACACAAAAATATATTTTCAACTAGCTTCCGCCTGCGACTTCGTCCGCGTGGCATACTTACTTTGGGCTAACGCTAGCTTTAACCCGCGTGATGACCGAAAAAAAACTTTCTGTCACCTTTTCTTACCCCTTTCTCCCCTTATCTCATTAATAAAATAGCCTATATCCGTCTGCAGGATCCCAACCATCTCTGTACCAAAATTCATCAAAATCGGTTTGTACATTTAGGCGTGAAGATGTAACAAACAAACAAACTCAGTTTCGCTTTTATAATATTAGTAAGGATTCGGTCCAGTAGTTGCGGGGATTAGTGTGTTCAATTTTAAAAAATATTATCATTAAATGTTAAAAATGACTTTTGGCTTTCTCCTTTTTACGTTAAAAGCTGTGTCCAAGAAGCTTTTTGACCAAAGCTCGCAAAGCATCTAAAAAAGTCTAAGTAGTTAATACCAAAGTATTAACGATATTATTTGAATACTGAAAAAATCGCTATCGTGCAATCGAATCCCCCACAAACGAAGCCTTTAGAGAGGATTAGTAAGGTTATACAATAATTAGATTGGAAATCGATATCTACTTCGTATGTACGTGAAACTTTTACCTATTCAAACCTATGTATATAAAATGGCTTAGATAAAGCCACATCTGGATTAAACAACAATAGATAGAGCCAAAGGGCGGGTATAGTGAACAGAGAAAGTGTTCATATAACGATAATCATTGAAAAAAAAGGTTAATAAGAAAGGTTTGTAAGAAAAGTGGGTAATTTCTTGCTTGTTTTCCCTCACGGCATAAACGGATACTTAACAAAATCACGCCAGTGTGGTAAATTGCCTAATGAGCATGCCAAACGTGACAGGTGGATCAACCTAACTCCGTTCTCAGAGCATTTCACATGAGAAAGAAATTCTCTCAAAGCATTTTCCTCAACCGTTGAATTTGAACATGAAACACACAGTTCGGAAGTAATTTGAGTCCATCGACACGCAAAGAAGAAGTAGAACATGATTTCAAAAAAAAATATCGGCACTTTGTTTGAATATACCCGACGTACTTTAAAGCTGTAACTTGTAGCTCCTTGAACGTTTATTCAAAAGTTTGCTTATACCATCTAAGGAAATAGAGGGCGTGGCAAGCTTCCAACTACTTCTGTCTAAATCCTTACTAATATTTTAAAAGCGAAAGTGAGTTTGTTTGTTTGTATGACTGTTTGTTACGTCTTCACGGCTAAATGGCAAAACCGATTTTGATGAATTTTGTATAATTGGGACCTAGGAGACGGACATAGGCTACTTCTTTCTTTTTATAGTGAGAAATGAGGGAGAAAGAGGGAAAACAAGGAAAAACTTAGCTTTGATATTACAATAAACGAGGCGCAAGGGCAAAAACTGAAGGTAACAGGTACCTGCAAAACAGGAAAGAAGAACTATGTTAACCTCAAATTAAAGCGAAGCCGCGGGCAAAGACTAGTACAATACAAAATTTTGAAATATAATCTTAAGCAAAAGGTCAGTCGTAAACGTTGACGCCATTAACAAGTAATACAACAACATTAAACATAATATCACTTCAACGATTATAAACGGCACAACTACTCCGCAACAAGGACTCATATTTGACACCAAAACGTCCCCGCAGTGTAATGGCACCCTCAAAGTTATCACGCAACTGCATTTATTAATGTAACAAATGGTCTGTTGACAATGGTAGGCACTGGATGTTAAATTACTAAAACCCATATCAATTACCCAAACCGAAGAGAATTATAATGCGGCCCAGCATGTTGGCGTCGAACCGCGAACAGCTCTCGTCTGGATAAACGGAGGCCTATTTGAAATTCCAATTAGAAAGTTTTCTCATTTACTTGAATCAGGGCGTAGAGTGGCGGAAGGGCAACAATCCGCGCTGATTAGTCCTGGTCTCCACCCTGCATCAGATTTAAAGGGTATGGGTTCACCGCATAAACTAATCCTTCATTGAGGACTACCTTATTTGAATTATTTTTGGGCCTAACCCCGCGCCTGTTCGAAGGATTATTCGAACGTCGCACTTAAAAACAAATTGATTCAAACAATTAACTTTTACTTCTACGAGCTTTGTGACTTTATTGTGGACCTACAACTATTAAAGCTCTTTAGAACATATAATATGTTCTTTCTATTGGAAAAATTAAATTCTTAATCATTTTATGTTGCAGCTGAAAACGTCCGAATAAACCCACGGGAAATAAACGTACTGCATTGTTTTCTGTTTACGAGACTTGCTAGTTAATGAGAATATACATTATATCTTTATGAATTGTATTATGTGTTATTCTGATATGTAAGCAATATTATTGAAAAGTTTCATTAAAATGCATTCAATAGTTTGTGCATGAAAGAGTAACAAACATCCATACAAACTTTTGTGTTTATAATATTATAGTAGGATTATTGTTTTGAGTTTAGTATATCACTTATTTTTTATGAGTTTAGGCATGCTGATAAATATATTTCAGTTCGATGTATCTATCCATGCATGCATAGTAACAAAACACAGGAAGTCGAATTTCCGGCAAATATCACGCCTACTTCCAAAAATAATATTTTTCTTTGATAGATGTGACGGCGTCCGACCATCGACCACAAACAAGCTCAGAAATACGGATATTACTGATTCAATATTCTACGAAAAGTTATGTTGCCTTTCGATAACTTCCGAGTTTTCTATACTACTATCGATTCGGCGCGGGGCCAATTTATTCAAAAAGTATCAAGCGTGAACCGCCCAGACACGGAAGTTACCCAGTTGAAAATTGAATTTATCAAACTTTTCCGGGACAAACAGATAGCTACTTTATAGACTGTGAAATGCAATTTACTTTCAATTGCTATCAATCGGGTGAATTGAAGCTTGTAATGCTAAATGCCACATTGAAACATGCTCACCCAGCGTGTACAATTACGTACAATATCCTAGTACTGGGTACATAGGTAGTTTTAGGAGTTTTGATGCAGATTTTAATATACACAGTATTACACACAGCCATAATAGTACTATTTTGAAAATAAGTAAGCGAGGTTCCAGGGACCCAAAGAGGTTTCCAAAGTGTTGTGTTGTGTGTCTTACAAAGTCGATTGTCGCAAGCGCACGAACAAAACCTTTGTTTTATTAGCTATAAGTACTTTTGATTAACCTAGTAATATATTATATAAATTTTCAAAACCAAATTAAATACTCGCTAAATAAATATGGCCATCCTTTATCTTTGTATTTCACAAAACTCAACCGTTCTCAAATAGAAATGAAATGATAAGGCTCGACGTTTCTAATGGTCATCCCTTCGCTAAACAGAGCCGACTTAATAAACATCGTGCCGTTTTAAGAATTTAATCCGAATACTCATCCTCATAGAACGTACTCACAACATGCGGGTATTCGTGAATGCTGTAAGGGTCAATACCGTCCCGTAGGCTCTTGTGAATTTGGTATAACCACTAGACGTCACTCTATTCGTGGCGGCTATGATGTCTGTAATTAGTGCGTTGCATGGTGCGTGTCATATGTCGAGCCGGATCGAATTGCGTCCGTTTCAATTAAATTCCGACATGAGCGCGAACCGTGCGGCCGACCAGCTCGAGAGCTCTCATTGAACACGGTTAGGACGGTTGAATCGAATCAATTCGCGACCAGACGCAGATTTTATTTATTTTATTTGCTGTACGGAAAAAGGGATAACGATAATTGGTGAAATTACTGCTAGCATATACGCTTTTGAATGTTCTTATTTAGTTTTATTCATTCGGTAGAAGTTTTATGGAAAATTAGGGCACAGCCAGAAGTTGGATAGTAGTAACGAAATGAATCCACATAACGTACGTTATAACGACCTTTTCATGTTTCACTCACACAAAGAATCGTCTCGACGCAAGTTGAATAGCTTACAATAAAATTGCAACGAACCGCAACATACGTACAGCGGAGCTCTATTTAATCAAGGATCACGTACAATAACACTTTCTGTATCAAAAAGTGTGCCACGTATTCTAAGTGCATAAACAGAGTTTCAATATCAAGTTTTGATCTCAAATTTTCATTTTCAAGTTGGCAGCTCTAACTATTGTCAGCAGCGCCAACGAGCCGTCACGTCTGCGAGGACATAATATTAAGAAAATGGCCAGACCATCAGCAGACGATTACAAATGGCTGGGACACGAGAGCGATTAACCGAAGCACATTTTACAAGGTCGGCTCGTCAATAACTTTTTACCTGCTCTTTAGTTATGGAAGGCTTCTAAACTGGTACAAATGATGTTTAATAACATTTTAGCATAATATCGTCAAAAAAGGTGGTATTATCATAATAATACAACCTTTTTTTGACTTGACACGTTGTCGGCATTCGAGGAGCTTGGACACACGTTTAACTTTATGTATGTTAATGCCCGCGAAGTAAGGCACTTTTAATTACTTAGAGCTACTTTGAGCTTGCGTGTAGGCTACTCACGTTATGGTAGAAGTGGTTTAAAAGCTATGCTTAACTTAATTAAATGCAACGAAAGTAACAATTAGTGACAGTCACAGCAATTGCAGTAACAATTTATATTTTTTGACTGACGACTCAATTTATTCAGATTTCAAAACGTCGTCCTCACTTCGTTGTTTGGGTCTTTGATAACTGTACGAGTAAGTAAAGCTATTTGAATAAATGGTGGCCGATTCTCCAGCCTCAGTTTAAAATATGACCATTTATTCATTTCACTGAGCTAATTGCTTTACTGCAATTAAATTATTCTAAATAGCAACCATTACTGATATTATTCGGCTGTATTAACACTTCAATATGAATTAGCTAATATTATTTATTTGAAGTGTATATATTTTTCAAAGATGGTTGCTGTTGTGTAATGGCTAGTTTCTGAGGCTATAGAGTAAATAAACATTTATCTATTTAACCAGGTAGATATAATTGATCTCCTTGGTGTAAAATAAAGATAAGCCTCTAAGTACGTCGACATAACCAAGTAGTAATTTATTTCTTTTACAAAACTGGAAACTGTCAAGCAAAGAAATAAAGTTGAAAAGAATAAAAGTATTTTTAAAATGATACCAACAATAAATTAAAATGAAATTAGAATTATCTCGAGCAGAAACATATTTTTTCGCAGTTATCGCTTTCGAGTGTCGGGGACGATTCCATTTGTCTTGTGCGCAAGTGTATTCCCTGTGGAGTTTTCAAAGCAAGTTTACTGGGCCCGCGATAAGATAGAATAAGCCCTTTGCGCTCGTATGTCATGACTTCTTCCTGCAGACGAAGGCCAAGGTTTAGTGAAACTTGACCATATTTATTTCTCTTCACTGACACTTAAATCTTAATAATTGAATTAAAAGACACTATTGCTTTACTGAAGTTTTATTACGATAAATCTTATAATTCAACTAGCTGTGCCCAGCGGTTTCACCCGCTGCTCACTTAGGGTTATGAAAAATAGATGTTGGCCGATTCTCAGACCTACCCGATATGTACACAAAGTTTCGTTTGAATCGGTCCAGCCGTTGCGGAGGAGTATGGGAACGAAAACTGTGACACGAGAATTTTTTATATTAGATTTTTACTTCTTATTTAACGACGGGAAAAATGGAACCGACAAATACTCTTAATTACTTTTGCTCCATATTATTTGGCTTTTATATGTAATATTAGTATGGATTTTAAACAAACCCACATCCACTGATTGCTCAGCTATGGAGCTAGTGGCTCACAAATAAATAGCACATACACAGCCACGAAATCATATTTGGTTATAAAAGTTGGCTACGAACATAGGCCCTCAACTCATAACGGCCCTTTTTTCGCATTGAGGTTATAAAGAAGGCAGGTCGGAACAGCTGATGTTAAAGTGATTTGTGAAAGAAAACGCTAAGAGAATAAGCAAGAGACCTGAGTAAGGTCTTAAGACCAAATACAACATACGTATTTTAATCACGAACCTTCCTTTAATTTTAGTTTTTTCCAAATTTAGAGTACACTATAGAAAAGTGATATAACATCCATTAAAAAAAAGACAAACACTACGATACACATTAAAACAACTTGAAACCATAAATAAGTGCCTCAATCATGATAAATTTATTACATTTTTTGCGAAATATTTATTAACTCGTATCCTAAGCATTCCCGCTATTATTTCAATTACTTAAGTACTCTTTATTGAATTTAGTAGGTATTAAAATGTATTCACGTTGCCAATTTATGCAAATGGGATGTAAAAAAAAACTGTCGCTAGAACCAGAAACTCTCTAAATTATGGATGAAAAATACTGATCTTAATTAATTTACAAGAGGTAAGGCTTTGTGGTAGGCCGGCAAAACGCAAGAATGAATAAGATTTCTCGTTTTAATAAATTGGATATCTTAAAAAAAATACCTTTGATTCAAATTGAATCTTGACGGTTTTCAAGGAGACGTAAGTTGTTCTAGTATCTACTAATAAATTACGTTGAGGAATTGCTTCGGCCAACCCGGCTAAAGGTCTTATAAAACTAGATTCCCGTGGAAAAGTGGGATTTATATTTAAAGAAGGGCTTGTACTTTGGTAAAACATAATTCTCTGCGAGCTGCGTCAAGGATATTTCGGGCAATAAATCAACCCACTTTCGGGATTTTGCCTTGTGCGCGATAATGCGATCCTTGTCATCGTATCTTATTACCTGTTGAACACGGATCCAATTTTATTACTTAAGAAAATGAAGTATATATTTGAACTACATTCCAGATGAAAATATTATCATAATATATTTCGGCTCACGTCTAACTCGGAATGGAGTGGCTATAAAATGTCCTTTATGGCAGGAGAATCAACATTATTGTCGTGGTCCTCAGAACATTACGCAAACAAATTGGTACGTTTACTACAACATCATATACCAGGTAAATATGTTCGACTTGTCAACATCGCATACATTCGTAACCACATTATACATTCATTTGCCTAGGGCCCAGACGTTACTAAAACAAACCATTTTATATATCATATAACCTACCAATACAATAACGTGACTTACATCAATACAAATAAAATATTTAATATTAAAATCCGATTGATCACCAACGAATACTGGCAGTTGATTCAACCATCCGTATCAATAAATATTTCGACTGTGCATATCACGATTGACCAAAGTTTTCACTCGTGTTATTAACATATCGGCGAAAAACATTGAGTATTTTCCATTATTCGTCGATTATTCATTCTGCCATTATAATTTTACTAAAATTACTAAAGATTTTGCTTAGTTACAAATATAATGTTGGGTGTCAAAACGTGGATATTTTTCGCCTATTGTGAATTTTAATGTTGTTTTAGAAATAAGTATGCTGGTGTAATTTAAATAATTTCGTAATACCACAATGTTAGTACCTAACTACCGTGACGGCTTTATTAATCTTGATGTTTATGCAAATCATCTATTTATTTTAACATCACTCTGTATTTGTAGAGATTAAGACAGAGTTGTGCCAAATATTAGATACATTTCACCAGAAAAGAAATGTGGGTCATTTTACGAGAGGGGCCTGCCAGGGTCCGAGGGGCCTTGAAAGAGATTCTGCGGCCCCGGAACATAAAGGGCATTAGAAGGAACATGGGTGGGTTTCAGTCGGTACAAGTCTGACTCTTTCCACCCCCCCCCCCCCCGGGTAAGTTATTTAATGATTTCCCATCCGCAAAAAAACCCACATTTCGCCAGTTATGTTTAAGTCCCATATAAAAGTGGGGTGACCCTATTGTTCAACCGGTCATAAAACTAAGCTCCATGCCTGGTACTGCAAAATTCTTGATGGGTAATCCAAATTCCACTTTGTATCTCAGCAGTCGACCACTGGGCCAAAGAGGCAGTCAATATTTGTATTATACCCAGCGTGTGAGAGCCTTCACGACGAGGGCTACAGTTTCCAAGGGCGGGGTTGTCGTGGCGGTGTCTCTCGACATCGCCAACGCGTTCAACACTTTGCCTTGGAGCCGCATCAGGTAGGCCCTCCGGTACCACCGGATGCCGACCTACCTTCGTCGTGTGGTCGGGGCATATCTGACGGACAGGGCTGTCATCTACCCTGGTCGCTCTGGAGATTGGAACCGGCGAGAGATGTCGTGTGGTGTCCCGCAGGGATCGGTCTTGGAGCCGCTCCTTTGGGACTTTAATTACGACTGGATGCTGCGCGCCAACCTCTCTAGTGGCGTCAGCGTAGTTTCCTCCGCTGACGACACGCTCTTTCTAGCACAGGAGGGGTCGGTCGCAACAGGCGGCGGCCGAAATAATTACACGCGCGGTTGCGATAGTCGCAGAGAAGATCCGGCTACTGGGTCTTGAGGTGGAATAGCACAAATCTGTCTTTCATGGCCACGGGAATACGCCACCGTCGGTATCCCAGCTGTTGGTAGGAGGGGTTCGGCGTCGGAACGGCGATGAAGTAACTGGAAATCGTCTTCGACAGCCGGTAATATTTTGTAGAGCATTTCCGACGTTTGGTTTACAAACTGGAGCGGACTGGGGCTGCTTTCAGGTGGCTCTTGCCCAATCTGAGGAGGCCACCAACGCCTCCTGGCGTAGGCTCTATGCCGGAGTCGTGCGTGCTTAAAGGCGGCGCGCTGCTTACTTCCTGAAATGATTCCTTACTGAATCCAAGAATCCGAGAATGGTGAGCCTCCTTGCCGGATTGCCACCGTGGGATCTGGAGGCGATAGTCTTCGCGCGTCTGTACAAGTGGCGCGTGGAGGCACTACACCGGGGGGAATGTCTGCTGCAGCGGACAGCTCTCCGGTGCGATCTCATGGTGGCATGGAGAGAGCGACTGTCACAACCCCGTGCAGGCACGCCACAATAGTGGCGGTAAGTCCATCTTAAAGGAGTGGCTGGAGAGGCACCATGGCGTGCTCACCTACCACCTGACGCAGGTCCTCACCAGACACGGAAGTTTCGGGAGGTTCCTGCACATCATCAGGCGGGAGGAAACGCCCGGGTGTCACCATTGTGACGATCGCTCGGAAGACACGGTGGAGCACACAGTGGCGGTCTGCCCAGCTTGGGCGGAGTACTGCCGTGCCCTCGTAGAGGCGATCGGCGGCGGCGACCTCTCGCGTCCGGCCCTGGGGGTCTACTCTAAATCTACGTAAAACGAAATTGCGGCCGAAACTTCGAACGTTTTCTACCACAGTTTCATTTCATTCATTTCGAAATTTCGGACGTCCGAAGTTTATTTGACATTAAAATTTTCTAACTAAACCTACACTAATTCACGCAAAATGATATAGAGTAGGGTTACAAACGTAACTACTTTCGTTCGTTAACGAAGTTACGATTCGGAGAAAGAGAGTAGACCCTGGTTCAGTCCATGGTCCGTAGCGAGAGAAAATTGGAAGTGGTCACCTCCTTCTGCGAAGCAGTCATGCTAGTGAAGGAGAAGGCCGGGCGTTTGAGAGAGAGAACCTCAAACCAACCCAGCCGCCGCGGGATACGCCCCGGGCGCCGGGCGCCGCGAGACGACTCCCGGAAACCGTAGATGTGGGCCTGTGGACGGTGAGCAATGGGTAGCCCATCGTCCATCAGTCTATTGACAACAGGCCGTGTCACGGCGCGCTAGTGTTCATCGCATGACTTAAAGAGATGTCAGCAAAGTAGAGGGGCCTGCCAGAGCCACCGCCTGCCGGGGTTTCGGGTTGTTCGAAAGAGATACCGCGGCCCCAGAACGTTAATTGCCATAGAAGGAACATGGGTGGGTTTTAAGTGAATTAGGTAATCGACATTCTGACTTTTTGATCTTGCGTTGGTATTTACGGGTTCCCTCTATCTGGCAGAATCTTGATGCTCCGAAATTTATTTGGCATAATACACTTAGCATAATTTTCTTTAAACGAACATTTTAATTGCATAAAAATTATTTGATATAAATATCGTTTGGCATAATGTTTACAACTTCGAATTTACCATGGCATACTTGTAAGATGGCAGAATTACATTTAGTATAATTAAGATTGGCAGAGTTCAAATTTTGCATAATATCGTTTAACATAATGTTCATTTAGAGCGATGATTATTTGGTAAAATTTTACTTGGCTTACTATGCAGATGGCAGAAATGGCTAGGTTAGGTTAGGTTAAAACTGTGACCTCCTACAACGACTTGCATTAATAGAAAATCGGATTGTTTTAGTGGGTTACCCGGAACTGAACTATTTAGATTAGGATAATTACTTATTGTATTAAATTACATTATTTTAAATTCAATTAAATAATAACTAAAATAACTGACATTATTGAAAGATTTAAATAATTAAAATTAATGACAACAAACAATGACAAAGATGATTCTAACTATAAACATTCTGCTATATGACAATTCAGCCGTTTAATGATTATATATCGATAAGATATATTATGCCAAAAGACGATTCTGACTATGAACTTTCTGCGATATGATGTTTCTACTTTTTAAATATTATGGATATGAAATTTATGTCTAGAGATGATTCTGACGAAAGATGACTTAAGAAATTATGAGTTTTGAATGTATGATAAATGAGTGTCTGCCAAACAATTTTCCGCGAAATGAAGTTTATGCAATCCGTTGTTATGCAAAATAAAATTATGACATAAAAAGTTCTGCTATAAAGGGTGAACCCGGTATTAACATCACTTCACTTCATAGTATAAAACAAAGTCGCTTACCGCTGTTTGTCTGTATGCTTACAAAACAGATTCTGGTCCGTTTTTTAATAGAAAGAATGATTCAAGAGGATTGTTTAAATGTATAATTTTAGTATATGCGTATCAACATTGCATCCGTGCGAAGCCGGCGCGGATCGCTAGTGTAAGATAAAATAATTTTACTACCGCCATTAAAGAATTAACGAAATAATAAGCTACTTTTCGGTAATAAACATTTTTGTTGAACACCAACCACGCTTGCGGCAACGGACAAAAGTTACTAATGGAACTGTAAAAGTATGAATCTACTTTGTTTAAGAAACAAATTAATCAAAATAAGAGCCCTGTTATTTACACACTGTTCACACATTTTTTTTCTTGAATAATTAATGAGTTTTCAATTTGAAACCACAAAGTGCCGTAAATACAGCAATTTGTTTCTAGAAAATATGAATTTAAGTTGCAAGTGAGAAATGTTTCATACGAGTCGAGGTGACACCCGCACCTGCGGTCGCGACCAACTTTTAACATCCAATTTCATAGAAATATACATCCACGTATAAAGTATTCAGAATTAATTTAGATATACGCTAGAGATACTATGGGTTGAATATATGTAAATCTAGAAACTGAATTTCTCTTTAGTTCTACTTTAGACAAAAAAACACTTTCAGTATTGTGGGCTTGAATTGTAAGAAACAAGGTAATTAGAATTTATAACAATGTGTTGTTTTATAAGTACCTCCAAATATACCTTTTTTTCGGATGGGAAATCATCAAATAACGTCCTTTGAACGGGTCGGAACGGGGAGGGGGGAGTTGTAGACTTTTACTGACTAAAACCCATCCCTTTTTCTTTTTTTGATCTTTATGTTCCCAGGCCGCGGTGTCTCATTCAAACAACCGGCAAACCCAGCAGTCGGTGGCCCTGGCAGGCACCTCTGCTTTCCACATATACATGCTCTCATAATATGTAACAAATAAGACGAATTTAAAAAAGTTTATCAGACAATTGTACCTGTATTGAGTATCTATTTTATTGATCAGGCATTATTGAAATGTATTTTTATAGCATGGGTTTGTTGAAAGAAAGAAGATTATTGTCTTTCCGCTTAAATATGCCAACAAAAATCACGACAATTCGTAACAAAAGTTAAAAACCACATATAGTGTTCAATCTATCCGCCACCGCCGAGCCCGTAGTAAGGTGAACCTAAAAGAAAATTTATGTGCCGATTAAGACCCTTTGAAGGGCGGACGACCGCAAACGCGCTGCGCCGTCATTTGGGAAGCCGTTAGTTTACCAGAATTAAATATAATTCCTCACTATTTTGCGCATATGTCAAACACGGCCAGTTTAATTTAAAAATGCGTGTAAAAAATAGAATGGACGATTTTATCTCTATTGAAATCAATTTATTAGTTTGCAGCGTTTTGTTTTTGAACTCTCCGTACGCCGTCGGTCACAATGTTATTAAAACGCAAATACACCACTTGTAACTGATGTTTGACATGCATGTGTACACGGACGTCATAATTAGTACGAGAGGTCGCCACTTCGGTGCTACAACGTTTGTTCAAATAGAAATGTAATATAAAATATCGGCACACAGTTTGACTTAACATTTGAAATGAGTGTATTTATCAAAGATGTATCACTTCATAAATCGAAGTCTAGCGTGTACGCGTGATTCACTCAAGAAAATAATAAATTACTTTTCACCAAGTCTGTGTACGACGCTATCACAAATCTCCGTTAGCGTACAGTAAGTTAAATTGAATGTCTAAGCTCGCAATCGAGGATTCAGCAAATACCAGTATCTATTGGAAGCGACCGTAGTCTTTAAGAAAATCCCGCAGCTTCACTCGTCTGCTGTGATTCTAGCTAGAGCACTGAGAGGATATTTTAAAAATAGATTTAGGTATGACTCTTAAAAGTGCTTCAGACGATAACATCAATATATTAAGCTGTCGTCACGTCCGGATAGTTAACAAATTAAAAGCGATGCTTAAAACAGACCCACTTTTATCGATACATTATATAATTTAATTACTACCCTAAGGTATACTGTCGTTATTATTGGGAAATAAAATACAATTAGGGGCTCGGCGTCTCGCTCGCACGCAATACGCAGCATGATACGAAAACGAACATAGAGACTATAAATTATGGAGCGAGCCGCGAACTGACCGCGGGAACTATGCCGTAAATATTTGGTGCTTTTAGAGGTCGCGCTGCACAAGACTGCCGGCTAGATTCGTTACTTCTGTAGGAGAAAAGTAAATGTGAATTGCCTTTAATTGGAATTGTAAATGAGTCTTGCGGCGCTTTCTTGTCGGTTGAACGCCCGTTTCGCCATCACAGTAGAATAAACTGTGATGATTTCATTTAAATTAATTCTCAGCGCGAGAGGGCCGCGGACGAGATGTCTAAATTGAGACATCTCTGGATCGTTTGTACAGACTTCTTGCTCGTTTAAGACGTCTCGTGTCCTAAATTCTTAGGGACCGCGTCGTTAAGGTTTCTTTTCCTCTTAAAACAAGAATTTCCGTTTTAAAAAGTAAATTACCCTTTAGGAAGCACATTAAAACCCTAAGAACAGGAATTAGTTGCCTTTGTCCACGAAAGGGTAGGCTTTATTTAGTTGTGACGAAATTAACGTTTTGATTGAGAAATAGAAGTTTGAAATAAAACAAGTTGATTGAAAATTTTACGGGATCGTAACATTTTCTTCGATTTAGTTGGTTGCCTTCGAATCTTGTTGATACGATAAGTCATATGAGACGACATTTGGATAACATTTTCAAAACACCGTAAAAAAGTAAATTGTGACTCGATTGTCAATTTATTTCGTACGATGTTACGAAAATGAGAAACGACGGGTGCGACCGATATTATCACAACGTTGATTTGGAATTTATTGGCATAGAATTCGTAACTGGAGCGTCAATACGGGCTCCAGTGGGGTGCACCTGTGCCTTCACCTTCGTCAAGCATTGACGCGGGTTGCGAACATTAGTCACAAGTGTGTAAGACATGCACGCCGGGAAGGGAGGGAAGTAGCCACACATTCATATCGAAAAACGTATTAAATATATAAGCATGTGTTGCTAAGTGTAACCTGAATAAAAGCACGATTAAATATCAAATTATAGAAGCGAGGGGGAACTGACTGTACCGACCTCGGTGAGCACGTAAACGTTTTCGTTTCGGTAATCAAACGAAGCCTATTGCCCATTGACCCTGACAATGATAATAGTTATGGCTAGTCGAAATACAGGAAGTCTGTAACCGATGAAACCGCGGAGTTTTGGACGAATGTTATTTCATAAATAAATAAGAAAAAAGGCTGGGTAGTGTTAAATACCACCCTGTCTTAAGATTACTTAAACAAAAAAGTACCTATAGTGTATGAATAATGAGTGAGTTGACTATAAAGTTTTGACGTAAAATAATTTTCGAGTCTCGGTGGCGGAAGTTATACATTTTTAATTGAAAATGTTAGTACCAAGCTAGGTTTATAAACTTTGTTTGAGAACCGTATCGGCAAAATCTTTCTTTAGTTCTTTCACAACTTTGTTCATATTTGGTTTTTACTTTGTTTTGTAGCAGAATAGTTGAGGCCCATTTGAAAATATTCTGTCTTATCATAACATAACGAAAGTTTCTATATTCTGGTAGGTATATTTCAGCTATAGAAGTGCTTATGATAAAATAAATAACTTGCTATGATACAAGTTCGAAGTTACTCGAAGAAGTTTTTGCTAACATTCATGATTGTCAGAGACATTGTTCATATTATACGTATTCAGTTTTTATAGAACGCAATGATCTATCAAAAATGTAAACCTACATTATTCCAGCTAGACATTATTCGCATTCAATGTGGAACACAAATCTTTTTTATTCCTTTTTGCTTGAAGCAATTCGTTTGAGAGAGACATAAAAATCTTACAACTAAATGTTTCCATATTCATATCTTAAGAGTTAGAACAGTTCTCTCAACTTTTATAATTCTAAAAATTACGTAAAGCTTCAGCCGTCATAAAAAGTCAGTCTGGGGCAAAAATCGCTTTCTTCCACTCTCATTATTTATAAAAGTTTCGTGAGAATCCCTTTTATTTATTTTATGAAATAAGTCATCACTGTCACAAAGCACTTTTTAGGCAAGATGGTTAATTGCCTGAGTTGGTTCAGTCATTGATATGAAGCTACAGCGATATTGGCTATCCTATTGCCCTAAATTCATGTTTCATCAATGACAAATTGCTTCTTTTATTTTACAAAATATTACAGTTTACTACACCAATATACTTGTATCATACATTATCAATTTTATTTATGAGTATAATTATTTGGATGGACTGCTACAATAAAATGTAAGGTAAAAATACCAACAACATATTTATTTACTTGTACTAAGCCGGCATTAGTTACTGCTATCGTGTAAAATTTAACTTAAGAAACGTTGTAAGTACATGTAATTATGTACATACGTCGGCACATGTGTATAACATCGTATGAGTAGGTAAATTTTACCAAAAACCACTTTGTCCCTGGCGGAGTTAAGTGCCTTGTCAAAACTTGTTCTCTTATGGTATTCCCGTTTGATTTATGACTTCGATATGTCAATTTTACGTCAGTCAGTATGATTTATATGGTCATTTGCACAACCTTATGTGTCGTATCGAAATTCACACATTTGATTTTACATGCTAAAAGGGTACTCAAATATCAAGTTAGATCAGTAAAAACGTTATCTACACGATTTGATTATTACTACACTGAAAATGATGATGAATTAAAAAATAAAGAAATTTGAATGGAGTGAATAAAGTGACCGACAGCCAACAGCCGTGCATTGCATGTATCGCGTGCTGGTGTGATTGATTGTTCTACAAAACAGTAATAAAAATGTCTATTCATTGAAATCCGAGTATCTCATGTGAAGTGCGTTAAATAAATATGAGTGTGAAGCTAAACAGTATTTTCCATTAGTGTCATAAAAAGGTAACGTTTCGAAATAACCGCGAGGCCGGGGCCATATCCACGTGTGATAATGCGCAGTAACATTTTATAAGGGATCTAAATGTGAGCAGATGGCACAATGCGAATCGCTGGTAGTACTTCCCGGCACGGCCGCAATCTGCCATTACATTTTATGCAAACACTGTCGGAATGATTTCGGTTGTACAATTTCCAAAATAGAATACCAACAACTTTTACAATACAACCGTTTGTTATGCGTAGCTGCTTTAAATGCCAACATTATGGTGACTTTTAATTCTCTCATAAAAAAAGCTTCGTTGGCAAAAATGGATGCAGTTATTGCTAAAGTTTGTGTCAAACACAATGTTGTAACATTATGTTACTATTGTAGACCTTACGGTCTTAGACGGGAGTTAATTAGGTAGTTAATATGAGAGCCTGTGATCACAGCGTACGTTTTTACGTAAATTATACTTCTAAATTCTCCTTCATAGTCCCCTTATTTAAATGTCTACCTCTCCATTTACATTTTGTTCCTCAGTATTACTTTCTATTGATTTCATCTTCAAAATCACTGATTTATAGGTCTTATTGGTGCGGGGTAAAAGACTTTTAAAAGCTTTTTTCCCTAGATGACTTTTACCCGACCACAGTGTAATAATGACAGGATAATGTTTTTACCGTGTGATTTCTCGGAAATAATGGGGAATACTTACTGCTTTTCCCGTAGTTCGTAGGAAGTGGACGGGGTTTTTTTTGTAACATTTGGCCTTGGCGGTTACGACTCTCCTCGTGAGCGGTAATTGTAGTAGAACTATGAAATTTTAATACGGGTGATGATTTTCTCTGAAGATGTTTTCTTGCATATATGAGTCATTTCACCCTAATTAAAGCTTCATTTTTTTATTTCCTGTCTACTATATCAATGCAGACGAATTTTTTGACGCCCTGTAATTCTTCCTTTAAAATTATTTTTTAAATTAATTATTTTAAAAGTATTTCACTATTTTTATACTTATCTATATTTATATTATTGGTTTATGTCTATTTGACAATCATAGTAAGAGCTCAGTTTCAATAAAGTGTTCGATCTTTTTTTATCATATGGATTAATTTAGTGTAATAAGACACTTTATGGATCGCTGAAGATCTTTTCCAGTTAAAAAGTATAAAATCTAGTTCAAAGCTTTTGTTTGTGTTTATTGGCATAGTAACCATTTCGTCAGGGTTTATTAAGAACGTTATAGTTTATGAGTGTGCGGTGGTAACAGGCAAACGGAATAAGGACGTTTACGAGCAGTCATGTGGTTCAAATTGAGACTTGCCACAACTGATTGTTTTTCTCGAAGATTTTCCTTCCTTAATGTTATATTGCATCAATGTATAGGGATATAATACGATTGAGGTCACCGTTCGTACTTCGTTATACATTCATGATGTGTTAACAAATCATCTTGTCTACCACGCAGCAAGATTTACTCATACATATTTGATTAATTCAACTTTAAGGACGTTATACGTCACCTTTTTGTAATGAATCGATGTGTAGGCGAGGTGACGGTAACAGTTTAGTAAGTAAGGCTGTAAGTGCTGTCCCGTTTTTGATGGTGATCAAAAACTGGACAGCTATTCACCGACATGAAATATCATCTTCGAGCGGCGATACATTAATGTAGGTTATACAAATACGGAACTGTTGGGCAACCTTGAACTCTCAAATCTTTCTATTGGAGTGATATTTTACTTCGGTATGAAATATATTATGTATTAAAATATAATTCCTAACGGTACAAGGAAAAAAGAAAAAAGTTCAATCATGATCTTCTTAAGACCACTGCTCATTTGAAGCATAGACCGTTTTTTTCTAAACAAATAAAGTACTGTTTCTTTTTATAAATATCTATAAGTTCACATGAATATAAATGAATATTATTAAGGCCCCAGGTTCCTAGCTCTACCGTGTTCTTAAATACTATTGTAAATTGCAGAGTAGGGACATTTACTGCTATTTAGATTCTTCGAGCCGGCGCTTTAGTTAATGCACAAGATATGCAAAAGCTTTACTTACTTGGGTTAAGTGACGTCCAGTATAAATTTTACGTTCAACAAATATTTTTCCACTGTGGTTCTTCGCAAACTTTAATTAGGAACAAGCGAACATAAAATAAACCTGAAAGGGTCCAACGACGAGAGAGGATACTGTTTAATTATGAGAAAAAAAACGTCGAGCCTTCCATTTTCACTTTAGATTTCCGCTATGTATCGCGTTATGTTCGGCGTTCGGCATACGGCATACGTACGGCTGTAGGAGAGTACGCCAGACATTCTCCTGGCACAAGGGTAATCGAATGTCATACGCGGTCGCTACCCGACAGAACTATTCACGAGCTGCCAGCTGGCGCACTCCACGCCCTGATTTATGTCCCTTTTGCTGTCCAACTTTCTGCACCTTGTTCGTGCAACATTTGTACATGACGTCTTTAATATATAGAGCAGCGGAAGGAGAAACTCTGGCGGCAGCCAATGGCACTCATTCACATACATGTGTGTTTAAGCATCATTAACTTTATCGTTTCATTGCCTTCGCACTTTTCTTATAAGAGTAACATTTTCAAACTTTTTGAGGCAATAAAATGCAATGGTTAAATCACATCACACGACAATATTTTAAAGATTCTACTGAAACGCTAAAATCTCATCTCAACGCCAACTTCTGTTTTCTGTATTCTAAATTAACACGGAAATGGAAATGTATCCCATAATACCTCCCATTTCCATGAGCTTATTTAAAACAAAATCACATTACAGTTGTCATTCAACATGACGCACGGACAAACTAATTATGTCAATATGACATTCGGGAACAAGTTACAGACGGGTTACCTACACCAAACCAGGCTAGGAGCGCTCATAAACTCATTAAAAGTTGCCTCCATATACTAAAACGACTGACCTTATCCATACAGACGGCAGTTTTAATCGAGACCGCTTTACGAACCATTAAATTCCACGGACGGTTATTGTCGAGCAGGGATCGTTAAATGAAATTCTAGACACAGTAGCCGCTGCCCTCCACCATAATAACATGCGGATTTGCAAATTTAGCCCATAATAACGAATTTATTCAACGCCAATATCACAGACGAAACTACTAACAGAATCATTATTGTGCCCTACAGTAATATGAAGCGTGAATAATTAATCTATTAAGACTGATTATATTCTGTTTTCTCAGACGGAAGAAAATAAATGAACATTTGAAAGGAGGAACCAACGAATAACAAAGAACATTCCGCGACGTTTACTTTCCTTAAGAAAGTATCGCGATCAAGACCGTATTGAAGCAAGATGGAAGGAATTGAATGTCGATCCACTTATACTGAAGATTTGTTCCATAACTGAAAGAAAGCGACACCCCTTTTCGCACAAGAAGCGAACGTAAAAGATTGCTGAAAAGTAAGTACGCTTATTCTTGACGCCAATTTATTGGTTCAAAGGTGCGCCGTCGACTAAATGGTACTGTATAAACTCATCACCTCCTCAGGACCGCCTCTTCCATGTAGAGGGATTTCGCTCGTTCATTCACCTTAAATCGACGTCATTCCGAGAGGCAAAATAGAGCACTTCTGAAAAAGAGTTTCCGATAAAAAGGGGCCCATCAAATTTTTTCAATATCCATTTACGAAGGAATAAGAAAGGATTATGCGCAAACCAAAACCCTTTAATCCGTGATATGGGTTATTGAAACATTGCGCAAAGTGTGGACGAATTATATCAGCTTGTTCACATATACGTAATCCTCCTAATCTTCCGGCCCTTACCAATAATTTTGGGAAGCTCCAAAAGTTATTTCTATTAGAAGCCGAGGTTGCCCATGTCATTTTCTGTGCAATTGAAATTTATTTTCTCACATCTGTTACCGACTGCTTAACTCGCCACTTCCCACTGCGCTTTGACATCGAATTGATGCTTGATAAAGTCGATTCCGTTCGGGATTTTCGTTACCTTAAAAGCTCTAATATTTAGTGAATTCGGAGTTTGGAATCGTGCCCAGTATAACAAAATATAACATAAATAGTACACTAATAGTTTTCAGACAGCTCTCTGCTCCGTATCATGTCAGATAAATGCGAGCATACCCACATTTTATTGTTCTGAACATTTTATAATGGTATTGTTTTTATTTTAGTATTTATACGAATCATACATAATCTTTTGAATCTATGTAAATATTAATGAATATTCATATCAACTTTAGAGTTTTAGAGCAAAACGTATATCACTATTGTTACCGTATCTATTCGTATTTGCCATAAATACATCTGAAAATAAATCGGTACCTACTCGGTAATTTCATGATTCATTTAATGTGATCCTGCGTTAAGAGATGACTTATATAAATTCAGTATTGATACTCAACAAAAGAAAATTAGAATGCTGATACAAAAAGTAAAGAATAATTTTACTTAGAAACGGTGCCCCTGAGCGTAGTTTTCATTTGTTTCACAAAAGCGGTTAATGTAAACGGTTGCTCTTTAACATTTAGCTCGATTACATCTAGCGACTCATCGTGCCCCGTGTTTTGTTTTGCAAAATTATAAAAAAACAAGGCCATTTCTTTCGACGCGGCCAACAACTATTGTTCCTGTGTATTTTTTCATAAAATAATTGTATTTTTATTCTGATAAGCTTACAGAAAAATAAAAGTGCATTCCTTTTATTTTTCAGAATGTACATTTCACGTAATCATAAGTGTTTTTCGTCGCATTATGTTTTTGTATGAGAAGCGAGACCAGTGCTGCAGACCATCAGGTTGCAACACCAAGTACTCGGATACATTTTTGCCCATAAGCACGTCTCTAACAATTGATTTTTACGACCCTCCCAGACATCCGTTTCTAACAACTGATTTTTATGAGTTGACTAACCCATTTGAGTCAGTAACTAAGTACACAAATTTCCCTTCTCTTTGATTCGGAGTTTCTCAAAGAGGCGAATGGATGGCGTAAGTCGTTCAGAAACGGTTCACAAAAGCCAATAACGTAAAGGCCGTTAAACATTAAAAACTGTATGTACAAGTCAAGGCTGCCAAGATGTATGAGCACCTTCAAGCAGGTCTACTTGCACTGAATAATAAGCTATTCACAGTTACCGTGTTTCTCTTTGTCTCACTTTGCCTGCTCAATATTCCTTAAGTAGATTGAAAACACAACGTTAAATTCATTGCATTATTTGATAAGTTTACACGTACATTTTATTTTTAATGGTAACTATGACGAAATATATAACCTAATGTATACTAATTTTGAAAATGCATGATCACTATTATCAGGTTAAAACGGGCACCCATGCCCAGAGAAATGTCATTCCTTGCCTACGCATTAAATACGTAAATATCTCAAAACATAAACCTGAGCATGACTTCATTACCAAGTCAAAACAGAAATTACATTGAAGTGTAAATAAATATAAAAATCGTCTACTGAATATGTAGTCAAATTATGCAAATGATCATGCGTAAAACACGGATCAATCCAATTTACTGTCAAAGGGCACGGTTAGAAAAGAAAGGGAGAAATCAAATTGTTTTCACGAGGATATCAAATCGTCGATGTTTAAGGAAGAATTTAGGTCACGTCTCATGGATTACGGCTTATTTCCCGCCTCTCTTTTTCTTCGTTTGACGCTAATCCCAGCGGCTTCGCAGAGATTCCACCGCCCAGCCGTCGTGCGCTCGCATTCCCCTCCTTCAGACTCTACATCAATTTCAGGGTCAAACGTATTTACGAATAAATTATGGGCTTTTTATTAATTCTTTGCTATCACGCGCAATAATAAAAACAAGCAACGAAATCTTTACTGGCGAGGGCCACGGCGGGCAAAGTAATACTAAATTACGATATCAAAATATGAGTAAGTTAGTTTCATTATATAAGAATGTAATTTTGTGTAATAAATTAGGTTCCCGATTCACTTCACGATCGTGACGTTGTACGTAACTAAATCAGAGGCGGCACTCGATTTCGTTCCATAATTCGGGCCAATATAATTACAGTCTAGTCTTTTATCGTGTTACCTTTAACATAATCATATAATACTAATGTAAGTGAGCGCCACTTCTCATCCTAATAACATCTCGAAGGAGTCACCCCGACCCGCGCGGAAAATCTGATTATTCAGTGAGTGACGGCGCGCCACCAACCGAATATTAATCGTGCTCTTCCACTTATACTAATCATTGTAACTATCAGGATTACAGAATCAACTGAGGATCATTCCTCGCTCCATTGTGCACTCTACCGAGTAGCACTAACGACGAAAGAAAATATTATTTGGTAGGTAGGTGGGTAGTCGTACCCGAACTGCTATTCGACGTGCTCAACATTTTAATGAAAAAAACCCTTAGGTATGAGAGTCAAAGCCATTTTATTGGACTTCACGCGTATCAACACAAAAGAAACTGGACATTGGGAAAAGTGAGCGGTCTGGAATGTCTCCTATAAAATCTAAGAAAGATTTGAAATCCACACTCGCTTTTTGGGCCGTCACTAACGATGAAAACGAGGATAAAAGTTCTACAGCAGACCTAATTTTTTTAATTAATTCCATTACCAACCATGTTACTATTAAGCTGTTAATCCGTTTACTAATTTGGCAGTAGTAATCCGTAATATTGCCAGTTTATGTAGATACAACCAATTATCGCCGGTTATATTTTAGTGCTAAAATGCGGCCACGCACATGCAGCCGCAACATTCCCAAACTAGCAAAATGCAATTTAAACTCAGTATAGCCACTGTTCCTGCGCTGTTATGTGACAAGTTAAAGCATTATGCAAATTTTGGCTAAATCTGGGTTACAAATGTACATATTACCCAGGAGCAATTACAAAATGCATTTCTTAAATTGTGTATTCTGTCCGTTAACGCAACTTTAATGTTATTATATGAAAACACCCGAGAGGAAACTGTTTATGTAATTATTCCCAACGGAGTCTAGATTCAGTCAATCTTTTTTTAAATAAATCTTTATAAACTTAAACAAATGCAACGACAGAATAACGACCGAAAGTTGGTACCAGGATGGAATCAGCAATAGTAATTCTAGAATAGCTACTTCAAATATACAAAGTAGATAGGGTTTCGCGTAGATGCAAATTAGAAAACTATTTCTAGACGCAAATAAAAATAAGCACGGTATCTTTAATTTGACTATAATTTAAGGTTTTCTTTCAAATGCTTAGTTTCTTAATTTAAAATATTGTATTAATTAAACATGAGATCCATTTACTTAAAGAAACACTCAGTCCTAGGCTACCTACTATGTATTTTATTGGTAAATAAATTAGCTTTTAAAAGGTGCTTAATTTGTTTTTAAATTAGATTTCCAAAGCGTAATCAAACACTAAAAGTTGTTTCATTACTGATATTAGTTTTCATTATTGGTTAAACTTATTCGAGTACTTTCATAAGTGATTTTTAAGTCAAAAAACTTTTTAAATTTTAGCGTTTTCTCAATGTCATTGCGTTATTATTAAACAGATATTAAGTAACTTCCAACAATTTTTACTAGAAAATTGTGGAAATGTGCAAAATATTTATTTACTTATTACGCAAAATCATGGGTTTATTATCAGTTGAACATTTACAAAAAAAAAATTCTTATCTTTAAAATCAAACATTAAAACCGGGCTTGCCTTAGTTTTTTATGTAAATCATATTTACTTAAACCTTATTCTTGTAAACTAATAAATAAGAAGAGCTTAAACTTAAACTTCATCTGGGTTACTATTACTGCTTTCTCAAAAGCTCCTCGCGGTTATTTATGAGTCTGAAAAAATAATATTAGTCAAATCAAGTAATATGCTTGCTTAATTTAGAAAGTGCTGTTGTCATTAAATACGCACAAGTAGTAATAATATTAGAAAAAAAAGATAACAGAACAGATCTCTTTTTGTTTGCTTTCAAGTCTCTATTAACTAAACACTTTGGCATTGACCTTATGTAATAGCAGTAAACGCGATTTTCCTGGTTTAAGTGTTAATATTGATTCGTGATAGACTGTTATAAATATAAATCTGTGTACATTTGATTCTACAATAATGGTTTTGTAGAGTCAAAGATATTTATTTTATATTTTCATATTCTGATTTAAAAAAAAAACGTATCACGAAATATTTTTTTATGAATTGAATATCAGAAAGGCACATATTTACTCCAAAACATATACACTAGCAATAGCTCAGCTGAAATTCACTTCGAATTATGTCAACCGTTATCAACTTTTTACGCATGACTTATTTACTACATGCAGTACGGGTAAATGGAACATTAAAATGAATCGAATCGTTTTTTTTTTTTCTAAGCACAAAGAAAAACTTGTGCGACCAATTATACTCGTGACAAGTGGTGCCGAGTAACGAAGCGTACTTTAAACGGGCCAAAAGAAAAGGGATAAAGTACATTCATTGTAACATAACGTATCACAAACTCCGGCGTCTCTTAAGCGATTTTTCATGAGGTGTGCCACGTTAATGTGTACAAACGCTCCGGCTCGGCATACTTTGCTTCTTTGCAGGAAATAAATTACCTATGCTTAGAGCGCTACCTCAGCGATGGCTTTGCTACACGAATTTCGCAAACAGATAAGCTACCCCGTTATTTCAGTAGTTTAAACACGCTGAATAAGTGTTGACTAGTAAGACAGGTGATAACGGTAAGTCAGTGAGAAGATTTTGTTTTCCTCTTTGTTTTATTTTTGCGTGTAAAGATAAACACATTTGTAAAGCGCACGTCTGAACTAGTCAGGGTTATCTAAACCGAACATCGGTTCAGATATCAGCTGAAATAGATTGATTGGATGAATAGTTTTTCCCCTAAACCAGGCTTGCGTATTCGGTGTTTGGAAAGTCCCGCGCTTTTCGCCGGTTAGTCATAAAACGTAAACATCAGTATGTGGAGCCACGACGATTTCAACTTTAGCTTTACGTTGCTCTACTCTATTGAGCAGGCGTTCAGTCACCTTTTAGAGAGGTAACAAAAATCGCTTTTTCACTTTAGGTATTAAAATTATTTGTCGTACAACACTCGGTCTAGACATAAAATGACCCTACTCACGAACAGTTCGAGATACATAAAAATCTGGTTAACCATAAAGCGTTATATCAACGTCTCTTTGAAAAAAATCGTCACACTTTAAAAATCCCTCGTAAAATCTCCCTATTGGTAGTAAAAGTACAAATTCAGTTATCCATTCTGCCATCCAGAATTAAAATTCCTAATAGAATATGAAATTTCCTGGAACACGATAAAAGAAGCGAGAACACTTTGTTAGCAAAATGTAAATAACCGATACACTCTGTCGAGGTTATCGGGAATTTTACGTAAAGAATTCTGATAAGCTGCAGGAAGGAAATATTCAAAATGAAATAACTTAAATCCATAAGATCTGACCGGCAATTTGCTTTGTGCTTTGTGAAATAAGAAAATACGTAAAACACTGACTTAATATCTTCTACATAGATTTTAGGTAATGGTGTAATATTGGAGGTGGCAGACCTAGACAGACAGTTTACAGATACCTACTTCACGTACTTTAAAAACAAAACAAGCGAATAATCCAGGCTGTCTTATGAATGTCTAACTACTTTCCTGCGAACTTTCTTAAAGGTCAGACTAAAAACGTGTTACCTACAATATTTTTTCCTAATTTGGTACAAGTTGTTTCTTTGTTGGCACTGGGTTTTGATACTGAAATTGTATTTTAGCAACCCACGCGTTGTAACTCAAAATTCGTCTTGGAACATTGTTTTTATTCCTCATTCCTCACAATACAGTTATTACTCGGTAAGTAGCATTAGCAGCACAGCTTTTAAGCATCTGTAAGGATGATAGACAATCCGACATTAATCATTTGATGAGCTTAATTTCACTTCTTATAACTTATACTAAACTTGTACCCGTAATACGGCTTTTATGACGCCAGAGTCAAATGTGTAAACTTATAAGTTCACGAATTTGAATTTGACCTACATAGTCTGCCAAAGACCTTGGTACAATGTGTATTTCGCTCAAACTTATTCGAATGTAAGTGATGTCTCACAACTCCACTGTCCTTGTGGCTGCCGACTTGCCGACCCTCGCACGCGCTGTATTTACAATAACAACCCTAATTGCCCAGTTACCAAATTAAGACTAGCTCGAGCTACAAGCGACAGTACAATTACAACATTATGACAATTAACATTTTGGGGCCATTTGATACCTTCCCGTGCTAACTATTACGATGAATATATCATGAACTTCATTGTCAAGGAGTCTCAAGACAAAGGTGCCAGGTAGTTACCGAGCATAAATGATTCACAGTTCACTATGGCTCTGTTTTGTCAAACGCAAAACACAACACGTAATTAAACGTAAGTTGGGAGAAATCAATAGTGTAAGTAACTATGTATAAATAGGTTTAAGCATTGTATGTACGCAGTCACGAGAGCCCTTGTTTAGCACCTGAACACTTTTTTCCGCTTACTCACACAGTGAGTTGTGAGGTTAACGAGTTTTGTATACGACGCGAAGGCGAGTTAACCAGTCGATCGACATCCACTGACCGGGTCGCATTACCTAATACGTTACACACATTACCAGCAAAATGAAGACCGCGCCTGTATTATTCGTCGTTCTTTTGTCGATCATTTGTGTCGGCCATTGTAAGGATCTGATTGTGGGCTCCAGTTTCAACAACCGATTGCTGTTTCAGCAGAAAGCCGAGTATAATGCCATCCCACTAAAGAAGCGAGTTAAAGAAGTGTTCTTTTCTGATCCAGGACAACAAATTATTAAGGTAAGCAATTTTGTGATCTATTTATTTTTTAAATAAATTTAATTGTTTTAAAGCTTTTCTTTGTAACTTCATCGTTTTTAGTAGGTGCCTATTTTATCTTTATAAAATTTCTAATAAAAGGTGTAAAATATTTAATTATACTTTCAAACCTTGACTTGATTGACTTTCGTAGAAGTTTTTAATGATAACTGGCACTTACGAGTTTCATAGACAAAGTTAAAGGTGATCTAATTGTGACAACAGCACTTTGCAAGTAAACCTGTTCTATTTAAATTACGTATTCAGTCAATTCGTTCTTGGGGTAAGACTTGGCTCTTTCAAGTCTTTTTCAATTGCAAACATACAATGCGACTGACTTATCAATATTTTCGCATGCGTCAGTTGGAACAACAGATTAGGTATAAGGTTGTAGTTTTTAATCTGTTGCCTCAGAGGAAGAAAATAAATAGTTTTGGTCTTCTCTCTGTATCTATTTTGTTTAGGAAACCGACATGCTACAGTTATTTCGAAACGATGTCCCAAACACTAGGCAAGTGAGTCGTCAAGAATAACGATGTCAATAAGGATTTCGGCTTTCGTTTTATGTTAGCAATTAGGGTCATGCCGAGCACTTGTCTACGCGTTGATAACAAACCCTATCTGTATATAACATGCATCATATCTTAAGACCAATTTGAACTGTTCAACTAATTAACATTTATCAAACCGTTCTGCCGTTGCTTTATAACGTGCGAGCTAAGTAAGACCAAAGTACTCCATTGTTTTAATTCCAGACATAACCAGTTGAAATCTAGACCAAGCAATGCGTAATATTTTATACAACTTCGTACATAACTCATGTAGTATTCTCGTTTTATACCATAGGCCTTGTACACAGCTAATTGTAAGCAAACATTCCTCACATTTTTGTAGATATAGGTAGTACCATCCATGTCTGTGTAGGAATGCGCGTATTGTTCCGGGCCGCAATGCAGGACAAAAGCACGAATCATTTTGGTTTATTTATTACCGAGTCTGTAGTCGTATAGCAACCTTCACATACTATTTGTGGACCATTTTGCAATTTCCGGCATACAAATATAATGTCTAGGCACCTAGTATAGGGGGACGACTCTACCCAGTAAGCAATGAGTCTAAGAACTCTTAAGGGTCATACTACCTTGGTTAGAGCTTTTCCCATATTTCAAAAACATTTTGGGACTATAACGTTGCGCCCTGAAACTTGTATCAATAATCGCCAAGTCTATAACACTTTATTAGATGCATAAGTTATCGTACGACATTATTCATTTAAAAGTGCAATGCGGCAAATGCCGGTCATTCAAGCAACAAGAAATGCCCTGAGTAATGTAAACAAGGCTTTAGCTACATAAAACCTTCTAGCAAATAATTCAACACAACCAGGTACCTAACAACGTTAAACTGACTTCTATAACAAATTTGAATAGCCTTCTTCCTTACTTACGAGTAAGCGAGCACTATTGAATATTTCGATACCACATACATATCATGATACTGTGAGTAAGGATCATTTTGTAAAAAGGTTTTCTTTTATTACGAAACTTAACGTGAAAGGTAAACATACATGAGTATGTACAATCGTTCTGATCTTATTCATTTAATTGATACTCAACCGCAAAGGTTTTTTATTGTTGTAACAAATAAAAAGCCTTTTTGCAGTGATTTTACGTTCAGCACTTGCGTGTCGTATAAAGCTGTTTGTTTGGCACCGTGGAAAAGACCGATTGCCTTTTTTGTTAATGTTTTTGTCAGTAAGTTAACGTTTATTGCTTTTGGTAAAAGCAAAATCATGATTCTGAAAAATTTGGGTTGTATATTACTGGCTATTTGAGGTCTTACGTTATTAACCTTAAAGTTCTAAAAATAGCTTTGCGGTTTGTGAACCGTTAACTTACTCAAACTTAAAAGAATAGATTCAGTGAACGATAAATATTGTAATGTTATGCACATTCTTCAGACTTTATCTTTGCTTATAAATTATGATGAATAATTACGAATCTTCTGGTCAGATATACAAACAATCGTTATTTTATTATTTAAGTATTTTTTTTTCATTACAAATCACCCTATCAAAGTTGAATCGTTGGCATTATGGAGTGTCCATTATGTCAACGATTCAACTTTGATAGAGTGATTTCAAAAGAGAACCTCTCTCCGTCGTACCGCATTTCTTTACGCCTTTTTCTGTATTCTAAAATTATGGAAACATTAAATTAGCATTAAAACGAGGGATTTTTAATTGAATACAATGAGGGACCGTGGATTTATAGCAGAAGATATAATGTTTATGAAAAGACTAGCTCAGACTTCAGACACCGTCACAAGGGAATTGTCCGGATTCCCCCCGGGCCCAGTCGAACTGCAATGACTCATACTCGTAGATGGATTTATTATTTATTATAAATTTAAACATAACTCCAAGTCAACCTTGGCATTATAATTAATATGAGATTGTGTTTACCTACAGAGGAGATAATATGTCAATAATCTGGTAAGTGGGTGTGACTTCATAAAAAAATATTATTGACTTACGAAGGTCGTTGCTTTTTTCGGAACTGGTTATATAAATTGTTACGTCATTTATTAATATTACTTCATATTTTGTGCCTAAGTTTATTAAACGTTGAGGTAAAACGTTGAGAGCCTAAGTTTATAAAAACTTCAAATCCATTTTATTTATTGTAAACGAAACCACTAGGAGAAGAAAATAGAATATACGTTACGTACCAGAACACAGCTGTAGTATATATTATCGTTCCGTGAGTGACATAACAGCTTATGCAGTTACATGAGAAAAGATAAAGTTATTCGACTCATCGCGATCCTAGACACGTTATAATATAAAATCAATAATCTAATAAGATAATATATAAGCACTTGCAAGACAATGCGTAATACCTACCTCATGAGCTGAGAACTAACTATTATAATCATGCTAAGTTTTTTATTAAATCTAGATATATTACGTAACTACTACAAATGTATTCGCAACCATTTTTCACGACTCATTTCACGATCAAAGCGTTTTCCGTCATTAAAACGAATTTGAACATTCATTTACTAGCACAAAACATCATTCACAACTATTTACACTGAAAAAGCTGAAAGCGCGCCAAATTAAAGCCGGCAGCGAGTCGGAACACCTTTTGGTATTGTAGGTGTCTGTCTATTATGGCAGCTGAAACCACTTTTCAGGTAGTGGCCAGCATCGTGGACAGAGAACCTTTTACAAATAACGTGAATTAAAGGATACCAAATTTAAATCGAAGTAAAAAGCTATGTTGACTTTTTTAACTTTACACACATAAACTTACGCTTTTCCCTGCTCAAGGCTAGACAGAAACTAAGTACAAAACTCCACTTGCCACCCTTAAATATACCTACCTACAGTCTCGCCCATTATAGTCATACACGTTTTATGTTTGTTTGAAGATTTCAGTAACATAACAAAAATATTTGCTGTTAAATTCTACTTGTCAGATATTACAGACCAGTTTACAGAAATAGTTATTATCAGCAGAATAAGACATGTGGCGGGGTCGCGAATTGACCTATGTAAATTGATGACGAGTTTGTTTCTACGAAACATTTAGAAAACATAATTTATTATGATAGTCAATGTTTTGATATTAATGAACTCTGGAGACATTTCGAAACTTAACTTAGATTAAAGCAAAACTGAACTAGCTATGTCGAGGTTCTTGGTATACTCTAGTAATTTTTTTTTTTATAAATATACTAAAGTCGTAAAAAATATGCCTCTAATTTTTAAAGTAAAAGAAAGAAACTATTACTAATTTCGGTGTTCCTATACCTATATTTATATAACGTATTTTTAACGTTGCCCCATAAGTTTCTCCTGTTTCATTTTTGTGTTTACAAACATTTAAACTTACATACACCAACAGCCAGACCTAAAACACCTACCTTTTTCATTCAAATATTTGTTCCGTGCGGGGATCGAAACCGCGACACAGCGCCGCAATCGATCGCTCAGCCACTGAGCTGCGAAAACCATGTCGTCAAATATTATTGTCAGTAAACTTTTTTTTTTTCTAGGGTATAATTCTTCGAGACCTGGACCACACGGATGCTATCCCCAGCGTCACGGCTGGAGGAGTCGGCTTCTCATACGCCAACATGAGGCTCAAGAGTGACCGGGGATCAGGGCTCAACTACCAGATCGAAATTTACGTCTAATACCAAAAGCACACACCGACCACAAAATACCTCTAAAGCTATGTATATAAAAGTATCGCACATTCGTTAGTTCACTCATTAATTTTTAATTGATAATTTCAGTAAGACAACAATAAAGAAAAACTCACAAACTATTTGTTTTATTTCAATTACTTTTATTAGGTGACTCATATTATTAAAATGACACTAACACGTAAACTTACATTCTTTACATTCGTGAATAGATGTATATAAAGTAAAAAATAGCTATTCTGTCACACACTACCTAAGTACCTAGGTATGTATCTATATAATATTTGTATATATAATATTTTGCAACGCAAACATTTTCAACTAGCAAAATAATAATGATATCAAAATATGAAAGCTAACCGCTATCCTCGTTAAATTATTATGTTACATGTTAATTTTATAAAGCTCATAATTTCGTAATATGCTCAAGGCTTGAGTTGTTAGTGTTGGGTTTATGTCAATTTTTGTTGTAATTACCTGGATGGATTTAAACAACAAACTGGAATTTATTCACCGGTATTTATATAAAAAATGAACACAAAGTTTTTTTATGTCCGATGTCAAACTTAATGAATTGCAATGTATAATCTTATCAAAACTGTCTATTTGGCATAAAACACAAACGATAACAATACATTAAGGTTATTATGTACGTGTAAGGAAAACGTTAAGAGGAAAATATAGCGAGCCGTCTGAATGATGTCACCCTCTACGTCTAACTAGAGACCTCAGAAGAACAGGAAATCTTCATTTAGCGAGGTTGATTACGGAATGATAGCCGACAATTGCCGTTCAGCCAACTATGTTTACAAACTAACTACATTTGTGAATAATGTTTTAAGCTCCACGATCAATCGTGCCTTTTATTTTGTCTAGGTCTACTTCTTCAACTCACGCTGTTTTATCCAGCGACTAGTTTACCTGAAGCTAATTAGGCGAAGACAAATGACTTTTCTTTTCGCTTCATTCTTTTGAAAACATAAAAAAATAAAAGATCTGTAATGAGATTGTTTGCACAATAGTATAAATTGTTTGATCTGTCTTTTAAATAACGTGATGATAGCGTTAATGTATAGCAGCTGGGTTCGTAAACTATGTTATCTTGATGCCTTAATTAAGATTTGACATTTGTTTGATCATATCGGGTTCTCAGAATACTATTTGATAATATGTAATGCTTAATATTTGATGTTGTAGTAGCACCAGTGAAAGTCACACGCCAAAGTATACTTGCTAGTAGATAGCTCTTAAGTACTTCATCGTAGCTACCACGCCCGGCTCGATTACGACTAGACAGACACTTCGCCTGCACTAAGTGCCAACTTTCCGACTCCATAACAAGATTAATGTTTCATCATTTTAGTCTTTGTAGATTCCTTACAAATCAGACACTCTTTCTTTTAGCCTGTCACAGCAGTCATATCATAAGAGCATCTTCACTCAAAATCTTTGAAACCGTGTAAATGATGAATTAAAACGGAACTACTCAGCTCATTCTACTTACGACACTTTGTGAGGATGGATGGATGTTTGTTACTTTTTCACGCAAAACTGCGGAACAGTATTGAATGAAGTTTGGCACACAGATAATTATAAAATAATCTGGATTAGCACATATGCTACTTTTGATCCGGGTAGAAAAGTCCTGTATGGCAATTACCGAGCCCACGCGGGCGAAGCTGCGGGCATACATTAGTGTTAAATATTAAAAACTACTATATATATTTGCAACCATTTTTTTAAATATTATTGTGCTTGAAGTTGTATAATATGGTATGTTGCCATTTTGAGTCCTGTAGAATAAATTATTTCTTAACATAGTCATTTCGAGGTCATTTATTGAGTATGCTAATGGTATAGAAGCGCCATTGTAGTGGCTGTAGGATATAAATCTAGTTTATAGTACTGTGAGTCAACCTGTGGCCGATGCCATTGTTCTGTAGTTTATTATATTAAACAGGAAGACGCATTTGATGCGCCCTCGCGTAACATCCTGCGTCGTCTATTTGTGAGCGCTGCGAAATATTCTCTAGATAATGTTTTTAGTATCTAATCTACGTTTGTACCTTTGTCGAATATTCGTATTTATAAATGAAGTGTAGTCTTGATTCAACTTATTCAATAGCAGATATCTGCCTAAAAGTTTTGTCAATGTAAATCCCGATCTTATAACCACTCTCAATAGGCAGAACCCAAAAGAACTCTCAATAGTGTATACGTGTGTTATCTGAATTTCATATATTGACAACATGAAAGGATTTTTCTATTTCAGCTTTTCTCAATCAGTATTCTAAGAGATAGAGAGCATTTAAAAAATTGAAAATATAAAGGAGCTCCTTTATAAGGGTGATTTATCAATAGATCTAAGACCCGACCCTACTTAACTTTCTACTTATATTTAACGAAAAAGTTAGCTATGTTTGAAATGAACTCAATGTAAGAGGGATAATACCTCACGTATGAACGGTCTCAGCATCACCGTAATCTTTTGCTGTCCTCGGATCATTATTATTTTATACGGCTAATGTTCAACAGGTAATAACGCATAAACGGCACACGTATGATGACAGGGATCCTATTATCGCACCTCGACCAAAGACCCGGGCCTGCCCGTCCTATACAAAGGGTCTCCGCTAATTTATTACCAAAATATCTTTAACACCACCCGCCTACAGATAATTAGACGCGTACATTACGAAATATGTTCTCTAAAATATATGTGAGAGGTTCGGATTATGTTTATGTCATAGCTATAAGATATATAGCGTGTAGTCTGGCTTGTAAGGGTAAAATCAATGATGCTTGAGAGTCTTTCTTTACGATTTGTCAATTAGGATTTGTCCTCGGGAGCACGCAGCTTATTGATTGCCGTGTATGGAGAACCTATGGTGGCAAATGGCACAACAAAGCGGGACTATATTCTATACTCATAAGTTAAAGAGAGACGAGCAAAGCGTTATACGGAACGCCTTACGAAAATGTCACATAGTTCCCAGCCCTGAGGATGCAATGCCCTTTGTATATCGTATGGAATAATTACCTAAAAGTTAAACATAACTTCTTTAGAAGTAAGAATACTATACCACTCTATTAAAGGATCCCATATCACCCATATTTGTAGGTTTATGGTAATACGATAACACCATTGCAAAAAATTATAGAGACATAATTTATTTTTATTGTAATCTCTCAAGACTTGGTTAGTCTTGAGAGATTACAATAAAAATAAATTAAAAGTGACAGCCCATTAAAAAAGCTAAGGCTTTGAGTGCTATGCATAAAGTTGGGCATAATTTGTGAAAACATGCTTAGCCTTCCGTCAGCTAAAATGATTTCATAAATATGCCGTCCGCTCCACAGATTTATAACAGATCAATTTTGCGTTAATTAGAAAATGTCACCCGAACGCTTTGACAGCGTAAACGAAAATCTGTTTTAACGATAAAATTAATTTGAAACACGTGTATGATGTACAGGTATACTCACGGGTAGTTACTTAGAGATACTTATGGGTATTTTAATTCGTAGAATCATCATATATAGAAGTAATACGTATCGACAAATTAAATTTGAATCTTAGTAACAAAGTATTAAAATTTAACTTTCAATTCACTAAAGTTTCAGGATATATTTATATTTCTAATAACTCTAACTACTTTACTAAGAAATCTACGACATCGATTCAGATACTGCAAGTCTATCTGTAACGAGCCTTTGTTTCGTAATAGCCTTGGGCATGAAATAAAACTCGGTACAAATTGGATGACTCTTAAGATAAATGTTAGTTCAGTGAATATTCTTAATTAATTCGGAGAATGAATCCATCGTAAGCAGTGATATTTCGTAAAAGGATAAATGCAATATTTACATTGATTTATTAATGTGTATATATTTACTTGCATTATTTACATTTTGTTTCTGCTTAAGTAATTATACTGCTATTCAACCATACAATTATTTTGCTAAATCATATAAGACTGATGTCGATCGCCAATCCCGAGAAAGTTGGGAAAAAGCTAGGCAAATAATGATGCACGTACAATTACTTACTTCTGACCTTTGAGATCCTGTATGTTTTGTGGGTAGATTATTATATACTTTCAGTGAATCAATCACTATTAATTATTAATGTAATCATCATGAATACATCTACTAATTAAATACATGTGTAATTAAAACCCACTGATAAAATGCCTGTGAAGTTGTCGAAAAACCTTTAACTTTACAAATCATAAAAAAATCACAAGGCTAAGGTAGTTACAGTGCTAGCAAACCGGAAGTCTTAAAGATATAGTTCTTAATGTTCACGCTTTAAAGAATCTCCTGACTCCTGCGCTACTAAATATAATGAATTGTACTTCTATGTGATACATATGCGCTAATGCGGAATAATGAGATAATACAGCGGAGAAGTCAAGTGCAGTTAATGAACAAGCCGTACGTCATGCAGTAGTCAGGTAACAGTCCCCCCCCTTCCCTCGTCCCCCCCCTACCCCCTCTTCCTTCCGCCTCGTGCTTGTGACGTCACTGACGCGACTCGGTGCAGCGCCGTCGACTTCGCCGGATCCGCAATTTCCCAACCTGGAAATTACGAATCCTAATGAAAACGCAAACGTTGATAGAATAACATCCGCACATACAAAACAATGTTATCGCAAATGCATCATCCTTGATACAATGACAAGAAAATAATATTCAGTATTTCGTCCTCGTTTTTATTATTTTTTGTTTTGTTGATTCCAGAGACATCGCTCATGCTAGGGATCTCTGGACTCAACACAGCGTTAAATTAACTTAAATACGTAGTTTTACATTTAATATTTTCATAATTTACTTATGGATGATACAATGTTACTAAAATACAATTTTTGATTCTAATTTCGACGTTTTAAATTTCACGTTTACTAGGAGGGTTGCGAGTCGTTCGAAAGAGGTATCGCGGCCCCGGAACGTAAAGGGCAATAGAAGGAACATGGATGGGTTTTAGTCAGTAAAAGTCTGACATGCCCCCCGCTCCGCCCAGAGCGAGGGAAGTTATGCGATAATTTGTAAAAAGAAACCTTTTTGTTCAGCGCCATGTTCATAACAATATCGTAGATGCGAATATCAAACGTAAATGTCAGTATCATACTTGTACAAACGCCTGTCAAAATCTAGACAACTATCTGTGGGTCAAGCCATGCAGGTAATTCTCCTTTGTAAGGCACGCAGCCGCCGCCTGCAACAATGACTCCGACTGCCAGTACTATCGCCAAATAAGCCTTTATTTATATAATAATTGCATACAAGCACATATATGTTTTTGCAATATATTTAAATACTTCGCAGGGTAATAATTAAGAAAAACCGAAAACTCAGGTGAGATAGTGGTCAAACGCGAGCCTATCAATAATAAAAAAAAAAAAAAAAAACTTGCTTTACAAAAAAGGTTTTGTTTTATTATAAACAAGTCAATGTAATCAGTCTACTCATTTTTGTAGCACGATTTTTATTTTGTAGTAAAAACAACTCTACCTAACTCTTCGGGGGTTACAGGCGTGATGTTATATTATGTGTTGTTATTCAGTCTAAGTTGAAGATACTTTTGCCCATCAATTTTATGATACAAGACCGTTCTCCAAAACGTCAATCCTTCACCGCTTTATCTATATTACACTCGTGCGTATAGGATGGATTAGGCCCGGCGCCCATTATCGGCATCGGCAAGGAAAAGGATCCTTCGGCATCCTACATGCAAGCGCACACTGTCGGAAATTATGCTTTGACATGCTGCAACGTTCTTAGGGATGACGAGGCGTCCTTAAGCATGCCGCACCGTCCTGTAGCTTGCCGAAGCGTCTCAATCGTATTACCTCGATTGTGTTGTGTGTGAGTCAAACGATGCCGGCGGCGTACCGAAGGATGCCGAAGCATACCGAAGCATTCTCAAGGCTGCCGATACAGCAGCCTCAAACGTACTGAAGCGATATTTTTGTTATTACGACCATATAAAGTGGAAATTTCTACTTTATTGCCATTATGTTAATGTATATTGCTATTTGCCACCTAAAATCCTCAGTCGTGCCGATGCCGATAATGGGCTCCAAGCCTTAGGTTGCAATTCTATAACACTTATTTTACCTCCAATATAAACCCTATAGTAACGAAAATAAAAGTCACTGTACTGTCAATGAAAGGACAGTAATGACTAAATAAAAGTTATAAAAAATCTTAGCAGTTTCAACTTGGTTTAAATTCTTGTTATTGCATAAATAGGTTTGTTTAAGTAATAACTTTGACTATAGAATGGGGTACGGCTCAATCTATGCATCATCTTTATTCGGATTGTTCAGACAAAGCTCGTATGACCCTGTTCAATGAGCGCTACCGTCAATGCTTTACGTATATGTTTATGAGTCAATCAGAGTTATAAACCTGGATTCTTCTGGACAAAATAACAAAAAATATCCAATTAACCTACGACATACACCAGTATAAAAACCCCATTCACAAAATCCTCGTAGCCTCAAGTCTATTTCCTTGTATTCGTTATCCATGCCATTTTCCTGTCCAGGGTGTGATTCTGCTCGGATTTGATGATAAACCCGGCAAACTCACCTTTGCAATAACTTTGCATCAGTGAGGACTAGACGCTCCATAGCAACTTCTTAGTTACCAAAGTGAAACGATTTACGTTTGAACTGAGATCATCAATAGCAAAGACTAGTTGGCCTACACAAATCGTAATTATAGAATCATGTTCTGAAAACAATCTCAATTATAGCATCACTTAGAATCGAGATTACTTGTTATTTTCTTAGAAGTCATTTGCAATAGCAAATGTCTTCTAAGAAAATAAGATTTATATATAGCTATTTGTGGCCATATTAGAAATTCACCTCAACCTTCAGACATAAGTAAATAAACGTTTCATGTTTAAAATAATTCTTAAAAGAAACTTATTCTCGCAGTGGTACCGAATGTTCTGAGACATGAGCGGAGTTGGCCGCTCGCGACTTGCGCGAAGGATAGCGTAAGCTACAATTTATGAGGCAATTCATCAGATCTCTGTAAGCTCCAAGATCCTTATTCCATTCCTGTGGAATAGAAGCATACAACGCCAATTATATCGATACCATACTTCTTACGATTGTTGGCACTGCGTTATATATCAGCTTACATTGCACGAACAAATAAATAAATGGACCAAACCTTATACCGGAGACACCAATAATTTCCGAAATTATAATTTCGCTATAAAAATAGTAACTAATGACGTGGGTCCTTATATATTTTATTTGCCCATCACAAGTATGATTTTATTTCCTTCTGCGTTAGTCCTTTCCTGAAAAAAAGTTAGGTTCTATGGTATAGAACTGTCCGTAACTTCGATTTATATTCCTCTACGATATAACTGGAATTCTCTCAATATTCGTTTATTAAATCATAAAAGTGCATGAGGCAGTCACAGGTTGCCAGTCCATTTCCTGCCGCCATAACTTGTTTCTCTGAATTCCCTATTGTGACTGTCACGATGAAAACGTGCTACATCTGCTGTTGTAGTGATGTAGCGATGAAGCCAACTACTTTCAGAAGGAAACTTGCAACTTAAGAAATATATTCTAAATTTATACAACATTGTGCTTTCCAGCACAAGATTAAGAAATTATTATACCTGCCCTGATAAAGAAATTATTTAAAATTAATAAGCATTTGTTTTTAATCTCAAAGTACACGTATTTATAAGTATTGCTCAGGATCAACATCTGTACATTCCGTTTCAATTCGGTCAAGCAGTATGGAAACTGTACAGTATGAAATCTGAGCATTGATTTTAGACTTTTTCCTAAAAGGATTTCCAAATTGTCAAACAGACGAGAAAATTAAAATAAACCGAAAATGAACTAAAAAAGTTCTCTGAAATATAACATTTTCGTTTAATTCGTGGTGGTCCTACTCATAACAATTTGAATATTTCAAACAAGCGCCTACTAAAATGGACACTTAATTATGTAGTACCGAGTACGAAAAAACGTGCTATGTAATATTAGCAAGTTAAACTCCGCTGCCGTAACAGTGATGAATTACGTCACGCTATAAGACTAATAAAGCCTCAAGTCATGACTCCAGATTATGGAGTTAATACGAACGGAGCACCGGAGCTGTTTGTGAAAGACGTTACAGTACGTGTATTATGTATCAAAATCGTTAAGTAACTCCCCCCGGAACGCAAACACCTACCCCATTTTAAATATTTTAGAGCTGGTACCCGATCGCTCTCTAATATTCCCGGTGAAAACATATTTCGCCTCTTACCGCTCAATTTATTTCTGAAAAATTCGTAGTTAACGGTTGGCGACATCAGAGAAGGTAAAGTTTATAGGTGCGCGGCTATTTATGTGCTACGATGAAAGGAAAACATGAAATAGTCGCTTTATATTAGAACGTACAAATAGTTGACCTTAAAGGAGTAGCTATATTTATACGCAATTTACTAGAAAAAAAACTAAGACTAAGCACGTCAATAAAGCTGCGTAACATAACACATAACGATCAAAATAAACAAGAACAAAACATACATTACGCAAGTAAACCTACTTAAACTAAACGAAAATCAATGTTCATAGCACAGAAACATTCGTCACAAAGTTATAAATGTAATAATGCTATGTAACTGGGTCATCTACCTCGAACTATGTATTGAACAGATAAGGTCGAGACATAACTTGAACAACTAGCCGTAGCGCACTAGCAGGCGTCCTAACTCACAAAACTATTTAGCAAGAACGTTACATACACTTCTATACAAAAGTTCACTTCCATAAGTACATTAAGCTATATACGCTTTCGACTTATCCCGCCGGACCGTTACTTAAAATTGCATCGTTTTGTTACGGGCTAAGTAAAGTAAGTACAGTGCTTAGTGGTACTGGTATTTGGACTGAGCTGCGGAAGTTAAATGAAGTTCAGTGTAATTACTCTCGGAGAGGCGGTTAACTCGGCTCGGTTATGGTGACAGCCACTGGCGCACGCCTCGTGTCGCCTTGCCTCTAATTGGGGCCAATATTAATAATGAAATACTGTTACGGATAAAAGGAAACCTGTTTACAGGGAATTTGATTGTTTCGAAAAATTGTTAAGGCCTGGAACGAAAATTTGGTCAAAGGACTATAATATTTTGGGTCCAATAAATTCTTGAAATAGTGTGTGGCGTAGGTATCCTAAATCTGAGCTGTAAACACACAGTACTATCAATATATAATAGCAAATTGGAACATAGTGACACCGCCACAAACATCAGTTAATAAAGACACACGCTGGATTTCGAAGGTAGTTGCAGCATAGTATGTTGTACCAACATACTGATAAAGCCGTCACACTAGGTACAGAAGTGCGGCTGAACAAACATTCCACCTAACCATGGCGTTTATCCAACTATTTGTGAAATTCTAAAGCTTCTATTTGTCCACGATGCATTTGCCTAGTTACACAGCCAACGGCAAAATGAGGAGGACAACAGTGCTAAGAGCCAATTTTCATTTTTTTTTTATTTCGTCTTCTTTCAACACCCATTAAACATTTAATGTGTGAATATTACTTTGATCTGATACGAATATTATTTTTGACTCGTCTCAGTTTTTACCAATACCTTAATCTTTATCCATTGACGGAAATTTATCATTTTAGCTTTGTTACTCTCTTGTTAACAACTTCTTGCCAGCCATAGGGTTGCTCCGGATATCTAGACTGTAGCCGGGATACCGCCCCAGAAACAAAGCTCCTGAACTAGACATCTAAAGTTACTATCTACGTCCCCTTATTGTCTTTGGTCTGGCATTTCCTACTAATAGTGGGGTGAGCGGTGCAAAATGAACATTGATATTTCTTGTAGTTGAACTGAAATGAGTTCACGTTTCATCATAGCGTGTTTTAAACCTGTTGGCAGAAACATGCTTAAAGGAAGTAATGCTTTCACAAATACCCTATTTCTGACTTTATGAATTTCTTTTTAAATTTCGTGGTACCTGTTGGAAAACCAATGTGAAAATACATTTTTTCTGGAGTTTTTACCAGATTTTCTTTATTCCTGTTAATACTGTTGAGATTTATTCCTTTAGCTCTTAGTTAGAAACAGAAAGATTGACTTCGTATTTCACCTAACAGTTATTAGGTTACGTGACCCACTTTACAAAGAATCATCTAATAAACTGGTAGAAGGTACATTGCGTTACGTTTATATGTTCAGTCAGCAAAAGATATAACCACGTTCATTCGTTCGATTCATCTAGGTGTTTTTTTTTTCAAAGTTTTCACCTAACATTGGTTTTAATTTTTTATCTCTTTATTCCTACCGATTTTAGTTTTTTTTTTCTGTGAAATCTATTAGCGAGAGCAATAGCTACCATGCTGAACTGTAACGGTAATTTTGAAGTTTATACTAATTTTGTGGTAAGTTCTACAATACCTAGGGAAACGGTTTTTTTTTTTGCATTTCACATTAATGGTTTCTCGTTATGTGGGATGGTAAAATCGATTATCATTACGCCGCGCGCTGAGCGGTCTATCACTGCTATATCAGACTTATTAGCAACAATAGTGCTGTCAGTAATGATAGACCGATCCCAGAACAGCGTGACATGGTCTTTCTCGAGAACTGGCTCGGGCACATACTTATAGTACGGTAACTCAGTACTGTCTCTCCTCCTATAAATCCATCCAAAGGTTGTCTTGAAAAGATCGCTTTTAGCGATAAGACTGCCCATTGTGTCACCCTTTTTATAAATTGTTTACTGTTATTCTTGTCATTTGTATGGTGTACAAATAAAGAATATTCTATCTATCTATCTACCTCAGATTCCATAAGATTATATTTCAAAGCAAGTTGCTGGTGAATAATCTGGGCTACTTGGTTGTGCCCGTGCAAGTGGTCGTCGTTAGCTATAGTACGGCCAACGAGAAGCGATACGAAAGGTCATTAACCTAAAGAACAACTGTGGTGTTGACAATCTAATATTTAGCTCTTTCCATCTTGTGCCTTTGTCGTAATGTCTCGTTCTCCCGGCAAAAACATGACAACGTTAAGACGGGTTCGCCAACATTCAGGCGGTCATTTTAGATGGGGTTTTAGCATGGGTTTTGTTTACATTTGGTATCGCTTCTCATTGGCCGTGCTATAGACGAGAACAACCAGAAATAATATGTCTGATGGACTCACCCGGACGGTGGCATGCCCGACACACGTCAACCGTCACTTCCTTCGTATTACTATTATTTACTATGTGACTGTATTGTCTTGATAAATTAAATTTATATTATATTTATCGTCAGTTATAACATTACAAAGCTCCTAAATAACAAGAAAGCCACTAATCGCAAATTGTCTATGGTCTCTTAAAAATAAATCAGGCACTTTTTATTGCCGCGCGACACGAAAATGGATTAAAATCAAACTATGTGGTAAAAAAGCTTCATCATTTATTTATACAGGACCTACCTATTACTGGCAGGATTAGTGTTTTGTTGTGAAATCACCCTTACCATATTTATTTATATCCTCTCAATCTGACAATTTTGAGCCCTTTAACGTCTGCTCTGTTTTAATATTTGTATTTTGTTCTATATATTTTTAGAGTGTCGTAACAAAGACCTTATTTGCCGTGAACAACTTGTTTATGTGGTTAATAACAAACTCATTGCCCTATAAATATGACGTATATGATCATTTTAAACCGATTGATAAAAATATTACTGGCAATCCTATTTATCATTCAGTAGGTACCTATGTGTTTAGGTGCTTACCTGTCTTTTTATAAATGGTTATGAAGAGTACGTAGGTTTTGCACTCGTCGGTATACCTTTATAACCTCAAGTTAATACGAAATTCAAGTTACTACAACAAAATAACATGGTATTGAAAAAAACAAATCAGAAATACGGAATTAGACAGTGATTAGGCGTACTTTGTGTGTATTTTCAGCCAACATAGCCTCTTATAACTCTCCTTCCAAATTTTCGTTGTATCTGAATGTAACAAATGTTGTATCACAGAAAAACTGAATAAATCCAAGAATTTTTGACACCACAAAACCGTTATTTATAAACTAACCAACAAGAGTTTGCAGCCCCTAAAGTTAATATAATTTCAAAGCTATTTAGAATGCGCACCGTTTTGAGCGGGTAATGCGGCTAACCAGTATTGGTCAACTTTTATCAAAAGAGATCATCGTAAATTTTTGTACCTATTTGTAAGCAAAATTTAAAATTAAGCTTTATTTTAACCTCGTAATTACGAGTTTATTGGAGACCCGAGTCCATCAATCTGGCCGCTGTTGCGGAACCTTGACATAGGGATAGAACTAATCTCAAAAACATCAATGGAAATATAGCGGAGCGAATATGTTCAGATGACATTCGGATTAGTATGTAGTAATGTGCGGAATAACATTTGTGTATTTATCGGTCGCGTCGTGTTGTGATTCAGCGTGAGGACGCGGCCCGCGGCAGGGGCGGGCGCGCGCCGTGTTTGGCGACTCGGTGAGCAAACTCGCGCTCTAGCCGCATTTGCAATTCGTTTGCGGACTACGAAATACTCTGCACCCGACCAAGTCTTTTGTGTAACCGGATTTCTCGGTTAACGACCTAGATTCTGCATATTTATGCAGTTTGGTCACACAATTTTTCGTGTTTGTTACTATCTCTTAAGCCTTCGTTGAATGTGATGTGGTGATAACATTTCTCTGCTCGTTAGACGTCGTTTTCAGTGTAATTTGTACAAATACTTAAAATGGTTTGTTAAATGAAACATTTTGAAACAAGTTTTAAAACTTTAAAGTAGAGTCCTTTCGATTGATTCATGACCATAGACGTCAAACTTTTATACATTAATCTTCTCATGAACATAACATTGCGAGGAAATCCAGTCATCGACCACCATATTGACAAACAATGAAATGGCAATGGCGGAAGCAGAAGTTTACTTGATATTAGAGCACACGAGGACGTCACTGCTCCTTCTCTGGAAATCCAAACTCTACGTAGATGAAGTTATAAGCTTTCGTTAGTTCCAAATAACATGGCTGGCAGCTCAAGATATCTTGAATTTAATTATAAAGTTAGACAATTGTCGTATAGCTACGTTCATGAAACCGTTTAATGTTCACTTTATGAGGAAACAGTCTCAAAAATAAACAAACAAGATAAACATAGGTTCTACACCGCCGCGCCGCGCCGGGGTAATAATTGTACCAGTCTATGAATGTAGAGGCGGGAGCGGTCGGCTCTTTGGCTCCCCGGGTCCCTGGCTCCCTGGCTCTTTGAGTCCCTGGCTCCCTGCAACTTACACTAATGTTCTTAATTTTTACACCGAGGGCAATACGAGCGAATCCAAGATTAACAATTGCCCTAAGCTGGGGAGCGAGAAAATTAACTTTTAAATGTAAATTTTACGAGGAAGTCATAACGTGAAAGCTGCCGCGGTTAGCTCTGATTTATTGCACTTGGAATTGAAAGTGTTAAAGGAGTTGCAATCTGAAAAAAGTTTTAATAGGTACCTCTTTAAAGAAATATAAATCATGATTGTAGAGCGAATTTAACTTTTGCAAAGTTGTACAACATTTAGGCTCATCTACTTGAGTGGCTATTTAATGACGGCGCTTATTTCGCTAATCAGAAAAGTATTCATTAGCTTCACAGGCGACGAGGATGATTATATTTTATCCCACCCTTTTGCGAAGGTCTGTGAAATCTCCCTGCAATAAAATATACATTGTCAAAAAGTTGATATTATATTTACTTGAGAGTTTCTGCTTAAACTCAACGTATTTACATTTGCAAACTTGCTTTATTGAAAAGAATAATACAAGATCATTGTATCCATATTGTAATCTTTGTTCTTTTAAATTAAAATAACTATTTTTTTTTCAGTACAACGTATAGAAGCTACACGTACCGTGGATTCAAATTTAATACAACTTATTTTTAAAATGATTAAGGAAATCTCTCGCAAACATATCAACAAAGGTTCAATTAATGTTCGTACGACTGAAACTCATTTCATGCCCATATTTTTAAACTTGTAAGACACATTAATTCCGTAACAAATTTCAATTCCCAAGTACTTGAAAGCTTAACTCTTTGGACCGCAAAGTTATATGGATTGGAACTCTTTAGCGTTGACGAATGGTAGGAAGTAACGAATGTGTACAATCAAAACTTTGAAAAGATTCATTGCCGCAAATTTAGCCAACCAAAAATATGATCCAGCCTGACTCAAAGAATTTGAGAACGGATGTGGCTCGGGGCGGTGCGATGCCGCTACTCGCTAAACTTTTTCATTTCCACGCAAAAATATAAAAAGCGGAAAACTTTCTGCGAATAAACTATCATCGTAGAATATTTTAAAAACTCTTACAGATTTACTAGTGACATACTGCTGTTCATATTAAAACATTTCTACTGTGTTTTTTGTATGAAATGAAACTATTTGAGGAACGGTTCAATCAATGATTAATTTTAGACAAAAGCGGTTAACAGATTTCTAGTATGAAAATAAATCATTAGGTCTTCCAAAGTGTCTTTATACAAATGACAAATATGAAGTCCTGGAATAGCGATACCTAAAACCGATTCGCTGTCTGCTTATTGACAGTCCACAACCCAGCAATTTAGAAATATATTTTCATATTTCCAGTAGAGCTACAGATTAATTTATTCTGGCTAGACTGTATTTCCGAACGGTTGTAGGCACACAGACACGATAGAGAACAATGATTCATTTATTTTCTATAAATGTAACGGCAACTCCTCGGTTCGCAGGAAGCACTCAATTATGTTATAATCAAGGTGTCCGGGGTGGCGAGGCAAGCGGCCAGGCGACTCGCGCCGGGGCAGGCGGCCGGGTGACCCGCTACCAACAAACTTAAATGTCACGGCTTTAATGCACGACCCATTCATTATTAAAATACGAGTCTCAGCGTACAACGACCCTCCTTGAACCTCGGTAAAAAAGTCCTACGTGGAAATACCGAAATACACAATCATTTCTGTATCTACTCATCTGCGAGTGAAGAAAAACTAAGTTGTGTATGGGACAGGTTGAAACACAAAACAGACCTACTGAGTTGAACAAACATTGCAATACAACTTTTCGCCGCTGCTAAAAATCTGTTCATGCGGGTTGCGTATTTGATGCCAAGCAAGTTTTAACGAGACGATTGTATGTGTCTGATTCTAAACCCAAAATAATAAAAAAGATATCTTAATCGGGCTTTAGCTTTTTATTGGGTTTATCTTGTGTTGGTCGAGGTTAAAGGGCTTTTCCGAAAATAACTGGGTTTTTACTGCTTTAGTTTAGAATACGGCATTCAATCACTTCGCTCGCATGGCTTGTTTGTGTTCAACTGAAAACTAGGCAAAGCAGTAATACATCACAATCACTAAAAATTAGATATTTAATCGTGGTTAAATACGATAGCTTCATTTGTAGAACTTATTTATTTAAATAACGATCACCAACAGTTGGTACAGATAGGAACATACAAGTAATTATGTCTTGAATCTCACTGCACAACCAATTACACCACATGCGATATGCTCTTGATAGTTATAAATGTAACTTTTAAAATTGAGTGTACTTAAATTCTCATTAATAAATACTAATAAAAATGACGTCTGACAAACTTCGATGTTGAGTCTGCGTCGACGTCCACCAAGTCGCTGCGTTTGTTTAAATTATGGATGGTCATAAATTTAAATCCTTACTAATATTGTAAAAGCGAAAGTGAGTTTGTTTATTTGTTTGTTACGTCTTCACGCCTAAATTGCTAAACCGATTTTGATGAATTGCCTTGACTGGTACAGAGATAGTTGGGACTCTGGAGACGGATATAGGCTATTTTTTTAAGATATAAGGGAGACAGAGGAAGAGGGAGACAGAAAACTTAGAATTGCTATTACAATAAATAAGGGGCTAAGACAAAAACTACAGGTAGCCGGTACCTGTAAATCAGGAAATGCAAACTGTGTTTAACCCCGAATAATGCGAGCAAAGCCGTGGGCAAAAGCTAGTCCGATATATTTCACCATCGTTACGGGTAAAGAGAGAGAAATTCGAAGCCTGACCACAAGTCTAACCCGAGGGTATCGCATTATCCAGTAACTGGGTTTTGGGAATCACATATACAGTCACTTATGTAAACTACTGGTATTAAACATCATCCGGTAAAGTAGTGTTTAGAAAGTAGTTTCAAAAACGTCAGACATGATGATTGTAACAACATGAAATTTCAACGAACACAATAGGAGAAAATAACAAGTTAAATGCTAAAATGCGTATCGAAAAAAGAGCCCATTTACGGAGTTGAGGGAGGCTTTCGCCCAACGCTGGGACAGTACAGGCTAAAAACTGCCTATCGCACAAGATAAAGAAATTTGGAAAGAGAAAGAACAGGCCTTTGCTCAGTAAGCGTTCATAGATAAGTAAGAGAGGCTACCAAAACCAAGTGCCTAGTTTGTAGATTAAGATTGCAACTGGCGTGAGGTACTCTAGCCCACTTCCTATACGTCACCATCTGCCTGGCCTGGTTGCAGATGAATGCCAGTATTTTAAATCCATCTCCACGTGTTGGCGTTGTTTGAAAACCGTTTCGCTTTCCTGTCCGATGAATCTCATCTTATATGCTGTTTATGATTTATTTTTGTGTAGGAATTGTTACCGTATATTTGTAAAGAAAGCGAAAGCAAATCAAATTGATTGATCGCTCTGTCGATGAAAATGTTTCGTATTAAGACGACTACAAACTCTATACGATAACCTTTATATTTGAACAAGATGTCGAAAGTCATAACATTCCCTTAATCTGAAAAAGAAATAACTAAAATACATACTTGCAAAATACATTTCTCTACACTTTGAATTTCGATATACCACATGTTGCGAATAAATGCAGGCATTAATAAATCGTCTGTGTAAGCTGTAAGTAAACTAGGCAGGGATTTTTTGTGATTTAGCATGTGTACAAAAACCGCAAAGAGCCGCCGCCCGCTCGTTAATTTGCTCCTTTCTAGGTCGTTCACTCGTTCACTCGTTCGTAATCAAACAATCGCGGCTGGCCGGTGATCGAAGGCCGGGACTATAGCGATTTGTTACATATTGTGTTGATATTTCATTTATCACGGTGATTCAATTTTCCCAGCAATTAATCACTGAACAATAGCCGTGGTCAGTGGGTGACGGCTGGACGAGAAGATAGACCAAGTTATCGCTGGAAAATTATAAATATAGACGTTTGCCTGTCCACAAGCGATCATATCGTCCTGCGCGTCATCGGGAAAGTAACGACGCAATAACAGTGTATGAGTAGTAGGTACGCGGCCTCCGAAATCCTACGCATTTTGATACAACTATAGGCTTAATAAACCACCATCATGTCACTCAGGGTTATTTTGCTTTTCATTGATATTATTAGCAATTTTTCACCTCAGGTTTTCAGTATGTTCCTAATTAGAAAAAAAAACTCGTTAAACAGGTAATAAATGACATTGTATAAACCTGACTGACAGATGGAGCTAAGGATTTTGTTTTAGCACTTCTCCTTCCCAGCTAAAACACTAAGAAGTGGCGAAGGGCAGGCGTTTTGTGGGACTGTTTCTTGTAAATTTACGTTCATAAAGTGCTGATTATCATTTATCAGCCTCATTTGAATAAATGACTTTTAAAAAACGATACACCTAAATGAATACAACAACAACTTGGCAACAATTTGCTTAATTCTAAAAGATAGATGAATAAATCATTTCTTTGATGCAACAGAAGACACAATACAGGAATTAACACAAAACATATCAAACTGAAAAAAATAAAAAAAGTAAGGTAGAAGTTAAATTGACCCATAGACATATCTCATACATGTATAACGCTCGCCCACTATGCGAGTAGTGGGCGAACGTTATACTCCAAGGCAAGATGTAAGAAAATAAAAAAAAAACTTTTCAGGGATTTTGAAAAGACGGACGTAATGAATAACTCATCATATAGCATATGTCATGTAGATATATGTAAATATCCAAAATCATTGAAACACATAGTAAATAGCTTTTAAATGACATAGCTGTTTGGCGTCATTTTTATTTAATGTACTACTAACTGACTACATCATCGTATCATCTAAACTTGCCCTAAGGGCAAGTCTCTTGCGGTCCTTCAAAAACTGTCCTATTTAATTGCTTTTTTTTATTTTGTATAAGTAGATATCTAACAATGTTGAATCTAAAAAAAATATAAACTTGGAGAGCCAAGTTTACATTTTCCCGAGAAGATAACTTAATAAAAACGCTAACATAAAGCCATTTTAGCTAGATAGACTAAAAGCAGCCACCAGCGTTAGACAGAGAATAATTTTGTCATGCAAGTTTGAAATCTCTTAGTAGTCTAAAGCCTAATATCCAGCTCGGCTGCAAGCGCATTAGCCTTTATGAAACGTCGCACCCATTAGCACCGTAGTACCGTCACCGTCGCCTATATTTTTCTTCCTCATTTTGATTTCCTATACGTCGTTTGAAAATCCTCTGTTCTACTTTGCACGTTGAATGCTTTTGTAATTGCTAATTAAATTCCTAGCTCTATCTATACTTTTCAATCAAATTCAATAAGCCAAGTCTTACAAATTCAGTATCAGGCTATTAAACTAATTTTATTTCACATACCAGTGACATAGTTTACGATGAACATGGGCTATATTATAGAACTTCAGGGGTCTAAATGACAATATGGACATAACAAGGCCCACAAATCATACGTTTTTCCGGAGTCAGAACAAAGTCGAGTTATCACAGGTACAGTTAATTGGTAGCGCTAACTATGTGCCCTGGCGTTAACTTTCCAACGTCACGTTTTGTTTTACCCGGGCTCGCACTGAAACAGTGTGCAGCTTTTCGTTAATCTCGCATAATAATGCAAAATACGAGTCGCACTCCCGTCCCCACTCTGTGCAGATACACCTAATTACTTGCCCTCTAATTAAGTGCGAGTTAACTTACTGTTTCATTAACTTTTAGTCTTGAGACAAGTTATAATGCAAATAAGTTTGTTCACAACTTTTTGATGGTTTAACTAATGAACACAAAGTTTTTACCTTCGCGTAGGGTAGGTGTAGTTGACACCAATTGAGGAATTTGTATCCTCCGATACTATATCGACATAATTATCATGAATGGTATACGTACGACTACCAAAAATTTCACACAAATTACTTCAGGAGCATCCTATGTAGGAAGAAAGAGCTTTAATGCGATTCACACTCATGGTGGCATGGAGAGAGCGACTGTCGAAACCCCGTGCAGGGCACGCCACAATAGTGGCGGTAAATCCCCTCTTTGGGGAGTGGCAGGAGACGCGCCATGGCGTCCTTACCTACCGCCAGACGCAGGTTCTCACCGGACACGGAAGTTTCGGAAGGTTCCTGCACATAATCGGGCGTTAGGAAACGCCCGGGTGTCACCATTGTGGCGATCGCCCGGAGGACACGTTGGAGCACCGCCGTGCCCTCGTAGAGGCGATCGGCGGCGGCGATCTCTTGCGTCCGGCGCTGGTTCAGTCCATGGTCGGGAGCCAGAGGGAATGGGAGGCGGTCACCTCCTTCTGCGAAGCAGTAATGCTACCGAAGGAGGTCGCCGGGCGTTTGAGGGAGAGAGCCTCAAACCAACCCAGCCGCCGCGGAAGACACCGGCGACGGGCGCCGCGAGACGATTCCCGGTGGTACCGCGCCCCGGAACGTAAAGGGCAATAGAAGGACAATGGGTCGGTTTTTATCAGTAAAAGTCTGACTCTCCCCCCCGTTCCGCCCAGAGGGGGGAAGTTATATGATGATTTCCCACCCCAAAAAAATGCGATTCATAGATATTTCCACATACTATATATTTAACATAACTAGCTGTGCCCAGCGGTGAGGACGAATGGCAACTAAAACTGTGATACGAAATTTTTTAATATTAGAAGAAAGAAAGATTGTCTGATATTATTTCAGTTTCACTACCTTCAGAAATCCTTAGTGAGTTTGTTGAAATGGCTAAACCGATTTTGATGAATTTTAGTACAGAGATAGTTGAGACCCTGGAGACGGACATCGGCTTTTTTTAATAAATATTGAGATATGAGGAAGAAAGAGGGAAGGGCAAAAACTACAGGTAGCAGGTACCTGTAAATCAGTAAAGGGGAACTGTTTTACCCCGAATTTAACGCGAGCGAAGCCTCGGGCAAAAACTAGTGTGTACATAAAATACTAATAGACTCATTTGCATACAATTTTGATAACTTAAAGGAACTGTGATAAATTGTATAATATTTCTTTTATATACGTACCACTCGATCAAAACTAAGTAAAGTTAACCTACTAGCTACTGAATGAGGTTGATAGTAATCCTATACACGAATGTACGTTTTATCCCGAATTCTCGACTAACAAAACTCTGTCACAACCGCTACTCCTAATTCTAAACGTAAGCCCTTATACACGTTTTTCGTAGTTGTAGTATTGTTCTCTATTGATTCCAAGTGAAACGTTTGCGGTCACTGAGCTCGATCAAACTTTATCCTGGCCATATTGGCCGAAGTTATATCGGATACACGCGGCAGTAAAACTGGATAATAATAAGCAGTGGAAGCAATAAAACACGGCGCTTACGATCTCACAATTCGATGACACCTATAAAACGGGGCTGCATCACCCATCCGCTCTGTTTATGTCACGCCCCAATTTATATGCTTAAGAAGTTTTTATTTTATAACACGCGTAATAAAATATTGTTTGTATTCATACGTTGTATTAAATGAATCTTTTTTATAGACATTTAAGCTCAGCACGTACATTAATTCGTTCCTACTTCCAATACGCGTATAAGTTCTTGGAGATTTTCAGGACACGTTTCTTTTCAGTTAAGTGGTAGCTTTCAATCGACAATTATAAGATGGCAAGACTATAAAGGAGCCAGGAAACGCCCGTACTCTGGATTTTCCTGTATCGGTTCATGATATAGTCACATAAAGTATTGTTTGAACAGGTAGATAGTTAATTTGCCATATCAGGCAATCAGTCACAAACTGTTTGATGTGAAGTAGCCACAAACTACGGTATCGATATTTCAATTAATATGCATCGTTACTTTAAACTTTACTTAGTGGAAGTGGGGTGAAGCAAGTTTTAATAAGGGTCTCTCTGGGTCATTACAGGCTCGTAGCGGTAATTGTCAGAGGCGGCGCGGCCCCAGCACTTAACGACACTTCTGGTTGACGTAGGCAGCCACTCCTTACTGCCGCCATTTGTATTTCAATAGCTTTGTCAAACGAAATAAACATATATCTGCTCTCCAAAAATACGTTTTTCGCATAAATGTGTCTGGCATTTGTTTTGTTTATTTTATTTAAAACAAAAGACTCTGAATTCCTCTTATTGTTATTGGAGTACGCATTGTCAAAAATACTCTGCTCATAACAACAACTGATTTCAGGCAAAGCGTCATTCGTTCTAGTCCCAACCACTCTCTTGATAGAGTTGCTGAAGTTTGCAATCTAATAAAACGAATCACGTGTTCAACGATCCTTACATAAGTAAATTAAGACGAGGAGATTGCAAGACAAGAGATAAGACATCTGTCGTATTTAAACTTTACATAGAAAATTAAATAGGCTTCCTTATTTTGACTCCTATGTTGTAATCAATTAAGGTGCCATCGTATTTGACATTGGTCGACCGTGGGTATTCAACCTCTACGCGGGTACACAAGGTGACGTCCAATCATTTGCTGCGCCAAGTCTACCGCTGCGTGGTTGTTACGCTGGACAAATAAAACAGCTACTACTACGCAAGGACAAATAATTATATTTCGTTAACTCTAATAAAAGTAAGTGCTCCGTTAGTAGCATACTTCTGCAATGTTATTATGGAAACCAGATAAACGGATTAACCGTGATTCAATTAGCTAAGTTAAATAATGGTTCATTTCCAGCGCTTATCTATTTTATTTGTCCATAAATACCTAATTCAAGTTATAAGGAGTTGCATAGTAATCTAATATTATTTACTACTTGCATTACAATTACAATTATCATGGAAAGTTTTATTCTAGAAATTATTCGATTTTTATTAAATTAAAAACGTGTTTTATCATAAAACGTTAACGAAGGAAAACAAACCGTTAATTAATCAATTTAAAAACGTGGGTAGGATAGACCTACTGACCTAATTATCATATTTACGTATGCTTTTGAATCATATATGTTTTTCGTTGAAAGGCATGAAAAGTTTAGATGTTTACATGTTGAAAAGGCGCATGTTCTAATTGGTGCGGGATCGCAATCACGGCAGACATGTCATGTCAAACGTGGAGCGGCTCGTCGGCTCGTCGACTCGTCGGCTCGGCGCGTACGTAAGGTTACGGGTAGACGGCAACGACTAATTCAATTCCGCAGCAGCGAACTGAATGCTAACGACCGGCTTAAAATGAACACGTATACTGAAATAACACATGCGAGAACATACTCTATTCACTAATAATACGCGCCGAATATAAAGCGCGGGATTTCTACCGGTTCTGACATAACCATCTCCAGATTATTATAATTCTAAGCGGTTTAAGGATTTAGGTATTAATTTTCTTAAAACTTGCCCTCAAACTTAATTTATTTTTCTTTGAGAATTATTTTACGAGGCCCCTGATTTTCTCGCTCACCTTTTTAAGGATTTTTCGTGAGTAATACAATTTATTATAACAGTCTTGATCTCACTTTAATCAAGTGTCCTCACTGGTTCATTAATGGATAATTCAAACCGCTCTTTAATTATGCTGAGTCACAACCTTTTAAGAATATTTTCTCGGTGCTTCCCCTCGAGGGGGGCGACGAAACGACCAAATGAAAGTCATGAAACGAACGACGAATATGTGTGAGTAAATAGGCAATGTTACGTTTACATGTGTATGATGTGTAAAGGACGTGTGAAAACGATATTTTTATTGTATTTCGAGCACGAAAAGTTTTTTTATCGCAGTGGCTCCGTCTCCGGCAGCAGGCCGGTAGCGGCGCGGCGGCAGGCGACCAGTCCGCTGTCGGCAAGTAAGTATTGTGGAATGATTAATTGTTCTGTAAATTGAATTCACCGTGATAAATGAAATATCCGCACAATAGGTAATAAATTACGCTGACCCGTTTGGGCGTAAGATGAAACGGTCTGAAAGTAGGTCCGGACGGATGTTACAGGATAATAGGTATAAAACACAACACACGTAAAACACCTGCCCGAAGGTATTGTTGGGATTTTAATTCGCATGGGGCACGGAACGGCTTTGTTAAATGAACTCGTACTCGTTCTCGCCTACGTTCTATCTGGATTAAGCTGTGTTTGTGTTTTTCCGATGCGACAAGTACTTCAGGCCCGGTTTTTTTTTGTTAGCCAGATTTTTCCCACTCCTGGGCAAACGCCTCCCCCCATTCCTTCCCCTTTTCGCAATGTTGCGCCTCTTCCCGCCAAAAACGCAAAGCCATTCAAGTCATGGCCTGTTTTTAGACACCCAAAAATATTCATAGACGTAAGCAACGAACGCACACCACCATAAATATTATGACCATTCCTATTAGAGCAGACTTAATTGGACGCACACTTTTTATTTACCTGATTAACGAAGTCGTATCGATAAAGCTTGAGAACGGCTGTTAAAAAGACATCTATATATTCGAGTACATTTACGAGTGAGGCTGCTGACCGTCCCTAGTATCTATAGGTTATTGACAGACTCGTTAGAGATTTACCTCTTTCGTACCGTGCCATTTGTTAGCTGACACACAAAGGCATTTGCAGATTTTAAATAATTATTAGTAACAAATTCTGTACTCAAAAACCTGCAAATGTTTTTTTTTTCACTAATCTACATAGGTACAAGGATTATAATCTGGCTATATTTACAGCACAGATCACATATTTAACTGACTAAACTAAAACTATCCTAACTTACCTGAAGGGTGGTAGTCCTCGTAGAGGCGATCAGCGGCGGCGATCTCTAGCGTCCGGCCCTGGTCCAGTCCATGGTGCAGAGGGAATGGGAAACGATCACTTCCTTCCGTGAAACAGTGATTCCATTGAAGGAGGTGGCTGGACAATTGAGGGAGAGAACATAGAACAAACCCAGCGAAAGAAGCTCCGGGCGTCGGGTGCCGCGAGACGACTCCCGGCCAGGTTTGTGGTCAATAAGCAATGGTTAGCTCACCGTCCGTCCATCTAGTGATGACAGGCCATGTCGACGGTGCGTTCGTGTACCACGCGCGCTAAACAAATAAGTTGAACATGGTACAACCATCAGGGCCACTGCCTTCAGGATTTGCGGGTTGTTAGGATACCGCGGCCTCGGAACACAAAAGGTTAAAAAGAAACATTCCGCTCCGCCCAGAGTGGGGAGATTTTATTTGATTAATTCCCATTCGAGTTTACTTCATTATCGTTACCTTTTACTCCAATACTTTGTTGCTCAGAGAAATAGTTTTTCAGTTCATTTAATATACAATCTAAACTGTGATTTGCCTGCGCTGTAAATGTTAATAGCACCGCCTTTAAGCGAACAATACATTAGCAAAACGATGCCACCTTAATTAATACGAGAAAACTTCAACCAAAGCTGAATACAATCAATTCTAGAAACTCAAGTCTATTAAATAATTAGGACCTGTGATCAAACTTTAGGTTCCCTTAACAGATACTTAAATAACAGCCGAAATACAATGTCATGATTCTGTTTAAACTTCTTGGTGGTAATGAAAACAAAATACTGAATAAAGCAAAACCCTATTTTAAAATATAGAAAGACATTTAAGTATAATATATTTAAAAATATTAAATTAAGTCATGCATCCCTATAGAAGTGTAAATACATGGTTTAAGCATTATTACGTAATTATGATTGTAATATGAACCTAACATCGTGAGAAAGGCACTCCAGGCGTACATTTATTGAACAAAGCGGCAAGAAAAACGACGGCAACAAGCGGCGCCGGCTGTTCTAAATTGCCAACACTTCTGAGCCGTGGGCGTTTACTGGAGTTCACTCCACTTCATTATTTGTTACATTGCATCGATCCGGGATCGCGTAAACTGTTATATGATAGCACCATCAGTGTATGCGCCAGATAAAAGACGATACCGTACCTCCATTTTCCGCATTGCAAGTACGAAAACGCTGACGATAAATGTAAAAGGGAAATTCATTTGTCATTAAGTTGCATTGTTACTGAAAAAAATAAAATGTGCTGAATACCGTTCGACAGAGCATTTTCGTGCAGATGGATAATGAAAGCAAATCAGATTTTCGAAAAATAATAGGCTCACATGCCAACAACATGGACAGTGTGAACTTTAAGTGCTCACATTTTCGATATGTGAGTGCATTTTTTGGGAATAGTGTGTCCATTAGAGATGTTTCAATGTTTAAAATAAGTTTGTGCATCAAGCCAGGCGGCCGACCAGTGAGCGTAACTTTTTTAAATTCAAACTCGGTAAAGTAATTAGAATTTTTCCAACGGCCCCATTGTGCTACGAACTCAGCTCACGCAAACTTTTAATGCGACTTAAATTCAAATGCTATTTTACGGTTTCTCTTTGTGAAGTTGATTTTAATGAAATATTGAGTTCGGCGACATTGATTGTACACTTTTCTATATTCTGCTTTGTTAAGCTAATTCTAGTTAATTCAATATTCATGATGTAGGCGTGATTTCACATGCTGTTGACTATCTACCAGAATGTCATAATTGGGGTCCGACCGAAATTCAGCCGAAGTAAAAGGTTTCTTACACAGACAGCTAGACCCGAAACATCTACCTGTAGGCCATGCAAACATTTGTTCCATGCGGTGATCCAACCCACCGCACTTTTGCTCTTAAACGTTTATAACACAATACAACATTACACCAGAAATCTCAGAAGGGTTAGGTAGAGGTGCACCTAATACTACACTCACATTTTGCCTGATACTTTGCCAGTTTAATTGCCATCAACTGGGCACATATCCAGACTCCGTGGTTGCAACTGAGAAAATCCTGAAGGAAAAACCTAAAATAAAAGTTTGTTTTTATGTATACTTCTATTTTTTTGGATTGGAACTTTTCGAATGAGTGCCAAATTTACTGACTAATACCGTATTTATTCTTTCTTTTGGCCTTTATATTCCAGGACTGCGGTAACTCTTTCGAAAGTATCGCATCGCCATAACAGTATAATTACCTGATCTTATCCCATAAACGCACATGATTCATGAACCAATATTATCCCAGTGATAAATTTTTCGAACAACTCAAACGCTAAAGGCAAACTTGAAAGTCATTCAACGAACTCGAACTCGGCGCAAATAGATGTCATCAATCGAAGAGGCTTTCGATCAAAGACAAGGGACAAAGGGACATCGTAGAGCAAGGGCTGATATGCGGAAGAATTATTGCCGAAGAGGACGGCTCTAATGCCTGAACTGAACGTATTTATTTGGTGACCTGCTGGAGGTAAACTGACAGGTCGAATTTAAGTTATTGTTTCAAGCGCCGCCCCTCAACATAATCTCCTTCATCTGATTTGGTTATAATGGACTCTATCTTATAATTTAAGGACACATTAAGGACCAGTTTGCCATTTTTAAAACGTAGTGTTTGTAAATGACCTAGCTTAACACTTATATAGTCAGTAATATCAAAGAACATTCATCTAATTTTGACAAAAAATATCATAAAGGATGTTAGCCATCTACATTTTGGAATTACAATGTCACTCAACGAGGGAGAATAAAATTATTTTAAGTAAACCAAACAATAAGAAAGACTTTGAACTCCTCTAGCTGGGTATTCCCGCAAAACTACCCTCTAGACTGGACTAAGCGTCGAATCCCACTTTGCAAAACGCAGTTACTTCACAAATCTTAATCAGGTTTCTCATAAAAGGATCTCCAACAGTGTAGACGTTTAATCCTTGCTTTTGAAATATTCCATTTATCTTATAATCGCGCGGCAGTTGTTTTATTCTGCAAATATCGCGACTGGTATTTGCTTTGCCTACATGCTATGCACTAGGCGGAACAAACGACATGCCTGACACGTATCGTTAGGAAGGTATATTATGAAAGGAATGCGGCATTTTGGCCTAATAATAGGGAGTTCATATGGCGTCGATTTTCTCAGGTGCGGCGAGACTTGTGTCAAAACAATGTAGGAGCTCACAATTATGATTCTACTAACCAATTTGGTCATCATGGGTTTTACCTAAACTTGAAAATTATAAGTAACGATTTCTAATCAAGCGTGAGATAACTTATTTACCATAGATACTCAAAGCAGTGTATTAAACTATTCTTTGACAATAATAGCACCGCACCTATATATTCTGTTACATCGAGAGAGCCGTTTAGATAGCCACGTACAATCAACAAAAACAATGTCGCGCCGTGGTTGAAAGAGCGAGATTCCGGCTGCAATCATCTAGATAACACTTGAGGGATTTATCCAAAATAACATTTCGCCTGCGCAAAGTTCTTAATGAAATAAGTTAGTAATCCTCGGGTAATTCGTTAAATGTTTGTGCGATAGATACTAGTTTGGAAGCTCTCCCCGAGTGGCTGTTTCATGCTTTGATTACAGCGCGCCGCGTCTTCACAGTATCAATGATTCACGTGAACGTGCTCGCAAGTTTACCTATCATTTACATTGTTATACAAGAACGTTATAAAGTTACCCTACATATTTATGAATAGTATGCAGATTGGGAGAAAGTTTCAGGCGTGTTTATTGTTTGCTACTCTAACTATTGATCATCATGATCAGCCAAATAACGTCGCTTTAAGCCGAGAACTTTATTCGTAAGCGCCGGGAAATTTATTGTCTACCAAATTGACTACCAACTTAAATAAAGTATGTTTAAATCACAAATGTAATTTAAGGAGAGTTGTATAAAATGGCCTTAATAAGAAAAAGAAAAGATTGGTCAATTTATTTATCCATAAATTTATCTGTCTATGATATTTATTTCATAAAGGTATTTAGTATAAATAACAAATTATACGTATCTTATTCATAAATATGATTAAACTATAAAAGAAGCAACGACTTTATAATTTTGATTAAAAAAATAAAAATATGTAATCAATAATGAATTAAAACGCTTGATTTACGAATTTAGATCTGGCTCGGGGCGAGAGGTTAGCTACCAGAATATCTGAGTATTCCACTCAATGGCCTCCAAATACACGAGTGATCCTTTTTGTGCCCGCCCGTGTAATTGCTAGATTTAACCAAGTATATACTTCTGCTGGAAAGTAAAGGCATTGAAAGCTAATTAAAAAGAGGACTGCTCTTGGTTTGTACTTGATATATATTCTAGAAATTATAAACTTATATTCCTTTTTTATAATTGGAACAGTTCATTTTTCAAACTGTCAGAAAAACTGCACCATGTTTTCCAGCAGTTTCAACTATGTAGATAAAAGCTAATCGTTTCTCGTTTCAACCTGTTACACCTACTTACTCCATATAACAATTTACTCACAAGGGTCATCGAGACCCCTGACTTGGGCAACACTAAGTTCTGTCGAATAAAAAAGTCCCATAAAATAAAGCTAAAACTAACCGTCGGTCGGTCGCCGGGCACAGGTTATTTATATAAGTCATGTCAGACAACGCTTCTGGCCTGAAAGTTCACTCATATTTTTTGTTTGACAAATTGCCGCGGTAACGGGACTTGGCTAAAGTTTCACCTCCATTTAAGCGTCCATTAATACCTACCCGGTGGCCGTGACTCTCTTTACATTTTATGAAATATTGAGTATCGACCTACCTATCGCAAAAAAGTATAGGAGCGCCTCTCACTGACTAGCTCGTTGGTACTGGTTTACGGGAACTAAAAATAATATCCTGTTAGTTAAATATTTTTACTTAAAATACTTGTTTACAGCCTAGCTAATGTACAATATGTTAAATCATTTTATCGCGCACTAGTGTCAAAACGCTAATGAATTCCTCGAAAATGTCGAGGTTCCCATCAGGAGTGACGTCATCCAACGTTCAACGTCTTCTCTCGAGTTGTGATCTTGTTTGTCAATTTTATTATTCGTCACATCGCTCGACACGTCCCGCGCCCTTATTCTGCTCGAAGGCAACCCCCTTAGCTTTTTACCCTTGGCCGACATTACGCTAATGAACATCAAGGATAAGAGGCTCCGCTGAGATAAGTTCTTTTTCTTTTACTTGAACCGAATCTTCGATTTACTACTGGCAGAAAAAAAAAGCGTGCGTAAAGCGTGGTTGGTATCAAATCGATACGTAATTATTTATGAAAACTGCGACATAATAACAAAATACATTTTAAATTCCGTCACTGAATTAGATATCATTTCCACCAAATACCTTTCTAAAAATTTTACTACAAAATATGCCTTAAAAAAGACTACCGACTACAAAACGACCACAAACATAGTCCATCGTTTCTTGAAGCGCACTTTACGTCGTCGGTACGTACATACCGGTTCTACGAATACCTGTGACAGTCGACGCGGCCAGCCCAACGCCGGACAGGTGGCCTAACTAAGGAATATTTGTGCCCCGAGATATTGTCTCAATAGGCAGTCGCTTCCAGTGAAATTCTGATATTCAGCTGTACCTGTATTCGATGGTTTTTGGCAGCTCATATATAACTGCTGTAGTTGCAAGCTGCAAGTTAAAAGAATGTCACGTTTCTGAAAAAAAAATTGTAAGCTATGAAAGTTCCCCCAAAATTTACAAATAGCATATTATTTTAACAAGATTAGTTTGCATAAACGTCTTACAAGTGTCTACGCGGTTTCGACGCGTGCTACGGGCGCTACGCGGATCAGATTACCTACGCGTCGGCGTAGCACTTCTACTTGTGCTTCAAGTACCTTCTTCTGGAAGTACGAGCATATATTATATTCCCACAACCACTGCTTAATCACAACCATTTTGCTATGCTCTTTGAATTTGTAGGTACATTTATATAATGTGACAAAATACCAAATACAGGCATGTAGGTCTTGATGAATATCATGTTCTTACAGTTTTTACTAAATCAAAAAGTTAAAATGAATGATTAATATTATTATAACGTATTATACGGTTATGGAACATATGTACAAATCACACGGGCTCATTGACTGATCGATTCGAGCGAAGCTCACGTTTGGCTCAACTATTGTTTCTGGACGAAAGATCAAACTTTTCATTGAAATTCAGGCTTCGTTAGCATGCCAACCGCAATACCGAAATCAATTAAATATACATTCCAGGTCAGCGAACTGAGAAATGCATGGATGGTGCTCGCACGGGCCCCGCGAGCCACCCCCCCCCCCCCTCCGCGCCCCACAGGTTGAACGCGCCGCACCCCGCCGTCGCCCGGCGCATTCTAATCACTCCTAACTACACTTCTTACCATTCCAAACCTTGCAATTAGCCTAAAACCGATTAGTTTGTTCGCGAGGATGGGAAATAACGCTTCAAAATTAGCTATCAGATTCAATATTAACATGAGTGAAGTTCAACATAGGAACAGATCATATTTTAATAAGTATTCTAAAAACAGTTCCACAAAGTTATAAACTTTGATAACTCTTATCATTTGTTCTGGCAATATTTTTCCAAATGATGCCACTTTACATAAACTTAAGTAGCTCTATTTATTTCTAAAGTATCCAGTTCATACAGAAGACAATTAAAAGCTATAATAGACTAACGTGGTTACACTTGAACGATTAACGAGAGCGAATTGTCACTTAGTGACACGAGTGGCACGAATGGCACGAGCTATGTGAAGAATACTGTGTGTGAGCAACGCCGCCGTCGGAGCTCGGCGCCGAAATTGTCAAGTTATGTAAATGTGGTCGGAAACTTGCAGCGACGAGCGGCGCGTCCGCTGTGCCGTTGTGTCGCCTCGCTCGCCTCACTTGCCTCTCGATACTCAATAACATGCCACTTTTAGTAATTCATTACAATATTCACTTGCCTTAACTTTGCTCCCATAAACTTTTATTGGTGTTAATGATGATACACCACTTTTAACAGCTGTGAAATCGTGCACATCCCCACAGCCTTTAGATTTACAATGATTTAAACAATATTCATCAAAATTAAACAGAATAACATTCATACCATTGTTTCTAAAAAAACACATAAATCAAATACACATGTACATTTCTCCGTTCGTACATTTCTTTCACAATAATAAAAAAACGTTAAACTTAATCAATACAGACAAAGCGAAAGCTCGATGCAGCAGCGCGACTCCCGAGAGATGCTAAAGTAAATTAAAATCTAAAATGAAATGGATTTAAAAAAGAATATCAAAAGAGGATACGGAGATATTTTAACCTTTGGTGGCGTAGAATGAGATGATAACAAGGCGTTTAGTATTCGAGCCACGAAAGGTCGATCCACCTGCTTTTCATATCACGACAATTGCCGACCCCGAGGAATCGGCTCTCTAGCGGAATGACAATTCTTGTCTATGAAAATCAATTGGGGAGAACGAGGAGCTCCGGGGCCGGCGACAATTCCAATTTCATTAATAGCTTCCGTCGCAGCGTAGGGATGCCACTGCGTCGGTATTCGGAATACCTCAAAGTCTCTTTTGTTTACGGCCGCTGCAGCGAGCTATAACGAGCGCTGTAATTAACAAACGATTAGCAGGCGACGGGCTGTGAGCGCATGTCACACTACTACTTGAAGAACACGCGCCGGATTTATTACTACTCGTCTTATAACAGGTACAGCCCCACTCATAATAATAACAGATCTATGTAATGCCGAGATGAATATTATTTCAGACAGAAGTATGATGCTCAATTTATTTATCATCAAGGTACTACTAAATTTTCTACTTGTTATTTTTTTTTTCTTTAAAAACACGTTGAATCACACTAGAAATTTCTCCTGTATCGTAGGTGCGTTTCCAAACATTTAAACTGACATACACAAACAACCAGATCCGAAACAACTGTCTGTACGTAATACAAATATTTGTTCTGAGCGCGGTTCGAACCGGGGACTCGTAGCGCCGCAGTCATACGCTTAGCCATTGCGCCAAAGTTGTTTATTTGTGTGAGCGTTATAAATATCTTCAATGTAAACGTACGTAATGTGTGCATATTGTGAACATACGTTTTGTAGGCATTGCACCCTTTTGCGTTGTTTTCCGTTTTTGATTGAACATAGCTCCCTTTTTTTTCAAACCGTTCTTCCATAGCGAAACTGTATTTTTCAGTTGCAAGAAAAAATGTCTGAAACCTTTGTAACAATATTTTTGCAGCAGTAACGTATGTTTTATTCGAGCCTTATGAAGACATTCTTTGCTAACATTTCATATGTAAATATTTTAATAAAATTAATATCTAAAATGTTTTAATTCTGCTCTTGTGATTTCGCCTAAGTTAGCAATTTAATAAAATTCAGCTGTAACATATTTCATGGGTAGGTATAACAAGCAGAACGCTTCTTTGCTAATCGCACTAACTAGTTAGCACAAGTTGTGAGCCAGTCCCCAAGTTTCGGGACGCTGATGTGCTCTACAATAGAACTTCCTGTGTAACATAAACAAGTAATTAAATTTTATTCACAGACGCCTTAACTTAGTAGCACTTCGTTCTAATTATAATGTAAGTAGTTTTAATATAATTTTAATTACGTGTCTGTTGTTTGAAGTGTCTAGTCAAGTTTTATTTTCTTACTAATAAAGTTAGGACTTTTATAAGCGGCCAAGTATGACGCACTTACGTGGCGCTACAATTACTACGTCAGACTTTCAAGATCGATTTTATTTGGCAGTACAATACTATAATAAATACTTTTATAGTTAGTTTTTCTTGTGACAGACAAAAGATCAATAATCGAAGGTACCTATTGTAATCGGCCTATTGCTTTTTCATTAACAACAATATTTTCTTAAAACTCTTAACAGCTTTTGTAACTTTGTGGAGGTACTTTCTAAAGAAGAAAATAATTTGGATATTTCATAGAAAAAGTTACAAAGAAATCAGACAAAAATATGTATTTAGTCTGAGTTATAAAAAACATAATTATCTTATTTTGAACACAACGCCCTCTGCATAGTCAGTTGCCAAGCAATAGGTATTTAAAGTATTTATCCCTGAGCGCAGTACACACGCTAGTGGCGTGTCAGATACTCCTGGCGAGGTCGCCGCGACCGCGCTTTTGCCCACGGTTTCGCTCGCGTTAAATTCGGGGTAACACAGTTCCCCTTGCGCCTTATTGATTTGTAATAGCAACGCTATGTTTTCCCTTTTCTTCCCTCTTTCTCCCTCACATCCCACTTTTTTCAAAAAAATATTTAAGCCTATGTCCGTCTCCTGGTTCCCAACTATCTCAGTACCAAAATTCATCAAAATCGGTTTAGCCATTAAAGCGTGAAGAGGTAACAAACAAACAAACACACTTTCGCTTTTATAATATTAGTAAGGATGTGTGTTCCGCTTACAAGCTGGACGGCCCGTGGACCAACAATAAAACATTTGGTACACTTCTATGTAGTATGAGCAGGTTATCCAGAGATACAAATATTTTAGCCACTATTTTTTTTTATTTACTTTGGCCGTTTATAGCACTTTAACGATAACAATCCGTTGAAACTCTACCAAAATTATACCTACAGTCAGTTATAATAGTTGCGATAATTTGAGAGCCGGCCCTAGTTCTAGTTCAGTAGTAATTATAGGGAAATCACTTATTACCCGGCTCGCAGTCGGTTTGAAGTCAGGCTTCTACTAAGTCAGCCACTTCGAAGTGGTGGACTATGTTGATGAAACCTATGTATATGTAAATTCGAAGTATCCCAAAAATACGATTTTATTTTCACAAAAATAATTCTTTCATGATATTAATTTAATAAAACCAGCTCTGTCATACTTATTCGATATTATTTCACATTTAAAATATGCTTTGATGTTTCTGAAAGTTAATTAAATACACTGGCTGGCAAAATAAATTGAAGTACTTGGCTAGGCACTAAACAAACTTCACATTCGGTGAGACAATATAACGATGAATGCTTATTTTGTTATGTCATGTTATTGAACCGACCGCGCGCCAACACACACTATGACATTGATGTGCAAGTTACGAGCACACATTATTACAAATGGCGATCAAACCTAAAATATAAATCTGAAAGCTAGTCGCAATCAATAATATCTACCACTGTATATTTCAGTTTGTTTAATACAAATATCATGTGTGGTTTAGCAATTTCATGCACGTAGTCATAAGTTAATAAAGCGCGCAGGTTACGATTATGTATGACGGTGCTTATCCTAGACCCTGTTTTATGTCGGCATTAGGGTAACCTTTGACCAGTGGAGACGTGTACCGCAGGTGTTGAACTACAGCCGCAAGAACGTAAACCTTTCATGTATTTAGATATCATATGAGATATGTTTATAGTACGCCTAAACTTTGGGGACACCGTACCAACTTCAGTCTTAAACAAGTACCTATCTGCTGTGCTATATGTGTGGTTAAACAGACGATTTGGAAGTATATCACTTAACTTGAAGAACAGAACGTCATGTTCGTGAACGGGCGCTATAATTTAAAAGAGTGTCTATGGAATTTCTTGCCCATTCTTCTTCATAGAGATCAACGCTAAGGAATGGGAAACTACAGTACTTTCACAAGTTATTATGCCTTGTCACCGGGACCGTACACTGTGTAGACTGACATCGTTTTGTTTCTCGACATACAAATGAGTCTGTTGTAGTCTAATTGAAATAAATGCTTTGATTTGATTTGAACAAAAACAGCATTAATTTAAATACAATATCGGAAAAGTACTGGAAAGTATTATATCATGTCGTCTGATCTCAGAGCTAACTACTGTCAACTCACAATCCAACTTGTTTCCATTACTGGCGAAATTGAATGGAAACGCTGAAAACTTCGGTTTTCTCATCAAACTACAGAAGTAAGTTAAAGTAAGTGTAAGTTTTGTATTACAATACCTGCACAATGTCACCAATGGAGCTTAAACAAAAAAACGAAAGAGAAGACTTGGACATGATTTCATTATATGCAAGTTTCGTAACTATTCCGACGAAGACGGAGTGAAGAATATAGGTTTATTCTAGCTTAAAACATAGTTCAGATATTCGTCTCGGCTTCGGCTAGGCCATGAGTCAATGTTAATTAACTGCGAGGTACATAGTTAGTGGTGCAAACATTGCAAGCGGCAGGTGTATTTGCTGAGCAGTGGCTGAGCTCGCGGAAACCTTATTCTGGTTTAGTACTTGACACAAAATGATTGTGACTTTGACAATATTATCGACTGTGACGCCTATGATTATAATGTAAAACATCGTTAACATGACCTGAACGTACTTACTCCCTCCCGCATTCATATATTATTTAGAAACGACTTTTGATTTAAAAAGGGTTCTAAGTTCATGGACGAGTTTATAAAAGCTTTGTAATGTCAAGTATTTATTATACACATTACTTAGATCAATACAAATCTAAATCATAGGGTTTAGATATGTATAGGTTCCCTACTTTCTAGAGACCACTCAAGTGAAAAAGTGTTCAATAATGTAAAACGTTATACAGGGATAGATACAATATATTTTCAGTGAATTAATGTTGTAATTATTACCGTTGTTTGTACTACGCTGGCCACTCACTGCCAATTATCTCCCGACCTAGGAATACAAACCTCCGCCTCACGCTTGGCCAAAAGACTAATGGGCGGTTTCAACGAAAGCTATTGGTTGGACACTACACCTACTTATATATCGTTACTAGGAATTTTGTGAAGCTTTTACTACAATAAAAAACAATGTGAAGCAAAGTAAGGTTATTCATCTTAAAAGAGCATCTATATTATCTTAATGGTAGTTCTACAGCTTAGGTTATTAAGAACGGAAGTTTATTTAATCCGAAATAATTAATTACGACGCTGATCTTAAGTACAAAATGGATTTACTGAGAACTTCTAAATGAGTCTTAAAGATATTTAAATAAGGGGAGGCAGGGAGTACTCGACTGGCTTACTGTACTGCCTATTTGTATTCAACAACTAAAACAATTCGTTTCTCTATTTTCATGGGTAGTATTATATCGATTTAACTTACAACTTACTACTACACAAATGATAATGAAACAAATAACAACGACTCGCATCTACTCACATCGACCTGTATCGTAACTGTTTCTAATACCATAGTAATGTGTTCACCTTTTTTGACCGCCTTATTGGTGTGATACTACTAACGCTAGGTACCTACATACTGCTTTTATATTACTAATTAAATACTTTAAATGTTGATAGCAAGCAACACACTCATAGTTCCCGACCAGAGCACCTGTAAATATCCAAGCACGTAGTCAATCAACTCGGTATAGTCGGACATGAGCCTCTCATTGCACACAATCCTTCGGCGCCGCATTCACTGCCATACATACATAATGTGACGTAATAAAGTGGGCCCGACACCCGCCTGTTGCCTTCCGCCTACCGACACATTGGAAGTATCCCACTACGGAGGATTAATACGCCGGTTTGGTTTAGCACAGAGTCGGATTACGCAGACTACGCCGTAATTAGTTTCGGTGTAACGTGTTGTTATACATTCAAACAATATTTTGTTATTTATAGATACCTAGGGTATATCACAATGCGTAAGCAATTCCCCATACAGAGTCATAAGTTCTCTATAATTTTATAGTTTGATGAATGTACTATTTCTCAAAAACTAAATATTAAATCGGGCTCAAACCAATTTTCGTTGAAAGTTTTTTATACGTACCTATTAATAACGATTTTAGTCAGATCCCCCCCCCCCACTTACTTTAGAAATTAGAGGCACATGTTTTACGGCTTTAGAAGCAAAAGCCTCATAAACCAATAACTTAAGAAATGTTGTCGAACCTCCTACATAGTTAAACCTGTCGATAGACACCACACGCCGCACAACATACATATTATTTTTTCAAGCCTCATTTATGTACTCATTCCAAGTATCCCTATTTTTATTTTATTTCATGACTTCACAACATATTTGTGTAGGAGTTTATAGAAGACACCTACACTCCAAATTTGTGGCCCCAATATTCTTGGAGTAAAATGCTTTGATATACAGGCACACACAAATAGACAGACGGACAGAGCGAATCTATTAGGGTTCCGTTTTTGCACACTAATTTAATTTGGGAAGCTACTATTATTTTCCACTCACAATATTTTTTCAAAAAGCTTTTTATGAAGTGTTTTCCAACCCCAAAAGTTTGAATACTCTCTAAGGACCCACTTGTACCTATACAAACTTTGTATACAGGTTGATATAAGTATACAGCCATTGTTTCAGACTTGACACCTCTCCCTGATTCGGATTCTGAACACGGCCGTGTAGTAAATTTCTTTCTCCCATTTTGTTTGGTTTCCTATAGAGACGGCCGATTCGGCCAACAGAATTGTTACGAGATTAACTTTATTTGATAATCTAGGGACCAGTGCTAATTTTGACTGGAATGGGGTGAACGTTTCAGTATCTTATTATGAAAATCGCCCTATATTTTTGGTAAGCGAGATTACTGAACATTAGGATTACCCTCGGGGTATGGCAATGTCACCTCTCAAGTTATGCAAATATGATTTAATTTCTATTCTATCTAACGAAAAAATCCTACACTAACTTCTATTTAGATTACAAACACAGGAGGAGGAGGAGGTTAAAATAATAAAATGGCAATTATCTTTAAATTAAAACTTGTCTCAAGTTAATGACGGCATTAGCATAAAATAACAAAAAAGATGTTTCAAATGAACTAACAAACACGTTTCGCCTTTAAATTGAACCAGTAAACCTAATAAAATGATTTAATTCAACTTTAATTAAGTTTCACTCAATGCAGACAAGTGTCAATTGCTTGGCTGTGCAACACTATTTGTGAGCGGCCAGCGCGCGACTCTTGCGCACCCGACCGGAAACGATGACGAAAGAAATCGATCAGAAGAAAATTTAGACAAAAGATAATAAAAAATGAGGGCGATTTCTTCGCAACATAACCTTGACTGGCGACGCCAACGCCCTTGACTCTAGTGAAAACGGTCGCGACTTCTGACGGCTCATCAGCGCTGTAACCTTAGCGAAATGAAATTCTGTATTATGTTTATTCGTCTGCAATGTGTGGATTCATTCAAAGTAAACATATGATCCAATATGAAAGTTTTATTGCGATATACTTATTTGTAGCCTCAGAGTTTTTTTATTTGCTCACGTGGTGCTTGAGATCAAACTGTTTTTAAAACTGTACAACTTATTCCTAGTACCTATCACTGCCGTATAGCCGGCACATTCGTGTTCCAGCAAAGCAGAGAGGCCCGTCAAAGTTGCTGCCAGCTGGGGTTGCGACTTGTTCGAAAGATACCGTTTCCCCAGAATACAAAGGGCAAAAGAAGGAACGTGGATGACTTTTAGTCAGTATAAGTCTTACACTCCCTTCCGCTTCGAAATCATTTGATGATTTAATATCCTATAAAATAAATTTGTCACTATAAGTCCCTACAAATGCATAATTTGAAGTACAGATTAGCTAGATACTGTTAAAACCATACAAATGAGAAAATCAATACAAATGCCAGGACGCTGTACTGGCTCTTACTTATTTACTTAGAGCACTCCACTTCGTCATATTTCATAAACTCGGCAGGGAAATATGGCAGCAACCGTACACATACAACCACCATACAACACATTAATTTATTCCCTGCCCGAGTGCGTGACGGATTGGCGCAAAGTTCAAATTGTATCAAAAGTTCGTACTCGTCGTCGCCGTTCTTCGATGGTAGTTTATCCGACTTTTGCGTCGGTTTGGTGTAAGCCAAAATTTCATGAATTTTAATTTGAGTAACTTCGCAATGCTAACACAGATGTAGTTAGGAGAAAGTCTGTAACGACCGCTCGAAGAGTCAATGTTTACTTTATTCCGAACGAACATTTGATTATAATTATAATCGCAAAATAAACTTTTTAAGTAAATGAAATTGTAACGTGTTTTTTTAAATGGTTAGACAAACCATACGTTGTTAAACGGCAAACATTGATAAATAAATGATGTCTCTATTTGCTGTTCCACTTTATAATCCCGGCCCGAAACATGGTTCGTGTGGTGAGAACTCGCCTATATTTACAAACGAGAACTTCGTTTATAAGTTGCACATCATTATATTTACATAGCTGATCTGTATTGTTGTAACGTGCCGTAAAGATGTACGCATCTTTCAAACTGATAAATTCGTGAAACCTATGACTTATTTTTTGGGGCCTTTTAAATTAAATAATATTTTATTGTGTATCATAGTTAGGTAATGCAATATAATACACAAGCTGTGAGGACCGAAACCGAAACATTGACGTTGATACGTATCTATTATTTAAAATATAATTCAGGTCAGTCGCGTACCTGTGACCGTCATTCATTACCCTGACATTAAAAGCAACAACTACACTATTATTGGCAATACTATATAAGCTCAGAGAAAATCGTAACAGGCATCATTTGGTAATCATTACCCAACAGAACCAGGACAACAGTTCAGGATGAGAGCTACCGTCGCAACTTGCTTGTTGGCGCTAGTAGTCGCCGTGTGCGCCAGGGACATGCGCCTCAAGAGAGACGCCGACCTACAGGCCGCGGCCTCACACAACTGGGAGAAGGGCGAGGGCGGCGAACACCATGGTGACCACCACCACGAGCACGGTGGACATGGCGAGAAGGGATACAAGGGCTACCACGACCACGAGCATGGCAAGAAGGGACACTCCCACCACGAAGGACACAAAGGTCACTATGACGAGCTTGGAGGACACAAGAAAAACCATCACCACGACGATGGCTACTATGATGAACATCACCACGGTGAGAAAGGCGAGAAGGGCCACGGCTTCGAAGAACACGGACATTTCCACAAAGGCCATTCCACTAAAGGTCATCACGGTATCCACAAAATAGACGAATTCAAGAAGGACAAGCACTTCCACGACAAGCACGGTGAGTCTGGATTCGAAGAAGGATACGGTGGCCATCACCACGAGGGAGGATACAAAGAAGGTGGACACTTCGACAAGGGGCACAAGGAAGGCGGCTTCCATGAACAAGAGCATGGTAACAAGGGCTTTTATGAAAAGGGAGGTCACCACAACGACCACAAAGGTCACCACGACGAGGGCGCCGGCCACGAGTACTGGGGTCACCACGCCGACCAGGGTAGCAAGGGAGGCCACGAGGACCACAAAGACTGGGGCTGGAACAAAGGTCAGAAATAGGTGAAAATTATGGTGATTATTAAGAAATGAGGATTTTTGTTATTGTTGATACTTTGTGATACGTAAATAAATATTTATTTTAATAATACATTACTGAGAGGTTTTATTTAAAAAAAAACCTTTAAGGGAAACCAAAAGTAAAGAGATAAACTTATTTTTTGAGTTTCGGTACTTGACTAAATTAATTAAGCCTCCTCTCCTGTGTGACAGCAAACAGAGATTACTGCCGTTTAAATATTAGACCACCGGATTTTCTTTTAGAAGGACATCGTCACATTAATAAGTGTTTTCTGGGAACCTCTACATCACAATGATGCGAAGAAATAACTCTATTACCTATTCATAAATGAGTTCAATTCATAGTCATAACAACCAATTGCAATTAAATACAAACTGCAATGCAAACTGCGGTAAATGTGTTACAAGGGATGTGATTATTAGACAAATTAATATTTAAATGGAATGTTCGCAAAAAATCAGTCGTTAAAATAAAGTAGTTGAAAACTCTGGCATTAGGTTTATTAGCCACAGCTTTGAAAAACTAACAACACGGGACTCTCGAGAAGCGTCGGCGGTTGAAATCCCCACTGAATACCTAATCCAGTGTCCCAACAGATTGCCCGCCCACTAAAATGTATCGTATATTTTCACTAGCTTCTTTTAAATACCTAGTTATGGCCTATTGTTTACCAATGTCATATGTTAGTCAGCTAAAAACTGGCTCTCAAAAACTTGCGTCCTTTTAAATTAAAACTTAATTAACAAAGCTTAACTGTTTAATAAACCGAAACAAATTCTGTAATTAATTAATTAAATGGAAACGTTTAATTTATTATCTTGTTAATCCAGTGTCATCAAGCTTGTTAAAAATATTCTAAACGATGCTGGGTCAAAAGTAAGCCAAGCGTACGAAAAACGAAGAATTGTTTATGGTTAGTTAAAACAATATGATTTACAACCTTTAAATGTACATATCTATCTACAATTCATATATTCTATCATAAACAATGCACAGTCTAAACCGTTGGGTGCAGTGTTAGGAAGATTTATTAAAAATTAATTCCCCAAAGAGTTTAAATGGACGAAGATGATCTCCATTTTTGCTAACAAAAGTCTCAACAGGCACAAGGCTTGTTTTGTAATAAAATGCGCGACAATTTATTTGTGCCAAGGCGTTTATGTAAGCAACGGTCGGACATAACAAATCTAGGTTTACTACGGGACCCTTAAAATACACTACTCATATGATATTATGCATAGTAGTTCCGTATACTGAAATACACGCGACTTTGTCGACAGTATCTTAGTATGCCGTTGATTGTATCGTCATTTCATAGCCTATGAATCCTCGTTTTTATGAAACTTTCCTTATAGCGGCAACACAATTCCAAGCGATAGGAATCAAATACCAAAGAATATTATTTTTGCTGGATTCAGCATAATGTCGGCCGGTATGTCATCAGGTTATGTATGAGTTAGCTAGGGTTTTGTAAACCATAAGCTGAAAAGTAAAAGCATAGACATTTACTTTTTTAAATTGCACAAAAAACTTGAACTCGGAATGGCCCAAATAAACAAAGGCTCTTTTATGTGCGGTAGGCTTAATGAGTCTGCTTTAGTTCATATTTGGATTGGAATAGATAGTAATTTGGGTATACGTTTGGGAAACTAACACACATGCTTATGATATGATTGTTAGAACAACTGAGCTATGTATCGCTCATCATCACGTTGCATTAGTCAAACAGTCGAAACGGTCATGATAGTTTGTTCATTGCGAAAAAAACAAATGTTCGAATTGGTTAATATGTCACCTTTAATTTTTTATCTCAAAATTTTATTGGTTATGCCTACATTTTATCTTTTTGCTTTGTTCACACAAAACTCCAATATGGTAATTATGATCATTGGGGAATATATGTTATTTTTCCAAAATTTAAATGACAAATCAATAACATTTAACAATAGACGTACTCAATGCAATACAGATGAGCATTTTTATCTCAAACTAGAGATTCATTTGGCACATACCGATCCACAAGAATCCTCTTCCGGGGCCGGTGCCGGTCGCAAAGATAATGACATTCCTCACTATAACCCCTCACATTGCTAGCATTCCATGCGAATATTTAGTTAACGGATCGTTTCATCCAATAGTAAATGATAAAGATCTGTAAAGTAATAGGTACATGACGTGATTGGGAGATCACGAATTCACCAGGCCATAAACAGTAAATGGTTATGATCATAATATTAATTTGAAGCATTTCATTTTTAGTATGACATTTTCATTTTAAGTTATTAATTAGTTTTGTTAGTACAAAATACTGTTAACATGCTTAATAACTACGTATTTCTCTAAAGTTTATAAAACTCGTTTATTTTGGGTAAATCAGGTCTTAAAAAGACGACTCCAACCCACAAAAATCGAAGTTCTGGCCTTCGCAAATATTCGCATATTTCTTTACGTTCGCATTTCTCAAAATTTATGCGAATATTTGCTAACATGAATGTCTGAAAATACTACTAGGTCTACTAGTACTAGGTCATTTTGTTTACGATATTTCAATAGCACCAAGTCTGTACAAGTATACCGATTTTACCAGAGGGGAGAACTTAGAGACAACCATCGGCTTTCTACGGATCAACCTAATGTCAACGTAATACGACATGTGGGCGTTCGATAAGTATCACTAGTTAGAAGTCAAATTGAAACTATTATATATATATATATATATTCTATAGTATGGTAGGCTATAACGTTATTTATTTCTCAATAAATACATATATATGTAGCTATGCATACCTATCTATTCAACCTTGTTATTGTATTTGTCGAATTTGCAAAATGGTTGTTTATTTTATTAATGTTAGTTTGTATGTTATTAAAAAAAATAGTATTATTCTTTTGTTTATTTTCTTTTTAACTGTCATATACCGCAACGAAACGGAACTCTTATAGATTCGCTCTTACCGTCTGTCTGTCCGTATGTCACATGGCTTTTTGCTTCGAAACTGTTGGCACCAGGTATATCTATTCGAAGAGTAGCTGTCTTCTATGAACCACTAAAAAAATATTGTCAATTAAAAAGAAAAAATAAAATACATTTCAATGTATCAATGTAATTTCTACAACATTTATTTGTGTGGCACCTACAAACACGTCCTGCACTACCTTATTCATACGATTTAATTTTGTTTTTGCAATGTATTTTCAAGTTTTTCATACCAAAACGATTTTGCCAGATTGTGTTTATTCATTAACATTCAAAACATTACTAAGGTTAATTCTTATGCATGTCATGTTGCTGCTTCAAAATATCCGTAATTAGCCCTAGTTATATTTGGGGGAAACGCCAAGTTAGCGGATTGTAATGCAGACCAAATGTTCGATATAACACACTGGCTGCACTTATGTAAATGCCAACGCTACATATTCTGAACGTAACTAGGCGTACAATTATAGCCTGTTGCACAACAAACCAACCATCCATATTGTGGAGATTTTGGATAACATTCTGATCTATAGACCTAGGTACAGAACAAATATAATTTAGTATCACTACACCGGGTTTTACTTCAAATGTTACGGATTCCTTTATCTTTCATATCGTCATTGGCTAAATCTACGAGTCGTGTTTTTTATGCAGCGTAGTTTTCGTCGTGCAGCGTCTAGGAATTTTTACTTCATTAGCCCGATCTATGGGTAAAGCTTTTTAACAAGAATAGTTCCGAATTAAAATTATATTTTACCTCTCATTCAACTTACTAATGGGCAATTAGCAGTCAGATCCCTAAAGCTTTGGATTATTGATAAAATTCATAGGTTACTTGGTGCAAATCGCGAGGAATAAAAGTACTCTCCGATTTGCTTTCAGAACACGGATTTGTAACAATTATATCAGTATTCACATTAAAGCATAATCATTAGTAAAAGCATTTTACTTAGTGTATACCTCAAATTCTTTCAACAATACAAAATAATTATCCTATCTCTGCTTCATATCATTTATTTGTGCAGTACATTACAATATCTACTTTGTACTAAAAGAGATAAATATTTTTTGCCACAAAATGCCGCTAATGGCACGCTAACCCTGACATATCAGATATCGTCACAAAACAAAGATAAATCACAAGAAGCATGGAGTACGAACACGGGAAATTAGTAAGAGAAACAGAAATATCTTATATCTACCTCATTTATCATTTTCAAAGTGAATATTAACGGCATGTCAGTCATTTGGCAAACGAGATATAGAAAGTGTTAATGGGTAAATCATATATCTTATACCTACTTTCAAAGGTACTCTTTTACGTAAAATTTACATTCACTTTTCTTAGATAAAATATCGTAGAAAATATTTTTATCTCTTTTTCTATGGATAATGCTAAACTTTTCTTCCCAGTACCTTAAGCTTTTAAAGTAATGAAAAAAACATAAAGCTGTTTGTTACTTTAAAACTTAATTGCCAAAGGTCAAGGTTTTACTCGAAGCTGTTCATTGCTGAGTAGTTTTACACTGTTCATCGTTTTTCTCTCTTTTTGGTTACTGAGACCGGGGTCCGGGGTTATATTTTGAAACGTGAACGCGTTTTTGTTTTTTTTTTAATATTTAAGTTACACTTGAAAATGACTGTTACCATACTTCTATAATATGTATGTTATTAAGCGTATTAATCATAAATTTGATACCATGGGAAAGCACTTGTAAAACCATAGTGTAAAAATGCTCTCTAAACGCTACTGGATCGGAAGTTATCTCATAACAACGTTGTCGACCTGGAAGGAAGTGGAAACCTCCGGCGCTCGTTATAGTTATGCCAACCTTGACACTATCAGCAACGGTGACTTACCTCATCGCCGCTGTCGCTTACTATATAAAATCATTGCCGTTGATGAATCGATATCATTCAGCAACAACTAGTCTAATCAATCATGAGGAGTGTCCTTCTGGTGGCTTTTGGCCTTTTGGCCATCGCCGCCCTCAGTTCGGCCAGGGAGATCCGGGAGAAGAGAGATGCTGACCTAGAGACCGCCGCGTCCGGTCATAAATGGGACAAAGGTGGCGGCCATGAGCATCATGGGCATCACCACCACGACCACGGCGGTGAGCATCACAAGGGGCACAAGGGACACCACGAGCACCACCACGGCAAGCACGGACACCACCATCACGAGGGGCATAAGGGGCACCACGGAGAGCACGGCGGACACAAGAAGCACCATCACCACGATGACGGCTACCACCATCACGAACACCACGGCGAGAAGGGTGACCATGGTCACGGCCACGAGGAGCACGGCCACTGGCACAAGGGACACGACACCAAGGGACATCATGGCATCGAGAAACACGACGAATTCAAGAAGGACAAGCACTTCCACGACCATCACGGAGAGAAAGGCTTCCATGAGCACCACGGCGGGCACCACCACGAAGGCGGCCATAAGAAGGGAGGACACTTCCACAAGGGACACAAACACGGCGGCCATCACGAACACCACCACGGCAAGAAAGGACATCATGAGCACGGCGGCCACCACCACCACCACAAGGGACACCATGGTGAAGGAGGCCACCACGAGCACCACCACCATCACCATGACCACGACCATAAGGGAGGCCATGAGGGTCACAAGCACTGGGGGCACAAGAAGGGTCACTAAGCTATTGCTGAATGTGACTGAACTGATATTTGTTAAAATTTCATTGTTAATGAGTGTTTTTGTTATGTTTTTACCACAAAGAATTACATTTTGTACAAAATAATTAAGATCTATTTCATTTCATACTGCACAAGTATCGGGCAGTGTACGATAGTACCGAATGATTAGTATTATGATATTATTATATCATTATATTATTAGTCCTATTCCTGAACCTAGGTACCTACTTGAGTTAATGGATTCCGAGAATTGCCTATCACACGATTGTATCCTAGTAGAATTACACAGAATACTTTAGTACCACCCCAAAATGTATTTGTATCTAATCGATATATACAAAACTGAAATTATATCAAAAATACTCAGTTACCCATCCAATTGTAAAAAACGTCCCATCCATGCCGTGGTTAGGCCCTCAGCCAGAGAAACCTCCTAACACAATAGAATTAAATAATTAAATTGTTGACGAACGTTATTTTAACTCAAATAAAATCTCATTTCGGGAGTTTGTGTTTCAAAATCGTTTCTGACGTCACAGATTATACATAGCTTTTACTAATTAAAGGATCCAGGTCAATATTATTCCGGAATGAGTTTGAAAACATAATTAAGTATTGATTTCTAAAATTTCCATTTTTACTGGGAAAGGGTAGAAATAAATCTTAAAAATAACTTTAATAATTTGCTGGGTTTATTTTATTAACTACACGACACCTTAAACACATGTGGGATTCAGTCTGTTGTGACATGGTTGAGCTGCAGGTAAATACTGCAGCTTCTTGACAGATTCGACATTTTAGAAATCGTCTTTAGGGTTATACCGACGCTAAAGTTCACACGCTAGTGATCAAGGAACATATTTACTCTACTAGTGATCTTTGTATCAATTCGAACTTTATGTGTATTGGCTAGTCAGCAAGACATCAAGGTTATCCGCATAACTTGCACTGCACAGGATATTCCGTAAACATTATTAAACGACACATTAACTATATTTTATAATATTTGTCGTTATTAATTGAATAAATGTTTTGAAACTATTCTTCAGTGTTAAAAGTCAATTTGTTGAAGAATATGAAGTGGCTTTTGAAAAAACAACAAATTAACATTAAGTATTATGAAAAAGCCTAGACTAATTTTACAAAGGCAATAATTTGAGTAGAATCCAAGAATTTCGAGATAAAAAACACAATTTAATTAACGTGTTATTTTTATTTTGTTTTATCTCAAACACAAATTGGAATTAATTATGATGAAAACAAATATTTTTATTGTGACGAATTTTGAAGCGATAAATTATCATTTCGTAAGTCATAGTTCTCATCATTAAATCCATTAAGTAGGTATATATACAGTATTTCACACAAAAAGCCCTACAGACTGCAAGTTGAATGGCGTAAGCTTAAGTAAATAAAGCCTTGAAATCCTTTAGGGTTAAAGGCCACGAGTGTCCTTTTAGTAAGTATCTAAGTTTTATTTTCTTTAAATACAAGCTACCTACTAACTAAAGTGTCCTACAGGTCGGGACTTCGGAAGCTACGGGTCGTCTGGTACCCGTCAACGAAAACAAATTGTTAGCAACAGCCTGGTGGTGGGGTTTTCAGCAAGCTTATTCATGAAAATTTTATAAGTACTTAGCTAAGTATTTTTTACAAAACTTCAGATGAGAAGCTTCCGTTCAGAAGCATTTCACTAAGTCTTCTTTAGAGTAAGTATTCTTCAGATTGACAGATTTACTGAAAAGCCACAAGATCAAAGACACGAGATGAAAGAAACATTGAATAATATTTCAACAATTGTGACTCATAAAACGCATTAACGAAGAGGTTCTGTGTAGGTCCGTCGGCCTTCCTGAAGTTTGGAAATGATCTCACAGGAACGTTCTACGTTACCAAAATAAAAAAAAACGATTCCCTTACCCAGATCATAGTTAACCTGTAGTGCAGAATTGTTTGTTCTTAGAATACAGCCTTGACCACAGCGACGACCCCAGATTACTCTATATGCTCTATACTCTCTTAGCTCGACGCTGTAAACTTATAGAGTAGCACGACTGAGTGCCAGACATCCAAATAACTGTAATAAACATCATACTTACATGATATGCTCATAAGATGCCTTTCAAACTTCAGAGAAAGCGATTGAAATAAAGCAAAGAACAAGTGGTTTCCGCATGATATCATCGAAACAATGTGCAACATTTATTATACGAGTACATCGTACATGTTGCTATCACTATACATGTGAGATAGATAATGAGGCCTTGTTCCCCTACAGCTGTCTGTTGATTACATGCACGTTCTCGTGTTACAATCTAACATTGTATTGTATATTGGCTTATAAACTAGTAAATACGTAGGTTCTCTAATAAAATAGGGAGTTCATAATTAAAAACCCTACTTTACTATCGTACAGTTGTGTTCGAACTAGATAGTTTTATTAGTATGTCGCTCTGATGCCATCACAGGCCGGGGCCGAACTGATACAGCGACAGCGTTGTAGCGGTGACATTATGAATAAATAAATTTCACTTGTCGTTTCTGCAGTGCCGCCACCGACATATGTTTATTTATATGAGTTTGTTTTCACGACATCGTCGTCGCGTCGCAGTCGCCGTACCAGTGCGGCCCCGGACTCAGACAGCATGTTACTGACACTGAATCTTACAAATGTCCACCTCCAATTTATCGAGTTACGAGAAGTGAGAAAGTAGGTACCTATATCCAAAATCTAAACCATAATCAATCAACAGTTAGAAGAATGATAAGTGAAATTAACAAGGAGCAAATAAAATGTGGACAACGTCTTCGTCCATGTTTTCATATGGGTTAAACAGAACTACTGATAAACATAAAAAAGGATGATTACACAACGCTGCCGATAATTTTTTTCGCATCGTTGAAAGATCACTAGCAAAATAATGTTTTCTCAATCAAATCACTACAATCGAAGTCAAAACTGTATACCGTTATCGATCAAAATTGATTATAAATCAAAACTCACCTAGCACTAGGGCGCTTGACCTTGCTACTAAGTAAGTGCAAGCACCTGACGCAGTGCAACTATTGCCTAATGCAGGTACGAGAAAATCAGACCCACCAGTATCTATAAAACGTTGTGGTGACAATAATACGTGCCATATCTCATCTCGACTTGTCCCAGAATACAACAACTATGAGGGTGGCGCTCTTACTGAGCTGTGCAGTGCTGGCGCTCGCCGCACTAGCGCAGGCGCGGGACATCCGCGAGAAACGTGACGCGGACCTGGACGCGGCCGCTACCGGACATCACCATGAGAAGGGAGGTGGCAAGGAACATCACCACGACCACCACCATCACCACGAGGGGCACGGCAAGAAAGGATACAAGGGACACCACCACCATGAACATGGCAAGAAGGGTCACCACCACCACGAAGGACACAAAGGACACCATGACCACCACGGAGGACACAAGAAACACCATCACCACGAAGATGGACACCACGATGAGCACCACCACGGAGAAAAGGGAGAGAAAGGCCACGGGTTCGAAGAAAAGGGACACTACCACAAAGGTCACTCCACGAAAGGACATCACGGTGTTCACAAGCTAGACGAGTTCAAGAAGGACAAGCACTTCCATCATAAACACGGTGAGAAGGGCTTCGAAGAGGGATACGGTGGGCATCATGGCGAGCACGGACACAAGAAGGGCGGCCATTTCGACCACGGACACAAGCATCACGGCCACCATGAGCACCACCACGGCAAGAAAGGCCACCATGAGGAAGGAGGCCACCACCACGAGCACAAGGGCCACCATGACGAGGGCGGTCATCACGAACACCACCACCACCACCACGGACACGGCAAGAAGGGCGGCCATGAAGATCACAAGCACTGGGGACACAAGAAGGGTCACTAAGCGTTAATGTACCTTTTACTGATAGGCTTATAGTAATTGTTACGTTTTTATATTTTTGTTACACGATGTAAATAAACACTATTTTATTGGAGAGCGCGTTGAATTTCTTTATTCAAACAAAAGGACTCGTAGAATAAGTAGGATATATTTTGATTCATCGCGCATACATTCTAGATTGGTTTTAATTAAAGCTAGTCTAGTATTTTCATAACTTTTAATTGGTCGACTAATGAAAAGTAGTCAACGCTAATAACGCCGGCTAAAACGACTGTTTTATGCCGAGTTATTTATTTCAATTGGACGAGTTCCGTATTTTAAATACATAATACCCATATTCTTATTCTTCTTTGGTGTCAGTGTGGGCTCTAGGAGGTTGGCACGATTTAATACCGTATTCATGGTGAAGTTACACAAGTTTATTAGTAAGGATGAGTGTCCAAAGGGGTCTTAACGTCATTCGTGGAGAATCCTTTTAATCCTTATGTTCTCTGGTTTTATTATATTGAAACTCGTGCTTTTCTTCTCCCACAGGAAAACCAAAAACAATGAGGTCACGTGTTACGATTTCGCGGATGTTTTTCGTTCCATTCCTTATTCACTTTACTTTTTATTCCTCTTTTTTTACAATATAGTTAAACGAAATACTTTTGAGGTCTCCATACATACCCATTGTGCCTAATACTAATATAAAAAAAATAATATATTATACAATCCGAAAATAAAAAAATGAATATTTAATACAATCCGAAAATTATCCACTGTATTACATAAAAAAGTGTATGTAATATGACAAACACATCTCACAAGTTCCTTTTTTGCATTTAAAAGTTGCTAAAAAAAATAGTTGTTGCAAGTTTGTAACGCGTCTAGACCGGGTATAATAAACACACTCTTATAACGATACATGTCGTGGCAAATTATAAAGATAATAAATGGACGCACGGGACGATTTATACGTAATGTTTTATGTATGTTTATTGTTCTACGCAGTCTGATTTTGGCAGCTTGATATTTATAGATGTTATACCAGTGTATGTAAAATAACTATAAGTATCAAGCTACCATGCAATTATATTATGCATGTCTCACAAAAGTTTAAACTGACTTATACGAAGACTGTGTTCACACAATCTTCGTATAAGTCAGTTTAAACTTCCAGCCAGTCATAAATTTCTGTTCTAAAAAGAAATTGAAGGTATAATAAATATTCGAAGTAAAACACATGAAGATTTTAAGAACGAACTTTCGGTATTGAGCTACTATTGCTTACCTACTTGACTAGTTTTCCACAAACTTGTAATATTTAGGCTGTACGGTACATTTTAATTGTTAATTTTCCATTGATTTATACAAGATGAAAACGGAGTTTTTAAAAACAGCAGCCATTAAATTGTGACCGTTTAAGTTAGGGAGTAGTTTTAATATTCCCTGCCGGAGTCTGTATTTCCTGACAGCTATAACCTGGGGGTCTTCAAGTCAAGAGTGAATAGGTTATTTCTAGGTAAGCGTGCTTCATCGTCGACCACATCATCACTTACCATCAGGTGAGATAGTGGTCAAACGCGAGCCTATCAATAATAAAAAAAAAATATAATTATGTATATCAGACGAAAAGTGTCTGAAGCTTGAGGCTCATTTTACAAGCTTTTATTTTTATACTATAAGGCTTTAGAATCATCTGCTGAACTTGTTAAAACAGTTAATACATCGACGATCCTTACGAGTAGAATACGAAATGTCGATGCAAGTAACGGCGAAAGACCGTCTCTGCGAAGCCACTTCACTTCGATGCACGTTACCGCGATAGATCTTCACTGCGATACTACTCGACTTCGATGCACGTTACCGCGAAAGATTTTCACTGCGATACTACTTAACTTCGATGCACGTTACCGCGATAAACTACGGAGCAACTTGGCTCGTATCGTCGATCGTATACTGAGAAACTTTTACCCTTCGACATCCCTGCTCGTCTTTCGTTAAGTAAGCTTGTCATATTAGCTATCTACATTAATTTATTTTATTTATTTATTATATCAAGTTACTCAAGTTACTATTCAATTAAAATATCATTTCTTACCAAGTAGGTTATGCCTATGTAAACTTTTTTGATCAGGCAGACATACTGGCTGGTTGTAAAAAATAATCGAGTATCATTTGTTATTTTTTTCACAAATTAAAAAACGCATTAATTTGTTCGAATTTTAAAATGTTTTCTTTGCTTAATATTTTTTTGTATTCTGTATCAATTTTATGAATTAATGCTTTCGCCCGCGGCTTCGCTCGCGTTAAATTCGGTATAACACACCAAGCAGACCTGCAGTTTTTGCACTTGCGCCTGATCGATTTGTAATAGCAACGCTAAGTTTTCCCTTTTCTTCGTTTTCTTGTTCTACCTCACATCCCACTTTTTTTAATTAAAAAAAAAATAATAATTAAAAGTAACAAACAAACAAACTCACTTTCGCTTTTATAATATTAGTAAGGATACAATTATTTGAAAAAGTTTTGAACGAATTTGGATTTTGACGTCATTGGAATGCAAATGAAATGAAAAGAGCTGTAGGGATGTTGAAAGCGGGAAGAAGTCAGTCTCAATTATCTCGGTATTTTACGCCAACAGAAGCGTTATTTGCCATCTTCATCAGCGTTACACTAACACGGGGGATCCTACTGAGCAGCACCCAGGTCGAGAAAGGTATGTGATGTGTGTATTATTTTGTTCACTATGCGTTTGGTTTATTTCTTTTTTAGGCTCATTCAAAGCATATTTCGTTCTGATAGGTGATAATGCAATAAATAAATAAAATAAATGTAGATAGCTAATATGACAAGCTTAACGAAAGACGAGCAGGGATATCGAGGGTAAAAGTTTCTCAGTATACGATGTTTCGCAATAAATTATCAAAGCCAAGTTGCTCCGTAGTTAATCGCGGTAACGTGCATCGAAGTTAAGTAGTATCACAGTGAAAATCTTTCGCGGTAAGATTTCACAGAGATGCAGTTTCAAATATAACAATAATAACAATTTTAAGTATCAAAATTAATTAATTTAGGTTATACCTATAATTACTAAGTGAGCGGCTGACTGTAAGTGACGAGAAATCAATAGAACAGTGTCTTACAAACATTAATTTTCGATACTTAAAATACAAAATAAGAAGCTTCATAATATTTGAGCGACTTAATATTTGTTTGAATGTCAACGTTACGTCCTGCATTTATTTTCAATATTTGGCAAATGTATTTTTTATACTGAGCGGCATTTTATCTTAAATGAAGTTTTTCGAATACAAAAATCACTTTGAAAAATATACTAATGAGCAGACCTAACCTAACCTGTTAGGTGTATTTGTGTATTTTTAACCTAACCGATTCTATCTTAGTATTGAAGTCGCCCAATAAAATTTTAATATTTGAAATGGATTAATCACAATCTACTTTTTGTAAACTCGTTCTGGATTTTATTATTAATCAATATTCAGTTGTAAAAATTGATTTTAACCAAAGACTCGAAACTGTAATACAACGCAAACGGTGTAAAATAAATAACATCCTTAAAGTAGTTACATTTCAATAACTTAATAATGACCCGCCAGTTTATTATAAATTAATTTAAGTTTTTAAGGCAAGGTTTTCCAATTTTAAACTTTTTTGAAACCTGAAATACATCAAAATAAGAAAGGATACATTGAAATATATTTTATTAAAGTTGATCATATGGCCAACCGCTCTGTGAAAATTAAAACATGATAACAATGTGACACTAATTTACGATTTCAAAGGTGTATTTCTATGAAATTTTGTCTTGGGGAAGTATTTAAAAGCTACATATAACATAATAAAGGTTTTTTATTACAAAACAGCTAAATAAAAAAATAGTTTTTGAACTCTTTTTATTAAAATAAAACTGGCTGCAAAGCCGATTATATATACCCTACCAGTCTCGCTGAAAAACAATGTCGCGGTAAAAGAGGGCCTAAGCGTGGCAAGAGAGGGAAATATGATAATACTTATAAAAATATTAAATCCGTATTTTAATCGGCCATACTCTCAAACATAATCTCATGAAAAAATCTATGAATCAGCATTTTTTTTTAAATAAAGTAATTGAGACTGCTGGATTACGGTGTTTAATGTTCATAAATGTAATAAACATATTCTCCTCAAGATTAGGTGCATAGTCTTATCATTATTATACCGTGCAATTTGAAACAAAAGGCCTTCAATGGCCTTAATTTATTAAATCAACCTCCCTTAAAATGCATGAAATGAGTAAAAAACGCCATTTGTTTAGAGGGTAACGAGGTGCTAACAACCACGACGGACAAGTTTTTGTAATCATCCTAAGAGCTAGAAAACTGCAAATTGTATACGCTAGCAGATAATCTAACTACCTAATTAATTTAAGCAATGGCTACAGTTTTTGCAAACTTAGCTTTAGAGTTAGTCATATCTGGTTTATTCAACACAAATAGACAAAGTCCCGTTTGAAAAAGCGTTGTAGTAAAAACGCTCTTTTGCCAACACACTTTTAAATTTAACAACGTTATAGGATACCTAGGCGACGAATTATAAGCGGGATTAGTATAAAAATAATGTATCTAATTCATATTGTCAGCCATATTATTAATTATGCACGCAGTTGGAGGCGTACGGAATGTGTTACGTACATCTGAAATCAGTGCAGTAAACTTAATAACAACTTAATCACATTAGTTTCCTACCTACTAATAAATATCACACCACTGTCTGTCAGCGAGGCAACCATTAGTTACAGCGAATAGAACTAAAACTTAATTGTTATCTATGTTAACATGTTCAAATTGTTAAACGTCAAACATAGGCGTCTAAATAGTTGCGGCAACAATGCCTGGGCGTACATTGTGCTTTTGCAAGTAGACAGGCGTTTTCCGATACGACTCTTGTATGGACGTCGCCGCTTCAAAAATATATTGTTGACCCAACGCGTTCATTATTCACTTGTTTGTCTTGTACACTATAACAATGGCGGCAGAGAGCCATATGTTATACTGAACTGTTCGAACCCGCTATCGCCTATTTTCTAGAACAACGACCATCGATCGATAATACCCAAAAAAGTGACTCTTTAATTTTTACATGAATTTCAGTAAACATATACAATACCCGTATTTATATATAAACACAATAGACTTCCACCAAAGTTTTTTAATGTTTCCAAAGTGTTTTTCCTCAATACCATAAGTCATTATAAGCAAGTTCACGTAGCCCGTAAAAAGTTAAAATAACAATGTCATTGTTGGCTCGAAAAAAAGGACAGAATAATAAATAAGAACATGTTTTTCTAGCGTAGTCACCTACTTGAAAAACTGAAAAAAATGTTTATTGTTACGTTTACTGTCTCTATAGAAAAAATGGAAAAAAATGGTGACAACACAATAAAGTTTAGTTTTAGTTGCATAAAGACTAATACCAATAAAGCTTGCGTTGGCTGAGCTTGGAACACGCCGCGTCGTCATTTCAAGTATTCTTCAAATAATGACATCCTTTTCGCTAGCACTCCGCACCGCAGTACATCGTACTCTGACTCATGTGGTCCAGTTTGTATGAAAATACCCCGAAACACAATACACAATACTCGTGCCTTGAAATTCTAACTATCTATCTAAATACTACATTGTAAGTACCAAATATTTTCCAACCTAAAAACAGTATAGTTCTTCGGAATAAAATAACTATAATATAACATTAAATAATAATGTAGCTTGGCCATCACGTAATACCAGTAACGGCAATATTTTACTCGGCGAGTAAGGGTAAGTCTTACGGCGTACGTGTGAAAAACCACCTAATGCATTCTACGTTTTTCCTTTTGATCGTCGAAACATATTTTTAAACTACATCGCCTTTTGTTCTACTTCACTAGGCTAGACTTCTAGAGTGTGGTAAACTAGAGTTCTAACAGTGAGGTCCCGGGATCAATACTGAAATTGAGGAAAGTAGGATTTTTCAGTCAATATTACCAGATTAATATCAATGTTACTGTCTGTCTCTCCGCATCTAGTAAATGTTATTAGCGTTCTACCACCGTCTTATTAGTCGACTATTGTAGTTTTCTGGCAACCCCTTTGAAGAGGCGTGATCATTTATATTCAACTCAATGTGTACGTTGAGTAGCACCAGTTAGTTCTGAGTAATATCAGATAAATACGTTGTGTTATAACGTACTTGTAGTTACGACTAAGCGCTAATAATAACTTTAGTCTCGCATGAATAATACGTGAATGGAAATCGAGTTCATAGCGGTGGCGATTGACGATTAACGAGCTGACAAGCTCTCTGTGTGCGTTGTCGAGAGCTTAACGGTAGTATACTAGGCGCATACAAAGGTACTTGCGGTAACAATGAAATTATTACGGTGCCGAAGATCTGATTAGGTTTACTAGGCATTAATATTGTGTAATATAAAGGTTCTAGATATTATAATAGGTTTGAGTTAATGATGAGCAGTTAAGCGTATTATACGACGAAACAATAATGCATTTACCGGTAGAGGCGTCTGTAACAAAACCCCATGCATCACGCGCGGCTCGGGCTCGATCTAACTCGGCAGAGCTCGGCACGGCTCGGCATGTCAGCTCCTGCTCACTTGGTCAGGATTACGGGCTGACAGCGTCTGCACCCATAAATCTAGTGACGTAACGTCACTAAGCTCCATACTCACTCGCTAATTAGTGTAAAAGCGTTATCAATGGATTACACCCTCACCCGTCTACTGTAACCACGTAAATTCTAAAATATGTAGATAAATGCTCACAAACCTTCTTTGCGGTTCTGAGATTAACACCGATGAGGGTTTTTAGGGTTTTTAGGGTTCAAATAATTCGTAACCGCACAAGATGTAAGCATTGACTCTTGATCTACGTAAATAACTGCATATTTTAAATACAAAATTACATTAATTCGACTTATTTATAATAATATTATGTCTATGAAGGACGGCACAATTGAAATATGTCGGGCATGTCACCATTCTGGTGAATCAATACGTTACATTATCTCCGGTTATTATCACATTATACAGGGATGAATCCTTCATCACTGACAGGACTTTTGTTGCCAATAAGCCTGATATATAGTGGTGATGGATCGATCAGAGCGGCACGTAACGATTGTTGACCCGCATGACGAGAACCGCGTGAAAGCCGAGAAAGATTAGCTAATCAATTATATTTTGGCTCGCATGGTTATCGATATGAGATGTGGACACAGCTATCATTGTGCCGATAGTTGGTGTTGCCAAAAGCCATGAACTGGCTGAGGATGAGGAGGATGACTGAGGAGGCTCTCGTTGAAAGCTGGAGGATCAAGGATGTACCTCTTGGATACGGCTCGTGTCGTTAGGAGGTTCCTTCTTAATGCCCCGATGCCGATAGCTGGGCTGGCTATTCCTGATATCGGTGGGCTACTACTTTTTATATTTTTAATGTATTTTTATGTTTTATTAAATAAATATTTAAAAATGTAAAATAATATGTTTTAAAATTAATAATAAAACGAAATAATAATATCACTTTGACGTTTCTGTACTTATATTTTTAATCAAAAACGACAGATTGCACGAATTTATTATTACTCTAAATTTATAAATATATATTTTGAAATAGTTCGAAACAAAACTAGCACCTCGCCTTTACAGAAACTTTTCATGGAAGTTTCTAAAATTTTGTTCTGGAATATTCTGCTAACATTTTCTATGTCCGCCCACAGATTTTTACAACATTGTGTCAGATTAACTTTATGATAAATAACTTTAGACGATCGGTCGATATCGAAAAATACGTTAATATATTTTAATGAAAGGAAATTTCAGTTTTAGTTCTTCTTTGTTTTACCTGACGTTTCCTATGTACAAATAAAAAATATAATGTATTTATTTTTTCTTATATATTATTAATGCTGTATTAAGGCTGTTTGTGTATGTGAGTTTAAATGTTTGTAAACGCACCCTCGATACAGGAGAAATTCCAAAAGTAGCCGTTTAAAAAAAATGGATTTTAGGATCCCGCTGATATTTTCGTAGTGTATATAATGATAAGTAACGAATTGAAATATGGTCTCATCCTAAAAAGTTATCATAAACAAAAGCTTTAAAACACACCCGCTACGAGAATTGTATAAAATTACGAATTCACTACAAATACACCCAACATGTTGAGATACATGTTTGCTGTTATAATTTAGATGCGTCACCAACGTATATACATGCTTTTACTATACATTATTTATAATTAACGTAACCCGTACTGACATTCGATGACATCTTTACAACCCATCAATCGTTTATATCTCATGAAATACGGCGGAATATATTCTCAATTAGATACCACCAGATATAGTCATGTGTGTGTAGATACTATAAATTAGATTTATTTCAACGAATAAGTTCGTAAACCATAAACGAATACATTACTCGCACGAGTACCGTTAAGATTTTAATGTGTAATTTGGGTTCACACAATGATAGATGCTACGATACACGTAGCCGCGTGTGCTACACACGTAGCGCTACGCTGCCGCCGCTACGCCACGTAGACTCTACGAGATGAGCGATCCAACAATAGATACTGCTTAGCAGTGTCGTCTAATTACTTGAATTATTTCCAGAGCCAAAAAACTCTAACTTTAACCGGAAAATTAATGTACAATAAAACTTTTTACCGATTCTCGAAACTTTTCCTATAGTTTATCTCAAAGCGTGGAACGTCTGTGTTATTATTTCCATCAATAGTTTATAACTAACCGACCAAACTTTAACAGTTCTGTTGTTGACACCACGATAAAATTGTTGTTACAAAGTTGGTCACTCGCCGCTGTAATGTACTAGGTATAAAACCAGAATTATGTTGTACAAATCAAGTTGGCACAGCCTGTGAAATTAACAAATAATTAGATAGACCGCAATCTGTTACCACCGAATTAAACGAATAACGTTTCAATAGGTACTTTAATTAGTACGTGAGCTATTTACGTATGCAGCACAATGAAACAATAGACTCGGAAAAGTAAATGTCCTATAACATACCAAAATAACATGCAGAAAATTTACTGAACTCAATGTCGGCAAAACGACAGTTTGAATGAGTCGCTCGCATGCGCTGCAATGCTGGGCCTCATTCACTTTTAATCCTTGACCGACACGTTGTTCGACCAGAAATCGATCCTGTAAACGAACCCTTAATCGTTCAATCCGTCAACTAGCGACATAGACACAATATCACGCTATTTAGCTTTACAGGTGGGCAGAATTCCAAGCGTGACAAATTCGAGGCGAGGTGACATTGCCTAGAGCCAACGTGACAATGACAATGCTGTAGAAATTGAAGACAGAGATAGTGCGAGGTTAATTGGTTGTTTGGTAATGCATGACCTTCGTGAATTCGATCTGCTCAGAAACTATTATTTATATTTTGCACAACATGTCGTGCGATGATGAGGCCACTTATGTCAAAATAGGTACCTACATCCTAAGAGCACCACAGTATTTTCACAAGATATTATATCTGGTGACCGGGACTGTAGCTACACTTTGTTACTTGACATTCAAAAGTGCCTGTAATGGTCTAATTGAAATAAATGCTTTAAGTTTGAATTTGAGTATATGACTAAGCAGTCCTAGTCATATACTCAAACTTAAAAAAAACACTATATAATAAAAAAAAAATGCTGCAGCCAGCATTTTTTTATTCAAAAGTGTCGGTGTCTGGTCTAATTGAAATAAAAGGGTGTAAAAGTACCCTGAACCAAGCCGAGTGCCTTGTTCTCCCCGTCATTGCATCATTTTTTGGAACCTTCTAGTTACGGAGATATTGTGGATCAAAGTTCCAAGTTTTTTTTTTTATTTCAATTTTACAGCCGCGTACAACTCATCGCATCCATCAGTACAATGTTTTGAGTACGTACCATTGAGTTCTTTCGCAAAACTTAATTTTTCACCGCTAAAAATTTTCCCAGCACAATGTTTAGCGTAGAGTTACTTGGTTTGATGTACAAAATGCATGGTTGACGGCTTCGAGAAGGGTTAAACTACACCCTCTCTATCAGGGGTGGCCAACTTAAATAAATTCAAGATTTCAGAAGTAGGTACATACTTACTCACATACTTCATAAAATCTTTGAATTAAACAGTGTAGTTCAGTATCTTTACCTATATTTTTATTAAAAAATCACACGTACGTGATTGCTTTGCGCATTTTTCAGACGTCTTTATTTAGTTTGTCTAGCCGCGATAGACCGGTCGATCGCAATCGACCGGTTTACCATCCTTGCTCTATAAGTATTGAGTTTAAAAAAAAACATGCCATTGCAAAACCAATAACTAACTATATGCTTTGTTTTAAAAAACCGACTACTATATCAAAAATCTAAATCATTCGTTTCAATTAGACTATTATAGGCACTTATGAATGTCAAAAAAAAAACAAAATGTTAAAGCTACAGTCCCGGTCACCAGACATAATAACTTGTATAATACTGCCTCGTTGGTCCAGTGTTCGCGAACGCGACTGCTGCGCTCAAAGTTCGATTCGCACGTGGAGAAAAGTGTAATTGGGTTTTAACATTAGGATTTGTTCAGCAGCAGCCCCGAAGTCTGGGTTTGTGCCTGGTTGATGGCAATAGGCTTTTTTTTTGGGGTTGAAAATCATCAAATAACTTCCCCCGCTCTGGGCGGTGCGGGGGCGCGTGTCAGACTTTTACTGACTAAACCTCACTCATGTTCCATCTATTGCCCTTTACGTTCCGGGGCCGCGGTATCTCTTTCGAACAACCCGCAACCCCGATGGCAATAGACTCGCCCCACATTACATGAGACTTAAACAGACCTGGCGTAATGTGGGTGTGTTATTAGGTACACCTCTACCTGGTCCTTCGGGGATTGCAGGCGTTATGTTATGTCAGGTTATGTTGTGTGAATTATTAGAAACTGTTTTTTTATAAAGGTGCAAGATGGTTATCTAACTCTAAGACTAAATGAATGCCCATTATATATGTTATTTTCTTTTCAATACAGTTCCTCGATAACTGGCTCTTATTGCACTACGATTAGGTTTAACATGCAACGTATTTCCTATTCGTGCCCTTTCTCTCATTTATCGCAACAACGGCTTTCAGTTTTTATGATTTCACAACGAATAACAATAAACAAATCCCTAACCTAACCGCAGGTGACTTTTTTTAGAGCAAGTTTTCACATGTTTTTAAGGCCTTCATATTTAATGAAATGAATGAATAAAAAATGTGTTTATCAACAGAATATATTATATGAGTTCTAAATTCAAAAATATTTGAATTTCTTATTATAATATATATTGCTGTTGAGCGATGTCATACTTTTTTTTCTCTTTCAGTCTGAGAAGGCAAAGTGCAAAAACAAATTAAAATATAGTTTGGTATTGATTAATGACAAAAGTAGTTTTTGTGATATAATCAAATTTTAAATAATTTGATTTCTTATAAATTATTTATAATTTAATTTAATTTAATTATAAATAATTTAATTTATCCAAAGTGTATTGAAAAACGTCGTTTGATCAACGTGAGAATTTGTTACCTCTTTTCTCGGCTCTCTCCTGTCCTCCTCCAATCTGCCTCGGCCACAATGACAGTTTCCTCACTTGAATTAAAATGACTATACTTTGACATTTATGTAGATGTCTTATATACCGACGTAGACGTGGTGGCGGGCCGTACTCAAAGTCCAGGTGTACGGAGATTACGGTCAAACATGTACCAGGCAGATCCATGTGTCCCACTTTTTTATTTTAATACTACACAGTTAACATAATATTTACATATTATCTCGACGCGAAAGTCGTACGATCCTGAGTGGTGGTTGCCAACCTTAATTAGTTTAAAAGCATACTTAGATAAGCGACGGAATTTCGCACTCACGCCTTCTACAGTACTGGAAGGAAGCTACGATTTAATTCTCCACGTCGGCTTTAAAATCAATGAAAGTATTGTTATGTACCGCAGTTTCATTTTAAAATGGGATTTTGTAAAAGATCAGTGAAAAACTCAGATTATGCTGTACATGTTTTTTTACATTTATTTATGACTTAAGTAGTTACTAAATATAAAAATAATAATTTAGTTATTAATTACCTACATAATTATGCCTTTACTTAACCGTTGTCGCAGTATTGAGTGCACTGTCATCAGATAAGTTATAGTTCCGAGAAAATAAATAAATCCAAAATCACTAGCGTCGTTTGTCGAGCAATGACCCTCATTCGGCCAGTTCCAAGAAATTTGTTCAATGTCCCTTCTTGTAACCATATTTCTTATGGTGCTCATGGTCACCCTTCTTGCCATGGTCGTGATGATGTTTATGATGCTCATCGTGTCCACCAGACTCTTTATGTCCTTTATGCTCATGGTGGTGGCCGCCCTTCTCATGAAAACCTTTTTCACCATGTTCCTTCTCGTGATGGTCACCATGGTGATGACCTTTGTGGAAGCTGCCTCCCTTCTTGTGACCATGCTCCTCATGAAATCCTCCGTGCTTCTCTTCGTGACCGGAATCTCCCTCTTCATCAAAGAAGTGTTTATCCTTCTTGAATTCATCAAGCTTATGTATTTCGTGGTGTCCTTTCGTCGAGTGACCCTTGTCGTAGTGGCCCTTCTCTTCGTATTTATGCCCTTTCTCGCCTTTTTCGCCTTTGTGGTGTTCGTCATAATGTCCATCATCATGATGATGTTCTTTTTTGTGTGCACCATGATCGTCGTACTCGCCCTTGTGGTGTTCCTTATCGTGATGTCCCTTTTCCCCCTTTTCATGATGATGATGACCTTTGTATCCTTTTACACCTTTTTCGTCATGTTCGTGATGATGATGTGCATGGTGCTCTTTACCACCGCCTTTTTTGTATTCATGATTTTTTGGGGCTTCTTTTTTGTGTTCCGTCGCAGCAGGCGCTTGGTCCTTTGTCTCTAGTTCTGTACTCTTTTCCACTCGCCGTGAGGGTAAACGACGTGTATGCACAACTGCCAACAACGTAAGAAAACCTAAAACTAACGCCACCCTCATATTGCTAGTTTTTTAATCACGCGGTGTTGATGCGGTGTGCTCTACTGTTAATATTGACTACATCATTGATGGTGCAGCAGTTTTATATAAGGCATTGTGTAAGATGTGCTAATCGCCGCGTCGCGAGACAGACTCGGCGGCCACGAGTTGCGGCAAGCGCTTGCCGGGAGATGACTTTGTATTCAAATCAACCCTGTGTGTAGACAAAGACATGACCGCGGTATTATTCATAAATATAGACTTGTTGTGTACGTAATTTACTAGCTTAATGGATTGAGGTCAAAAATAATTTCTATTTTTTTATTGATCGCATCGATATAAACTCTTTTCTCGACATGATCAGAGTTGAGCATTTTAAAACCGAATCAAAGCTACAACGGAAACAGAGCACAATAATCTTATGTTTTCAGAACTATTCACCGGTTGGCAAGTTGATGTGTGTATTCATGTGTATGCGTGTATATTCTTTCTAAAAAAGTACATTTTGATTCAAGTGAGGAAACTTTATCATTGCAGCCAAGGCTAATAATTAAGGAGAAAACATATTGAAGGAGAAACAAAGGCATAACATCGCTAAACAGCCTTACATTAAAAATGAGAAGTTCTAATATTTTTGGGATTTAAAACTTAAATTCATATCAATTTGTTGTTATAAGCAAATTATTTTATAGTTGATCATGTTTATTTGTGATATTCTGTTGACAAACACACCACAAAAAATGCTGTGTGAAGCCGGGACAGGTCGCTAGTGTGAAATAAAATATACTGAATTAATAATTTGAAAATAAGTTGTCTAAAAGTTTATATAAAAGAGGTGGATCGTTAGGTACCTACTCTTTACTGTTACCAGGTAGCCAAACCTGCAGAAAACGGTAAAAGAAAACAAAGATCCAAGAAATATAATCCCATACCTAGGTGTACACACAATGTCCTTTATTATTAGGTATTCGATCCCGCGGTAGACCACTGGCCTCAAGATTCAACCACTTGTTGCGCGGGATTCCGTTAACCACACAAGGTCGCAATGTACATAATTACTTAAATATTATTAACTTGAAACATACTAATCTCGCAACAAAAATACAGCTGAAACTAAACTCGCCGGTGAGGGCCATGCTCATAATGGCATTGTGCCAAGAGAGCTAACTGCATTTCTTGTCATTTACAAGCGACGACGTCCAATATCGTGCAAAGTGGAATAGAATTATCATAACATCCAGTATTGACTATAAAAAGTGTTACTTGATAATTTATATTTAAAAGCACCATAGGCACCTAAAGTATTAACACCAAAAGCTACTTTTACAAACTGCTGAAGAACGAACATGGATGGGTATTAATCAGCAAAAGTCTGGCACTCCCATCCGCTCTGCCCACAGCAGAAGAAATTATTTGATGCTTTCCCATCCAAGCAAAAAAGGTCCTAAATTTGTTTATTAAAGTGTTTTTTTTTTCATTATCTGCACTGGCTGAGCCTCGTGCATAGATCATTGATGCATAGTTAAAACCGGGCGATGTCGACTGGTTCAGTTACTCATAGCATATATAGAATAGAACATACTTTATTGCACACCAACAATTGATACACAACTGTTTTACAGAAATTACTAATTCTATGGTTACAATGGCGGTCTTATCACTGATAGTGACATCTTCAAGACCTTTGGATGGACTTTACGAATATAAAAAAAAAGCATACGTAAAATCTTATTTCAAAAGCTGAACACGGAAAACTTGTTTAAATATAAAGAATAAAAAAGCTGTGTCAGTTTTAACACTAGGACGCAAATACTAGATTTTTTCCTATTTTGTTATTTGGGGTTCCAAACCAGTCAGTATTGCAAACATCAAAGGGAAAATAATTATATTTAACTTTTCATATTTGCAAGTGTCGTGGTACTTACTATTACATCTAAATATAAATTGGTACTTATTTCAGGACACCACTGTTTAAACCAGATAAGAAATGCAAAAGCTACGGGAAGTTTAAAAATAAAGGTTTGTAGAACTACCCGCGATCCAGATTCGCAACCAGTAGCGCCATCTGTAAGCCATATCCAGAACGACTAGCTTTTCTTGAGACCTCCAAGGACGAATGTTAGAGCTGATATTTAGCTGTAGTTTTGTATACAATTTTATATTGGCAGTCTTTAAATATTGCTAATGTAGGCTTATTTCTTTTATCATCATATAAAGTATTTTTTTTAAATGCCAACGCTTTACTAAACTCATTACATGACAAAAAATGTTTACTAAAACCTCACGTAGACCTATTTCAACAAAAAATACATCATGTTTATGCATGGTTGTTTTTCTACAAACGGAATCGGTAGCACTAATAGAGCTTTGTACCCACTTAAAGGTGTTCAATAAAGCGTGAAGCGTCGAAAAATAGAAGTACTAAAGTGCCATTGAAAATGTACCTACAACCGGCTACTATTTTGCCAAATAATTTTGTAAAAACCGACCTCAGTAGTTAATAAGTTGACTGAAATGTTCAAGACATGGTCCATATGAGTTTATCTGGGGCTTTGTTAAACTTATTGGTATTGGCAAGTTGGCTATTGAGAAATGTTATCAATTTCAGTGGCTGCAAGTGTTTTCTATAGGAAACGGTTGATTGCAACCACGACTAATTCGTTGCCCAGTAAAATGTAGGCCAATCTCGGGCAGCGTTCTAGTTTCTCAACGCTGAGTTACTTATCTCGTCGGGAGCCGTTGCCAACGGACCAACGCCAACTATTTTATGTAACTTTGTTGTTGAAACGTGCTGTGAAATTGATAAGTTTGTTTTTGTATCTGCAACTAATTGCAAACATTTCTTTTTTCATAATTGAATTATTAGCAAATAATTTGTTGGTATTTATCTATTTCTCATGTTTTGGTCTGTGGCAATGAACAGGTTTGTAAACAAGAAATCAATTGTTAATACGTTTAAAAAACATTATTTTTTTATTAATAACAAAACATCACAGTCAACAAATCTTAACACATTATGAAGCTTAATTAGATACAACTAAATAAAAACTTCCTTAACTCGCACAGGTAGGTTTCAGTCTAAAAACATTTACTTGTGTCCCTTCTTGTGGCCCCAGTGCTTGTGGTGCTCATGACCACCCTTCTTACCATGATCATGGTGATGATGATGGTGGTGGTGGTGACCATCTTCCTCATGATGTCCCTTATGGTCGTGATGATGTCCTCCCTCCTCATGGTGGCCCTTCTTACCATGGTCATGTTCATGGTGTCCATGGTGCTTGTGTCCCTTGTGGAATTCTCCACCCTTCTTGTGTCCGTGCTCCTCGTGATGGCCGCCGTGGTGCTCGTGGTGGCCGCCGTCGTGGTGGTGGTCGTGGAAGTGCTTTTCCTTCTTGAACTCGTCATGTTTGTGCACTCCATGATGACCCTTAGTGGAATGTCCTTTATGATAGTGGCCTTCTTCATGATGACCATGTCCTTTGTGACCCTTCTCGCCGTGGTGGTGCTCATGGTGGTGTCCGTCATCGTGGTGGTGATGCTTCTTGTGTCCACCGTGTTCGTCGTGGTGTCCCTTGTGCCCTTCATGGTGGTGGTGGCCTTTCTTGCCATGCTCGTGGTGATGATGTCCCTTGTATCCTTTGTGTCCCTTCTCACCATGATCGTGATGATGATGTCCGTGGTGTTCATGGCCGCCGCCCTTGTCCCACTTGCCACCCTTATGCGTGGCTGCTACCTCGAGATCGGCATCTCGTTTCTCGCGAGTGGTTCTACAGCTAACGTACGCTAACGCCGCTAGGGCTATGCAGCACAGCAGTGAAGCCCTCATGTTTCCAGTGCACCGATGTGATCTATGCAGTTGACTGATGCCTGTGTTTGCGATAGCTTAGTTTTTATACTGGTAGCCCGTTTAGTTGGTATTGTATGAAAATTGTGTAAAGCTCCAAGGTTGCAGCTATATGGCGACGCAGTAGAACGGTTGGGTTGCGCAGTTCTACCCGGTGTCTCAACGTGAAAATCAGAACTGTATTAACAAAAGTATGGATTCCTCTGACAAGAAGGGACAGTATAATAATGTTTCCCTTTCGGGACTTTGTTGAAATTATAAAATATTATACATATATATCTGCGTCAAGCATTTAAAGTCAATCATGTGTAAAATTATATTTCCAGACTAGGTAGGTACTCATTCTTTGTTTTACGCACAGGTTGACGGTATGGTTGTGAAAACGAGTTACTTACGACATCCAGTGAAAAGCAGTGTGATGTAGTAGTGAGTAGCCGGAAAATATACTGACTCTGATATGATGCAACCTGGACAGGAGGTTAATTGTCATGTACAGTCGTAGACCTGTGATAAGGGGATAACATTGTTTTACAAAGTTTCACACCCATTAAATGCTATTCTTATTCGGATTAATTGGCCGGGAATAGCACCAGCATTTACCTAATCCCATTATCATGTAAGATAATCGTGTAAATAGGAGACGCTATATTATTGACAATTCTGGAATAACCAATCTATTTGGGGGCGACGCAACATGCATTCTTCTTCCGTTCTACTCTATTACTAGTTATCTCAAGAACCACTTCAATATCCTTTTCTAGCCATGTCAACTTTCACATAGTTCATTCATTCACCGTTTTTCTTGTAATCATCATCTTTATGCCGTTATCTCATAGGTTGACGCAACTCATTTTATACTTATATTGTTCCCTCTCTACGGTCACTCTAATATTACTTCTTTTTCTTCATATCATTCCTCAAAAACACCATCTATCGTTTCCTTGATTTTTCTCTTCCTCTCCATCCAGTTACATTCATCACATTTTGTATTCATCATTCTCTTAATCACACAATTTTATGCGATTAATTTCTCCTCATCACATGCCAATGCTTACATTTCTTACTTTATCCATTTTTGTCAGTCCACACATCCACCTCAATATTCTTATCATACACCGCTACAATCGCTGTCAATCTGCTAAGTCCAGCATTCCTATCCATACAGTTCAGATCCAATTACGGACTTCTATATTCACGCCTTTAGCTTGTGTGGGTTGCAACTTGTTTTAGTAACCTGTCGTCATTTCATCCATCCTGTGTCGATCAGCTACAATATTACGTCTCGGTCTTCCTCGCCAAGCGACCCGAGGTATCGGAAATCCGAATGATCGGTTAGATCGGTATTGGATAGGCGTTCCGGGAAGATATGTTTACAGGACCGGTCCAGTCCTGCTTGAGGATCAGAAAACAACTATTCAGTCTTGACCACAACACCTCTTATCTGCTCTGAACCACTCTCGGCAACCATCACAATGTCGTCGGCAAACACGATATAAGTAATAGGGGCTGTCCTCCGGGATGACCGACGTACTGAATCACCGGAAAAGGTATAAAGCTAGCTATAGAGCTATTTTTTTAATGCAAGCTGACAACCACATTGTATCAGTCGGTAGTGCCCGCTGTTCGTCTTGCTTACTGATTTACAGCGTGATACCTTTCTTCTGATACAGTATTGTATTAAAAAGGTGATCATCAAAAACGCAGGAACTTATTATATTGTGATGTTTTCTTTGATATTCCTGTGGCAAATTAAGTAGGTTCAGGAGACCAGAATTTGTAAAGACCATTCCTCTTGCTCTTCCGGCTTTGTTGGTAGGTCCTCATATTTTTCTTCGTTGGGCTTTTGATTGCGCTGCGACTGCTACGCGTGCGTGAAATTCGATGCCTAGCTTGATCGAGAAGTGATATTTTCAGGGAGTTTTCTTGTGATAGGACATTTCTAGTAACAGCGGGTAGTCTAGAAAAGCTCGCTTCCTACTAAAACATTTCTATCTAACCCGTATGTTCGGGGTATGCAGCCGTTATGAATTTATAATGTATCATTAACATCATACTCTTCCTAGGCTCAAGAAACTAATACCTAGATATTGTCGTTACTCAACTATGTAGGTAGTAATAGTGTACTTAATAGCATGAAACTTGCAATAAATTTAACTTTTGTATTGTTCTTCTCCTAATTTTTTTGCAGTTATATTTTTAGCAGTAATTCATTAGAGTATATATTTTTAAGTGCGCTTTTTCACGTAGGCAATAGCAATGAAGAAGAAACGTGCAGGAAGTATTATATTGGTTAAAATCCACATTTCGCTCCGATCCTCCACTGGAAACGAAAAGAACGAATTAAATGCGATTCACCCAGACGCTTGTGTGTGTGGCAAGCAGAACTTAGTACACAACCTGCATTACTGAGTTAGTGTAAGCTAAAGGAATCTATCACGAGTTATAAAAAGGCAAATGATTTTTGCTTAATTTATTGATACAATCCTCAACAACAATTACATGAGCACTACATGATGCCATTATGGTTAATAATTTTAATCTATACCTATTAAATTTAAACTAAATATATTTTAATTCGTAAATTACTTTTATAATAATAAATCACAATATATACCAACTTTCAGTTGACAAAATTATTTAACTAAAGGAACATATCTAAATATCGTAGAAACGGATCAGTGTTTCACACCCTAATGTTAAGTCTGATATACTTTATCATAATTTCAGTCCTAATTATGGTATGACAAGCACATATTAAATGCAACGGCTACAAGCGACAATAACCCGCAGTAGGTATTTTAATATCTTGCTTAGCTATCCGTGTTTCTGTATTAGAAACTATTTCAAATCGCACTCTACAAATGTTTTAGCCGTTACAAAAAAATATGTGTTGATTACCGAAAAGCTTGCATTTATTTGTATTTGGTTTTAATACTATGGAGAAATAAGTCAAAATTTAGAAGCATATTAGTTATTTTTACGACAATTAAAAGAATAAGTACTATCAAATGACGATGGAAGCATAAACTCAAAACAAAGTAAATAGTTCATATTTGAAACACTTCATTTATTGCTGATAGACCAGAGATTACATTTCAACTAAACACGTCTTGGAACAACTTACATATCCGAAAATAAAACTAATTATCACCACATCATACACAAACATTTATCTAAAATTAGCAAGAATCGCTAGTCGCCTATTTGATATTTCATTAATTTATCTTTAAACACACTCAAATAAAAGATACTTAAACAAACTCTACTGTTATTATACTTTTAGTGAAATGAACAATAAAATGTTTATGTTAGAAATGAAGCAAAGTCAAATTGAAGTAAAGATCGCTTATCTTATTTATATTAATATCAAAAAATAGTTTTATTTGTGGATACAGTTTATAATGTTGCAATGTTTATATTTTTATTAAGTCGAATCTCTGAAAAACACTTTTATGTATTTAAAAATCGTTTGAATATTGCCATTAATTCCCAATAATAAAATAGGTTACAGTAAGCCTCTTATTTTTCACACATTCACACCTTCCTATAAAATATTATAAACCCATGCAATTATTTATACATAATATTAAAAATAAAATATATTATTGCATGATAATAACAAAAACTACGACGAACAACATACTTTTCTTTCTGAGAATAAGATCAATACCTCGATTTAATAAAAATACTATTTATTTCATAAGGAGTTTTGTCTTGAAAAATATGTTCCAAGAGATCAGTTTTATATTATGAGCTGGCATACTATACACATTACATGTTTATGTTAAAAATAACTGTAACTTCTTATGTAATGTACTCGAGTTAGGTCATTTATTAAGTTCAAATTTGACAAGCACTATGGTTTTATTTCGCTTAGCAGTCAAGGGTAACGGCTACTGATGTTCAATAAATAGAGAATTATTTCTAGTTTCGCGTGTCCATAGGCGAAAGTGCATGAGTAACAATAGTGTAAAAGTTATTCTCAACATATTCCGAATCGCCCAGGCGTCATTACTCTAGGCTGTTTAGTAATAGTTGCATCTAGTTGAGATGGAAGCCACGCTCATTGGTTGCAGCGAGTAGCCTTTCTCGCAGAACCTCTTTGCACGAGTACTCCGGCAACTTTAGGTAGTGCACGCACGTGTTCACTGACGGGTACGACCCATCTCCGGCGTCAACCTGCAAAGGCAAAATAATTCAGTCATTGCCATACAATCTTGAAGACTTTTATTTATTACATTTGTCAACTCTAGTGTAAAAGCGTCGGTATATAACGAGATATGAGCATCAGAAATATCATCGAGACGAACAGGCCCTAGCACCTAATACGTAAATTCTATTGTACGCAAGGCAAAACATAGTGATACAAAATATTTTTTATAACATAACCTCACCACCTATGTTCTACAAATAAATATTTGACTTTGACTTTAAAATAATGAATACTCGCTTAACAAGTAATCAAGTTCTAGTTTGGAGAATTTATTTATATCTTTGGATGATACTGATTCTGCTTGCCTTGCGAAGAACAACAAAAGTTTGAATATACCTTCCGCACAACTGTGAGGCGCGGGTGCAGGTTGGCGAGGCCGCCGGGTGGCAGGCTACTGCAGCCCGTCGCGAACTGCAGAAACGCCTTGCGCTCGCGCAGCGACATCTCCACCAACACGTCCACGAGGCGGAGGAACCCGGGGCTGGTAACGGTAACGTTAATTGTAGAAAATTCTCAGGATTGCAGAAACAAGTTTTTGTTTATACAATACACAATTTATAAAAAAAAAAAGTGATCTATCGTGACCATCAATATGCCGGTGGCGCGGTCGGAACACGCTACTACTGTATATAGTGTGCTCATACCTGTCCCGCGTGTAGCCGAGCTTGGGCTCAGTGTACTGCAGCAAATGGTCGCGCGTCCACACGGGCCCGCGCTCGCCGCACAGCAGCAGCCGCAGCTCGGCGGCGCAGAAGGCGCGCAGTCGGCGCGGCGGAAAAACGGCGCCGAATCCGCGCCGGAAAGCGGCTGTTTGGCGCCGAATACCGCCGCGTACCATCCAGCGCGCACTACTCTCGGCGTACGCCCGCGCGTTATGTGGGCCCACCTGGCGACATAATAAATTGATCAATAAGATTAACACAAAATACTATCCCAATAGGCAAAAGATAATCTTTTTTCACAAATCGTTAGATTACCAACACTATTTTTCCATTTTTTTTTAAGGGTACTTAATCGATTGCCGACTGTTTCTCCAAGTACGTGTGCTCACCTCGATGTTCTCTCCGTTGTCGCAGAGTGGCTGCAGCGCGACGTCGGCGTCGCTGTGCGCGGCCACGTGCGTCATGGAGAGCGCGAGCTGGTGGAATGTGGCGCCGTCCACCGTGAGGTCGGCGGCACGCGCGTCGCGCTCGGTGGCACTGAGCGCGGGGTCGCGCGTGAGCGCGTCGTATTGCTCCGCCGCCGATAACACGCTCTGCAGGAATCTGGACAACATAACATTTACAAGGTGTAACAACAGCACGTGGCACTTGAACCATGCATTACATGCCAATGCCACTCTGAAACTCGGCCAAAGCGTAAACGGGCAGAGTAGAGACAATCATCATGGTTAATAGTAACATCGCGGCACTCGCCACTCCTGCGATTGGTCGAGCTCTGCATGTTTCCTTCCACTGCCCTCGTCTCCGCTTTGGTGGGAACTGTGCCTAAGGTCAGTCAACGGCACTCATATTTTTCCGAAGGCAGCATTATCGAAATAACGGTTTCCACATCGACTAAGAAATGAGTAGCTATAGTCTTACCGATGCCTGATGGGATCGATCTCTTCTAAACAATCATTGGTCAATTCCTCGCCGCACATTATACGTAGGAAGGGCTCCGAGATCGGTAGATCAACGAGCCGCCCATCCTGAAGAACCTGTAAAATAACAAATCCTTTAGTAACCGCTTCTTTTCGATTATGCACAAACAAAAAACCATTATACAACTAGAATACATACCTTAGCTAAAAATACTCCTAAGAACCAGAAATATTTGCAAACTGTATCACAGATTTGGGAATCTTGAGGCAGCGGCGCCGGGAACAGGCCGCCTGAACGCGTCACGTAGTATCCCGGAGGTTTCTCTGTTGACGAAACATCAGTTACAGTAACGCACTTCATTGCTACAGCAGCCTAAATATGCAATGTAGAAGAATGTAGAGAAAAACTCAAAAGTAATAATCAACTTCAAATATTTGCAATGAATATGATTTCTAAATTGTACAGTGTGGGATTGGCCTCACAAGCAACGGGCATCATGGATGAAGCCGATCCTGCGTCGATGAGAGTCCCTTTCAGTATGTTTATATTTGATTCGACATTAATAGATGACGCATTGCGACATTCATGTGGACATTCATAGTTTCCCAGAAATCAGCTTCAAGAAGGCTCCGAAAAGGAATTATAACGCAAGTGGTGACAGTGATCAGAAAACAGGCCCAGGTCGGCGACCAGGTGTTGTGATAGTAACATACCGTCGGGCAGCACGAGATGGTGCGGCGCGTTGTCGTCGTCGTGCGTGTTGGCACCGGGCGCGTCGTGCAGCCACAGGCCCAGGTCGGCGACCAGGTGTTGTGATAGTAACATACCGTCGGGCAGCACGAGATGGTGCGGCGCGTTGTCGTCGTCGTGCGTGTTGGCACCGGGCGCGTCGTGCAGCCACAGGCCCAGGTCGGCGACCAGGTGTTGTGATAGTAACATACCGTCGGGCAGCACGAGATGGTGCGGCGCGTTGTCGTCGTCGTGCGTGTTGGCACCGGGCGCGTCGTGCAGCCACAGGCCCAGGTCGGCGACCAGGTGTTGTGATAGTAACATACCGTCGGGCAGCACGAGATGGTGCGGCGCGTTGTCGTCGTCGTGCGTGTTGGCACCGGGCGCGTCGTGCAGCCACAGGCCCAGGTCGGCGACCAGGTGTTGTGATAGTAACATACCGTCGGGCAGCACGAGATGGTGCGGCGCGTTGTCGTCGTCGTGCGTGTTGGCACCGGGCGCGTCGTGCAGCCACAGGCCCAGGTCGGCGACCAGGTGTTGTGATAGTAACATACCGTCGGGCAGCACGAGATGGTGCGGCGCGTTGTCGTCGTCGTGCGTGTTGGCACCGGGCGCGTCGTGCAGCCACAGGCCCAGGTCGGCGACCAGGTGTTGTGATAGTAACATACCGTCGGGCAGCACGAGATGGTGCGGCGCGTTGTCGTCGTCGTGCGTGTTGGCACCGGGCGCGTCGTGCAGCCACAGGCCCAGGTCGGCGACCAGGTGTTGTGATAGTAACATACCGTCGGGCAGCACGAGATGGTGCGGCGCGTTGTCGTCGTCGTGCGTGTTGGCACCGGGCGCGTCGTGCAGCCACAGGCCCAGGTCGGCGACCAGGTGTTGTGATAGTAACATACCGTCGGGCAGCACGAGATGGTGCGGCGCGTTGTCGTCGTCGTGCGTGTTGGCACCGGGCGCGTCGTGCAGCCACAGGCCCAGGTCGGCGACCAGGTGTTGTGATAGTAACATACCGTCGGGCAGCACGAGATGGTGCGGCGCGTTGTCGTCGTCGTGCGTGTTGGCACCGGGCGCGTCGTGCAGCCACAGGCCCAGGTCGGCGACCAGGTGTTGTGATAGTAACATACCGTCGGGCAGCACGAGATGGTGCGGCGCGTTGTCGTCGTCGTGCGTGTTGGCACCGGGCGCGTCGTGCAGCCACAGGCCCAGGTCGGCGACCAGGTGTTGTGATAGTAACATACCGTCGGGCAGCACGAGATGGTGCGGCGCGTTGTCGTCGTCGTGCGTGTTGGCACCGGGCGCGTCGTGCAGCCACAGGCCCAGGTCGGCGCGCTGCAGCTCGGCGGCCACCAGCGCGTAGAACTCCAGCGTGGGCCCCAGCCCAGTGCCCTCCTCGCCCGCGAACTCCACCTCCAGCACCGACTTGCGTCCCGCGTGCACCCGCATCACCTGTACCACGGAAACTTATAGGTTAAGAGCTTCACGAAGAATCGGCGTGCAGTGTTACTTGAATGAGTTTATGCGAGTGTATTGGTGCTGGGCTTTGCGAGCTGATCCCAGCTAGGAATGCGCGCGAACCATATCAATCGTTTGCACACACCCATGATATGGTAAGGGCTGGTTGATCTCATCCACTGAGTTTAATTAGTACAAGTAATTGGTACAAGTCCGCAATAAGTCTCCGGTCTCCCCAGATGGACACGGTACGCATGAGGATTTCCCCAGAATAAGATAATGATACCAATAAAGTAGTGTACTTGTACGGTTATACGTCGAACACGAGAATAATATTCAAGATGTAAGCTATGTACAGAAATATAATATAAGATTGTACATACCTGCATAGCAGATCGCAGCAGGTCGGGATGGCGCGGTATCCGCACGCGCTCGTGTCGCAACCGCCCCATGCGGAACTCCGTCGCCTCCAACTCCGCGCGTCGAGGCGACACCGTGTTACCAGATCTGCAATAATCCAATATCCGTTACAAAAAGTACTATTTTATGATGCAGTTGATTCAGACTATGTTTGGTATGAAATCACCTTTGTCTATCGAGGGCCCGATCCCTCTGAGCCTGCAACCATACGATAGTACGGGATGTTCCGAAAGCGGTGCACGCGAAGAACATCTGACGAGTCTCCAGCGGGAACAAGAACGGACACCAGTCATTTAGTTGTTGACACCTGGAGAGCATTTGTTGATGTTATTTTCCCATACTTTTATCCATTTATAGACAAACAATAAAAGATCTTCTATGAAACAGTATAATTAAATTAAATGTGTGGTCTTTAAATGTTTGGTGTCATATAGGGTATGATACAGCTCATCACACCACACCACCACAGCGATGTAACTCAAAAAATCTAATGTTCAATTCAAGTTACCAGAGCGGCGTAGCGGCGGCGGCGAGTGTGAGAGGCTCTTGAAGCTGCTGGTGCAGCTTGTTGGTGAGCTTGGTGGACACGAAGGCGTCGGGCGGCAGCGCCGGCGCAGCGCTGCGCAGGCGCCGCAGCACGCGCACGCAGCACGTGGCCATGGCGCCCGCCGCGCCCGTCGCGCCCGCGATGCCGCGCTCTGCGGGGGAGCGCTCTAGTGTTAATCTATACGATTACTACGTAACATCATCGGGAACGTTACGCTAATAAATTTCCCACACATTTTCCCAGATTTTGGTAAGTCTAACCTGGATCACATGGTTCGTCATCTTCGCTGTCGCTCGATGAAGCGAATGTTTCCATACCCTCTATTTCCTTGTAAGTTAATCTGAAAAATAAAATACCGGAAAATCAGTCCAAAACCTTAATAAATAATTCTAGAATTTGATTCATCGATTTTAGTTCTTGTTTGTCGTGTTTGTAATTATATAATTAATAATTTTCGTAATTGTAATCCTTCCCTGCCAAAAATCATACTGTGAATTTGACATAGTGTGGCAGTATGAATTTATTTGATCATGAAGATTGTGATGGTGACGTCTGAATGGAAGAATTGATATATTAAAATATTTGGTTAGTGATACGGACGTATAAGTGAGATCGCGGTGCGTGTCGAGCAGCGGCAGACGGCTGTTGAGCGCGAGCACGGCGCGGTACAGCGTCCACGACGGCCGCTCCAGCGGCACGGCCGCGCCCGCCGCGCTCAGCACCAGGCGCAGCGCGGGCAGGCGCCCGGGACAGTTGCTGGCGCCCGCGTGACCTGTGGTTGAGCTGCTGTTCTCCTCGCCGTCTGACGACTCATTTAGTGGGATTTCGAGATCTGCAAAACGATCATTTTCATTTGGAATCGGAAACAACGTCGACAGACTGACACAGCGCTTTATTACTTTTGACTTATAACGTAACGTCTCTAAGTTACAATGAATGCACAAAACACGGTAAATTGTTAAAAATATTTTAAGGTTTCGATGTTATTCTTCCACTTACCAACGGTTTGGTTCAGATTGGTCCTTCCGGGGCGAGGATCAAAAGCCGGAATGAGTGCTGAGAACTGACGTTTCAGTACGAAGTCATCATCCCAAGGCTTACGCTGGCGGCCTCCCTGACCACTGCTACCACGGACTGCTTCCAAGGCTTCCTCCTCCATTAACGACAGAAGATTCCGAGATACCTGAAAGTTATTCAAATAGTAATTCATCTGCACAAGTGTATGTAGTGACAAATATGACAGCGGTTTTCTAAATTAACATACGTAATGTAAGAACAATGATTATATTTATTTAGTAAGCTCATAGAGATGCTAAATAAAGCGAATCATAACCACGCGAAAATCTTGTGAACACAGTGCGTTATTCATAAAAAAATACAGCTTACTTTATATTTTTCGCCTTAAATAAATTTGATACAAGGTTATTGGTTATAATTTTTTTTAAACGTTGGCTCACACTAGGAATTTCTCCTATATCGTGGGTGCGTTAACAAACATTTAAACTCATTATATCATTATAAATAAAGCAGTATTATTTTATTTGCAAGAATATAGCAGCAACTGACGCAAGCAAGCAAAATAAAAGAAAAAAGACCAAACACAACCTAACTCTTAGGCTATACAGTCATGCAGCTATGAATGATTCAACCTACTTACAGAATTTATACTCACTACCTCCTGGTATGTGGGCTCGTTCTCTTTATCGCTGTCGAGCGCGTCGTCGCCATCGTCGTCATCTTCTAGCTCTGTGAGCAGCGCGGGAGCGCGGCACGATTCCAGGAAATCTTCTAACGACACCTGCAGCCACTTTTAATATTTAGACCCAGATTAAATATCTAACTACTGCTACGTGCTTATAATATACAAGGTGCGACTACTCAGTGGATATATCTGTGAAACTCAACCAATCCGAACAGCTTATAATGAAAATGTATCATATAAAAACAGGCTACAGCAGATTGAGATCCACAGTTCCAGCTGAGTTTTGCAAGTATTTATAAAGTGTACCTGTTCGCTTTCACTAGACGTCGATGTCAGAGACAATGTGAGAGCATTTTGTGCGTTTGGTACCAGCGATGGATAACTTTGAGCAGCTGATAATAAACCACCCGGGAAGTTACTCGACAGCGCTAACCGCACCAAACTGAAAACAACAAATTTATTAATGAAGTAGAAGCAAGTTGTATTCAATGGAAACATACATTAGCAGAGAGCCCAGGCGTGTTAACATTTATATCGAAATTTTATTTGATATAGTTACCAGCAGTAACAGGCGGAACTCTCTGCAAAGCAAAACTTAAGAAAACTATATTTTTCGGCTGGATATTGTTCAAATATTTACTCGATGTCTGTGAAATCCGAAGTACTTACCTCGGGAAAAGACTAGTGGAGTGATTAGTTCTGGTGGCGCGCTGCGGATTATTGCCGCGACCTACGCCTGAACCGCGTCCCACTCCTAGAGATTCTAATAATCTTGCAGCACCCTGATTAAAACGCAAACAAATCCAACGTTAAAACACATTAAAAACCTGACTAGACTTGTAGTTCATGCAAAAACATTGAGCTAATAAGTGTGTTTATTTACTTGATTTAAAGGTGCAAAAATGCATGGTGTTTGACTCATTTATTTATTACGACGACAAAGCACAATACATTTTTTACAATGTATTGTCGCCTGAGCATTGTCCTTTTATTAAATGTACCAGCAATATAAAAAATACATTTATTTATAAAGTTAAAGTTGTGGTAGAGTATTAGGTAAAATTAAAACTGCAAGGACAACGATAGATGGTATTATAATGATAAACGAGTTTTACGCAGTCATTGTTTACCTGTTGCGTTAAATCTGGTTCGCTAGCGCTCATTGTGCCCGAACCGCCGGACTGACCGTCCTTCTTGTGGTCACCGTACTGACCATCGGCAGCGTCGTTGTCCTCGCACTGCAAACAACTCCTAGGATCAATCACACTTCCGAAGCGCTAAACATTTATACAACAACCATGAAAAAGCTTAAACAACCACAAATTAAAAGTAACAGGGGTTCGGCTATGAAACACGTGTTTTGCAATATACGGTGTAAAAAACGCGATTAGCCGAAGTCGTATGAGTGACGCGTTGCAGGCCTTAAAATGTAAAGTACTAAGAGCGCACTGACATACAGGGCGAATAAGTTCGGCAATTGTTTGTGAAGGTGGTTGGCATTGTACAGCAAGAGCTCCGCGGCGCCGCCTTCAGCGCTGCCATCACACATAAGCACCCACGCAAGCATCACTCCACACGTAAAGCTACTAAACAAGACATTGAGTCTTACCATGCAAGACCCATACCTCTGTCATACATTTCATTGAATCCGTCACAACACACAACGCAACCACATGAAATTGACTATACTAAATGTAATGGTCCTGTCGTTTTTCTGGCGCTACAATGCGGCACAATTATGTGAGCTGGGCTGAGCAACATTTTTTTTTGTCTCAATGCAGGCATAAACACATCTTATACTTTACACAAGTTTTACAAAACAACGATTAAAAAGCATAATAAAACTGCGGCAACCTCATTTTTAAAATACACAAAAGAGATAGATTTTTTTATACTAATACATCAGTTATTTGACAATTTAATATTTATATGGCGTGTTTTTCATTCTTATGCTTCTCAAATACATTTCATATTCATTATAATGACTGCGGATACCAATACAGGCTCGTTTATTATAAGAAGCAATAATAAACAGTTTGCATTTGAAACAGTCAATAAGTACTAACCTCTTGAGTATTCGTTTCCGGTACCGGTTCTTTGGCTGGGTAGGGCTTAGTGATATCAGTGATACTTGTTGGTCCCATTTCCATATTTGTGAAAGATGTGTTGCCCAAATCGGTCATACAGTTATTGGTCTCCGCTCCAAGGGTCAGCGATTCTACTATTGTTGCCAGATCTAAAATAACACAAACCATTAGGACATCCAAACTGCGCAAAAAAATGACAAGACGAAATCGCATGACACTATGATCAGAAACGAATGGTTCGCAAGAATGACACAATTAAGTTATGTAATTATTTAACTGCAGAAGAACCAACAGTTTCAACTCTAAAACCCATTTTTATTGGCTAAGCTTTTAGCGAAGTAGACAAGTACAGTGGTGTAACCCGATTGGACAGTAGCGAATCAACTGTCTCTGTCTAGGTAGTCGCTACTCGCCACTGTCCTAGAGCAATGTAAATCCTGTCTAATATGGGGATAAGGACTATAAGCCAATAACAGGTTCTCATTGGTAAAATAAAATCTGGTCGGGTGCTAGTGTCTCTGTCGGCCTGATCTGTTGGAAAGACTGTCTGGTCGCACAATTAGATAAGTACCTGTATTGATATGATGTGTGGAGTTGTTGATAGCGGACAGGTCGGTGGCGTGCGTGCGCGGCCGCGACATGTTGCTGGCCATTTCCTCGCTCGAAATGTTGTCCGCGGACGACGCTTGTTCAGTTGAAGCCACTGATACCTGACATTTTATATTATTAGTTATACTAGACTCTTACTTAGAATAGATCTATATATTATGAAGAATGTGTAGCTAATGAGACACATAACCTTACCCTTATGGGATCGCAAACAGGTATCATTTTCAATCAAGTTATAAAAATCATACCATTATATCTCCTCTCTCTTTTCTTACCTGAGTGTCGACGGCCGTGGCGTCAGGCAGGCTGGGCGTGGAGTGACTTTTGCGGCCTTGTTTGGCCTCGCCGCCGGTGGCGCCGCCACTCACCACCTTGAGATCGAACTTGCCCTCAGCGCCCATGCGATACGAGTTGCGTCCGCCGTGGTCCCACCTCATGTTACACACGATTCAATTATAGCACATACATAAGCCAAAAAATAACACATGGATTTCATAATTTTCGATATTCATCAACACGTCATTAATCAGCGCGAAATTAGCTCGCGGTGTTTAGACGCCTTATCCGAATCAAAACGGAATGAATGAATAACTTTGGCGTTTTCAAGTGTCTTGCTTGGACATAAAGCTTTCTATTCGACTATTCTTGTAGACTAGACTTTCTAGAAGTGTAGGCTTTCTCTATGGAGCATTCAACATACATAACGCTCAATCACCCGATCATTTAGGTCCATAAAAGTTGCCTCTATAAAATAAAATTTTGTTTGTATGTTGAACAATGTTAGTGTCAAGTATTAACTAACCTAACATCGACCCATCCGTTGTGCAGGTCGGAGGTGACGGTCCCGAGCGCGGGGTGCGGGCCGTCCTGGTCGCGCCACTTCCAGTCGGGCCCGCGCAGCACGCGCGCGCCCGCGCACACGCCGCGCGCGCCGCGCGACCAGCGCCGTGCGCGTGCGCCGCCCGCCGCGCTCGCGCCGCCCGCCGCGCCCGCCCCGCCCGCCTGACGAGGAGCCACCTCGTTGACGCTCACCACCTAATCATTAATGAGACGCTTGTAACATTACAATCGATATGAAGAAAAAAAGGTCTAAATCCAAAGAGGCAATCCAAACATGCCAGCGAAACTATATCAACTTTATTGACATCTTAACACGGAAACACACTAACTGTGGTCTAAGAATCAACTTCTTTTCCATCAATTTTAGTATACCCGTCACATCTGATACTTTAAATTTGTCTTTGTATACGTACCTTGCCATAAATTTCTAGTCCAGATAGCGACAGATAATGGCTCTGTCCGCTAGCGTTCTTGCCGTTCTGCTGTATCCTAAGAAAGCGGTAGGGCGCGTCGGCCCGGATGCGCCACGTGGCCGTGCTGCCCGGCTCCTGCAGTGTCTGCTCGTCGCTGTGGGCCAACAGGGTGCTCCACGTCACGCCGTCAGCTGACATCTAAATAAAACAATGGCAATCATGTGAAAACCTACTAATACTATTGATAATGTTTGCTTTCCAGTCCGCACACATAACTCAACTGATTTCGAAGCATGTCCTGGATTTAACACAGGATACTTATTCCATGATATTTTCTCGAGGATTTAAGTTAAATTGCAAGCAACGAAATTTTTATTAAAAATAAACGAAATACGTTTGTTTTCTTACTTGAAATAACCAGTTCCTGAGCGCAGAGCGTCCGTACCCACGGGCATGACGTAACGTGTACGCCGACGGCACTACTTGTAAGCCCAAGTCACAAGCTATGAAGGCCCGCCTGTCATCGTTCGTGTGCACATTTAGCGGCTCCGGAGACCGCGAGAGCGTATCCTCAGCGCGACCATAAGGCAACTGCCTCCCGTCGGACGACCACACGCTCACTAAACCGTGAGCACCCGGATTTACCCATTCACAAGTACCTCCATTACTTCCAATAAAATAGAGAATACCATTCTCGTCGAAATCGTGCTGAAAATTTTTCATTAAAAAATATTAATCAAGTTTCGTAGTCGACAAAATCAATTAATTGTTATACTGTATGGAGAGCTTCTTACTTCATAAGTAAACGTCATAGGACCTTCTGCTTTTATCTTCTGTACGAAGTTAAAAGTGGATCGATCCATGTCATACCACTGGCGTGCGACTGACTTGGCGAGAAATCTCTCGAGCTGCCGTACTGTCGTCAATGCTTCCACCTTTAGGTTGCGGCCGGCGTTGTTACCGTTATTTGATGTTGCATCTTCGGTCGAATCATCGCTTGCACGTTCAACGCGCAGTCTGGAGACAAACGGATGATTAGAGATGCAATATGACTGCCGTTAAATACAAAACCAAAGTATAAACTTAACCGTAAAAATGCACAACATAACGTATAAGATAAAAGCCCATCATCACTTGCGGTGCCACTTGTGGGCTGGTAGACTTGCAGCCCCTGGTTTTCTTTATATTTTTTTTCCTTAGTCTTACATAACCATTGACTTCTAGCTACAGCTACATGTTCATTTCGTATTCCAGCAGTAGTCGGGTCGCAGGGAGCTAGCGGTTACCTGATCCTCTTGGTGAGATGGTGCAGCGTGCCGGCGGAGGGCGGCGGCGCGTCGCCGGCGGGCGCGTGCACGGGCAGACGCTCCACGCTCTCCAGCACGGCCACCAGCCGCGCCGCCAGCAGTAGTCGGGTCGCAGGGAGCTAGCGGTTACCTGATCCTCTTGGTGAGATGGTGCAGCGTGCCGGCGGAGGGCGGCGGCGCGTCGCCGGCGGGCGCGTGCACGGGCAGACGCTCCACGCTCTCCAGCACGGCCACCAGCCGCGCCGCCAGCAGTAGTCGGGTCGCAGGGAGCTAGCGGTTACCTGATCCTCTTGGTGAGATGGTGCAGCGTGCCGGCGGAGGGCGGCGGCGCGTCGCCGGCGGGCGCGTGCACGGGCAGACGCTCCACGCTCTCCAGCACGGCCACCAGCCGCGCCGCCAGCAGTAGTCGGGTCGCAGGGAGCTAGCGGTTACCTGATCCTCTTGGTGAGATGGTGCAGCGTGCCGGCGGAGGGCGGCGGCGCGTCGCCGGCGGGCGCGTGCACGGGCAGACGCTCCACGCTCTCCAGCACGGCCACCAGCCGCGCCGCCAGCAGTAGTCGGGTCGCAGGGAGCTAGCGGTTACCTGATCCTCTTGGTGAGATGGTGCAGCGTGCCGGCGGAGGGCGGCGGCGCGTCGCCGGCGGGCGCGTGCACGGGCAGACGCTCCACGCTCTCCAGCACGGCCACCAGCCGCGCCGCCAGCAGTAGTCGGGTCGCAGGGAGCTAGCGGTTACCTGATCCTCTTGGTGAGATGGTGCAGCGTGCCGGCGGAGGGCGGCGGCGCGTCGCCGGCGGGCGCGTGCACGGGCAGACGCTCCACGCTCTCCAGCACGGCCACCAGCCGCGCCGCCAGCAGTAGTCGGGTCGCAGGGAGCTAGCGGTTACCTGATCCTCTTGGTGAGATGGTGCAGCGTGCCGGCGGAGGGCGGCGGCGCGTCGCCGGCGGGCGCGTGCACGGGCAGACGCTCCACGCTCTCCAGCACGGCCACCAGCCGCGCCGCCAGCAGTAGTCGGGTCGCAGGGAGCTAGCGGTTACCTGATCCTCTTGGTGAGATGGTGCAGCGTGCCGGCGGAGGGCGGCGGCGCGTCGCCGGCGGGCGCGTGCACGGGCAGACGCTCCACGCTCTCCAGCACGGCCACCAGCCGCGCCGCCAGCAGTAGTCGGGTCGCAGGGAGCTAGCGGTTACCTGATCCTCTTGGTGAGATGGTGCAGCGTGCCGGCGGAGGGCGGCGGCGCGTCGCCGGCGGGCGCGTGCACGGGCAGACGCTCCACGCTCTCCAGCACGGCCACCAGCCGCGCCGCCAGCAGTAGTCGGGTCGCAGGGAGCTAGCGGTTACCTGATCCTCTTGGTGAGATGGTGCAGCGTGCCGGCGGAGGGCGGCGGCGCGTCGCCGGCGGGCGCGTGCACGGGCAGACGCTCCACGCTCTCCAGCACGGCCACCAGCCGCGCCGCCAGCAGTAGTCGGGTCGCAGGGAGCTAGCGGTTACCTGATCCTCTTGGTGAGATGGTGCAGCGTGCCGGCGGAGGGCGGCGGCGCGTCGCCGGCGGGCGCGTGCACGGGCAGACGCTCCACGCTCTCCAGCACGGCCACCAGCCGCGCCGCCAGCAGTAGTCGGGTCGCAGGGAGCTAGCGGTTACCTGATCCTCTTGGTGAGATGGTGCAGCGTGCCGGCGGAGGGCGGCGGCGCGTCGCCGGCGGGCGCGTGCACGGGCAGACGCTCCACGCTCTCCAGCACGGCCACCAGCCGCGCCGCCAGCAGTAGTCGGGTCGCAGGGAGCTAGCGGTTACCTGATCCTCTTGGTGAGATGGTGCAGCGTGCCGGCGGAGGGCGGCGGCGCGTCGCCGGCGGGCGCGTGCACGGGCAGACGCTCCACGCTCTCCAGCACGGCCACCAGCCGCGCCGCCAGCAGTAGTCGGGTCGCAGGGAGCTAGCGGTTACCTGATCCTCTTGGTGAGATGGTGCAGCGTGCCGGCGGAGGGCGGCGGCGCGTCGCCGGCGGGCGCGTGCACGGGCAGACGCTCCACGCTCTCCAGCACGGCCACCAGCCGCGCCGCCAGCAGTAGTCGGGTCGCAGGGAGCTAGCGGTTACCTGATCCTCTTGGTGAGATGGTGCAGCGTGCCGGCGGAGGGCGGCGGCGCGTCGCCGGCGGGCGCGTGCACGGGCAGACGCTCCACGCTCTCCAGCACGGCCACCAGCCGCGCCGCCAGCAGTAGTCGGGTCGCAGGGAGCTAGCGGTTACCTGATCCTCTTGGTGAGATGGTGCAGCGTGCCGGCGGAGGGCGGCGGCGCGTCGCCGGCGGGCGCGTGCACGGGCAGACGCTCCACGCTCTCCAGCACGGCCACCAGCCGCGCCGCCAGCAGTAGTCGGGTCGCAGGGAGCTAGCGGTTACCTGATCCTCTTGGTGAGATGGTGCAGCGTGCCGGCGGAGGGCGGCGGCGCGTCGCCGGCGGGCGCGTGCACGGGCAGACGCTCCACGCTCTCCAGCACGGCCACCAGCCGCGCCGCCAGCAGTAGTCGGGTCGCAGGGAGCTAGCGGTTACCTGATCCTCTTGGTGAGATGGTGCAGCGTGCCGGCGGAGGGCGGCGGCGCGTCGCCGGCGGGCGCGTGCACGGGCAGACGCTCCACGCTCTCCAGCACGGCCACCAGCCGCGCCGCCAGCAGTAGTCGGGTCGCAGGGAGCTAGCGGTTACCTGATCCTCTTGGTGAGATGGTGCAGCGTGCCGGCGGAGGGCGGCGGCGCGTCGCCGGCGGGCGCGTGCACGGGCAGACGCTCCACGCTCTCCAGCACGGCCACCAGCCGCGCCGCCAGCAGTAGTCGGGTCGCAGGGAGCTAGCGGTTACCTGATCCTCTTGGTGAGATGGTGCAGCGTGCCGGCGGAGGGCGGCGGCGCGTCGCCGGCGGGCGCGTGCACGGGCAGACGCTCCACGCTCTCCAGCACGGCCACCAGCCGCGCCGCCAGCAGTAGTCGGGTCGCAGGGAGCTAGCGGTTACCTGATCCTCTTGGTGAGATGGTGCAGCGTGCCGGCGGAGGGCGGCGGCGCGTCGCCGGCGGGCGCGTGCACGGGCAGACGCTCCACGCTCTCCAGCACGGCCACCAGCCGCGCCGCCAGCAGTAGTCGGGTCGCAGGGAGCTAGCGGTTACCTGATCCTCTTGGTGAGATGGTGCAGCGTGCCGGCGGAGGGCGGCGGCGCGTCGCCGGCGGGCGCGTGCACGGGCAGACGCTCCACGCTCTCCAGCACGGCCACCAGCCGCGCCGCCAGCAGTAGTCGGGTCGCAGGGAGCTAGCGGTTACCTGATCCTCTTGGTGAGATGGTGCAGCGTGCCGGCGGAGGGCGGCGGCGCGTCGCCGGCGGGCGCGTGCACGGGCAGACGCTCCACGCTCTCCAGCACGGCCACCAGCCGCGCCGCCAGCAGTAGTCGGGTCGCAGGGAGCTAGCGGTTACCTGATCCTCTTGGTGAGATGGTGCAGCGTGCCGGCGGAGGGCGGCGGCGCGTCGCCGGCGGGCGCGTGCACGGGCAGACGCTCCACGCTCTCCAGCACGGCCACCAGCCGCGCCGCCAGCAGTAGTCGGGTCGCAGGGAGCTAGCGGTTACCTGATCCTCTTGGTGAGATGGTGCAGCGTGCCGGCGGAGGGCGGCGGCGCGTCGCCGGCGGGCGCGTGCACGGGCAGACGCTCCACGCTCTCCAGCACGGCCACCAGCCGCGCCGCCAGCAGTAGTCGGGTCGCAGGGAGCTAGCGGTTACCTGATCCTCTTGGTGAGATGGTGCAGCGTGCCGGCGGAGGGCGGCGGCGCGTCGCCGGCGGGCGCGTGCACGGGCAGACGCTCCACGCTCTCCAGCACGGCCACCAGCCGCGCCGCCAGCAGTAGTCGGGTCGCAGGGAGCTAGCGGTTACCTGATCCTCTTGGTGAGATGGTGCAGCGTGCCGGCGGAGGGCGGCGGCGCGTCGCCGGCGGGCGCGTGCACGGGCAGACGCTCCACGCTCTCCAGCACGGCCACCAGCCGCGCCGCCAGCAGTAGTCGGGTCGCAGGGAGCTAGCGGTTACCTGATCCTCTTGGTGAGATGGTGCAGCGTGCCGGCGGAGGGCGGCGGCGCGTCGCCGGCGGGCGCGTGCACGGGCAGACGCTCCACGCTCTCCAGCACGGCCACCAGCCGCGCCGCCAGCAGCGCTCCGCCGCGCCGCGCCAGCCAGCCGCGCACCAGCGCCGCCCGCGCGCTCGCTTGTCCCGGAGCGTCTGTGCACCACACAACATGTCTATAAGCTCAGATAGAAGCCGCACGATACCTTATACCTAAATTATAAAGAAGAATGACGTCCCACACGGTGCGTTAAAACTGTGATTGTGTTTATCGATGCCAGGAGTGCACATTGAGCTAGAAGCCAGAGATCCGATAGAGCCGCCCTCTATCGACTCTCTGGCTGCTGCAATGCTTTATTCAATTAGAGCTGCCATACGCGTAGCTTGCCAGATATGCACCGTCCGATAGTGGCCATTTTGCCCTTCTCTCCCAAACCACCGCATTCACTTTGGGGCGTATTTGCGTGGCGCAGATCAGTTAACACTGTGTACCCGTATTTTCGGATATATAGCTCTATAACGATAGACAATTATGAACGAGTCTCATAGTAAAAACTATGTGTGATCGGTTTTACACGACAATCTCTCGTAATAATGACATGATTTTTTTAACTTTCAAATCAGGTTATGATTTGAAAGTTAAAAAAATCATGTCATTATTTTAAAAAAATCTTGTCTTCAACTGGATGTTAATTTGACGGAAATCTACTTTGATTGTGAAAATTACGTTGTATTCGAAATGACCAGAAATATTGAAAGTCATTAAATAGTTAGAAGTTGTAGTACAAAAATTAAGTATGACTTACCATTAGCCTGCGGTGACAACACTTGCAGCAAAGAAGGTGCTAAGCCAGATGACTGCAGCTCGTAAGCCGAGAGCAGCTCGTCCCCACACAACAAGTCTGTCAGTTGATCTAGTGACTCGTTCAGCTCGTTTTGCCAGTCCTCTGCACAGTAATACAATATTATTATATAGATGATTCATGTAAATCTCGTCAAATTAAAATCCCAAGTTCTCTCACTTTGGGTTAAATAGGAAGACCTTATAAACAATGCCACTAAACACAAATAATAAAAATAATGTTCTGAGATGTATCTCAAGGCAAGGGATTTTTTTAATTACGAGTATGCATAAAGTTGTCGTCCTCACCAGTAGGTTGCGTGGCCAGGCGTTGCATGCGCGCGAGCAAGGCCCGCAGCCGCGCCACGGGCGGGCGCGGCTGGCGCGTGGCCGCGTTGGCGAGGTGGCGCGAGTACAGCGCGCGGGCTCGCTCGCATACCTACAATTTCAAAATCATGTGTATTCAAAAACCCCGGCTTTCTCCTAGTGGTGGCCAGCACTGAGGAGACGTCCGGCCATCGTCCGATCACTTTGATAATAATATAATATCTCTCTCGAGTATAATATTAAAATATACACATCAACAAACCTGTGCTTTCAACGCCTCTGCTTTGGCCGCTAATCTTGATCGACTCGCGTTTACCGCGTTATGAGGCGTCACAGTCCTGCGATCTGTCCAGCCACTCGCCAGCTCGGGACCTTAACAAATAATGCATACATTAAATAATAGAATTAAACAGGTTATAAAAAAAAACCTGCAAAGAACTTAAGAAAGTTACAAAGAAAAGAAGTATATATTGTAACTTTCGTTTTATTCTTACTCTACTTGTCTTTAAACATTAACAATAAGTATGCATTCAAGTTTATATATTCTTACCTAAAAAGGTTTCGGCTGTAAACGAATGTTTGGTACCCCTATTTGATTCGAAAATAAACCCAGGCAGATCTTCTCGGAGTATTGTAGTTTGTTGCTGACCATCGGTGTTATGGATCTGTAGTTCTTTTTCTCTGAAAGAACATATAGTACAATGAACTCTTGATTGTATTAAACAACAAATGTTATGTAATTGTTTTTCAGAAAATGCAATTTACTTACTTTTTACATGAGAGAGCCCAGTTTCCAATTATTAATTTAGAGGCTCCGGGTTTAGACAGAATCGGTTGAGGAACCGAATTCTTTACTGAAGCTCGCGCTCTTTGAAGTTTGTCGATAAACTCGCCACGATTTTCTGTAATTAAACCATTACTCATAATATTTGATCAACAGAATATGCACTATGTAACTTTAAAACCACTGCCAGAACCTTTAAATTAGTTAAATTTTATTATCACAACCGCATAGAAACTGAACTTTTAAGGAATCGTAGAAACCAATATCCTGTATGAACGAAAATAATAAAAACACAAGCGTGTATAGTTTACATCTGTACAGATTAAAGGGTTCTATTTGGTGGAGGCGACCGTTTTTCCATTGAACTCTTTTTCTCACACAACTACAAAATACATCTTTCAGCACAATATTCTGAAAGTATTGTGATGCTCAGGTATGGGGTTTAAATGACAAAGAAAAATATTTTGTTTTGCTGCTTTATTATTTAGTTCCCTAAAAGTATGTCCACAAGCAATAATATGTAGACACGAAGTATGTTTTAAAAGTGATTTTCTCACACTATCTCGATTTTTAAATTACACAAATGGAACCTATACTCAGTTTCAATCGATACTATTCATATAGGGCTCGAAGCTCTTCATAGATAAAAATGTACATACCGGTGTTATCAGTCTGATGTTCGGGGCTACCGCTGGAGTACATGGTAGCGAGCTTGCCGTCGAGCAGGAAGCGGAACCAACCGTTGCTGCCCGTGCTGAGCTCCAGCGCCGCCGCGTCGCTCCACACGTACAGAGCGTCGCGGCCGCGGCACAGCGACCACTCCGCCCACGAGTAGCCCACGCCGCTCGACAGGCACGACGCGTCCTCACTACAACCTACACCACACGAGTATGCAATATTATTAGTTATTGCGGTCCAAAATTCTACGCAATTTACACATCGAAACTCGTATAAATACAGCTTCGAAACGCGGCTTAGACGTCTTGGTCACGTTTAGTGATTCGCGATAGCGATATTAGTGTGATAACTTTTGAGGTTGAATCGGTTGACATATCAAAACCAGGGAGGTTTATGCCGAAATGTGACTACATAACTATGCGACGAATAGTCGATCAACTTAGCTGGCTGTCTATCTTTAAAACTGACCCTGAAACCTTGCTATTCTTGCGATGGCACGACAGAAAGAATTTCGAAAGAACTTTTGATAAAATCATCACACTGCGTCTTACCCGGAATACTGGACGTCTCGCTGTCAGATGACAAGAAGGTCGCCGGCGCGGCCGCCAGTCCCTCTACCTTGCTGAACACGCCAAGACGCGCGAACTGCTCCAAGTATATGTCTGAAGCCTTCACCATCAGCTCCTCAGCGATGCCCAGCACAATGAGATGACCGTCGTCATCATCCTAGGTCATAGTAAAATACTATATTTTAAAAACATCTGCTTAAATTCGATTAGAAGTATTCCAGGGAAGAAAAGTATGGATCTTTATTTGAAGTTTTATAAATATGGATATCAATGTAGACGGCACCTTATCTAACGCGAATTGTTTAACTGTAACATAATAATTAAACGTACAATGATGTCACAAAACAAATACAACAAAAAAGATAATTTATTATTAAACACAAAAAATAATAAACACAAGAGAAGGATTGTTGATGCAGGTAAGTTTCGATGGTGTGATGTCTTTACAAAAATGGGGATGCATTCAAGAATAAATGACAGTGAGAAAAAGAATCAGCCAGAATCTTAATCAACTCAGCAGATAACAAATAAAAAAATATTAGTATTATAAGTCTGATGCTTACGATAACTGACATTCATTATTTGTGTTTAGCTATTCTAAGCTGAGCGCATTTGATGGCATCGTTCGACGGGTTCAAGCCAAAACATGGATGTCAAACATACACATAAAATCCGTGCAATGGTGTCTCAAGCAATGATGAGGTTACAGCTCTAAAACGGATGATCTGTTTAGCAAATTTCATTGGACTTTTAATTTTAGAAATCACCAGTCTCGTATCGCTATGTAAAATAAATCAGCTATTTTAGAGCCGGCTTGCACGGTCAGGCTTGGGAGCATCACACCATCGTAACGTTACCGCGGGCGGCCGGATATAGCGGCTGCGCAGCACTCGCGCGGGCGCGCGCCGCCCGGCGCCCAGCTCGCCCTGCCACACACACTACGTCAGTCGGGCCGCACATTGCCGATGCGGATCATTGTGGACTATAGCGCAATAATACAGTCAAAACAATGTTTGCCAAATCAACCTTTGACTTTTTCAGTTGATATGACAGACGACGACTCACGTTGGTACTTACAAGCACACCACAAGCACAACATAAATCACTAGATTTCTTCTTGAAGTTGCGCGTTCTTATGGTTATTATCATAACCCAGTAAAACAAACAGGCTGATAGCAGTGCAAATGCATAAATTTTATTGAAATAAATCGATTGCTGTTACTGTACTCTGACGCGATAGAACTATCCGCAAAGAAATTGCATGTATTTTTACCGTGGGCTCTTTTTGGCGGGCAGGCTTTAGTTCGCTTTGATTTTTTTTTAAGTTTGAATGGAATTATCCGGAGCCATTGGCATTTGTGAATTTTGTGCGGATATTTTAGTTAAAAACAAGACGGGCGCCTATTTGGGCATTACTACACGCTACTCGGACGCAGCCGCGCGTACTCACGGCGTTGTCCAGCACGGCGGCCACCAGCATGGTGAGGTGCGCGGCGGCGGGCGGGTCGCGGCGCAGGGAGATGGCGCGCAGCAGACGCGCGGGCGCGTAGTGCACCATCTTGCGCACCAGCGACAGGCACGCGCGCCGCACGCCCGCGCCGCCCGCGCCCAGGTAGCGCGAGCAGAACACGGGCACCAACCGTCTGAGGGGATACGTCACAGATCTTCTACGGTCCTTTCACATATGCTTATGGCGACGACGACCATCGAGTCAAATGTAAAGTAACTATAAAGGTTTGTAATTACGGAGTTGACCACAAATAACTTCCAAATTTCAGAATATACAAACAAGTTTGAATCTGTTAGCAGCATTTAAATTGCTCCAGTATTTGTTCAAGGTTTACAGGCCATAAAAGTCATACCACAAAGCTAAATTAACATAACCTTCGATGCCGTGCAATCAATCATGTTTATTGTATGACGCCAAAGTTTACATTTATATATGCAGATAACTTAAACCCGGCCAAGTGCGAGTCGGACTCACGCACTGAGGGTTCCAAACAAACTTGCGACATAAACAGCCATAATTATCTTTTGACTGCAAAGACTTAAGTGCGTTAATTTAAGTGACAATTAATTTTTTCATTTGTCTTGATAGACAGATAGATGGGAAACGAAGTGATCCTATAAGGGCTCCGTTTTTTTCCTTTTGAGGTATGGTACACTAAAAACACTCTTACATTTTATTTCTTCTGTAAGAATGTTACAGCCTGAATCTATTTGGTCATTAATGTAATCATAACTTACTCAAGATATACTGCTGCCATTTCTTTGTCTCCAGTTTCAGGGAAATCATCATCATTGGTTGGCGACGGCGAGTCGTGATTCCCAACTACTAACCACTCGCCCGGACATTGAAGAATAGCTGCCACTTCCCTGTGTCCTGGATTTACAAATTAACATACAGACTTCATCAATAGAAGCACCACACATCATAAAGATAAACACATCGTCGCTGTCGTCCCCAGCTACTTATCTTTCGTTTAAAGAACAGAAAGGCGCTTTCCAAAACAGTTTTGTAAAAACATTATATGCCTAATTATTATGTGAGTAAAAAAAGAAATGAATTCAACTAGTTTACCTTGATCATGTCTTTCTCGAGCCTTATCAAGAGGCGTTTTCCCGTCTTCGTCTCGTAGGTCCGCATTGGCACCGTAACGGAGGAGCACCTTAGCAATAGCGGGGCGACCAAAGCAGGCCGCGTAATGAAGGGATGAACTGCGTTGCCCACGATTAACATCAGCACCTAACGCGAAACATGACAATAAAAATAAACGTAATTAGAAAAACATTTTTTTTTTGTGTTCAATATATAATTAAATAAAAATATGTATGTACTAAAAATGAGAAGTATCTGTCCGTCTGTAATATTTACACGCTTTAGGGCCGATTTTTCAATCCTCAGTTAAGTCGTCGAATAGCTATCTGGCCAGTAAAATTATCTGGCTATTTATCAGGCGAATAAATATATTACATTTTTCAGGGCCGATTTTTCAATCCTCAGTTAAATCGTCGAATAGCTATCTGGCCAGTAAAATTATCTGGCTATTTATCAGGCGAATAAATATATTACATTTTTCAATCGTGTATTAACTGCAGAATAGTTATCTGAGGTTTATGCTCGCAAACTTCACACTATTGATGTGCAAGCGAGACGCACTGATATAGTACTCAACGTGTTGAAAGAGAACGAAACATGTATTTGAGATTTGACGTTTATTGCAATACAGCAGATGCTTGACACGTGCATAACACAATGCAACAAAAACGTTTGCTTCGTTGAAGGTTTTGTTATTGTAGATTTTTATTATTGCAAAGATTCTTAATAAATTGCAATAGACAAAACTGATTAATTTATGTGTTTCGTGTTTTATTTTCTCCTCCATGAAAGCAACTTAGATACCTACAGTCTTTTTCAAATTTGTTTTCAAATTAAATCTTCTCCAAAATTAGTTGTCTTGCCATGTATTCAAACAGGCCGCTTTCGTAAATCTATTTTTTTTCCCTCGAGATAGTTTAAATAACTTAAGATTTCATCTTTCTCAATTGCTTCGTCATTACCTACTTGTTTCAAACTCCTCCATAATAATTACATTACTTACCTACCCATATCGTAATAATACCAAAACGCACAAAATGAATGTAACAGTCAAAAATAACCTAAAATTTCACACATAACGGAGAGATAAAACCCTATCCGGCCCTTAAAGTAGCAGTTAACTATATTCCTCCGTTAGGGACATTATTGGACAGTTAACTACTAACTGACCATTGAAAAATTAAAAATCTTGCTATCCATCGAATAAAGGCTATCTAGTTGTTTATCTGAGGATTGAAAAATCGGCCCTCAATCGTGTATTAACTGCAGAATAGTTATCTGAGGTTTATGCTCGCAAACTTCACACTATTGATGTGCAAGCGAGGCGCACTGATATAGTATTCAACGTGTTGAAAAAGAACGAAACATGTATTTGAGATTTGACGTTTATTGCAATACAGCAGATGCTTGACACGTGCATAACACAATGCAGCAAAAACGTTTGCTTCGTTGAAGGTTTTGTTATTGTAGATTTTTATTATTCCACAGATTCTTAATAAATTGCAATAGACAAATCTGATTAATTTATGTGTTTCGTGTTTTATTTTAACCTCCATGAAAGCAACTTAGCTACAGTCTTTTTCAAATTTGTTTTCAAATTAAATCTTCTCCAAAATTCGTTGTCTTGCCATGTATTCAAACAGGTCGTTTTCGTAAATCTATTTTTTTTCTCTCGAGATAGTTTAAACAATTTAAAATTTAATCTTTTTCAATTGCTTCGTCATTACCTACTTGTTTCAAACTCGTCCATAATAATTACAAATCATTACATTACTTACCTATCCATATCTTAATAATACCAAAACGCACAAAACGAATGTAACGGTCAAAACAACCTAAAACTTCACACATAACGGAGAGATAAAACCCTATCCGGCCCTTAAAGTAGCAGGTAACTATATTCCTCCGTTAGGGACATTATTGGACAGTTAACTACTAACTGACCATTGAAAAATTAAAAATCTTGCTATCCATCGAATAAAGGCTATCTAGTTGTTTATCTGAGGATTGAAAAATCGGCCCTTAATGGCTGAACAGATTTGTATGATGCCTCTAACCTCCGCGCAGGCTAAGGCCAGAGCCAAGGTTGTAGATTATTTTAAGGGAGACAAAAACTTAAAATAACATTAAAATCTTACCTTTCTCGCACAAGAACTCAACCATTTCTCTTGTGCCGAAAGCGGATGCCCAGTTGAGCAGGGTCTGGCCGACGTCATCAGTGAAGTTGACGTCGACGGCGCCGCTGGACACGGCGGCCAACAGAGCATCGGTGTCCTTGATAGAAAGATAGAATATTTACTCACATAGCAAGATACCTAATAAATTATGGATACACAACAGATACAGTAAAGCGTGTGTGAGACTTTACACATACACAGAGATATATAGATTTCATTTATTCTCCGTTTACAACTATCCTTACAGGGTTACCTAATGCGATAGTCTACATAATAACAATAATTCGGATAATTAAGTTTTGTAACAAATAACTTTTGTCAACTCATTCAAAGAACAAAAAAACAGATCAATGTCACTCGATTGATGTGGTTGAAAGTACGAATTGTACGCGCGCGGCACCGCCTGCAAGCGTGGCTGTCGACCACGGAGATTCACGGATAGGGAAGCCAACCTGCCGCTTGTATAGATAGGTTCGCAAAGTAAGTTCACCGCATTGTTTATATTTGTCCCAGGTCACATCGGATATCAATGATAAAGCTAGCTTTTTAAGACAATCTTTACTATCTTAAATGGATGACAGGGAGAACTGAAGCAATACTCCAGGTAGTCTGTGGTCCTGCCGGGGGTGCAGGTTTTTCGAAAGATATACCGTGGCCCAAAGTAGTCTGTGGTGTACCATTTAAATATTAAATAATAAGTACCTTGCCGCGAATGCAGTCGATTAGCTGTCGGTGTGATTTGTCGCCGCGTGCGCCGCTGCCGCTGGCCGACGAGCCCTCGCCGCTCGCGCCGCCCGACGCGCTCGAGCCCGATGTCGAGCTGCCGTTGCGAGTCGAACCACTGACACACAACGAAGAACATGACAAAATGGTAAACTATGGTTTAGTTGTCTCGTTGCCAAAAGCAGAGCTAATATCGACATCTGTTTTAACTAATGCAATTTAGTTAAACAAATTTAGAGAATTTAATGACCACTAATGGCCACCAACGCCCCCTGCCAACTAATTCAAGCGCCAAAAATCTTTCTAGCATTCAGTGATCATCTACAAAATAAAACCAAAAACCATTATCAAACGTAAATGTATTTACTTCTGTATAGCATGGCGTCCCTCACACAGGAGCACTAGCAGCAAGTCCACGAGCCGCATGCACTCGAGGCACCAGCGCTCATCGGCTTGCACCGCCGCCTCCACCGCTGAGCATAACTCCAGCCGGACGAGATCCTACAATCATTGTTTTTTTTACGTTATTCATTAACATCAAAATTACTATTCTAGTAGTACGAAATGCATTTATTTCGAAGTTCTTGAAGGTTATATGTATTATATTTCTTAACTTACATGGGTTATTTGTGCAGAACCACGGCATAATGTGGAGAGTAGACTGACAGTAGTAGATACAGCAGGAGCAGAACACTTGTCGTCACCACTTTCAGCACTGCCCAACCGACGAACTAATTCTTCAATTAAACCTATGATGAAAGAGTAATGCATAAGATTTAAAAGTAAAAAGCATTAAAACGTCATGAATAAATCTTTTTCAGTGCAAGTTCACGACAAGTTAAATAATAATGAATCCTACTAATATTATAAATGCGAATGTTTATGAGGATGTTTGTTACTCTTTCACGTCAAACCGGCTGAACTTGATGAAATTTGGCACAGAGGTAGATTTTAGTCTGGAATAACACATAGGATACTCTTTTTTCGATATCACGCGGGCGAAGCCGCATAAAGGACTAAAAATAAAAACTGGTGTTTCTGAAAGAACAAATTTTAAAACTACATAAATGTTTTTTCTATACATACAAAGTGCAACAGTAGTCTACACACTGGCACGTTCATTTTACTTTATTTGGAATATTATGTTACATACCATGTTCAGCAAGAGGAGCTGGATCAGCATGCGCGCGCGCAAACCGGTCTGCAAGCGATGCGAAGCAGCGGAGCGCTGCGTCAGCCACGCGCGCGTCATTATGACGCAGCAGAGCCGACAGAGACGAGACTGCGTCACCCACGCGAGCGTCACCCGGCTCCATTTTGCCACAGACTCTGACAAACCAAATTATTTGACAATCATCACATCGAGTTTCAGAATTCTTGCAATCACAAAGACAAGATACCTTTACAAGATTTTTTACGGGTTTTATCCCGACTTGTATCACACATCCTTGTTGGGTTGCTTAAATTTCAAGTCTCCCCTAAGAATTTTAAATATACAATCATCGGTCGTCAGATCAGATGATTGTATATCTAAAATTGTTAGGGGGATTATTGAGGGATTATCATCCTGCTCTGCACTATGAAATCTGCAAGCTATTAGTCCCAGACAATTACTGTCAAGGCAGAAAACACCGATTGCTGGCTGTTCGTACTTGCCGTACATATACGTATTGCAAAGACGCTTTTAACACTCTCCTTAACTCAAATATAGGTTTTGATATGTTTGCATATGAATGTTTGAATTTCTGTGAGAAGAATGTATGACTGAATTAAATAAATTATGTTTGAACAGTGTAATAAGCCGCGGTCGTTTTATTTAAAATAAATAAGACTAGAGTGAATATTTTATATGGGTTTATCAATAAAATACCTTGACACAACTGCCATAGCTGAATGGAGAGTATCCTTGTGCACTGATGTCCCATGATGTGTTATGAAATGTAACACTGCAGGGAGGCCACCACCTTCCCAAACAGCACCTGCTTCCCTGGTGCATACCAGCTCCAATACCTAAGATAAAAGTAGGATATACAGCCAGAAATAGCTTTAACCTTTTCTCCACCACAGACTTTAACCCTTTCGCCACCCAGTCCAAATTATACCATATATTTTGGATGCTGAGTTCTGGGTAGCAAAAGTGTGGAAGTTTTATTATAAGTGATAGATATACAAATGGTCTTACTTTAATGCACTGTTCAGCAAGGTCCTTGCTGGTACGGTTGTTAGGATCTACAGTGAGTAGTCTGTTGCAAATAGCCTTAACTGCTCCTTCAATAGCAACAATCCGTCTTGTGCATTCAGCTGCAAAATTCAATTATATTCAATATCACCCAGATGCATCTCTAGCTTTTATATATAAAATAACATAGTCAATTAATTAGGCATTATTATTAACAAAGATAGTTGAATGATGTAACAATGCTTTGTCACACATTTATAATATTGACAGAAATACCTATTTCACTCTAAGAACAAAAAGTACCACAAGACTGTTTTATTTATCCAAATGGTAAATATACATCATGTGTCATGATCATACCCATTTGCAATGGAATTTAATTTCCGTTCAGACAAATAAAATTCAAGTTAAATTAAATCATTGCTGATGCATAGTAACATTGTATACATAATTATTTTTGGTAAGTTTTTCCAATTTTATCAGGCTTACCAGAAACATCCAAGTAGTATGTGATAGCTCTGGCTGTCACCTCCAGAACATTATCTGGTGCACATTCATCTAAGAATATTTTACACAACGCTGGTAGAAATGTTCTAGGGGGGCAACTGAAATTAAAGTAGGTCACATTCAATATGCTGCTCTAAATATAATAATTTTATAACATTGTATGTTTGATAAGATAATAAAAGTTATCAGACTGTTAGTAAATACAGACAAATTACAACTAATATCTCTAGGCCAAATGTATAAATGTTTTTGATGTAAATAATTTTAATCAAATGCCATAAGTTATTAATGGTACTTACTACTTTTTTAACATTGTGTTTAAATACAAACATTGATAAATTTTAAATATGTTAATAAATGTGATTGGTAAAACTATTACTCAATCTGATGAAATATTTCACTTTGTACAAAACAAGTAGTTGTTCTGTGTAAGTGTAACGCTTATAGCAATGGTGAATTGAAAGTTGTTGAAAAAAGGTGATTATAATCACTTCAATCTTTTTAGTGTAACAGGCCTTTTCGAAAAAATAATGCTGATAAGCCTTTATATTTTTAATGCCAAATATCCATTAAGACTTGTTTAAAAATGAATTACCTTTCAAAACATCTATCAACATTGTCAGACATGAGCAGTAACATGCAGAGTTGTTCAAGAGCGATGAGCTGCATGTCCCGCTCATCACCCTGTCCTGTCAGCAGCCATTCTAACAAGGTTTCTGGATCCACTTCCGCCATCTATATCACAATTTTTATGTATAAATTGCTAAACATATAATTCTTAACTAATAGGTAATTAAGTTTAACTATATATTTTGTTGACACAAATTATAAAGTAGAATATATAAAATAGCTACCTTCTTGATTTAGTGGCCCAGTTCACCTGAAATAGCAATAAATAACTGTGAATGATGCCTTAGTCACCACTCTCATGTTCAAAAAGTTCATACCTAGTTAACAATTTTTGGTAACTTTTATGAAGACGATAGAACACTATAAATTAGGATGTTGAAACGTAATTATGAAATTAGTTCAATGAACTATACACATACTATTTATAAACATCCGAAGTTTCCAAATAACATTTACTTGAAGGAGAAAAAAAACATGTTTTTGATAATAGAAAAAAAACCAACACGAGAAATGCTAGGCATAAATTTTAATTGAAATTTTATGTAGGTTACGAAATATTATGACTGAGAATAAAGTACAGAATGATCCTTTCTCTTTCGTAATAAGATCTCAAAAAATTGACAACATTTTTTTTTATTAATATTAGAGAAACGATAAAGTAAACAGCAAATTATGATTAAAAAACATAAACAATGATAAATAAGCACAATAAATAAATAGTTTTAGGGCAAGAGTGAAGGTGACAATGTATTTCTTACCACTTGCAATCAGTTGACACTAATCATCGATGAGAAATAAAATGCACTTCAAACTAGTTTAAAGAAATCTAAAGTTTATTTTAAAAGAATTAACACCCAATTAATATACAACGCAATATATTCGCATAGGATTTTCTACAAAAATCTCTTGACACCAAGATCATCAATCGCCATTTCCACAGATAAAAATGTTTTTTTTTTATTATTTTAGTTTTGCAACTTTGCTTTTCATACCACAGACCAAGTGACCCCACGCCAAGTCTTAATGTTTTTTTTTTGTGTATTGTAAAAGAAACTTAATTTGATTTTAATATCGAAACTTAAAGTCAAATAATCATGTCCTCAATTTTGGTACCTATCTTTAGAAATTAACATCCATAGGATCCCGGTGGTTAAGGTGCAGGGCAAACTAATGGATTTGCCATTAGTTTGCCCTGCACCCTAACCACCGCTTCGGTCAGTCTGAACAACGCACTATACTTTTTGGCAAGTTGGAAACGCGCTTGACACTTTTTATGTTTTATGTTTGGTTGCTAGGAAACCATTTAACTCAACAAATTCAATTTGTTCAATAAAAAATAAAAGTGTGTTTGCTTTATGCCTTTTGGTATAAGTATTTTAATCTTTTTAGCTTGTGAGTTTCCTGAGTAAAACCTAATAGTAAAACGCAATTTATATCTTTGTTAAAGCACTGATATTCTCACGTCGGTAGTTCTGTACTTGCCTACTAACAAGTAACTAGAATTATGTTATCAATCCCAGAAATAGCAACACAAATAATTGATAAAACGCACACAAACGTGTACGAAAACAACTCGCGAACGATATTTTTTGTTGGAAGCAAATCAGTAGTGAGTTGGAGTACTTTATTTTTCCTTGACTATTCTTTCTCATATATGGAAAAACTTCCCACACATAATCGATGTGCCTATGCTTGATAATTGTTACCGAGGTGCGCCAGCCTCAAGTACCTACCTAGCATGATACAAGATCAAGAAGATGATCATGACTAATCATGATTTGTAATTTAAAAACTTGTAGGGCAAAACAACACTCCTGCATACCTTTCTAGAGAAGAACGATCCACCGCGCGAAACATTAGTGGTGGAATACTCGTTTGGAAGAAAATCAAACCAAAAACAGGGAATCGATAAAACTCTGTGTCACATTTGGGAATACGGCGGCAAATTGGAAACACTGAATAATGTGCTGCAAGCCACACCTGTACGAGGGAAACTTTTTTTCTGCGTCATGGTAGATCTTTGTAAAATAAAAAGTATTTGGGAGATTTTAGAAAATTGTACAAAAACAATGAACGACGTCTATTCAAGGGCAGAAAGTATGCCAGAATTGATACTCATTTGTGGGAAATATGATCTATTTAAGAATTTTGGTAAGTTCGAACGCTTGCTAATCGGTTTCATCTTAGTGGTACATAGTTTGCCGGCACGTCCCATCGGTATTAACACTTTAAACCTTGTTGAGCTGGCCTAGCTGGTACAGTAAAGAATAAAGTTGGCATTACTTATTATTGAAAAAATAAATACAACCTTCGAAACAAAAGCGACAAAACATTCATGCAACATACAATAATTGAAATAAGTACAAAGTAATGTTTTTAATTACTCCATTGAAAATGGAGTAAATTAAATTTGGGGTAACACAGTTCCTCTTTCCTTAACACATTTCCGTCTGCAGCAGTTATTTTTAGAGTTCCGTACCTCAGAAGGAAAAACGAAACCCTTTTAAGATCACTTTGTAGTCCGTCTGCCTGTCCTTTACTTTTTAAATAACGTTGCCCCACACTAGGAATTCCTCCTGTATTGTGGGTGCGTATACAAACATTTAAACTCACATACACAAACAGACCCGAAATAACTACTTGTTCCGTGCGGGAATCGAACCCATGACACGCAGCACAGTAGTCGATCGCTCAGCCACTGCGCCAACCGTGCCGTCAATCTCGATATCTCAGGAACGCGTTCAACTATAAACTTTAAAGTAATTCCAAAAACTGAAATCTACGTTTCCTTATAGCTGTCAACTCCACCCTCTGAATCGCGCTTGGCCAGCTTTTTCTTATAAGTTACCTATTAATTATTATTCTAATTAAACTTGCTTACATGGAATTTCAGATAGCGATATTAAAAAAATGATCTGCATTACCTTAAGAAGCTTCGCTCTGCTCCAGCATGCGCACTTGGTGTTCTATTCATCTAAAGAACCACAACTTTTGAGACGCGCAAAAGACATGCTGTTTAACATCGCTTTTGGAACTTGTATTCCTATCAAAGAGAAGAATACGAATTACACAAAACCTCTGTCTATCCCTAAAGATTCGGATTCTTGGGAAAGTATTGGAGTGGCGTCATCTACTATGGAACAAGTAAGAGAACTTACTGACTTATATAATTGGTAGCTAATAACAGTTCGTTAGCATCACTTAGCGTTAAAAGTTGTAGTCTAGTGCTCGTACTTAATCATATTCAACTTTACATCACAGATTTTTATTTATTTTGCCTATTTTTTTGTTCAAACGCGCCTAACACAAACACTGTAGGTACACTGTAGTAACGTAACGTGTTTATGTATTTAAGTCTTTATATAAAGTCTTTTTATTAATACTGATTCTAATTTAGTTTTCAACACCTTATTTCAAGTAAGTTTCACTATCTGGTTCCAGTATTGCTATCATCATAATTAATCAAATTAAATTTTCATTCAATAATTTCAGGTTAAAATCCGCCACATGACGCGAATACCGCCGAATACAGTAACCGGTGTATCAGACACGTCGGTGTCTTCTCAGATGCACGCTTATCCAGAAGTCGCGCTTGATTCTCTGGTGACCCTAAAATACAATGAACTGCGCAATATGGAATCACTGGACATATCCACTGATTATTTGCTATCCATAAACAAATAAAAAATGCAACAACTTTCATATAATTATTTTATTTTAATTTCCTTGCAACAGATTCTTGCAGTTTTGTGAAACTTGCTATATTCTACCTGTGTTTATTTTAATTTAGGTAATCAAATGTGTGTAATGGTTTTTTTTTTTATGGAAAGTATCCCGAAGAGGTCTCATATCAATTTTGTCTATATTGCTTTGGTAGTTTATAAGTTAAATTATCTCCTAAAATACATATTTTCTTTTAATGCATTTGGATGCTTTTAGTTTTCTTTTAGTTAAGTTCATCATACCACAACTAAAAGGCTGAAATAAAAATATTTTTTGTAATAAGTATGGTAGTAATAATAATAAGGTGGTACAGTAAAATCTGGAAAAATAATGTTTTTAATCTAACTAAAGAAATGTTTTTTTTTTCAACAACACTCTTATACACAATATTACACAATATTCTTCACTGTGCCTGTTCTGATGTGTTCTTGGCTGGTTTTTTTCTTGCGCGCAGTCTCGCATCTAAAACTTGCAACGCATGCTGTGAAGCTTCATTCTTCGAGTCTATCGCCAAACTTACTAGCAAGCTTCGGTAGGCCAATGTTACGTCTCCTGTTGACTGAAATTATGTTATTGTATGGAGTTCAAAATGGCGGAAATTATACATTTATTTCTTCCGAATATAATTTGTAGCCTTACCAGAGCAACATGGGCAAGATTAAACCAAATGTTTGACCGGATATCGGGATCAGCAGAAAAGTAAAGAGCCTGCCGAAAGCATGGTATTATCAAATCCCATTGATTACAGTACAAACAGCAGAGTCCTAGGTTGTTGTATATTTCTGGCCCGGGGGGATTTGTTGCTAATAGCCTCCTGGAAACCATATGGACCTTAAGTTCAGTCTTATTACTGGTACAAATTATTTAAAGCTCCTAGAGCTCATCTTACCTGTAATATCTCAAAGCAATTTCTGGCTGATCGTTGTAAAAATTGTACATCCCAATATTGGCGATGGCTTCCATGTTCGATGGGTCCTCTAACGCTACCGTACGGTACTCTTTGACAGCCAGCCCAGAGTTGCCCATTTGATCGTGTATCCTTGCTTGCTCTATCAACAACGGTGTATATTCGTGAAAAACGGACAGTCCTTGCTTACAGACCTCCAACGCTGACATTGGCTGATTCAGTCCCACATACATCGCCACCAAACGAAGGTAAATAGAAATGTGTTTGTTTTGTTTCAGTGCCTGACGAAGACAATCTTCAGTGTTTCTGAACATTCCAAGCGCGTAATAACAACGAGCTAATGAAAAGTTCCACCACCAGTCAGTGGTATTTTCTGATTTCTGCGCTTGAAACGCCACTTCCATAGCCTGTTGAAATGAATTAGTTTTAGGTGTGTAATCTACTACTTAGGTATACATACATGGAAACAGCTACCAAATTGAGATTTTTTTAAGATTTTATTAAGTACTTATCGTTTATTTACTTTTACACATTTTTTTTTATATTTATAATATAAGTAGGTATAAATTTAAAAATCCAGATTTATTGTTTATTCATTATTTACCTTTCTAACATCCCCTTCGCAATAGAACACATACTCAAACAGAGTCTTCGAAGCTGGAGCGAAGAATTTGTCGTCTTTTGAAAGGAATCTAAGTGACAGTGGCGCGCCAGGAGTGAATGGTGCTCCTCCGGCGACGGCTGTGGCTGCGCGGGACATACGGGATGCGGTGTTGAGGGCAGTGCGTACGCTACGAGCCCCGGCCGTGTTGGTGCCCGCCCGGGACCTCACTGTGGCTGTAGCTCTTTTCTAGAATTGGTAAAAATAAATACCACTCGACATTCTTAGTTGCATTCAATTGATAATACTTAATGCTATATTTTTTAATCTATTTAACTTACCTACAACATGAAACTTCTAAGGTGCTCTTATAGTTAAAATATTTTAATAAGTCGGTACCTGATACGAAGTGTCAATATTCCGGGCCGTTTTATTATCTCGTTGAAATGCAGTTCCAGGTCGCGGTGTTTTGGCAACCGCTGTAGACAACAGCTCATCCTGCTGAGGATAGTACTCAACTTCTTCGTATCCATTACCCACAACTTTGGCCTGTATAGTCATAGCTCGCATTCGTATGAACTCTATCATACGGTCATCTTTTTCTTGCAAAGCAGTTTCACACAACTTGAGACATTCGTCGAACTGTTTTGTTTTGTACAGATTTAAAATTCTATATTCGATTTCCATTTTGAAGTTTTGATACCTTTTTGTTTTGATTACCGATTGACTATTGTAGGTATTCGGAGCCTAGCAACCGTGTCCGACAACAAACCGTAGAGTTAGGTTTACATTAGTGCTTATTTCCTTACTCCCTCCCTATCTATACACATGGTATCATCTAGCTACACAATTCACTACCTCAATTGGGTCAATGCTACATAACTTGGTATATGGTATGTACCAACGTAAAGCTGCTGCGTTAACGCCATAACAGTAATTATCACAGGCAGTTTAATTGTTTGCTGCGCGCCCCATAACACTTTATGCCCAACGTCAGTGAAATTTATGAACTGAAAACAAACTCCGTCTACAAAATCAGACGCTATCAACTGTTTTAATTTAGGTTTTTATACGTTTGAAGTTATAAATAATTTGTCTTGAAGATATAAATAATCTATTAAACTAACATTTGTGTTAACATTTAGTTTATTTTCTGGCCCCACGTTGGGCGCCAAATTGATATATTATTACTTACCTAATTCGTTTGTCTTAGACTTGTGTGTTACAAGATGCGCTGACATATTTGTTATAATTATACATATATTTTACTTAGTGGTGAAATAACGCTTAGTCGTATGCGGGGTAATTAGGGTACTGGAAAGGCTTTTCTCAAAATCGGACACCTGTTACATTTATTACACTGCGAGTTACCATAAAACCAAACAAGATTGTCTGATGACGCTTGTACTCAACACCGTTCTTTTACTCTATAATTTTGTAATTGAACCATAATATGTTAAATCGATTCCATCTACTTGTCGGTTCCCAAATTGATGAGGGTTTGAAATCACATGAGAATTTATATTCCTTTTGTTTAATGGTGCCCAGACTTGACGATCTCTGCTCAAAAATTTCAGGATAAAAAGACAGGATCTCGAAATTTTTATCATTCACAAACCGTGGTTCGACTAAAACAGTCCAAAATGCTTCTGTGGAGTTTAATACTAATGTTATCTTTCACCAACGTATTCACCGCAGAATCATGGAGGAAACCGGGTTGTCATCGAATCGGTTAGATAACATTTTTTCTTTAATTATTTTTCTTATTTTTCAAGTAATATTCTAATAATTTTAAACTGACATGGTCACCAACTATTCATAAACATTTTATTAAGTGTTAATTAAAATAATAATTGGAATTTACTATCACTTTATTTGGTTTAAGATTTACCTAAGGTTCTTATCTTAGGTAAATCTTTAACCAAATAAAGTGATAGTAAATTAAAATTATTATTTTGCACAGTAGAATAATATCCACTCAATAACGGCTTTCGAACAGCAGTTCTTTAAAGCTGAATTTAAATTTTCAGGTCACACACGGAACATAAGCATTCCAGACTGCGTAGAATTCAAAATAACTACAAACGCCTGTCGCGGTTTCTGCGAGTCTTGGTCACTGCCCAGCATCATGTTGGGCTTCAAGCGACATCCCGTTACATCATTGGGCCAGTGTTGCAATATCATGGAATCCGAAGACGTAAGTACCTACTTATATCAACAATTCTTCTGTCCTTACTCCAATTTATTTGGGGTCGGCGCAGCAAGTCTTTCATACTTCTCTACCTACGTTATTTCATCAGACACCTCTTTTCCTGCCATATCATCCTTAACACAGTCCATACTTCGTTGTTTTGTACATTCCTACGTATCACATGCCCATACCAAGCCAACGGAGTAATCGATTGACACTAGATCAAATACAGTAGAGTAGAGTAGTGTAGCGATGCGCAACATATTACTTCTAAGATGGCCATTTAATATTGCAACTTGCAGCATCAGTAGAATTAGAGCCTAAATAGAGTTCATAAATGTAAGATGGAATGTACGTAAAACTGACTGATTCTATTTTAGTGTAAAAACAGAGGATAAGATTATTTACGTTTATTCAAATGACACAAATACAACGAAAATACAAAGCACGTCTTATCTAGTCGTACGCCTAAATTAGGTAGGTATACTATCGCACTCGAGTCAGAAAAGTAACACTCAGCCCTCGCAACCTTTTCCCACTCCTCTGTACAGTTTACAATATACAAACTATGTCTCTCACTCGCTCTCTGTCTTTCTTGCACCATACTTTCATTTTCGGCATCCTAACTTACAGAGTACCTATACTTAAAACTAAAATACGCTTAGGTATCGGTCTCTGTCCTTTTCCCGATACTAAATAAATAAGTCTTTCTCTTTGATCTTCCTCTTGTCTTGAATCCTATAACAATATAACAATTGCTGAGTTACTCGTACCTATATTAATTTAGCTTAAATTCACTATTTTGTTTCAGGTACCTGTTAAGGTGCTGTGCTTGGATGGAGAAAGAAATTTGATATTTAAGTCAGCCGTAACATGTGCCTGTTACCATTGTCAAAAGGAATAATTTGTCTAAAAAAAACGTCTAAATTGCCTTATGTTTGTTCATTGTTCTGTAGGGATATACTTGATTTGAAGTGATTATTGAAATAAAGTGTAATGTAGATACTATACTTCTTAATACAAGTATAAAATGTAACTTGCGACATTTTCTACACTGATAACTTTAAGTACCATTAAACATATCGAACAATATAACTTTAGACATGTATTTCTTTCTGTACATTTTTATTTATTTACCAATACATATATTTTATTTATTATCCAATACGATGCTATAAGCCACCAAAATAATACAACATACCTACTAAAAAAAAGCAAGTTAATTGAATTAAAAATAAATTAATACTTATCTTACCTAATTAACCATATTGATCAAAATTATACTTAACAAGTCATCGTTAAGGGAGGTGGGCACCCCTCTCTATTACGATCTGTGCCCTATGAAGAAACTCGGCAAGTTTTGCCCAAATATTTCTTCCGGTAATAAAACCCACCCATGTTCCATCTATTGCCCTTTACGTTCCGGGGCCGCGGTATCTCTTTCGAACAACCCGCAACCCCGACAGGCAGAGGCCCTGGCAGGCCCCTCTGCTTTGCTGACATCTCTTTGAGGCGCGCTTGAAACACTAACGCGCCGTCGACATACCCTACTACCCATTGCTCACCGTCCACAGGCCCGCTCCGTAGCCCCTTACCCTAGCTTCACTTAGGCAATGAAAGAGCAATTTAATGTCTATTTTAACAACACCGTAACAAAATATTACCTATCATTAAACATCCTAAGGTATTATAAGTACAGGATGTAAACGAACCCTTCATGAAGCCGTAAACCATGCATTATTAACGTCAAACTAACTCTACAAAAATGTTGAATATACAGGATGGAAAAATAAGTCGGGCCCTGAACGGAAACTACCTACCATAAATCCTTAAGTTGGCCCATTTTTTTTCAGTGCGGCATCTGCGTATTCTGTGTGCTGTGCTACGACGTCATTCCTTGCTACCTCTTGACGACAACATTGTAAGAAAACGCAAAAGTCGTCCATTCCATAATCCTACTCAATGTCGTACTAAGTTCATTCGCGGGCCGCCACTTCGACGTCCTCAGTGTCAGAATTCTTACTATAATATTATAAAGCGAAAGTGAGTTTGTTTGTTACGTCTTCACGCCTACATGGCTACACCGATGTTGTTGATTTTTGGTACAGAGATAGTTGGGACCCTGGAGACGGAAAAAGGCTAACTTTTTTTTTAAAATAGTGAGAATTGAGGGAGAATAGGGAAAACTTATCTTTGCTATTACAATAAATAAGGCGTTTGGGCAAAAACTACAAGTAGCAGGTACCAGCAAATCAGCAAAAGGGGAATTGTGTTAACCCGAATTAACCGCGAGCGAAGCCGCGGGCAAAAGCTAGTTTATAATAAAATTCATCGTCTTTTTGATTTTATTCTCTCACCAGAAATAAATTGAAGACTATAATTATAAGCTCGCCAATTGGCTGCAGGAGTTGTCTTACAATAGTACCGAACGTCTTCTTATAGTAAACTGATTGTCCTTCAAGTTATAGAATACCTACTTTTTGTTATCTGGTTCCTACAAAAAAAAAATTACACACACATTATTTCGATTAGTATAATAAATATCGAGTGTTTCTTTTTATTTTAGTTAAATTCGAGTCCCGAGCGATGCAAGCGAGTTTTAGAAAAATCTTTGAATGCAGTTTTGTTTAAAGTAAAGTTGTAACACAAAACTCGTATTTAAATAAATTGTGAAGAAATTAGAACTTTGATCACCAATATCTCTGTAACTAGTAGGGTCCCACTGGTCCCAGTACATTTCGTATTCGTTAAAGGTAGGTATTTTATTACACCATTTATACATCGCATAATGTTTGTGAAAACCAGCATAAGTTATTATTTTTTTGTTGTTATACATTTAACTAAATTGCAGGTATGTACCACATGACCGAAGATTATCGTAAATAACCTGTAAGGCATCCTTATAAATACTTAATTTAACTTGGAAGCAGAATGTTGCGTTTATTTATACCGGAACGTAAGGGTTAAGTTGAATATTTTTTAACACCCTTGCTCGTAAAGCTGATGTAATTCCACCGGTTTTAAATATGTAAAGAGGGTCATAAAAAACGCGTGTGTTATCAAAGCAAATAGTTATGCTTATCGATATGCTAGGATAAGATCGTATGTACCTAATAATTCCATGATTTTGCAAAGAATGGCATAGAACTTTTTCTTCTTTATAGAATGGTAACCCTACTGGCCCGCTGGCGGCCTTCGGGCCTTGTCAACTACGTCGATTGTCAAATCGTGTCATGTCTGTCAATTTGTATTTACCATGTCATGAGCTTCTTGGGTGGATTTACGAAAATTTATATATGTTTTAAAACCCTTGAACATATAATTAATTATTGCCGTTCTTTAAGACAAACATGGTATGGAGGACAACTCTACATCTTGTAAAAAGCCAACATGGCAAAACTGTGTTCACTGTCCGAGACTACTTTTCACTTCTGCCACGGAATTCGAAAGGTTATACTCATATTTTTTTTAATAATTTGTCTGTTAACTGAAAGCAATATGCACTAGAATAAGATCTTTGCTTTACTATTATAATTTTTTTCAGGCATGTTCAAGAGAAGCACAGTATTAAAGAGGGTTCCATCATACTGTGTCAGTATGGGCAAAATGGAATGTGTTCATCTTTGCAGTTTGGTGATTTGCGGAAAGCAGGCTTTAAGTATCACGTAAGAGAGTACCACTTATATACTAAAGACTCAAATGATGACTGGACCTTCTATTCTTCCTCTCAAAACCTTCCAGCAGTATTAAATGATCCTAATAGAGGTAAACAGAGCAATTTTTTCACCAAGACGTGGGGGGACAGTTTCATTGATAAAGTTGATATATACCCTAGTCCATATTTACCTGAAATCACATTGGCACATTTTGAATCATATTGCAAAAGAGTTGCTAAGAAATATCGGCGTCATTGCAGATTAAAAGAAAGTGTTCCAGTCAAAAATAAAACACCTGTAGTAGAAAATGTGTGTGAGGTGCCAAGCATATTCTATGAGCAATCACTGCCATTAAACGATCCAGATATTTTTAGCCAAGTCTTTCCTAGTCTAAGTAATTCTGAAGATCCAAGCATTGCTATAAGAGCTCTCCAAGAAACACTGAGCACATACCTAGATGTTATTGAGATGAAAATCTCTAAACAAGTAGCTCAAAAATCAGATGCATTTTTCCATGCTATGCTGTCTCATGACACTATAATGGAACAGATGGCTCGAGCAGTTAAAACAGTTAGAGAAACCAGACAAAATATAACTCATGTAAAGGGAAACTTAACTGAATGTCCTTTAAAATTAGCAAGTTTAACAAAAATTAATTATAATCTAAATAATGTTCATGATCTTCTTAAGTTAATGGGCACAGTACAACAGACACAGCCAATGATACAGCTCCTTTTGAGTACTTCAGATTATGTAGCTGCCCTAGACTTGATCAGTTCTACCCAAAAAGTGCTATCTACGCGCCTGTCTGGTATACAAGCATTTCGTCATTTATCTCCACAACTAACTGAAATGAAGAGATTAATACACAAAATGCTGAGCAATGAATTTTTAAGATTCATTGTCACTGATTTAAATAGACCTCCAAAAGATGACACAGAAATACCAGAAAGGGAGAAGATTGTATCAATAGTGTCAGGAATTCTCCGCTTAAAAGAATTTGATTTTATTGATACATTCAAGATAGAAGCAATGACATCCATTCAAGCTACAATCAAACAATCTGTGATAGAAATTATTTCAGAAAGAGATGGAAACACAGAAATAGTTTTGAGAGGATCTACTGCTGACAATACATGGCTTTTGTGTAATGAAGGTATAATATTTCTACAGAAAGTTACTCCAAACTTAATTAATTTGTTTAAAAGAATATTATCTTTAAATAATTTGATATTGGAAATTACTCAAATGGATGATGTTACTGGAAATGATAGTGAAGATGTTTGGTCATCCGAGGAACTACTTTTTGTAGAAGAGAAGTTAAAAAAAATGATTGGGTCTCTTTCTGACTACTGTAATGAACGATGTGCTAATCTCATAGTAACTAAAACTGACAAGGATTATGTTTTTTCTGATATGTCCCAATTATCAATACTGTCCAAACTCATTGAAAACTTTTGTGATGAATGTGAAAATATTACTGGACATTGCAGTAATGCAATGAAGCTTGCTCTCAGAAGCTATGCAATGAAGTATATACAATGTCTACATGCTGAACGAAGAACTCAACTGACATCTGCTCTAAATGCAGAGCGTTGGAAAGCTGCAGATGTCCCTTGTGAATTACAAAGTGCAATAAATAAAATACATGAATCAGGTGAAATACCTAATGCCCTTCAATATGGCCGTGGGAAGCCTGATGGAAAATATTTGATAATAAACAAGGAGAGTTATGCTGTTGTTGCCACAGTCCAGCTTTTAATCAAGATCTTGCTGGAATATTGTGATGCAACAAAACAGTCTCCTGTCATTGTTCAGTACTTAGTGCACTGTATGTTGGAATTGATTCGCTTATTCAATTCTCGCTGCTGCCAATTGGTTTTAGGTGCTGGAGCAATACAGAGTGCTGGCTTAAAAACGATCTCTACATCAAACCTTGCTTTAGTGTCTAGATCCCTACAAGTGGTCATGTGGTTTCTACCTAAGATAAGAGAATTGCTAGAACGACAGCATTCTAAAGAATTATCACTTAATGGTTTTAGTAATATAGAAAGTGATATAGTAAGCCATAAGCAGGAAATAGAGAATAAGATTTGTCTCATAGTAAGTAATATGCTTGCATCTCAACTGACAGGGTGGGATGCTAAACCCCCTGTTCCATCTCAAACATTCCGAAATATTTCTAAACACTTAGTTAAATTGCATGAAGCACTTATTGATATATTTCCTAATGAACAAATAAGAACTGTTTATAAAAGAGTACATGATAACTTCAAAGATAAACTCAGAGAACAATTAGTAAAGATGAATATAGTAGCAAATGGTAGTCCTCAGCATGGTGTAGTCACCTCAGAATTAACGTTTTACTTACAAACCCTCAAAACATTACGTGTGATAAACGAAAATGATGCTGAGGACAATATATTGTATGATATTTGGTTAAACTAAGTTATGAATATAAGCTTATAGAGAAAATATTCTGTAGCCATTTTTATAATAAAAAAATACTTATTCATTTTAAACACTATCTATTTAATTTATTGTTCCAAATGTGGTATACAATTACTTAAATTGGGTATAAAACCAACTTGTAAAGGTCAGTGATGAATTTCATTGTAATAGGTACCTAGTAAATATTGATTAACTATACCTACTGATTTAAATGTGTTATGTAAATAAACTGTTTAATAAGTTTAAATTATACAAATATGTACATAACTTCCTCCTCTATGAGAAAACAGGACATCCCATCCCAAGTACTCAACACTAGAATTACCAAATGATGCATTCATTCACATACCCCATGTTGTTTACCTACATTAGGTAGAGGCTACTTAATGTAGGTAAACACCACCTTACTACCCACCACCTTTGACCCGGCTTTGTTACCATTATAGGTAGGTATTCTACGCAAACCTATACAATTATTAAACGGATTTCAAGTTCTGTACTTATATAATTTTGGTTTGCTCCTTTTTATTTACTACTCTTCTCAAAATAAGCAGTGCTGTGACAAGACATATTATCATAGGAATGTGACGAGATAAATGGGTTGTAGCGCCATCGCTATAGCGTACGATGCCATGGGTTTAGTCCAAAAATTGTAGATGCATCTGAAACATTTGTAACTTTAAAAAAAGCTAGTCATATATTATAAAAACCATCGATATTTCCAAAAAGAACGAACGAAAATTTCGTGTGCGTTCGCGCAGCGGAATGTTGTTGAATTTAAAGATTTTAATTATGCAGATATTTTTTTTTTTTTTTATATCTATCGTATGATTTATTGTTATAACTACAACATACCAACAAGCGTGGGTACACAACGATTTTTTTTTTTTTATAATCTTTATTTAGAAAAAAAAGGCTTTAGTCGCAAGCGATTATGCCAGCCTCGTAGTTTAACAATTTAAATATAGTAAATAAGGTAATAACTATGATCTTAACTTAATTAACTTAACAATCAGGTGATATAACTTAAGAGCTAATTTGGAGGTAGGTTTAGACAAGATTGAGTTACACAATCCAACGTATCTTAAACTAATTCCGGCTTCTGCTTCTACAGCCCTCCGTTCTTCTCCGACCCGGGCACACTCCACCAAAGCGTGGTAAACATCTTCCCTCATGTTGCAAATCAGACAGTTTGGGGTGTCAACAACCTTCATAAGATGCCCGAACGCATTCAATGGAATGTGCCCGGATCGCAGACGCATGCTTATTATTAACAATCGTCTATTTATCGGGACCCCAGAGAACCAAGGAATCCTTGGTGGTTCAGATTGGATTGTCCTGTACCAAATACCCTTCTCTTCAGATCTTTTGTCAAAGTAAGTCTTCCACATGTTGTTGCAAATTACTTTGACATCTCTCAAAATATCCGTAAAGAAGGGTAGATGACTCACAGATGTTCCTTCGTAGGTTCCTATTTTTGCCAATTTGTCCACTTGATCATTTCCCACCAAACTAACATGTGATGGAATCCATTGGAATTTAACTATTTTGCCATTTTCCCTTAATCTTATATATGATTCTAAAATGGTATAAGCTACGGGCAAACCTCGTATGCCCGAGGTGCACCGAGCTATATGCTGCAACGCGCTTTTTGAATCACTAAGAATCAAAAATTTTGAATGATTGCATGACATCAAGTATGATAGACTTTCCGAAATAGCATACAATTCCGCTGCCATTATAGAAACTTCGTAGTTCAGTGTGAAACTTGCTCCTGTATGCGATTGAGGATCAAAAAAGGCAGCTCCTATTCCATTATTGTCTTTGGACCCATCACTGTAAATCTGATAGAATCCGTCATAGTTTTGTGTGATAGTTTTTAAAGTTTTAGTTAAAAGTGTTCCAGAAGTATGAGATCTTTTAGGTCCTGTTATATCATTAATATTAAGGTTAATGTGAGAATTTATGTCAATATTTGTCATCCATGTCGACAGTGAGAACATCTCTAGAACTTTAGATCGATGTAAAATCTGATTGGACAACTCACTGTGTACGATAGTTAGCAACGGTTTTTTCTTATTGCGCCAATATGATTCCTGTTTGCATATCGATGTTAATTTTGATATCGTTAAGATGGTGTCGCCGTCAATAATAGACTTAGCTTTTAAGAAAAATTTTGCAGCTAAATATTTTCGTCTAATAAACAATGGTGGTAAACATAACTCCGATTCCATCGCATGGATTGGACAACTTTTTAAAAAACCGCCAACTACTCTCATGGCTTGGTTTTCGATTTTGTCTAATTTCGAAATATTAGTCTTAGCGCTACTGTCAAATAAAAAACTTGCATAATCCAACCGACTTCTAATTATTGCAATATATAGTCGTCTTAAGTGCAATGGATGGACTCCCCATGTTGAACCTGCTAGCACCTTAATAACATTTAACAATCTCATACTTCTTTCACAAGTTTCGTTAATCTGTTTGCGCCACCTCAATGATGAATCTAGCCAGAGACCCAAGTATTTAATCACAGAAACAGTTTCCAAACAGACATTGTTGTTATAGATATTTGCCTGATGTAGTGTCCTTCCTCTAGAAAATAAACATATTTTACTTTTCGTGGGAGACAGTTCCATGCCCAAGACTCCCAGCAAACTCGTCAAATTATCTATCGCTTCCTGAAGGGTTGTTGTCATAAATCTAATGTCTTGTCCAGAAATATAGAGGACGAAGTCATCAGCGTATTGGGATACATACACACTCACAATTTCTTTGCAAATATCACTAGTAACTATGTTAAATAATATTGGGGACATAGGGTCTCCTTGGGCCAAACCCTTGCATGTCCATCTTGTAATTGAAACATTACTCCCTACTTGTGACACGGCTAAATGTCTCTCTCTTAAGTATCCCCATATATATTTACATATAGAAGCCCCCACCCCCATTTCATCTAGCTTAGATACCACTTTCAATATGTTCACATTATTATAAGCGTTGTCAATGTCAACAAAACATCCTAGTGTCTTTTGATTATTAGTAAAGCCTATCTGGATTTGTGATACTAGTCGTACAAGATTGTCGAGGCATGATTGTGATCTTCTAAATCCAACTGTATTCTTGGAAAATAGACAATTATTTTCAAAAAACCATTCAAGACGTCTCGTTATAATATTGTGTAAGGTTTTACAAAGACAAGAAATGAGTGAGATAGGTCTCAAAGATGTTATATTGTTTGGATCGCGTCCAGGTTTAGGAACAGGCACTACTTTTACATTCCTCCATTGTCTTGGGACCTCACCTTCCGACAAACATTTGTTAAATAAATCCACTATCAGCTGTTTGCTGGGAAAATTATAAATCATGGAGTAAGATATATCGTCCACCCCTGGAGCGGTATCCTTCATCTTCAGTACATTAGTGAGTTCCTGTTCCGAAACCTGTGCCTCCAACTGTAAATTAATTGAATTAAAGACAGGGCATAGTGGTAACACATAATCTGGCGTTAATTGTCGTAAGAATTCACTAGCCTTCTCTGCATCCAAACAAGTTCTACTAGTACGATATCCTTTGAGCCATCGCATTTTGTTCCACAACTCACTACTAGATACCATCTCATTCATACTGTCACAGAATTTATGAAAAGATTCTGAACTAGCTTTACGTATTAGTCTCTGTGCTGTAGCAACTTTTTGTTTAAAAAATATAAAATTTGTGGGGGTAGGGTTCTTCCTAAACTGAGCTAATGCTAATCTGCGCTCCGCAACTGCCCTAGACAACTCAGAGGACCAATATGATCTTGGAATAAATTTACTGGTGGGATCTTCACATATCTTAATGTTTGGAATTGATCCTTGAGCTGCAAAATTAATTAAACCTAATAAGTCATCATAAACTTGTTGGGTGTTACCTGTTAAACTAATATTACTTATTTTACTTCTAATTATTTCTTTGTACTTCTGCCAATTACCCTTTTTAAAGTTACGTTTTGATTGTAAAGGGTTATTACATGATAATTCTGTAGTTATAAGAATCATTAAGTGATCACTTCCTAAAGTTTCATGCGTTACATTCCATTTGAACCGGAGTGCAATATCTGATGATGCAAACGTGATGTCAGGCGCACTTTCTTGAAGATTATTTAATACTAACTTAAGTCTAGTGGGTTCTCCAGTATTGAGAGAAACATATTGCCAATCATCAGCGGCATCGTGAATTTGTGAACCCCTACGATCGTTTTTGTATGACCAATTTGTATGATGGCCGTTGAAATCGCCCCCTATAAAAGTTTTATTTGACCATTTAGAAAATAGCATTTTCCAATCTTCATCTGTGGTATGAATATTAGGAGGACAGTACACCGCAACAATATTTTCCAAGAAGTTACAGTTAAATATTTTCATATGGAGAACTTGAATGTTTCGATTACTTAAGCTAAAATTGGATATCTGTGCCCTGATGGAGTTATGTATTACAATTGCAATCCCGCCGTATGAATCGTCTCGATCTTGTCTAAAAATACAATATTTACCAATTTTTAAACTGCTGTCTGGTTCTAGCCAGGTCTCAGATATTATGCAAATGTGAATTTTACCTATCAACAAAAAATTCTCCAGGGCTTTAATTTTAGGTCTTAAACTTTGTGAGTTCCACTGCAACAATTTTAAGTTAACAATTTTATCTGTAGGGCCCATCACTTACTAAGTCCGAAAATAAACTCTAAACACTTATTCAAAATAGGCCACTCAGATATACGATCTACTACAACTAATATTAACCATTCAATGCAACACTTAATTACATTATAAAATTTTTCTTTAAAACTCAAACCTTGCATATAAATAATATTTTTTAATCTTCTAATTAACTCGTCAATATGTACCTGCCGACTGTTGTTTATGTTGTCGCCGACATCGTTATCAGAAACAGCTGGTTGCTCTGGAATGCAGTCCGGTGACTCGCGCTGTCCCCACCTATCCGTTTTACTTGTGCTTTGCGAATGTGTTTGTTTATTTATATTATTATTTGCTTGAGGTGATTTTGGTCGTCTCTGCGTAAACAAAGGTGGGAATTGACTCGGAGTATATTTGTGATTGTTTCCCGTTTCTTCCATTATTAAACCATTAAAGCTGTTGTTGGTGTCAGTGTTCGGCTTATCGATATCTCTTACCGTTTGAAAGAAAGTTGATGACTTAGGTCGAACGTACATATTGCAGGCTACTTGATATGTGCAGTTGTATTCTGACATGAGCTCCCTCACGCGCTTCTCTCGTGCATATATAGGACAACTCCTATTCAACGCCATGTGGTCACCTCGACAGTTCACGCATTTAAAACTTGTAATTTCACAGTTTATGTGTTCTTCTGTGCACTTAGGACATATCGTTTTTTTAGACGTGCATCTTGCTTTTACGTGACCAAACTTCCAACAGTTCGAACATTGCGTTACAGGGAAAACATAAGGCTCAACTTTGGCACGTAAACAGTCCACATATATAAATGCTGGTAGGTGTGAACCTCTGAAGCCCACCTTAGCTACTTCACTAGGTACCCAGCTGCCTCCCTCATCTCGTCTTTGTAGTCGTTTTAGGTTTACAATTGGAATATCATTAGTACACTTGATCGTATTTAATGCCTCCTCGTCAGACAGCTCGAGGTCCACATTCCGTATAATTCCGTAAGAAATGTTTACGTCCATTGCACTATAAACCTTCCAATCTTTGTTTTGAAATTCTTGACAGTTCAACAACTTAACCGCACATTCCTCAGTTGAACACTCAATTCTTAACTTATATGGGTTAATATACTTTATGTTGTTTATATCAGTCAAACCCACACCGTTAAACAATTTTGCGATAGCAAACTGTTTCGGTAGTTTCTCTTTGCTCCAAATAAATACCTCTTTCTTGATTTGTTTCTGTTTCTTTCCTCTATTATTCTCAACTTTAGTCCAGCTTTGTGCGTCCTCATCTCTTTCTCGTTTTGTCGGTTTATCGATTACTACATCTTCTTCCATAGTTTGTACTTCACAGCAGTTTAGGTCATTAATATTATCTAAAGAACCACTTTTATTTTCTTCGTCTTCTATTTGTGCCATCCATCCATCTAACTGCTTTAGTTCCGTATCCTTCTGATCAAAGTTTATTTTTTCTCGTCCACGATCATCTGTAGCCATTATTAGGTATAATCCTGCATAACCGATGAGCGCGTCAATATAATTTGTTAATTCTACACCGTAATCGATAGTCGCGTGCGTGCGATCTACACGAGTGCCGTGACAGAACTGATGCAGATATTTAGTGTATGACGTCGTGTAATTGTGTACGGTAAAAAAAATGTGCATGCAGCCATTGTAGAGAAATTCACCAAAAACTGATTCCGCTGCGCGAACGTTCGCCCAGCGGAACTTTTTTTGAAATATAAACTTAAGAAGAAAACTGATGTGTCTAAAAATTAGTGTGTATTTGTGTATGTATGAATAAAATTAGTGCATGCATAAACTTCGGAGATATTCAAGTTTCCGCTGCGCGAACGTTTGGCCATTAGCTAGTTTTCATATAAAGCGCTTACATAAAGAACTGAAGATTTTTACATATATTGTTTTGAATTTGTGTAAGTATATTTGTGTAAAAAACAGATTTAGAAAAAATCGCAGGGCATAAGAGATAAAAATATAAACGTCAAAAACGCTTATTAGGTCGTAGTTCTTAAAGTCAGCACTTTGGGGTCTAGATTTTCACGTTTATACAAACCTTGTAAGTGTCTGCAACATGTTGCCAAGTATCAATGATGTTCCGTTAGTAATTAAAGAGTTAAAGGACAATTTACCATGAATAGATCACTGCTTACAAAGCAGTCAAATATCACGACATTCTAAAGGAATTACATGGTAAAATGTATGACCAATAATAAGTGTATTCATTCAACTATTCACATGCAAAATTTCATGTCATTAAATTCAGTAATTAAAGAAAAACAATTAAAATACTGACGAAGCATCGAAAACCTGCATAACCGTGCCATATATCTAACAAACGTTCTTAACCTTCCAATATAGTATTTATTAATTATACACTATATTTACACTATATTATTTTTAATAAACAACAACATTCCGCTGCGCAAACGCACACGAAAATTTCCGAACGAGTTAGGGTGGGTCCTCATCTAACAGCACGGCACTATTAATAGTAACATCATTTTTCCATGATCTTATTTTCTTTTCTGTCGTTCAGAACCATATTTTGTTAGATAGGTTAAGGATAGGACATGGAAAAGTGCGATTCTGTAGTCTACCCTAAAGTATGGTTGCCAAAAGTCTGTTTTCAACCTATAATGAGTTTTTATTTTTAAATTGACATAGTTAATTTACAAAATTTTAATAAAAAACTATGAGATTATATCTATCATAGCAATTGCTGCAAACATAGCGTACTTTTTTGTGTCAATTTATATGATTTATTACGTAGCTATACAACTTGTAAGGTGAAAGGGTCAAAGTAAACCGCGAAATTCAAATTTTCTTAAACCAAATTGTAAAAATGCGTGCACGGTAAGTAAATTTGAATTTTCCCTTAAACCATTTTAAGAGGAAATTCAATTCAATTCAACGTTGAAGTAATAAAGTACCTATGTTGCCTGAAACCTATTATTCATTAACGGGGAATTTCTGACCCACAACACGTCGCGGCTATCATATTATGTAGGTATCCAATTTATTTCAACAGGTTTCATTACGTTTGAGTGAGCAGACTAGTCCACAGCAGTTCAGAATTGCTGTAGCACAGAACACCTGTTTAAACAGTGATTATATTCCCCGAATTAAAATTTTGTACAACAAACATCTACTTTATGTCTTGGCTGTAAAATTGTAGGTACTTACATATACAAAAAAATATCAATTGGGCATCATGTTCTATATCTTTAGGTTTAGATCTATTAACTGATTGCAATTTTTATGTGATTCCGTTCAGCATTACCACCTTGTCACCAACCACACAATTTCAACTGGATATAGTATAGGTAGGTACATTATACTAACAATTTTAAATTATGTAAAAAATTGTATTTGTGATGAATGTACAGTCAGCAAAAGAGCTAATTAACCAGGCGCGTCAGTTATTGGAGTTTTTTTTAGAAACCTACAATTTCTGGACTTCATCTCAAATTCAATTTATTTAATGAACTGTTTATTTACTACTAGCTGTTCCTCGCGGTTTCACCCACGCTGCTCAGCACCTGTTGGTCGTAGCGTGATGTTATATAGCCTATAGCCTTCCTCAAGAAATGGACTATCCAACACTAAAAGAATTTTTCAATTCGAACCAGTACTTCCTGAGATTAGCGCGTTCTAACAAGCAAACAAACTCTTCAGCTTTATAATATTAGTATAGATGAAACAAATCTAATTTAATACGAAAATATGAAATATAAAAAAAAACTTTTATGGCTGTTTTAGAAAATCTCAAAAGTTTCTGACCGACCTGGTTACTTAGCTCTTTCGATGATGGTACTACCTACCTACTATACTTATATTAATTTATGTTGATTTTTGACGAAAAAAAAAAACTTGTTTTATTAATACTTTTTTAATTGTTTAAATAACATCATAAAAATATTAACAACAGTTATGGTTTTAATGGAATTTTATTTACGATAATCTATGGACCAATAATAGAGACAGGAGTTGAATTACAGTGTTGCTAATCAAATCCTCGTCCAGACTCGCTCTCTGCTATTAACCTAGGAAAAAGCCATCCATACCATTCTATGGTGCAACTGAAAAATTCTTAGTGGCACATCACTTTGCCCAACATTTATACTAAACTATTAATGTGACATTAAACCTTAAATCTCCAAAGGGTTATCAGAGGTGTACCTAATTGTACACCCATATTTCGCCAATTACATTTATGTTTAAGTCCCATATAAAAAGGAGCGAGCCTATAGACATCAACTGGGCACGAATCCAGACTCTGTGGCTGCTACTGAGAAATTCCTGATGGAAAACATCAGGAGGCTGTCAAATTACACTATTTTTTGCAAGTGCCAATTTCGTTTTTATCACATTATCATCTTTGGCTAAACTTTATAATTAATAAAACTTTAAAAAAGCTGATATGGTCACATAAATAACTTTACAAAATACCATAATTGCTATTATAATTTACCTTACCTAACTACTTTGATCACATTTTTTTAACTATCATAGAAATAGGATGCCAAAGGATATCTTATTACAAAAGCAATACAAGTACAAATAATTTGAAAAGCCATGAGCTTTGTGGTCAGCTGAACTTCAGATATTGGCCCTAACTTAATTAAGAATAAATTAATTAATGTCATGTTATTTATGGTTATACTTTCCTTATCTTCACTTTTATCAATTAAATGTAATATGGTTAAAACACGAATTATCAATTTGCTTAAGGCAGTCATTTCTTTTTTAGCTATTATTGTTCTGCTTGCATGAAGTAAATCTGTCTCTTCGCTATACTTTGGTAATCTATGTCTTGGGCATGGAATTATGTGGAACAGTTGAGGCACTGAATACAAAAAGTTTATGATTTGTGGCAAGAAAAAAAGCAGAACTGTTTTACTAAAATGACTCAATATAGCCACAACTGCAAATGTCATTCCAGAAACATAACAAAATGTGTCCCCTACAAAGACCTTTGAAGGAAACCTGAAAAATAGAAAATAAACATTTTAACTATTATTTATAATTTGCAGTTGTTTTAATATAATTTGAAGGTCACAGCTGTTTGAGTGTCATGCAGAGTTCTTTTCTTTTATTCAAAATACTATGATTAATATGTATTGCAATTTAAATGTAGAAATCTCTTTTCTGGGCATTTCAGGCTAAAATATTTTTTTATTATTAAAAAAAAAAAGAAAAAGACCATCATAAGTTGTAGGCTACTATGAAGAAAGGAAACAAAGAATCATGCTGCAATAGCTTACCAATTATGTTTCAGCAATGCCAGTGTAGTAGCAAGATAAGGTATCATTATATGTAAAGAGAAGGTGTGGGCTTTATACTGGTCTCCTCTCAATTCAATTATGTCAAAAATAACTATAGAAAAGGCTATGATGACAGACTGTCCAACTTCAAGTCCGTTGATGCCAGCCAATATGTTAATAGCATTTGTGCAGAATACAGCCAGCATACCCATGTAGATGTAGTAAAGTACCCCTAGAACAGAATCAAAAAACATTTTTATAACAGGTGGATAAAATTTTACAAAATCTAATAAACAGTACATACCAATGTTGATGGAAACTCCCAACCACTGTCTTAAAGGAATAGGAACTACAAAAGTAGTAGAGTTGAAGTTCACATAGTAAACCACAAGCAGAGGTAATGATGCTACTGTGGGCAGTAACAGTTTATATCTCCATCTCAAGTCCAAAACGTCATCAGCAAAGCCAAGAAGGAGCATACAACAGATGGATAACAATCCTGCCAATAGTTCTGCAAACTAAACAATAACCAGATTATACTATTTGGTTTAATATTAATAAACTATTTGGCGACACATATCCCTGGCCATTATAACAGGCATAAATTAAAAAATAATATATACTCACCTCATTGTGAGGGAATTGCTCTGTATCCATCAAGCCATTACCAAAAACAATTGGTATAAATATAAAGCTTGTTATCAAGAAGACGCATCCAGATACAACACCTATTGCTTCTGGGCTAAAAAATCATAAAGAGATATAAAAAATACTGTAACACCACTTCGTTTTTCCTGCGGTAGCAAGAAAACCGTATGAGACTTAGCTGAAAATCATATTCCTTTACTCACATTTTTTTCTTATTGGTTTTACATAGATCTATTCCAAATAAACCGGCTTTAACAAACAAATCTGTTAGGTTGGGTATTAATTCATCTGTTACGAAGTAAGCTATCGCCGAAAGTATTAATAATATAAGTATTTCCCACATCGTGTAACTTAATAGATATTATCATCGGCAAATAGATAAACACGTTATAATTATACGTTCTTGTTCAATAACATTGAATTGACAGCCGAGTGGGCTACATCTGTAACTGACAGCTGATTTGACATGTGATGATGTGACACGACAGTAGGCCAGATCCAACCTACTATAAGAGGCCAAAAAGCGAAGATTTAGAAACGTTCACAGCAAACACAAAATTGTCTAGTTCGATTCAAAATTCCTGTTCGTACGGTTTGAACTAACGCTAGATTGATAGTCGAAAGTACCACTGGCGAAGGATCCTACGGATGTTTATTAACGTTAATGCAGCATTTATAGCACAGTCATTCATTAGAAATTTGGCATAAAATAGACATTCTATGGATGTAACCACCAGAGTAAGAGTAGTCCAATAACTTCATTTTCTTAGGTTTTTTGCAATTCAGATTTCCTTGCAAAAATGCAATTCAAACATTTTATGATGGTTTTTCAAAATGTGTCATCATGCCTATTGCAGGTCAGTGTTATGCTGTTAGTTGATTAAGTTGTTAACAAATCGCGATCGTAAACAAAATGGCTAATTATTAAAATCAACATTAGAACCCTCTAATTATTAAATAATTATTATTTAATGACAAAGTCATTCAAACTGAGAAAGTGGTTTTAAACATTACAATCAAATGGTAAAAACACACATGTTGCGCTTGCAATTTATATTTTAAGTAATCAAATTAAAACCTGACTCTGTCTTGTATATCCTGCAAAGGGATTCTGACTACTCCCATTATACAGGGTGGCCAGTTGATAGTTGTTAGAAACCTCTAGCACCCTTAACTTATTTTTTTTAAGTTCTGAACATTTTTGATTACCGAACTCTGGTGGTAATTTTGAACTTTGGACTTATTTTGTGTTAAGTTCTACAATGCCTAGGCAAACGGTTTTTTTTTGCATGGTAGCTATTGCTGTCAAAAAAGAATATCTGGAAATGATAGGAATAAAGAGATAAAAACCAATGTTAAGTGAAAATTTTGAAAATGGTACTGAAAAAAATTTTAGCTCCTAAACTACAAAAATCGCGGAAAATACTTGTACGGGCCCTTAGCATTAGGCATCTATTTTTTTTTTCTTTAGACGCCTATCAACTGGCCACCCTGTATAACGTGAATGTCTTTTAATTTTTATTCAGAACGTGTCACCTGTAGTCGCCACTACACTAGTATCTGTGGTTGCAACTGTCAATTAGCGATGGGTCGTTGAAGGTTTTACCGTCAACGAAACGTTAACGTTGAATTGCGTTTGTCAACCAGTTGATTTCGTCAACGATAGCGTGTTACGAACGTCAACTTGCATGAACGATAAACGCCTGAACGCTTTTATTAACGTATGCTTTTTTAATGGTAATTTACGAATAATTTGATGCAGTTTACCTAATGAAATTGGATAACATTTTATGATGCCTTTACCTACTACCTACCTAACGAAACGTTTCATTCCGCGTACGAATATGATAATTTTAAGAATTAATAATGTCATCGTTTACTTTCTTAAAAAAATAATAACATTGGTCAAATCTATACTAATATCTATACTATATATAATATTATAAAGCTGAAGAGTTTGTTTGTTTGTTTGTTTGAACGCGCTAATCTCAGGGACTACTGGTTGGAATTGGATAATTCTATAATTCTTTTAGTGTTGGATAGTCCATTTCTTGAGGAAGGCTATAGGCTATATAACATCACGCTACGACCAACAGGTGCTGAGCAGCGTGGGTGAAACCGCGGAGAACAGCTAGTTACTAAATAAATATAAAATCTTGTATTCGTTATTTAGAGTGCCAATTCTTGTCATGACTATTGCGTTGTAGCGGGAGTTTTATTCATAAAGAAATACAATTTATGTACATACGCTGAAAATAACAAAACGTTGACCGTGTACATTTCAACGTTTAACGTGTCAAAACGTTAATAAAGAAAGTAAACGTTTTATATGTTGGACCACTCGCAGTTCATCTCTCTTGAGTTGTTTTACTGTTTAACCGGACTTACCTGTGGTGACCTCAATAAATTAAGGCCCCCAGCCAGGGGTCTCGTTGTGGTGTGTAGTCACGTATGCCATCACATCACGTAGTTTAAGTAATGTAAATAACAGTTCTTCCTAGTTCGTAAGCATACCAACACGTACCAACTATGTATAAATAAGACGACAAATAAAGGAAGAGGACCTTCACTCAGATTCAGCCTGTCCCTTGCTGTCCCTCAGCGACGCCCTAAGCCGAGGCTCGTACCCCACAGGGGGTGCCCTTAGCGTGTAGTCGCTTAGTTTGTAAGTTTATACCCTGGCTGGAGGTCTTAATTTTTAAGGCACCCACAGGATTCGCCCGGTTAAGCAGACGACAACCTCCTTGGTTGAACTGCGAGATGCCATTCATAAAAAAAAAGGAAGTGGATCAGTCGATTCGTGTAGTAGCATATATTGGCGTTTCTTTGAACCCTCCAAACCCCACACATCACATGGCGATCCTGCCAGTCGGCTAGACGAACTTGTTGACGAATTCAACGAGTTGATTTGTACACGGTCAACTTTAATTCCGTTGCACCATCCCATCTTCCTAGTACGGTGGGTTGCGCTGGAGTTGCTGCTGCAGGTGCTGAAAACCTCAAACGGCGCAAATATCACAATTTGATTGCTAGTTATGTTTTTGAGCCGTTTGGGTCCGGAGTGCCCATGTAGTATTTCGAGAAATCGCCAGGTGGTTGGTCGACTCTTCTCGTGACCAGAGGGCTGGCCTGTTTTTTGCACAAAAAATAAGAATTGCCATCCAACGCGTTAATGCTGGCAGCCTTCTGGGCAATTTTCCTGTTGACTGCGATGCGGACAAATTTTTGGACGCCCTGTAATTTTCTGATCACAGCGGTCAAACCGTCGTTTTCGAGTCCTACACATCATCACAAAAAATTCAGATACAGTCTAGACAAATAACACCAAGCAATTTAAATAAATTTAACAATAATTTAATAAGTAATCTAGGCATTCCGGGATATGATATTAATAATGTAAATCATTTTTATGAGGAATTCTTTTCGGTTGTCTACACAGAGTTCAATGATACGCTAAAAATAAAAACTAAATCTATTAGCCCAAAGTTTATGTTTAGTGATTGGGCAACTAAGGGTATAAGAAAAAGTAGGGAACGACTTTTTGAGCTTTACGGCCTTAAGCCTCACATCAACTCGGAAACATTCAATCGCTATGTTGCTACTTTCTCAAAAATATTTAAAAACACCTGCAAGGTAGCTAAAGCCTTATTCATAAGCAACAAGATTAAATCCGCTGATAATAAAATTAAGACGGTTTGGAAAATAATCAATAGCGAAACTAATAGAAATAGAAAATATAATAATGATATTACACTAGAGTCTTCACGTGGTCTTCTAACCACTAAAAACGAAGTTGCTCAAGAATTTGTGGATTTCTTTACTAGTATCCCAATTAAAACTACAGAAACGTTAAATTCCTCACCCTTGCTTTCTGTTGAGTTATTAAGAGCAAACGTTTTACCATGCTCGGTTGAGTTTCAGTTTAAGCATATTAACCCCACTGTAGTCATTAAAGCTTTTAAACAAATTAAAATCAAATTAACCGAAGACCTTTGGGGATTGTCAATTAAAGTTTGTCAAGCTATCATTGAGACTACAGCACCGTACTTAGCCTTTTTTTTTTTTTTTTTTTTTCGGGTGGGAAATCATCCAATGACTTCCCCCGCTCTGGGTGGAGCGGGGGGGGCATGTCAGACTTGTACTGACTAAAACCCACCCATGTTCCCTTTACGTTCCGAGGCCGCGGTATCTCTTTCGAACAACCCGCAACCCCGGCAGGCAGAGGCTCTGGCAAGCCCCTCTGCTTTGCTGACTCTCTTTGAGGCGCGCGTGAAACACGAACGCGCCGTCGACACGGCCTGTCGTCAGTCGACGGACGGACGGTGAACTACCCATTGCTCACCGCCCACAGGCCCGCATCTACGGTGGCCGGAAGTCGTCTCGCGGCGCCCGGCGCCATGGGCGTCTCCCGCGGCGGCTGGGTTGGGCAGATGTTCTCTCCCGCAAACGCCCGGCCACCTCCTTCGCTAGCATTACTGCTTCGCAGAAGGTGGTGACCGCTTCCCATTCCCTCTCGCTCCGGACCATGGCCTGAACCAGGGCCGGACGCGAGAGATCGCCGCCGCCGATCGCCTCTACGAGGGCACGGCGGTGCTCCGCCCAAGCCGGGCAGATCGCCACTGTGTGCTCCACCGTGTCCTCCGGGCGATCGTCACAATGGTGACACCCGGGCGCTTCCTCCCGCCCGATGATGTGCAGGAACCTCCCGAAACTTCCGTGTCCGGTGAGGACCTGCGTCAGGCGGTAGGTGAGGACGCCATGACGCCTCTCCAGTCACTCCTCAAAGAGGGGACTTACCGCCACTATTGTAGCGTGCCCTACCGTACTTAGCCTTTATATTTAATTTGTGTGTGGACCAAGGAGTCTTCCCGGACCTTATGAAATACAGCAAGGTAATACCGCTTTTCAAATCTGGGGACAGTAAAGACACCAATAATTATAGACCCGTATCCGTTTTGCCGGTTTTCAGCAAGGTGTTTGAAAAGGTAATGCTTAACCAAATACTCAACCACTTTAACACCAATAAAATATTACATGAAAAGCAGTATGGTTTCACCAAAGGACGTTGTACCACTGACGCCGGTGTCACCCTATTAAAACACATATTTACTGCGTGGGAAGAGGCACAGGATGCCATAGGGATCTTTTGTGACCTCTCAAAAGCATTTGATTGCGTGAACCACGAAACCCTTCTCTTAAAACTTGAACATTACGGCCTAGGGAAACTTGCCCTTAGTTTAGTAAAATCGTATTTAAATGATAGACAGCAGCAAGTACAAATAAATGGTGTCAATTCAATGGGTTTAAATGTAAAGATGGGTGTACCACAAGGATCGATATTAGGTCCCTTCCTCTTTTTAGTATATATTAATGATCTACCCCATTTATTTAAAAACCAACCACAAATGGTGTTGTTTGCTGACGATACCTCTTTAATATTTAAGATAAACATACGTGCCACAAATCCTGACGACGTAAATACTGCCCTAATGCAGGTACATAATTGGTTTACCGCTAATAATTTAGTATTAAATGGGAAAAAAACGAAGTGTATAAGATTTGCTCTACCAAATGTCAAAAACAGTGAGTGTGACATAGTATTGAATCAAGAGAAACTAGAATTCGTCGAAAAAACTGTTTTCTTGGGAATAACACTCGATTCAAAGCTACAATGGGGTCCGCATATAACATCTCTTGCAGGACGCCTTAGTTCAGCAGCATACGCTGTTAGAAAAATCCGTCAGTTTACTGATGTAGATACCGCGAGACTAGTCTATTTTAGTTATTTTCATAGTATAATGTCATACGGTATTTTACTTTGGGGACGGGCTGCAGACATCGAGTCTATATTTATTCTGCAGAAAAGAGCCATTAGAGCCATATATAACCTACGTAGGCGAGATTCTTTAAGGGAACAGTTTAAGGATATTAACATCATGACAGTACCTTGTCAATATATTTATGAAAACATCATGTATGTCAGGAAAAACTCGCATCTTTTTAGTAAAAGAGGTGACAGACACAATTATAATACTAGAAATAGGGACCAATTAGTTCAACCAGGTTTCAGGTTAGCTAAAGTAGACTCATCTTTCATGGGGTACTGTTTGAAATGCTACAATAAAATACCTCCCCACATTCTTCAACTGAATGATACGAAATTTAAATCTTGTATTAAACGCACACTATGTAGGCAAGCATATTATACGTTGGGGGATTATATTGATGATAAAAATGCTTGGCTCAATGCTGGTCCTGCTCCTCAAGCATAGGGGTAAAGTCATTAATAAGTATCCGAAGCTATAGTGGAAGCTGCAGAAGATTGTAAGACTATCTTTGCAATGTATAGAATCAATTCTCTAGTATTGTATAATTATTAAGCCCATATGTGAGTGCTATGTATTATCATTGACTTGACGAAGCCCTGGTGGTTAATAGTGTCATGCTCACTTAAATGTCTCGCTGATGGTGGCGGGTGTGTCGGGTCATTTAGCTCCCTTCAAAATGGTCGAGCTGAATGGGGCTGATCCATACGACATGTTCGTGAACGGGCGCTGTCAGTTGGGACTGGTCATTTTTTAACTACCACGGTCATTTTTAATTTATTTAGATTTAAATTGAATTTTGTTTTTTATTTACTCTGGACGCTCTTACTGTGCACGTCTTTCTACATCGTTCTCACATATTTGTATAATCTCAACACGAATGATGTAAATACTATTTTGTAAAAATATTAGAATTTAAAAGAGTGTCCATGGAGTTTCTTGCCCATTCTTCTCCATAGAGATCAACGCTTTGGAATGGGCAACTGCAGTACTTTCACAAGTTATTATGCCTTGTGACCGGGACTGTAGATTCATTTTGTTTCTTGACATTCAAAAGTGCCTGTAATGGTCTAATTGAAATAAATGATTTGATTTGATTTGATTTGATTTCCATTTTAACTTGTATTATTTTTATTTTGTGTCTATTTATATTTTGTATAAATATAGTAATTCCGTTGAATAGATATCTTTCACATCCTACTCTTACCATAACACCATCAATGTTTTTATTTTTTCTTTACATATTTTTTTTTTACCTAGATTCTTATTTCTTTGCCACCATTCTGTATGACGTCCCGTTTCTGTAAATATGGCTTGCTTGTTTGTTTCGGAGAATCACTAACTCCTAAGTCACAGGCCTACACCTAGTTTAGGAGTCAGGGTATTTATATTTTTGTGCCATTTTAATAAGCCTTATCGTTGATCAATGTTATTTTATTGATTTTGTTATGTAATGGCATTTGGTGAAATAAAAAATTATTATTATTATTTATCAACGTCGATTCAAAGCCCATCACTACTGTCAATGCTTGCTCACTTGCTGTCATTATTTTATGTCATTGTATGTTGTTAATGTTACCGTTTTCGTTTTGCCAAGTTTATTTAGTTCTCAATATTATCTTCTAAATTCAATCTAGTCAATAATCGCATAAAATACGCGCCTCAGACGTGGAGTTGCGGACACCAGCCCGTTATAAAATACAATACAAATCTTAATAAAAACGGTGAATTGCTATCAAAACGAAAATGAGTACCATGGATGAAATAGAAGATGAAGCGAAAGCTGCAGCCGAAAAGATGGTAATGAATATGATGCAGAGACCAGGACAACTTGAAAAAGTAATTACCAATCATTCAGTCTCCTTCATATCGTTATAAGATATTAAACTAAGCCCAAGCTTTGGCCAAAAACCCTCAATCATGTAGGTATTTTGTGGGCGTCGCTAGAGCGTTTTAGACAAAAAGCTTCAGTTTTTACAAATTTGAATGCAAATTAGTTTATTCCACCAACTTCAATGTATAGTATCTTAAAGTTCTTTTACTTACGTTTTGTCAATTTGAGGTTGAACATTATAAGAAAAGAATAACTCACAAGAAAGCATCTATCGAGGCTCAATTGAAATCAGCCGTGCAGGGCAAACTGGATGGAGTGAGTGTTGGCTTGAAACAGTTGCAGGAGTGTTTGGAGGATGTGCAAAAAGTTAGCCTCAAGTAAGTATAATTTATTTCTATTAAAAACATACATAAATTTCTTTTACTTATCCACACCTGCTAGTATTTCACTATCTCTTTTAAAACAATGTTCACATAAGAACAATATAAACAATATAAAAATGAAATCTGAATGGTATAAAGGAACCTTTATGGAAATTTTCCTGTCTGTCTGAATGCCATTTTAATCATTTAGTTTTAGTTGAAATTTGGAGACAGATGCCTTCCATGAACCGCTACACAAATATGATGCATATTAAAAGGTTTGGCCCTCCATACATGCTACTGAGGGTTGAAAACAATCTATTTGTATATAACTGTTTCGGGTGGTCCCTCTTTCTAATTTCTTTAGTATAAAAAACCTCCTAAGAAAGTAGGTTTGCACATCTATTGAGTAGAGGCTGTGTCGACGGCGCGTTAGTGTTCCACAAATGCCCCAAAAGGATGTCAGTAAAGCAGAGGGGCCTGCCAAGGCCAACGTCTGCCGGGGTTGCGGGTTATTTGAAAGAGATACTGTGGCCGGGATATAGTATATTATTATACTATATCCGGGTTATAGTGTATAGTGTTGTTTAATGCTACGGAACCCTGTATGTGCAAATCCGGATAGCACTTGTTCGGTATTTTAATATTCCCTTGGCCGGTATTTATACCCTATTACTAAAACTCGGCTGTTCGTCCGTCTGTCACCAAGCTGTGTCACATGAACCGTGATAGTTAGACAGTTACAATTTGCACAATTCAAGTATTTAGCCATAAAAACAAATAAGTACTAAAAAACAGAACAAAATAAACATTTAAGGGGGCTGCCATGCAACAAACATATCTTTTATAGATAATGGTAGGAAACCCTTCGTGCGAGAGTCCGACTCGCACTTGGCCGGTTTTTTTTAAATTATTTTATCATCACATTAATTCTTACTCATATTATAATAGCGAAAGTGAGTTTGTTTGTTTGTTACGTCTTCACGCCTTAACCGATTCTGATGAATTTTGGTACAGAGATAGCTGGGACTCTGGAGATGGACATAGGCTAAGTGTTAAAAAAAAATTGAGAAATGAGGGAGAAAGAGGGAAGAAATGGGAAAACTTAGCATTGCTATTACAATAAATAAGGCGCAAGGGCAAAAACTATAGGTAGTAGGTACCTTAAAATCAGGAAAGGGGAACTGTTTTACCCCGAATTTAGCGCGAGCAAAGCCGTGGGCAAAAGCTAGTTAGTTATAGTTACAGAAACAGACAGGGCGTATAGTAAATCAATTTTATTTATCACTTCAGAATGGATGAATTAGAGGAGCTATTGAAAAGTGTTCCACCCCTGGTGGCATCCCTCCAGGCAGTCAGAGAAGAAGACTCACGTCACTCACAGTATGTTACAGCCATGGATAGTCTGAAACATATTTTTACTGTGCCCGAAAGTGTGGCCAAAACAAAACAATGGATTGGAGAAGGCAAACTTCTGCATGCCCACCAAGTAAGTGCATGCATATTATTTGAAGCCTTCATATTATCTCTTAAATATTAGGTCTTTACCTATGAAATTGCGTTCTGCAGTACTGGCCATTTCAAATCAAAATTATTTTTGTTTGGCTAAGAATTCTAATTTCAAATTTATTTTATTTTAAAAACATGCTTTTTTTCCAAAAGTAGTCCTTTGTTTATTGATTAGTGTTACATTTTCATCGAATTTCAATCTTTTTGGTCATCATGTATACGTTAAAAATTCGAGTAATTATGGAATATGAGTACCGTCGTGGCAGCAACACGGCACAAGCGGCACGCAACATCAACGAAGTTTACGGAGCTAACACTACAAACCAGCGCACCACCTGTTATTGGTTTGCTCGCTTCCGTTCTTGAAATTTCGACCTGAAAAATGAACCTCGCGGTCGTCCGAAGACTTAGGTCGACAATGACGAATTAAAGGCGATTGTGGAAGCTAATGATACACAATCTACGGCTGAATTAGCAGCAGCTTTCGACGTTAGCGTCAAAACAATATTGGTCCATTTGCGTCAAATTGGCAAGGTAAAAAGGCTTGACAAATGGTCAGCAAGTTGGTTGGATCCTGGTTCAGCACCTAAACAATGCCCTAAACGAAAACTTACCCCTAGAAAAGTGATGGTCACTGTTTGGTGGTCTAGCGCCGGTGTGATTCATCACAGCTTCTTACCAAACGGGGTGAGCATTACTGCAGATGTGTACTGTGCAGAACTGAACACAATGATGGAGAAGCTGTCACATCTCCAACCAGCATTGGTCAATTTCTCGTCTCCGCTGCTCCTGCACGACAACGCGCGACCTCATACTGCACAGCAGACGGTCTCCAAGTTGCAAGAACTGGGGTTGGAAGCTCTCCGTCATCCGCCCTACTCACCAGACCTTGCGCCTACAGACTACCACTTTTTCCAAAATTTGGATAACTTCTTGGCGGGAAAAAAATTCAATACCCGAGAGGCAGTACAAAATGCCTTTAAAGAATGTGTTGCCTCCCGTCCAGCTGATTTCATTAAAGAACTACCACTGCGTTGGCAAAGATGCATTGATTGCATGGGTGATTACTTAAATTAATACAAATAAAAAATATATAATACAAAACGCCGATTTCATAGGTAAATACCTATTATTAAATTCTCATGTCTCAGTTTTTTTTGCCATTACCTCCGAAACGACATGACCGATTTTATATGTTTATTCAGTAGGTCTAAGAATTGGTCGTAAACTATTTTTCATACCCCTAAGTGAAAAGGGTGGTCGTGTTCACAAGGGAACGTGAGCTGCGGGTGAAACCACAGGTCACAGCTAGTTTTGTTATAAAAATGACTGCCTCGTTGGTCTGGAAGTACAGTGTTATTCGGTTTTCGAGAACCAGTTGGTGGCAATAGACTTTTTCCCAAATACATGGGATTTAAATATAACTGGTGAAATGTGGGTCTACATGTTAGGTACACATCTGCCTAACTCTACGGGCATAATAAGTGTAATCCTTACGAATATATAAAAGTGAAAGTGAGTTTGTTTGTTACGTCTTCACACTTTAAATGGCTAAACCGATTTTGATGAATTTTGGTACAGAGATAGTTGGGACCCTAGAGACGGAAATAGGCAATTTTTATAAAATCAATCAATCGATAAGGCGCAAGGGCAAATACTACAGGTAGCAGGTACTTGCAAATCAGGAAATGGGAACTGTGTTACCCCGAATTTAACGCGAGCGAAGCCGCGGGCTAAAGCTAGTGTAAAATATGTTAAAATCGCTTTGTTTGCATCTTCTTCTAAAATGCACATTTGTTTCCACTTTCAGTGTCTTAATGATTTGGAGAACTCCAGAGATGACTTATTGTACGAGCTGCATAGGTTGCCAAACCAATCTTCTCATGATAAAATTATGTTGAAGGCATATTTCGAAGATGTGGAAATGGTGTCCAATTTGCTTGAAAAACAGATAAAACTGATTTTAGCGCGAACTTTGAATACTGTTCGTAAGGAGCCTACTGTTATTGTTACTGCACTGCGTATTATAGAGAGGGAAGAGAAAAGGGATCAAATGGCTTTACAGGTTACTTACTCACATTACTTAATAAATAAAAAATGCTCCTGACTGATTAATTAATTTATTTAACGATCGTATTTCTACAGCAACAAAGCCAAACCGGTTTTATGCCGCCGGGCCGCCCTAAAAACTGGCGAGCAAAAGCTTTTGAAGTTCTAGAATGTGCCGTCGCTCAACGTATAGAAGGCACACGCGTCGACGAGCGAGAAGATAATAAATTGTGGCTGGTCCGATACTTGGAACTCACCCGACAACTCATACTGGAGGACTTGAGGGTCGTCAAAACATTATGTGTTCCTTGCTTCCCGCCCCACTATGAAATAGTACACAAATATGTCAATATGTACCATATTTGTTTATCTGCAAGTGTAAGTTTAGTTATTTATTTATTTGTTAATGCTTAAACTGTTCTGAGCTAGTAAACTTGCATTGAAATACTTTAAAAAAATATATAGATTTAATTATTTATTTTTATATTCAAATTCTGAATTTGTATTTTCAATCTCAGATCTAAATTCGTAGTTAAAATGCTTGTTTCTTAAAAAAAAATCATTTTTTTTAAATTATTGTACTGAAACATTGTTACAGCTCCAAGATGTGGTAACTAATGGCATAGAAGGCAATGAATATGTAACCCTTCTATCATGGATTTTAAATACCTATCCTGGGCATGAATTGATGGGCAATTCAGAGTTAAATATTGACGTTTCGACTTTGCCACCTTTGCTTAGTAAGGAAACAATGCAAAAATTACAGGATGAATACTTGCAGGTGACTTGAGAATGTTGAGATGCATGAACATAATTGCTTTAACTTATATGTAGCTAAAACACGAACAGCGGGTGCAGCGATAAATACAAAAGCAACTGTATTTATGGTTGTAGTATCAAAGTAAAGCAACGCTTAATATGTTTAATCCAACTAACAGTTTGCCTCAATTTCTTCTTCTTTATCTTGTCGTTAGTGTCTCTTTGATTTTTCTGACTTGGCTTTACATGCCGGCGAGAATGATCTCTTAAGCATGCTAGTTTCCTCACGTTGTTTTCCTTCTCCGAAACAATTGATAACAATGCGCTCGTCAGAGGTGCGGTGTGTGTCTTGGGTTGGAACTCGAGACCTATGACATGGCAGTCCGATAGCGACATTACTAGGCTATCACTGTTGATGTTTACCAGAACCAGTTATGGATCGTCGACAATTTCCTTTGTTTATAATGTGATCTTAATGTTTGTAGAAAATGGAATCGAACTACATGGAATGGATGGAGAAAACTCTGGAGTCGGAGCGCGCGGAGTGGGCGGGTCAGCGCGCGCCCGACGTGGAACCACACTCCAACGCTTACCATACGCATGCGCCCGTCATTATCTTCCAGATGATCGACCAGAACTTGCAGGCAAACCCTTTTATCATTTATACAATAATGAACTCCGATTTTGGCTCTCATGTGGTCCCAATAATAAAGTACAGTAAAATTTCGTAAATTCTGCATCATAAAATGAGATCGTGCCCTGTAGTGCAGAAATTAGCAGTTTTACGGTTGATTATCCAGAAACTTTTAAAGTCATTTTCGCTGATTAGTAAGTTTCTGTTTACACAACAAGTGGCCTTAAATCGTAACGAAAGGAATTGGAATATTTTTGTACATATAAACAATAGGGTAGTTGACACCACCAATCAATTCATATACTTTTTATGAGCTGTCAAAACGCGCTTCCCCCATAGATTTTGTATGAGACTCGCAACCGATGACGTCACTAAGTTGTCAAGTCAATGATGCAAATATTTATTGATTTAAAAGCAACAAAAATCGAATTTCAAAGTTATTTTGAAATGAATGGAGTTCTTAGGTCTAGAATAAGGTGCTCTTTCAGAAAAAATGTGTTTTTAATTTCATCATCTGCCTAGCCTTTTCCCAATTACGTTGGAGTCGGCTTCCAGTCTAACCGGATGCAGCTGAATATCAGTAATTTACATGGAGCGACTGCCTATCTGACCTCCACAACCCAGTTAATACTGGGTAATACGATACCGCTTGGTAAGACTGGTTGTCAGACTTTCGGAACACTGACTACCTGTAAAAAAAAAAATATTGGTTATAAATTGTTTGGTGTATAATATATTATATTGGTTATAATATTGGTGTCAACTACCCAATTATTGCATTAGATTAAATCTTCTAAAGCAGCGGTCGGCAACCTTTTGGCAAGCAAGGGCCACAAGGTGTCAAATTAAACTAAAGGCGGGCCGCAGTAATTTTACTCGCATAAATCCAAGAAGCCCAATATACCTGCTCATAATAATTGTTCATATTCCATAAAAAAAACAAATGCCATTGAAAATTGTTAAAACATAGGGAATTTGATTCGTACAATACTCAGGCAGTAGGCGTCAGGCGGTAGGTGAGGACGCCAAGGCACCTCTCCAGCCACTCCTCAAACAGGGGACTTACCGCCACTACGGTGGCGTACCCTGCACGGGGTTGCGACAGTCGCTCTCTCCATGCCACCATGAGATCGCACCGGAGGTCTGTCCGCTGGGCGGTAATTTACCGCGTCAGCAGAGATTCCCCCCGTTGTAATGCCTCCGCGCGCCATTCGTACAGGCGCGCGAGGACTATCGCCTCCAGATCCCACGGTGGCAATCAGACTAGAAGTCTCGCCGCCTTTCCGGAGATCGTGCGGTAGCCCCGGATTAGCCTAATGGCTACCACCTTTTGGGACGCGTTCAGGTAGTGGGCGACGCGCCGAATTAAATAACGCGCCCATAAAAGGTCATGAACCGCAGCAATTTTGAAAGCAGCCCCAGCCCGCTCGAATTTGGGAGCCAAACGTCAGAAATGCTCCACGAAAATCCTCCGGCTGTTGAGAACGATATTCAGGTACCTCATCGTCGACCCGACACCGATGCGAGCCCCTCATACCATCAGCTGGGATCCCGACGGTGGCGTATTCCCGCGGTCATGAAAGACCATGTCCTCGGATTCTCTTCGCGACTATCGCAATCCCGCGTGTTATTGTTTCGGCCGCCGCCTGGTCCAACCACTCCTATACCAGGACGAGTGTGCACGAAATGTCTCACCGGTTCCACTCTTCAGAGCGACCGGGGAAGCTAGGTCGGCCGATACGGTGGTACCGGTGTGCCTCTCTGATGCAGTCCCAAGGCATGTTGTTGTTGGTAATGTTGAGAGACACTGCCACGACGACCCCACCCCTGGACACTGCAGCTCCCGTCGTGGGGGTTCTTACGCACATGATGGCGTCCAACGTCGAGCGCCCACCGTGGAAACCACACAAGTATGGTTTCCACTCCGCAAGATCCGGCCCCGTCCCCACAAGGTGCCCGACCAGGCGGTTTGCAATTACTCTTTCAAAGAGCTTGTCCACCTGGTCGAGCAGCACGATGGGCCGAAACGCGGATGGGGCGCCCTGCGGACTCTCTCTCTTCTGTATGAGGACCAGCTTCCCCGTCTTCCAACGAAGTTGGGAACTGGCCCTTCTCCAAGCATGCAAGCATCTTAGGCCAGGACCCAGGCTTTGCCGTGCTAGCCATTGGGTCCTGGGGTGGTATTTTTGGCTGTAGAATAGTGCTCAAAAACTCATCTGTAAGACGAACGGCATGTTTATTTTTTCTATAATTGACAATGAAAAATTGTACCTAACTGAAAAATTGTAATGAACTACTGCAAACTTTTTCAACTCGTCAAAATTAAATGGCATTTAACAAGATCATTGGATTCATAGGAGCTTTGAGAATATCAGCTAGTACCTATGACACATTTCAAAGTGTTGCCCAGCAGAGGGGTTAAAAGGAGTGCTTACTGCGTTGATTTTGATAATAATCATAATTTATTTACAAAACATTCACGGGCCGCAAGTCAGACGTCCGCGGGCCGCATGCGGCCCGCGGGCCGCGGGTTGCCGACCCCTGTTCTAAAGCGTCACATTTCCGAAATATAAGCTGAAAGCTCATAAGAGTTGTGCTGATGGTAATGATTGTAATCTGGGAAAAGTGACGCTTTATAAAACTTGGTTTGATACAAAAGTTGTTTGTATTGATACCAGTTGTTCAATAAGACAGGTTTAATGTGTGGCAAGGGGGTGGAAGTAATTCCAATTTATTCCATGTTTTTCAGGCCTGCCTTACTAGTCTTTATTGCATGTCTTCTTTTTCTATATTTCTCCAATAACTCGTAGCAACATCATCACAGATTACTAAATAGCTACTACGTAGCAGATACATCACTCCAATACAAAAAGGAAAATACCTACGCTATAATAGCCTACAAAATCATAATAATTATACCAGCTGTTTGCAGCCAAAAGAAATGCACCATAAGTACGCACAAAGAGAGTTGAGATTGTATTGCCCGCCGCGCGACCAACGTGCGGGCGCGTCATCGAGCGAATGTGCTAGGGTTGAACGTATGATGAATTGATGATAATGATAATAAAACGAATATTGTAGAATCAAATATGTTTCAGTTTAATAAAATGACTGATAATTTTTTTCCTTCCCTGAATTCACGATTATTAAATTTTATTGTGCAAAATATTCTAAACCGCGTAAATAATTTTAATAAATAATCGAAAGGGAAACGGGAGCAAAGTGGAGCAAAATCAATTAATTTCAAAATTTCCAAGATAGTACTGCCAGGCCGATCCATTATTACGTTGTCAAAATTATTTAAAAAAGTTTCTTCTAATTCTTCAATATAATTATTGTATTGAAGTATGATAGTAGAATTATTATATTATTATATTCAATATATTAATATTATCCATATACTGCACAAAAATTACGTGGTTTCGGCATTTTGAAACTCAGCGCGGTAAAAATGACGTCGTCGCACGGTGCGACAGCCCACTGTCAGTTGTATCGCCGGCGATACACGAAGCGGTAGGCATAAAACGCGTGGCCTTGAGCGAGTGACGGACGCCTGACATCATTTACATCGTTTTATATAGGCCGTGCGCCCACTCTACCTGTTTATATCAATAGCTGTTTTTTATTGATTAAAGCAATAAAATAGATTTTCGCGTGGCTGCAAATGGGGAAAAAACGGACTGTTCACGTATTTTAGGGTCCATAAAATATTCAAACAATTTTTTCTTTTCCTTCACCGTTTCAAGCCCACACATCGCAGTGTGAATTTAACGGCCTCTTGGAGCTTAACAAAATGTTCCAATTTTTTGCGTAACTATTATAAAAACTGTAATGGAATTATAAACATAACCTTGAACTTGCTGCAAGTCAACCGACACCGCGACAGTGTCTTAACCGGCCTTATTGAATAACTTTCCATAGTTACGATTTTTTTCTATGTGACTGATTTTTGTTTTTTTACAGGTTACCGAAACTATAAGCAAAGACATAACGTTTAAAGCGTTGCTACTTAGCATTGATCAAGTTACCAGGTACGGGAATATGTACAGAGATGGGGTTATACAATTTAAGGTGAGTTTGCTATAAGTGTGCAAGAAAAATATTGTTACAAACTGAATGCACTAGCATAGCCATAGCGTCGACAGCATGACGTGATATATTACGGAGGAAAAAAGCCTACGAATTCATCAAAATAAATAATTTGTTAGTAATCATTGGTTAGGTCAAACAAAACTAATGGAGTTTACTAAAACTCCCCAAAACGCCGGAGATAAGCTCGCCTGAAATAGTGTCGAAATGTGAGTGTAAACCTAAACAATTCAACAATTTTGCCCAAGTAGTTTTTTATTTTTAATAAATAGAACGCTCACTTTGCGGACCGTTCCCGTGTGGCGTATTTCACACACCACATGATCACCATCGTGAACAACAGCGAGCAGATGGTGCGACTGGCGCAGCAGACGCAGGCGCGGCACTGGCCGCCCGCGCGCCACGACCCGCCGGCTGAGGCCAAGTTCGACAAGATGCTTAATACCTTCCAGGTAACTAACATTCATCTAGTTATAAAGAATTTTCCGGTGTATATCATGATTTTTGTCAAAAAAAAAGCGATCATCAATTTGTGAATCTATTCATTTTTTTAAAACAATCTCGGTCGTTACTTCATTATTTTTCGCCATTAAAGACAAGTAATGAAAAAATACTTTTATAAATCCAATTGAGGACTTAGAGGACTAATTTTTACAGCTCCAAGGGATCACAGACATATAGTAAATGGCATTAATGTCAACCGGATACCATCACGCGTTCACGAGATTAAGGGTCTTGACAGGCGAACAGACGGACAACAAAGTGATTAAAATAAGAGTTCCGTTTTTTCCTTTTGAGGCACGAAACCCTATAAATAATGTATTAACATCGATTCGGAGAAGAAAAAGAAGACTACAAACCTCTGAATCTGATCATCATACTGAACCTAGATAGACACTTTCGTTGAAATTCAGGGCCAATCTTGACAGTTCAACGTTCGCTACGGTCAGTGAGATCTCGATGTGTAAATAACTCTGATCGGGACAAGGTCAAGCGCCGCTCCGCGGTCAACGGCAAAAAAAACACGTTTTGCCAAGATAATGAACAATAGTTCCTATAGCACTGCACTTACGACAAAAATTGTACACATTCAGTTTTTTGCATATCTTTCGTACCGCTAGAGAGAAGGAACCGTGTCATTGACGAGAAAAGCAATGCTTGAAATAGAAAAAAGAAAAACCCCAAACTTGATGACGTACATATTTTACAAATTATAAAAAAACTTAAGTTGAAAAAGATTTGCAAACAGTGTAGCTTTTTTCAGTCTGAGAGATTTAATTACTTACAAAACATATAAAGTTACAAAAATGCACGGTGGGAAGCTCCATGCAAGCGAAACCACGGAGCGCAGCTAATTAAAACCAAGTTAAATTAAAGTCCAAGAATTCAGTTTGTACAAAAATTTATTCTTTGGCGTAAGAACATAACAAAAACAGTCGTAAGCAACATTTTAACAAATAAAATTTCAGTGACATTCAGCAACAGCTTAGTGACCTTTCTTGTGTCCCCAGTGCTTGTGATCCTCATGGCCTCCCTTATGGTCGTGGTCATGGTGATGGTCGTGGTGCTCGTGGTGGCCTCCTTCACCGTGGTGTCCCTTGTGGTGGTGGTGGTGGCCGCCGTGCTCATGATGTCCTTTCTTGCCGTGGTGGTGTTCGTGATGTCCGCCGTGTTTGTGTCCCTTGTGGAAGTGTCCTCCCTTCTTATGGCCGCCTTCGTGGTGGTGCCCGCCGTGGTGCTCATGGAAGCCTTTCTCTCCGTGATGGTCGTGGAAGTGCTTATCCTTCTTGAACTCGTCGTGCTTGTCGATGCCGTGATGTCCCTTGGTGTCGTGTCCCTTGTGCCAGTGGCCGTGCTCCTCGTGGCCGTGACCATGGTCGCCCTTCTCGCCGTGGTGTTCGTGATGGTGGTAGCCGTCATCATGGTGATGGTGCTTCTTGTGTCCGCCGTGCTCTCCGTGGTGGCCCTTGTGTCCCTCGTGATGATGGTGTCCGTGCTTGCCGTGGTGATGCTCGTGGTGTCCCTTGTGTCCCTTGTGGTCGTGTCCGCCGTGGTCGTGGTGGTGGTGTCCGTGGTCCTCGTGGCCGCCACCCTTGTCCCAGTGGTGGCCGGACGCGGCGGTCTCCAGGTCAGCATCCCTTTTCTCGCGGATCTCCCTGGCCGAGCTTAGGGCGGCGATGGCCAAAAGGCCAAAAGCCACCAGAAAGATACACCTCATGGTTGATTGGACTTGTTGTTGCTGAATGATATCGATCCATCAGTGACTATGATTTTATATACTAAACAGCAGTGGCGGTTAAGAAATTCACAGTTGCTCCATAGTGTCGAGGTTGTTACAATTAATTCGATCGTTTGCGGCGTTACTTTCCACTTCCTAGGTTGACAATATTTAGTTCCGTTTGCTAACTTTAAAATCAACATCCCGTAGGATTGTTTGCGTTATGTAATGATTCGATTTTCCACTCAGTCTTGTTTTTTTTTGCTTAAAAATCTTTGAACTTCTTGGGTGAATTTACATATCTACATCTCAAACTTCACATAGACTCGTTATAGGCATTAAGAAAATAGTCAAAAACAAGATGTCCTACCTACAGGCCAGCCGCAGACATCATAACTGTAAATGGACCATAGTTGCATATTCCAAAGCGTAGATCACATGAAGAATGTGCAAGAAACTCCATGAACACTCTTTTGAAATCAAGGTATTTATTTATTTATTTTGGCACACCCACGGAATATTATGAACTGAAATTAATATCATTATTCAATAGGACATTACAGGCACTTAAGAATGTCAAGAGACAGGAGGAAAATACAGTCCCAGTCACATGGCATAATAAGTCGCCCATTCTAAACTGTTGATTTCTATGAAGAAGGATGAGCAAGAAGCGCCATGGACATCATATATTTTCATGAGCTGATGGTTACATCATAGTTGTGATTATACATATACTGAGTCCAATGTAAGGAAACGTGCACATTAAGAACTTCCAACGTAAAAATATAAATTAAAAAGTAAACCGTGGCGGCTGATAGATAACCAGTTCCAACTGACTGCGCTCGTTCACCAACACGCATGGATCTGCCCCATCCAGCTCGAACCATTTTGTAGGGAACTAAACGACCCGACACACCTGAGCAAAACCTTTAAAAGAGCATAACATCACCGTGGGATTTGAACACCATGGCATCTCGAAGCGATAGTCGTCGCGTACAAGTGTCGCTCGGAGTCACTACACCCGGGGGAAACTTCGTTGCTGCGGCAAATCGCCGCTCAGCAATTAGCGGACAGACCTCCGGTGCAATCTCATGTCGGCATGGTAAGGGCCACTATCGCAACCACGGTCGAGACTGTGGATGAGTAGCTCACCGTCCGTCCGTTTATTGACAGCATAAGCCGGGTCGACGGCGCGTTCGTGTTCCTCGCGCGCCTCAAAGAGATGTCAGCAAAACAGAGGGGCCTGCCAGGGCCACTTCCCGCCGGAGTTGTTCGAAAGAGATATATGGATGGGTCTTAGTCAGTAAAAGCCTGACACCTTCCCCCTGGGGGGAAGTTGTTTAATGATTTCCCATCCGAAAAAAAAAGTAAGCATGTCATTCTCTTAAGCACCAGGGCACAGTCGATTCAATGATAGTACATAGTATTTACACATGGGTTTTACAATTATACAATGCTATGAGTCTTTACAATGCAAATAATCATACTTTTACAATCATAAATAGTCAAAAACTTAACACAAAACATACAAATACAGTATCTTATTGTTTGTTTGTATCGAATTGAACCATTTTTCGATTTGAACCATTTTTCACCAATAGAAAGCAATGATAAATAAGTTATCAGGATGTAACAAAGGCTATTGTAAAATCCTTACTCTTAACTTCCTTACTAATATTATAAAAGCGAAAGTGAGTTTGTTTGTTTGTTTGTTTGTTACCTCTTCACGCTTTAATGGCTAAACCGATTTTGATGAATTTTGGTACAGAAATAGTTGGGAACCAGGAGACGGACATAGGCTAATATTTTTTTGAAAAAAGTGGGATGTGAGGGAGGAAAAGGGAAAACTTAGCGTTGCTATTACAAATCAATAAGGCGCAAGGGGAACTGTGTTACCCCAAATTTAACGCGGGCGGAGCCGCGGGCGAAAGCTAGTAATATTATAAAAGCGAAAGTGAGTTTGTTTGTTTGTTTCTTTGTTACCTCTTCACACTTTAATGGTTAAACCGATTTTGATGAATTTTGGTACAGAGATAGTTGGGAACCAGGAGACGGACATAGGCTAATATTTTTTTGAAAAAAGTGGGATGTGAGGGAGAAAGAGGGAAGAAAAGGGAAAACTTAGCGTTGCTATTACAAAACAATAAGGCGCAAGGGGAACTGTGTTACCCCAAATTTAACGCGGAACTCGCAAAAGCTTGTAAATTATAATTTAACGTAGCTAAAATTTTATTATTCTTTGAAATATAATAAGTTGATTACAGATCAATTCTATTGATTTTAGTTTTATACAGGCTGGAATTTTGTAATTCCACCTGAAGGGGATACTCTTAATACTTTAGATAAAAAATTTTACTCAAAGAAAACATTCCTTTATTTTTTAAAAGAAAGAAAACGGCATTCAAAGACTTTTTTTAAATTCGCTTGCCGCACACGGTAATCGAACCGACTAAATCTGTAAAAATTGCACCCTGTACTTTTATTGCATCGATCGTTAGGGTCAATAAAGATGGAATCTCTTTAACAAACTTCATAAGTTAAATGAAAGGAAAACATCTAAAGTATTAAGAGTACTTCCCCTTCAGGTGGCATTACAAAATTCCACCCTGTATATTGGCAGACTCTCAAAGAAAATATCCATGGTGTGAACTGAGCTGACTCTGTTCTAAAAGTCAACATTCTGTAGCCAAGCTGTTGATGTTGGCCAAGGTTTATGCGACACGGTGAGAGTCCAACGTCATAGTAGTACCTACGCTTGGACTTTAGGTGGTAATGTTGAGATACTTCGACATTGATTTTGCTAAGGTCACCTGGAGGTAATGTCAATTTGTTTCAGATTTTATAAAATGTCAGGTGGTTTAAGACCCGTCGCTTCAGTAAGTCTAGTTGGAAGTACTTTAGCCGTTCTGCGAATTCGGCTCTGTGCGATCACTTGTGGTCTTTAAACCGCAGGGATCTCATTTTCTTTGAATGCGTACTATTCGGTCAACATGACAATTATAATTAAGACCCCAGATGACCGATATGATGCATATTACACGACTTCTACGCAGTAAGATGTTAAAGAGCACTTTCAAAGCCAAGGTTCTTTGTCAATATTTTTTGATGTGTGTGGTAAATGAAAGACCGCTGCTAAGCACTGCTAGTTCAGAGAGTAAGTTAATGGTACAGGAATCTTTTTTGAGTAAATGTTATACAGTAACATTTGCTGGCATTAAGAACCACCCCATTCACTTAACACCAGTTCTGTATTGAGTCTAGATAGAAAGAAAAAAAAATCAACACAGATAAAAAAGAAGATAAGATTAATGTGTAACTATTTGTTTTAGAGCTTAAGAGATGAAGCCGCGAAGTTTCTTCTTGAGGAAGCATTCTTGGACCTGGAAGTTCACTTCGACGATCTATTTACAGCAAAATGGCTACCCTCCACCATTCCAGTTGACACAATTTGCATCACACTCGACGACTATTTCCAAGACTACAATCATTTGAGAGATAAAAACTTTGAGTATGTCATAAACGAAGCTCAAAATTTGGTTTACAAAAAGTATATAACGGCGATGCTGTCCAAAAAAGTGGCCTTTAAAAATGTGGAGGAAGCTCAGCAAGCTGCTACTAAAATAGTTAAGGAGGCGAACCAAATAAGGTCGTTCTTCAGGAAGATAGCGGCGGAGGGTGTCAACGTAGACTGGCCCTTCGAAGTCATCAGTATGCTAGCAGAGGTGAGTTCATGTTAAACACCCATGCCTAAGATTTACAAACCATACTGGCGGATCTTATGTTGAACTATTAAAACCATCCAGTAACATATACTAAATGATGCCAAAGATCGTAGACGTAAGCCGGGACCAAACATTTTACGCGCTTCCGAGGCGCTGAGTTTCCTCAATATGTATAATCGTCAAAAATCATCAACGGTCAACGGTCCGATCTTGGAAACCGTAGCTTGAGTTTCGATCGGGCCGTGCAACTATTATCACTTAGCCAAGAGCCCTAAACTTGGCGATAAACTCCCACTAGATTGCTCGTGTTGAATACTAAACGTAACTGTTACCCCAAATCATCCTACAGATGATAACAAATTACCTCTAGTTTTTTCGGTCATCCGCGATCTTTTACAAGGTTTACTGCTTATTGGTTCTTTTAGTCCACAACTCATTATATCATACGACTGACGTGGCCATTTCCACTTCAACTTAGCTGTTTTTTGAAAAACTTTAGTGATCATGAAAAATGTATCTTGTTTCAACTTGTACGTTTAAGTGTGCATAATGAATTTAATTTATTGATTACATACTGAACATTATATCCTTACTAATATTATAAAAGCGAAAGTGAGTTTGTTTGTTTGTTACCTCTTCACGCTTTAATGGCTAAACCGATTTGGATGAATTTTGGTACAGAGATAGTTGGGAACCAGGTGACGGACACAGGCATTTTTTTAAAGTGAGATGTGAGGAAGAAAGAGGGAAGATAAGGGAAAACTTAGCGTTGCTATTACAAATCAATAAGGCGCGAGGGGAACTGTGTTACCCCAATTTTAACGCGGACGAAGCCGCGGGCGAAAGCTAGTAATATATATTTTTCTCAACAACCATAATGAAACAGTATGTGGATGTGTATAACCCGGAGTAAACTCATTTTCTATTTAGATCATAGATACGTATGATGTGTTCGGTTTAAGAATAGTTTAATTGTTCGTTTGTTCGTCATGTTATTAGAATTTAGATTTTTCACACTTAACGCTGTATGGCATGTTGCCGCACTATGGCCAGTTTAGCAGCTTAACCCAAGTAACACATAAGCAAGATAACAGTACGCATTAAGAACATTTTACAGTTCAAAGATGAATATAGTTTGTATAAGAGCTTTGGGAATAGCCAAATGCTGAATTAGGTTGAGTTCGGAGCCTTAAAATTCTTAAAGCTTAATAAATTCTGTGTTTCTGTCCTTCCCTTCTTTAGGCTTAATAACCAATCACCGTAAAATTATTATACAGACGTTATTTAGCATTACGCATTCCAGATGGCTTAAATCTGAAAAACAGCCACGTCGGCAGCATTTATCTGAATAACCATAATCTGTCCTGCTATTATTAAAGCAGTATTAAGCTAGTAGCGTTGGAAATAGCTATTTGCTGAATAAAGTATCACCTTCTGAATAATATTGTTACATAATTCTATTATACAGCTTGATACTGAATAATTGTCTTTATTTTATCTTTAAATTGGATTAGATTCTATGTTTTACTAATTATTCAGCTGCTGAATAAACAATATTATTTATGTTTTTATTAAGCTTTTTTCAGCATAATAGAGAGTTTCAAACTATTTATTCAAATTATATACCATGTTTGTATTGTTATAGCGTCTATAGCTTAATACCAGCTTAATTAAAGTATTATTGTACGTATTTATTTTTTGCGTTATGGAAAAAAAGTAAGAGAACCGGTAATATCAAAAGAAAATTGTTAAAAGAATATTTTTAATATCAGAAGTAGTAATTTCCAAGTGTTTCTGTTCATCAAAGGATTTGTGAAAATTGTTTGAACAAAACTGAACCCGGTCCCAGCCATCATGCGTGTTTGCCGTGCAATGATGAGGGTTCCGTCCCCCAAATAAGTCAAACAATTGTAATTTTGGTCCGTTCATCGAGGCTAAGGCTAAACTGGCTGCTAAGAAGTTGGGTATCCTAGCAAAGGTGAGACAGTATTTCACACCGGAACAGTTGCTGAACTTATATCAAGCGCAAGTTCGATCGTGTGTGGAATACTGTTCTCATCTCTGGGACGGATCCGCCAAATACCAGCTTGAAGCGCTAGAGTCTATAGAGAAACGAGCCAAGAGGCTCATCGGCAACGACGCGCTGGTTGAGTCAAAGCTCCAGAGCCTGGAGCATCGCCGGCGCGTTGCCAGCCTTTCGGTTTTCTATCGGTTACATTTCGGAGAGTGTGCGATGGAATTGCACAGCCTAATTCCGCCAAGCCCGTTCCATCACAGGACTACAAGACGTACGGCGATGCGCCACCGTTATATGGTAGACATCCCACCCACACGCACTAAACGGTTTGGGAATACCTTCATTGTGCGTACTGCTAGGGAGTGGAATTCCCTGCCGGAGTCTGTATTTCCTGACAGCTATAACCTGGGGGTCTTCAAGTCAAGAGTGAATAGGTTATTTCTAGGTAAGCGTGCTTCATCGTCGACCACATCATCACTTACCATCAGGTGAGATAGTGGTCAAACGCGAGCCTATCAATAATAATAAAAAAAAAAAAAAAACAGCATTGCGATTTACGCAAGAAGAGAGTGCATCTGATGGTAGCTGTACAGATATCGAAGAAGAACAATGTACCGAACACATGAATAATTTTATATTTCGAAAAAAAAACAGAAAATGGGCTGTCGAAAAAAAACATTACACAAGTAGCACTAAAGGTTTTGGCAGAAATATTAAATCAAAGATTCCCAGACATTGTACCTAATGATCCAAGGACAATTTTAAATACACCGAGACAAGTCCACATAAAGTCTATTGAGCAAGGTGAATACTGGCACAATAGCGTCATTGAGATACTTAAAAACATATTGATTAACACAAACGTTGTGCCAGAAAAGATATCACTGAATATAAACATGGATGGTCTTCCAATTTTCAATAGTTCAATTTAGTGAAAGCCGGGCGGGAAAATTCCACATTAAAAAAGGTTTTTGTTCGTTCGATAAGAGAACCCTAAAAATCTGAATTTAGAAATGTGATCAAACTACCTGTATAATTGTTATTCAGAAGTTAGTCTTCTCTTTTTAAAGTTATAGCTTAGTAACTAGACATGTGTGCACTTTTATTCAGCATTAAAGCAAAAACTATCGATCGCCATTAAAAATCTTTGTAACTTATACTTAAAAGGAATTTACGAATCACCAAAATGCTTAATCTCACAAAGTACAACATTTTCAACTCATTTATGGCTTATTTTATGGGTTAAAATTGCTAGTATTAGCTATTTCGTCACAAGTACTTTTGTCAGACCTAGTATGTTTGTATGAAAATACTATTTACTATCTGTTATCTTGATTATTCACGCGGCGCGTCGTGTAATGAAAAATAAAAACATTATATTCACGACAAAATTACTTGCGCACTAACAATTAACATAATAGCAGACCTCTAACTTAGTCAATTTAAATTAATAAGTTTTCGATTTTATAAGTTCACGGCGGATGTCAAATCAACATTAGACATTAAAATCCAATATTGAATTATTTTCACAATTTGTATGAATAAAGTTTGCAAAAATGTGAACAATCTTAATAAATTCTGAATACAATAACCAATTCGAATAAACTGAATAACTCAGTTGTAAGAGCTTAATAAAAACAATATGAGCTGTTATTCAAAAGTTATTAAGCTCCTACTCAGATGGTGCTCAGATGTTATTTAGCTGTTGCTCAGATGTTATTCAGCGTTAAGCATTCAAAATTGGGGCCCTTTTTGCTTGAATAACAGCTGAATAGACGGTACTCAGACGTTATTCAGCTTAGTATTCAGCTTAATGCTCTTGATGATTGCTCTACTCAATCATTATTCAGCACGTCTGTGTTACTTGGGAATCCTACCAATAAAATATTGTAATTGCCAATGTTTGTGAGGATGTATGAAAGTATGGATGAAGTTACTCTTTCACGTCAAAACGGCTGAACGGATCTTTATAAAATTTGGCACAGAGGTAGATTATAGTCTGGAATAACACATAGGATAGGACATTTTTTATCGATATCACGCGAGCGAAGGTGCGGGCGTCAGCTAGTTAATAATATAGAATAAATTCTTTATTTTCAAAAAGTGACAACATTGTTACTGACATAGGTCATCTGACTCCCAACTTTATTTATACCTCTTACCACTTTATAGTTTTTACCTTTTGGGAGACAGTGTTGTCTATTAATAAGTCACCACGAACGTCTTAGGTATTAAAAATGTAAGGAAACGGTATAAGTTTGAGTTTTGAGATTCACTATACGTATTGTGTGCAGGTACTGAGGTGCCAGGACATCGAGATGCTGTCTCTGGACCTGCACAGCGTGGTGGCGAAGTGTCCCGACATGTCGGAGGAGCAGCTGCTGCGCCTGCTGTGGCTGCGCGGTGACGTGCCGCGCGCGCGCCTTCGCGACACCGTGGCCATCGCGCTGGCCTCGCGCCCGCCGCCGCGCGCCAACTCTCACCCCTCGCTCTTCAAACACATCACCTTCAGCGACAGACTACTCTCACACTTTAATCTCTAGAAGACTGCCACGACACATATTAGACCAAAGCGCCAAGATAACCCGCGAAATTTAAACGTTGTTTTTGCAAAATCAGGTATCAGGTTGTATGTTGATGATTGATTGATTGTGACTGCAACAATACGTATTTATAATCATTAGAATCAACAATATACTGGCGACTTTAGCGCTTTCACCATAAATATAAATAAATAGAAAAAAAATTGCCACGGTCGATGTCATCGTTGTACACGTAGCGGTCAGTTTTATTTGTGAAACTGAAAATAGAAGGTTTAATGAACTCCGTGTAAAGAAACATAAGCTTTAGTCAAAACTCCCCGAAATATCTACTAAATTTAAAAAATTATCTACAATAATGTTCTACTACCAGCGGAAGTCGAATACCCAATGGTTTTGACGAGATTTTGTAAAAGAAACTTTTGTTATTCTTTGAGTGACGCTCCGTCGTTTAACGAAAATATATTATTATTATTAAGTTTAATATACTCTATTTATATGTAAATTAAGAACAAATATATTTTTATTTATATTGTTTTTTTTCATGTTTACGTTTACCACATTACTAAATCATCAAGATAAAGAACTGTCTATTGTATTATATAATGGGCTGGGTGTATGCAACTCCACGTCCAAGGTCCGCGAATTTTGCTATTAGCTAGGTATGTAAATATTTCCATACATATAACATCAACATTCCGAAAACAAGTTGATTGTTATCCATCTGATCGGTAAGAATCTACTAAATTATTATTTCTAATGCTCTAGCTTTGAAATTGAACGTCATTGTGACATATCATAAAGCATTGTTAAATTGATTTGAGTTGCTGCCCTGGCTTAAATACACTTCAACACTTAAATTAGGCACATAAAAACTAAAATAAAACTAAATAGTTATCTTATTTGATGATTGAAATAAATCAGATTCATATTTAGTTCTCTAGAAAACAAATAAACTAAGGAAGTCGTTTATTGAGAGACAAGACTCGCTTCGTATAAGATCTTGCGATTACGATGACACACCTAGTTGACACAACAATGATGTCCTGCGCTTTGCTTCTTCACATCGAACTACACACATCATTGGATACAATTTAGTGGTTACCTCGCGCTGCCTCAAGGCCAATTGATAGTCCGAAGGGCGGGCGGCGTGGTGTGCGGCGGCAGTCTCTCGCCCGGCCCGCGCGCGCCACACGCCATGCCCGTCTCCAGCGCCGCGCTGCGCGCATGCGCCCTGCTGCTGTGCCTGGTGGCAGGTGAGCGCCTTTCGCTACCCACATCGTGCATCTCGTGCTAGTGCTTCGATCTGATACTGAACATGTGAAATGCTTTCGGTGATCAAAAGATCTCGCCCTGGAAAAAAAAACACAATTTAAATTGTCTGATTACTTCGGGTGATTTTCACGTTTTTCTTTAGTTACATTAAGACGCTGTTGTACCTATGTACATTTCCGTTACAAATAACATACTTGTCATGATTTAGTGTGCCAGCAGGAATTTATTGGTATTGCGTCAGATAATAATTTTAAGATCTTAAAATCAGTTCAACACCGAAGATAAACCTACTTGATAAGTTATGAAATAGTCTCGATTTTTTTTTCAGTAATTAGGACAAACCCTAGTTCGCACTAAATTATTTGCTTACGTTAGCTATACCTAAGTAGGAATATGTTTGTGGACCAGACAGGTAAACTGCAGTAAACAACTGCGGAAGCAGTAGTTCTGTAAGTACAGACATGTAGATACAATAGGATGCTCAAATCCCTGTTCTACTTCACATGACTCATTCAATCATAACACCACAGGAAGACAAACTTTTGTATGCAATCTGCTTTAGAGCGCGCTGCTCGACTTATATTTGAGTAATAATTTATATTTCCTTTGGGGTTTGTTTACTATATAGATGTATGATACCTACATATTATGATGACGACTCCTGCTATAAAAGAAGTGCCTTTACCAATTGTTGATCAACTAGTCGGTATTTTATCGAATAATACAAATCGCGTCGACTCGCACCGCGTGTGCTCTGGTCGCGGTGGTATTTTTAACATTCCCGGACCGCCTCAAGGTTAGCCAAGATAGTCGCTTATTCATTCATATGACCTAATTTCCTATACCAAATTATTTATAGAAAATTCATAAAGGAATGGATGCAAAGTCAAATATTTTGGATTTGTAAACATAATAGAGAATCGACCTCATTAAGGTATTGTATGCGGAAGTTAGTTCATCCGCACTTACATTAAGTGCACGTACAACGGGCACGCCGCTATGTTTACATTAGAATATCACATGCTGGTCAAACCATACTTACCTATACAACACTCCTAAAAAATACTAACACATCTTTAAATGACACCACACAGTTTTATTTTAATATTGTAGTGTGGGTGGTCTATTGCTAAGGAGATTCCAGCGATGAGCAATATGGAACTAAAAATATAAATATCCAAATCATCGTAATAATCGTATGATTCGTATGTGAACATAAATCTTGGGTAACGCAGATTTATTGTCCACCCTAGTAGTTCCGCAAGTAGGTACATATCTACATGTAATTGTAATGATAGTGATCCTGCTACTGCCCGTCTATTTCAATTCTTTAGCTCTTTGCCACAACAATAAAGCAATTACGTACACTAGACGCTCCAAGCTGTGTAGCCAAAACATGAACTGATATGTGAATACAATTTTAGCATTTGCGATTACATAGTTACAAAGTTGTTTACATAATGATGTTAGTTTTTTGTAAACATTCAAAATTCTTGGACAAAACAATTGCTTAATTTTCTTCGAAAGTTATTTATTGTTAAATTATCGTTCAAATAACCTAAATTAGTCGTAGACCTGACCTGTCCTGGTGAACATGGACTTCACCTTAAACCACATTTTCGCACAGCCTTGGCTCACAGTTTCATACAAACGCCATAATATTTTACTGCGCCCGATCTGCCTGCCAAGTGTGACGATAAAATGTTACCGATCACGTCTAATTATAAGGATTGAGGAACAAGTAGCGAGAAACCAGCTGTTCCACTCACGGATTTTTTTATTCATTTCAGAAATTCAGAGTTAGTTCCGTACAAAAAAAACCGGCCAAGTGCGAGTTGGACCCAAGCACCTAGGTTTCCGTACAAACTTATTTTTCGCCATTGCGGAGAGGTCTGTCAGACTCCTACTGACTAAAACCAGACGGTGTTCCTTCTCGTCACTTCTAGCTGGGGTGCGGGGATACATTCGAATTCTAAACAATCACCCCAGCAGTTCCCGTACAAACTTGCGACAACCACGGCTAATCTTTTGACTGCGTAGACTTAAATAGTTTTAATTAATTTCAAGATAAAGTGTCTTGCCAAACAGACAGATGGACAACAAACTGATCGTATAAGGGTTTTTTTTTCGGGTGGGAAATCATCCAATGACTTCCCCCGCTCTGGGTGGAGCGGTGGGGCATGTCAGACTTGTACTGACTAAAACCCACCCATGTTCCTTCTATTGCCCTTTACGTTCCGGGGCCGCGGTATCTCTTTCGAACAACCCGCAAACCCGGCAGGCGGAGGCTCTGGCAAGCCCCTCTGCTTTGCTGACTCTCTTTGAGGCGTGCGTGAAACACGAACGCGCCGTCGACACGGCCTGTCGTCAATCGACGGACGGACGGTGAGCTACCCATTGCTCACCGTCCACAGGCCCTCATCTACGGTGGCCGGCCGGTCGTCTCGCGGCGCCCGGCGCCCGAGGCGTCTCCCGCGGCGGCTGGGTTGGGCAGATGTTCTCTCCCTCAAACGCCCGGCCTCCTCCTTTGCTAGCATTACTGCTTCGCAGAAGGTGGTGACCGCTTCCCATTCCCTCTCGCTCCGGACCATGGCCTGAACTAGGGCCGGACGCGAGAGATCGCCGCCGCCGATCGCATCCACGAGGGCACGGCGGTGCTCCGCCCAAGCTGGGCAGATCGCCACTGTGTGCTCCACCGTGATCTCCGGGCGATCTTCACAATGGTGACACCCGGGCGTTTCCTCCCGCCTGATGATGTGCAGGAACCTCCCGAAACATCCGTGTCCGGTGAGGACCTGCGTCAGGCGGTAGGTGAGGACGCCATGACGCCTCTCCAGCCACTCCTCAAAATCGTATAAGGGTTCCGTTATTTCCTTTTGAGGTATGGGACCCTAGAAATAGTTCAATTTCTTGATTGTATTTATATCTCCCTCGTTTAACCTTAAGTCCCGGACATAATATTAAGATATGATAATATTCTCTAGGCCGACAAAGTTCAGTTTTCACAAAAACGTATCATATATTCGCAATATATCAACTATTATTATTAGTTATTTCTGCAAAAAAAGAGCACAGTATTTTTTGATACGAGTGCTGATTGAATCACGAGCGTAACGCGGGATTCTAAAGTAGAATCCTGAGCGGTGGCGCGGGATTCAAAGACACGAGATGCAAAAAAATTTGCTCCTGTACACACATAACTTTTCACTTCAGCAGCAATAACATCTCTCTCACCACGCAACAGAGTGTATTTCACGTTCTACAACGAACAGGGTTATATACTATATAAAATCGAATAGGGTATTTTACTCTATATGAAAGAAATTCTAAAAATATACAATTCAGATAGTTTAGGTAACAAGCAGTCGGAAAATGTTAAATTTAGTTAATAAAATAACTAAATAAATTTTTAAATTGATTTCAAAGTTTTCACTTTTTTTAGTCTGTTCTTTTACTACGCGAAACAGTGTCCGCCATGATTATTACGTCATATGGTCATAAGAACAAAAAGTGACAACTGTCAACTGAGCAACTATTACTATTTTAGTATTTTAAAACTTTACATTTTAATATTTATTGAAATAATAGTAATCATACCACGGAAGACATAAATACTACCATATAATAATACCATAAACTATAGTGAAAAATACAACTAAACAGAAAGACTAATAACAGCTCATTTGTTTACTCAGGTCATGACGTCAGTTGGTCATCATGACCACAGAGTAACATGGCGTCAAGCGTTTTTGTGATTTTACGCGCGAACATAGAAATTGTAAAATTGAAATGCAGTTTTATGGCACTTATCGTTTGAATATTATTTTTTTGTTTTTTTTGGTGGTTTATTAGGACCCTAGGATCAAAATGAAATACTTTTTAAAAATGGGTGTAATACCGTATTATGATGTCCTTAGGCTAAAGTTTCCTTTTATGATCTTTCTGTTTCGTGTGGGTAGTGCCAAGATAAAACAATGAACCGGAATAGATTGAATTGAAATAACGTTTATAAGTGCGTTCTGAAATAGTAACCGTAATGTATTATTTTTAAATGTCATATTATTGAAACTAGAACTGTTTAATATCAGGTTAAATGAATGACTGATGAATATTCGTTTAAATAAAATAATGAAATTGAAATTGAATAATTAACAAAAAAATACATTATTATCTAAGTATTTAATAAATCGATTTCAATTTTATGTTAAGTATTACGCGATTCCAAAAGTTACTTAAAAAAAAGTTACTTTGTCTCTCGCAGTGAGCAAAATAGCATTTTACTCGCTGGTGTCACGGAGCAAAACCTACATATTTGAACTACTAAGGTGTTAAAGTTTTTCTGTAGAAGTAACATAAGAAGTAATAACTTAAGTTCGATTCACGATTAAATTAAAAGTAGTAGTAGTACCTACTAATAGTATCTATTTGAAATTAGTACGTAGTATATATTGATTCAAGTGAGGAAATCTTTTTCGTTGCGTTCAAGGCTGCATTCGCACTCGGCCCGTTAGGCGAGAGTGTTATGGAGCGGAGAACAGCAGTGACAAATTCCCACTTAAAAAATCTCCCGATACCAGTGGTTAGGGCTCCAGAGCAAACAACCGCCCGTATGGAGGTATACCTATTGCCTTTTGAATCAGTCTAACCGCCTAAAGACAGCTTCTGGCCGATGGTCATCGAGTCTCTTGGCCATCAGCCCACTGGACCTAACGACACATACCACATGTCGAGAACTTCATGTGTTCTCGATTTTTTTTCTATTAAGTCCTAGGTTTTTTTGTTTCCCTTTCTCGGCTTTCACGAGGTTCTCGTCATACGGGATGGTAACAACGACTATGATTACGCGGCACGCTGATCGGTCTAGCACCAGTTATTGACGACAATCCCAGTAGGTACAGCGTGGCATGGTCTAACTCGAGAACTGGGTCGGCCATATACTTATAGTACGGTAGGTAACTCAGATTCCACAAGTTTATATTTCAAGGCAAGTTACGGCTGAATAATCCTAGCTACTTGATTCCTAGCTGCTTGATACCTGTGCAAGGACCTAGGTACTCGTCGTGACGACGAGAACAACCCGAAATAACTTGTCTAATGTACTCACCTGGACGGTGACATGCCCAATACACGTCAACCGTCCCGTCCTTTATAATACTATATTGCATACTACATATTATAAATTACTAGCTGTGCCCCCGGCATGCGTTGCAATGCACTTTTGCATCTTTCTACCTACCCTACTTACCCTACCTACCCTACTTCTCTTACCGGGATGAAAAAATCCTATGTTTGTCTCCTGGTTATAAGCTACCTCCTCACCAATTTTCAGCTAAATCGGTTCAGCCGTTCTTGAGTTATAAGTGGAGTAACTAACACGACTTTCTTTTATATATAGATTAAATTTAATGGATGGATGTGAATAACCTAAAAGGTTATGGTGCACTTATAGTAAACCAATTAAATTACAGGTACTCGACAATTATCAATTAAAGAATTTGTCGTGCCGAAAGAAATAGAAGTCGGGAAAGATGCTGAACTGCGATGTCATTACGAGCTAGAAGGCAACGAGACAGAGGACGCGATCTATGTGAAGTGGTGGTGGACTCCGGGGGCTGGCAACGGCGACGAGCCAGTGCAGCTTTACCAGCGCATCGGCGGTCATGACGCACAGGCCATCCATCACAACAATACTAGCCAAATAGGTAACTACTACTTATTTCAAGAAAATTATATGATCTTATCCTAGATAATGTTCAATAGTGATGGTTTGGTGGTTATACAAATATTATTGTTCTCCGCAAAAATAAACCCTGCCCCCCCCCCCCCCCTTTGTCTAAAACTACATCATTTTCTTGCCCTTGTCTATTTGGGGTCGCGCGGTCGGCGCAACACGTTTTTTTATTCCATTCTCAGACGTCACGGCATCATTTATTCCTTCATATCATTCCTTACACAATCCATCCAGCTTTTCTTTGGACTTCTTCTCGCTCTCCGTCCATCAACATTCAGATCCATCACTCTTTTAGTCACATGTGCTTGTCTAAAACCGACTAAATCAGACGTGCACGTGGTTTGTTTCGGTTCAAAATATGTTTTTCAAAACACTTCCTCGATAACTGGCTCTTATTGCACTACGATTAGGTTTAACATGCAATGTATTTGACACGCGTGCATTTTTCTCATTTTATCGCAATTTATTGATTCACGTGAGAATTACTTACCTACTGTTGTTCTCGGCTCTATAACATCCTTGCCTGGCGGCTCCGGCGTCAAATCCGCAATGACAAAACTTTCCTCACTTGAATCAAAATGTTTTAAAAAAATACATTTTTTATTACTTTTCAGAGATAAAGGGTAATGACTCCATCATCTTACTAGATGTAAACCCTGTGGATTCCGGAACTTATGGGTGTGAAGTCACAAATAACGATATCGAACTAAGAAAGCACGAAAAACTTATTGTTTTCTGTAAGTATCAACCAGTTCGTACAATATTTTCACACGGTCATAATTTGCTTTACCTCATGAAGCAGCAGTTTGAAGTAAGACATGGGCTAGTAAAAATAAAAATTAAAAAAATATCGAATCATTTTTTAATTTACAACTGAGTTTTATTCTGTCAATTGAAATTGTAACAATACTGCTATGTAAAGTAGTAAATTAGATTGCACGCACAGAGCACGGTGATGCCTTGACTCTCTCTATACAAACCGAACAACCACAGATTTTATTATTTTGCGCTTGCATGCACAACTATTACAATGCCATCCTGCGTGAAGAAACGAAAATAAACCTTAGGTCAAGACCGATTTTTTATATGACTGTACATGCATCTAACGCTCTGTAAATACTACTTAACACACTTCCATGAAATAAATCACCTAAATCTTATGAAGTATTTATTTTATGCTTCAGCTATGGGTACCGGCCCGGCAATAAATTACACGTTAATAAACAGCGAAGCGGAAGATGAAGAAGATCTATTGTTAATAGAATGTGAAGCTGGAGACGTTGCGCCCTTCCCAGATATGACCATTTTATTTCAAGGGTATGTTTTTATTTCATATTTAGCTTTTCTGTAGATATACGAGCAAACCTGTACATGTGGCCATGTACTGGAGCATAGCCAAAAAAAAACAGTTAATTTGTATGATTCCATTGCGCTGTTGATCTAGCGCGTCTGCTGAGCACGGCTCCCTGGGTTCGATTCCCGGGTCGGGCAAAAGTGTTATTGGGTTTTTCCATTAGGAATTTCATAGTTAAAGCCTGGAGTTTGGAAGTTGGCGGCAAGATACCCTATCGGTTAGCACGTTAAGCCGTTGGTCCTGCGCCTGATCTGTCTCCGGTCGTGTCGTTGACTGCCAATCCCATAGATTTGGAAAGAGCCTTATCAACTAAACTATATAACGTAAATACAAACGTATGTTAATAAATGAGGCTTAAGACTGTGTTAGAACCACTTCTTCTATTGTTTATACTTCTGTAGTGCTGAGCAAGAGAACTTAAACTGAACAAAATCTCGACAAGATTTGACAAACTAGAAGAAAAAAAACCGGCCAAGAGCGTGTCGGGACACGCTCAGTGTAGGGTTCCGTAGTTTCCCGTCCGTCACAATAAGTGTTCCCAGTTATGAGGCCAACCGAACAATTCGGTAATACCCGATCCAATGTAATAAGTACCTACAGCGCCATCTCTCGAGGAATTGGGTTACTAATTAATACAAAGACGTGCAATTTTGGTGGTAATTTTGGATTGCGAGAACCGATTTCAATAATTATTTTTTTGTTTGAAAAAAGATACGTTCAGGATAATAAAATATGTAAACAAAGTTACAAAAAAAGCTTGCATATACGATTATACTACAAACTTAGTCCAGAAATTATTTTGTACAACTTTTTGTCTTTTTTGTACAAAAACTGTTGTGTCAATCAAGTTCAAAATAATTTTCATAGAAAGTCCTTATAAAGTTCTACTTTTCAGATTATTTTAGAGGGGGGGACACATTGTTTTTTACTTTTGGAGCGATTATTTCCGAAATTATTGACATTATCAAAAATGATCTTAGTAAACCCCTATTCATTTTTAAATACCTTTACAACAATATATCACACGTTAGGATTGAAATTAAAAAAAAAAATCACTTCCCACTTTACATATAGGGTGGCTACCCTAATAATTTTTTTTTTCAAATTTTTGTTTTACCACTTTGTCGGCGTGATATACATATTGGTACCAAATTTCAGCTTTCTAGCGCTAACGGTCACAGAGATTAAGCGAGGACGGACGGACGGACAGACAGACATGGCGAAACTATAAGGGTTCCTAGTTGACTACGGAACCCTAATGAATCATAAAAAAATGCATATATTTATAAGTATATATCCATCTACACTTCTACAGCATAATAATTTGGATTACAAACGTATTTTTTTTTAAATCACGCTTTAAGCAGTAGCAGCCACGGTATTGGCTTTTCCCAGTTGATGGCAACAAGCTCGCCCCTGTTGCATGGGACTTATACATGACCGCCAAAATGTGGATGTAGGTTGTGTCAGAAACAGATCCGGCTGGCGTGATGATAATATGTTAATTTATGTTATATTAATTAACTTATTTGTCCAGCCAATCAAATACAAGATGTGGTTTTGCATCCTCAGCAAAACTGAGAAGGTGGTCATAAAATACCTAAATAATCAATTAAATTCACGGTACCCAGTCAATAATAATATACGCTGCTTTTTGTAGTTTAAATTTGTCAGAGGATTCGAGAAGTTGCGCAGCCGCCATGATTTAGGGTATAAATATAACAAATTGAAGTTTGCGTTTGTTCGTGTGTATGAAAGCGCGTGTTGCAGGTAGCGTGTTGTTTGGCATTTACCGATTTCCAAATTAGATAAGTAAAATACCCACTTGTATTCGGGTCGAGAATCATTAGCATAGTGTTTAATCTTCCTGAATTCAAGAAAATGCAAACCGACAGCTTGTATAAAGCTGCTATTACTAAAATACCGGTAGGAACTTTTGTCTGTACGTGGTCCGGTACGTACTTGTTTTATTTTAGTAGTTAAATGGTCTTAATAATATTGTAAAACTGCACATAGAAAATACTTTTTTGGACATAATTACGATACCTACTAATTAATATTTCAGAGAAACGACCAACACAACATCGATTGTAGAAGACATAAGTGAAAATGGCTTGTATAAAATATTCGTTAACACCACCGTTAGCATAGTAAATATCGACGAAGGTGAAATACGCTGCGAGCTAACGTACTCAACGTTAGAACATCCTCCGTACGTAGAGGTGAAGAAATACGTACCTGCAGGTATGTTATACGACTTGAATAAGTAGGAAGCGAGGATAGGTAACTCGCGTGACTCGGAAAGCACGTTAAGGTGCTATCGAACCGACTGGATCTGACTTCAGACACACGGACGACTTTGTCAGACATTTTAGTGCAATATATCTGATAGGTACAGTTTGGTGTTCAGAGTCCAGTTCTGTCAGTTTGATAGCCCCATACAGCCGTTACGAGTACTTAACTATTCGAAAAGGTTCCAAAGACCAGCCACCAGTCTTACTCGGTGAACTATATTACCATGTAACTGGGTGAAGTAAGTCAGGCAAGCGCTCCGTATAAAAAACTTCATCCGGTGAGACGGGAAGTCGACGAAGTGGAAGATGTTGACGTAGGAAGCAAGAAGACTTTTAATTTAATTTTAGATATGACATAAATTCAGGACTCTACCTTAGTATTTATGTTAAATAACATGGTCATTTTAAAATGAAGCTGGCGTTTGCAAGTGGAATGCACCAATAATTGATCGCTTATAGCACACATGTGTTGCTTTGGAACGTCTTCACATTATTGTGTTTATTGAGAAACGAATTTAACTTCCATATTTGTCGTTCATTTACACAACCAACTAAACATTCTCATTATTACTGCACATTTACCCATTATTCACACTACTTAGATATTATTTTCAAAAGCATGAGTAACAGCATTTCGCTTTTAGTACAGGGATAGATAAACATGCTTCAAACTATGGTTTCCGACCAATTAAATAATTTGTATTTTACAGGATTCGTTAAAATTAGTTCAACGTTGTTTTCAAAACTGACTACTAATCATACCTATTGATATTTTTGAACAGTATAATATATTTCTTACAATTTTTATAGTCTAATCGGCTACAGGAAATGCGAGGTATCAATTTGTAATGAGCAGTGTGCTGCGATCAATCTGTTGTTAATAAATTAGACGTATGTAGTACTGTGGCTGGCCGTAGAGTAGTGTGTGCCACTGTGTGTTGTCTGTGTACTAACGTTGGTTGTTGGTGATGGTCGCCGCCAGGCCGCGACGCGCCGGCCTCCACTGAGCCGCCCGAGGACGCGACCGAGCCGGATCCTACGCACAACTCCTTGCAAAACCCCAGTAAGTCATAGACAAACTAGGTACACAAGACCAAGGATTACACTTTACGTCAGTCTACTGATCACAAATGATTTTTTTAAACTAACTTGTGTATTTTTAAACAATTATATTATCTTGACTTAAACACTATCAATATCATGTGTAACTATATTTTCTTATTTTTATTACCTATATTATCCACTCAGTACCTACATCAATATTATCATGTACCTATGTAATATATTTGAAAATGACATATTTTACCCATCCGAGGATCCTGGCCACGTCCATGCCTGATATATGAATTCCTACTAACTAAATTTGATTAAGTCTGTAACTTCGTTAAAAGCACACCGTTGCGGGGGCCCACCAGCGTTAACATAAGCGTGCTTCAATAACGCTTGTGAAAATGCCTTTTGATACAGAATGAGTAATTGGAAGTGCATAGTCGCCCTGCCATTTGCGTTCAGGCGAATGAACTCTTAAAGATACTCGCGATGGGCTCCGTCGCGTACCTACGGAGACCCCGCGCCTAAACACGCGGCGGGTGCCTGCCACGGGCTCCCGTTTAACGCAGTTTCAGACCCTATTGTAAGTGAAAGCGCAAAAGTTAATCGAGTTAATTTGTTTATAAGAACGGTCGGTCATACAGTTCCTAAAAATCGATTGAACTTTAGAGACAACCCGTAAATAAAATATCTGAAGTTTCAACTCGACTATCCTTGCCCTTACACCTATGATGTATGTTCATGTATTTTCGTTTGTAGTGTTATAAAGTTACATTTACGTTAACAAGCTACACTTCAAATCGATCGATTAACCACATTTTTTGTCCTTTCGGTGGGTAAAATAGAAGGTAGCAGGCAAAAAGTTATTTTGCGCAGTCAAGTGGTCAATAATATAATAAATTATTAAGCACCCACTGAAATAATTCCATGTACCTAAATACATAACTTGCACCTTTTTAAGTCGGTCGAAATAGGTGCGTAAGTTTTGTTTTGCCTGTATTATGAACTATTTGCTCACCGTATGTTATTGATTTGCTTGTGTTGTGACTTGTTTTTTTTTTAATATAACCCGTCTCAATAATCCTCAACAGCAATAGGTACTGGCATGAATCACACAATGGATTTAATCTATTTAGTTAGGTAAGATTTCAGAAATTCGCTTTCTGCTGAAGAGTATCATCTGATTTGTATTATATTAAGAACATAAATAATCCCCCCCCCCCACATAGATCCGTTGCCTTCATATAAACCACAATATCCAATGAGAATGTTCACCATGATGGGAAATCATCAAAAAACGAGGAGTGTCAGACTTGTTCTCACCAAAACCTACCCATATTCCTTCTATTGCCCGCAACCCCGGAATTACAGCCCCTCAAAGAATTCTGAGAAAAGTAGTCTTGAGAGATCAGACAACATTGTTAAAAAATCGGCTCAAAAAAATGCAATGCAATCAATTCGTTACTTTAGGCCTATATTCACATTATGATGATTAAATATGCTTTCCAGGTGACGACGGCATTCGGCTCCACTGCTCGTGGGCGCTGTTAACGCTGGCAGCCGCCGTGACGCTTGTACATGCGACGCTCTGACTCTTCTATATTGTGATACTAATTATTTAACTATTCTATTATGTTACTATTTAACTAAGTGTTAATTTTATTAAGCTTTACCTAGTAAGTACCTGTAAAAAATAATTCAATTTACATTATTAATAAAACGATACCTATTGTTGCAATTGAACGCGTTTGTTGAAATTTAATCTTTTGAAATACCTTTCGGAAGATAAATATGTTTCTTTTAATGAAAAAACATATTACTTAGTACGTTAGTAAAACGGTACACATGAAATAATGTCACAACATAACATATCACGCCTGTGGTGGATGGGTTATACCATAGGTGTACTCGTCAATAATACGTAATAGTAGTAATCATAATCCTACAAAAAAAGGATCAATCGAGCACAAATTAAGACTCCGTTGCTGCTACTTATAAATTCCCAATAACCCTTTGGTAAATCAAATAACACTATCCGACTAGGAATCAAACCTAGGTTGGGTTCGATTCCCAGTCGGATATTCTCTTCATCGGATAGCGCTTGCCTTCAACAGACCAATGAGGGGGGCGATCATTTAATAAAGGAATTAAAAAATATTGATGTCTGAAATAAATAACAATTTTATGTCAGTTATCTACAGATAACAGCTTGACAGGTAATTACTTAAGGCGGAGGTTTTAGAGAAAGGATAACAAAAAATTAAAGAACAATATCTTATATATTTCCTTAAACAGCTAATTTCTATGTTTTCCAAATAATATTTCATTATTTACTAGGTAGCTTACCTGTAATATTATATACACAGCATCTCTAAAATAATTATTTTTATATTTCGTTAGCTACTCCTTACTTACAAATGGCACATGGAAATATAATTAAAAACTAAACCACATCCTTATACTTAGTTACGTCTTCCTTACTTTCCAGTCAAATAATAAGATAACACAGAACATCACTATGTATTGGAAGGGTTGTAATAAAAGTCTTTGGTTCTTACATTTTAAAGCATTAGGGATAGGACTGAAAATCAGTCATCAGTTTCACAAAAAGCTAAAATAAATAGTTCCTCAACTAGGCATAACAACCATGTGTGCTTTACAACATTATGAAACTATAATTAACATAATAAAAGAAAAAGATGGGAGAGTTTATGGCTTTTCAAAATCTATATTGATGAATTTATTTGTGCCATTACATTTCCTTCGTTTGCTTTGGAAACTGATTGCGTAAATAGTAGGATTCCAGCTTTTCCAATTACTTACTATGCAATTCATAAAGAGTTGAGTTTGAGATTTAAAATAAAGTTGCTTCCGCTCTATGTTCGCTTAGATCTTTGAACTACTCAACAGGATTTTAATTCATTTCTCAGAAATAGAGTAATTCAAGAGAAATGTTTATAGTATAATATCCCAGTCTTCGTCGGTGCAGCTAAATATTAATTGGTATGTACGAAATAATTCGTTAAAATAAAGTTTATCGGACCGCATACATTTTGCGGTATAACCTGTAATACAATAACAGTACGTAATCTGATAATAATAGTATTAAGATAGCGAAGAATAAAAATAATAACAAAACTAGAACTACAGTCTTTTCACAGTTATTTACCTTGGACAGCTGCAACCCAGAGTCAATCTTATTGAAAGGTTTATAAATATCAGTCACATTGACAGACTTGTCAGTGGAAGCAACCCTATAAGAACGACACTAGAGATCATTGCGATTTTGAGATATAACTGAAATGACGATAGATAGAGAATAAAACAATTTGAGATGCATTTGAGCAGACAATTTTAAATTAATTATAGAATATTGCTATAATGGTGTGCATAGTAGTTTATGATGTGAAGCAGCCAGTTATTCAACGGAGGTGGTCAACTCGTTCAGAAAGTTAACCATAGAAAGAGTCATTATATTTTTTATACGATTTTTAACTTAATATTGTAATTTCGCAATTTAGACATGTTTTGAACATGGCGTGGTAAAAATTTGGTGTAGTACAACGTTTATAAATTTATACAAATATCAAGTCTATAACATTACAAAATGAGCAGGTCAGGTTTGCCTAAAATAAGCAGTGGTAATTCAACACTACTAAGTACTAACTGTTTCTGCAATTACAAACAATTATTATGAGGACATTGATTATGTTATTCATGTACGACTTTATAAAAGTAAGTAACGTTTAAACATTGGTATTTGTCGGTTTTTGGTACATATATTAGTGTGTAATCAAGCAGTTAGGCCATTCAACTATTAGGTACAAGTAAATTTAAATATATAATGAATTCACATTACGCATACTTAGGTTAGACCCTTGCTTTTTCAGCACCTTATTCTCAATTTCACAGATAAAGCCCCTACCTACTACCTCATTACAAAATCTAAACCTACACAATTTCCTAAACAATACAACAAACATTCAATTAGTGCATTTTATTATCTACAAAATAAACATTATGCACTACACACTTGAAAAAATATTTTATATGTCATATCCGTAATTTAAATATTATATTATGTATAAAAACAATAAATGTAAAAAGCCTCATAAACAATAGGTGAGGGGTCTAAAAGCAAACCCGCCACTGTCCATTTTGAACGAAAATTAAAGTATGAATGCCATCTAGTAGAGCCCGTTAAAACTAATTTAATACATTTAACGATTTAGACGCAAAGTTCCTACTGTCCCATAGTAAATGGTGTCTAAAAGTTAAGGTGAGAAGCAAAAGCGCCACTGTCCCAAACCAATCACGTGCAAACACGCCATTGTCCATTTTAGCCAATTACAGGCTGCTATTTTTAAATGTTCAAGATGGCCGCAGATGGTCTCGTGGCTGTGATTTCCTTGTGAAACTGTTGTTGACTATTTTGCGTTTTAAAATTACATTTCGGTATTAAACCAGTAAAAAATGGAAGAAAATGTAGTCGAAGTGACTTCAGAACGCGCTCGCAAAAAGAAAAGAGCACCAGCCACGTGGAAACGGGCATTAGCAAAGGTTGAAAGGTAAGAATTTTTTCCTTAAAATGGCGTTTGTTTGTACAATCAGCACGTAAAGTTATTGAATGTTAGTTTGGAATGGCACGTGTTTTTTTATAGCAATGTTCTTTTTATTGCTCTGCCCGTGACTGTTAGTGTGAAACGGATAAAAAAGTATCCTTTCTTGTTATTTTTGAACTAAATAGATACCTACCTAATTTATTGTTTCTAGGAATCCGGTAGATAGGTACTTAACGGCCGAAACGGAACATTTATAATTTTTGCTCAGCCCGTTTGTCTGTCCGTGGATCTGTTAACCCATCGTAAGGGTATTTATTGAATAGGTGTCATAAAATGGTTATTTTAGACTACTTATTTTTACAGGTACTCTGCTAAAAGGCCACCAGGTTTGCCACGCTGTAATCATGATGCGGAAAATAAACAGTTTAAATGTTGGCGAGAATTGGAGGTCTAGGGATGATTTAGACTTCTACAAACAGGTACTGCTACGAGCAGAAAACGGAATAGACGAAACTGAAGAGTGTGAAGATGAAGAAATATGTGAAGTTGCAATGCCTGATTCGGACTTAAGAATTTAATTATATAATTAAATATGCTTTACCGGACTTACGAATTTAATTGCTTACTAAAATTTAATTTGTTAGTTCGATTTTATAAAATAAAGAGATTTATAAAAAAAATTACAACCATTTGACTTGTTTCACTGACTGTACTTTTGTATAAATAAATACGCCAAAAAGCAAATGCGCTACTGTCCTTTCCCTAAGGCGCAGATTCACCACTGTCCAATGTCGGTTAGACGCAGATTCACCACTATCCAATGTGAGATGCAAAGTCACCACTCTCATTTCTATGTTATTGGGTTTTATCGAATGTGTATTAGTTTTCAATAGAATGCATATTGATTTCAATTTAAAATAGCTTCCCAGGCATCAAAAACAAGCAATGCTATAGAAAATCGAATATAATATCGTTTTTCTAAAGTTTCGTTGAATGACCTCCATACAATTTATGGACAGTGGCGGATTTGCTTTTATACCCCTCAGGTGCTACTTAATTAAAACTTAGGTATCATTTGTTAAAGGTAAGCACGGCACTGAAAACTGAATTGAGTTGAATGAGAAGATTTGAAAAAGATTGATTAATAATTATCTACCTTACATTTATATTTGTAGCAAAAGATGCCAGTCATTACAACCAAAATGTATAGAGCAGTTACAAGTGGCCTCTTTTTCTTTGGATAACATTAATTAAAATTAAAAGAATAGGTATGGAACGTTTAATTACATCAAGAAAAATTTTGAACTAAGATACATCACATGCACAGGGTATTTTACTTTTGAATGGTGCTTCCTTTATCGGGCCAAATTCGAAAATAAAATAGCCAAAGGAACCATCAAAATCTCAGTTTTTGAAAAAGTTCCAGTGCAGTCAGGAATCTAATACATTTTTTTTTTGTATATATATATATATTCGACCACACCACCGACTTTGCTGCGTCAAGTGTGGTTGAGATCAATACTGGGGTCAAAAGCTTAGAGGAATACTTATATAAGCTAGATTATCATACGATTTTGAAGTTTCAAATGTGCACTGGATTCAGCTCACACGTCACGCTATTCAGACCCAATTTTTTGCAACTTTTTCTAATTATTGCGATGGTAAATTCGTGTTTATATGAAAATGTTATATGAGATTACACATTTGTTTTAAACCATCGTGGAGATGAATACATTATCTTTTATTTGATACCATGACAACCTCAGTTTTATGATTCCTTGTGCATCATAATGGTTCCCGAAAAACAGAGTTATTTGTTGAAAATTGTAAAAGCGTCCTTAATAATGATTTCTTTCAACACTACTATTCAAAGTCATCTCAAAAATAATATAAATTGGTTCAACTCACAACTATTTTTATAAGCTAGCTAGTCATTGGCTTTTACTTAGGAAGGTAATTTTACCGTGTATTTTAAACAACAATATTAATTGCAACTTATAAAACACCACAATAGCAGCATCAAAATTAACAATGTTATATTTTTGAGTGATTCAGCTTTGGCTAACTATAATAATGTTATTCAATTACTGAACAAATTGTTGATTTATATTAATCAGTTTTCGTTTTTTGGTGTGCTAGTCACTAGATATAGATGCCTGCCTAATGTTAAAATAGGTACCTATTTAAAATACAGGTTACATTTGGTTAACACTACTTTATAACAACATGCAGTATAAATATTTACATAATTCTTTTAGGAACTAGATTTAACTCAAATGAATGCTTATTTATAAATTATTTGGTACATTTACGAGTATACAATAAAATGTACATGGGTCGTCCTTTAATCACGTGAGTTAAAAACAAAGGGTAAGTGTAAGCTTATTTTTAAGATTCCGCACCTCAAAAAGAAAAATACGGAACCCTTATTGGGTCACTTTGTTTACCGTCTGTCCGTCCGTTTATTTCGGGAACGCGTGAAGATATCGAGTTTAAATTAAAATCATATACTCAACTCTGTGGTCCCTTTGTGCTGTGAAAAAAAAAAACCCAACCTCAACCCCGTAAGTCTACGCAGTCAAAAGATATGGCTGTATATGTCGTAAATTCGTACCAAATCCTCGGTGCGCGAGTGTAACTCGCTCTTGGCCAGGTTTTTTATCTAATAATCCGATAGTAAAAATATGTTATTGGAGCACATTCTAAAACTATATTATCTTTTCGATTATTAAATGCCCGTTAAGCTTGAAGGGGGGGGGGGGGTATAAAACTGGTACAAAAATCGTCACGTGATTAAAAGTTGGCCCCACAGGCAAAAGCCAACATTCACAACTTTAATAGTTTTTTTCACTACAGCTACCAATCAATTCATAATAAGGGTATATTGCCCAAAAAATAAGGACGTTTTCTTTTCCTCAGCATCTCAAAATGAGTGAGATACCTAATCAATGCATGACACCACATTAATTAATTTCCTGTATATGAACTATTGTTAAATATTGCACCCTACATATTCTTTGAATATTTTTATTTATTTATGTTACTCTGCCATTGTTAAATGTCACTTGACAGCCCGTAGCAATCCCTACTAATATTATAAAAGCGAAAGTGAGTTTGTTACGTTTTCACGCCTAAATGGCCAAACTTGATGAATTTCGGTACAGAGATAGTTGGGACCCTGGGGACGGACATAGGCTAATTTTCTTTTTAAAAGAGTGAGAAATGCGGGAGAAAGAGGGAAGATAAAGGAAAACCTATATTTACTATTACAATAAATAAGGCGCAAGGGCAAAAACTACAGGTAACATGTACCTGCAAATCAGGAAAGGGAACTGTGTTGCCCCAAAGTTAACGCGAGCGAAGCCGCGGGCAAAAGCTAGTGAATTCATAAAACAATAACGGTGACGGATATAAGCGTTAGTACATGGTGTACACAAATTGAATATTCAAACGGACTTATCTGTAAGAGAAATTCGACAGCAATTATGTCAAGTTATTGTCGAAAAAGAAATGCAAGAGATGCGCAATTATAAACTAAACGATCTCCTTAATCCGATATACCTAGTTCGAATATTTTTTCGTTACAGGGCCAGTATAGTAATAAATCGATAAACACGTTACCAGTATGCGTACTGTCCTACTACTTGTACGTTTACGTGCGATATAAATTCGTATCAGATGTGCGGCCAGCCTTAAAATATTTCGCTATACAGGGTGCAATACTTAACTTTTATTTTATTTTGTCATTACTGGCTGGACTTCCGCAAATGATATTACATGAATTATGTCTAGTCTTGCGATTGCCGTCTGCATCGCAATCTGCTCCGGCGGCTACAGATGTTAATGCAACGGTTTTATCAAAGTCAATTGTGGTGTAACCGATGGCAGCAATAGGTGCCGTTACGGGGTTGTTGGCAAGGCTTACTTTATCTACACTGCCCTGCGATACGAGCCGTCCACGTGGCTGTGACGAATACGACGCAACGCTTTCTTTGTTTGAACTGCTGAATGACTGACTCTCGGGAGAAGTTAAATCTCTTGACAGTTTTTTAATTTCTTTATTCGTATCAATATCTAGTATCGCATAATTGACTTCCAATTCCTCCACAGGTGACATAGACGCAAAAGTATCGGACTCTGAAAACTTTTGGTTGTGTTCAGAAGGTGCAGAGAAACTTAATATTTGTTTAGCGTTTTTAATACTGTCACCCATATCACCGAGTGATAAATTTGCGTATGTGTTTATCTCGGGTTTATTCCCCACAGACAAATTACAATATTCTACTTGCTTTGGTGTCAATGGAGTGGTAGGCCCAGTATCATTCTTAGCTGCTTCTCCATCAGTGGGTATGGTAGGCAGGTTCATGTACATTCGAGCAGATTCTTGTTGTTGCTGCTGCTGTTGCTGTTGTTGTTGTTCTAGACTCAATTGGGCATAGTGCTCACTCGAGTTACTCAATGTCGGGGATAATGGACTATTTATTTGCTTGGTATTTAAAGTATTTTTATCCAAACTTTCAAGGAATAAGCTTTCATCTTCTATTTCTTTCATCGTATTCTTAGCAGCCTCTTGACGTAATGTGCTTCGTAAGAAAGCTAAATCTCTATTTATATCATTTGAGTAAACATGTCGGATTTCCGACGCACGGTTTTCGGCGATGGACATCGGCGCCTCACCTTGATTATTATTGGGTTCTCTCTTAAAATCCCTGAGCTGGTAGACATTAGTGACTTGATTAGTGCTAGATTGAGATCTTGGATATAATGGCATTACCTCTAGTATATCCGCGCTGGATGGTGATCGTGGTGATTGAGTAACATTACGTGATGCATTTGATATACTATTTGGCAAATTGTTGTTGACAGCCGGCCGCGCGTTTTCTGGCTGGCCATTGTCTATAGATGAACGATGAACTACACTAGCCTGTAGTGTTTGTCTGCCCTGAGGCGATGGTGTTAATCTGGATACAGGATATGGCACGGAATCGTGGATCACATTCCTTAATTGAATGTGTTGTTGTAGTGTGCGAAATAACAAAGACGCTCTTCGACAGCGAAATGCATATATACCTTCGCCAGTCTCACAACGTCTACCTGAAAAAAAAATTGTTTCATGAAGCAATTTTTGTCATATACTTAATTATATTATGTGTGTTCGGCTCAAATGATGTGTGTTGACGAGCACACACAATCTGGGTGGTTACGGTAATAATCTACAGTTAAACACTAAGTACAAAATTAAATTATTGATGTACCTACTACTTTTCAGAATATCCGAACTGTCATGAGGACTATTTAATAGCTTTTTTAAAAGATTTGATGGGAGCGTTTTACCAAAAATATAAGTTAAAAAGCATGAAATTACTTTATAAAGTATTTTAGTCCAACCATAGTTGCTTCCGGGGGACCGCTCTGTTTGACTTTTTCTGTGGGTATTTCATCCGCATGAACTAAGCAGTTTACTTATCGCTCCCCGATCGATTCGCACGCACTGTAAGCTTACAAAAGTAATCAATTTTCCCCGTTTTTCCGAATTTTATTTTACATTCAGTCAAAAAAGTATCGGGAATGGATGATTTGTTTTTGGTTCCAAATTAATTTTTTTGTTTTTTTTTGTAGTTGTTAGATTGGCACAACTGTTTTTCATTTTGGCGCGGAGTTTGAGTTGCATCTGTTATTTATATTAAATACAGTGCTGGATTTAGTAATATCATATAATAGTGTGTATTGCGAATTTCATAATGGATAAAAATATCGAACAAAGAGTTAGTCTTAAATTTTGCATCGCCAATGGAATTTCGTGTTCGGAGTCACTGAAAATGTTACAGAAGGCTTAAGGTGAATCGATCAAAAACTCGTGCTTATGAGTGGTTCAAAGCGTTCAAAAGCGGTCGAGATGTGATGGAAGATTTGCCTCGCTCAGAGGCCTAAGTCTGCTATTACAATAGTGTCAGAATGGTCGATCACTGATCGCATAATGGTTGATTTTGACAAGTTTAGTATGTAGTAGATTACCAAACTTGTCAAAATTAACCATTATGCGATCAGTGATCGACAATTCTGACACTATTGTAATAGCAGACTTAGGTCCCTGGTAGGCCGTCAACGTCTGCAACTGAAGTTAACATCGCAAAAGTGAAGAAAATAGTGACTCAAAATCCCCATTCAACTCTGAGAGAGATAGCCGCCGAACTTTCTGTATCTCACGAGTCGATCCGTACCATTGTAACTAATCATTTGGGTATGAAACATGTTGCTGCTCGGCTAGTCCCAAAAGATCTGAATTTTCTCCAAAAACTCAATCGCATGAAAGTCGCTGAGGACATGCTAGAACGAGTCAGTTCGGACCTAACATTCATGAAACGTATTGTTACTGGTGACGAGACGTGGGTTTACGAGTTTGACATGCAAACTAGTCAACAAGCTTCGGAGTGGCGCCTTCCAACTGAACCGAAACCGAAAAAACCACGCCAAAGTCGATCAAAAGTCAAAGTGACTGTTTTCTTTGACTATCGCGGTGTTGTGCACTCTGAATTCTTACCGGAAGTTCTAACGGTAAATAAAGAATATTATTTGAGCGTTATGCGGCGTTTAAGAGTGCAAATTCGACGAAAAAGGCCAGATTTGTGGAAAGAAAATTCTTGGATTTTGCACCACGACAATGCGCCTTCGCACAAGGCTATCATTGTGAACGAATTTTTGACCAAACACTCAACAAATACCATCCAGCAACCACCATATTTTATTCACCAGATATGGCTCCTGCTGACTTTTTTCTTTTTCCTAAACTCAAATTACCACTTCGTGGCACCCGTTTTCAATCGATAGAAGACATAAAGCAGAATTTGCGGCGAGAACTAAACTCAATTCCGGAAGCAGCGCTTAAAAAATGTTTTGATAAATGGATTATTCGTTGGTGCAAGTGTATCGTTTCTAAAGGAGCATACTTTGAAGGTGATAAAATAAATTTGGATGAATAACAGACATTTTGTGTATTATTGATCTTTTCCCGGTACTTTCTTGACAGAGTAGTATATGCTCCGGTCATATTAATTATTGTGGCGTGATTTTATATAGCCTATGTAACTCGCCGATAGCTTAAGAATTATTAAAATCGGTCTAATAGTTTTAGAGTTTATCTACCTATTACAAACAAAAAAACAAATGTTTCCTCTTTATAATATTAGTGTAGATATATATATATATATATATTTGTATGCCCCTTCTAGAACTTTTTGATTCCCGCTTGTATATTCAATGAAAATTTTGTAAATACATACCTGATTCAAAGCTAAATATGTCTCCTTCAAATCCATATCTCCTTAATGAGTGTAATGGCCATACAGTTGAGTCTCTGCCCTCGCGATACAATATTATATCAGATTCAGTAATCTCTAACTGACCAGAACATAAATCAGCACCATTCTCATCTATGTTAACAACTCGAAACACATTAGGATGCAAGTCTGAAGTTTCCTTCTTGCTGTGTAAGCACCCCATTATGTTACATTTCAAAACAAATTGCAATTTGTCATCTGCAAGTACAAGCAATAACACCAATATTATGGTTAACAGAAAGCATGCAGCTAAAACAAAAAAATACGTGTGGCACTCGGGGACTGCTGCGGTAAAGCTATTGCATAGCATTTTTTATCAACTTATGCAATAAATAAAAACAATCTAAATAAAATATTTAAAAAGTACTTCCAATGAAAAGAAGTCGCAAAAAATAAACAAGACCTTGGGTATGATCCAGCGCGCAGCGATTGACTATCCGATTCTCTACCAAACACGCTATGTCGCTATTAGAACATTAGAATCGAGATTGAAATAACTGACCGTATTGTGTAAACAACGCGACGTTAGACTAGCCACACCTCCGTGCCAGTCGGAGTGGGGAGCGTGAGGTTTTTTCGTTACGGTATTTCTGGATTCGGTCGCCGCGCTCATGGCCCGCGATAGAAGCTATGCAATAGCTTAAAAAAAAACGTAATCTTACAAAAAATCCAACTGGCCATTTCAATGACTTGTTTCTTTTGGTTCTGGTGAAATAATAAGTTTGGTTAGTGCCCGTCAGTCCGACTGAGGGCGATTGGATGTGTGTTGTTAAAAAAGAGATAGATTTAGCAAAAATGGAGGCCATTTTCAGGGTTTTGTTGCTAAATACTATATTTATTACATTTCTCGCATTGAGTCACACACTCTTATGGATTGGCCCTTCCATCTATCTGTCTTTATGTAACAGCCATTTGACTTTTTGCACCACATAATTTAAATTGGTGAGTGGAAAACTTCTATAACACGGTTCGGTTATTCTGAGATACAATATTACTGAGACCGTTCTTTACTGTTGTAAAGAATGGTCTCAGTAACCATCAATTGGTTAGTACTGCAATACCTAAAGCCTATAGACCAATAATGTGTCTATGACGGTATATAAAGCTTTTAGCTACTTACATGTCTATTCTGAGAGCTCAAATAGCTCATAATTTTTATAGAAATTCAATTATGTCTGTCTCTCAAATTGGACGTAGGATTGGATCCCGAAGTACCAAAAAGCTTCTTATTGATATCTTGTAAGCCAACTGCATCATCAACCCCGGATAGATCTGTCCATGTGTTGGATAAGTTATAAGAAGGCCTATAACTTGGTGGTTTAAGAAGGTGTTAGAGTTGTTCAAATCGCATCATATTATAGAATCTTTGGCTAAGAAAATATCGACACTATAATGTTATGATGTCCTAGGTTGGACATATTAGCACTTAACACTTAATGTTTTCCTTTACAAAAACATCAATATTTAGGGTACGAAAACGTTTTCGGGCTTATAGTGATATTGACCTGATCACATTTGGATGGACAGGACAACAGTAAAATAACCATGAAGGTGTTATGGTAGAAATACTTTTAGAAAAATTTTAAATAAGATACCCAAGAATAATATTTTACTGCATCTCCACAGGTTTTATGTACAAACTAAAAATTATAGTACTTACCTACTTATTTTAAATTTGGAGTGATCAATCCTTATTCTAAAAAATAGGAATATCCAGGAAGCTTATTTTTGTTTTACATCCAACTAATATCTGGAATCACTACTGTATAAATCACAAGGTAGCTATAAAATGCAAATAATCACTAAATTATGTAATTTTTTTCATTAAATATCTCAGCAAATACCGAAGAAGAATAATTGGAATTTATCAGAAATTCTAATCACAAAATAGAAACGATTGATCAAAGAGTTGAACGAGCTAGGGGCCAAGGAAGGAAATTAGGAATCTTCATTCAAGTAATATCTGACTGAACCTTATAGATTGTCTATGGTCCACATTTGACAGTTCCCTTCCCTCCCGCTGGCCGTACGTCCGTGGATTGCTACGCAGTGAATCGATTATTCGATTCTATAAACGACCGATCCGTAATCAAATACCAACGGAAGTAAAGTTTGTATGTTTGTTAATTCTTCACACTCAAACGTGGGGTCCGATTTGATGAAATGTGTTATGTTGTTAGCACACATCCCTGTCTACGCGGATGATATTGATTATAAAAAATATTTTTTGGTCACGCTGATAAAAAGAGACAAACAGCCTTACTTTTTTTTTTGGATGGGAAATCTTCAAATAACTTCCAGGCAGAGAGAGGGGTAATGTTTTTTGTAATGTTGCTTCTCTTGCCTTTTGCGTTCTTTCGAACAACCCGCAAGACAAACAGCCTCTGTTAAGGCTCCCACACATACTTACCCAAACACGATACGACGTCGCGTCGTGAAATCTACGATGAGCATCGTAAAAAAACACGACATCGTAACGTAATGTGCTACGCACGATACACGGCACGATGCCGTCCGTCGATACAGTGAGGTGGTGTTTTAGTTCATTCCGAAAAATGAACCGCACTAGTCGCATTCTGCTTCTGCTATTAATAAGAACACGAAGAAAGAAAAGACAAATACTCCGAAGATATTGCATCCACCTATTTCTTTCAAACATGAATAACGGGAGTCACTTTATGAAGAAACTAGCTGTTCCCCGCGGTTTCACCCACGCTGCTCAGCACCTGTTGCTCGTAGCGTGATGTTATATAGCCTATAGCCTTCCTCGAGAAATGGACTATCCAACACTAAAAGAATTTTCCAATTCCAACCAGTAGTCCCTGAGATTAGCGCGTTCAAACAAACCAACAAACAAACAAACTCTTCAGCTTTATAATATTAGTATAGATACAATGCCTTAAAAATAGACCACAACAAGTTCTTTGATTACTTTAGAATGAGTGTATTAGTAATATAAGTTTCGAAAAGTTACTTCATCGGGTAACTCAACATATAGCAGGAAAATATAGCAGAGGCAGACCACCCATTCGATACCATCCGTCATTTTTAAATTTTGAATAACAACTGCGCAGGATTGCATCGTGAATTTCTAACGTCACGACATACTGTATAATCTATGGTCACGACGTCGTATCCACAGAGTACATTGTATATAGTGACAAGAGACGTCACTCTCACATTTTGTAGCGCCCTCTGGTAATGAGTAAGTACAACTTTTTATGAAGATATATACGTATAACTACACCTTCATATCTGTAGTAGGATTTGTAAAATCTGGGGGCTTTCTATTGTTTGTTGTATTTTCTTTAAGTTTATGTAGTAGTTTTCTAAAAATAAAACATTATTTACAAAACATAAATCTTTTATTTTAATCTTTTTTTTACAATATTTTAATGCCAACTCCTGAATCTTATCTTCCACACATAATCTTTCCGTGATCCACATAATAATTTATTTGTGTCTTTACACCAATTGTAAATGAATAAATTAGTGCACAAATCTTCAATTTTTGAAATTAATTGCCTTTTGTGGCCGTTGCATTTAATAAAACTATAATCACTTTCAACTATAAGTCAAAATAATTCACTTGCAAAGAGAAAAACGGATACGGATTACGGATACTTTGAAAACGAATTAGTTTGTCATTTGCTCGCGTTGCGTTCCTTTATTACCAATCAGAGCAGTTTAAAAAAATATGGATATTTTGCATTTGTGGATGATTTTATCCATTTAAACAAACAAAGTCGGATAAAACAATGCATTCAAAAGGTATTTTAACTCATTATTTGTTTTTATTTCTCATAAAAATATTTTGATTATCTAATAAAAATCTGAGTAAAACGGATCTTATTTTTGGACTTTCCCAATGAACATCTTGAGAAAAGCACCATCTACCGTTAAGTAAGTCAAACTCTTGATATTCCTATACGAGTAAATTAAAAATCTATTAAACTGAGTGTGTCCCTGCAAAGGCAGAAGCCTACTCTAATTGGTCGGCTATGAATCGGTCACTTTTGTTCTAAGTTATAGCACCGTGGCCGCATCGTATCGTTGTACGACGCGACGTCGTATCGCGTTTATGTGTGGGAGTCCTTAAATGTACTCTCTCGGCACGTTGATCGGTAAAGTCAAAGAACATATTTACTCTAGGGAGGGTAGAGTGCACACTGCACAGTCCGAGTTTGTATAATAACTCCATGATCCTCTGTGCGACAGTTCTCCATGTTCATTCTTGTTCTCTATGATAGATAAATAAATCATTTTAATCAAGATCATCTATACTTTATGGTACTGTGGGAATGTGGGATTCAATCGGTTCATTCCACAGAGTACTTTTTTCATTCCAATCAAAGAGTAAAGTAACTAGATTCCCTATTTAGTCTGTGGTCCTAGCAAGCTATCTCGTCTGTGGTCTGATTAAATGTCGGATTTTTGACATACGGTATTGTAATCCAAGCGAAGTTATATCTTCATAATAAACGTGATATTTTTGTTTAAAAATGAATATGCAACAGAGAGAGGAAAAGCAACTGGAGACTACAATTCAAGCAATATTAAACAGAGTTAATGATTTAAAAACAGCCATCCAGGCACTTATTAATAAGCTAGAAAATGAATACGAAACTATCAACTGGCCTACATTTCTGGACAACTATGCAATTTTATCAGGGCATGTAAGTATCTGTTGTTTGTACTTCCCTTGTTTCATGTCTAATACCTACCAATCGGTAATGGCTTCCAGCCTTTTGGTAGAGTATATTATTGAGAATCTTTAGATATCAAAAAAGCTATTCTCTAAAACTGGAGACTCCCTATCTTCATTCTATCCCATAGAAGCATAGAGTGCCCCAAGGTTCTGTGCAGCAGTATAGATTGTGTACAGTTCACAACCCATCCTGTACTGTACACAATCTATACTAATAACCTACCCAACTCGAAGCAAATTATAACTGCATCTTATTCTGATGACACCGCAATTCTATTCTCCCTTCACTTAGCTTGGAAAATAAAATTATAATCTACAAATGCATTCTTAAACCTATATGGACATATGGGATACAGCTTTGGGGATCAGCAAGCCATTCAAACGTTGAAATCATTTTGGAAGCATTGGCTTCCAAAACAAAGTACTCAAAGCTTTCAGTGGTGCACCTTGGTTTACAAAATACAGTGAAGTACATGAGTACCTACAAATACCAATTATAAAACCGGTTGTAGAAAAGTCCTAAAAGAACTATAAAGAGAGACTACAATGGCACATAAATGAACTGGCTGTGATACTTTCAAATTCCTCAGAGTCTAACTACAGACTGAAAAAGTAATGAATCGCGTCAATCTAGCTAGACCAATGAGATGACATCATTTGATGTGAACAATCTAGAACTGCCAAGAGAAAAATTACCAAAAATGATTAAAGCTCATGGCTGAATGTAGTTAGAAGAAAGCAAAAAAAAGAGCTATTATTCTATTTTTCAACAATCATGCATTTCTAGAATTTGTTGTATCTTACTAGAATTTTGTTTATAAATGCATATGTTTGTGAGTATAGATGTGTTATTATTATATGTATATGTTAAGTATGTTACTCTTTCACGCTTAAACTGCTGAACTGATTTCTGCTGATATGAATTCACAGTAGTTTTGTGTGCATGAGTTTGGTCTGTACATACAAGATTTAGATAGAAACTAAAGGGTCTTTCAAATAGGGCGGGTCGATGTTGACAGTTTGTGGCGGCCCTGTTGTTTTGGCGGCATCTATCAAATGCATTGTTATTTCTTCAGTTACTGATGCCAAATCACCTTGGCAAGTAACACGATTGAGCAGCACGTCCAAATGATAAAACTTTATTATCAAAATGAGTGTTCGTTAGTGCAAACGTTGCGCGCATTACGCCCATCTTACGGCAGACGCGGTGGCCTTTCGAAGTCAACTCTCCAACATTTGTGGACATTTGAACGATGTCGTATTTCATAAATAATGGCATAAATGGGCTTTTCAATTAAAATAATAATTTCTTTAATATCTCACATATAGCTTGTTTTATTTAATTTCAACATCGACTCGTCGTTTTGAAAGACCATTTACATTATTTTTGTCTTGATCTATGCAGGTGAAAATGGGGCAAACTAGCTATTTTATAATAACTAGATGTAATGTAATTCATTTTTTAACAGTTGACTGGTCTGAGTAAAATACTACAAGCAGAACTTGCAGCATCACTTAGATCGCGCATTGTGTTGCCTCTTCAACTGAGCTGTGAGCGCGATGAAGCATTGGCACGATTATCGGAAGGCCGTGTTCCGGCATGCACTCATGACCTTGTCCCAGATTTACTACGTACTAAGCCAGAGCCCCAAGCTGAACAAAGACTTCAACAGTTTAACCACAAAGCCAGTACTCTTAGCTATGATACAGCACAGGTAATATTAACAGAATTAACATGATGTAGATTTAACTGACTTCATTAAAATTAAAAACTAAGCCTTGAATATGTTTTGTTTCAGAAACAAGTTGCACAGTTTACTAAAGTTGTAAGCCATGTTTGGGAAATAATATCCAAGGGTCGGGAGGATTGGGATGGAGAGTCTATGAGATCAGCTGGTATGTATCTACTGTTGTTGAAAAACTCAGCCATCCACTGACCAGTGACAAGAGAATTTGTCTGGCCATAAAATGAAAAAGACATCTTCATGATAGCAGGGGCGAAGGTCCAATAGAAGCCTATAAGCCAGGCTTGCCCTAAATTATAACACCAATCAGACCAATAGTTATATAACCTACTACCTAACTGTACCCAAACTAACATAAACATTCACGAACAAAAATATTTTAAATACACGCAAATTAATTTGCCGCGCGCTTACATTACCAGATCCATAAGGCTGGTTTTATAGTCACGCCGCTAGACGCGCCGTTGGGCAGCGCGCTGTTGGATAGCGCGCGTTTGAACAGCGGTGCACTATAAAACGACATTAGTTCGGCGCGTTTCGCTGCTGAGACAGTCGTGTACAAACAGATACAAAATGAACACTAATGCGGTTAGAGTACTGACTATTTACTTTTTATGGAAAAAAAGGCAACAACAACGTCGAAGAACAGTATCTGTCGATCCTTATAACGCTACCAGCCTTACCACAAAAGATTTAGACTAGGTTCTATACACTGTTTAACAAGTGTCTAAGAAAATGTCTACCACAAATCCATGTTTAGCGCTAAACGCACTTTAAAACACGGTCCAAGTTAAACACGCTCAACCCCTAGTTTAACCCCGTGTTTTAAAAAAATAATTTCGATTTGACAATTTGTGTAGCGGTTTGTGGTGAAATTGTGCTTTTGTGTGTTTAATTATTGTTTTTTTGTAATAAATGGATGATTTTGCAATAGATTTGTTAGACATTAACGATATGGAAGATCTAGAGGATTTATCAGAAATTAATAATTATACGCATCGAATTCCAAGATATCGTTTGAGGATGAATCCATTTATTGAATACAGTGATGACGATTTTAAAGCTAAATATAGGTTTTCAAAGAGATTTGCTTTAAAAATTGTTGACATGGTAAAGGATGACCTTTCAAAGTCACGTCAAGGTGGATCTATCTGCCCCGCTATGGGCTTGCCCCGGTATAGGCGCGTTCATTAGGGCGCCGCCCACTACCTGAACGCGCCCCAAAAGGTGGTAAACCTAAGGGTGGTCCGGGGCTACCGCACGATTTCCGGCGAGGCAGCAAGCCACCTTGCCGGACTGCCACCGTGGGATCTGGAGGCGATAGTCCTCGCGCGCCTGTTTGAGTGGCGCGCGGAGGCAGTACACCGGGGGAAAAACCCGCTGCCGCGGCAAGTTGCCGCTCGGCGGGCAGACCTCCGGTGCGATCTCATGGTGGCATGGAGAGAGCGACTGTCGCAACCCCGTGCAGGGCACGCCACAATAGTGGCGGTAAGTCCCCTCTTTGAGGGGTGGCTGGAGCGGCGTCATGGCGTCCTCACCTACCGCCTGACGCAGGTCCTCACCGGACACGGAAGTTTCGGGAGGTTCCTGCACGTCATCGGGCGGGAGGAAACGCCCGGGTGTCACCATTGTGACGATCGCCCGGAGGACACGGTGGAGCACACAGTGGCGATCTGCCCAGCGTGGGCGGAGCACCGCCGTGCCCTCATGGAGGCTATCGGCGGCGGCGATCTGTCGCGTCCGGTCCTAGTTCAGGCCGTGGTCCAGAGCAAGAGGGAATGGGAAGCGGTCACCACTTTCTGCGAAGCAGTAATGCTAGCAAAGGAGGTGGCCGGGCGTTTGAGGGAGAGAACATCTGCCCAACCCAGCCGCCGCGGGAGACGCCCCGGCCACCGTAGATGCGGGCTTGTGGACGGTGAGCAATGGGTAGCTCACCGTCCGTCCGTCGATTGACGACAGGCCGTGTCGAAAAACCTAAAACAGTATTCTAGCTAATCCATGGCTAGCTAACGATTTGTGGTACAAAATTTTAAACACTGTTTCAAACCTTGTTTATATTCTGAAACAGAGTTTAAGTAAACATGATTTGAAACATTGTCTAACTGATTATTTGTGGTATCACTGTACAAGTTTACTCAGAGGCGAACACGCAACATCTCTCTCTGATTTACGAGAAAATAGTTATAAATTTTATAAATATTTTCGCCTATCAACCAGCAGTTTCGACGAATTACTGTGCAAATTAGAGTTTTCTTTACGAAGATCCAGCATACGTCGCATTCATTTTGTACACAACAGTACCTAACGGCGCGTCTCAACGGCGTCACACTAAAACGCTCAATGGCCGTAGAGGCGCACGAGCGGTTCTCGCTTCGACAGCGCCGCGCGAATAGGACGCGTTCAAAGAACGGCGCTGCACAAGCGCGCGAATATAAAACGCTACCACTACCCCAATACATAACCGAGCGCGCGCGCTCCGACGGTGCTGCCAAAACGCGTGACTATAAAACCAGCCTAAAATACTACGACTCACTACAGTCAATCATTCATCAAATTCGAACAAAATTCAATCGTGTCTGATTCGGAACTATTCGTGACATGTCAACACTACCGAAAGCGCGCGCAATGATCTCTCGCTCTAGCGCGTCTCTTTCGCACTCGTTGGCTTTCAATGGGGCTTTTCATTTGTATAGAAGTTAAATACAATTCATTGATAAATTTTAGGTACTTGTACGGCGATTTATAGGGGCTAGTAAAGCCTGGCTTGTCCATTAAGTTCGCGCATATGAACCATCCGATGACCGACCTGAATATAGTTGCAAGAACAAGTGCAACATATTGCGAATGACAATTGTTATTATTTTGTTTCTTTTGTCTAATTTGTTTAGTTTGGGAGTTTTGATTTAGTTATGTTATTTAAATTACTGAGTAATGTGGTTAATGTTTTTGGTGGGATGTGACAACCTACGATTTTGTTAAGTGATTAACTGATTTAGTGATTTTAATTTTAAAATGTGAATTCGGAAATTGGCGCCTGAAAGGTATGCTACATTGAGATAACTTATAATTCACCGTATATTCAATGAATCCACAAGAAATGATTTCTTGTACAGACCCAGTAGGTAGGTATGTTTATTCTATTGTTTTCAAGGAGCGTAACAAACTTTTTTTGGTATAAAAAACGCATCAAAATCCGCTTCAGATAATGCTTAATGGTTATTTCGTATGTCATTTTGCATGATTTATACTTTCAGACTTTGTGAATGTAAAAGCTGAAAAGCAAAATAAAGAATTAGATGTTCATTAATTTATTAGTGAGATTTAAACGTTGAATATAATTATATTCATAAGCTTAAAAAACAACAAATCGATAATTTGTAATATGCCATCTAGTGGCCATCGATTGAATTATTTTACGAATTATTAAACCTACGTTATGAGATAGAACTTTGATGTTGCGTGGAGTCTCGAATAAATAGGTAATAGATTTTTTTTAAACTATAATTTACAATAATTGTGTTACTAGAGCAGTATTGAGCAGCAATTTAACTATACGAATATAATTTATATATAATTTAACAATATGACTCCTAACAACCACATAAACACTAAGAGGGGGGGGGGGGGGCATATCAAAAGTCGATAGCTTGCCCTCCATCCAGGCCCCTCGCCCGCCACTGCATGATAGGAGAACTCTGAAAGGACAAGAAATTCGACTTTGGTGCCATAAACCCTTTATATAAGTTCAAAATACATTTACTGGCATCAAGCTTTGTATTTTTCTTTTCAGGAATGCAACCAACTCACAGTATTGCTGATACCCATGCTTTAGTGACTGCTGTAGGTACAGGTAAAGGTTTGCGTCCAGGAATACCATCTATAGTACCGCAAGGCGTAGCACCAGGGATGGGACCATCCCGTGGACCAACACCACAACTTGGCCAAGCAACTCCATCCTTACCAAAAGCACCATCTGCTATTAAAACCAATATTAAAGCTGCTAATCAGATTCATCCCTATCAACGTTAACTTATAGCAAACCTCATTAGCATTGCTTTACCATCCACCCCACAAAAAGTGATTTTGACTGACAGTCATCAATAATATTCGTGTTAATCGACAAATTACAAATAAATAAATCTGTGATAATGTGTAAAGTAGGGTAAGTTGTCTCACATTGAACCAGGTAAATTTCAAAGTCTCATAGTGGGCTGGATTTTCAATCAATGCCTCTAATTTTTTGTATATAGTTAGCATATTTATTTAGCTTCAATTTTGTAAGACATTAATTTCTCATATTTCTTTTGGTTTCAGTGTAAAACAGGTTTTTATGAAAAATGATTTTTGGTTCAATGGGTACTACCCGTGGTACACATTTAACCAGGGTATCGTCCACATTGAGCCACCTTATTTACTATGTCTTCTAGTTTAATTTATAAGAGAAATACTTTGTAATAATAATAAAAAACAGTAATAATAAAAATAACTTTTTACTAGGTTTTACCTTCAAATAACTATGACTATAGAAACAAACTTGAAAGAAAGTAAAAATTGATTTTCGGTGGCAGCAAAATCATTATACTTATCCTTTAATTGGACATTAGCCAAATCGGGTTCCAAAGGCATCTAGAATTTCATGGTTTCATTGTTCATTAACCGCATGAATGAAATTCCATAGTAAGGTTTGTCAACTTCAATGATCGAACTTTAATATTTTTTTGCATCTAAAAACACGAGAACATAGTCATCTTCAACGGGATTACGGGTCAATTTATCGAAATTTCCTCTTACAAACATTTCTTCTTCATATTCGGACTCATCTATCTTACTAATTTCAGTCTCGCTGTCTTCTACCATTGTCACCGTTTCAAGTTCTTCTTCAGAAGTAGATTCATCTCTATCTACTTTTTTCTTTTTCTTTAGGGCTTTTATTTTAACTTTTTCTGTAAGCCGAATGCTTTTTTTAGCTCGCTCTTTTTATTATCATCACTTTGCTTCGCGCCATTCTATAAAAATAAAATAACTGTAAAAATCAAACTCATTTAACGACTGGGCTGTATACAATGAACCATGGTTCAATGTGTACCACTCTCAGGTGGCTCACTGTGAGACACACCACGTTTTGTTAAGTAAAATCAAAATTTTACAGGTAAATCAATCTCGTAAAAACACGAATTATAGCGTTTTTAATTCCTTAATAACTGTAGAAAACAGTAAATATATAAATAAGTCGATATTATCTAAACGAAGAAAGTTAAAAAAGAATGACATCGGAAAAAAATACTTACTTTTTGAGTCAGTTTGCTTTCAAAAGCTCCTCACACAACAACTTTGCATGCGATCGCCACGCAAACTAGTGGGCAGGAACGGAACATAAATACCTCTGTTTCACTCATATTAGCGCGATTTGGCAATGTCACATTTTCGAGATTTGGCGGTGGTTAAATGTAGCTGCCTGGTTCACTGTGAGACACCCGACCCTATATGATTTTTCATAGCATTGTTTTTAATTTCTCATTTGTTATCCAATAAATTCATAAGGTTTCATCAATAAATATATTATTTGTATAATAATAAGTAATTGCTATGGTTAATTTGCCTTGACCTTGGGGTTGCCAGATGGTGGGAAATCGTCTGGATTCTCATATGTCATGTAGTGTGCGTTCGCGCAGCGGAATGTTGTTGAATTTAAAGATTTTAATTATGCAGATATTTAGTGTATGACGTCGTGTAATTGTGTATGGTAAAAAAAAGTGTGTGTGTCAGCTCCGAGGCACGACTGGAGTTTACTCCTTAAGTACGAGTATCTAACCATACGCAAAAAGAGTTTATTCAACTGAAAAAAGATTAATATCATATGAAAGGGTAAATTCACAAATTAATGAAAAAAAAATAGCAATATAAATACATCGACGTCTTAATACACTTACAGCCAAATTAGAAAGTTGTGCACTAAAGGTGCGCACCAAAAACGTGACACATTTTCGTTACTTTAGTAGGTTTTGCCCCTCCAATCAATCAAAAGAATGTGCGCCGTCGGGGGACGCCTGGCAGATGTGAAACATCGACATTATTTTGTAAAAGTAGTATGCAGAAACGAACAGATTGTGATAGGAACTAAATATGTCATTGAAAACATCATTATTCTGTTTCATTTTGGACTTACCAAAAGGACATCGTTTTCGTGTTCATCATCGTTTATGAATTCGAGGATCGAAGGCACTTTGAATAAAAACTATTACTGGCTATCTGTGGTAACCCATCCATTTCCAAACCTCCGCAAGGGTTGCTTGGAATGTGAAATTAATTTAATAAGAACACCAAAATAATATTTATTTATTATGAAACACGTGTTCTAAATAGTAGCTCCATGTAAAATACTGATATTCAACTGCATCCGGTTAGACTGGAAGCCGACCCCAACATAGTTGCGAAAAGGCTAGGCAGATGATGACGTGTTCTAAATATAAAAATACTAGAATATACAACTTGAACATAGTTATCGATTTTCATGCCACCTAGAACTAACTTCACGATGTCGCTGGCTAAATTCACTCTCATAATTTTTCTCCATCGCGCCAAAAGAAGTACCTATAACTTCAAAAAACAAGCCCAATAACATATAGTATATAGGTATAGTCGCCTATACAGCATACCACATGTACGTCTTAATACACTCACAGCCAAATTAGAAAGTTGCGCACCAAAATCGTGACACATTTTCGTTACTTTAGCAGGTTTTACCCCTCGGATTTTTCTCATACCGGGCGCCTTACAATAATTGCAATTTGAAAGTCAGTGTCAGATTGTGTGTTGAATTAAATATAAATCGCGACCGTGTTAAGCATCACGGTGTTATAATAATTACAATCGTTAATAAAACCCCGTGAGTTCATTTAATCTCATAAAATGACTATCATAATAAAAACTCGGGATTATATGATCACATAAGGGTTGTAAAGATGATTTTAATCTTTATTAAGAAATTTTAGTTATGCATCCTACAATCTGATAAAGAGCCGCAAAAGTTTTTTGTTTGTTTGTTTGTAACGTCTTCACGCCTACATGACTAAATCGATTTTGATTTTGAATTTTGGTACAGAGATAGTTTAGTTAGTTTGGTACAGGCTAGGCTAGGCTAGGCTAGTCATAGGCTTCCCTCATTTCTCACTTTTTTTCAATAATTGAGAAATGAGGGACAAAGAGGGAAGCAATGGAAAGGCGCTATGGCAAAAACTACAAGTAGCAAGTACCTGCAAATCGGGAAAGGGGAACTGTGTTACCCCGAATTAAACGCGAGCGAAGCCGCGGGCAAAAGCTAGTTATAAATAAAAACAATCTAAATAAAATATTTAAAAGTAAGTACTTCCAATGAAAAGAAGTCGCAAAAAGAAACAGTTTTTTATCAACTTGACAATAAATAAAAAACTAAATATAATATTTAAAAAGTACTTCCAATGAAAAGAAAAACAAGACCTTGGGTTTGATCCAGCGTAACGTTGTTTGACTATCCGATTCTTTACCAAGCACGCTATTAGATCATTAGAATCGGGATTGAAATAACTGACCGTATTGTGCGAACCAAAATCGTGACACATTTTCGTTACTTTAGCAGGTTTTACCCCTCGGATTTTTCTTATACCGGGCACCTTATATATGAAAATCGATTCATAAGGAGTAAACTCCAAAAAAATTTGTGCATGCAGCCATTGTGGAGAAATTCACCAAAAACTGATTCCGCTGCGCGAACGTTCGCCCAGCGGAACTTTTTTCATGCATAAACTTCGGAGATATTCAAGTTTCCACTGCGCGAACGTTTGGCCATTAGCTAGTTTTCATATAAAGCGCTTACATAAAGAGCTGTAGATTTTTACACATATTGTTTTGAATTTGTGTAAAAAACAGATTAAGAAAAAATCGCAGGGCTAAAAGATAAAAATATAAACGTCAAAAACGCTTATTAGGTCGTAGTTCTTAAAGTCAGCACTTTGGGGTCTAGATTTTCACGTTTATACAAATCTTGTAAGTGTCTGCAACATGTTGCCAAGTATCAATGAAGTTCCGTTAGTAATTAAAGAGTTATAGGACAATTTACCATGAATAGATCACTGATTACAAAGCAGTCAAATATCACCACATTCTAAAGGAATTACATGGTAAAATGTATGACCAATAATTAGTGTATTCATTCAACTATTCACATGCAAAATTTCATGTCATTAAATTCAGTAATTAAAGAAAAACAATTAAAATACTGACGAAGCATCGAAAACCTACATAACCCGACCAAGTTCGGATGGCTACAAAAAAGCGGCCGTGCAATATATTTAGGTAACATCCCAAAATTTACAGTATAATACCGGTATTGAATTGGTGTGATAACACAATTGTTGTTTCGATATAATTTAGAGGACATTTATTTTTGTACACCTACTTTTCTTAATGTATTTGACTATGACAGAAAGTAGGTACTATTTACGTAGGTACTTTATTTAAGTATGCGCTTGAGATTTGAGATATAATCTAGATATATTGTTTAAGACAAAAATTCATACAACTAATTTGTATTGAAGATTTCACGGATCAGTCTAGTTATGTGATGCGATTTTAATTTTTATTGAAGCTCGTTTTATTATACTTACGTTTAAGTCTATTGCTGTCGTTGCAAGCGACTGTTAACGTAATTATAATGACATAATTATTTTATTATATGTAATAATTAAAAATATTTTTGTACACGGATATTTAAATAGAGAAGTTCCTGTTAATTGAAGATTTATTTTAATCGTAGATAGTGGCGTTATTATTTAAAAATATTTTTAATTCAAGAAATGCAATTGTTTTATTTTTTCCTAGCGCTTGTGTACGCAACTGTACCAAATTAATAAATACTATATTGGAAGGTTAAGAACGTTTGTCAGATATATGGCACGGCCGCTCGCTTTTTTGTAGCCATCCGAACTTGGTCGGGTTATGTAGGTTTTCGATGCTTCGTCAGTATTTTAATAGTTTTTCTTTAATTACTGAATTTAATGACATGAAGTTTTGCATGTCAATAGTTGAATGAATACACTAATTATTGGTCATATATTTTACCATGTAATTCCTTTAGAATGTGGTGATATTTGACTGCTTTGTAAACAGTGATCTATTCATGGTAAATTGTCCTATAACTCTTTAATTACTAACGGAACTTCATTGATACTTGGCAACATGTTGCAGACACTTACAAGGTTTGTATAAACCAGGGATGTAACGGAGGTAGTTTTATCGGAACCGAAATCGGAATCGGAGTTTTCAAATTTGGTTTATCGGAATCGAAATCGGAGGCAGGGTCAGTTTGTTTAAGGACAAATAAAACATGATTTATAGTCAATTCTTTTCATTTTTACTTTTTATTATAAAATAAAAAACAACTGTGAAAAAAAATTGGCATAATTCCAAATAAACAAAAGATAAAATTAATGAATTGTAAGTTTAATTCTTCGAACCTGGGGGTCTACTCTCTTTCTCCGAAACGTAACTTCGTTAACGAACGAAAGTCAAAAGTAGTTACGTTTGTAACCCTACTCTATATAATTTTGCGTGAATTAGAGTAGGTTTAGAAAATTTTAATGTCAAATAAACTTCGGACGTCTGAAATTTCGAAATGAATGAAATGAAAAATGAAACCGTGGTAGAAAACGTTCGAAGTTTCGGCCGCAATTTCGTTTTACGTAGAATTAGAGTAGACCCCCTGAGCCGTCGCGCGCCGCCCGCTTTGTTTCGTTCGACCTCCGATTAACATCAAGGGGTCTACTCTAATTCTACGTAAAACGAAATTGCGGCCGAAACTTCCAACGTTTTCTACCACGGTTTCATTTCATTTCATTCATTTCGAAATTTCGGACGTCCGAAGTTTATTTGACATTAAAATTTTCTAAACCTACTCTAATTCACGCAAAATGATATAGAGTAGGGTTACAAACGTAACTACTTTTGACTTTCGTTCGTTAACGAAGTTACGTTTCGGAGAAAGAGAGTAGACCCCCAGATACGAAAGTATCGGAACCGAAAGTGTAATAATAATCGGAAGTTCCGACTTAACGGAACCGGACACGAAGCTCCGTTACATCTCTGGATAAACGTGAAAATCTAGACCCCAAAGTGCTGACTTTAAGAACTAAGACCTAATAAGCGTTTCAACGTTTATATTTTTATCTTGTAAGCCCTGCGATTTTTTCTAAATCGGTCTTTTACACAAATACACACAAATTCAAAACAATATGTGTAAAAATCTACAGCTCTTTATGTAAGCGCTTTATATGAAAACTAGCTAATGGCCAAACGTTCGCGCAGCGGAAACTTGAATATCTCCGAAGTTTATGCATGAAAAAAGTTCCGCTGGGCGAACGTTCGCGCAGCGGAATCAGTTTTTGGTGAATTTCTCCAAAATGGCTGCATGCACAATTTTTTTTTACCATACACAATTACACGTCATACACTAAATATCTGCATAATTAAAATCTTTAAGGCGAGGCTTTCCGAAAAAACGTCGTTTTGCTTTGTGTTTCATTCATTGAAATAAGGGAATTAAATTATGAAAAAAACATATTATTTAGTTCACACTATGACCTATATATTTATGCCTTCCGATACGCGATTACTTTCACTTTACTGCATCCAATTAAATCGCAAAGTCAGGGCTAAATCATGATCTAAATATCATTTCATTAGAGTTATATTACGTTTAGAGAAATAAAACTTATACCATAATAAAGTTCGTAAAAAATGAGATGAAAATCTGTCACCATAATTTGAAATTTGAAAATATCTAAACTCCTAATTTCAAAATCGAGTATTTTTATATTCTCATGCGCTCGCGCGGGCTATTTAGTCCCGAGCGGAACCAAGTAAATATGTTCCTTGAGCGGAACGCGTTGGAGGTCGGACGTGTGCCAATTTTTGCGAACCCGGTACCCCCGCTCAGTTCTGTTACGAAAAAGAATACTTACTGTTTTACAGTTCATTGTTATAATTATAGTTAGTATTTTAATTTAATATAGTCATAATAATAGTGTCTCAAAAGTGGGAAAACCAAAAAAAAATAAAAAGTTGTCAGCGCTCGCAATACGAAGGATGAATATACAAAAAAGGTAAGGATGCTTTAATTTATTATAATTCATCATCATTATTATTTTACGTTACTGACTGGGTATTACCAATCAAGCTATAGAATCAAAGCAAACCTAGTTTATACGGAGCTATCACTGTACGGGAAATCTGTGCAAGGCCAGGACATAATTATTACAATGTAAATGTGAATTGATGATGTTGCCGTGTGTACGCAAAATAGATTTACAAACCGCAAGTTTGCATCTAAAATAGTTGAATTTATATCCTAAATAAATGTAAACATAGTCTAAAACGCTAAAACTATAATGGTTTATTTTTTTGCGGAATAGATTTACCATCCGCATCAATTGTGAAAAATAGTCGAATTTGAACCTTATTCTAGAGTCGATAAAGCCCAAACACGCGGAAATGTTGGTTTACTGTTTTCAAATTACGTCAATGAGCTTAGTCCGCTCTGTGCCGCTGCGTTAGGCCTAGGTACTGATATGTTCATTTTCCACACATCTTACTACTAAATAAAAACCCAAATTAGCTCCTAAATAAAAACGTGGTAGGTGAATATTCAATAGTGCAAAAATAAATTATTCATTCATTTAGAAATAAAATAAGCACCTATAATTACGCATTAGGTAAGTATCTACCAACAGCTACCATCACAACAAATAATATAATTATTTTAGGGGGTAGGTATACAACGTTTGTGTAGTCTAATACAACACTCGTGCCACAGTGTAGAAATGTGACAGTGTGTTCATTTTGTACACTCGAGATTACTATTATTGCATGTTTATATGTATTGGTTGTCCCAATAATAAAAGATTGCTTGAAATATTTACGTGATTTTTTGTATTTTTAGAGCAATGCAGTTGCAGGCCAAGTGTGCATGTATCAACTAATTATGCAGTGCATAACGAGTAAGTTTATTTTCTATTCGCCATAAAAATAAATAAACAGAAAAATACCTATTAATTACCAACTAGTCACAACCAACCTTTGCGTTACAGATCGATAGAGCATGCGGAAGGGCGTAATGTGTCTCCATTGATGACTTTAGAGCCTGTGTATTTGAATAACCTTAAGATTAATGAGTAAGTAACTGCCATGTACATATTGTACATATTTAAAAAAGTAGTACTGTATTAACCTTTTCTTATATTTCTATTATAAATATATTATAACAATGAATATTAAAACTAAACATCATTTATTTCATTGTTACAGAACGACTATTGATGACAATGCCCAAGTGACACTTGCTGAAACGCCTTATGAACGCAGTCATGTCTCTCTTAATAATAATATTAATGAGTGAGTTGCTACTTTTTGTTAAAAAAATATATATATGTTGCATTGTTTAAAAAGGTCGATTTAAATGAATAAAAAATATATCTGTTTTAGAGCAATAGAGGCGATTGAAAATTATACTCTGACCATTGAAAACGAAATCCAAAACGACTATCAACCCATCAGTGGACGGCGAATTGTTGACATGAATTACCTTATGTCGCAGCTTCAAGAAAAAACGCATCATATTGATTTAAATTGATTGCAAAGTTGGATATTTCAAGTTGATTGGAGAAAAACGTATAGGGTTGATATCAAAATTTAAGTTACAATGTAACGTCTGTAAGAAAATAATTGTGATCGAATCAGAGAAGTGTGACAATGTGGATAATGTTAATGTAAATGTTGCTGCAACCACTGGCATTGTCGCCGCTGGTATTGGATTTGCGCAATTTGAAGAGATTCTTTTTGCTATGGACGTGCCGGTTTTTTCGCAAAAAATGTATACACATTTACAAGATTTTGTCTATGAAAATTGGGAGAAAACCGCAGCAGAATCCATGGAACAGGCTGCCGAACGTGAGAAAAAGCGGCCATTGCTGATGGTCGAATTAAAAACGGATTGGCTCTCGTAGACGTGTATGTTGATGGTGCTTGGGGATTAAGATCTTATGGTAATAATTATAGATCAATGTCAGGGACAGCAGCAATCATAGGAAAACAATTTGGAGAAATACTTTATATAGGAGTCAAAAACAAATACTGTCTGGTTTGTGCCAGAGCCCAAAAACAAGGACTCGCAACTAAAGATCACGCGTGTTACAAAAACTATAACGGATCCTCTAGTGCCATGGAAGCTGACATAATTGCTGAAGGCTTTAAAGCATCGGTTGAAATGTACGGTTTAATATATGGGCATTTTCACTTAAAAGTGTACCCTGTTAAAAATACGATATTTTTTTTAAAGTTGTGTTTTTAATATGTTTAAAGATCTCAACCTGTACTTCATAGTCTGACGGACTGGAGATGGTATTTTATTTTTAATAAATCGAGTGTTTTCCTTATTAAAAACGGAAAATAAATGGACTATGTAGTGAAAAAGTGGTCATTTTGGTGACGACGTAAAAATCATCCTGTTTTATTATTTTAAGTAGCATGACTCAATTTTTATTTTCTTTTGCTACTGAATATTGAACAATCCATCGAAAAAAAAAAATACTAACCTTCAATTGAAATCTCATTTCTCTAAAATGAGGTTCCAACTTCTGTTTTGTGACAAGTGACGCTACAAAGATCGATTTTTTATTAATTCCCTTGATAAAGGGCTTAGTTTTTTTAATGAATGTATTTTGTAGTGTTCAATATTGCAACAGGCTTAAACAATATTCAAACAAAAATAATTAAACAATGAAACTAAAGTTAAAAAAATATATTTTGTTCACATACAAATTGGGACAGTCACCAAAGTGACACATTGAAAAACCTTAAGCTGAGATTACATGATACAAAATGAAACATAGCGTTGGTAATTAAAAGTATTTATTCTTTCACATTTCTATTAAAAGTATATAAAACTAATATTTTTATATCTGAGGGTGGATAGGCTTTGTTAGCCCGCGAAGGTCAAGCTTTTTTTTTTGATTTATTTTTTTCCAAATTTTTCTTTCTCTGATTTTCATATTCCTGAGGGCGTTCTTATTTCAGTTTTTCCCTGTACCGTTTCGTCCTTTCCGCGCCACTTAGAGGCTTAGTGAGATTTATTATAAAAAATATCTGAAAATAAAATACTGCAGATTGTAGCTATGTAATCCTAGCTTTATGTGTCACTTTGGTGACATTTGTAGTCAGTCCTATATGTGACGGAATAAAAATGTCACCAAAATGACGTCACATTCGCGGGTAAATATTAAAGAAAAATGTTTTCTAATCACAATCCAATATTTAGTAAGAATGAAACATGTGAAAATATTTGTAAGTTTTATCTTATTCGGTTGAAACAGTTGTAGGATGTAAAACGTTCTATATTAACAAAGAAATAACGTTACTAACCTGACAAAAAACTGGAGACAGCTGCCGACACAAACAATAACACCATTTCACTCAAGACACTGGCGATAAACTAACGTTTAAAAATTTTGGCAGTAATCTTCTTCACTTAATGTTGCCATTTAAATTATTATGAGTTCCTTTAGTAATTATTTGAACAACTGAAACCGTCACTAAAGTGACATGTCCGGCTGGTTCAAAATTTAGAACATTTTTTGAAAACGTATTTTGGCCTGTGTTATTAGAGTTTAAATTTAATAAATTTAATTTATGTGACGACAAAGACATACACTATGAACACGCCAAAACTTTTAAATGTATTCGTAGTAGTTTTTTAGTAATTTTGGTCAATTCAATGTTGGCAAGGGGTGGGACATGCCAAAAACAGTTACTCTGAATATTTGAAATACGCATAAATTAATAATTAAAACGTGTTTTACCTGGATTTCAGATGAATTCGTAAATTTAATGAATAATTTACTTTTTCAATTCATAAATTAAATCATATGCCCATAATTTATCTTGCTATAAAATTTTGAATAAGTGGGACAGTCTCAAAATCGCGGGTACACTTTAAAGTGAAAATGCCCATATGCAAGAATGATTGGAGACGGAGACTCAGCTACGTACAATAAAGTATTGGAAGCAAAACCATATGGCCACCTTAACTATACTGTTGAAAAAATAGAATGCAGAAATCATATCCTAAGAAACTTTTGTAATAAATTGCGAGCTATTGTAAAAGAGACCAAATATCCAATAAAAAATAGAAAAACACTTACAAATGAAAAGGTAATGAGCATGCGAAAAGTTATAGTTAAATCAATAAAATTCCACAAACATGCACAAAATTCAAAAAACGTTGCAATAAATTTGCTGCACAGAGATATAACTAATTCGGTAGCACATGCTTATGGGGACCATCGACTTTGCAATGATTACAACTGCTCAAAAGAAAAAAATCTGAATGACAGCACAATGAGAGAAATTCAAAACTCCACCTTCTTCTTTCGGGTTAACGCCATCATCGCCACAGTAGCAGGTAAAGCTCGAAGTCTCATAGAAGATGTGGACACCAATGTAGTTGAACGTTTCAATAGTGTTATTGCAAAATTTATAGGTGGAAAAAGAATTAACTTTTCTTTAAGACGATGGTATCAAGGACGATGTTCAGCTGCTGTGGTGTCTTTCAACAGTGGAGCTGCGGTTTCATCAGTCCAAAGACAAATTCTCGGATGCAGTCCTAGAGGAAAGGTGAAAGAAACTGAAAGGAAGAGGTCACTTAAAAGAAAACGCAACAGAGATCATCCCACAAAGAAAATAAGAAGATTTGAAGGAACTTCTGCACAGCACAACTATGGGCCATCAAGTTCAGCTCCCGATAAGACTCTAGATCAATTAGAAAAAGCCAAGGAAGATTTCCTTAATAATTTAAAAGTCTTGACAAATGATAGGCAACATATTGAAAGAAGCACTGTCTTACAAAGGGACTGCAGTGATTGGATAGAGCTAAGAAAAAATATAATAACAGCATCAAATTTTGGCATGATTTGTAAATAAAAACTGTCTAGAAGTACTGCACCAACAGTTAAAAATATATTATATAAAACAAATATATCTCATATTTCATCAGTGGCTCATGGTGTGGAAAATGAAAAACAGGCCTTACAACAACTGGAACGACAAAAAAATATAGTAATCGAGCCATGTGGACTTTTTATTGACGAAACATACCCATTTATTGGGGCTACACCCGACGGTATAGTTGGAAATGACATTATAGTTGAAATTAAATGTCCAATAACAGCATATAAAAAAGGGATAGATGCTGCCATTAAAGAAAATAAAATTCAAATTTATAAATACGACAAAAAAAAATACCGTTGTCGTTAACAAAAAAAGTAATTGGTATTACCAAGTGCAGGGTCAACTCCATGTTACGGGAAGAAACCAATGCATTTTTGGAATATGGTCTGGTGAAAATTTTCCCATATTGATAGAAAATATTTCAAGAGATGACGAATTTTGGAGGGTAAATATGGAGACAAAAATTATAGATTTTTATTTAAAATGTTTGTTGCCTGAGATTCTGGATTCACGTCGTATTCGCGGTATGCCCTTACGAGATATAATATTGCAAGATTGCAAAGAAAATGATAAGCCGTTGCAGGCAAATTCAAGCAAATCAAAGGACCAAATTTCGATTATTCAGCTAGGCCCATGCATACCGAGACAGCTCCAGTTTAAAGAATTTTAGCCAGTTTTTTATTTGATACTTTTACTTTTATTTGTTTCTTTTAATTTTATTCATAACTTTTTTTCATTTGTTTTTTTTACTTTTTATTGTAACTTTTACTTTTTTATTTTATATTACATGACAAACAAAAAAAAGTATTTTTTATTCAATAACAACCCACGCTTCATATATTATGTTTACACAAAATAAACATAAATGGGTACTCACTCGATTTTATGAATCAGTCCCGAATTCATGATCTGAGTGGCAGCCAGGTTATCTATAACCTTTAAAATACTTTCCCGAAAAATAAAATTCAACATGTGAACTCAAGTTGAGTTACTGCATTACCTTACTCTGTAACGAAACTTGGTACCTACGCAAGGTCATGAACTCGCAAGCGATGCGCTTAGCGCGCGCGTTTCCCGCGCATCGTAATTCGATACGTATTGGTACTCCTTGCGGGGGCTGCGGTAAGCCATAAATGCCTACGGTGCTCGGGTTAAGCCCGCCTTAAGTTCAACAACATTCCGCTGCGCGAACGCACACTGTCATGTAATGTCCAGATTCTCGACATATTATCATCATATTCTATTTACCGAAATAGCCGCGTCTCCACCGGAATCATGCTCAGGCGAGGCAGCCTTGTGAGCGAAATATGCTCGGTCGGTGTGGACGTGCCTCAGGGTTGTGCGGGGGCGCACGGTGCCTCGGAGCCGAGCCATGAGGCGTCGATAAAGTAAGCGTGCTCAAAGGCGCCTCAGTGTGCGTTTGGCCCGCAAGCTACGAATCTTTCGAAGGCATTAATTTCGTAAATATGGACGTTGACCCGGTGGAGACGCGGCTATTAATAATTTGAAAATGGCACGTGTAGTGCTCGCACTTCGGTCCAGAGCAAGAGTGGGAAATGATCACCAACTTTTGCGAAGCAGAGATGCTAGCGAAGGTGGCCGGACGTTTGAGGGAGAGAACGTCAATCAAGCCAACCCAGTCACAACGGAAGACGCTCCGGACGTCTGGCGATGGGATGAGTCCCGGTCACCGTAGATGCAAGTCTGTGGACGGTGAACAATTGGTAGCTCACCGATCGTCCGTCCGTCTAGTGACGACAGGCTATATCGACGGCAGGTTAATATTCCACCTGCGTGCGCTCTTAAGAGATGCCAGCTAAGGAGAGGATTGACGGCACGGTTGGCGCAGTGGCTGAGTGATGGACTGCTGCGCTGCGTGTCGCGGGTTCGATTCCCGTACGGAACAATTATTTGTTTGACCTGCAGTTACTTGTTCCGGGTCTGGCTGTTTGTGTATGTGAGTTTAAATGTTTGTAAACGCACCCACGATACAGGAGAAATTTCTAGTGTGGAACAAAGTTTTTAGAGTTTACTCCTTAAGAATCGATTTTCATATATAAGGCGCCCGGTATGAGAAAAATCCGAGGGGTAAAACCTGCTAAAGTAACGAAAATGTGTCACGTTTTTGGTGCACACCTTTAGTGCGCAACTTTCTAATTACCAAGACCTCTGATGAAGTACTAGGCTTGCATGAATGTATCGTGACGCTATGCAAGCCTAGTAGTTTATCTAAACACAGTTGGGTCTACCGAGACCTCTGATGAAGTACTAGGCTTGCATGAATGTATCGTGACGCTATGCAAGCCTAGTAGTTTATCTAAAGACAGTTGGGTCTACCAAGACCGCTGATGAAGTACTAGGCTTGCATGAATGTATCGTGACACTATGCAAGCCTAGTCTTAATATATATAAATCTCGTGTCACAATGTTTGTCCTCAATGGACTCCTAAACCACTTAACCGATTATAATAAAATTCGCACACAATGTGGAGTTCGATCCAACTTGAGAGATAGGGTAGGTAATGTAGGGTAGGCAGGGTCTTTTCTATTTCCCATACAAACGTTGTCTAAATAAAATGGAGAGTCAAAATCCTAACTAATACAAGCGAAAGTACTAGGCTTGCATGAATTCACGGTGAAATTAATTCCAGCAGTTTGATCTGTGGATTCAAGTTCTTGATAGAACCAACTTAGCTTTACCGATATGGCTGGAAATATAAAAGAAAGTCGTGTTAGTAACACTATTTATAAATCAAGAACAGCTTTACCGATATGGCTGAAAATTGGTGAGGACGCAGCTTCCCAGGAGACGGACATAGGATACTTATCTACATACTTTTCATCCCGGTAAGAGAAGTAGGGTAGGTAGGGTGGGTAGGTTAGTAGGTAGGTAAGGTAGGTTAATCCTTACTAATAAAAGCGAAAGTACTAGGCTTGCATGAATTCTTTCTCAGAAAAAAATATCTTACTAAATACGAAAATCGGCTTATTATTTATTGCCTTTAAGGCGGAACAGAGTTCGCCAGGTCAGCTAGTAGTTTATATAAACACAGTTGGGACTACCAAGAGCTTTTTCTATACGCCAAAGAAGTATAATAGTCCGGTCAAATTAGACCAAATAATAAGAGTAAAGTTACATAAATTCCCACCAAGCTGAAAATCGGTAAGATTGTTTAAAATATCAATAAAAACAAAATTTTAAAGTTCCCCATCCTTCCCCTGTAAGGAAAATAAATATTGATAAAATATTTTCTTTACGGGGAAAGATAAGGTCAAAGGTAAAAAAAATAGTTTTTCATAATTTTCAGCAAAATAGTTAGTTTTATTATAAAACTAGCTTTCGCCCGCGGCTTCGCCCGCATTAAATTTGGGGTAACACATTTCCCCTTGCGCCTTATTGATTTGTAATAGCAACGCTAAGTTTTCTCTTTTCTTCCCTCTTTTTTCAAAAAAATATAGCCTATGACGGACATAGGCTATATTTTTTCCTGGTTCCCAACTATCTCTGTACCAAAATTTATCAAAATCGGTTTACCCGTTAGAGCGTGAAGAGGTAACAAACAAACTTACTTTCGCTTTTATAATATAAAGTAGGGAAAGTAGGGATACCTCAGACAAAAATTGTAGATCATAAAATTATCTACAAAAAAATTAATACCTTTTCTCTAGAGCCACCATTTTTGAGATATAACGATTCAAAAAGTTGTAATCGTCATAAAAACTCATTTTTTGACTTTTGACTTTGAATATTTTTTTTTCCTTACAGGGGAAAGATGAGGAACTTTCAAATTTTCTTTTTAATGATATTTTAAACAATCTTACCGATTTTCAGCTTGGTGGGAATTTATGTAACTTCGAATGTCTAAATTGACCGGACAACTTCTAACGCGTGTACATAAATAAGAACACACACCCCTTTTTCATTATTTTGTGAATTTACCCTTTCATATGATATTAATCTTTTTTCAGTTGAATAAACTCTTTTTGCGTATGGTTAGATACTCGTATTTAAGGAAGGAGTAAACTCTAGTCGTGCGTCGGAGCTGACACAACTGTTTTTTCATTAATTTGTGAATTTACCCTTTCATATGATATTAATCTTTTTTCAGTTGAATAAACTCTTTTTGCGTATGGTTAGATACTCGTATTTAAGGAAGGAGTAAACTCTAGTCGTGCGTCGGAGCTGACACAACTGTTTTTTCATTAATTTGTGAATTTACCCTTTCATATGATATTTATCTTTTTTCAGTTGAATAAACTCTTTTTGCGTATGGTTAGATACTCGTACTTAAGGTGAAGATTTCTTAAGAACGGCCAAAAATCAGGTTTTTTAACGCAGTGTATCTCTTAAACCACACATAATTTTAATCACTGAAAAAAATATGATATTTTTAAGGCTTTTTTGCATACATTGATGGAATTCAAATTATAATTAAATATACTAAAATATGTAAAAAAAATATTCAAACACACCTCTAAATTCTCTTTTAAAGCAGTTTATCTCTTCAATATTAATCGTAATTATAATCAAAAGTATACAATGAAATTTCCAACGCCAAACTGCGTTCAATGATGGATTGTTTTTGATTGAATAGTTAATATTTAATTTTATCCAAATTTATTTGTATTTTTACGACAAACGTATGCAGTAAAGTCCAACGTCAAAATGTATGAACAAGGTCAACGACATAATACTGCGCCTTAAGGAGTAAACTCCAGTCGTGCGTTGGAGACACACTCTTTTTTTTTTTAAAAAAAAGAGGGTTCTGCCTGGGCCACTGCTTGTCGGGGTTTCGGATTGTTCTAAAGATATAACGCGGCCCCGGAATAATTTATTGATTGTTAATTAAACCGGTATAATACAAATTATTAACATGGCAAAAGAAACTAGAAGTGATATTAAATAGCTAGGAGGAAAGTTCAATGTGCTTGCTATCGCGGGTGCAGTTGGCCTAAACTTTCCAGGTCACAAGAAAACAACACAAATCTGTTAATTGTGCAACATATGTTAATAGGTACTTTGATATTTCGTTAATAGGTACAATAAATTTAAAGGAAACAAAAATATACAATTAATTCCAAATTTTCGCGGGTGCAACGCATCATTAATTATTAAATGTATAACATTCACATTGTAACTTATTTTTGGGACCATTTGTTAATAAAAATGTAAAGCAAATATAAATTTAGTCCTTAGGTGACGATTGTTTTGCTAATTATTTAAGGTATTTTTATATCTATGACTAACTAAGATGATGATTTGCAGGCACAGCAATAAAAATAAGACAAGTTACATCTTTTAATTTATTTGGAAATTAAGATCCATATTATAATACTCATGTTATTTAAATTAAAGGAAACTATGCAGTAAGTAACATAATTCATAATATAAGCTTGGTTTACACTCATGTAAGCTCTCATTAGAAAATCAAAAGACAAATTATTATTTTGTGTAAATATTATTTTACAATCAATATTAGTAGTAATGACAAAATAATCATAACCAATTTAAAAATATTGTAACATCCGCACTTGCCTACTGATCAGCGCCAGTAATTGATAATTTTGGATGAATTTAAATAAAAAAAATAGTAAGTATATTATGGAATGGAGAATTACTTTTTGGGGGAATTTGCATCTCCATATTCTCCTAAAAAAAATCGCCATCTCCATACAAACTTGAACAGCCGCTAGTGTTGAATAACCAGCTTGTCTGTTGGTGATTCGGCTCAAGAAATGGATGTCTTGTTATAATTTAGTGAAATGCTTCAATTTACGTGATCTCGAAATAGCTTTATTACACTAAGGCTAAATAAATGTTGCGGATTGTTCGAAAGAGATACCGCGGCCCCGGAACGTAAAGGGCAATAGAAGGAACATGGGTGGGTTTTAGTCAGTACAAGTCTGACATGCCCCCCGCTCCACCCAGAGCTGGGAAAGTCATTGGATGATTTCCCACCCGAAAAAAAAAATAAGGCCAAATAAATGCCACTTGCTTTGTTTGTATTTATAATGAAGTGTGTGTAACTTTATCTGCGACAAAAGGTCCATCATTACATTATTATCAAAATTATTGAGTTGATAAAATATGTTTTTCAGCAACTTGCTTGCACAAGTTAATATATATTTTGCTAATATACGACAATTTTGATAAAAATAAGTATTTAACTCAATAATTATTAGAATTAAAAATAACTGTATTAATGTAAAGCATTTTGTGAAAATAACATTAAGGTTTAAGCTTATTGTTCTGCAACTAATTTAATGTGTTTACCTGAAACAATGAAAAAGTATATAAGAATAAAATATAGGTATAAAATTTAATACAAAAAGAAAACCATAATAGTGAGCGAACTTATTATCATCAATAAATCAGGCACAAATATGACTGGCTGTTACAGAAATCCTGATGAAAAACCCAATAGCACTGCTTATTTGGGAACCGAATTCGGAGGGTATTTAAGTTCGTACTTCTTATACTTATGATTATTTATTAAATTAAGGGAGATGGCGGTGACGACCAAAAGGATGGATTATGTGAGGAACATTATTAAAGAAAAACCGGCCAAGAGCGTGTCGGGCCACGCTCAGTGTAGGGTTCCGTAGTTTTCCGTCCGTCACAATAAGTGTTCCCACTTATGAGTTTAAAGGTCCGTAGCAAGCGCTCCGGCTCCGACTTGTGACGGTTTTTGGTCAAACCTCGACGACTAATTAGATTATGCACTGATAAATAAAATTACGAATATATGTAAGGTGCAACTTACTTTACCACGGTAGGGTCATGAAAGCACGGAATATCTTAACATCGACTTTTAAAAAATGACGTCATTACACAACGCCATCTATCGAACCATTTATGAACTGGTTTTTCCCTTAACATTTTGATGGTGTTAAAAAATGAATCTTAGTTTTGTTCTAAATTGCCTTAGCATGTTCTTAATAAAAATTTTATGTAGTTATAAGATACCGCCAATGCCAAGGAGAGACCAACCGAACAATTCGGTAATACCCGATCTAATGTAATAAGTACCTACAGCGCCATCTCTCGGGGAATTGGGTTACTAATTAATAATTTTGGATTGCGAGAACCGATTTCAATAATTCTTTTTTTGTTTGAAAAAAGATACGTTCAGGATAATAAAACATGTAAAAGAAGTTAAAAAAATGCTTGCATATACGATTATACTACAAACTTAGTCCAGAAATTATTTTGTACAACTTTTTGTCTTTTTTGTACAAAAACTGTTGTGTCAATCAAGTTCAAAATAATTTTCATAGAAAGTCTTTATAAAGTTCTACTTTTCAGATTTTTTTCATATTTTCTAAACTTATGGTTCAAAAGTTAGAGGGGGGGGGACACATTGTTTTTTACTTTTGGAGCGATTATTTCCGAAATTATTGATATTATCAAAAAATGATTTTTGTGAACCCCTTTTCATTTTTAAATACCTTTCTAACAATATATCACACAATAGGGTTGAAATTAAAAAAAAAAATCACTTCCCACTTTACATATAGGGTGACTACCCTAATAAAACATTTTTATCCAATTTTCATTTTACCACTTTGTCGGCATGATTGATATACATATTGGTACCAAATTTCAGCTTTCTAGTGCTAACGGTCACAGAGATTAAGCGAGGACGGAGGGACGGACGGACAGACAGACATGGCGAAACTATAAGTTGACTATGGAACCCTAAAAAGGAGTTAATGAAAGTGTGATGTTTGACAGGGGAGTAACATAGGACAATGTCAGGAAAATTATGATGGTGACCAGAATTATGGGAGACACACTAAGCAAGTTCAAATAGGAGTCATTTACACTCATGCTGCAACTCTGGACGAGAGCGCATTTTAATTAAGTTACGTTTATAAACTCACATAGTTACAAGGTGAGGCTGCAGGCCCTACTTATTAGTGTTCTGCTACTTTGCTTGAGATATTTAAATGATGGCACCTTTTTTGCGTTTAGTGATGACAGCAATTTTATATACTTACAATATCGTCTATCTTGAGTATAGCGCGCACGGTCTCAGTGGACAATGCCAGCGCGGAGGCGGTGACGTGCAGCGGCTGCAGCACGTGCTCCTGCCGCATGTCGGTGACGCGACCGCGGCGTACGTTCACACCCGCGTTCGAGCCTACGCCGCTCTCTGCACCGCCGGCGTGCGCCGCACGTAACTCGGTCACAGTCTCGATTGGATTCAGACCTGCGGAAGCACCATTAATCTACAGTTACAATTAAATTTACAGTTTCTATTACACATTACAGCCCAAAAACAGTGAAACATCTATCAACTGTCACTGGTCCCGCGTTGTCGAACACAAGCTCAAGACAAGCTCTCTGTGTCTCATCAGTCAGTGCAGACATTACAAGCAAATATGCTATAAAAAGAGGTCTCTAAGGTAGCATCGCATGCTCAATGCTACCTCAGGAACTCACCGGCATTCTCAGCGAGCGTGGAGGGTACGACCTCGAGCGCGTCGGCGTAGGCGCGCAGGCAGTAGTGGTCCGCGCCGGGCGCCGCCACGGACGCGCGCGCCAGCTGCGCCGCAGCCGCCGCCTCAGGGGCGCCGCCGCCGGCCAGCAGCGCGGGGCGGCGCGCCACGCAGCGCACGGTGCACAGCGCGTCGTGCAGCGAGCGCGCCGCCTCCGCCACCACGGCGCCGCTGGAGCCGCGCACCAGCACCGACACCGTGCGCCCGCCGGTCGCGCAGCCGCTCATCTGAAAGAAGTGTCCCATGTAACAATGAATTTGAGCACTATTTGATGGACTTTAATTTTGCCCGGAGTTTTAGACCTATCGGTCATCGTTCGTTCGACAGATATGGCCAGCTTCCGGTCCGTGGGGTCCGTGCCTCAAAAAGAAAATACGGAACCATAATCCAGTCTTTCTGTCAAGATTTTATCTCGGGAACGCGTGAACGTTTTAAATCAATCGAGTTGAAATTAAAACCTGCATAAAATCAACACTGTGGTCCCTTTGTGTTGTGAAAAAAATCAACCCTTTAAGTCTATGCAGTCAAAAGTTATGGCTGTTTATGTCGCAAGTTTATATAGAACCCTCAGTGCGCGAGTGAGACTCACTCTGGTTGGTTTTTCTTTTTAAATCTCATCTTAAATTTATCTCCCAGCATAGCTCTCTCATTCTGGTTTAATGTGGTTTGGTAAAATTTAACAAACTCATACTCACTTTGATGTATTTTCCAGCAGGCTCATTGACTTCCTCTACTAAATCAACATTAACAAGGTTTTCAACTGTAAAATGATCCAGTGATGCAATGGGTCTGCAGCCAAGTGTTTTGCACACAAATTCAATGTCTTCACGTTCAATGTCCTTAATCACCATTGTTTTGATCTTGTCCAAAAAGTGAATAGCCAAATCACTCAGAGCATCACTGTAATTTAGTATTTTTTTAAGTTTAATCAATGAGAAAAGAAATTCAGTCAACCAAAATAGTTATTAAACATGAACATACGTAAAAATAGGTCAAACATGGAACCTTCTCTTTTTTTGATTCAGTTAAAAACCAAGAAACTTACCGCAAAATCGACTTTTGTACCAAGAGCACATTACAACCAGCTTTTTTAATTTGCTTGACAATATTTAATATGTACTGACGTTCTTCCTTCAAGACGCGGTCCATTGCAGCATAGTCCGATACAATAACATTGTGGTCCATCTAAATAGAAAATGAATAAATGAATTATTATGGAAAGTCTCATTATCCATTTTTTTTCTTAGTGTGACTGATATATTATGACGATGAAATATTTAAATTGAGTCAGCCCAATTTTTTTCCAATCTCTAGTTAATGTTTACACTTAGCACTTACATCTGTCTTTGGTGGTGAAATACAGAACTGTATGAGTCCAACTTTGGCTTTCTCAATTCTGTGTGGTCCATTGACATTAGATGCGCGGTGGGGAATGACCAGTCCTTGAATCAGTTCAGTGTCTTCTACAGTCCCTCCAATGCGCTCAATTACTTTCACATCTCGCAGGTCAACTCGTGCACCCACACCTCCCACAATAGGTTCCATTACTAACAAAAAAAAACAAAATAATTTACATATTGAGTGCCACTTAGATTTATTAATACCAAAATCCACATTTCTATAATACAGACCAGCACGAATTGCTTGAACAGCAATTGGAGCAAGAATTGTAGAATGCTGTGATACAACTTTAGAGTTTAGGGATGTTGCTGCTGCCTTCAATAGAGCATCCTCATTTGACAGGTCTACTGGGGTAGCCATACCTTCAACAACCTGAAAGTATAGAAACAACAAAGAACAATATAAGAATACAAGACTGAAGTTGATGTCTTCTTTATTCACCTTTTTCTCTTATAATAACATCTATATATCTTCTATCTAAATAAAAATAAGTGGCATTTTTCGTTGTCACTTTATAACTCGAGAACGGGCTCATTAATCCAAACCAAATTTTCAGGGTTTGTTCGGACTATTTAGTAGATGGTTTATGTGAAGTTTGCACAAAATCGGTAGAGTGGTTCTTCACTTATCACATTTTTTGTAATATAAATGGCAGGTCAGTTTGATATGGAGATTTTTTAGACGGGTAATTGTGCTGTCAAATTCAAAGTAAGTATTAATTAAAAATGAGTACACTCATCCATAGATAATACAACTTATTTCAATTTATTATTTACAAAAAACTATTTAAAAGTACAGCATATCACGTGATTTTTTGAAACGTCAAAGGGTATATAATTTTCTTAGAAAAAGATCGTTTTTGACAGCTGATTAATGACATAATCATGCAAGCCGTTTCTAATAATTCAGGTGGATTATATTTCTTGGATGCACCTGGTGGTATTATAATTAACATCAAATATTGTAATGCAAGATTCACGTGGTAATCAACAGCTTTTTGGTGGCATTTTGATATTACTGTCAGGGGATTTTCTTCAAACATTGCCTGTCATTCCTCAATCAACTCCTGCTGATAAAACAAATGCCTGTTTCAAGTCATCAGTTCTTTGGAGATATGTACAAAAATTGACACTAAACATTAATATGCATATTCAAAACAATTGTTAGAAATTGGTGATGTCAAATACAAATCGACAGGGCCAATGAATTGATTGCTTTACCGATTTTTTTTGTACTAATGTGCAATCGGTAGATCAATTGCGTTTTTCCGAATGTTCTTCAGAATTATAGGAATACTTCCTTCTGAATCAGGCCCTTCGGTTCAACTGTCTAAGGAAAGCTTCGACAGATTTTAATCGAAACTCTTCGCAATCACGCCATTGGCCGTTACAGCAATTGGCACAAAGATCTCTTTTTATGCTTTCAAGAGGTTCTCGTCATGAGGGATTGTAACATCATTTATCATTACCTTCTTTATTTGCAATTCGTTTGATACATTAAAAATTAGGTATGTTTCTCCTAAATTAGATCTGAACATCCAATTTTTGGACAAAGAATAAATTATGAAAAAGGCCCATACAAAACAGTTAGACCATCATGGCAATCTAGTCTGGATCATCATTAATAGTGTTATAATTATAGACTTGAAAATCATTTACTTGTAGAGCCATTTGCAGTGCTTTCTGGAAACCATCAGAAATGACTGTTGGATGTATTCCTTTCTGCAGCAGTTTCTCCGCAGCATCCAGAAGAGCACCAGCAATAACGACAACGGAAGTGGTGCCATCACCAGCTTCAATATCTTGAGCCCGAGACAATTCCACCAACTGCAATTTTGAATTATTTGTGACAACTTCCTGCTTTCATATGGTAGAATATCTCTGTATATCAGCACCTTGTTTAAACAACCAATGCTGATTTGATGATTACTTACCATTTTAGCAGCTGGATGAATTACACTCATTTGCTTCAAGATAGTGGCACCATCATTTGTTATTGTAACCTCACCATTACTAGCTTGAATCTGCAAATTTTGGGATTTTAAATAAGTAAAGTAGTATAAACACGTATATATTCATGCTAGCTGTGCCCAGTGGTTTCACCTGTTGCTCAGCTTCTTTTCTGGAGAGGGATTTGAAAGATAGATAGTAGCCGATTCTCAGACTTACTGAATATGCATAAAAAAAATCATAAGAATCATTGTGACACAATTTTATATATTAAATACCTAAATCAAGCTTTTGAGTAGAATAGGCTACCTCAGTCTTTTTGAAGTTTTGAATTTGGGGATACCGTTAAAACAAGGCCATAATTTGTAATTTAATAATGAGTAAATAACAATGGAATCCAGCAAAATAGTATGATTTTCAACTTTAATTTACCATTTTATCCATCCCACGAGGCCCCAGACTTGTGCGAATGGCATCTGATACAGCTGGAATTTTAATTAAATATGTTTATTTACTTTGGAAGAGCACGAGATTATCTGTAATAGATGTTACCTTAACTTCTAAAAAAATATTTTCAAAGAAAGCCTTTGCTTATTATTGTAGTTCAATGTTTAATGTTGTTACTTAAAAGTTCAACCAAAGAACCGTTGTTATATCAAACCCTAAGTTGAAATTTTAAAACCATAGATAAACTGAAAATCACGAGATACATTATTATTGGGTATACTTTAGATAACAATAAATTCAAGTTAGAAAACAATACAGGGTCAACTATTTTGTCGTTTCTAGTTGTATTTGTACAAAATAATACAAGCTTTTTGTTATAATTTGATTTATATTTTCAAAAATAGTTACAGATGTTTTTACCTTTTGCGGCATTTATGTTGCTAAGCCGAATGTCAGTTGGTTTGCTTTTATCTTTATACACCGCCGAATTAACTTTAGCAGAATCACCACCAGCTTTTGGAGCCATCGTTATACGAATTTATATGCCGTTCTACACAACTAAAATCAAGATGAAATTAGATTAAAATTCAGCTAAGGAGCAATCAAAGAACACCCCCACTGCAATGAAATGAAATTAATGAATGACAGACAAAGACATACTGTCAAAGTCACTCAAAGTGTCAAATCAGCTGTCATGTCTGCCTGCTCATACAGATAGAATATATTTTTTGAGACAGCCATTTTTTTTAAATTAGATGGGTGATTAACCGTATAGTTCGGTACGGACCCCTTCGGGGGCTCGACATTCAAACCTCCGCTGGCTCGGTACTGGCCCCGAAAGGGGTCGGACATTTAAGTCATATGACCTCCTCATTATTTTTGTAAATATTTTATTTTCTGGTTAATAAATAATATGGGTGTGCATTCATTAAGATAGTAGAATAAAAAACTCATATGTAAACGTCATTAGAAGTTCTTTAATTATTGAGTAAGTTTCTTAATTAAGTCTTATAAAATCCAAATGCGTAAATTACGATCATCGCCATTTTGATGGCAGTGTAGGTCGACGCTAAAAATCATAAAAAAATAGGTTTTCGGACATTTAAACTCCACATTATTGGGCATGGTTAACGTGTCCTTTTATTACGTGAAGAAATCATTCGTAATTTAACTTATATTAGTAGTGGTAATGATACATTTTGAAATCTAAAGTCAAAGTTTCGCGCCGATCGTGCTTGTTTACATTTTTAATTCCACATTATATCATATATTCACGAATAGATTCTATAACAACTGACACAAATATCATTTCAAATATTATAAATAACATGACAATGCCCAGATCTTATCGTAATTTGCAATAATAGGACCAATAACACTGAATATTCATAACCACTACTAAATTCACTTTCGAAATTGACGTCCATTTCTTTTTTTTTTAATTTTGTGATGTGTGAATACGATTATTTCAATCGATTATTTTCTTGTAAATCAATCAACTCGAATAATTAAATTAAGGAATATCAGAAATTGATAGAAGAAAATAAAATTAATTTTGTAATACGTGTAAAATACTATAAATATTGATTATAATATTTTTACGCCATTAAAACCGATTCAAAAACAAACAGTACAAACTGATCTATGGCTAAATTCGCGCCAATTTTATTTTCAGATAAAAATTCAAAAAAGGAATGCGCTCGCTGTTCAAATTTATATTAAAATGTTTATTTGCTATTTTATTAATAATTTGGTTTTGTACCTACTATTTGAATGTGAATTTTATTGCAAATAGAAATAAATAAGGTTGAATATCGAACGCGCCAATTATGATCTTATTAACGATAGCAATAGCTACCGTGCAAAAAAACTGTTTGCCTAGGTATTGTAGACATGGGCGTAGCCAGGGTGGGGCAAGCTGGGGCGCTTGCCCCACCCTGGCTCTGAGCTACAAGGTGCCTTATTAAAAATAAATATATTTTTCTTATACTTACAACAATCATAAACGTGAGCCTAGATCTAGAATAGCGTGTGGGGCAAGGCTATGACGGGTGCTCCACAATATCGGGGAAAAATGATGGCATTCAAAAACTGCTACGAGAAAAATATAAAATAGCCTTAATTTTCCAATGCGCCAGCCAAAAATTAAATTTAGTGGTTAGTGATTTAAATCAAATGGCCGCATAATTTGTGGGAAGAGAAAAATATGGAAATTAATGCATTGAAGGAGATGGAAGTGGCGGATCTGTAGCCCTACTATGACCTCTTAAAGCAATTCTTATTCCGCTGAGGGAAAGAGACAGAACTATACAGGGTGTCTAGCACCATCTCTTTCACTCAGTGGAATAAGAATTGCTATAAGATGTCATAGTAGCCCTTATCAAGATTTCGGAAAAGCAATTTTATCCCAGCGTAAAAACTGCGCTCACTAGTTTTCTTGCCCAGCCATGTAAGACCTACTATATAGAGCGATTAGTCAGCACATTACGGCGCGGTGCTGATTTATTTTTTCGTGGATAGAGAATGACAAAACAATTGAAAAAAAAAATTAACGTGATTCGCTCCATTAAAAAAAACTGATTATTTTTTTTATCAGACAAACTATTAACTTTAGAAGAAATTTCACAAGATTAACAAATTATACGTGATTCGCTCCAAACAAAAATCGAATTAATTTTATTTAATTTTTTTTTTTTCTTCAATTTTACTAATGTGTTGGTTGTATGGCGTGAGTATATGATAGCTAGTCATTCACTATCCACGAACAATAAAATCAGCGCCGGCAGCATCTGTCGCCGCGCGAGTAATCATTTGGTAAAAAAATCTTTCTAAAGAATCACTTAAAAAAAAACGCATCGATATTGGAACTATGTCCACTAATTTTCGATATGGGACCACTGTGCGGCGGGTCAAAATCAAATGTGGCTTCGCTCAACCGTGAGCGAAAATCGTCTAAGCGGCCTGTGTATGATAAATGTGCACAGAAAGAGGATCGCCGGATCAAAAAATAAGTAGAAGAAGTGCTAAATAGGTTCTGCCAGAACCCACGCCGGCTTCTCTTGAAGTAATATCCTTACTATAATATAATAAAAGCGAAAGTGAGTTTGTTTGTTTGTTACAGCTTCACGCCTAAATGACCGAACCGATTTTGATGAATTTTGGTACAAAGATAGTTGGGACTGTGAAGACGGACATAGGCTATTCATATCCATATTTTCTTTCTCCCTCGGCATAAGTGCAGAGCCCAAACGGCTCAAGATACAAAAAAAAATTACAAGGGGGGTGAATAAGTTGACTGCTGCCCCACCCTGAGCCCAAGGCTGGCTACGCCCATAGCCATGCTAAAACCAATTTGGACCTATGGTATTGAATTGTACGGCTCAGCTTGACGCTCATGCAAATGTCGCAAAACTACACTCCCGGACTCCTAAATCGAGCCACCTAGCATAATGATTTAGTAACGTCCATAACTTTAAAAAATTGTATGAATGATCAAAAAGTTTTTATGCAATTTTGTAGCTGGCATATTTGTCGCCTAGATAAAATGCAATTATTTTGGTTCTTTTAAATTGGTAATCAAAAACAAAAGAAGAGCTGTTATTGTTGTTGTGTTTAGGAAACCTGAACAATACAGAAACTGTAAATTAAGAGCTTTGATTATTGATTTTTTCGTATCTACGGGTTGAAAAAGTTCCTCAATTGCTTTTGTCATTTTTTTTATCGTTTCTGGTTTGAAATTATGGATACTTCGCCTGAAGTAGCGGCTCAAGCTGTGGCTCTTCTTCAGTCCGGTTTAAGTCAGAGAAACGTGAGTACGCAACTCCACATACCTAAGCCGATTCGCTGTTCAAAGAATGTACCACAGGTTCTTAGAGAAAAGGGGAAATGTTCGTCGTTTACGTGGACCACGACTTCGGGTAACAACAGAACGACAGGATCGATTTATGGTTACGACCAGTTTGAATCGAAATCGTCACCTCACTTCAGTCCAGATCCAGGAACAGCTTTGAGACTTTCATGGAGTAGCTGTTAGTGCTCGTACTGTGAGGAGAAGACTTGCAGAACGTGGACTAAGACCGCATAAGCCAGCCAATGGGCCCAAATTAGAGCGTGCTCACCGAATGTCACGCCTTCAGTTTGCGCGCCAACATTCACCCTGGACACAAAGGAATTGGAGCCAGGTGCTCTTTAGTGACGAGACTATAATCATGCTTCATGGTAACGATGGAAGGAGGAAGGTCTACCGTAGGCAGGGAGAAGGATTCGTGCAGTGTTGCATAGAAGAAAAGTTAGTTATGGCGGACGTTATCGTGGACGGTTTGAGGAGGCATTTCCGCCGCAGGCAAAACTGCACTTGAGTTTGTGTCTGGGCCTCGGATGCCATCACTTATTGCTGACCGTTATATACGCCAACGCCAAAAAACTCGGCATACGGCATTACATGAGTCTCCAAACTCATGTAATGCCGTATGCCGAGTTTGTAGGTCCAAACTTCATTTTTATGCATGACAATGCCAGACCCCACACAGCAGGAATCGTCAGAAATTATCTCCAAGACGTTGGTATCACCGTAATGGAATGGCCATCAAGAAGTCCCGACATGAACCCAATTGAGCACCTGTGGGACGAATTAAAGCGACGCGTTCGAGCTCGCCATCCAGCCCCACAAACATTACAGGAACTGAAAACTGCTATCGAAGAAGAATGGGAGAATATCCCTCCATACCATTGAGTACCATTAAGTAATTCGATGCCAAATCGCATGAATGCTGTAATTAATGCTTTAGGAGGCAATACAAGTTATTGAATAAAAAGATTTTTTTAACTAAACCATTTTTTCTTTAAAATTAAACCAAATGTCATAGTCTGTACAATCGCAAAATCAACACTTATGTCATTGAAGGCCAATCAAAAACCCAATTCAGAACAATAGTACATGAGCCTAATATTGATTATGCCAGCTACATAATTGCATAAAAACTTATATGCTGTTTTTTTTTAACATATAAGCCTCATTTACAAATCGGCGAAAGGTAATATCTTTAGGCCATAGGTTATTATCTAAAAATATGTCGAGTTTTGTTTTGGGAACATACAGCTTATAGGAATTGTAAGATTTTTCGGATTTTCTATTAATTTTGAATAGGGTTACATCTTCTTGAGTGTTGTCTTTTATATACGCTAAAATGTCGCTCTCATGCGTTTGTTTATTTACATTTGATATAAATAATGGTATGTTAATGATAGCCGCTTTAAACTTTCCATCGGGACCGATATCAGCTTTACCAACCATAGAACTATGCTTCGTTTTCTTCTTCTTCATCACTAGTTTCCATCCATCCCCTACAATTTCTTTACCTTCATTATTCGCCTTAACCATTTCCGCCATAGTCGTGCCTTCAATAACTCGAGAAAGCGTTGTATGGTTATTTTTAACGTACGAGTTAATGAGATTAGGGCCTACGGTAGGGGTTTTGCATTGTTCATTCAGTAGCTTGGTGACTGGCGCTGATGATGACGCATAGCTGTCCGACGGTTGAGTGAGCGAGACAATATCACGCGCATTCAAATTATCGGTCATGTGCATAGAATTGGCTGATGTTTGTTTAACGCCGGCTGCGCCGTTATATCTTTCTGGAGTAGATATTTGTTCTTTCTGCATACCGTCATATTTCGGACAATATAATCGCTTATGACCGATTGCGATAAGGAATTTGGCGATTTTTCTATACTTGCTGACTTCGGTGACTGTTGCAAAGCCATGGGACTACTATCTAGATGATCTAGATCTGCAATAAAAGCGCCCCTTCTTCTATTTACGAAGTCAAAGTTATTATTAACAATTGAGGAACTCTTCAAATTTTCTATTTCAGCCTTTAATTCTAATAGTTGAGTAGCTGTGACGCAGTCATTTTTAAGGATTTTTATCTACGATTGTATCAAAATGATATCCTTTAATAACTTTGTTGCGTCTATGTGGTCGAAGGTCACTGGTGGTAGTTTTTGCAGATCACGAGCAACGAAGATAGGCACTAAATCGGGATCCGTAAGCTTCAACAGGCCTATGATATCTTCAATATCTCTCTCACATTTTCCTTTATTTTTGCGAACTTTCCGCTTTGTAGTCGGAACGGAATCAAAAAGAAGTATTTTCGCCGTTACTATCTCACTAGCAGTAAAAGTATCACTGCATATCCTTATCAATGAAACTTCATCCATAACATCCGCTTTATTTTAAATAAACGCTAGTAGTTCATTGATCACTACATTACAATTTGCACATTTGACAATATTTGACGCCATTACACCGAGACAATGCAGGTACGCTGTTAGAACGTACGTTCAAATTAAAAACGCGCGCGAACGACGACTATTTATAGATTTTTTTTAAATATTAATTTAATATACTTAACGATAATATTAATTTATTTAATAAAATAGTAAAAAATAAAGCCTTGACAGTATGACAGTTGACATAATATCTATTTGTAATGGTTATAGACGTTACTAAATCATTATGCTAGGTGGCTCGATTTAGGAGTCTGGGAGTGTACTACTCTGTCAAGAAAGTACCGGGAAAAGATCAATAATACACAAAATGTCTGTTATTCATCCAAATTTATTTTATCACCTTCAAAGTATGCTCCTTTAGAAACGATACACTTGCGCCAACGAATAATCCATTCATCAAAACATTTTGTAAACGCTGCTTCCGGAATTGAGTTCAGTTCTCGCCGTGAATTCTCCTTTATTTCTTATATAGATTGAAAACGGGTGCCACGAAGTGGTAATTTGAGTTTAGGAAAAAGAAAAAAGTCAGCAGGAGCCATATCTGGTGAATAAAATATGGTGGTTGCTGGATGGTATTTGTTGAGTGTTTGGTCAAAAATTCGTTCACAATGATAGCCTTGTGCGAAGGCGCATTGTCGTGGTGCAAAATCCAAGAATTTTCTTTCCACAAATCTGGCCTTTTTCGTCGAATTTGCACTCTTAAACGCCGCATAACGCTCAAATAATATTCTTTATTTACCGTTAGAACTTCCGGTAAGAATTCAGAGTGCACAACACCGCGATAGTCAAAGAAAACAGTCACTTTGACTTTTGATCGACTTTGGCGTGGTTTTTTCGGTTTCGGTTCAGTTGGAAGGCGCCACTCACAAGCTTGTTGACTAGTTTGCATGTCAAACTCGTAAACCCACGTCTCGTCACCAGTAACAATGCGTTTCATGAATGTTAGGTCCGAACTGACTCGTTCTAGCATGTCCTCAGCGACTTTCATGCGATTGAGTTTTTGGAGAAAATTCAGATCTTTTGGGACTAGCCGAGCAGCGACATGTTTCATACCCAAATGATTAGTTACAATGGTACGGATCGACTCGTGAGATACAGAAAGTTCGGCGGCTATCTCTCTCAGAGTTGAATGGGGATTTTCAGTCACTATTTTCTTCACTTTTGCGATGTTAACTTCAGTCAGTGCAGACGTTGACGGCCTACCAGAGCGAGGCAAATCTTCCATCACATCTCGACCGCTTTTGAACGATTTGAACCACTCATAAGCACGAGTTTTTGATAAAGTCGATTCACCGTAAGCCTTCTGTAACATTTTCAGTGACTCCAAAAACGATATTCCATTGGCGATGCAAAAATTAAGACAAACCCTTTGTTCGATATTTTTGTCCATTATGAAATTCGCAATGCACACTATATATGATATTACTAAAACCAGCACTGTATTTAATATAAACTAGCTGTGCCCGGCAATTCGTTGCAATGCAATTCTTCTAGCCTACCTACCCGACTAACTCTACTTACCCTACCTACCCTATCGAATTTTTCTCGCTATAAAAACCATCCCTGGACTTCGAGGAACATTTAAAAAAAAAGAATTGGTATAATTGGTTAAGGCGTTGTTGATTTATGCGCTTACCAACACATTTTGCGATTCATTTTTATATTATAGATAGATATCAGATGCAACTCAAACTCCGCGCCAAAATGGAAAACAGTTGTGCCAATCTAACAACTACAAAAAAAAAACAAAAATTTTAATTTGGAACCATAAACAAATCATCCATTCCCGATAGTTTTTTGACTGAATGTATATCCTAAGACAATTAATGAATATCCTACTAATATTTTTATGTATATTTTAGATGGATAGATAGATTTCAGATATTTTAGATAGATTATAATTTATAATTGTGATAGATTTATAAAATAGTTTCTGAGGATGGATGATGTTGATGTATGGATATTTGTTACTCTTTCACGTCTAAATATCAAATGCGTGCTATCAAAACAAAAGAGATTCACGAAATTCTTAACCAATGATTCAAGAAGTAATAAACTCATATGGATCCAGCTATAAATCAAGACCCATAAAACACCCAAATCAGCTATCTCAATTGAGTTTTTTCTTTCTCCCGTTCATTATGTGACGACACTAACGACGTCTATGGAATCGACTTCTCTCGATTTTTCTTCAGACTTCGATAAGATTTTGTGTACTGTGTACAGAATCTCTAGTGACTGACGATTTTTTATGAAGTCTAGATCTGTCTAACTTCTACATCACAAATTCAATGGTAGCGCCGATGGCGCCGAAACTTAACTGTTGTACCTACTGATGCAGGTCAACAGTTAGCTTATTTTTCTGCAATGGTATGCATAGAGCATTTCGTTTCATACAATACGCCCTTGTGTAGGTGCCAGCTATTGATTAAGGGCGTGTAATGTTTGGCATAATAACAAATGCTCTAATTTCACTTGAACTAACGTTCAACATAATTTTCATTTGACATAATATCAGATGACATAAATTCATATGACCTAATGTTTCATATCATATAATATTCATTTAACATAACACATTTAATATAACGTTCATTTGACCTAAAAATCATGTTTAATGGGCACAGTTCTAGCCTAACTCAAATGGCACTTAACCAAACCTTAAAATATTCTATGCATGGTCGAGGGTGGGCTTGGTCGACGGAACTTACTTCCGAGTGGTTTATAGAAAAAATTACCACGAAAGCGATGGCGGGGTCTATTAGCTTTCATCCCCTTCTAACCTAACCTATCCGAGTCGGGGTGCCCTAAAGTCCAGATTGCATCCAGTTTCTGCTGGTAACTATAGTTGAGGGTGGCAGGTGTATAGGGTATAAAGTGAAGAAAAATAAAACTTAATACAATATTTATTTAATAAATTTCAGTGTATTCTTTTTTTAGGGTTCCGTAGTCAACTAGGAACCCTTATAGTTTCGCCATGTCTGTCTGTCCGTCCGTCCGTCCGTCCGTCCGTCCTCGCTTAATCTCTGTGACCGTTAGCGCTAGAAAGCTGAAATTTGGTACCAATATGTATATCAATCACGCCGACAAAGTGGTAAAACAAAAATTTGAAAAAAAATAATATTAGGGTAGCCACCCTATATGTAAAGTGGGAAGTGATTTTTTTTTAAATTTCAATCCTAACGTGTGATATATTGTTGTAAAGGTATTTAAAAATGAATAGGGGTTTACTAAGATCATTTTTGATAATGTCAATAATTTCGGAAATAATCGCTCCAAAAGTAAAAAACAATGTGTCCCCCCCTCTAACTTTTGAACCATAAGTCTAAAAAATATGAAAATAATCTGAAAAGTAGAACTTTATAAGGACTTTCTATAAAAATTATTTTGAACTTGATTGACACAACAGTTTTTGTACAAAAAAGACAAAAAGTTGTACAAAATAATTTCTGGACTAAGTTTGTAGTATAATCGTATATGCAAGCTTTTTTTGTAACTTTGTTTACATATTTTATTATCCTGAACGTATCTTTTTTCAAACAAAAAAATAATTATTGAAATCGGTTCTCGCAATCCAAAATTACCACCAAAATTGCACGTCTTTGTATTAATTAGTAACCCAATTCCTCGAGAGATGGCGCTGTAGGTACTTATTACATTGGATCGGGTATTACCGAATTGTTCGGTTGGCCTCATAACTGGGAACACTTATTGTGACGGACGGGAAACTACGGAACCCTACACTGAGCGTGTCCCGACACGCTCTTGGCCGGTTTTTTTTTAAGAATATTATCAATTCGCTTTTTGTTTAAACTATGAATATTAACTATGAGATTATGAATATTATAGTAAATGAATAATATTATGCTCAATGAATATTATGTGAAATGTGCATTGTAGGAAATGTTCATTATGTCATCTGAAATTAGGTAAAATAAAATTAGGTATATCAACAATTCATAATGTCAACTAAAATTATGTCAAGTGAACGTTAGATATTTTGTTAATAAGTCAATCGTTACACACCCATTGATTAATACTAGTTTTTGCAGCTTTTGATTTATTTATGGCCGCTATTTATAAAAATAAAATGGCGGTGTTGGGAAGCCAAAATCTTCAAATCAAAGGAGTTTGAATATTTTTAGCAACATCGTGGCGATTTCATGCCCCATGTGGGATGTATCATTGAAATTTGGTATTAGGAACTTAATTTAAAAGAATATAACACACATCAGATTATAACATAACATTTTATTGTAATTTAAAGTAGGTAAGATAATTTTACACTAAACGATTATTTATGTTCATTCATTGGTAAAAAAATGGTAAAAATACAAAGCAAACTAAGAACAATACAAAGCTAACTAATTTCTTGAAATATTAAATTGATGCTCTAAAAAAGGGTTATTTATTTCACTTTATTGTATCTTACATCAAATACACAGAACAAACACCACAAGCTGGGTCATACATAAACGATCAATTAGTATTTTCAACCGACTTAAAAAAAAAGGAGGAGGTTCTATGTTCGACCGTTTTTTTTAGGGTTCCGTAGTCAACTAGGAACCCTTATGGATTCGCCATGTCTGTCTATCCGTCCGTCCTCGCTTAATCTCTGTGACCGTTAGCACTGGAAAACTGAAATTTGGTACAAATATGTACATATCAATCACGCCGACAAAGTGGTAAAATAAAAATTGGAAAAAAATGTTTTATTAGGGTAGCCACTATTGAATTTCTTATTTTTAATATTAGGCTGTTTAGCGACGGGCCTATGGACCGCGAGCAGTGGGTCATGGCTCACTCGTTTGTCCGTCTATTGACGACAGGCCGTGTCGACTCAAAGAGATGACAGCAAAGCAAAGGAGCCTGCCAGGGACACCGCTTGCCAGGGTTACGGGTTGTTCGAAAGTGATACCGCGGCCCCGGAACATAAAGGGCAATAGAAGGAACATGGGTGGGTTTTATTCAGTACAAGTCTGACACTCCCCCACGCTCCGCCCTGAGCGAGGGAAGTTATTTGATGATTTCCCATCCGCAAAAAAGGCTGTTTGGCGATACCATGCCTTTGTTCTCCTTCAGTATGAAAACACTAAAGAGAAGAATTAAATAATAGGTTCACATTGATTAATGACACTTTATGTTTTGTTATTTATTTTCTCTGAAGTGTATTGAAAAACGTTTGATTCACGTGAGAATTTGTCACTGCTGTTCTCGGCTGTATAACACCCCGCCTCGGTCGTAACGAAAAAGTTTCCTCACTTGAATCAAAATGTAGGTACTATTATTGTTGGGTAGGGTACACTTTCGAGGTGGTAGATTCAGAATTTCTTTCAGAAATTTGATTTATGAAATATGTATTTAATTGAAAGTTATTTGTGACGTTGTTCACTTTCTGAATCAGAAAACGTGTAAGGCGCGTCGCCAACACGACCAACAGTCGAGGCGCAGTGGACAACAAAGTTTTCTTTACAAATGAATAGCAGTGCGCGTCAACTCGCCCGCGCCGCGACTCTTGTCTATACAAGAGTCGCGGCGCGGGCGAGTTGACGTCGGGGCGGAGGCGAGGTGAAGGCGAGGCGGAGGCCAGGTGCAGGCGCAGGTGGGACGCTCAAGTGTGCCCAAGCCACGACGCCACCGCCATTTTATCGCTTGGTTTCGTGCGGAACTGCGTTTAGACGTTTTAAATATGCGCGATGATTTTGAAACGAACGCAAACCTCATTGAAATTATTCAATTAAATCCTTGTATTTATGACCAGTAACCTTTCTTCAGGGCAAATTGATTTCCTCCATTTAGTGTCCTTCTTCTTTAAACTATTCTTCGTTTTTTCAAACAGTAAATGGAATATTTCTGGTGACATTTCATAAAACTTTTTGAATTTGTCGGAATATCTTTTTAAGTCACGTGTAGCTCTGAAGAAACCTCTTTTGACACACTGTCGCAACATATATGGATGCACCCAAAATCTTCTTCTATTTAAATTAAGAACTTGGTACAAGTGCTAGTACGTCTTCGTCTTCTGACGATGACATGGTGAATGAATTAATAATGTGAAAGAAGCATAGCCGCCTGCGCCTCGACTCCTACGCAGAGACCTATTATCCTCGCCCGTGCTTCGACGCCGCACCGCCGCTGACGCGAAGCCGCCTCGACTTCCCAGTGAGCGACGCGCCTAAGGCGCATGGCGCCTGTGAAATCTTGAACTTGGGCTTTAACAAAATGTTTTCAACATGATAGACTGTCAAACTCGAATCTTTGACAAAATATAGGTAAGCTAAGGTAGCTAAGGTAGCTTTTGCTCGCGGCTTCGCTCGCGTTAAATTCGGAATAACACAGTTCCCCTTTCCTGATTTGCAGGTACCTGCTAACTGCAGTTTTTGCCCTTGCGCCTTATTGATTTGTAATAGCAAAGCTAAGTTCTCCTTTTCTTCCCTCTTTTTCCCTCATTTCTCGCTTTCTTTAAATAGCCTATATCTGTCTCCTGGGTCCCAACTATCTCTGGACCAAAATTCATCAAAATCAGTTGAGCCATTTAGGCTTCACGCCTAAATGGCTCAACTGATTTTGATGAATTTATTTACTATTAATTGAGGTAGCAAACAAACAAACTCACTTTCGCTTTTATAATATTAGTAAGGAAGTAAAGATTGCAATATTTTTAATTAGCCCTCGTCGCTCTGGTTTGTACTTGCAAATGTATGAAAAAAAGAACATTTTGTGGCCCATTATGAAATACTTTTAAATTTTGTTGAACTAACGCCCATTTTGATCAGGTGACCTTTTGATGTGAAATAAATTCGCGAAGCGAATGTGCCTGGTGGAAACAATCCTTTATAGTTTACGCCTAACCAACACTTCGCAACTCTCAACTAAAAGTTCTGTAGTTTTGATATTTTGACAATTTGTAGGATTATTTGCATTTTTTTTGTCTATTTGTGTGAGTATTTTTTCGAGTACTAATTTTGTTGTGGCCATTGACGGATACGCTGGAATCGAAGTATCTAGTGTCTGAAAAAAAAAATTTTTTTTTCAATTATATAATAACAACGATCATCCACCTACTCTCTAATAGTTAACTTTTATTGAAGTGAAACCAAAAAAGTATTCCAGACTTTATCCACGTCCAAATAAGGTCCAGCTCACACCGAGACGCGGCGCCCCAACGCCTAAAGGTCAGTTTGCGGCGCCCGCGCCCGCTTTGTTTCTGGCCGCATTGTTACGTAAGCCACGCGATGTGCTTTATTAGAATTTTCAACCCTTTTGTATAGATAATAAAACCCCCGAATACTGAAACGTCACTCAAAACTTAAGTACCACTTAAATTTAACAGATACTCAGAAGTGACGTTTGTCAATACAAAATCTATAGTTTAAGAGCTGCTCAAATGTTAAGCAGCCCTCAAACTTTAAGTGACGTTTCAGTATTCGGGGGAAAGCACTACAATTCATTGTTATTTGTAAAAGTCCATTTCTGTTACGAGCTGAGCGAGGTACACACGACGACAGATCAACCTATACAAAACCAGTTTATGCGGATCTCTCATTGTACTTGAAATCTATGGTGTACGATCCGTTGTTGAGAGAGCAGCATAAACTGGTTTTGTATAGGTTGATCTGTCGTCGTGTGTACTCAGCCGCAATACCTCAATCAACATAAATTGCACTCGCATCGATGTTTAATATTGTTGTACAACAAAATTGGAAATACTATATAACAACGGATTGCAAATACCTAAAATGCTTGTTTTGTACTGGAAAAGCAAAATAAACTGTATTTGTGACCCGAATAAGGCATAGGAATACTGACTGTATTTTGAAGACGTTTGTAAAGTTGAGGTGGCATTGTAACTATCCACTCCGGCTGATTACTTGACTGTTCCAAACTTCTCTTGAATCTTTGTGTAGTTATGGCTAAAAGTGATGGCAGGACTATTTCTGGATCCTTAAGTAAGCCTATTATATTTTCGGCCAACATGTCATAGCCGAGATGGTAAAGTGAAATTACCTGCAAACAAACAATTAGTTACGTAAATAGTCAAGTTTATTTGCAAAAAAAAAGGAAATGATTAGGTACCTTAGAATTAGGTACAACGTCATTACCTGCTGCCGTCTTATAAAGTCGATATCAATATTCCATAACTCTGCTAAAAGGGTGATTCTTTCAATCCAAGCAAGACACTCTTCACTATTATATGTTTGGTATGGTCCGTCACTTCCCGATGCGGTTATAGTTTCTACAGCAGATCGAATAAGTTTTGTTAAAAACTTCATTCTAGGATTTCTCAATTTTTCAGATGCTTTCATACTTATTTCTCTGATATGTACGTCACCAGTTAATGCTTCAAATATATACTGGTAGTCAATATCGTAAAGACTATCCAGTGGTTTAGACAGCTTTACATTAAAATGACACATATAGTACACGGTACATGATATTTGATAATTTAAATTTAATATGTCGGTATTAATATTTTTATTATCCTGTGCCACTTCCACTAAAGAAGGACTACTTTCATCCCAAATTTTCTCGAATTGAATATTAGTTTTACTTTGATTGATAGACACATTTGAACAGTTTAGGAATTCATTCAAGTATTTTGACGCAATTTTAAGGAACTTCACCATGCTTGTGCTGTCGAAGCCAACATCTTGAAGGCACAATGAATCTTTTGGTAATCTTCCGACTTTGTTTACTAAGCGGCAACTCACTTCAAACACTTGTTTAATATATGTTGACCATATTATGGAAAATACACCCATTCTTATATGCAAGTCTGAAATACACGTAAGACATTGAAGCACTGTTTCAAGTTGCTCACAACTTTTCATTGATTTCTGCCAAGCCATGGAATATTCCCAACACATATTTGCAATAATGTAATTCGATAATGTGCTGAGTGGAAATTGTTGTCTTAACAGAGAAAGCCATTTAAATATCTTTGGATTTTCATCAACATATTTACGATTGTTTTCTATAAAAAGATAATCAGATTCATTGTCATCGTTGGCTTCCGGCGATTCAAAACCCAAACTGGTATGTTTTTCAAGTAATTCGTTAGCAACGATTGCCTCAGGTACAACGCCCATTCCACATAACCACTTCGCTATTAACTCTGTAACAGATCCTTTGCCTCTCGTGTAAATATATTTGAGATTAATATTTAACTCAGTCATTTGTAATTTCGGTAACGAGGTTCCAGTGAAAGAATCTTTGAACATGAGGATAATACTAAGAATAGAAATGTCCTCTAGCTTACCGATAAGTATTCCCCACTTAGCGTTTTCTTTTGTAACAGACTCCCATATATCATCTTCTATCTCCTGACGTTTAGTTTCAAATATTCTACTAACAGCTTTACAAGCCATTGCAACAATCATGCTCCGCAGCGGACAAGGCATGTCTACTAACACATCGCGAATATCTTGCCACCAGGGTGATGTCTCATTGTAAGCTATATGTGTGGCCTCTTCTATTACATTACACAAGTAGTATAAAACTTGTATAAACTGCTCAATAAGTTCAACGCTTATTTCTTCCAACGGCATATTCATTAACTGTATTATTAATAGCTTTACTATTTCTTTTGCGTCTATGTTACTTTCTTTGACGAAATCACTTAACATCGATACGTTTTTTAATTTAAATATAGACTTGAAAGTGACACTAGCTAAATTATTGATTTGGTCTTCTGTTGTATCAACTTTCAAAGAAATGTATTTATTGCTTTCATCTAACTTGAAGCACGAAACAAACTCTCTGTATGTGTTGGTGTTGTTAACGGCAAATGTAACTCTGGCATGATGGTGTTCCTTGTAATTATTCTCTTGTGCTAAAGTCAGCAATCTCTCCAATATACAATTATCGTCCTCCAAAAGATCGAAACAGAGGTCTTGGCAGTTTTCGGTTGGTTGTTTTTTTTCAGTTTCTGTATTTATATGCATGTAAGTGTGTATTTTCATTGTTAGATCCTGCATATCATCAGTGTTTTCTCCATTGATATGTCTAAAGAATAATGTGGCTAACCCAAGATTTGCAAAGTAGTGTTTTATTTCGTTTTCTTGATCATTTAGTTCGTAATTTTCAATGCTATCCCAAAACAAATTTAGACAAGCCATTATAGTTTTGGGCGATATTTCATATTTTTTTACTAACGTGTCCAAGCAATGTTTTTTCAGGTCCAATGTTTTTAATTCCATCACTTTTTTCAGCAATTCGTTAACAAAGTCCTCGGAATTTGTAGATTTTTTGAGATGCTCACGCAAATCTCTCAAAGCATGAAGATCTTTAGATCTTTGCGAATGTTCGCCTTCTAAGGCATAAAAAAATGGAATATTAAACTTCTTCAACTTTCCGTCTGGGTCTATTAAGACACATTGAAATTCGGGCAAGTTAAGCTTTTTATATGAATAATTTTTCTCAGCACCAACTAGACCACAAGTATTGTATAGAAGTAAGCCGTTTTTAGTCGCGGTAAATGCTGCTACTCTGTTTCCTTTTTGCATTAACCTTATATCTATAAGCCCTTTTTTAGGGTTATAAATAATTAAAAATATGGCTCTCTTAAGTTCTTTAACCACTGACAGTTGGGGTTTTTTGTCATCCATATCGAATATCTGCAAAAATATAATACATGGGGATTGAACAGGACGACCGATAATAGTTATTCAACATATCCATTACTGGTCGACAGAATGTACAATTTACTTGGTGTATCCAGTTTAATAATTTAAAATTTTAAATAATTATTTTTATTTATTTGCAAATTAAGTCAAAACATCTATAAACAGCCATATCTTTTGACAGCGTACACGACGTTTTATTTTTGACAGACAGACAGACGAACAGCAAAGTGATCCTACAAGGGTTCCGTACCTCAAAAGGAAAAACGGAACCCTTATAGGATCAGTTTGATGTGCGTTTGTCTGTCTGTATGTCAAGACCCCTTTTCTCAGTAACGCGTGGAGGTATCGAGTTGAAATTACCTTGGTGTGGCAAAAGATTCAACCCTCAGGTCTACGCAGTCAAAAGATATGGCCGTTTATGACGCAAGTTTGTGCGGAGCCCTCGTTACGCGAGTAAGACTCCTAATTGGCCGATTTTTTTAGCTTTATTTATGTGAACTAGAACTATTAGAGTAAACTGTAGATTTACAATCAGCCGATAGTTTAGTTGAGCTCTAATCATTATGAGCATGTATGCTGTGTGTTGGTAATAGCCGAAAATCAGATTGACTACAAGATTGCCTTCAAACTATGTTATCAACAAATTATCGGCGAACTGCAAAATCTGAATGGTCTTCATATCCCGGGGGAACACTTGCCCATTATTTAATCGACCGTCTACCAACTAGTAAATTTTTGACCGCAGTCGATGGACTGAGTCAAGTTTGCCCAACCAACGATAGGCAATCTACGGAGGTTCGTATTATTTTTTGAGTCAATTAGTTTGTTCTTGAATAATAAATACTTTCATAAAATGTATACACATACTTGAACAAATGCACACTGAGCATCTCTGCATCCTTTGATAAGTCTAATTAAATGTCCTCGTGTAACGTCTAAGACCGCAACGCGTCCGAAGCTGTCCACTATGGCTGCGAGCCGTCGATCTGGCGATACAGCCACCACGTTGCCATGTCGCTGTCCATCATATAAGCCGTTGCGCATCGATAAAGGTTCGGAACGAACTAATGGTTCATTTCCAGTAGTTGTGTTTTCTGTAGAGCCTCCACCCAGCCAGCCCCTTTAATCAAGCCAAATCATTGCCCTTTTAATAATAATTATCCTTAGGTATACTGTAGTCACCTTTGTAGACATCTTTTTTGGCAGGGTTTTTTCACATTCTTTCAGAAAAGCATTCATAGTAACGAAATTAGTAATAAAACATAATTTCGAATATGAATAATAATAAGGGATCTGTCGACGTATTGGATAGGCTATAAGAAGGCCTAAAACTTGGTGCCACATACATGGCTCATGACAGTGCCGGAGTTGCATAAAGTTGATGCAACTCTGCGCACCTTCTTGATGTCATGTATGGGGCAATGGAGTACAGTCTTTCGCCATCCGATCTAATAACCCAGAGAAATAGCGAGCCGTTAAGGATACAGCAAGGTATATATGTTATATTATATTTTTTGTTTTGGCAGGAAGGGGAAATCCCCACGGACACCTCGACACCTCACAAGTAATGTGGCAGTCGAGGTAGTGTCGGACTCGAACCGACTAAAACCACCCTCCTGCTCTGCACGTGTCCCTCTGACATTGTCAGAGACCTTGTTTGGCATAGGTTGTTCATCTGCTTCTTTGTTTTTGTTTTTTGAATTTTGATAAATGTTTTCTAATTAATTTGAATTGATGCCTAATGTGTAAATGTTTGTGTAGTTTATATATTATTTTTGTTACGTGTTGTTTTTGACTTATTTCGAGATATCTTTTCGTTTTTGAAATGTTTATATCTGAAACAGCATGTTACAACTACGTGACTTTGTTCCTATAAACTACCTTTTCTACAACTTTTAAGCAGTATTCCAGAAAATGCTTTCTGGTTTTGGTTGCTGACGTATGGTTTTTAAAGTTCGTTTCGTTTATGACTGCCTCTTATTTCTGTTCAGCGTTGTATCTTTCTGTTGCAAAGACCGGGCATTCTGTTAGAATGTGGGCGATCGATTCCACCACATCCGGTTCACAGATGCACCATGGGCTCTCCTTACACTTGAAGCGATGCAGGAATTCGGAGAACCCACCGTGCCCCATCAAAACTTGGGTCAGAATACCGGCTGGTTTAATGTTCTTCACAATCTTGTGGGCGTTGATAGTGTCCGGAAAGATGAGTTTTGTTACCGAGCCTGTATGGCCTTGGCCACTCTGATACCTTCGGTTCCATTCGTCAAACGACCCTGAACAGCCACGACGGCCTCGACGGCCAGCGCGTGGAGGGAACCCTTGTGACTATTTGTAGTGCCGCTTTCGAGTTGCTGTATACACCGAAGGTTCCCTCTTTGCGCTTGAGAATTTCGCGCGTGGCTACGCATATGGCCAGGAGTTCCGCCTGGTAGACCGTGCAGTACAACGGCAAGCTAAGCTTGATGAACTTGAACTCGGCTGCACCGTCCTAAAGTGACAGCGCAGCTCCGACCTTGCTCTCAATTTTGCTGCCGTCGGTAAAAAATCGTACTGCATGGTTATTGTGAGTCTCCACAAGGGTCTGATCCTCCAGGCAAATGAACTCCATAGCCATATGTTTCGCCGGGTGTAGTGTCTCCGCAAATGCCACCACCCGCTCCAACTCCCTGCCAGCAAGTGCTGGCCGTGGCACTCCTCTTTTTGCCTCGTACAGAGCGGCTGCTTCCTGTATTCGGAGGTCGAGTGGAAGTATCCCAGCCAGCACCAGGGACGCGTTCAGCGAAACGGTGCGGTAGGACTAGCAGAGTTTTTGCGCGAAACCTCGCTGGACCGTGTTGAGGCTTTTCTGCAGTCCGATCTTGGTCGCTGCCGGCGCCCATGCGATTGCCGCGTACAGGATTGTTGGCTCCACTGCTGCCGTGTAGATGGTGTGGAAGATCTCCGGGTGAAGGCCCCAGCTCACTTTTGTCGCTCGTGCCAGCTGTTTGTAAATATTGTCAGCCTTTCGGCAAACGTTGGCGACGTGGGAGTTGAAAGTAGCTGGTGGTCGACGGTGAGCCCCAGTACCTTGATTTCCTTAGACATGTCAATGCCTACCCCGCCCATGCTCAGGAGTGGGACATCGTACTTAAGCTTTTTGGTAATCACCATTGCACAAGTTTTTTGTGGTGCAAATTTTAGCTTATTTCGGCTGCCCCACACCCGAACGTACTCGAGGGCGGCATTGGCCTGCGTCTGCACTTCCAAGGCTGTGTCATGTGGCAGTGGTCACCCCTCGCCTCCAGTACCTTCAGTAACCGCCAATGGACCCTTCCACACACCGGTAGGAGGCCGATCGGCCTGTACGAAGCAAGGTATATTACTGGGCGATAGTTTGAGGACAATTTGGTTTTGCTTACCCTCGAATCCTCTAAGCTCGCTGCTGGAGAATTCAAGTCTGGGCTATCGATTGAATAGAGGCGGTCCGGTGATATGTCACCATCTTTACATTGAAAACCTAAAACTCTTTGCCCCTAACGATTTCACTGATGGAGCAGCTTAAGTAGCGCCATCAGGATAGTATTTGGTGTGGACAAATTTGCGGTCATGGATGTAAAGCGAGGGGAAATTGTGGAATCTGTGGGAACCCAGCTCTCGGATTTCGTAAACCTAAGGTCACTCTCAGCAACCAAAACCTGTTTTTGGGGTATATCAGAAGCGCTGGGCATCAATATTGCTGACATGAAGCAATCGTTAAAGAACCTCTTTTGGCCGCCTGAGCAAAGTATTTAATAGTCTTTTTCAGGCGCAAACAAGGTAGCTAATTTATTGGCTTGCGAGGTTGTCGGCATGTGGAATGTGGATTCAGCGATCATTGTGCCGATAGTTGTGACAGCCAATGGCTTAATTGCCAAGAAGCTTGACCTGAGGACGCTCTCCTTCCTCAACTGTATCAAGGGTTTGATTCAGAAAGCGGTTCTCGTGGAAACGGCTCGTCTTTTTAGGAGGTTCCTTTCTCAGGAGCCCTGACTGATGGTAGCTTGGACCTTGTTCCCGATACCGGGTGGCTACTAGTTTTTATATTTTTAAAAGAATTTGCATGATTATGTTTTAAGAAATATTTAAAAATGTTAGGTACTGTATTTTTAAATGTTTTAAAATGAATGAACAATAATTTAATTATATTTATTTAAGCGGCCTACCAATTGCCTGCCATAGAAATAATATTGTGGCCAACATAAAAATGGGTTAGCAGCGCGTTGCAATAAAGTATTATCTCATACTTACGGAAGGGCAGACTTGATTTTATTTGCAACTGCTCTAGCAACATCTTGCAGAGGGGGAGTAGTTCCTCCTTCCAAAGCATAATGAAAACCAATATATGGTTTAACTCCAGCTCCAAGTATCAGAGTGTTTACAGGTGGCACAGAACGATACCTGTAATAACAAAATATAAATCTGTATTTTTTTTTTAATTTGTTACTTGGTTTGCAAGCACTTGTGAATAGTATAAAGAAGAAATATTTTGTTTGTTTGCTTGGCTCCGAAACTACATGACAATTTTTTTTTTATTTTTTTTAGGGTTCCGTATCTCAAGAGGAAAATCGAAATCCCTATAGGATCACGCGTCCGTCTGTCTGTCTGTTTGTCTGTCTAGACAAAACAGACAGACAGACGGACGCGTGATCGATTATTTCGGAAACACGTGGAGGTATCGAGTTGAAATTAAAACCATATACTTACTCAAGTCTGTGGTGACAAATAGTTGTAGTCCTGTGTTTAAGTTGCAAATAATTGATAACATTTAAATTAATGTATATCTTAGAATGTGCTATTTGTGTAAAATGTAATCAAAACGTATTTACTACAATATCATCTGCTTTATGAAAAAAGAAGCGTTATTATTCCCTTTTCTTTCCTTGTTAAATACGAAGCGGTCACCTCTTTCTGCGAAGCAGTTATGCTAGCAAAGGAGGTGGCCGGACGTTTCACGGAGAAAATCTCAAACCAACCCAGCCGCGTTGGGAGACGCTCCGGGCGTCGGGCGTTGCGAGACGACTCCCGGCCACCGTAGATGCGGGTCTGTGGACTGTGAGCAATGGGCAGCTCACCGTCCGTCCATCTTAAACAACAGGCCGTGTCGACAACGCTTCCGTGTTTTACGCGCACCTCAAAGTGGTTACAGGTTGATCGAAAGAGACACCGCGGCCCCGGAACACAAAGGGCTAAAGAAGGAACACGGTTGGGCTTTAGTCAGTAAAAGACTGACACTCCGGAAGTTCCTACTAGGCTTTTGGCTAGAAACTAATGATGTAGAAGATTAATCCAGTACCTATGTGAGTAAACAATGTGAATATAATAAAAGTTGGAGTATTAAAAAATTGTAGTTGGTTAAAATCATTGAATTTGAATTACCAAACATCATATCCTCCATAAGTGGATGCTGCTAATAGATGATCATAAGTGTTTTTGAGATCTAGTCCTACCACTGCTGCATCATTCATAACTTCCTGTTCAGAGAACATCCATTTTCGTATATTGATGCTTCGGCTATCCACTGAGTAGTCCCCAAGGATACCAGCTCGAACTATAAAGATGAATTACATTCTTTATTTATTATGGAAGTTCTGATCATTGCATTCCTACTTTGATTCAACTGTTTCAAAAGTTGTTTAGTCCAGAAAACAATTAATATTATTTCAAATCATGTAACATCTATATGAATGAAAAAAGATGAGGGTTATTATAACAGTAAATTTTAGAGTTCATAATATGTCACAGTCAGTAAAGAATATTTTGGTTTTAAATACATGTGTATAATGTGATATAAGTGAGTCAAAGTACCTCGGGCTAGTTGTGCTTTGGCATTCCTGAGTGTTTGGTACAAGCTTGACCCTGAGATGATGCACTCACAAGTTTGATACAATATGTGTATATCATCAGGTAACGTTCCATAAGTCCCAGTGTGGCAAGATATTTTCAAAACTGGCTTGTCATCTAATTTTTCTAGTAACAGCATGTGACCAGTATTGGTATAGAATCCAACACTGCCATTTTTAAAGCCAACAATAATGCAGAACCAATCAGGTCCATTCTGTAAATAAGTAAAATAAAATAATAACATAATATAAATAGTAGGATGTAACATTATATAGTTATCAACAGTGTTACATGAAATTAAAATGCTTCATTTAATGTACCCTCTTATTTCTCATGTAGTTTACTAGTTATGGCTCACACCCTATTACATGGGATTTAAAAACATAACTGTAACTGTTTACTGTTAGGGACATCTCTGCCTAACCCTTTGGGGATTACAAGTGTGATGTTATGTTACATATTTTCTTATAGCACTGTGTAATGTACCTTCTATTCCCATAGAAGGAACATTACACAGTGCCATGCTTAATAGATTATAGTACTCTGGATAGAAGGTTATGGGGGAAACCTTAGCCCAGCAGTGGGACATGAATAGATGAAAACTCCTATCATGAATTCATGACAAAAAAGGACACATGTGTTCTGATTACAACAAATATGATTAATATTTTGATTTAAAGGGTTATAGGATAGGTAATATTGTTTTTCTTCCTGATAAGAAATTCTAATAGAAACTGCTTGTGTAATCTGATTACATCACACAAACCTGTCTGTGAGTGTGTGAATATTTTTCATTTATTTAAATAAATGTTGCAGAAAACAGGGGAATCCATTTCAGGTAGGCAGTGTCTCTTAAATTCAATTTAACTATCTCCAACATCACTAAATTATATAATTCAAATAAAACAGCCATCAACCCTAATGAGGTAAACAAGTTAGCAGTGTCTCACCTGCTAAGAACATTAAGTATTTACCTGAGAAGATTGATGTGATGGACATATAGGTAATGCCAATATTACTGTTATTTCTGAAGGTAAAGTTCCGCTCCATGATATAAGAAATGTGTTACTGTTTGTTAGACTAATCCATTGGTTGGTAAGTAGACAAAGACGATTTTTATAGCCGACTGCCAATAAGCTGCTGCAGGAAGACAAAGAAATGGAACACTGTGGCAGCCACTTTGTGTCTGAAAAAATAAACATCAAAATAGAAAGAATAAAACGAGTAGAGTCAAAAAACACACAAAAAATACCTTCTTTTTCTGATATAAACAAAGCTCTTCCTAAACTGGATATATCGCCACAGTCAGCTATTTGTTCCACTTGACAAGACATTTTCAAAAAAAACACTTATTACATTTGGGTAATTATTTTACACATAATAATGGTAAGTATTTTTCTAAAAAAAAAGAGTTAACACTTCAATAAATGATTACGTCGAAGAGACCTACTATTAATACTAACAAATTCTCCTGCCAGGAAGACAAAAGTTTTTTTAAACTTAATTTAGACTCTAGACAGCTGTGGTGGTGGAGTCATCAATAAAATTGACGTTAACGCGGTTGACGTTTGAGGATTGTTGTTGTTGAGGTTGACTTGGGTTGACTTTTTCATGACTTTTACCATGTCAGTGCGATAGCGTCAGCTTTGGCAACACTGTGGGTAACACTCACTAGCACTCATTCCCATCCGGTTATTTTTGCATTTAGTGGGTCGGTGTCGGTAGTACGTTTTTTTTGGTGTGTTAATTAGAGCAATATTAAACTCTTTCAGATAGTGATGGATCTAAGAAGAAACCACATTATACAGGGTGGCCAGTTGATAGGCGTCCAAAGAAAAAAATTAGATGCCTTATGCTAAGGGGTACCCGAATTACCCCCATGTATGTTCCGCGATTATTTGTAGTTTAGGAGCTAGAATTTTTTTAAGTACTATTTTCAAAATTTTCACCTAACATTGGTTTTTATTTTTTATGTCTTTATTCCTATAATTTTTAGATATTCTTTTTTGTGGAATCTATTAGCGATAGCAATAGCTACCATGTACCATGTTTTATGTCCGTCAGTGGCGAATACTCAAACCGAGTGTGCCAACTAAAAAAAAGAAACCGGCCAAGAGCATGTCGGGCCACGCTCAGTGTAGGGTTACGTAGTTTCCCGTCCGTCATAATAAGTGTTCCCACTTACGAGTTTAGAGGTGGAGGAGCGTGCAATGTTGCACGCTCCTCCACCTCTAAATTGCCTTAGCATGTTCTTAATAGAAGTTTTATGTAGTTATAAGATACCGCCAATGCCAAGGAGAGACCAACCGAACAATTCGGTAATACCCGATCCAATGTAATAAGTACCTACAGCGCCATCTCTCGGGGAATTGGGTTACGTGCTTTCGTTGCAGTTTTCGGTGTTAATTTTGGATTGCGAGAACCGATTTCAATAATTCTTTTTTTGTTTGAAAAAATATACGTTCAGGACAATGTAAACGAAGTTAAAAAAAATTCTTGCATATACGATTTTACTACAAACTTAGTCCAGAAATTATTTTGTACAACTTTTTGTCTTTTTTGTACAAAAACTGTTGTGTCAATCAAGTTCAAAATAATTTTCCTAGAAAGTCCTTATAAAGTTCTACTTTTCTGATTTTTTTCATATTTTCTAAACTTATGGTTCAAAAGTTAGAGGGGGACACATTGTTTTTTACTTTTGGAGCGATTATTTCCGAAATTATTGATATTGTCAAAAAATTATTTCAGTAAACCCCTATTCATTTTTAAATACCTTTACAACAATATATCACACGTTAGGGTTGAAATAAAAAAAAAAATACTTCCCACTTTACATATAGGGTGGCTACTATGGGAGATTTCCAAAACAAATCGTAAATTATCTTAAGAATGACAAGTGAACGATATGAGATGTTCCCAGATACTTCAAATCTTAACTAATTTTTAGAATGTCAAGTGAGGGCTAAGAGAGATTTCCAAGTACCTATAAATCAGAACTTATCCCAAGAATGTCAAGTGTGCAAAACGCCATTATCGAAATCGACCAAGCTAAGTTACAGTTCATGGGAAAAAAATGCAACACTTGTAATTTGTAGATAACATGCTAAAATAGTTATAGCCAATAGGAGTCGTTAGTTATATTTTTAACCGACTTCAAAAAAAGGAGGAGGTTCTCAATTCGACTGTATGTTTTTTTTTTTTTTTTGTGTTTGTTACCTCATAACTCAGGTCTGAGTGAACCGATTTTGATGATTCTTTTTTTATTCGAAAGCTGGTGGTTGTCGTTTGGTCCCATAAAAAAAATATCAAGATCTGACAAGGAGTTTTTGAGTTATCTTTAATAATGCGTATTAGATTTACTTCGTGTACGTTGATGATATACTCATTCGTCGATTATATTTTAGAAGTTGTCGAAGACAAATGATCAAAAAATGCTTTGTACTACTATAGTTTTTAAGGTCATCGCAGTTTTTTGAGGTGATTGTATTTTAATTTGGTGATAGATCTTCAGTGATAAACAACGGCACTCTTTAATAAATGACAGCAAATCTGCCGTGATTGCTGCAATCACATGTATAAGTATGAGTTTCGCCAGGGTAGGCGGGCGAGTGGGAGCAGGGTGACCGTATCCCCTAGGGGATGATGCATTATGATTTCTGAATTGGTTTAATACTAAAGCATAATTTAGATACTTAGTATTTAATCTATAGCTTGATGTGGAATTAAAACTTGTATCTAAGACGGGACTAAAGCTAAAAATAAAAACTTTTTAACCGTGTTTGCGTATTATATCATAATACTATAACTAAAAATGCTGAAATAAAAACTTTTTAGTAAAAAAATAAAACCGACTTCCAAAAAAAAACTAAAAACTGGAAAATAACTTTATTTCCGGAAGTCGGTGGTAAATAAAGTCAACGAAACCAACAAAAGCCACCGACTTCCGGAAATAAAGTTATTTTCCAGTTTTTAGTTTTTTTTTTGGAAGTCGGTTTTATTTTTTTACTAAAAAGTTTTTGTATTTTTTATCTCTGTGTTCTCATTGGTTAAGGTTTTTGATTTGTTAGTTAGTTGTAGCCAATAAGATTCTGTTTCATCCTAAGATAGGTATATAGTTAAGCTTTTGTAAATAAATTCATTCAACCTTCTGAACTGGAGTCTGCCTCATCTCTCTACCACATTCCCTACATCGGTCACTTACTCCTACATTGGTGACATACCCCAACACTACCTTAATAAAATATTTTTTTCCAATTTTTATTTTACCACTTTGTCGGTGTGATTGATATACATATTGGTACCAAATTTCAGTTTTCTAGTGCTAACGGTCACAGAGATTAAGCGAGGACGGACGGACGGATGGACGGACAGACAGACATGGCGAAACTATAAGGGTTCCTAGTTGACTACGGAACCCTAAAAAGACGTATTGTTATGTACCAGTGTACGAGACCGACTTCTGCCGACTTCAATCTCGCAGTAGTCTTTGGTCTCGCATTAAACGCCCTACACACCGCACACGCCTTTGATTCAACAATAGATTGACATAGATAGATAACGCAAGCACTGATCTATAAACCCATAGTATATCTCAATGAACGCAAATATCACGATCTATATGAAAACGCGTGCCATTTTACAACGACGTCTCAAGCACTATTAATATATTTTAGTGATGTGACGTCTATTTCGTGATTGATGACAGTTTTTACAATTTAATACAAGCAAAAAATTTAAAATGGTCATTTTAAATTTAATATGTGACGTCCCAACTAGTGGCACACCGATTAGATGCAGATTGAGCGCGAAGCCTGCGATTATTGTTCAACGCTGATTGTCTTTATTCTCTTTGGTATCTGCAACGGACGCCGAGATAAACGTATAACTATAACAGACGCCGAGATAAACGGCTCTCATATGTAAATAGTATGTTTAAATGTGTATTGTTAAACCTTTCCTGAATTCCTTATCCCTAGCAACAATAATGCAGTGTATATGACACATAACTTAGAGTATAATATGTAAATAAAGTTTTATCGTAGTTAATAAGAGATACATAAACATGTAACTAGGTTATAGTAAATAAAGATAAGGAGTTGTCTGATTGGTTAAAATTGTAAGGTCCGGCGGACCAGCATTCCTGTGACGACAGGTTTCGACAGGTCGAAACCTGTGCGCGCCCCTCCGCCGGGCCACACGTAGCTAATGGCCAATGGGCAGGAGGGCGTAACGCCACACTACCGCGACGTGCGCCCTGCTGCCAAAGGATATATATAGGCGGCCTTAGCTCAATCGTGGCCAGTCCGATCACTATGTACGGCAAGCCTATCCCCTGGGAGAAGCAAGCCAAATACTTAGGTGTCATTCTCGACAGTCACTTGTCCTTCGCGGCACATATCAAAGCTGCTCGTTCGCGCGCCGCCTTTGCTATGGGTAGGCTTCACTTTTTAATTCAGGCTAAAAGCAAATTGTCCCTTAAGTGCAAATTGCGTTTATACACCGCGGTCATTCGCCCCATCATGACATACGCATGTGTCGTGTTCGCCCACGCCAACCCGCGTTTCCTTCATAAGATGCAGACCTTGCAAAACCGATTCCTTCGTAAAATCACGGGAGCCCCTTTTTACGTCCGTAACGATAGTCTTCACTTAGACTTAAGAATCCCCACCGTCGTTCAATTCATGAAGCGCCTTACCAAGCGCTTCTTTGACTCCGCGTTAAAACATCGCAACCCCCTTATCGCATCGGCCGCTCGATACGATCCCTCGCGAATAAGTAAAATTCGTCGTCCCCGTCATACCCTCGTCACTCCGGACGATGCTATAACCCTGCTCCAGGAGAGCAGCAGGGAGACTAGCACTCTTCGTAAATTCAGACGCAAAGCGCCGTCATTCCGTCCTCGCCGACGAGGCCCGTCGCGACATCCCGGTAACTGCCCCACCCGTCCCTTGCAAGAGCCAGCCCGCGTTGCTGAGCCAGTAAGTCAAAATAGTCCATAAATAATATCACTCAGATCCAGCCTGTCCCTTGCTGTCCCTCAGCGACGCCCTAAGCCGAGGCTCGTACCCCACAGGGGGTGCCCTTAGCGTGTAGTCGCTTAGTTTGTAAGTTTTTACCCTGGCTGGAGGTCTTATTTTTAAGGCACCCACAGGATTCGCCCGGTTAAGCAGACGACAACCTCCTTGGTTGAACTGCGAGATGCCATTCATAAAAAAAAAAAAAAAAAAAAAAACTCAATCGTGGTATGTCCGTCAGCGACGCCCTAAGCCGAGGCTCGTCACCCACAGGGGGTGCCCTTAGCGTGTAGTCGCTTAGTTTGTAAATTTTTACCCTGGCTGGAGGTCTTAATTTTTAAGGCACCCACAGGATTCGCCCGGTTAAGCAGACGACAACCTCCTTGGTTGAACTGCGAGATGCCATTCATAAAAAAAAAAAAAAAACAATCGTGGTCGAACGAATATTTTTGCAAATGTGCCCGAATCGCTGAACAAATAAATGGTGAAGAATTATGTGCAGTTTAATTGTGAATCAAGTACACTTCAAATAAAACTCAAGAACCCACTATCAAATCATTTTAATACAGTCCACTACAGTATCTGTTTTAGCTTTAGAATAGTACTTACCACAGACTAGATAGGTACTTACATCATATCATCATCATAATCTGCCTTGGCTTTTCCCTATTTCGTTGGGGTTAGCTTCCAGTCTAACCGGATGCAGCGCAATACTAGTTTTTATACATGAAACGTTTGCCTTTCTGACCTCCACAACCTAATAAATATGAATACGGTATTACACCCATTTTTAAAAAGTATCTCATTTTGATCCTAAGGTCATAGTAAACCACAAAAAAAAAAATTCGATCGATAAGTGCCATAAAACTGCATTTCAATTTTACGATTTCTATTTTCGCGCGTAAAATCACAAAAACGCTTGACGCCATATTACTCTGTGGTCATGACGTCAGTTGGTCATGTAAACAAATGCGCTGTTATTATTCTTCTGTTTAGTTGTATATTTCACTATAGTTTATGGTATTATTATATGGTAGTATTTATTTCTTCCATGGTATTATTACTATTATTTCAATAAAAATTAAAATGTAAAGTTTTTTAATACAAAAATAGTAATAGTTGCTCAGTTGACAGTTGTCACTTTTGTATACATGACCATATGACGTAATAATCACGGCGGACACTGTTTCGCTTAGTAAAACAACAGACTATAAAAAGTGAAAACTTTGAAATCAATTTTAAAATTTATTTAGTTATTTTATTAACTAAATTTAACATTTTCCGACTTCTTATTGCCTAAACTATTTGAATTGTATATTTTTAGAATTCCTTTCATATACAGTAAAATACCCTATTGGCTTAAATAGTTCTTACAATAAACTGATAGAAAACAATATATTACTTGAATCATTCCCAGAATGATGAATGCGATCGTTTATGTGTTTACTGAATTATAGTCACTTAAATCATCAATGCAGTTTCTCAAAGTTTTTCATGATATGGTTATTTATTGGGATGGAATTAACATACATGGTTGTATTGGTGATTTTAAATATTAAAACTCTGTGAATCCATATTTATTGCAACTGGGCACTAGCCTGAAAAATGCAAAAGAATTTATGGCGCTTAACGTTACTTAGCAAACAAATTCCTACTATTAGTTAGTATCGTTAAATAACGATATTTTCATATAGTTAACAGTTTCACGGTAACACAGGTTATGTTGGTTTGTTTTGCACCCTAATGTATAAAAATAACGTTAACAATATGTATATATCGTTTTTTGGTTCAGCTAACTTGGTTCCTTTATGACTTTAAAAAAAAGAAATGTATGGTCGTAGTTCCAGTGCAAGTGTTTTTGATGATAAATACATCGACACTGATAGAAACAAACAAGCCTAATAACATATAGTAGGTATATAGGTATAGTCGCCTATACAGCATACCAAATGTATGTACGTCTTAATACACTCACAGCCAAATTAGAAAGTAGCGCACTAAAGGTGCGCACCAAAAACGTGACACATTTTCGTTACTTTAGTAGGTTTTACCCCTCGGATTTTTCTCATACCAGGCGCCTTATACAGGGTTATTTGTAAAACACCGGCACCCTCTCAGGACCATGTTACCAGCATCATAATCAACAACTTTTGTTCTATGACATTTAAACATATATCATATTTTAGTTCATCAGATTTTCATACAAAAATAAAAATATTTAAATTGAACGCTCTAAATGTTACGAAATCTATGCGAAGCAAACGTTAGGTGCGTTTGCGGGGACAGTGCGCGGCAGGTGTAGGTATGTAGGTACAGCAAACGGACGGAGTTGAAATGTGTTAGATAGGACAACGAAATCTTGATGATTTGCTTTTGGTAAATGTATAAAATTTTGTAAAAAGTCATAGAACTAAAGTGGTTGTTTATGATGATAGTAATACAGTCCTGCGAGGTTGTCGGTGTTTTACAAATAACCCTGTATATGAAAATCGATTCTTAAAGAGTAAACTTCACTAAACTCTAAAATAAAAACCGGCCAAGAGCGTGTCGGGCCACGCTCAGTGTAGGGTTCCGTAGTTTCCCGTCCGTCACAATAAGTGTTCCCACTTATGAGTTTAAAGGTGGAGGAGGGTGCACGTTGCACGCTCCGCGGCAGGCGGTCCGACTTGTATGACGGTGTTTCCTGTTTAGCACGAACACAAAGGAGAACGCTCAAACCTCGACGACTAATTAGATTATATACTCATAAATTAAATTACGAATATATATAAGTGCAACTTACTTTACCACGGTAGGTCATGAAAGCACGGAAAATCTTAACATCGACTTTTAAAAAAATTACGTCATTACACAACGCTATCTATCGAACCATTTATGAACTGGTTTTTACCTTAACATTTTGATGGTGTTAAAAAAATGAATTTTTGTTTTGTTCTAAATTGCCTTAGCATGTTCTTAATAGAAGTTTTATGTAGTTATAAGATACCACCAATGCCAAGGAGAGACCAACCGAACAATTCGGTAATACCCGATCCAATGTGTGACTGGGACTGTAGCAGCATCATTTTTTTTGTTCTTGTTTTTATGACATTCAAAAGTGCCTGTAATGGTCTAATTGAAATAAATGATTTGAGTTTGAGTTTGAAAATGTAATAAGTACCTACAGCGCCATCTTTCGGGGAATTGGGTTACTAATTAATACAAAGACTTGCAAGAAGTTTTCGGTGATAATTTTGGATTGCGAGAACCGATTTCAATAATTCTTTTTTTGTTTGATGAAATATACGTTCAGGATAATAAAATATGTAAACGAAGTTAAAAAAAAATGCTTGCATATACGATTATACTACAAACTTAGTCCAGAAATTATTTTGTACTTTTTGTCTCTTTTGTACAAAAACTGTTGTGTCAATCAAGTTCAAAATGATTTTCCTAGAAAGTCCTTATAAAGTTCTACTTTCCAGATTTTTTTCATATTTTCTAAACGTTTGGTTCAAAAGTTAGAGGGGGACACACATTATTTTTTACTTTTGGAGCGATTATTTCCGAAATAATTGACATTATCAAAAAATGATTATTTATAGTAAACCCCTATTCATTTTGAAATACCTCTCCAACAATATATCACACGTTAGAAAAGAAATTAAAAAAAAAAACTCTTCCCACTTTACATATAGGGTGGCTACCCTAATAAAACAGTTTTTTCGAATTTTTATTTTACCACTTTGTTGGCGTGATTGATATACATTTTAGTACCAAATTTTAGCTTTCTAGTGCTAACGGTCACAGAGATTAAGCGAGGACGGACGGACGGACGGACGGACAGACTGACAGACATGGCGAAACTATAAGGGTTCCTAGTTGACTACGGAACCCTAAAAAACTGCACTAGAAGTAAGAAAGAGATAAAACAAAATAACGTTAGTTACAAAATGTATGTACTTTTTGAAGCTAACGTAGGTAACGATACCATAGCCGTGCTGCTGGGTAAAAAAAAGCAAAGCAATGTCTTCCGTCAACCGACTGGACTGTCAATGCCAGTGTCAGGTCGGTTTGGCTGAGCCAATGAGCCATTCCATTCCATACATATTAACTACAGAACAGATTTACTCCTTCCTTACAAGTTACAACTGAATTTGTCTGAAAACTGAGTCCCAATTCGTTAATCCCACATTTCCATTGAAGACTTTTTTGGTATTTAGTAGCCGCGAGTACACCAATTTTAAAATTAAATTCGTCAGTAGGTACTTTAACTCGGATTGTCAATCATATAGTGTACCATTTGGTTTCACAAACATGGAAACTTCAAGTCAACCAATATCAATACAAAATATTATAGAGAAAAGAACAACGCCGTGTGTTCCAACACCTGATTGGACAGCTAATTCTAATTCAAATAATGAGGTAAATTCAATCTTGTCCTTACGTTAACATATTATTATGCTTTTTGTACATAACTGGCGAAATGTGTTCGTATTATAATTAGGTACATCTCTTTCATTCGGGGATAACAGGCGTGATGTTGTATTTTAAAAATCACAAATTCGCTAGATCCGTCATAAGTGCTCAACATATGCAACAACAGTGGCAAACAACATATGAATTTAAATTATAAACAAAGGCTTTTTTAATGTATTACTTTTATGAAAAGATTTTATAATCTTTGGGCTTGATTACTTTAATAATTAAGTAATATTTAAAATGTTCAGTAGTAAGTTTGAGCCCTAGATTAATTAAAACCTGAACTGATTGTCATATTAGGTACATTAAAGCAAAAGAAGCCGTCAGCTTAAGCTAGTAATAAAAACAAATCTCTACTCAACAGATGGAAATTGCTAATGAAGAAACAGCTGTAAAAAATAATCAATGTAATTCACAAAATGACACAGAAGGTGTCACTTCATTAAACAGAGTGTCTGTAATTAGCAGTGTATCAAATCAGAATGGGAACAGTAGTACAAACATTCATCATACTCCTGCTCACTCTGGAACCAGTGGCTCGTCACTTACTACTCCTGCGATGCCAACTTCACAGTCTTACATTGCTGGAGAGGTGGCACTTACACCAACACACAGTACTTTTACACCTCAAGCCATAAATCCTCACAGTGCAATGACTGCTATCACCCCAATGGTGAGTGGAACAGACCAAGCTAAGAACAGCATAAAAGTTCAGTAAGTAACTTAGTGTTTTGCTATTTATTTCTGATATCACATCACATTATATTGTTATCACATAATGCTTGTTTAAAATAATTATTGTTATAACTACTACTACAAAAGTATTTTCTTCTGCAAAAGTAAATGCTGTTGAACAATGATTGGCAGATTTAATTTTTGAAAGTGACACTGTTAATGAATGGTCACTGATTGTTGCTTGAATGACTCAGTCATTCATCATTTTCTTGCCCTTGGCCCATTCTATTTGGGGTTGGCCAATGAATATGATATATAGTCTTCGCAATAACACAACAATATTTTTTTTGGACTTTCTTAAGATAGGGCTGTTCATTACCAACAAGCAATATTTTTCTAATTTCAGCATTTCATTACCTGTCTAACTTTTAAATTGAAGGTTTTTTAATGTACATTAACATGTAACTTACATAATTAATTTGAATTGTCAAACCATTTAAGTAGATAAGGATTAATATTAAGATACTAATTTTACCACAATTCGATTCCACCCATGTTAACACTGAATAATTTGAACACAAAGTGGTTATTTAAGCTATGCACTTATTGAATATATGAAACAAACAGCATTGCTTCAAAAAGGTTTTCCTGAAGGTTGGCTTAGTAATAAAAAAAAATAATAGGTTTGATTTAATATGTTTTATTGTTACAGAAACTGTGTATCAACTATAAATTTGGGTTGTGAATTAAAATTATTGGATATTTACTGTAGAACCCGATTTTCCGAATATAATCCAGCAAGATTCCATGGTGTAGTCATGAAAATAATTGATCCAAGAGCTACAGCACTGGTGTTCAGGTAAAAAGAAAACTAATATTATTTGGGTACTAGCTCCACCCTGCAGTTTCACCCAGATAGACTGGGATATTTTGCATATAAACCATCCCATTGAATCACTGTACCTATTTCTGAAAACTGACTTCTTTTTGATGGTTAGGCTCAAAGAATTAGAGTGAGTAAACGAAGCTGGCGTTAGTTTTCAGGGTTGAATGTAGTTGTGTTGTTGTGAATTACTATGGCAGCTCAGGTCTAAAGTAAATCTGTTTCGAGTTATGCGCCCGAATCTATAACGTGTTTTTAATTAGCATCATTTTTATTTTAGTATGTTTTTACAACTTATTGACCCTCTTCCCTCTTTGTAAGAATTAGCCGGCCGTCTCCTTTCCTGTTTAATATTTATTACGTAAGAATCTAAAGCAAAAAATTAATACACAATTGGTTTACTAGGAATGTTTTTGTACTGTGACTGATGCCTGTGAAAAATGTTACTAGTACAGTTACATTTTTTTTGCACCTCGGCACTCGCCCTCTTGCCCGCGCTTTTTTCAAACTATATCTTAACTTTGCGCATTTTAATGCTTTTACGTAAGAACAATAAAAAATCAAAGATATCGAGCACCTCTCACCCCGTTGTAAGAATAAATAATACATGTTTCCCTCTAAATCGTCTTACGGGTTTAGTCTAAGAATGACTGATTCGCGAAATGACTACATGGTCTATAATTGACCAATTCTTGAAATGTACAATTCTTTAATGATGATTCTATAAAAGACCGATTCTATAAATGACCGATTCTTCAAATGACTGATTTTTCAATTCTATGAATGTGTGTAAATATCGTAAATAAAATGCTATGTAAGGGTTTGCAAATCATATATTTCAACTAGTTTAAAAAAATAACTTGTATAATACCACATACTACATTTTGTAGCGTAAAAGTAAATATTTATTCGGTTTCTTTTTAAGAAATCAACAGTTATCAAAAAGTCATAAAATCAATTATCAAAAATTCAACAATTATAAAAAATAAGAAATAAATCACTATTTTTAAAATAATTTTTTTTTTTTAAAAAGACTTCTGATGTTTCTCCATTTTTAATTTTATTAAATACTTTTTTGTACTTTTTATCAAATAAAATATAACGGTTTCGGCGATTTTTTCCAAATAATTTTGTCAAAAATAGAAGCGGTCCCTTCAATGCATCAGTTTGGAAATTATTTCGAAAAACAATGGCACAGAATAAGTCCGTCCATCTTGAGTTGTGCAGACCAGCGTCATCGCACCACTAACACATTAGAAGGCTATCATCACAGATTAAATGTATTGATAGTTTGATACCGCAAAAACCAAGTCTCTTTTACTTTATACAAAAGTTGAAGCAAGAAGCCAAACACTGTGATATAAGGTTAAGGGATACTCTTTTCCAGGTTTCACGAAAAAATCGCCGAAACAGTTATATTTTATTTGATAAAAAGTATTAAAAAAAAATGGAGAAACATCAGTAGTCTTTTTAAAAAAAAAATGATTTATATTCAACTACAAGAAACATCAGTAGTCTTTTTTAGGGTTCCGTAGTCAACTAGGAACCCTTATAGTTTCGCCATGTCTGTCTGTCCGTCCGTCCGTCCGTCCGTCCTCGCTTAATCTCTGTGACCGTTAACACTAGAAAGCTGAAATTTGGTACCAATCTTAATATATATAAATCTCGTGTCACAATGTTTGTCCTCAATGGACTCCTAAACCGCTTAACCGATTATAATAAAATTCGCACACCATGTGCAGTTCGATCCAACTTGAGAGATAGGGTAGTCAGGGTATGTAGGGTAGGGTATGTAGGGTAGGTAGGGTAGGGTATGTAGGGTATGTAGGGTAGGTAGGGTAGGTAGGGTATGTAGGGTAGTTAGGGTATGTAGGGTAGGTAGGGTATGTACGATAGGTAGGGTATGTACGATAGGTAGTGTATGTACGATAGGTAGGGTATGTAGGGTAGGCAGGTAGGTAGAAAGGTAGAAAATTGCATTGCAACGCATGCCGGGGCACAGCTAGTATGTATATAAATCACGCCGACAAAGTGGTAAAATAAAAATGGGAAAAAAATGTTTTATTAGGGTGGCCACCCTATATGTAAAGTGGGAAGTGATTTTTTTTTTAATTTCTACCCTAACGTGTGATATACTAAAATAATTTTTTGATAATGTCAATTATTTCGGAAATAATAGCTCCAAAAGTAAAAAACAATGTGTCCCCCCCCCTCTAACTTTTGAACCATAAGTTTAGAAAATATGAAAAAAATCTGAAAAGTAGAACTTTTTAAGGACTTTCTATGAAAATTATTTTGAACTTGATTGACACAACAGTTTTGGTACAAAAAAGACAAAAAGTTTTACAAAATAATTTCTGGACTAAGTTTGTAGTATACTCGTATATGCAAGCATTTTTTTTAACTTCGTTTACATATTTTATTATCCTAAACGTATCTTTTTTCAAACAAAAAAAGAATTATTGAAATCGGTTCTCGCAATCCAAAATTACCACCGAAAGCTTCTTGCAAGTATTAATTAGTAACCCAATTCCCCGAGAGATGGCGCTGTAGGTACTTATTACATTGGATTGGGTATTACCGAATTGTTCGGTTGGTCTCTCCTTGGCATTGGCGGTATCTTATAACTACATAAAACTTCTATTAAGAACATGCTAAGGCAATTTAGAACAAAACTAAAATTCATTTTTTGAACACCATCAAATGTTAAGGTAAAAACCAGTTCATAAATGGTTCGATAGATGGCGTTGTGTAATGACGTCATTTTTTAAAAGTCGATGTTAAGATATTCCGTGCTTTCATGACCTACCGTGGTAAAGTAAGTTGCTCTTAAATATATTCGTAATTTTATTTATGAGTGCATAATCTAATTAGTTGTCGAGGTTTGATTTTGATTTGTCCGGTATTAAAATGTTCTCGTATATTTTGAACAGTGATAATCATGTTGAGGACGACGCTGTGCGCGCCTTTCATGATTTGTTATTCCAACAGGCCAACATACATCGTTTCGGCCTAGAGAAGTGTCTCTTTTTCTTTACCCGGAACTAATAGAGCCTGAGTGTCATTTATAAATTATATATGGCGGAAAGAGAAGTCGGGTTTGTGGGGCATTGGATTTGCATTTATTACATCAATGGAATATTACGGGTCTATCATAGTTTATATAATAGTTTAAGTCATTCGCAGCACGTTTACGTTAACGCACTATTCCCATACTTGGTAATAATAAAATACAATTCTCTAGTGTTCAACGTCAAACAAATAATAAACTCATAAGTGGGAACACTTATTGTGACGGACGGGAAACTACGGAACCCTACACTGAGCGTGGCCCGACACGCTCTTGGCCGTTTTTTAAAAAAAAATGATATATATTCAACTACATATTCCTGTGATTTTATTTCTTAGTTTTTGATAATGATAGTCTTTTTTTTTAATATTTATCTTCAACTTCATATTCCTAAGTGATTTATTTCTTAATTTTTATAATTGTTGAATTTTTGATAATTGTTTTCATGACTTTTTGATTACTGTTGATTTTTTGAAAAGAAACCGAATAAATGTTTACTTTTGCGCTACAAAATGTAGTACGTGGCATTATACAAGTTATTTTTTAAACTAGTTGAAATATATGATTTGCAAACCCTTACATAGCATTTTATTTACGATATTCACACACATTCATAGAATTGAAAAATCAGTCATTTGAAGAATCGGTCATTTATAGAATCAGTCATTTGTAGAATCAGTCATTTAAAGGATTGTACATTTCAAGAATTGGTCAATTATAGACCATGTAGTCATTTCGCGAATCAGTCATTCTTAGACTAAATCGTCTTACGGTAATAAATTAATGGCCTCATACACTATTCACCTTACTTATATTTTCTTCATTTTAAAAAAGATTTATACTTACAGATCTGGAAAAGTACTCTGCACTGGGTTAAGAAATGAACATGATTCCTACATAGCTGCCAGAAAATTTGCTCGGATTATTCACAAACTTGGATATCCCGTATGTACTAAAAACAAATCATTATTCATATATAGGAACTAGTGCTGATAAATATTCCTTAATTTTTATATTCTCACAATGTATGTCTTAACAATATTCTAATAAGTATTATTATGTAGCCAGCTCGTGGTCCGATTACACAGAAAGTCCACAGAAATTTTACGCTAACTGTGAAGTTACCTTAGTTAGATCATTGTTCACCGAATGTTAGAAGTTGAAATCAAAAATCAAAATATTTTTGTTTCACATAGGCCTAGTTGGGCACTTAGAAAACGTCGAGAAGAGGTGCAAGGTTCGGGTTGTTCGTTTCACATAGAGAAGAACCGGCGAGAAACTCCATGGTTACTCTTTTAAAAAAGAGAGGACCTGGGATTGCGGGTTTTTCGAAGGAGATCCTACCTCCCCAGAGCATAAAGGGCAAAAAAAAAAGAAAATTGCTGGTTGCATAAATATAGGCTGCTAGGTCCTGTAGCTGTTACCCGCGACTTACGCTTTAGGATCGCGATTTACTTTACCTTATAGTTGTTCTATTCTAATGTATATGTCATTAATTCAGTACAGTTCTAGTTGTCAAACAGTTGAGTTTAGACATAATGCAATATTGCTCATCCCACTTAGTAATTAGAGTGACCTTGTGTAGTAGAAGTTTTGTGATAAACCGACAGCAGCACCATCCACCGAGCCCAATAGGGTATTTTACTCTATATGAAAGAAATTCTAAAAATATACAATTCAGATAGCTTAGGCAACAAGCAATCAGAAAATGTTAAATTTAATTAATAAAACAACTGAATAAATTTTAAAATTGATTTCAAAGTTTTCATTTTTTTTAGTCTGTTGTTTTAAAGCGAAACAGTGTCCGCCATGATTATTACGTGATATGGTCATGGAAACAAAAAGTGACAACTGTCAACTGAGCAACTATTACTATTTTTGTATTATAAAACTTTACATTTTATTTTTTATTAAAATAGTAGTAATAATACCATGGAAGAAATAAATACCACCATTATAATAATACCATAAACTATAGTGAAAAATACAACTAAACAGAAAGACTAATAACAGCGCATTTGTTTATAACCAACTGACGTCATGACCACAGAGTAACATGGCGTCAAGCGTTTTTGTGATTTTACGCGCGAAAATAGAAATTGTAAAATTGAAATGCAGTTTTATGGCACTTATCGATTGAATATTTTTTTTTTGTTTTTTTTGGTGGTTTACTAGGACCCTAGGATCAAAATGAGATACTTTTTAAAAATGGGTGTAATACCGTATTGTGTTTTCAAACCACCCAGGGACCCAAAAATCCCTTACAAATCGGACCAGTCGTTTAGGAGGAGTTCGGTGACAAACACACGTACATAAGACTCATATACATATTGAGATAATGCGGATTTAATTATACAAACGCAAGCGTTAATTAAAAATCGAATGGTCTTGGTTTAATCGTCATTTCGTTTATTTTGTTTCAGGCGAAATTTTTGGACTTTAAAATTCAAAATTTTATAGCTACCGCTGATTTGAGATTTCCAATTAGATTAGAGGCACTACAACAAGCACATGGCCAATTTGCATCTTATGAACCAGAATTATTTCCAGGTCTTGTGTACAGAATGGTACGCCCTAGAGTGGTTTTACTAATATTTGTCAATGGAAAGATTGTATTTACAGGTAAAGTACACATTATTAATAATATTTAAAAACTTCTATTGTTTTAGCTGTAATTAGTAGGTAAATATTATAGAAGATATTTGTTCTGATACAAACTTAATGTCCCTTGATAATTATTACGTTGGGTAGAACCATGTGTCCATCGGAATATTTTTCATTAAGCAATGCGAGCCAATTGCCAAGTCAATTAAATCAATTATTTTAGTTATCGCTCTTATGCGGTTTTCACATTAACAGCTTCGTAATGTTTTAGTGTACTGTCAGCAGTACTACGACCCCTATCCAGTGAGATATTTACCCTTTGACCAAGTAGGCCCAATCGGCACGCTTTCACTTGATACTTCTTTAAAGAACTATTCAACACTAAATCACTACCTACCACTGTGGTAGGGGGGAAGTTTTAAACTTTTTAGAGGTTCCGTACCTATAGGATAGGGACCATAAAGAATTACTTTGATGCCTGTCTCTGTCAAGACCCTTTATCTCAGAAACGCGTCGAGCTATCGAGTTGAAATTTAAACCATATACTCAAATCAGTGGACCTTTGGAGCTATAAAACAACTCTCTTAACTTTCGTCTATGTCAAAAGATACGGCCGTTTACGTCGCAAGTTTGTATAGAACCTTCGTTGCGCAAGTCCCACTCGCATTTGGCCGTTTTTTTTTTGTGAAACGGGGCCTTAAACCATATTAGCCCATGCTAAAGAATTTTAATATACGCTGCAGGTTAACGCAACCCGGATAACTAAGCCAAATCGGGGATGGCCCTCCATACATGTAACAGAGAGTTGAAAAAAATACTTTGTGGACGGTGTGGGATATCTATCGATATATATATTTTGACAGAACGGTTGGCGCAGTGGCTGAGTGATTGATTGCTGCACTGAGTGTCGCGGGTTCGAACCCCGCACGAAACAAATATTAGTATGGCCAACAGATAGTTTTTCCGGGTCTGGCTGTTGGTGTATGTGAATTTAAATACATTTGTAAGCGCGCTCACGATGCAGGAGAAATTCGTAGTTTGGGCAGCGTTTTATTTTTAACGATGAATTGTCAATCAATCAATCAAATCATTTATTTCAATTAGACCATTACAGGCACTTTTGAATGTCAAGAAACAAAATTAATCTACAGTCCCGGTCACAAGGCATAATAACTTGTGAAAGTATTGTAGTTGCCCATTCCAAAGCGTTGGTCTCTATGGAGAAGAATGGGCAAGAAACTCCATGGACACTCTTTTAAATTATATTTTTTTTCAAAATCGTATTTACATCATTCGTGTTGAGACTATACAAATATCTGAGAACGATGTAGAAAGACGTGCACAGTAAGAGCGTCCAGAGTAAATAAAAAGCAAAATTCAATTTAAAAGCTAAATAGATTAAAAATTACCGTGGTAGTTAAAAAATTACCAGTCCCAACTGTCAGAACTATGCAGAGAAAAAAAGTAAAAATATTAGAGGTATAGAATTTAACAAGTTTTAAACTGTGCCGTCATTCGCTTAGCTTTTTCCAAACAATGGATGGGATTGTTAATACTCGTATTTTACATGAAGTTTTAGACTGTAACTGTTATAGTTTTTCTTTAATTGCAGGAGGCAAGACAAGAGGTGAAATTAACGAAGCCCTAGACATAATATATCCTATTTTAAGGAGTTATCGAATAAGTTAATTTATCTAAGTATAATGTGTAATTTTAATATCTACACGATGAAAGAATATTGTAATATTTTATAAGTTATTTCATTTACCCATGTTCAATAGGTATTGTTATACTATTAAATCAATTACCTTCGTGAGTTGATTAATGTGTTTTTATTGAATTCATTGATAGAGATTTTTTTTCGATTTACACGCCGCCCATAGTGCAACAGATAGCGGCGTCCAGGGGATAGCGGGCGGCGCAGTTAAGACGGGACGTTATCCGGCCGCTATCGTAAGCGCTCCTTTGACGTCTGTGCAGCGACAACGCTGCTTCAACGCGACGTTGTCGTCGCTAGTTTTTAGTGGCAAGTGCTCGCGCTGCATCTTCGTTATTATGATAACGTGATGTGCGCGACGTCAATGTTGCGGTCAGCGGTTGTTACGCTTGCCACTTCAGACTGGCGACGTCAACGTCGCGTCTGCCCAGCGATAACGCTGCGCCAGCGTTGGAGGAACGCCGAGACTAGTAAAACGCCAGTAGGATAGCGACCTCTGGTGTGGGTTCAAACTGGTGGTTACAAGCATTACGAAAATGCCACACTATAAACTCTTGGCGCTTTTACGCTTTTTTAAATTAATTAAATTAAACTAGTTATTTTGCTGCTGTAGACGCTTGCATAATACCGCCGCATGGTGGGCTGAAAAGTGCCCGATTTTAGTGCCGTATATTGCTTTTATTAGAAAGTAGCTTTTTCCCGCGGCTTCACTCACAATAAATTCATAGCTGTTTTTCCTGATTTGCAGGTACCTATACAGACTTTTACAATGTAAGTAACTAAGAGCTGGAGAGATTTCTGTGACTACGTTTTTTATAATTTACAATTTCATCGTAGCCGTTGATATTTTTAAGAGTACCTAATGATAATTTTATAAATATCATGAGGACAAGTCGGTCGTAAAAACATTGAATTAGGGTTTTTTTGGTTGGTAAATCATCAAATAACTTCCCAGGGGGTGTGTCAGACTAGTACTGACTAAAGCCCACCCATGTTCCTTCTATTGCCTTTTACGTTCCGGAGCCGCGGTATCTCTTTCGAACAACCCGCAACCCCGGCAGGCAGAGGCTATGGCAAGCCCCGCTGATTTGCTGACATCTCTTTGAGGCGCGCTTGAAACACGAACGCGCCGTCGACACGGCCTGTCGTCAATAGACGGACGGACAGGCCCGCATCTCGGTGGCCGGGAGTCTCCGGCGGCGGCCGGGTTGGTTTGAGGTTCTCTCCCTCAAACGCCCAGCCTCCTCCTTCACTAGCATGACTGCTTCGCAGTAGGAGATGACCGCTTCCCATTCCCTCTCGCTCCAGAGCCGGACGCGAGAGATCGCCGCCGCCGATCGTCTCCACGAGGGCACGGCGGTGCTCCGCCCAAGCTGGGCAGACCGCCAGTGTGTGCTCCACAGAGTCCTCCGAGCGATCGTCACAATGGTGACACCCGGGCGTTTTCTCCCGCCCGATTATGTGCAGGAACCTCCCGAAACTTCCGTCTCCGGTAAGGACCTGCGTCAGGCGGTAGGTGATGACGCTATGACGCCTCTCCAGCCACTTCTCAAAGAGGGGACTTACCGCCACTATTGTGGCGTGCCCTGCACGGGGTTGTGCGACAGTCGCTCTCTCCATGCCACCATGAGATCGCACCGGAAGTCTGTCCGCTGAGCGGCAATTTGCCGCGGTAGCGGAGTTTTCTCCCGGTATAGTGCTGTCGTGCGGTAGCCCCGGATCAGCCGTATGGCTACCGCCTTTTGGGGCGTTCAAGTAGTGGGCGGCGGCGCGCCGCCCTAAAGAACGCGCCCATACCGAGGCCCCATAAAGGGCCATGGACCGACGACTCCGGCATAGAACTCACGGCAGGAGGCGTTTGGCCCCGTCAGATTGGGCAGGTGCCGCTTGAAAGCAGCACCCGCCCGCTCGAGTTTAGGAGCCAAACGTCGATGTGCTCCACGAAATTCCACCGGCTGTCGAGGACGATTCCCAGTTTTAATGATTTTTTTCTTTTTTTTGGAAAGACGCGTTTCCAAAAAAAAAAAAAAAAATCATTAAAAAAAAAATAAAGCCGCTAAGGCTCAAATACAAATGTAATTACTTATTAATAATCCTTTACAAATATTAAAAAAACGCCTACAAATAAGTACCTACAGCGCCATCTCTCGGGGAATTGGGTTACTAATTAATACAAAGACTTGAAAGAAGTTTTCGGTGGTAATTTTGGATTGCGAGAACCGATTTCAATAATAATACATTTTGTCTTTTTTGTACAAAAACTGTTGTGTCAATCAAGTTCAAAATGATTTTCCTAGAAAGTCCTTATAAAGTTCTACTTTTCAGATTTTTTTCATATTTTCTAAACGTATGGTTCAAAAGTTAGAGGGGGGGGACACACATCGTTTTTTACTTTTGGAACGATTATTTCCGAAATTATTGACATTATCAAAAAATTATTTCAGTTAACCCCTATTCATTTTGAAATACCTTTCTAACAATATATCACACGTTAGGGTTGAATTTAAAAAAAAACACTTCCCACTTTATATACACGGTGTAATTAACAGGTTGGCAAAAACGAAAAGTATGAATTCAGACTGGTATTGTTAACATGTTGTTAGTGAAATATTTTCCCGGAAATTATAGGTGAACGTTTTTCAATTTTATTTCGGCTACGCAATGTATAACGAACATTGCGATACGCGCGCGACCCTATACCCCGCGCGTCGTTCATACATACTAATAGGTACTTCGGGACGTTTGGAATAAATACATAATACAATACACACACAAACACGCCTTACAAAAATTTTAACACAAATTCAATACCTATCAAAAATTAAAATACTTAGTCACTTACCTAAATTAAAGTCTCTCGGATATAAAGGAATGGCTCGAAGTGGTTGCCTCCGAGCTGCACGCACAGTTGTGCTCGACGCAGGGTTTCGGCATGGAGACGAGGCATCATTGTCACATCCTCATTAATTTGTTGGTTCAACGATGCGAAAGCGTCTCTTATGCGCTGCTCCATTTCGGCCGCGGTATCACATTCCGTCACATACACCCGTTCTTTGATATAACCCCACAGGAAAAAGTCCAATGGGGTTAAGTCAGGCGAGCGAGGTGGCCATGCATGTGGCCCGAATCTCCCAATCCATCGGTTTAAAAAAGTACGGTCCAGGTGTCGGACTGGGAGCACCACATGCGGCGGGGCGCCGTCGTGTTGAAACCAAATGGTAGGTAGTAGAGCTAGGGGTTCGTTCTCCATACGATCCCATTCTTGATCTAGCTCAGCCCGCAGAGTGTCCATCATAGCTTCAAAATTCTGCTGTAGAAATTCGCAATAACGCCGGCCGTCCATTCTAGTTGGCAAAAACACGGGACCCAAAATACGGTTATGATACACGCCACACATTCAGTGACCACCGTGTCTGATGACCCGTCTGCTGCATTGTGTATGGGTTGTGGCGTGCCCAAATGTGAGCATTCCGCCGGTTCCACATACCGTTTCGTGTAAAAGTCGATTCATCGGTCCAAATCACCCGTGACACGAATTGGCGATTTAGCTGCTGCCGATGTATCAGCCATCTGCAGTACGCTAGCCTACGGGTTGGGTCGCCAGGTACCAGAGCCTGCACTTTATGGATCCGATATGGACGTTGCTTGTCCTTTCGAAGGACTTTGTGCACAGACCAATGTGAAACCCGGGGTCCGTTATTACGCCTTACAAGTTTTGCAGCAGTACGTGTTCCCAAACGCGGATTTCGACGGACAACATCTAAAAATCGCCTGCTCAGAACGAGCATTGATTGTCCTTCCAGCACGGTCCTGTCCCGGCACAATAGGTACATTTTCTAAAACACGTTGATATGCCCGTGTGGGGTTCCCTCTATCTGGCAGAAACTTGATGCTCCGAAATTTATTTGGCATAACACACTTAGCATAATTTTCTTTAAACGAACATTTTAAAGGCATAAAATTTATTTGGTATAATTATCGTTTGGCATAATGTTTAAAACTTCGAATTAACAATGGCATACTTTTAAGATGGCAGAATTACATTTAGTATAATTACGATTCGCAGAGTTCAAATTTCGCATAATATATTATTTGGTATAATTTCACATGGCATACTATGCAGACGGCAGTAATGACTAGGTTAGGTTAGGTTAAAACTGTGACCTCCTACGCACGAGCCGAGCGAGCGAAGCGAGCGGTGCCGCGGCAGCGGCCGGCGAGTGCCACAAACGACTTGCGTTAATAGAAAAAGAGATTGTTTTAAGTAGCTTACCCGGAACTGAACTATTTAGATTAGGATACCTAATTACTTATTGAATTCAATGACATTATCTCAAATTCAATTAAACAATAACTTAAATAAATGACATTATCTTAAAGAAATAATTAATCAAAATAAATGACAACTTATAATGACAAAGATGACTATAAACTAACTATAAACTTTCTACGATATGACAAGTCTGCCGTTTAATGATCATCGATATAAAATATATTATGCCAAAAGACGATTCTGACTGTGAACTTTCTGCGATATGATGTTTCTACTTTTTAAATATTATGGATATGAAGTTTATGCCTAGAGATTATTCTGACTTACAAAATTATGAGTTTAGAATGTATGATAAATGAGTGTCTGCTAAACTATTTTCTGCGAAGTGAAGTTTATGCCATCCGTTGTTATGCAAAATAAAATTATGACATAAAAAGTTCTGCTATAAAGGGTGGACCCGCCCGTGTGATAGTACGACTATTAGCTGGATGTCTTTCATTTGGGTGTCTTTGAACATAGAGCCTTAATGCCAAAGACGCGTTTCCTCTAGCTTCACCCAAGCACATTAACATCTGGCCATATTCGCGAGCACTAAACGTTTCATTACGCCGATTGATGACGATATCACACAACACGAAAAAACACAACTCAACTCAACGACACAGTCCCAAACTCCCGACAGTAGATAGAGAACGAAACTTCAAGAACGCACCAGCAATCGCGGCAGACTGACTGACTGAAGTGACTCGACGTGACTTACCTAAACCTAAGTTACCTAGCGTAGTTTGTAGCATAGGGCTGCCCACATGATATGAAATGAAACATTTTCATTTCGGTAATTAATAGGTACGTTAGTCGAGGAGCCCATGGCACAGTAGCTACCACGGTCCGCCTGCGATTGAGATAAGGATGAAGAACTAGGTATTGAAAAAGAATCGTATCGTAATCGTATGATAAAGATTGTTATTAACCGCTATCTCTTGTAACTTCTACTCGTGGTTCTGCTTCTAACTTTAAACCTAGGACCTGTCAATCCCCAAGCAGCACGCACGCGATTTCGCGCCATTTTCTGAACTCCAAGCAAACGCATAGATTATAAAATAAGCGTTTTTTATAGGGTATTTATTTAAAAACGCAAATAAGAAGTTTTTCTTATGTAGTCTGTAAATATCGAAAATAAGCAAACCTTTTCGAACGCCAGCGTTTGCTCGGGGATTGGCAGTTTAAGGAATGTGAATATTGTGATTCTGGCAATATTGACGCGATGTTTTTGTTTTATGTCACACTTAATTGTCTAAACCAAACAATTTACATTACTGTAATGCAACGCGTGTGTACAGTTCGGGTGATCGGGTAGATCAAACTGTTATACAAAGGACGCCGCGCGCCGCGGCGCGGTGCAGTGTCGGCGCGTCAATGTAAAGGCGCCGCCCTTTGCTTTTTCGCGCCGACACTGCTAGGGTTGTACACACGGCGACAGATCAACCTATACAAAACCAGTTTATGCTGCTCTCTCAACAACGGATCGTACACCATAAATTTCAAGTACAATGAGAGATCCGCATAAACTGGTTTTGTATAGGTTGATCTGTCGCCGTGTGTACCGCTTATGGAATTAAATACTTGTAATTTTATTTTTATTTATGTAAAATGTTTTATTAATAATTAAATATTCAGGAATGACTTTGTTCTTTCTTAGTTCCGAAAACCTTATTTTAAATCGTTAACCTTTCGAGTATCGTAATTAGAAAAACAAAAAGACGGGGTAGGTGTGAGGACGCCGGCGCCGGCGGGCGCGCAGGCCAGCACTCAAAGGGAGGGTGCGAGCGAGCGAGCGGTATGCTGTCTCTGTCTGTCGTAGGCACTAAGGAGCGCAATAAACTTTTAGAGCTAACAGCTGATTCCGAGCGCGTTGTATGAATTTTCTTTTTACATCATTATTATTTTTTATATATATATTCATCATATATTCATTGCCGAGTTTAAGTTTTTTGCTTTTTTTCACTAAAATTATGTTTTAAGGGGTGGATTTTGTTGTAACAAATGAATAGAAAACAAATCTAGTTGAAAAACGGTCGAAAAATTCGACAATTTTCCTGAAGAGAATTCCAACGTTTTTCAGTCATAAATCATGGTCTGAAGCTACTGTTTCAGTTTTTGCCAACCTGTCAATTACGCCGTGTATAGGGTGGTTACCCTAAGATTTCTTTTTTCCATTTTTTATTACCACTTTGTCTGCGTGATTGAAATACATATTGGTACCAATTTTCAGCTTTCTAGTGCTAACTGTCACAGAGATTAAGCGAGAACGGACGGACGGACGGACAGACAGATATGGCGAAACTTTAAGGGTTCCTAGTTGACTACGGAACCCTAACACATCACACGAAAGCGTTACGAAAATGAGCACTTGGCAACCTAGTTTTTCTCTTTGTGCAGCTAAGTAACTACTGTTTATCACTATCGATACCATAAATTTTTGACTATTATTTTCTTAAGACGAATATCCATTCGGAGACAGCATATTGTATGTGTCGCGGGTTCGATTCCCGCACGGAACAAATATTTGTATGACCGATAGTTGTTTCGGGTCTGGCTGTTTGTGTATGTGAGTTTATGTTCGTAAACGCTTACGATACAGGAGAATTTCCTGGGTGTGGGGCAACATTTATTTAAACAAAAAAAATACAATGATAGTTGGTATCAATCCTAAGAAGCGTGTAGGTTTGACTCTAAAATCCAAGCATAGGAGAAATATTTGCAACACCAAAACCAGGAAAAAGAAAACTACATAAATCTTCAAGGCTTTGTAGCGACACAAAGATGCAAGTGGCAAACAGTACTACAGCGCCATCTATCCAGCCACTGAAGAACTAACGGCAAGATTCCTACATCGCGCAAGCAAAGTTGTACGCGAAGTTAGCATATATACGAGCACCCGACAAATAACTGTCGGGCAGTGGCCCGCCAGGCACAACACCCGTCTGGTCGGAGGATCCTCCCTTTTCCATAGAGGATGCGGAACTTTACACCCTGTTCTTCATTCCTCTAAAGCTTATTTGGCACTCGGATGACACTGACAGCTGGGAGCGTTGTTGTAAAAGAATTGTTTACACATTTACAACAATAATATAATGTTTTAATTGTGAGATGTATTCTTCTAACAATTGTAGTGTTAGCCGCAAAACTAACGGTAAATCTTGTCCCTCCGAGTCCCTTTTCCCACTTCTATCTCGTATATTTTATTTAATTTTTAAAGTAGATATTTATATTACCAAAGCACTTTTCCTTAAATGACATAGCTATTAAAACATTAATTTAAAAAAACATACCGGCCGAATTGAGAACCTCCTCCTTTTTGGGAAGTCGGTTAAAAAAAATGTAACATGATGTATTATTTGGTTCCAGTATAGGTAGTTCAGTTCCGGTATACCGTTCAGGTATACCGCTACGTATATGGCCGCCTTAACATTTGGTTCTGTTTTATCCTTTTTTACTGTATAATTTATATATTTTATAACAATTTGTGTCTTTTCCATTCCAAAGATTTTTTTTTATTATTTTTTAGTTTTTTCGTGGTATGTATTCCTGTATTTTAATTTGCCCAAAATATATTGTTAGTGGCAACACATAAAAAAAATTTCCGCTGATTCCCGCCATAAATAACGTCATTTCATTTACTGGCTTTTGTCTTGAGTCTTGCTGAACAACAAGTTGTAATCAGATCTTATTTGGTTTTTGATTTCTAGCATCATGGTGGGTAAACTTAATAGACTGTTCGTTCTTAAAAGAGGTGAGTAAATTCATATCCATTTTGATTTAATTCTTGTGGGATCAATTCTTCCATTTTAATCAAACCGTACCCATCCGCCTAGCATGGTCCCTGTCTGTGGGATTTAGATTGTGTTTAAGCTTAGAGGAAAGTAATTTAACATCTTATAGGCTTTTAATCTATCCATTATGATGACCCTTTGACCCAATTCTTGATAGGGTTAACCTTAAATCATGTCACATACTTTGCTCCTTTTATGACTAAATATGATTATTTTTAAACGTACCTACAGAACAAACATAAGTTTAAATGTATTTCAATGATTAGTGTTCCAAATAGGCTGGCACAGCAGTGTGGAAATTAGCCAAAAAATTGAAACCTTAACTAGCAGTACCCACTGCTAGTCATCTAATACTATCATCATCCATAGTCAAGCTAATATTAATATTATAGTCCATATTATCGTTATTTTTTTTCTATGCCAAATCCTTAATTTCAAATAAAAACAAAGAAACATACCCACATTAAAAATTAACTCTGCATACTTAATTATTGTGAATATGAGGTCAAAGTTATATTACATAAAATAAGATAGGCATTTGATTTTCCATCAGTACTTGTTGCGGCTCACAACCTTTTTGTTTTAGTGTTTTAAGCTATAAATAGCGATAGCTAAGCTCAAAATTGAACTTTTCAATAACTGCCACTTAGGTATAATGAATTTTATGTAGCATTCTTACAAAAAAATGTCTGTGTTGCAGGTGGAAGAATGGAAGAGGTACATATTGACAAGATCACATCAAGGATAAAAAAGTTATGTTATGGTCTCAACATGGATTTTGTAGACCCGGTAAGTATTCATGAATTTGTACACAAACCATCAAATAATTAATAGTCATTGTTGATCAACATAATTTTCTATTATGACTCCAAACATTCTTCCATCCTTAAACAATAATGTTCTGGACTCAATGAGCATGTTTGTCACAAACTTTGCCAGCCAAGTTAAGATTTGAGAGGATTTTATTATCATGCAGAAATATTTTATTGTATTTTTGCAGGTATCTATAACTCTTAAAGTCATCAGTGGTATATACTCTGGTGTAACAACTGTGGAACTTGATAACTTAGCTGCTGAAACAGCAGCAACAATGACTACTGATCATCCAGATTATGCAATACTTGCTGCAAGATTAGCAATTTCAAATTTGCATAAGGAAACGAAAAAGCACTTTTCTGGTAACTATTTATACAAAGTTATCAAACTAATAAAACTGAAAATATTTTACTGCAATTCAAACATCCTTTATTAAAGTGAAACTAACTTTTATTAAATGGTTTCAAACATTTTCACCTGTGTGTGCATGTCGCGTGGCGGTCGGCCGCGAAGTAGGGACGTCCAAATGTCTATAATGTGTAAAAAAGTTTCACTTTTACAGTAGTTACATAAAAGCACACAATGCTTTTTTATTTTTCAGATGTAATTACTGATTTATACAATATAATCAATCCACATACAAAGAAGAGGACACCAATGATATCTGATTTCCATTACAATATAGTTATAAAAAATAAAGAAAGGCTGGATTCTGCTATTGTGTATGACCGAGATTTCAAATACAACTATTTTGGATTCAAGACTTTGGAAAGGTCATATTTGTTGAAAATAAATAATAAGGTAAACTTATTATTACTAGTCAGAGCAGTGTTTGTCACTATGTATAATGTACAAAACATGATATTATTTACCTATATTATTTCAGGTTGCAGAAAGACCACAGCACATGCTCATGCGGGTTTCCATTGGAATTCATGGTGAAGATATTGAGGGTGCTATTAATACATACAACTTACTATCTGAAAAATATTTTACACATGCAAGCCCAACTCTTTTCTCGGCAGCCACTCCACGTCCTCAATTATCTTCTTGCTTCCTTATAGCCATGAAAGACGACAGCATTGAAGGAATTTATGATACTTTAAAACAATGTGCACTCATCTCTAAATCAGCTGGTGGGATTGGCCTTCATGTTCACTGCATTAGATCTAAAGGGACTTATATAGCTGGTACAAATGGTGTGTCTAATGGTCTTGTGCCAATGTTACGAGTGTACAACAACACGGCCCGCTATGTCGATCAAGGAGGTAATAAAAGACCTGGTGCTTTTGCCATATATTTAGAACCATGGCATGCTGATATATTTGAATTCTTGGATTTGAAAAAAAATACTGGAAAAGAGGAAGTACGTGCTAGGGAATTATTTTATGCATTATGGATTCCTGATTTATTTATGAAAAGAGTTGAAAGCAATCTAGATTGGAGTATCATGTGCCCTCATGAATGTCCTGGTCTAGCTGATTGTTGGGGAGAAGAATTTGAAGCATTATATGAGAAATATGAAGCAGAAGGTCGCTTTATAAAACAAGTTAGAGCTCAGGTTTTATGGAAAGCTATCATTGAAGCTCAAGTAGAAACAGGAACTCCATATATGCTTTACAAAGATTCATGCAACAGAAAAAGTAACCAAAAGAATCTAGGCACCATTAAATGCAGTAACCTTTGCACTGAAATAGTAGAGTATACTTCAGCTGATGAAGTTGCAGTGTGCAATTTAGCTTCTGTTGCATTAAATATGTATGTAAATGATGATAAAACATATAATTTTATTAAATTAAAGGAAGTTACTAAAACAATAACTGAAAATTTGAATAAAATTATTGATGTCAACTTTTATCCTGTGCCAGAGGCAAAAAAATCAAATATGAGGCACAGACCCATTGGAATTGGAGTTCAAGGATTAGCTGATGCTTTTGTTTTAATGCGTATACCATATGAAAGTGAAGCTGCTATAAAATTAAATCAACAAATATTCGAAACAATCTATTATGGTGCACTAGAAGCTAGTTGTGAATTAGCTGAGAAGTATGGACCATATGAAACTTATGAGGGTTCTCCTGCAAGCCAGGGAATATTGCAGTATGACATGTGGAACAAGACCCCAACAGACTTATGGGACTGGGTATTACTAAAAGAAAAGATTGCAAAGCATGGTCTTAGAAATTCACTTTTGTTAGCACCTATGCCAACTGCTTCTACAGCCCAAATTTTGGGAAATAATGAATCATTTGAACCATTTACATCAAACATTTACCAAAGACGTGTTTTATCAGGTGAGTTCCAAGTGGTAAATCATCACCTCTTGCATGATTTAACTGAAGCTGACTTATGGGATGAAGATATGAAAAATCTTATTATCCACAATAATGGATCTATTCAAAACATTGAATCTATTCCTAAAGACATAAGAGACTTATATAAAACTGTCTGGGAAATTTCTGTGAAGACTACAATACAAATGGCTGCTGACAGAGGTGCTTTTATTGATCAAAGCCAGTCCTTCAATGTCCATGTTGCAGAACCAAATTATGGTAAATTAACATCTATTCATTTCTATGCATGGAAAATGGGTTTGAAAACTGGAATGTACTACCTACGCACAAAACCTGCTGTCAATGCTATACAGTTTACTGTTGACAAGTCTAAGGTTAAGGGTCGAGTCTCTAATGGAAAATTAGAGACTAATGGAAAGTCTGAGGTTGATGATGCCAATATGGCTGCAATTACTTGCTCCTTACAAAATAGGGATGAATGTATGAGCTGTGGCTCATAATTCATATAACAGGTATAATGGTTACTATTTCATAATTTGATGAGACAATAAGGAATAGAATGAAATTTTGTAATATAGGTACTAAAAAATGACACTCTTAACTTTTTACAAAAATATTCTTCTGTATACTTATTATTCGGCCACATTGTAAATATATTTTCAAATCACTTGCTAAAACTGGCTCTTATTGCACTATGATTAGATTCAGCACGCAATGTTTCACACACATGCTTTTTTTAATGTCACTATGGATATAATTAACTGTTCAAACCACTATAGCTGGGTGTGTTTTTTTAATGTAAAATTTAAAAAAATATATTTAAAATCAGAATATCACAAATGAACATGATCATTTATGAAATGATATGCTTAAAAAACAAATTGACATGTATTTGAGTTTTAAATTCTAAAATATTTAAATTTCTTATTTTTAGACTGTATAACGGTGTCATACCTTTTTCTAATTCACCCTGAGAAAAAAAATTATCAGTTTCATAGTAATTTATGATTATAACAGTATTTCTCTATATTGAAAAACGTCGTTTGATTCACGTGAGATATTGTCACTGCTGAAATGTTCTCGACTCCTTATCAAATACGCAATCCGCCTCAACCGTAAAGTGTCTGTGTCCTCACTTGAATATTGCACTATTTATAGATCTATCACGATACCTAATATCATTTATTCTGCCACTACCAATTTTATACAATTTAGAAAGTAGTATATTGTAAGTTATAATTAAGTGCTTATTCAATTATTAATAAAGATAAATCCCCTTACACATATAGTTTTATTTGAGAGTGAAATGTCATCTAGGGCCGAATAACAGCATGCAGGTGCGTTGGTGCTTTTAGTTTAAATCTTCGTAAGAAGCCGCTTGCACCTTCTTATGGCTGCCGCCAGATACACCTTTTACTCCCGCATCTGGAGGGTTATAACGTCATTGAAAGTAGCGAGAGTACGCCTCTATCGGCGCATCGTCTGAGAGTAGCAGCGTATTAGTAGTGTCAAAAAAACATGAAATTAAGGTGTTCCCGGATCATCATTTTTCTGCCCTCGTCCCATTCTATTTGGGGTCGGCGCAACACGTTTTTTTTTCATTCTCCCCTATCAGACGTCACGGCATCATTTACTCCTTTCTCCTTCATATCATTCCTTATGGAGTTATTATTAGTGTGTAATTGTGTATGTATGAATAAAATTAGTGCATGTATAAACTTCGGAGAATTTCAAGTTTCCGCTGCGCGAACGTTTGGCCATTAGCTAGTTTTCATAAAAAGCGCTTACATAAAGAGCTGTAGTTTTTTACATACATTTACAAGGTTACAACTACAAGACATTTACAAGGTTCTGAAATATCTGCATAATCAAAATCTTTAAATTCAACAGCATTCCGCTGCGCGAATGCACACGTATGGGCATGCTGAAATTTATTAGACACACCCAGGCTTTAATAGACAATGTTATGGCATACACAATATAGCAAAATGTCACTTTTTTAATTTATTTGGCGCAAAATGAGGTCAATATCGTGTTCGCTTCGCTCGCTCTTGCAGCCTGCATACCCTACAATCTTGTCTCTATGGCGCCTAAAGTAACACCGGTAGATCGTGGGTTACTTGAATCCTGACTTGACTGATTTTACAAATAGAAGTGCTAAAACAGAGGCAAATAATCTTAAGCATTTAGAGGTTGCCTCGTTACCTTACTATATTTCTTAAGATCCATAAGAAATGATATGAACCGCATTAAAACATCGCAACCCCCTTATCGCATCGGCCGCTCGATACGATCCCTCGCGAATAAGTAAAATTCGTCATCCCCGTCATACCCTCGTCACTCCTGACGATGCTATAACCCTGCTTCAGGAGAGCAGCAGGGAGACTAGCACTCTTCGCAAATTCAGACGCAAAGCGCCGTCATTCCGTCCTCGCCGACGAGGTCCGTCGTGAAATGCCCCACGCGTCCCTTGCAAGAGCCAGCCCGCGCTGCTGAGCCAGTAAGTTAAAATAGTCCATAAATAATATCACTCAGAGCCATGCAGCCTGTTCCTTAGCGACGCCCTAAGCCGAGGCTCGTACCCCACAAGGGGTGCCCATAGCGTGTAGTCGCTTAGTTTGTAAGTTTTTACCCTGGCTGGAGGTCTTAATTTTTTAAGGCACCCACAGGATTCGCCCGGTTAAGCAGACGACAACCTCCTTGGTTGAACTGCGAGATGCCATTCATAAAAAAAAACAACTGTCGGGCAGAGGCCCACCAGACACGACGCCAGTCTGGTCGGAGGATCCTCCCTTTTCCATAGAGGATGGATAACTTTACACCCAGAGTGCCTATTGTGAGTTTTTATACCGATTCGAACGTGACCGCGTTTACTAAGATTTGTATGGAATAGAAAAAGCGCTGTCTGGTGTCAAAAAATGGAACCTGAATTAGTGAGTGGCAGTTTACAATGCCTTCGTAATAGAATCGCGCGCACTCACAAGTGAAGGCGTTAGCGCACGTGATTGGTCAATTTCATCTATTGTACGAGTGCGAGTTTCAGATTTTGACGAATCGAGTAATAAATAAACGCAAACGCGATCGAAGGTGAATAAAAAGTTCTCACTGAGATTTTTGTAGTGAAAGTGAAGATAAACGATACTTTTATAACAATTATTTAATTTTTATTTAGTGTAAATAATACAAAAGATATGGCAGGACGGTTTTTTCGCTTGGAGGATGTTTGCCGCTAAGGCACGAGATGACCGCAACAAAAGCGCCAGAAGCGAGGCAAGAGCTCGCGCGTCCTTTAATAATAACTTTATTAAGTTCTTGTGCAGCGAACTGAGACAAATCTAAGGTCCACTCAACGTGTATCCTTGGAAAGTACCTATGTGTCAATTAATGTTAATTGCAATGTAATTTCTCAAAACAAAACTAGATACATGGTCTAAAAAACTTTCCTCCTCTTTCATTTGCAGTCTTCATTCCTCTAAAAGTACGTACTTAATGCAAAATTAGTTGGTAGATAAGGGATTCCTCTAAAATTAAAATAATTGAAGTCTGGTAGGTAGGCATATTTTATTTTTATGGTCAATTTTATACTCTTATGTATACTTAACATATTATGTCACTCATTTTATAAGGACTTCCAATTACTTTATATTATAGGGTGCAAAAAGAATAGATGTCAAAAACGACTCCCAAAAAAAACACTAAAAAGACTGAAAATAATTTTACATCCGGAAGTAAACTTATTTACAGTGTTTTTATTGTCTTTCTTATGGCTTCTGTCTAAATGGCTTTCCAATTACCAGAACATATTATGTAAACATCTTTTATTCACTACAAAATAGATATAGTATCCATCAATTATAGATGGGTCCACCCTTTATAGCAGAACTTTTTATGTCATAATTTTACTTTGCATAACAACGGATGGCATAAACTTCACTTCGCAGAAAATAGTTTAGCAGACACTAATTTATCATACATTCTAAGCTCATAATTTTGTAAGTCAGAATCATCTCTAGGCATAAACTTCATATCCATAATATTTAAAAAGTAGAAACATCATATCGCAGAAAGTTCACAGTCAGAATCGTCTTTTGGCATTATATATATTACTAAAAAATGCATGTAATGTTGTCATTATTTTGACAACCTTGTTTGAGCAAAGTCGACCTTGCCGTTCTGTTTCAAGGAGCGGCCGGCAATGTTTTGCTGGCCGCTCTAACTGAATTTTAGTAACTGTACTTTTCATAATTGTCATTTTAATTAAAATTCTAGTTAATTAATATATTTTTAATTTAAATTACTTGCTGGTTTTATTTAGATTAGGTACTTGCATTTTCGAGTAAAGCACTATACAAACCTTGGCCCACAATGACTGCTTCGCTGGTCACGCTATGATTGCCTCCAGCTAGCCTAGCTACGCTCTAGGCCTTTCAGCTTGGCCATCATTGCAGCCCTTGCTGTCCGCGCTGTAAAGGTCTCGACCTACGGTCTCGGCCTTTATCTCAGCTCGTCCATCAAGTGTTGCACGCTGACCGCGCTGTGTCGGCCTGGAGCTGCGCTACGCTGCGCTGTCGGCCATCATCAGCGCGACCAGCAAAGTAGTCATTGTAGACCGCGGCAGTAATGTACTTTTATATCGATGATCATTAAACGGCAGAATTGTCATATCGTAGAAAGTTTATAGTTAGGGTCATCTTTGTCATTATAAGTTGTCATTTATTTTGATTAATTATTTCTTTAAAATAATGTCATTTATTTTAGTTATTGTTTAATTGAATTTGAGATAATGTCAATTCAATAAGTAATTAGGTATCCTAATCTAAATAGTTCAGTTTCGGGTAACCTACTTAAAACAATCTCTATTTTCTATTAACGCGAGTCGTTTCTGGCGTAGGAGGTCACAGTTTTAACCTAACCTAACCTAGCCATTACTGCCGTCTGCATAGTATGCCAAGTGAAATTATACCAAATAATATATTATGCGAAATTTGAACTCTGCGAATCGTAATTATACCAAATGAAATTCTGCCATCTTAAAAGTATGCCATTGTTAATTCGAAGTTTTAAACATTATGCCAAACGATAATTATACCAAATAAATTTTATGTCTTTAGAATGTTCGTTTAAAGAAAATTATGCTAAGTGTGTTTTGCCAAATAAATTTCGGAGCATCAAGTTTCTGCCAGATAGAGGGAACCCATGATAGACATTATGCCTTAATGGACTTTTCTAAAGGTAGATTCAAATAGAGAACAATTCTACCATACATTGTTTTGTTATATCTCCTCCAAGGGATTTAGAAACTCTCTCGTGAATCACTAGGCTATTGGTGTAATTCATTTAGTAGTTTTTTTTTTTATTTCTATCATAGGTACAGGTAGACGCATGCTATGGGGATTTGTTTTTTTTTAATATATGTTGTAATTACGCGGTAGTTCAGTACCTCGATGCATCAAAATCTCGAAGCATCATTAGTAGCAAGAAATTCTAAGCTGAAATGAGTCTCTTAAAATATTCTTATAATCCGTTACGAAGGAAGTCTTAGAATTGATGTTTTGAGCTCATAATTTGATAGGTCGTGGCAGTGAACTGTTGCGCTTATAATTTACGATTCACAGTTAGTTTCAAGTAAGAAACCCATACTTTTTTTTTTCGGGTGGGAAATCATCCAATGTCTTCCCCCGCTCTGGGCGGAGCGGGGGGGCATGTCAGACTTGTACTGACTAAAACCCACCCATGTTTCTTCTAATGCCCTTTACGTTCCGAGGCCGCGGTATCTCTTTCGAACAACCCGCAACCCCGGCAGAAGAAACCCATACTTAGGTGGAAAGCAATGCAAGGTTAGCCTACAGGTACCTACTTAAAAAGTAAACAACGGTAAATTATCTACATATTCTCCCGTTTGTTAAAGGAATACAATATTTAAATAATTATCTTGTTGTAAGTTATCACCAAATAACATTTACATAATATTGTGTCACAAAATTATTAAAATTTTAAGCCATTACCACAACAAAGAATATGAAAAAGAATATCAAGACACCAAAAATTTTAAACATTAAGGCTCTATTGCCGGTGACACTTTGGAAGTACTTCATAATTTCTCTGTGACCAGCCTCAACATTCATTTCTGCTTCTTGAATATTTGCATCAATTCTTCCAATAGCTTCATCTTGTTCCTTCACCATGTGTGCTAACTGCTGAAATATGCCACCCAACTCAACAATAGTACTCTCAATATTGTGCATGGTTTCAGCCCTTTGTTGCACATATGTGTCAGAGTCATCTCGCAATGCTAACTGTTGTGTTTGCATACTAGGTGCTTCTCCCAAGTCTATGCTAACATCATCCTGTTGTAAGAGCGATGGGACCTCTTTAACTAAAGGTGCTACTCTTGAAAACTGTTCTCGTCTGTTATTTTGATGTTTTAAGTTTTCAGATCGAACCTCGAGAACCTTAAATCAAAGTTATCGAAATAAGTTAATCATTTAAAATCATTATGTAATGTACACATATTAGCAAAAAAGATCGTTTCAGTTATTTTGACAGTTACTACCCTTACTTTATTTTAGATTAAACAGTTCTAGATACAGAACATTTAGATAATACGGTATTACACCCATTTTTAAAAAGTATCTCATTTTGATCCTAGGGTCCTAGTAACCCCCAAAAAAAAGCAAAAAAAAAAAAAAAACAAACGATAAGTGCCATAAAACTGCATTTCAATTTACAATTTCTATTTTCCCGCGTAAAATCACAAAAACGCTTGACGCCATGTTACTCTGTGGTCATGACGTCAGTTGGTCATGTAAACAAATGCGCTGTTATTAGTCTTTCTGTTTAGTTGTATTTTTCACTATAGTTTATGGTATTATTATATGGTAGTTTTTATTTCTTCCATGGTATGATTACTATTATTTCAATAAAAATTAAAATGTAAAGTTTTAAAATACAAAAATAGTAATAGTTGCTCAGTTGACACTTTTTGTTTTCATGACCATATGACGTAATAATCATGGCGGACACTGTTTCGCTTAGTAAAACAACAGACTAAAAAAACTGAAAACTTTGAAATCAATTTAAAAATTTATTTAGTTATTTTATTAACTAAATTTAACATTTTCCGACTGCTTGTTGCCTAAGCTATCTGAATTGTATATTTTTAGAATTTCTTTCATACAGAGTAAAATACCCTATTAAGTGACTTATTGTACGTATTGGCCGTACTGTACTCTCCATTACATTTATTGCTCATCATTATGCTCATTATAATTTAATACTTTACTATTACTATAAAATTGTATGGAAAATCTACATGGTGAAAGAGTACAAAACATGTGGCACAAACTTTCACCAAGGATTCAGTTTGTTAGGGACAATGATTCCCGAAGGAGCTGTAACCGCTATTCTCATTAACCTTGAATCACCTTTTAAGGTGAATCGCTGCACTAGTCATTTAAGCTTGGATGTTGTAGAAAAAGTATTGGCGCATACGACTACAAGCAAAAGTACAAAGGGCGTGGGCGACGGGCCGAATTAGTAGGTAGTAATTCTTGCGTAGCTCTCAATAATTGAACAAACGACGAAAGGCGTATCCCTGCTAGATAAACGGTCGTCAACTGGAAGCCTGAAACCTCAAGACGCAAGTCAGGTGCGCAAGTACGGTGCAGTTGGTACCAGTTGGAACTCGAATCATCGGTGTCTACTGAATACGTGTCAGAAGAGGACAGGGCGAAAGTTACGAAGGAGCTGGGGGCAAACAGTAAGGATGGTGTGCATCTTATAGGAAGTAGACTCGCTGCGGACATAGCCAAAGAACATAGATGGACTAAAGTAACAGAGTACAGGGATTCAAAAACAGCGTTGCATTGGATACGCAACAAGGCTGAGCAAGATACCAGAACTGGGGCGCTAAAGAATGGCACTGGGTACCGCAGAACAAAGACCGTCGTCAGTGTTCTGCGCCGTCGGTACCCACGATGATGCGACCAGAGGAGGCAGAACACGCCTATCACAGACCGACCAATGGTTCGTCAGCCCGGCGTTGCAAGCTGGCCCGTAGAAACCAGCCACAAAGATAACAAAAAGAAAGAAATTACGGCACGTCATGACGTCATAGAGGATGAAGGCGTTATAGGCATGACGGGTTTTTATCATACGGAAAAATGTTGGGCACCGTAACCTACGTACACTGTACACGTTCATAGAAAAGTGCAAGAAACGCACAGTCACTTTATGCCTACGACATATGGTTGAAGCTGAACTAACGTTGTGAGGCGCAAAGCGCCAGGTTCCCGCGAGATATCGAGCGTCTGGCGACAGGAAGGAATTTGGAAAGGTCGAGCCGTTATTAAACTCGACCTTGGGGTCGGGTTTAATTAACCGTATGACTCAGACTGAATCGTCCGAATAAGCGGGCGCATCAACACTGCTAATGTACCCAAGTACAGGAAGATTCCGCCCACATTAGATGGCAAACATGGTGTCCATGTTAGTGGCCATAGGAAGGCGCAGAGAGAAACGATGGAGACTGGTATTTACTTGTGTCGTCATCAGAACGGTAGGTACATTTAGAACTATTAGCACCGACTCGGCGATATACGGAATTAAGAAGAATGGCCGAACGCCGCCCTTGCCAAGGACAAAAATGTCAGACAACGGCACAAGTTTCCACGGGGCTTACATGGAAATTCGTACGAATTAAATTAAAGCGTACGGCGAATGTTCCCCCGAAGTAAGGGACTACGCGCTAACAAACGGATTTGAATAGCGTTTCATAGAACCTGGTGTGCCCGACCAAGGAGGATACTGGGAAAGGCTGATTAGAAACACCTCCCTCGAGGCAGTACAAAAGGAAAGTGTGCCGCTTGAGGAAATTTTAAATAGACTTATTTGAAGTCGAGTTTATGATAAACTCGCGACCGCTAATATACATCTCGGTTACAATGAAGTATAATCGCCGACTCATTTTGTAATAGGATCAGCAGTGAGGCTAGCCTTCACTGGAGCTAGTGACATAGCTGACAAGCGCGCCTGGAGAGTGGCGCAAGCGCTCGCTGACCGATTCTGGGCAAGATGGTTGAATAAATACCTACCTACGTGAACTCCACGTGATGTCGTCAGAACGAACACCAAACAAGTGAAAGTCGGCGACAGCGTCATTTTAGATTTCTTTCTTAATCTTTTCTTTAAAAAAAAACCATGGTATGATGGGTGCGTTTACAAACATTTAAAGTCACATGCACAAACAACCAGACCCAGAACAACTATCTGTAGGCCATAGAATATTTGTTCCGTGCGGGGATCGAACCCGCTCAGCAGTCGATCGCTCAGCCACTGCGTCAACCGTGTCGTCAAATGATGTTTTTTTGAGAATATGGTATTTTGTCTCACTTTGTGTGGCATTGGGGCTAGATAGTGCGCGCGGTACCGAGACCAGACAATGTACTGCGGAGTGTGGACTTTTTTTTTTTAGGTCGCTGTTCAACTCTCTTGAGTTGTTATACTGCTTAACCGGACTTTCCTGTGGTGACCCCAATACATTAAGGCCCCCCGCCAGGGAGTGTGGACGTACGGACGCCCGGGAGTTTATACAGGAGGCTCGTAAGAAAACTCATAGTCCTGAACCGGGAAAAATAAGCTCGCGATTCTACGCCAGTCGCCACTAGAGTAACATAGGCTTGGACGTCCAAAAAAAGTAGGGCGCATACGACAAGTGTGCTAAACGTATGACCGCTACTTGCGCTTACATGCTATATATTCGAGAAATTATATATTCGAGGAAGTTTGAAAGTTGCGCCTGTTACAGAAAAATTTAAAGGGAGTGTTTGTCTTGGTTTGGACATGTAATGAGGAGGGATGAAGGATGTGACTAAAAGAGTGATGGATCTGAATGTTGATGGACGGAGAGCGAGAGGAAGGCCAAAGAAAAGATGGATGAATTGTGTGAGAAATGATATGAAGGAGAAAGGAGTACATGATGCCGTGACGTCTGATAGGGGAGAATGGAAGAAGAAAACGTGTTGCGCCGACCCCAAATAGAATGGGACAAGGGCAGGAAAATGATGAGTTTGCCTTCACATAACCATTGCTTTAATTTGACTTCTGCTGTAGGGATCCCCCACACATTTCATTATTGATTTAAAAACAAATACAGCTTTAGAATCCTTAGTAATCTTTTTGCCACAATGTGCAGTTTGCCACATGGATTAACAAACAGTTTTAAAAGTCTGGTCAGTCAGTTATTTTGTTCAAACAAAATAAGTGTTTTTATTTCTTATATTAAAAAAAGAAAACACTTATTTTGTTAAGAATAAAAAGTAGACTTTCAGGTAATTTACAAAAACAAAAGCAATTTTGTGTCAGTTGGCGTATTTACATTGTATACATGGCCAGAACGCAGCCATAGGAAACTGCTCGCGTATACTTTGTAACTCAGACGTGCACATGCATCTTTCCAATTTATACACGGCCAAAACACCAAATTATTTATTTCTTTAAAATAATGTTTCTCATTTGTTTTTATTATTATTTAATTGAATTTGAAATAATGTCATTTAATTCAATAAGTATTCTACTTATTGTTTCTGGCCGTAGGAGGTCCCAGTTTTAACTTAACCTAACCTACCCATTTTTTTTGGAAGAATTTAATCTATACTGCATAGTTATACATGATTAGTTGCATGCGGACTAGCACTATATTTTGGAGCAAACCTAGTTACTTTGGCCATTACAAAGTATACGCATGTATTTGCGTACTGCTGTTGTGAACTTTGGAAGAGTTGATTAAAAGTTTACACCCTGTTTCACACCCTTGCCCTACCCTAGCCATGTACTGTATATATTGTAAATACGCTGTCAGTTGTATAAACATACACACTGTGTAAAGAATATATGTCTTTACCTGTTTAAATTGATTACTCATTGAAGCTAAACGTGATTGCAAAGCAAGCACTACACTAGATGAGTGGCTGTGCATGCTGCGGCGACCCCGGGGCATCTCACCGAGCCTGGCAATTTGTTGATTCAAGGAGCTCAGATCTCCCTTAATTATGTATGTCAATTCTTGTATCTCTGTTGGTCGATCATCAAACAGAGACTTCTTCTTGGCCACTATTGACAGAAAAACAAGATAATAAACAAACCATTGTTGTTTTCTTAAAAAAGTCATAAATAAATTCAAATGAAAAAAATAGAAGACAAGTCACACAAAAACTTGGTATACTCACACATTGCTAACTTCTCAAGTTTGGCATAAGTACTTGTAATGTTTTTACTAATAACTTTTGCCATTCCCATAAATTGGGAGTATGTTTCCAGCATTTGAGCTTTTCGTTCATCTCGGACAACTGGCCTAGCCAGAGTCCTACCTTGCAGGCTTCGTACAGCAGATATAAACTCATTGGTTCTGTCTCTAGCAGCCATCACGGGCTCGAACACAAACTCCTCAAGGATCTCAAATGTTATATCTGGTTCTGCTATGTGATTTGAGTACACTTGTTTCACTTGAATCTTTGGAAACGGATTAAAAACACTTGAATTGTTATTTGATGGTTGAGCCCCTTTTTTGTCTAATTTATCATATGTATCTAAATCGTTTTCCAAAAGTCGCTCTGTCACACCTCCAATGTTTCGCCGACGAGGGAGCATCGCATTCTTTAGTATTTTCGGTAAAATATACTTATTTACTTGGACGATTTTTCAGTGAGTAAACTGACGCTATAACAATAGGTTTGTAAACTTTGTAATAACACGATGGATTACAAAAGAAATAATCAAATAAATATTTTGCCCTGACAGCCAGCTGTTTTCGAAGTAAATGATGACGTGTCGACATGCCAATGTGTCATTCGGATCTTATTGCCACTTAACAAAATTAGACACTAAATAATAGAATTATTCCATTATTGTATTGTGACCTCCCGTTTCATTATTTAAAGGACAGGACTATTGTTGCCTATAAGCCTTTTTTTTTAATGTTGACGTACAGTTCTGGAATAAGTTTTAATAATTAGTTTGTAAATAAATGTTTTTTAATATAATCAAATAACTATTGTAAGTAATATTACATACCTACTGTAATCAATTTAAAATCTGCTTTTTGTTTTTAGAATCTTGTGTATTTTTAAGCTGACAACACTGTAGTTGGAATCTGGAAGCACTGAATTTGTGTCAATCAATACTGTCAATTGTGTCAACAGTCAAACTCAAAACATTGTTGGATGTCTCAAAAAAAGTTTAAATATAATTATGTTTAACTAGATCGTTTTCCTGTTTCTTATCGAATACGGGAAAAAATAAATTTATATTGGTATCAGTTGGTTGGTATTTCTTACCATGGTAAATTTTTGATTGAGAAACTTACCTATCTCGTATCTACATATCTGATAAGAACGTACCTCGTATGATTCATACATACTAGCTAGGATGAATTAGAAGGTAAAAAACGTGCAACAATGAAGACATCTAATTTAATTATAAATGGCCAGAATTACAATAACAGCCACTTTACTATAGGGTTAAGTCTTGCTATATCATCTAGTGTTTTTATCGGGTCTAGTTTTATCATTAAAAAAGTTGCTTTAAAAAAACTCCAAGCCTCGGGAAATGTTCGGGCATCGGCGGGTGGGTTTGCTTACTTAAAACAATGGCTGTGGTGGCTTGGCCTGATAACAAGTAGGTAACTATAAACATTACATACATTGTTATGTTAGAATGCACAGAAGAAAACTGTCAAGCCCTTACCTTATACAACCATGTAGTCAAAGAGACTTAATTGTTTAAATGAGTCAATTTAAATAGATTCCATGAGTATGCTGTTTTATTAGGGCCTCAGTTTTTCTTCTGTACTTAAAATGTTAAAAAAAAAAACTTGTTGTTTCACTGTACAATAGTGAGAGTCTACTAAGAAAGTAATTAATTAACTTAAAAACTATTCTTTGCAGTGGGCATAGGTGAAGCAGCCAATCTGCTGGCATATGCATTTGCTCCTGCAGCATTGGTTACTCCATTAGGTGCCCTTAGTGTTCTTGTTGCAGCAGTGCTTTCTTCCAAGTTTCTGAATGAGAAACTTAATTTCATTGGAAAAGTAAGTTTTAGTATATATATTAACAACAAATTTCTTAGTTAGTGACAGTTCTAATAGATTTAAATTTCTATTACAGATTGGATGCTTTCTTTGTATTATTGGATCAATAATATTTGTAATTCATTCACCAAAATCAGAAGAAATCACAGGCTTTAGTGAGTTAGTAGATAAGTTATTTGACTATTTATTTCTGACCTATGTTGGAACAATTTTTTTGATGTGTTTAATTATAAAATTGGTGTTTATACCAAGATTTGGAAATACAAATATTGCAGTTTACTTGTTACTATGTTCATCAATTGGTAGTCTGACAGTGGTATTTTGTAAAGGAGTGGCTTTAGGTGTAAGGGAAAGTTTTTCTGGCAATGTAAACAATTTTTCTAACTATATATTTTGGATACTATTTGCTACTGCTGTCATATGTATCATGATTCAAATGAATTATTTAAATAAGTCCCTAGATATATTTAATACAAGTATTGTGACTCCTGTCTACTATGTCATGTTTACAATATTGGTTATAATTGCATCAGGTATCTTGTTTAAGGAATGGGATCATATGAGTACTCCTGATATCATAGGATGCATATGTGGTTTTCTTGTAGTCATAACAGCAGTTTTCATGTTAAATGCATTTAAAGATGTCCAAATCTCATTAAAAGACTTAAATCTTAACGCTAGACAAAGGAGAAGTGCTCTCAATTTGCACACTGCAGAAGCAAGAGAATCTGAGACCTATACATTAAACTCACACATAAGGCAGGCATAGTATGCACTTGTGTCACACTATTCATTCAGTTTAAATAAGTAGGTATAGCACATAGTGAATGTATTTTATATGAATAGGATCTTAAATAATAATAGTTTAAAAATACTCTTTTTAAGTTTAGTTATATGGTATTTAAATGTTTTTAACCTTACTACCAGTAATATTTAAATGTATATAGATAGACATACAAAGGTCCCTGCTGATGCAAGGTTATTAGTGTCAAAGTCGGAAAGATAATGCAAACATGGTGATGCAATAACAGAATAAAAAAAAAAAAACTGCATTTTACTATATCTCTATCCAAGCCATGGTTTTTAATATACTAATGATTTAATTGCATTTTGTGGGTACATACAAACTTATATGGCATAATAATTTATTTAATTTCAGCCTAGTCATATAATTTGCTTTTTATACATAAGGAATTTTAAGGAATGTATTATGAATTCATAATAATTGTAAATGTGATATTTGAATATTCATGTTTTATATATGATGTATTACCATACAGCTACCTAATATCAGATTGATAAAATTAGTATGGTGCTTAGCTAAGTGATATCAGACATCCAACTTTATACATATTTGTAATGAATATAAATATAACTTACTGATGACCAGCTGTAAGTGTTTGTATGCATTAGAAAATTGTATAAAAATACAAGTACACCTATTCACTATTGGATTGTTATTTTAAAAGTACAAATCTTCTTAACGTCTGGGCTCTGAATAAGGTAGATTACACTAAAAAAATGATCAAATAAAGAAAAGTTTCTCAAGATAATTTACAAATATTTTATTTGCAATAAACTTAAACTCCAATATAGCAATTCAATAAAACTTTAATCAAACTTCTTCACATTCAAAATTGAATGAATAATTAATTACTATATATACAAAGTAAAGCCTTTAAACACAAGGAATGTAGGCAGACAATGCGTACATTGAGATCTGAATGTCACAAATACACAGTCACTGTGTGATAAATAAATGTCCTGCAAATAGGGCAAGTACGCTGATATCCATACAAGCGTCTACAACAATCTGTGCACAAGCAAACATGGCGACATGGCAGTGTCAGTACACATTTCTGCTGCTCTTGACATATTACACAAAGTGAGTCAGTAGCATTTGCAGCATCGTCAATAGGTGAACTTAAGTTACCTTGTCTAGAGTCAAAGCCTTGCCCACCAGTCATTTGTGTTATTATTCCAACTTCTGAGTTGGTAAAATAATTAAAAAGTACGTAGTATAAATACAAAACATTCCTTATTATTGACCAATACAACATGGTCATTTGAATGAGTATTGTTTCCCTAAAATGCACACACAAGCGCACAATTATTATAGTGCTTGTAATTCCCATGAACGATTGTAAAGGCACTTCTGTTAAATAATTGGTAAATTTTAATAATGTCATATAGGCATCTACAATCACACTTCCTATTACATGACCAATGTACTTAAACACTGCCCTCAACAATTGTGGAAGATGTATAGGCACAAATGTGACTATAAGCCATGCAGTGTCTCCCACAAATATCACAGAATTCTTCAGTAAAGTCAACACTTCACTTAACATCACAATAACTGCTCGAGTTAACCAGTTACCCGTAGATAACATTCCAATGAATTTTAAATAAATGTTGTTATAGATATTAACAACTCCATCTTGGATGAAAGTTACTTGATTAATAAATGCTTCAATAACTCCATTGGCGGAAGCCGGTATTTCTTCAGTAAATATGGATACATTGTCTTCATACACGATTTGAAAAAATAACTGTAGGCTTTTGAGGCTGCTCAGTATTAACGATAAGATCCATGTTACAGTTGAAACTATTAATTTTCCTGTAAATGATGCTAAAAGTAGTACAGTTTGAAGACTGGTAGCAAATATATTGATAATTTTGGCCACAAGTGAAATCATATTTGTATTCTCATTATTAAACTAATATAAGAAAACTATTTGTGTTCAAAAATAAATTGTTTACAATCCGTTCTATTCTACTTCTTTCAACTTTTATCAAACGACATTGCCTTGACAGCTGGTGTCATTCTCATTCATCAGTTTAGTAGTAGTAAGTTATGAGAAACTGCCACTGCTGCTTAAAAATAGTTCTTTTTTTATCTACGAGGATATATAAAGCAGTAATCAGTAAAATAGTAAGTTTTAAGCATCATTGAAATAAAATCGGATGTCCGTTGTTTTTTCATTAATTTATAATCCAAAAAACTCATGACACGATGGAATACTTTTTGACCATTTTCACATTAATAATAGTAAAGATGCGGGGCTAAATCTTGTAATATATCATTCATCAACCAACCCTTTACGCAACCGTCAACCATGCATTCTGTAGAGTAACTTTCCGCAAAAATTATTTCTGGGAAACAAGTTTTTGGAGTGGAGAATTGTTGTGCGGTAAAAGTCAATGTTATGCATTTAAACTTTATAGGTACTGTTTGGATGCATTTGCATTGTATTGTATAGTAAGAGGGTCGGATAGGTATTTAAAGTGTATATCTTTAAAATTGGAATAAAAAGAAAACCGAAAAAGTTGGAACTTTGACTCCCAATATATCCTTAACTTTCTCGTAAGGTGTACGGTCTGGAACAAAAAAAATATCGCAATGATGAAGAACTGCTGATGCTTTGTTAAGGGTACAAAAGTCTGCCTCTGTCTCTTTCGCATCGGTGTAGTGAGAAAGGTAGTGTAGAAAACAAGTCCTGTTTGAGTAAAAAATCCATAACTATAACTCATAGACTACTATTTTTGATGAAATCTGTTTAATCTGTATTTGAAATTAGTTTTACGGTCTTGTCTTTGGTTAAGTAGGTTGGTTGTGAATGTTGTGATAATTGTCACGATTGTCACAAATAATTTGTGTTATCCTGAAAATCTGAAATGATGCTGATATCATTACATTTCGCATTTTAAAATTTGGGTGTTCTACTGTATTACCCTTAGTTATACAATTAAATACGAAAACTAACCGATTATGGTAGGTATTTTAGGTTATGACTAGAAATATAAAAACTATCGTCAAAGATTATTTGGAACCTGTCTACTTCCATAAATCTAAAGTCTTGCCTAATTTAATTCATTCATTTATTCCTTATTCTACTATATTAAAGTAATTCTCGGTAATAGGTCGTATTACTTTATTGCAGGAACCGCCTAATTCTGGGACCAGTTCACCTGGTCTAATTGGTTCGGGGCCACTTATTCCTCCTACGATGCTGGGTGGCTTGCCTCCGCCTATGCCTACATCAGTTGGCATGCCTCCAGTACCTGGTATGCCACCAAACATGCCTGGCATGCCACCACCCATGGGCTTCCCGCCTATGATACCACCATTTTCTATGCCTCCACCAGGATTTCCTGCATTTAAACCTGTAAGTTTGTATATCTTTATTTTTATATACTCTTAGATAATCTGATCTGAGTGTAAATAATGATTCACTTATCTTAAAGACACACTTGGTCTAACTTTAGAGCATACTAGAAGTTACCAGCGAGTGGTATTCTGTGCACTATACAAAGAGTGGAATGGATTCTCTGAACCTTGCTGCAGCTTTACATTAGATTGTTTGGATAATAAACCATATATTTTGAATGCTTCATCCAATAGAAAGTTAATTATTTACAGCAAGTAGATTAAGTTAATAATGACCCTAGCTCTAAGATGTCACAACAACTTCTCTAATAGCAACATGGAATCCCGCAGGGCTATCTCCAAATAAAGTACAGGTAGAAGTACTTTTACACTTCCAAAACTTTGACATACTAAGTAATAGTGCTAGAATCTCATACAACTGAGAACAGTAGTATCAAAAATCAAAATTATAACAACTACTGCACTAATTACAGATACACCAGAGTGGCTATGGTCGTTAGGTCTAATACCACACACTAAACTAAATAACCATAATCCTAAAATGAGAGCATACAAGTGCCAACCATAGCAATAGAAAATCAATATGGAGCATTGAATGTATCTGCCAGTTACTGTCTTACTAAACATAACCTAATACAAAAAATATGCAGACCAATACTGGCTTTGAAGCTGGAGGTGGCTGGAATAGCAAAAATAGCACAGTTTAAAAACATTAACATTTTTTATTGTTTTAAATATGAGCATGTTCAACTTTTGGTAGCAAACAGCGGCATTACATTGGAAAATAACTATTGATATGAAATTATTCACATAAATTGCCTTAGTGCACATATTACAATTTCATAGTGAGTATACTTAATCACTTCAAGAGAAGTAACACAATTATAACTGTTGTATTTAAAATACATGCACAACACAGCATCTCAAGAGGTCAAATCTTGACTTTAAAATAACTCTCTCTATGTTTAATATCTTTATGTTAAGACTCTTTATGTTTAAGTCCCATGTAATAGGAGACAAAACTATTCACCATCAACTAGGCACAAACCCAGATTCAGTGGCTGCTACTGAGAAATTCCTAACTTTAAAATAAATCATTCAGAAACTAGCTGAGCCAATGTTGTAATGCTTAGCTAATTTGCTATTACATTTACTTACTAATGATGTGTAAGAGCATGCAACAATTGCAGGATATGAGTGCTCCAGCTCCGGATGTGGCCCCAATGGCTAACCAAAGCAGTCCTTGGTCTGAACATAAAGCTCCAGATGGAAGAACATATTACTACAACTCTGTCAGTAAACAAAGTCTATGGGAGAAACCAGATGATTTGAAAACTCCAGCAGAAGTAAGCTACTTTTTTATATTTTGATTACAGCCCATATTATATTAGTTTACAATAAGTATTTATTAGTTTATTTTATTTGTAAATGTGCATTAGTATCTGTATAAGTATATAAGTTCTTGAACACAAATAGTTATATTTTTTTAGATATCATTTTCGTTCCCTATCACAATGTTGTCGTATTTAACCCAAAGGTTGACTGGTAGAGAATGCTTTATGACATTAAGTCCGCCTATGTACGACTATTGTACATGAAGTTAAAATACATATTACAGGGTGGCCCAGAGAGAAATGCACTTTTGAACATTCAAGGAAAAAAAAACTGTATAATTTTATAGAACTTTATTTATTACTATTTAAAGAAAATTAAATGAAATTTATTTTTAAATTTACTTTTTAAAAACTACGTCGTCTAAGTGATAACCTTGACGGGTACAGCATTCTTCCAATCTGGCATCAAAATCTTTTGTGAGAGTTATCCTCGAAATGGATTCCATTTCTTGTCGAATGTTCAGCTTCAGTTGCTGCAGAGTTGTTGGATTATTAGAGTATACTCTGCAGTTAAGGTAACCCCATAAAAAGAAGCCTGCTGGAGTGAGATCGGGTCTTCTTGGTGGCCAGGAGATGTCACCCCTACGTGAAATTAATTTTTGTGGGAACTTGTCTCTTACCGCCTCGATGCTTTCATTGGATGTGTGACACGTAGCCCCATCTTGCTGGAACCAAGTGCTCCTGTTATAACCTCGCGATTCTTGCAGCTTTGGAATTAAAAAACTTCTCAGCATGGCAGTTTAGCGCTCTGAATTGACGGTCACCGATTGACGCGTACAGATTCTCGAACTCGCTGAATGTTTTCGTCGGTCCGTGCTACTCTTTGGCGACCGCGAGGCCGCATTTTTTGCGACGATCCTGTTCTTTCGAATCTTTTAATCCATTGCTTAATTAAATTAGTGCTTGGACACTCACTGATGCGGCGCAATTTGAATTCAGTACGGTAAAGCCGGCGAACAGTCACATATGATCGAGCACTCCCGTAAAATGCGTGGATACAAAACGCGCGCTGGTCTCCCGTGTAACGACTCATGGTGATAAAAATTATAAAGGCCGCGCTCCGCAATGCTATCATTCCCGCGCCCCGTCATTTTGTATTTTTGAAAAGCGCGCGAAATCAAAAAAGCATTTCTCTCTGGGCCACCCTGTATATAAATACAGCTTATTTGTTTATAATAGCAACCAAAACATTTCCACCAAGTCATTATGAATGATTTATTGATGTATTATTTTCTATCAACAGAAATTACTGTCTGCCTGCGTGTGGAAAGAATATACAACGGATGCTGGGCGTGTGTATTATCATAACATTGAAACTAAAGAATCTAGCTGGATCATACCAAAAGAGCTGCAGGAGATCAAAGACAAAATAGCTGCTGAGGAAGCTGCACAGTAAATCTTATAACTTTTCAGTTTTCCTTAAAACATTATGATATGCAACATTAGTTTCAGTTTATGCGAAACCCGAAACAAGTCTAGTTTTTGTATGTAAATAATCTATGTGCAACATTTCAAAACTGTATCAGCACTAATCACAAAGTTGTTATGTTGCCTGATTGTACATATAAAAACACGGTCACAACGCAGCACACACGCGTTGTCGCGCTCGACTTGAAGCGTTGTGACTGTGCGCCTTATGATTGCGTATCAAGGCAATCATACGGCTAAGGCGTTGCCCACACCCCCAACAGTCGAGGTGCGGGCCCACTAAGCGCGTCGCCCACACGACATTTGTAAAGAAAATCTCGTTGCGGCGTGACTCTTATGTGCCTGCGCCTCAACTGCACCTCGACTGTTGATCTTGCGGGCGACGCGCCTACTGCGCCCACGCCTCGACTCCTACGCAGAGACCTATCCTCGCCCGTGCTGCGATTCCGCACCACCGCTACGACTAACCAGTGAGCGACGCGCCTAAGTCTTCAACTTGTTTTAACCTTTTTTAAATATTAGACGAAATATAACATCGTGTATAAAAGATGGGAATTTCTGTAGTTACTAAGGGCCTATGCACACCACGTTTTTTAAACGCGCCGTCGACGCGCGTTTTGGGAACGCGCGTCGCCGGCGCGTTTTTATCCTGCAGAGCAGTTTGTTGTCGTTTGCATCGCGTCTGTATCGCTACACACGCGCGTTTGCATCGCGTCTGTATCGCTACACACGCGCGTCTGTATCGCTGCACACGCGCGTCTGTATTTATACAGGTGTGCAAAGGTCTACAGGCTGCGTCTGACTTGCGTGCGTATCGCGTCTGTATCGCTACAAAAGCGCGTCGACGGCGCGTTTAAAAAACGTGGTGTGCATAGGCCCTTATTCTGAACAAAATATATTCAGGTTTCGCATCTACTAAAAATAATGTTGTAAAACTTAAACTTGCGTGTTCTGTTGTTTAATGTGTTAATGTTTAGCATATATGCTTGCAATAGAGCAGATATATGTAAATCAAGCCAATAATTAAAATTAGGCAGAAAATATTGATTTTCATTTGGAACTAAACAGATAAAAACTTATTATTAACATATTATAAAATAGCTATACAATTATTATGTACATGAGCAATGGTGTCAATTATATATTTTAATAACACTTACAGAGTAGTACTGAGTGCAGAAATGCCTCCTGGAGAAGTGCCGTTACCGATGTCTCCATCAAATCAAACTGGAAGCTCCGCCTTAGATGAGGCAATGGCCAAAACTCTTGCATCTATTGATCCATCTCTTGCCAACTCTATACCAATACCAGAGGAAAGTAAGTGATTTTTTTGTGATCCTTCACGGGAGTTTTTTTATATACAATAGAACGCATATTCGTGTAACAATTACTTTTTGGTTTGGGTGGAAGGTTAAAAGTTTGCGGGATATTTTAAAAAAAAATTGCCCCACACTAAGGATTTCTCGCGTGGGTGCGTTTACAAACATTTAAACTCACATACACAGACAGCCAGACCCGGAACAACTACCTAGGTCATTGTTTGACCTAGGTATTTGTTCCGTGCAGGGATCGAACCCGCAACATGCAGCGCACTGCGCAGTAGTCGATCTGTCAGCCACTGCGCTAACCATGCCGTTAAAGTTCAAATTACGATCATATTGTTCAAAGTACGATTTACACTTTTCTAATTTTTTACATTGTAAATTAAAAATTGATTATTTAAAATATTTTTTACTGTTTAGGCAAGCCCGAGGAAATGTCGGCACCACCGCAAGGTAATAATAACGAGAACTCCGAAAATCCGCCCGAACTACAATATAAGGACAAGAAGGAAGCCATTGAGGCATTTAAAGAACTCTTGAAAGATAGGGTAAGAAACTCAATCGAGATTACAATAAAATATTAATACTTTACTTTGCCTCACGACGTCACAGGCCTAGATGTAGAAAAAATATTTATAAAAACAGCCATGTAAAATACAGTAAACAGGGTGCTCTAATAGTTTTCTTATTTTTACTTAGAAGATCTTAGAAGGTCACTTGATCCTGTACACGTAAAGTTGTAATAAAATACTTGTATAAATTATAATGTTCTTTTCAGAATGTGCCATCAAATGCAACTTGGGAACAGTGTGTTAAAATAATATCTAAAGATCCTCGCTATTTAACATTTAAAAAGCTAAATGAGAAGAAACAGGCATTCAATGCATATAAAACACAAAAATTAAAGGACGAAAGAGAGGAGCAGAGGTGCAAAATATAACATTTGTATTTGCAATGTGTGTTGCCTTTACTTCAGTAGTCAACATTATAATAAGCTATCTTGTATTCCAGATTGAAAACAAAAAAGAACAGAGAAAACCTAGAAGAGTTTTTGTTAGGCTGTGACCGTGTCACATCACTAACGAAATATTATAAATGCGAAGAAATGTTCAACAACCTTGAGGTAAAGAGCGTTTTGCGTGAATATTCAAATTTAATGTTATTTTAATTAAATGGAAAATATAATTCACTAGAAGCCAGGATAAGTTTGACAAATTGAAAATAAAACCCCTATTTTTGGTCTAATATTTCCTGTTTTTTTTTTTTTTTTAAATTAGAAGTTGTGTGTGTTGGTGCTAACTTATATATTACCCTTAGATATGGCGATGTGTTCCGGAATCGGATCGTAGAGATATATTTGAAGATTGCATATTTACTATTACAAAACGCGAGAAGGAAGAAGCTAAGGCTTTGAAGAAACGTAACATGAAAATGCTGGCACAGGTAACATTTGATAATATTTCATTTTACCGACATATCACAAGACTTTATCAATGGAAAGTGGTGGCAAGTGTTTTTCTGGAATTATTTTCTGATAATTAGCATCTTACCATTGTTTTATCGCGACGAGTTCTTAGTTTTAGAGCTGAGACATTTTAGATTAGATTATTTCGTAATTTAATCATGTATGTGGAGTTTACAAAACAATTAATTGATTTTTAAACAGATACTACTTCAATGACTTTCACAAGATTTGCCATAGGGTTGGCGGTTATTTAAGTGGCTATGGCTACTTGTACTCATATACGTGCCCTTGACTGTACATAAGGAATTGAGGAAAATAATTTGTTTAATTACAGGTCTTAGAGAATATGAGTGAAATAACATACAGTAGCACATGGAGCGAAGCTCAAGTGCTGTTGTTAGAAAACTCGGCTTTTAAGAATGATGTGAGCTTGCTGGGCATGGACAAAGAAGACGCTCTTATTGGTAAGCTGTTTTTTGGTTACAATACTCAATTGTTTATTGCATTCCAAATGTTTTACATAGATGGTATCACAATCATAAAAGACCTAATAGACCCTGTCGTTAAAGTTACTAGTTGTTGCAACTTAAGTTTGTCCTTCAATACAGTTTATCTTTTCGTTACAGCAATGTTCGGTACGTTCATTAGTTACCTACAAAGGCCCATGGGGGATTTTGTATGAACCACGTCCCCAACCTTCAACAGTCTTGGGATGCGTCTCAATTTATTCACTGGGTCCCAGAAAAGTCTAAAGTACTAGTGTTGGTTTCAAAACCAATCGGGTTTATTTAAAAAAAAAAAAAAACTGCAAACAAAAATTTCTTTTTCACGTAAACGAATGAAGATTCTATACAAAAAAAAAATAATATATATAAAATACAAACTTGGTTCTCAAACGGAATGTCTTTGAATAACATTAACAGTATTCAGTTAATTAATATACATTTTAACTTATGAGTAAGTACATCGAAAAGCATGTCAAACGTCCGCAAAAAAAAGTTAGTAGTGTATACTACTAACTTTTTTTGGAATCAAGAAATCATCAAATAACTTTCCCCGCTCTGGGCGAAGCGGGGGGGAGTGTCAGACTTTAACTGACTAAAACCCACCCATGTTCTTTCTATTGCCTTTTACGTTCCGGGCCACGGTATCTCTTTCGAACAACCCGCAACCCCGGCAGGCGGTGGCTCTGGTAGGCCCCTTTGCTTTGCTAACATTTCTTTGAAGCGCGTGTGGAACACTAACGCGTCTTCGACACGGTTTGTCGTCAATAGACGGACAGACGGTGAGCCACCCATTGCTCACCGTCCACAGGCCCGTATCTACTGTGGCCGGGAGTCGTCTCGCGGCGCCCAACATCCGGGGCGTCTTTCGCGACGGCTGGGTTGGTTTGAGGTTCTCTCCCTCAAACGCCAGGCCAACTCCTTCACTGGCATAACTTCTTCGCAGAAGGAGGTAACCGCTTCCCATTCCCTCTCGCTCCAGACCATAGCCTGAACCAGGGCCGGACGCGAGAGATCGCCGCCGCCAATCTCTACGATGGCACGCTGCTTGAAAGCGGGGTCCACTCGAGTTTGGGAGCCAAACATCGGAAATGCTCCACGAAATACACCGGCTGTCGAGGACGATTACCAGGTACTTCATCGTCGACCCGACGCCGATGCGAACCTCCTACCGTCAGCTGGCATCCCGACGGTGGCGTAATCCCGCAGCCATAAAAGACAATGGCTTCGGATTTGTGCAATGCCACCTCGAGACCCAGTTGCTGGATCCTCTCCGCGACCATCACAGCCCTGTGTCATTACTTTGGCCGCCGCCTGGTACGACCCTCCTGTGGCAGCATGAGCATATCGTCCCGTGACCCCAAAGTCTCACCTTCTCTGCTTTAAGTGTTACAGGTGGGGTTTCAGAGTGTTAAGTGGCGAGACGGTTGCCTCCTCGACTTCTTCTCCTACTACGACTTCTTGACCTCTCGCGATCCCGTTCGGTAGCCTCCTTCTGGATCAACACTGTCTCGCAGAACGAGTTTACACCTATCCAGTTGTCAGAGTTCGCCAGCATAGCCCCAACTACGGCTGGCAGGGACAGATCTTGCCCGATCCTAGCGACCAGGACCCTTTGTCCCACGCAGGGCACTCCTCGAACGTATGCTGCGCAGAGTCCAAACCGTCTCCACAATGATGCCAGCTTGCCGTGACCTCTCTTCCAATCCCATTCAGGAACTCACCGAAGCAACCGTGCCCGGTAAGCACCTGAGTTAGTCTAAAGGAGATGCGCTCCCCTCTTCTCAGCCATACTTCGAAGTGTGGCAGGACGGCTTCGACAACACGCTTTTATGAATATTGCGGCTGTTGCAGCCGCTCACGCCATTGCTCTAACGCGCGTTCCTGCCGCCTCAGCCTTGCCACAGTGTTTCCTGGCACATTATCACCACTATGGCGGATGGCGCACATTCGGCTATGCGATGCGATGGCGAATGTGCGCTGGATATCTTGGCAGATATGGATCTGCCAAGATATCCAGCGGTGGGAAACGTACCAGGTGAGTTGCCGCCTCAAAGGATACAGTACGGTATCCTCGTGCGATGCAGATAGCTATTTTCCGCTGCAGACTGTTAATTTTAGTCCTGCCAACGTCGGACGCCTGATAGCCTATTTGACCGAACAGGCGCCCCATAAAAGAACATCGATCGCACAACCCTCGCGTAAAAGCGGCGAACTTCTTCTCGTGGCCCTCCAAGATTGGGCAACAGTCTGTGCAAAGCGCCTACTACCTTTCCAACTCGGGGAACTATAGTCGCCGCCAGATAAGAAAAAAATAAAGGTCGTTAACCCCCGGGTACCAATGTATTCAAACGATACGAAAAATTGTAAAGAGTAGTAGTAAAAAGTGTCGCCACACGATGTAAACAAACGTATCGCGGTACGGGGCGTCCTTGATGACATGAGTTACAAACCTTTTGGCCAAAACCATAATTATTATTCAATCGTATTTATTTTGGAAGGTACCTAATATGTAGTACTTAATGAAACCCTTAAACCAAATTCAAATTCGAATCATTTATTTCAAATAAAAACAAAAATAGGCACATAGTGTCGTAACGAATTATATATTTTTTAATAATAATGGATCTCGTTGATCTCTTGTTACTCTTTTAAAATCATAATTATGGTTTTACAATGTTGTTGTTACAGCGTTAGCATTTAAGTATGAGAGGACAACGTAGGCCCGACAATAAGTCATTGCTTACTTTACAAAAAGTAAAATAAAATAATACGTTAACAAAAGTTAACAAGCGTCCAAGAATCTACAAGGCTAACCATGTCCACTCATTCACAACGAATTGGTAGAAAAGAATCTACATATACAAGAGTAAAAAAAAAAAAATTAAAAAAAAATGCAAAAACAAAATAACTAAGAGACGAGTGACACAATTGTGTAATAACCGAAAAGGTACGGAAAAAATTTCGCAGCAGTCGTGTTGTGAGTGACATAAGTGACAATAGTAGCGGCATTGATCGCAAAAAACGAACAAGAAAGAGGGTAGGTTTCGCCTGCACATAAACATCCACCCGCAATTACTTCAGTTCATCCGTGATAATATAAGAATGTATGTAGTTATAGAATTATAATCATCCAAAGAATATAAATTATAATCATAGTATAATATTATACTATGATTATAATTATAGTAGTAATAGGTAATGCACCCCTGACTTGCTCTGACGTCACACTTAGCGCATGAGTATGAGGGCACAACCTAAAAAATTAGATTTTTTGGTATGAACTTTAAAATTCGGTTATTTAAATTAATTTTATACTTCTATGAATACGAGTTAAAGCTGGATAAATAAATCCAATTATTGCATGTTCTGTTATTGAAATATAAGTTGAAAACATAAGAAATATCGAAAAATAAAAATACACCAAGGAAATTATTTTTGAAATGCATAGACCACAGCAATTACATATTTCAATGTTTGAAATGTATTTTTGAAGCTTAAAAAAATACCACAATTTATTCTTCAAATTTACGTATTTCTTACTTATTTCCGTTGGGATGAGTGTTTGGTATTATGAAACTCGACCGGTGCAGTATGGCCGACAGTTTTGAATGACGAGCGATCGCTAATGAAGTTTTGTGGAGTTTTTTGGTACAAGTCGGGTCAATGACTTTTAATTTTTTCTTATCTGGCGGAGACTATAGGCACTCGACGTGCTCTTCGAATCCCCTTCGACCGTCCAAAATCAGGCCAAGGTACTTAATGTATCGTCCCATTTGAACTTGCGCATCTCCAACTCTGACTGACAAGCTGGGTGACTCTCTGGTCCGTTAGGGAACCAAAGTGCCTCAGTTTTATGTAGCGCTATCTCTAGACCCACTTTACGGTTCGACGCCACGACCTTCTCTAGTCCCAGCTATGCAAACTGAATAGTGTTTTCAGCAGTATGATATTATAAAGCTGTACAAGTGCTTTATATATGGTGGGGACCAGGGTGTCATCCGCGTATCAAACGACATTAACGCCAACGGGGAGATCAGTACGCAGAACCAGAACCACATCGTAAGAGAGGTCCTAAAACAGATCCCTGCGGAACTCCGCACAAAATCTTCCTGCGATGAACCCTACCATCGTACGTTTTCTTTAAATAAAAACATTATAACATAACATAACTATATTCTAACCCTGTTCATCGCACACTAAGGAAATGTGTTAGTCAAAGAGCAAAAATATGTAAAAAACAATATATCATAAAACCTAAACCCCACGTATTTGACATATGCCGCCATAGTAAAAAGTTCTCTATTCTAGTAGATCTTTCAAATGACACGTGTTTCTAATCTGTTGGTGGGTGGGGACGTTTCTTCCTATGGTCCTTTGTAGGAAACCTTTGATGCGCAAGTCCGAGTCGCACTCCAATTTCATCCGATTTTAGACTTACCGAATATACATAATTATAAATCGGTCAAGCCTTTTCGGAGGAGTATGGCAATTAAAACTGACACGAGAATGTTATAAGAAGAAAGATAATTTTACGCAATTATAATAATCAATTAAACCCTTTAAGTTCAAATAATATTATTTCATGAAAAAAGTACTTCAATGTTATATGGTGAATTAATATTTTCCCCGTGAATTAATCACAAATAATATTAAAATTCATTTCAGTGTTTGAACAACACATACGAAATTTAGAAGCAGAATATTTGCAAGAACGGGAACAGGTCAAAAAACGGAATAAAAGGCAGCAAAGAAAAAACAGAGACAACTTTTTGGTAAATATTTTCAATATTTTAACAAAACGCAATATCTTTAACAGTATTTTTCATTCAAACACACATCACACACATGTACACACGTACATTAAATACATGCTTTTCAAAAAAATTGCAAGCGCGATGAACATACAAAATTTAACAGATTGCCAAAAACTAGTTTATAAAACTTCGTAACATGTAAATATGAAATGTTGGCAAATATATTTCCTGCAGCAGTTCCGGATGTGGGAGAGCCTCTACGTTTTTAGGGATGGAAAATCATCAAATAAGTTCAACCGCTCTGGGCGGAGCGGGAGGGAGTGTCAGACTTTTACTGACTAGAACCTATCCATGTTCCTTCTTTTACCCCAGTAAGGGAGCATCTCCTTGAGTACCTACGTTTTGTGCCAGACATACTGAGATACTTGCATTTACATGAACATTAATGTAACTTACAGGTTTTACTCGACACTTTGCATGAAGAAGGTAAACTTACCTCCATGTCGTTATGGGTTGAGTTGTACCCCGTCATTTCGGCTGATATGCGCTTCTCAGCCATGCTAGGTAAGTGAATTTTGTCTTTAATATTCTTTATTAGCTTAGTTTCATTGGCGGAACCAACCCAGCAAACTAGAAAAATAAAACTATTAACTTTAATTTTTACATTTCAGGTCAAAATGGATCTACTCCACTGGATCTATTCAAATTTTATGTAGAAAACCTGAAAGCACGGTTCCATGATGAAAAGAAAGTTATAAAAGAAATATTAAAAGAGAAGAGTTTCGAAGTCAAGCCTGATACAACCTTCGAAGAGTTTGCGACTGTCGTTTGCGAGGACAGCAAGTCAGCTTCTTTGGATGCTGGCAATGTTAAGCTCACCTATAATTCATTACTTGAAAAGGTGAATATGGTGGCTTTAATTTTTATTAATATTTACGGTATGGTATCTAAATACATATTGCAATTATTTATATTATATTCAGGCTGAAGCTAGAAACAAAGAGAAGATAAAAGAAGAGTCCAAAGCTCAGAAGAAGGTGGAGAGTGCATTTAAATGGGCACTTAGTGAAGCCAATATTGACCACCAGTTGCCGTGGAACGAGGTCAAAGAAAAGCTCGATCTAAACGCGTCTGAGTTCGCGGCCGTGCCATACGAAGAGGATCGAGTTAGAATATATAAGGTAAGCTATACAATTAAATGGTCCTTGTCACTCAGACGAAATGTATCAACAAGAAATCAAACAATATTTGATAATCTATGCTAATATTATAAAGCTGAAGAGTTTGTTTGTTTGTTTGAACGCGCTAATCTCAGGGACTACTGGTTCGAATTGAAAAATTATTTTAGTGTTGGATAGTCTATTTCTTGAGGAAGGCTATAGGCTATTGTTAATGTTATAGTATTTAATATAGTCATTCAACTTTGTGCGAAAAGTTTACCCATTTCTCGATAGATGGCAATGGCCTGTTTAAATTCGAACTATCGTTGTGTCGCCGTGGAAATATAAGGTATGGCGACAACTTCCCATTAAATGTCTTCGTTCTGGAAACAGTTTTTATTTACACCCTTACTGCGAGTGAACATAAGGTCCTTCGAGCCGGATTCGGAACTTGAGCAGCTGTTAAATCGACATGGTGCAAGTGTCAAGGAGCGCATGGTGTCAAGCGGAGGATTATTTAAAGGAAAGTGTTTAAAGTGATCAGTGCCAATAGAACAAAAAACTGTGAGTACATTTTCTTCAATAATAGTTCCAGTTCCAAGTGTCAAAGACTTGTAAAAATTTAGAAATTATAGCATGATCTTTGAAAGTTTGAAGAAATTTTGGACTTAGAATAATTTACAAAACGGTGAAGATACCCCGAATCTATGCCCGATCTCGCCTAGAACTACAATTTCAACACTTAGAAAAATTACATTAAATTATCATGGAGGCTAAGTTAAGGGTTTTAGAAGATTTAAAAGGTCGTATCCAGAAGGGGTTGAGTAACTTTAAAAAGTCGCCAAAGGACAGAGTTAATGAAGCATACGTGAATTCGCGGTTAGAAATATTAGACAAACAGTTTGAAGATTTCACTAAGAAACATGAGGAACTCCTGCTTAATTACACCGAAAATGAATTAAGTGCAACCAGTTACATAAAAAATGACGTATTCGAAGTAGTAATGGACACCTTTATAATATATAAGGTAGAATTGAAGAGTGCTTCACCTGACAACTGAGTCCTTAAATAATGTAAGCGTTGCACATCATCCAGAGTTGGATTATTATCTATCAGTGATAGAAACAAATCTCTGAACGTTGACCATTCCTGATAATTACCACTAAATACCGGAATTGTTATTTTTGGTAATCTTGCGATTGACATCGTTTTCGGTTGATAATTATCTGGAGACGCGGAATCAATCATTTTTGTAGACTGAGGTTTCGGCAAAGCACATTCCGATAACAAATACAAATTATAAAAAATGTTGGTCACTTTTAAATAGTCGGTACAATAATAAGAGATTTTTAGCAAATTGTATTCTTAAGCGCCTACTAAACCAAAAACAAATGACGGTTGAGTCATCTGTTGCTCTCAAAGAGCTTTTAGATACTACAACCGATTGCTTACATGAATTAGCAAATCTAGGGGTGAACGTAGACGCTTGGGACATTATTATTATTTATTTAATAAGCTCAAAGTTGGACGTTGAGACTCGGAAGCAGTGGGAATTGCAGGTAAGTCAATCTTGCGACGAACTTCCCAACTTCAACGATTTTAAAGACTTTTTGGATAAACGTTTTCGGGCTTTTGAATTTGTAGAACCTCAAGGCAGCAAGTCTAAAGGTAGTACTAAAGCATTTCACGTAGTTTCAAAACCAACCTGTCCTTATTGTTCCGAGGATCACCTCTTGTGTAATTGCAAGAAGTTTGCTCAGGAGACCGTCGAACAACGTCGTCAAACAGTTAAATCTCTTGGTTTGTGTTATAATTGCCTGCGCTCAAGTCATCTTATTGTTAATTGTCGAGTAAATGCTAAATGCAAAATTTGCAGTAGAAAGCATCATACACTCTTGCATCTAAAAACAGATTCAGAAGCAGTAGCGAGCTCTTCCACATCTCCAGTACAAAGGGAACCACCCCAGAACGAGTCCACTTTGGAACCTTGTATTACTACCCATTTTGCTCAAAATATTCATAGCCAGGTAATACTGGCTACAGCTGTTATTAAGGCTAAGTCATGGAATGGGCATTTACAGGTTTTGAGAGCCCTGTTAGACCAGGGTTCTCAAGCTTCTTTTATTACTGAATCGGCGGTTCAGTTATTAAAATTAAAAAAGATAGCTGTTAAAACGTCTATCTCAGGTGTAGGTGGAAGTCAGAGTGATCTAACATCAAAGTTTATGGTTAGCATAAACATTCAGTCATTATGGGATCCTGACTTCACCTTTCAAACAAAGGCTTTTGTGTTGAGTAAGGTGACTTCTATTTTACCTGAAAGGAAATTCACATTGGTGGATTGGCCAGAGCTTAGTAGTATGAATTTGGCTGATCCAAATTTCAATAAACCTAACAAAATTGACATTTTGTTAGGGTCGGGAGTCTATACCAAAGTCTTAAAAGAAGGCTTAATCAAGGACCCTAAGGGTAAAACAATGGCTCAAGATACTCACCTCGGCTGGATCATATCGGGAGAAGTCGGCAATCATGATGGAGATACAGCTTGCCATAATGTTATTCTAAGCATGCACGCTAAGATCGAAGAAAACGCAATCCTGAAAAGGTTTTGGGAACTAGAGGCAGAGCCAACAGGCTCTGAAAAGACATTTCTTAGTCCTGAAGAGCAAGCATGTGAAGATTACTTTGCTGCTACCACCTGCAGAGATGCAGATGGTCGCTACATCGTTAAGCTGCCTTTTCGATCCAGTAAAACGCCTTGCAACACAAAAGAAATAGCTTTAAAAAGATTACATAGTCTTGAAAGGAAGTTAGCAAAAAATTGCGAGCTTAAAGAACAATATACAACGGTAATAAAAGAATATCTATCTCTAGGTCATATGGAAGAAATTTCAGATGAAAAAGACAAGAATAAAGTTGGCGCTGTTTACTTACCACATCACGCAGTCATTCGCGAAGACAAGTCAACCACAAAATTAAGAGTGGTATTTGATGCGTCATCCAAGGATTCCAAAGGTGTATCTTTAAATGACACCTTAATGGTAGGACCACGCTTACAAGCTGATTTACGTCATATAGTTATGCGGTGGCGTCAACATCCAATATGCTTGACAGCCGATATCATAAAAATGTATCGCCAAGTAAAGATAGCTGATGATCACGTAGACTTTCAAAGGATTTTATGGCGCGATGACGTTCATTCTAAGATAAAAGAATACAGGCTTTTGAGAGTCACATTCGGAACATCAAGTGCACCTTACCTGGCTGTCAAGGCACTGCAGCAATCCGCTAGTGATGAAGGTGAATTGTATCCATGCGCTGCTAGTAGGGTCAAGACAGATTTTTATATGGATGATCTAATGACAGGTTGTCAGACTGAAGAAGAAGCTGTAAAAATCTATCAGGAATTTAATGAACTATTGAACAAAACAGGTTTTCCTTTGCAAAAATGGAAAAGTAACCGCGAAGAGTTGCTGAATGAAATAAGGTCAGATACTGGAAGCTATCTGGAAATAAAACAAGATGAAACCACTAGAATTCTAGGACTTACCTGGAATCGCAATTCAGATGAGTTCCATTACACTGTAAACTTACCATTTTTAACACCACCGTCTGCACCTGAAACTAAAAGAACAGTTATATCAGAAATATCTCGTTTGTATGATCCGCTAGGTTGGATAGCGCCTTGTATAATTACTGCAAAAATCTTCATCCAAAAACTATGGATATCGGGTTTGGATTGGGATGAAGAACTGTCTGAGGAACTGCTGAAAGAGTGGCAGTCTTATCGTAGCGCGTTGCAAACACTTAACAACTTCCAAATTCCAAGGTGGCTAAAAAGAAATAGCGATGATCAATCCGTTGAACTTCATGGTTTCTCTGATGCATCAAGCTTAGCATATGCCGCGGTTGTTTACATCAGAGTCATCGATGCTGTTGGTCGCGTCCACTGTAATCTGGTCACTGCAAAAACGAAAGTGGCTCCGATTAAACAAATTTGTATACCACGACTGGAACTATGTGGGGCCGTTCTAGTTACCAAATTACTTTTAGAAGTGGCTCGTGTCCTGAATGTTCAAAAATCTAACTTACATGCTTGGACAGATTCTACGGTTGTGCTGGCTTGGTTGAGCGACCATCCCAGTCGCTGGAAAACGTTTGTTGCAAATCGAACATCTGAAATCCTTAATGCTCTTGATTCCACTCAATGTCATTATGTCGATACAAAAAACAATCCAGCTGACATTGCTTCGAGGGGAACAACATCAACATCTCTGTTAGATTGCTCGCTTTGGAAACATGGACCGTCGTGGTTGCTGGCTGATACCATAGAATATTGCAGACCTAAGGCTATAATGACGAAACTGGAACTGAAATCTGTCAAGGTTCATGCAGTACAGATAGGCGAGCACCCTGTTGAACGAATGTGGTCTAGATTTTCATCATTTCGAAGGTTGATCAGGACTCTGGCCTATTGCAGACGATTCCTGAAATTAAAGATAGCCAGAGAATCAGGAACTAAGTTGCCATGTTACCTTACCGCGTCTGAGATTACGGATACTATGCATTGCTGTCTCAAACTAAGTCAAAAGGTTTGGTTTGAGAATCAAATAAAGGCAATCCAAGCTGGAAGGGACGTTAGTAAGAGCAGCGGTTTGACTTCTTTGAATCCTTACTTGGATGATAAGGACATGATGAGAGTAGGGGGTAGGATCCAAAATTCACAACTAAGTGATGATACGAAACATCCCATCATAGTTCCCCATAAGTCCCATCTGACAAGATTACTCATCTCAGATGCTCATGAACGTGTTATGCATGGCGGGCTTCAATTAACACTTAATTTTCTTCGTTCAAAATATTGGATTGTTCGAGCAAAGAATTTGATAAAAGCTCATATCCGCGACTGCGTACCGTGTATACGTAATTCAGCTAAAACACGCAATCAATTGATGGGTCAGCTACCATCATGCAGAGTTACGCCAAGTAAACCTTTTCTCCATTCAGGTGTCGACTATGCGGGACCGATTCAAATAAGAACAGCAAGGGGCCGTGGGCATAAATCCTACAAAGGATATATATGTCTGTTCGTATGCATGGCAACTCGTGCTGTTCATATAGAAGCGGTCTCTGATCTGACCTCTCAAAGCTTTCTTGCTACATTTAAACGTTTTGTAGCTAGACGGGGTCACTGTAGCCATCTTTACAGTGACAATGGCACTAACTTTGTAGGAGCATCAAAAGAGCTAAAGGCAATGTTTCGCGATGAATGCGCTTCTCTTCCTCAAGAAGTTGCCCCTATATTGGCAAACAATGGAACGGAATGGCATTTCATCCCGCCTCATTCTCCAAACTTTGGAGGTCTGTGGGAGGCTGGGATCAAAAGCACAAAACATCACCTCAAACGAGTGATTGGCGAATCGACGTTGACTTTTGAAGAGCTAAGTACCGTTTTATCACAAATCGAGGCTTGTTTAAACTCGAGACCTATATCGCAGTCTAGTGAGAACTCGTCAGACCCAAACCCATTGACACCAGGACATTTCTTGGTTGGTCAGCCACTGGTGACAGCACCAGATTATGATTATGAGCATGCGACAGTAGGTAGCTTGAGACGTTGGCAATTGACACAGAGAATGCTTCAATGTTTCTGGAAACGTTGGTCTCAGGAGTATTTAACTATGTTTTTTCAGCGACACAAGTGGGCTAAACAGACACGCGATCCAAAGGTTGGAGATGTTGTCCTCGTAAAGGAAGACAATTTACCGCCTGCCAAGTGGTTATATGGGAAGGTAGTCGAAGTACACCCTGGTAAAGATAACCTGGTGCGTGTAGTCACCCTCAAGTGTAAGGACTCCCGAGTCAAACGTCCAACTTCTAAGCTATGTGTTTTGCCTGTCAACGATGAATGATACAAATTTTGTGTATTTCACTGCTGTTAGTTTTATTTATTTTTTACTTTATTAGTTTTTATATACAGTCCACTCTGATACTAAATGTTGAATGTTAAAGTAAGAACGTAATTAAGTTTGATTGTTGTAAACTTAAATTTTGTCTGTCTTTCATGTTAAGGTTTTTGTTGATATTATTATAATGTCCGAACACCAAGGATTAAGAATAACACTAATATTGTTCATATTTTACTCTCAAATTTGCCATGGTGGGCGGCTTGAAAGGACTAGGTCCTTGGTGGGCGGTATGTTAATGTTATAGTATTTAATATAGTCATTCAACTTTGTGCGAAAAGTTTACCCATTTCTCGATAGATGGCAATGGCCTGTTTAAATTCGAACTATCGTTGTGTCGCCGTGGAAATATAAGGTATGGCGACAACTTCCCATTAAATGTCTTCGTTCTGGAAACAGTTTTTATTTACACCCTTACTGCGAGTGAACAGCTATATAACATCACGCTACGACCAACAGGTGCTGAGCAGCGTGGGTGAAACCGCGAGGAACAGCTAGTTCTTAAATATTATGGTTGACCTTGATCGTAATTACGACCACCATACTTAAATACATTGATAGGGTTTATTTTCCATTAAATACATTGATAAGGCTTGGCAATAAAATAACTGGAAAATATACGACCAGCTGTCTTGAGCTTCCTGATCTATAATATCCGAAAATCATCAAACATATTGATTTCCATCCCATCTTTTTAAAACCTAAAACAACAGTTAATATTTTCCTGTTCATGGAAAATATGAGGAACGGAATTCTAGTAAACAACAAATGCGACATTTTGCAGGACTTTCAACACGAACAAGAAGAAAGCTGCATGCACTACCATCATCCTAAATCCAGAAAAACAAAGCGCTCTAAGAAGAAGAAGCGATCGCACTCTGCGTCATTGGTGAGTGGGTTAAGTCACTAACATAAGCAGAATCAGCCTGTTACATTCCCACTGCTCGGGCATAAGCCATCCGCGTGAGAGATGAGGCTAGCTTGTGGAATTGGATATCACTTGTTTCATTTTTTCGGTTCTAGGATACGCTGGTTTACTCATGACGTTTTTTTTTAACATTTTGTAAACAGTGTTCATGAAGTAACATACACGTATAACTTATACATACATATACGTATTCAGGACTGTTATCACAGAACCGGCACTTCTCTCAACTAAAAAGTACTCGCGTGAGAACATTTTGTAAGTGTAACGAACAACAATGTTGCTCTCGTTAATAAATTGTTTCCACACTCGTCACATTCATTGTACGTGTTTGTGGTACAGTCTCGGTCGCGCTCCCCGTCCCCCGTGCAGACGGCGCGCTCGCCATCGCCCGTGCCCAGCCACGGTACCTGGACCTCGGACGAAGGCAAGAAACACAAGAAGTCAAAGAAGAAGCACCGTAAACACTCGCCAATGCCTGTAAGTACTATATAACCACTCACTTAGTCTTTCACTCGCCACTAACCACATGATATTTCACATTAAAAGGTTGAGATCATATGTCAACATGTCACTATTCATACTATAAAAAAACAAATGCTGCATAAAACTCGTGTTATTTTATCATTATGTACTAAACTTTCATATAATTGAACAAGGCACATGATCGTCGTGGAACTCGTGTTATCAAATTAAAACGTCTAGTTCCGAAACAATCCAATCTATCTCGTCGCCCATTTCTTTCAACTGGGGTGCAGCATCCGATGTGTTTCGACCCAATCGAAATTGCTGTAACGAGACATGCCAAATAATTCCAGGATACATACCCGAGATACATAACCGACTCCACTCAATTCTCCGGTAACTCGACACCTGTCCCGAGAAGAGACATTGCATGGATGTTTGAGTAATAAACCGGGTCTTAACATCTGCACTACAAACATTTGACGATTTTTTTTCTCCCCAATGTACTCAGACCATCCATGAACAACCCCCTAAGATGAAAATCTAGCTTTGGAGAAAAGAGCACCCACTCACCTTCGTTCAGCTCCAGTGGCACCTACCAGCCTGAATTGACCTTCAGTGGCGTTAATGGAATGCAATCGACCGCGGACCCAACTAGACCACTGCAAGCACAATCATGCGTAATGAGGGATTATAGACGACACCCGGTGCGATACTCCTGACCAGATGTATGTTGGAGCGTCTAAACATAATTGCAATTGATATAATCTGTTCTGTCAAAAAAATGGCGCCGGAAAATGATGAATAATACACAAAATGCCAATTATTCACCTTTTTTAGAAACGTACCAACCGTAATTTACACCAAGTCACCAACAAATAGTCCAATCATCAAAAAAAGTTAACGAGTTTTCCGGAATCGAGTTTAGCTATACCATAGGTAGGTACCGTGACGTCTTAAAACAGAACTTACTCCACTGAGGGAAAGAGACAGAGCTATACAATACAGGGTGTCTAGCACCATCTCTTCCTCACACAGGAATGAGTACTGCTACAAGATGTCATGGTAACCCTTCAGTTCTCGCAGCGAATTCTCCTTTATGTATTCTACTGAGCAAAAAAGAACAATTTGAGTTTAGGAAAGGGAAGTCTCCTGGAGCCATATCTGATGAATATTGTGGTAGCTAGCTCGATGTTATTTGTTGAGTTGGTCAAAAATTCGTTCACAATCATAGCCTTGTGCGAAGGTGCATTATCGTGATTCAAAATCCAAAACTTTGCTTTCCACGTCGGATTTTTTTTAACGGCGCATAACGCTCGTATAATATTCTTAATTTACCGTTTGATCTTCCGGCAAGAATGTTGAGTGCATCACACCGCGATAGTCAAAGAAAACGGTCAACATGACTGACTTTTGATCGACTTTGGCGTGGTTTTTCAGGTTTCGATTCAGTTGTGCCAATCTAACAACAAAATATAAGAATAAAAATTAAATAATAAACAAATCATCCATTACCGATAGTTTTTTGACTGAAAGTTTATGAGTGACAATAAAAAAAATACACAAGCTAATTTTGTATCCATTCCTCGTCAGATTTCGTTTATCATGTTTTACAACGTTAATTCTGTGTTACCCTATGAGAATACTTTATTCAGAAATCCCCGACGCCTGAAGAGGGCGGCGTAACGGACGACGAAACCATGCGTCACAAGAGCAAGAAGTCGAAGCGCAGCGCTCCGAGCAGTCCCGAGGAAGAGTCACACGAGCAAGCGCATAAGCCCAAGAAGAAGAAAGACAAAAAGGATAAGAAAGAACGGTAGGTACTACTCATATTACACATTTATAACGGTTTTTAGGTTTCTGTACCTGAAAAGGTATAAACGGAACCCTTTATTGTCTGTCTGTCGGTCTGTCTGTCTGTCAAGGCCCTATATCTCAAGAACGCGAGGAGATATCGACATGAAATTATTAAACTAAATAGGTACTAAAGTCTGTGGTCCCTTTGAGCTGTTTTTGTAACCAACCTTCTTAGTCTACGCAGTCAAAAAATAGGACCGTTTATATTGCAAGTGTACGCAACCCTCAGTGTGCGAGTCCGACTCGCACTTGGCCGGTTTCTTTTGTTCGAGACTTTTCAAATAACAGCATAATGTCCAATGGATTCTTATTTAGACATAAGGTCGGTAGCACCAACACTAACTTTCATTGATGTCCTACTAGAAAAATAAACAAAATGCGGTATTGGAAATTAAGGGTCTCTTACAAGTTGTTTCGGATTTGTGGGATTTAAACTGTTGAAACATGGGTGTAATATTAGATAAACCTCTGCCTGACCCTTTACGTTCGTATTATAGGCGTGATATTTTTGGGTATTGTGGCAATTACAGGATATTAATTATGTGTGTGTGTGCAGATCGAGCGGCTCGACGGCGTGGAGCGACGCGGAGCTGGAGTCCCGGCGCGCGGCGCTGCTGGCACAGCTGCACGAGCACGAGGCGGACTGACGTCGCGTCACGCACATCCACATCTTCAACGACTACCCCAAGCCGGCCACCGTCACGTCCGCTGCCGCCGCTGCCGCTGGGGAACACGCCGCTGTTGATGACGCGCAGTCCCATTCGGACGATCATTCGCTATCATAAACTTGTTATACTCTTACGTGATATCATGCTATCGAACTCATGCCTATTCAGATATAATTTAAAAATTAGTAATTTTTTTCTTTATTAAACGCATGAACTTTATTATGACCGTACGCACATCGCGGTGTACGCACTGACCGAATAATTGTCGTGTAATTGTTCGGAAAGAACATAGTTCAACGAACACGGACTATGACAGCAGTTTATGATCTGTACTTTTTTTAAGGCTCCGCAATGTGCTCTCATACAAATATAAAAGAAAATAAATAGAGAATGGATTTGTGTAGTTACTGAGTGATCTTCGAGTAGCAACTTAATTTAATGAATGACTCTTGATAATAGAAAAAATAGTGAGTGATTTCATCTTTTTGTATTTAATATTGAGTGTTCCATAGACTGTACGTCAAAACAAATAGATGTAGTAAAAAAAAGTCTTGTTCAGTCATAAAATGCGATTCACCAATTAACCAATACCGCGGTATTATTGGGAAAATTCTGAAGACGATCAAAAAGACGTCTAATGTTATAGCGGAATAAATACAGTTTCTGTTTCTACTGTATTGATCAGTAGTGCAGAAAGTAAAAAACAATACTCTCGATTGTTTTGCAAGACTCTTATTTTTTTTTAGTTTTTGATTGTAGAATAAAATGCTTATTCGTATCTATCTCATACTTACTTTATGGGATCGCAATTTATGACTGAACAAAAAATATTTTATGTATAATTATTATATTGTTTGTTACATAATTAGCATTAATGGTCTGACGTAATAATGTCATCTCTTAGCAATAAGTTTTAGAATTTAATTTCAGAATACAATCAATTATATTGTCCAAGCTGGGCAGTGCATTCCGTTGCATCAAATTTGCCGACAAATTTTAAAATGACGCATTCCAATATTTCAGTTAGAGCGCATTTCGTGTCCTACACACGTAATATAAAAGCCGAAACCTTTCTCTTCAACGACGTGTTTATGTGTACTACTCAGCTAGGCAATAGAAGTTAACTAATTGCCCACTTGATAAACATGCGTATCCTCTGTTATATTGATACTATACTTACATAGCTTACAAATAAGAATTTATTATACATTGTAATATTTTGCTGATACGCACATTAAAATGTTATAGTCGGCAGTGTTTTTTTTTGTTTAAATAACATTTTATTTGATTGAAAGTTTCACTTTTGTTCTATGACTTTAGGAAATTTGTAGCTTTTGTTAGTTCAATCAGCTGATCGGGTCAATTCCTATCCAAAAAAAATATCAGAAAGAAAGACATGCCTGTTAGTTAAAAACGTATCGGAACCACGTGGCTGCAGTTCACCCCATCACGCGCCAACTACTACAAATGCAGTTAGTAAAATCAATAGATACGCAGTGGCGCACACACCCTCATTTTATAAATCTGAACGTACTACAGCTACACAATCAATTGTAAACCTTATTCCTACATTCATAAATTATGATCACAACGCTCATGAGGCGACAATCGCGAAAATGCCCTACTATTTGTTATGATCACAGACTTCCAGATTGCAAAACAAAAAAGAAAAAATATATGAAAGATATGTCTGTTTTGTGGTCCCTACACGAGATGAGCATGCCCACTTTATTACGGGAGGCAGCGGGCAAGTATTACCGAATGAAAGTGTCATTCTTTCTAGTGGTGACATGACTATACGAACTTAAATATATTCGAAAAATGTACGATGTCATACGCTACATTAAAAAGACGTCGTTAACAAAAATCAAACGATTATTGTTTTCTTTCTAGCGGCCGGTACATATTTCACTGAGTAGTATCCCACTTTTAGACATTGTTATGGGTGAAGAAAAATTCAGAAAGATGTTGACAACACCTGTATTTATTTATATGGACCCTTTGCTATGATCAACAATAAAGATGATTGATATAAAGTGTATGTTCTATAAGTTTGGTTTGGGTTTGGTTAAAATATATTCCTCATTAACGGGCGCACTGCATGTGCACGACATGTGGGAACTATCTGGCGATGACAAGAAGTATCGAGATCAACATCCAAGACGATTGAGTCATAAAATGTGGAAAAGTAAATTATATATTTATATCCTAAAATTTTAACCGATTAAAAAAAGGTTCTTAATTCGACTGAATGTTTTTTTTGTATGTTACGTGATATCACCATTTGATTGCCTGCCGATTTTCAAAATTCTTATTTTTTTTAAGCTTCGGTCTAAAAAGTTCCAGAGACAGGTAATGTGCAGTGTTGCTTACAACCTAAAAGAAATAGCTCAATGGCTTATGGATACAATAACTAAAATAGTCCGAAAAATTTACCAGAGGGTATCGTGTTAAAGTTAACCAGTACTAACTGGAAACCAGATAGTCAGCCGCACCATGTAATCCTTACTTCCTTACTAATATTATAAAAGCGAAAGTGAGTTCGTTTGTTTGTTTGTTACCTCTTCACGCTTTAATGGCTAAACCGATTTTGATGAATTTTGGTACAGAGATAGTTGGGAACCAGGAGACTGACATAGGCTAACATTTTTTTTATAAAAAAGTAGGATGTGAGGGAGAAAGAGAGAAGAAAAGGGAAAACTTAGCGTTGCTATTACAAATCAATAAGGCGCAAGGGGAACTGTGTTACCCCGAATTTAACGCGAGCGAAGCCGCGGGCAAAAGCTAGTATACTAATATTTAGAAGGAGGCGGTAACTTTCCATTACCTCTCGCTCCGAAGGAGAGCTGGACGCGAAAGCAGCTCAGTCGTCGATCGTGAGAACTAGCAGTCGCTGCTAGTTAGTTGCCCGGAGTGTTGATTTTTGCCAGGATAATATAAAAAAACAGGGTGTGAAGTTCTTCATAGTTCATTCTCCATAGAAAAGGAAGTCTTCTGATCTTATCTATCTATAAATATAGAAGAACTCGACCGACATCAATCCGCGAGTTAAGTTAATCCGGGGAGAATCTTTCGATCTTCTACCCGGTAATTGATATCAATCGAATTCTTCTATCTTTGCTTGCGTGAAGTAGGAATATGATTGGTGCTCTGGCAGACTGCTGGCCTCGACCGACAGAGGCATTGTAGCTGAAGGAATTAATAATGATAGCGTTACGTTGGTCGAAGGATGCGCGCTGTCGTCCATTTTATGGTCACTAGTTTTTAGGTGTATGAAGAACGGGGTGCAAAAATTCTTCGACCCCATTGAAAAGAGAAAACATTCCGGGGGTTGTATCTGGTAGGCATGGTAGTTGTCAAGTTCTGCCCTATAAGCTTAAAACTCGCGGTCTGCTTGCACCTTGCACGATGTAGGAATATGATGTTAGTTCTTATTACAGGCGTGATGTTATACAGGGTGGCCAGTTGATAGGCGTCCAAAGAAAAAAAATAGATGCCTTATGCTAAGCGGTACCCGAATTACCCCCATGTATGTTCCGCGATTATTTGTAGTTTATGAGCTAGAATTTTTTTCAGTACTATTTTCAAAATTTTCACCTAACATTGGTTTTTATTTTTTATGTCTTTATTCCTATCATTTTTAGATATTCTTTTTTGTGGAATCTATTAGCGATAGCAATAGCTACCATGCAAAAAAAATCCGTTTGCCTACTCATTGTAGAACTTATCACAAAATTAGTCCAAAGTTCAAAATTACCATTAGAGTTGATAATCAAAAATGTTCAGAGCTTAAAAAAAATAAGTTAAGGGTGCCAGAGGTTTCTAAATGATCTTAAAACTTCTATGGACCATCAACAGACAAAATCGTTAAAAAAATATAGAACTTGATCGGGGATTATTTCCTGTAATTAGCGTTGATAGCAATAAAGGTATTTTTACAGTTATTGTTATAATTTGTGATTTCTTTATTTTTGCCACTTTTATGATAAAAAAATACGGTAGATTGTTTACAAATTTTATTAAAACACGTTACAAAAGGTTTTAAAAGTGCCGCCTTAGCTGCAAATAATCGCGGAACATACATGGGGGTAATTCGGGTACCCCTTAGCATAAGGCATCTATTTTTGAAGTTATACTTCTTTTAGCGCGATGGAGAAAAATGATGATAGTGATTTGCGCGCGCACAGCGACATCGTGAAGTTAGTTATAGGTGTTCTAGTAACTATGTTCATGTTGTATATTCTAGTATTTTTATATTTAGAATACGTGTTTCATAATAAATAAATATTCTTTTGGTGTTTTTATTAAGCTATTGCATAGCCGAGGTTTGGAAATGGATGGGTTACCACAGTGGGCCAGGTTAAGCAACTCTCACCAAGGTTTGGAAATGGATGGGTTACCAAAGTTTTTTTTTCTTTACACCAAAGAAGTATAACTTCTAACGCGTGTACATAAGTACACACATCCCTTTTTTTTCTTTGGACGCCTATCAACTGGCCACGCTGTATAACAACAAAATCCGCCATCAGTGAAATGTTCCTGTATAGAAAAAATTGAGCCTGTTATAAAGATTCACTGGCTTATGATTGTACAATTACTATTAATTACAAAAACAAGTTACCATAAAAAACATTTCGAGAAAATCTGTTCAGCTGATGATTGAAAACAATATTAAAATATGGAATCCTGACACAACCCAATTAAAAATTACAAACCCTTGCCACAAAAATAGCCTCTACATTCTAAATAGAAAAAAAATATATCGAAAAAGCGTCGTTGTGTCTGAAGATCGATTTGTTTGTGCTTTACACAGGTGCTCTAATAAACCACAATTATGCAATAAATAAATGCGAACGAGTCCGAAACATTTGTCTCTGGTAAAAGCACTGACAATGATGTCAAATATGACAGGATAGGTTTTGATGACATGGACTTATTATAATAACTGGACTGAGCACTTTATCAGAAAAACGTGCTGAGTAAGATTTCTATAACACTGTTTGTCTCTTTCTAATAGGGTTACCAAACATTTTTATATCAAACTAGCAGAGCCCCATAGTTTCACCTGTGTAAACTAGGATGTGTGTTGTGTTTTCCAGGGTCATGGGGTCTCATTGCGAAGAAAGAAAAAGTAGTTCAAAAAAACATCAATAGATGGCGTTATGTGTATCGATTTGTTTTTGAAGTTTGTGTAACTGTTTAAATTTGACCATGGAAGAAGTATGTTCTTGTTTCTAAAAATCCCCATAACACAAAAATCAGGAATAATGGGCTCCTAGTTCCAAATTCCATGATTTTTCTAAATAATATTATGGTGTTGGCTCTGGTGAGAACAATTTGTACTATGTTGTGGTTAGGTAACTCATTTACTGTTATTTCTATGAATAGATGGCGTTGTTTTCATTTTCTGAGTTTTACTACACAGCTCAATATTACCATTTACCATACCTATTTTGATAGAATGAAATATTATGAAATACAAACTATCTATACCTACTTATAATAAATCTGTAGAGAGGTTAATTTTGTACATGAAATATATTTCCAAAATAACTATCAGAGGGTGATTAGTGATCGATACTAATGCCAAAAATGCAATCAGTAATATTTTTGTCTGTTTGTCTGTATGTTCGTTATAGAAACAAAAACGGATTTTAACGAAACTTGGTCAAATTATTCTTTATACTCCTGGGCAGGTTATAATATACTTTTCATCACGCTACGATCAATAGGAGCAGAGCAGTGAAGGGAAATGTTGGGAAAACGGGAGAGGTTACTCCATTTTTTAAGCTTCTGTCACGTGTGTAGCCTTAATGGTTAAAAGAAATCATGTATGACGGAAATATTCTCCTTAAAATTATATAAAAAATAATCATACGACAGCATATGTCTATCTTTAATGGTTAACTCACAATAACACGTGGAACTCCCGATAGCTAAGCAGTTCGGAGCTTTCTGATTATATTTGTCTACTCTTACGTTTAATAACACTCTCACTCATCTCTTATTAAAAATAGTTAACATTATTACCTATACAATAAAAAAATAATCATATATATCGGTAATTATAAAGCTGAAGAGTTTGTTTGTTTGTTTGTTTGAACGCGCTAATCTCAGGAACTACTGGTTGGAATTGGAAAATTCTTTTAGTGTTGGATAGTTCATTTCTTGAGGAAGGCTATATAACATCACGCTATGACCAACAGGTGCTGAGCAGCGCGGGTGAAACCGTGGGGAACAGCTAGTCATATATATTGGTAAAGAAACACCAAAGTTATACATGAAATACGCTAATAAGCCATCGCGCATGAATACTGGATCATGCCATAAGGATTATTTTTGTGTGCGCTCGACGCGGCTACCGTAATATTTGGCTGTTGATGCGAATAGACGTTCAGAGTGTTCGGCCTTATTGACAGACAATGCTTATCACCGCGACTTTTAGTCCTTAAATAATTTATTTTTAGATTTCTTTTGTTGTTATTTAATAAAATAGGTACTTATTAGTTATTTTGGTAGTGTTTAAATAGGTAATCGTTCAAATTACGAATTATTAATAGTTTACATTTAATATCTTTTTAGGTAAAGTAGGTAGGTACGCATAGATTTTTAGATAGGTAGGTACCGAGTTTTGGTTAATTTAAGTTAAGTTTTTTTATATCAAGTAGGTAAAAGCGTAGGTAGGTACTTTTAGTAATTATATTAAAGGTATTATTAATTAAGCATAGTAGTGATAGGTTTTTATCACAGTTTTAATTTTTAAGTGATGTAGGTATAGGTAGATAGTATTGGAGAGGCGTTTTAGCTTTATTTTGATTTCTTTTTTTGTACAACACGCAAGGTCATCCGCACTCTATCGTCTAGCGCCCAACATTCGAGCCGGTAAGTATACTTACCTACTTTTGTAGGTACCAACACAACATACAAATATTACTACCTACTTAGTTAAGTAACAACTTGTATTTAAAATAAAATAAAAATATTCTACACACTCCTGAGTCTGAGTTAAAAAATAACTCCCTGCTTAAAATCATCTAATTTGCAGCAAATATCATTTCAAGAGCTACCTACCTATTTCGATATTATAATCATCAGCCTAGCCTTTTCCCAACTATGTTGGGGTCAGCTTCCAGTCTAACCGGATGCAGCTGAATATCAGTAGGCACCTATTTTATATGGAGCGCCGTGCGACTGCCTATCTAACCTCCACAATTTGAGGAGGAGCACAACCCAGTTAGTACCTACCTACTGGGTACCTAATACCATACCCCTTGGTAAGACTGGTTGTCAGACTTTCGGGACACTGACTACCTGTAACGACTGTCAAAGATCTACAAATGACAGCCGGAACCAACGGCTTAGCGTGCTTTCCGAGGCACGGAGAAAACTCGGTATGTAACGGGTGGTCACCCATCCACAGACCAACCTAGGCAAGCGCAGCTTAACCTAAAGAACAACCCGAGCGGTTGCTATTTTTTAGCCACGAGCTCCTCTATTCGCTATTTCGATATTATAAATAACTTTGATTGACTTAGATACTTGATACCTAATTATCAAAATTTGCGTTGACTTTTACGCTGAACCTAACAAATACCTCAGTCTACCGAAAAACATGTAGCTATACACCACGCCTCAGATAATATAATACTAGGCATGAAAGAACGTGAATTTATTAATGGCGATTGCCGAGTGACTGACGACGTAAGCTTCAAGGTCAAAGGGCTATATACCTACCTTAGTTTACAGTACAAAAGTATAGTTTGGTTTTATCGCCATCTATTGGTTCTCTGTAAAATAAACTGAACTTGAGCTATCGCTGCAAGCACCATCTAGCGCCGTTGTGAGTAAAAAAAAATAGCCCGGATAGCCCGGCGAAATGAGCAAGTTATGGCGGTCGCGTTTCTTTGTATGAGATGGAGTATCTGTACGTTAGTATTATATTATCTGTGCCAGGGTAAAAATCTATCAACATACACACAAAAATTTCATCTAAGTCGCACCTAGGGTTACCATATTTATATAAATAGGGGGTCAAGCGGATAGGGTAATTCAGGCATTTAGGTATCATAGACAGGTAATTATGAAGTAGTATATTTATTACTGATATTTGTCAGAGGATATTATTTTTTTCAATAGTTCTTTCTTTTCCAATAAATAAACGTAAAAATCTTCACAAGTTACAGTTTTGTAATTTTCCTGAGAAATCAATATTGCTTTTACTGATTCAATTGTCAGCCGATTTCTTTCTTTACTCCACTGGGCGTTAACGAGAGAAAACGTACGTTCTTCGTTCGCATTGTGTACCAAAATAGAGAACACAAACTGGCAGATTTTCATGAATTCCATTCACTTCCCTACTTTTGATTAAATTGCACCAATATGTAGTAAAGCTTTCAGAAAAAAATTGTCATCAGGAATTCTACAATATTCTTTTAGAACTTCGTATTCGCCCACGCACAGTGCTTATCCTCCCTTTTATTCTAAATTTAAAAATGCCTATCTAAGACCAATGCCGGCCGCACGCCTGTCTAATTCCTAAAAACGCCTGTCATAATTATGGTAACCCTAATCGCACCAGACTTTTGAGCATTAACGAGTAACAAACATACACACAAATACTAACTTTCACCTTTATAATATTATAGCTTTCGCCCGCGGCTTTGCTCGCGTTAAATTCGGTATTAAACACCAAGCAGACCTGCAGTTTTGCTCTTGCGCCTGACTGATTGTTTTGTAGTACCAACGCTAAGTTTTCCTTTTTCTTCCCTCCTTCTCCCTCATATCCCACTTTTTTAAAATAAAAATTAGCCTATGTCCGTCTCCTGTTTCCCAACTATCTCTGTACCAAAATTCATCAAATCGGTTTAGCCATTAAAGCGTGAAGAGGTAACAAACAAACAAACTCACTTTCGCTATTATAATATTAGTAAGGATTAAGTGTGACAAGAAAATTCGTTTTGAAATAGATCTTTTGTGATTGGTCCTAAACTCGTAAACCATGTGTGATTTCAAATTATTGTCTGTAATTGGGTAGTTGACACCATTAACCAATAATTTAAAAACACTATTTTTCTGAAAGAACACCTTATTTTAGACCTGATGTGTCGTATGTCTAATTCGTTCGCTTTCGCAATTCGTTAAATAGATACATTACATTTCTTATACGCATAATGAAAAATATACGAAAGCATATGTTTCTCGTCCACTTATAAGGCATGGTTTTATTCATCAATTATTGTTTTTTTAAACAAAATCTATGATATTCCATGCTAGTGCAATGATTAGCCACAGCAACGCATGATTCACTTTTACATGACACGATAGAACGTTTTTCAGTAAATGTTAAAACTTTTATTAGGGTTAAAACGTGTGTTAATATAGTTTTAGTTTTGAAATAAGTTATAATTTTTATTTCTATTAAGTAGATAAAATTAAATATTCCCTTGGGGTCCCCCCAAGGGAATATTTAATTTTATCTACTACTACAGGGAATATTGCTTGTACCTTATGCAGTATGCTTCCCAAAATTAAAATCACTACCTACAAATGTCCATTACCTCTTCACTAACTTCTCCTTAAAAGTTACAAAAATCCTACTTTGGTTTGAAAATGTACCTAATCTGCTAATAACATTTTACCAAAAGCATAAAAATTTCGACTCCTCATAAAGCCACGTTGTATAATAAACGACATTGGCTCAGTTGAAAAAGAAGAAATAAAAAGTTTGATTACGGTTTAATTTCTGGTAATTGAGTGAAAGGGACAAAGGGTTTCTTTGTCGGTATCTCTTTCGCCTCGCTTATGATAGCCTTACAAAAGTAAACCTACGACTTAGCTGTTATGGTTCATTATTGCGGAATGAAAATTTTGGAGGTGTCAGTCCTGTAAGTATTTTAAGTCCATGGGTGATGATGACTGCTGAGGCTGAGCTGAGAGTGAGACTAAAATACTAAATTTGATTGAAGTAATGGAAACTTAGGCGTATCTTAATGTACATCTATTTACATTGAGAAATTAATAAAGTGACATCTTTTAGTTTTGTAAAAGTAGATAGTGAAACATACGCTACATGAAAAGCATGTCAATTTGGAGCTCTGATCACAAAAATGTGGTTGAAGAACAATCGGAATTTTTAACAGATTTCCCAAAATCATACACCAAAATTGACGCTACATCAAAATTGCAAGTTATACAAGCTTTAGATAATGGTCAGTGTAAATCCGACATAGCTAGAGAATATGGAGTGCATCCCCAGACTATTTCATCTATTTACAAACAGAAAGATTCTATCATAAAAAAGTATACCCAGAAATATAATCTTTTAAAAGAAATTTGTAGTCTAAATTTAGAACAAAATCTGTTGGATTGGTTTGATCAACAATTTAAAAGTGGCAATGTTATCACAGAAGACAATCTACGCAATAAAGCCCAGGATGTACTCAAGGGATTGAGTGAAGAATTTACTTGTATTGATGATTGGCTGTTAAGTTTTCGCACAAGGCATAACATATCCAAATACACATCTGATAATGTGTGCAGTGAAAAAGATAAAGAGAACTGGAAACGGTTTCTTAACAGTTCAGAGTCCAAAGATATTTATTTGGGTGGCGTTTGTGCATTATCACACAATCTCGACTACAACAGCTACCTAAGTGGACAACATGCAGACAGTTATGTTTCATTACTGTTTATAGTAAATGCTTTAGGAACTGACAAAAGAGAAGTAGTGGTTGTTGGTAAAGAGTTAATGGAAACAGAAACACATGTTAGAAGTTTACCAGTCAACTACTACTATTGTATTCATTCTCAAATAAATTATTCTGCAGTCCTCAGCTACTTAACAAAATGGGAAAATGAATTAGTCTCAAAAGGTAACCATGTAACCTTGGTGTTAGATGTACCGGAAAGCTTATCACGAAATTTACATTTTAAAAATATAAGTATAGTCAGTACTACTGACCTATGCTATGTGACTAATATTTTGGAAAGGGTAGTTGAATGCTTCAAGTACCATTATCGAAGATTACAAATAAGTAGATCTTTAACTTATGGTAAAGACAACTCGTCATTCGTTGATTACGTTCATATGATAGGTATGGCATGGTATAATATACCACAGAAGTATGTTCAGAGCCTATGCTTTCCTCCTGGAGATGGGAGTCTTTTCTTTAATGTCAAAGAGGACAGTGACAGTGATCATAGTTTATCTCAGTGGTGCAAGCTGTATAATGTTCCACTGAATTCAGAACATTGCCCAAGTTCACTAGATAAATATATTTTTTGTGACAAGAAGCTGCCATGTATTTGTGGACAACCAGATGAAAGTATGCAATCTGTTGAAGTGTTAAGTCAAAAAGCATGTCAATCCACATCAGGCATGGAGGCCTATCAGGCTATGAAAAGAATTGTTTCTTACTTACAAGGAGAGGGTGCAGGAAGTTCTATCATGAAGTATGCCAAATATCTGGAAAATCATCTTGAATATGGAGCACTTTTGCAAATGCACCAAATTATAGCTAGTACAAATGATTCCATTTAAATAAAATATTGTTTTAAAATAATTATTATGTTTTATTCATTTAATGGTTATCAATAGATATACTATAGTTATAATAATTCAAGATATACTTTATTTTCGTACATGCAGCTTTAATGAGTAATTTTTCAAGAATATTGCTTGTGTAGAAGCTTCCTCTTCTGGTATTATTCTAATCCACTCTGAAATCTTCAAAATTTCTAAGGCCATTTCAGTGCTAGTCTTTTTGATGAGGAAAACTTTCCATTTCTATAAACTCGTCGCTTTTCTATGTTAGGCCTGGCACTGTTGAATCTTCCCCATAATTCTATATTTATTAGTGATCATCAGGACCTAGTCACCCCTTTTAGTCTTTCACACAGACCCGGTGAGACGCGACCATTATTTAGGATGAGACCGTCCGTGATACGAGCGTAAATTATGTGAAGTAACTCGCGTAATTTAAGCTACATTCGAATTAGTCTTAAGTCTGATGTCTCACGACACCGAACTACACAATTTTACCTATTTACCCACACTTTTAAAGCCACACACATTCATTATCAAAACTTTTCTTAAATTTTCCTCATTCCGCATCACATACTATGACAATAGATTTTCACGTAACTTTTCGAACAGATGCTTAACTCGGTACTAAGGCGCAAAGTGGTGGAGGTACTAAGGCGCAAAGTGGTGGAGGCACTAAGGCGCAAAGTGGTGGAGGTACCAAGGCCGCGGTGTTCGTAGGTCCACTTAGTGTCTGGCTTGGGAAGTTGCCAAGCCGGGCTCGGTCTTAGAGCGGGTTTTAGAATAAGATATAAAACTTATCACTTCGCGCATTCTTCGTTCTCGCATTGCTGAGCTCACTTAAAAAAAATATAATATGGTCATGCATATTATGCATAACCAAAAGGTTTTCATCGAAAAGCGAGCTAAATGGTTCTGCACCGCGACAAGCGAAGTCTTCGAAGAAAAAACCGGCCAAGAGCGTGTCGGGCCACGCTCAGTGTAGGGTTCCGTAGTTTCCCGTCCGTCACAATAAGTGTTCCCAGTTATGAGGCCAACCGAACAATTCGGTAATACCCGATCCAATGTAATAAGTACCTACAGCGCCATCTCTCGGGGAATTGGGTTACTAATTAATACAAAGACGTGCAATTTCGGTGGTAATTTTGGATTGCAAAAACAGATTTCAATAATTCTTTTTTGTTTGAAAAAAGATACGTTCAGGATAATAAAATATGTAAACAAAGTTACAAAAAATGCTTGCATATACGATTATACTACAAACTTAGTCCAGAAATTATTTTTTACAACTTTTTGTCTTTTTGTACAAAAACCGTTGTGTCAATCAAGTTCAAAATGATTTTCATAGAAAGTCCTTATAAAGTTCTACTTTTCAGATTTTTTTCATATTTTCTAAACTTATGGTTCAAAAGTTAGAGGGGGGGGGACACATTGTTTTTTACTTTTGGAGCGATTATTTCCGAAATTATTGACATTATCAAAAAATGATCTTAGTAAACCCCTATTCATTTTTAAATACCTTTCTAACAATATATCACACATTAGGGTTGAAATTAAAAAAAAATCACTTCCCACTTTACATATAGGGTGGCTACCCTAATAAAACATTTTTTTTCAATTTTTATTTTACCACTTTGTCGGCGTGATTGATACACATATTGGTACCAAATTTCAGCTTTCTAGTGCTAACGGTCACAGAGATTAAGCGAGGACGGACGGACGGACGGACGGACGGACGGACGGACAGACAGACATGGCGAAACTATAAGGGTTCCTAGTTGACTACGGAACCCTAAAAAAGAGCAGTTTTAAAAAATTACCTTTCTTTATTTCAATAAGAATAATGTAAGTATATGATAGACCGAAGTGAGCTCAAGTTTAGGGCGATATTGAAAGATTTGATTATATTTTAGCTACTTGTATAAAAATAGTATGCTGACGATTTACCTATAAGATCATCTCCCTTACAATCAATCCATTCATCTTCTCCTTGACCTTTCTCTCCATCCATATCCATCACTGTTTTAGTTACCTGATATTACATTTCTAATAAACTAGCCGTGTCCGGGCGTTGCAATGGAATTTTTCTACCTACCTACCTATTCTACTTTTTTCTCTCTACTTAGTGCCTCTTCTGACAGTAACCAACACAACAAAAAAAGAATTAGCGAAATCAGTTAGCTGTTCTCGAGATTTGCGCTAAACAACGAATTCAGAGACTCACTTTTTATATTAAGTATAGATAATCCAAGACAACAGAGTGAGCTGCTATACACTTGGGGGCTCATTTGTTACTCTATGTTTTAAAATAGGCATGTATAGTATAACCATCCTTTTTGCTTCGCCGTAGTGGGGTAAAAAACAATCTCACCTAACCTAAGTGTGTTATTATCTGAAAAATATTCTTGCACTCGTAAGACTGTAATACAATAACTTGTACTCTTCTTCTAAAGTTTTGATTTTCATCTCGGTAAGCGCTAACGCCTGCTGCAGTTGTATCGAACCCTTATTTTGTTGCTCTAGCAGTAGTTTCCTTTCATCGCTGATATGCTTCCAAACAGAGTCAAACCAATGAAGACCTTCAAAATTGGAGTCCTGGAAAATAAAATGGATTTATAAATAAATAGCCACACACGCCGAAATTTTATTATTGCGCTGGTCCCTTATCAGCGATAGGCGAGGTAGCGCTTCACAGTGCCACTACTTAAGTACTCGTCCTTGCACTGCCTGCAAGGATGACTAGCGATGTTGTGAAACGGTGTGTAGCAGAGTTCTCGCATTTTTTTAACCTATGTCCAAAACTGCGTAAATCAGGACTATACCTTGCGGAAAACTCGTCGTTTTTCACTTTCTGAAGCAGCAGTAAAAATCATTGAACTGCGAACTAGTATTTAAATTAAGGAAAGGTCCGTGAAATTGTTTTTCATAACTAACCTGGTCCAGTAGTTTCATAATATAAGCCACACCCATTGCAAAGCCATCATCAGTAAACGCTGCGCCAATTTTATTTTTCTTTGACATTTTGTCTTTTGATAATATCATGTGTTCTACAAAGTTTAACGTCAATGGTGGAATTATGATGTAGAAATTTTTAAGGTGAACATTTTTAGGATTCCGAAATACAGGTGCGAATACATTGACAAGTAATTTAAAGTATTCTGTTCCTTGGATAAAGTTCGATATCAACTCATTGACATTATGATCTAAATTTTCTGATGACTGAATCGTTCTTGGTCCAAGATCACTCTCCTCACATAATTGTTTAAAAGATTCGACGTAATCGAGATTGGGTAAGAATATAGTAGCATCAGAGCAGCAATGACGACCTCCTGACCGAATCATTCTAACATATCCAATAGCATTTCCAATTTGACTTATAAGGTCACGGAATAAATCCAAATAGCTCTGTCCTTCTTCATTTAATCCAAGCACCCTTATGCCCTTGTTGAACCTTTCAGCATTCTTGTATGAATATACATTTCCATTGGCATCAGCACTTTCTTTGAAGTTTCTTAGATCTTTAATCAATCTTGACTTGATGTGTTCATCATACATAAATTGGGAAAAAATGAAGAACTTTTTCTTTAAGAATTGATAAGTAAAATTCACTGTCGTATTCATAATGCCAGTACCATGAGTTCTAATAGAGTTAGCTATGTGTCTGATGTTTATAGAATTTAAATGTTTGTTATTACTGCTTTTTTCAATAAATATTTGGTTGTTCAAGTTGTATAAGTATTTAGAAACAAATATATGAATGTTGCGCATTATTTCTAATACATCTAAACCTTGTTCTAAGGTCTGAGTGGGTAGATTATCCTGTATAGTCTTCAGATTAAACTTAAACTTCGCCATTTGCCGCATTTCGCCATATGTTTTCCAATCAGATAGAACAACTGTTGTTAGATTGTAGTACATAGTAGACAAATAGTGTTCTACTGAAGGCACAACTGACATGTAAAGGAATTGCATCCTAAAGTTATCCACAATAAGTAATAATTTCTTGGTCATATCAAATGAAAAAGGATTTACAACATCCAACTGCAGGTGTGAATGAATATGAAGTCTCAAATTTGTCTCTATATTTTGACTTGCACTTAGTATTATTTTATTTTCTATCATAGATTTCATACTGTTTAGAAACTGTTGGTACTTTATACTTCCGTAATGTTTATCAGTTCTATGCAATAACACAATGCAGTCTTCCAAAACCATTAGAAAATATTTCAACTTCAAGGTATTTAACTGCATGCTAAAACTTTGTTCAAAATAAATGGGGATTATATTTTGGTGCCACAACAACCATGAACAATTGCATAAATGATCCATGGTCTGTATAAAATTTGATAGAGTTTGGATTTTCTCAAGGAGTTTCCCAAGTCTTATGTAGCTGTCTTCTAAATAAGTTGTGTCGGGAACAAAACTCAAGGCAATATTAGCAGCTACAATCCTTTCGATGGTTGCAGCTCCCTTCAGTGCTCTTTCTGCAATCACGAGGCAGGTCAGTTCATCAAGCCTCTTATTTGCATAATTTTTATCAGTCATTAAAGACTTTTTTACTTCAAGAATAGAGGATGTAGACTGAAATACAAGATGCTGCAGAATCATGTTAATTGAAATAATTATTTGATTACGATTCCTGGAAACTGCATTCTTTAAGCTTTTTAACATGTACATAATCTCAAACAATGATATCAGTATACTCTTAGGCAGTGGTATACCCAGGGTGAGATGTAAGTTAATTAAACTGAGCACTGAATAGTTTGTTCTGGATGCAATGTCAAGACCTTCCAAAAGAGTTTTTGCATGCAAGCTCATTTCAGCAGCACTCAGTTTGTGATGGTTAGAAGAAAATATTTCTTCAATATAAAGTACCCATTGTGTACATATGATGTGAAGATTTGCAATGTCCTTAGCTAAGTTAGCTTTTTTTGTACTAATGTAAGCTTGTCTTGCCTTAATCATTGTTTGTGATATTTTGTCATATTTAGCACACTGTGATGCCACATGTCTTTGAAGAAATTGTTCTGGAAACCAAATTGTTGTCCCAATAATGTTTATACTGTGTGCCTGTAAAAAATTCAAGGTTGTTACAAGTGTATTGTTCTCTGACACTATTTGCTACATTGCTCAGAAAAAAGTAAGTAGGTAGTATAAAGCTATTTGGAACCCTTAAAATATTTGTATGAAATATTTAATCTTCGACAAACAGGAGTCAATTTTTAACAAAATATATATATATAACTAACTAGCTGTGCCCAGCGGTTTCACCCGCTGCTCATTTAGGGGTCTGAAAAGTAGATGTTGGCCGATTCTCAGACCTACCCAATATGTACACAAAATTTCGTTTAAATCGGTCCAGCCGTTTCGGAGGAGTATGGGAACGAAAACTGTGACACAAGAATTTTATATATTAGATGTTCATATCACTGGTGAAATTAATAATCAATCAAATCCTTTATTTCACAGTTCCAAATAGCCCCCTGATTGTCCAAAAGCCCCACCATACTGTACCAAAGACTCAAAGTTAATAGGAATATGTTTTTTTTTTAAATCAACAAGTCCAATTTATTATATGAATTATATCTTCATTATTCTGTAGTATGGAAGTTATTGCGGATGGACGGATGGACGTGGTTAGCTTTATCCTACTACTATTATAAAGGCGAAAGTTTGTATGTATGGATGTATGGATGTTTGTTACTCTTTCACGTAAAAACTACTGAATGGATTTGAATGAAACTTTACCACAATATAGCTTATACATCAGAATAACACATAGGCTATAGCTTATACATCAGAATAACACATAGGCTACAATTTTTGAGGTTTCTAATGTGAGGTCGTAAAAAAACACATTTTTTGCGCTTACATTGCAAACGCTGACTGAATCCTACAAGATCGATCAAAACAATGTACTACAGTATTGTACAACCTAAAAAGGTCTACAAAAAAGTCCGTGATGGTATATGTTTATCTCTTAGGAATAACCCACAATAACTATTTTTTTATCCTTTACTTTGTACGAGAAATAATGGCTTATTTACGAAGCGATTTTAAGCAATACAGTATTAATCCTTATCCAATTAAGTATCTTAAATACATTGTGCATTTAATAAAGATCAATATGGCTTTTTACAGCATGTAAATTAAATAAATATTTTCGAAGATATCACAGATTTAAAATGCAGAGTCATAGCAATTTGGGCGATAAATACTGTTTCGGTGATAAATACCGGCAGCGGTGCCAGGCGAACGGGGCGTGGGGGGAGCGGGGTATGTGCGGTGGGGAAGAAGTGGCTCATCGCTGAGTGCGCGACCCGAACGACGCAGACGCCGTTGACGGTTGTGTCCGTTTTGCGAATTTTCAAGGCACTAGCGATTTGATAAAAACGTATGGTCGCCTACTTTAAGTAATATAGGCCTAAGGTTAGTTATTGCCAGGTTTCTTTTTGGTTAGGAGTTACACGTACAAAAAGATACTTCATTTTTACGAATTACTTCATTGATAATTCAATTACTATATAGATAGGTTACTTACAGTTAATTATAACAAACTAGCTTCCGCCCGCGACTTTGTCCGCGTGGCATAGTTACTTTAGGCTAACGCTAACTTTAACACCTGTGATGATCGAAAAAAAATATCCTTCTCTGCCCTTTTCTTCCTTCTTTCTCCCCCTACTCTATTCTCACTTTTTTAGGGTTCCGTAGTCAACTAGGAACCCTTATAGTTTCGCCATGTCTGTCTGTCCGTCCGTCCGTCCTCGCTTAATCTCTGTGACCGTTAGCACTAGAAAGCTGAAATTTGGTACCAATATGTATATCAATCACGCCGACAAAGTGGTAAAATAAAAATTTGAAAAAATGTTTTATTAGGGTAGCCACCCTATATGTAAAGTGGGAAGTGTTTTTTTTTTTTAATTTCAATCCTAACGTGTGATATATTGTTGGAAAGGTATTTAAAAATGAATAGGGGTTTACTAAGATTATTTTTTGATAATGTCAACAATTTCGGAAATAATCGCTCCAAAAGTAAAAAACAATGTTGTACATCATCCGCCTAGCCTTTTCCCAACTATGTTGGGGTCGGCTTCCAGTCTAACCGGATGAAGCTGAATATCAGTATTTTACATGGAGCGACTGCCTATCTGACCTCCACAACCCAGTTAATACTGGGTAATACGATACCCCTTGGTAAGACTGGTTGTCAGACTTTCGGAACACTGACTATCTGTAACGACTGTCAAAGATCTACAAATAATAGCCGGGACCAACGGCTTAACGTGCTCTCCGAGGCACGGAGGACACTCGGTATGTAACGGGTGGTCACCCATCCACAGACCAACCTAGGCAAGCGCGGCTTAACCTAAAGATCGACTCGAGCGGCTGCTATTATTTAGCCACGAGCTCCTCACACAACAGTTTTTGTACAAAAAAGACAAAAAGTTGTACAAAATAATTTCTGGACTAAGTTTGTAGTATAATCGTATGTGCAAGCTTTTTTTGTAACTTTGTTTACATATTTTATTATCCTGAACGTATCTTTTTTCAAACAAAAAAAGAATTATTGAAATCGGTTCTCGCAATCCAAAATTACCACCGAAATTGCACGTCTTTGTATTAATTAGTAACCCAATTCCCCGAGAGATGGCGCTGCTAGGTACTTATTACATTGGATCGGGTATTACCGAATTGTTCGGTTGGCCTCATAACTGGGAACACTTATTTTGATGGACGGGAAACTACGGAACCCTACACTGAGCGTGGCCCGACACGCTCTTGGCCGGTTTTTTTTAGCCTATGTCTGTCTTCAGGGTCCCAACTATCTCTGTAACAAAATTCATCAAAATCGTTTAGGCCATTTAGGCGTGAAGACGTAACAAACAAACTAACTAAACTAGAATAGTGCCGAGTTGATGGCAATAGGCTCAACCCTTATTACAACGGACTATAACACAAATGCGCATTTATGTTATAAAAAGCAAGTATTAGTCTGTCAACTTAGACAGAAGTGTATAATATCCTTATCCTTACTATCCTTACTCCTTACTTATCCTTACTATAATATTATAAAAGCGAAAGTGAGTTTGTTTGTTTGTTTGTTACCTCTTCACGCTTTAATGGCTGAACCGATTTGGATGAATTTTGGTACAGAGATAGTTGGGAACCAGGAGACGGACATAGGCTAATAATTTGAAAAAAGTGGGATGTGAGGGAGAAAGAGGGAAGAGAAGGGAAAACTTAGCGTTGCTATTACAAATCAATAAGGCGCAAGGGGAATTGTGTTACCCCAAATTTAACGCGGGCGAAGCCGCGGGCGAAAGCTAGTTCTTCAATAAATTGTTGCTGGAAGAGGCCATACCTAACGAATGGTGTAACAGTTCGCTGGTGCCCATCTTTAAAAACAAAGGTGATGTGCTGGAGTGCAACAATTATAGAGGAATAAAGCTAATGTCACACAGTATGAAAGTTTGGGTGAAAGTTATTGAAAGGCGACTGAGAGAAGAGAGCGAAATTACACAGAGCCAATTCGATTTATGCCTGGTCGGGGAACGACGGATGCCATTTTCGCTATCCGCCAGTTGTGCGAAAAATTCAGAAGTGCACATAAGAACTTGCACATGGTGTTCATCGACCTCGAAAAGGCATACGACCCCGGTCGTATGCCTTTTCGCACGTGCGGTTTTGTGGTGGGCTCTTAAGGAGAAAGGTGTGCCTGGGAAGTATGCAGTTGATCCGTGCGATGTACAGTCGATGCAGTACCCAAGTCCGGTCCACAGCGGGCACTACGGCACCTTCAATGTTGCTGTCGGTCTGCACCAAGGGTCGGCTCTTAGCCCTTAGACGCTCTCACGTCGGACATTCAGGAAGAGGCTCCCTGGTGCATGCTGTTTGCCGATGACATTGTGTTGGTTACCGAGAGCGGCCAAGAGGTTCAGAGCAGATTGGAAGTGTGGTGGCAAAGGCTGGAGAACGTTGGCCTGAAATTAAGCAGAACCAAAACAGAATACTTGTTCTGCGATTTCGGCGGTCTTTCCAGTCCTGTGCCCATAACCCTTGCCGGAACGCCTATACCGATCTGCTCCAACTTCCGGTATCTCGGGTCGCTTGTCCAAGGGGATGGCGAAGTAGACCGGGACGTAACGCACCGGATCAACGCAGGATGGATGAAATGGCGACAGGTCACTGGAACAACTTGTGACCCATGGATGCCCCTCAAGTTAAAGGGGAAAATTGACAAGTCCGTGATTAAACCTGTTGTACTGTATGGGTCAGAATGCTGAGCTGTAAAAAAGGTGGATGAAAAACGATTGCATGTAGCGGAGATGAGAATGTTGAGATGGATGTGTGGAGTGACAAGAATGGATAAAGTAAGGAATGAATATATTCGAGGAAGTTGAAGAATGGAAGAAGAAAACGTGTTGCGCCGACCCCAAATAAAATGGGACAAGGGCAGGAAAATGATGATGATATCTTCATTATTTTGATTAATTACCTTTGCATTCAAGTCTATTAGAGCCTTGAAAATCTTCCTGTCACAGTTTCCAAACAAATGTGCTGACAGTACATAAAGGCTGTTAACTTTGATACATTTATACATATTGCTAACATTGGGCTGCTCTTGTATAAGTTTGTCTAGATTTGCAATTGCATGCTTCAGATATTGAGTGAATTCTGTTGCTACCAAAGAGCAGTTTTTATCAACTAAACTACTCCTTAATGCTGTTAGGTTTTGAAGACTCTTTTGTACAATGTCATCATTCATAATTTTGTTTGTGATAGTATTTATTGCCCCCATCATAGCCTTGAATTTGTCCTCCATTAAATCCAAAGTTTCTGGTGCATGGCTGAAGGATTTCATGGTTTTAAAGTATTTGTTCCAATTAGTGACTAAAGAAGTGTTGGATATTAATATTTCTAGCAAAACTATAACAGTAAATATTTCTCCAATGTGATTTATAATATAATGTAGTTGTATCCCATCTGAAACATGATAAGTACAGATTGACTTAATAAAATAATTATTTTAGCTTTTGATGTAAAACCAAAAGGTTAGTGATATCACTTACTGATATTAATGGCACCTTTGGTGTATATAGCAAACACTTGGCTGCAGAGGTTCCGCAGTACATCATCACAACGACTGGTGAATGCACTCAGTGAACAAATTGACTCCATTTGACTACTATTATCACTGATATTATATTCTTCATATACTGATAAAAAACTGAAATGCCTGTAATCAAATGTGAGCTCACATTAATACTATTTTAGTTGGGTCTTTCAAGAATGAGGTCTTTTAAATTATTTTCGTTGTCATACCTTTCAAATGCTTCTTTTTTAAGAGCCACAACTTCAACACACAATGAAGAAAGCACACTCAACACTTTGGTCATCCAAGTGTTATCAGATGATACTAATTCTGTTATTGGAACAAGTTCTTCTGGTGTCATTACAACTTGTACTGGCAAATAAGTTCTGTTTTCTTCCCAGAATTCACCTTTTATTGTAGATGCAAGTTCTTGATACTGTGTTTTGAAAAACTGGCCATATCTTTTGAGAAGCCAAGTCCCAACTTCTTTCTCTATGTCGGTTCTCATGGCTGAACGTTGTAGTTTCGGTCCCCAGTGGATAATTTACAAAAAGATAATAGATTTCTGACGGTTTTCTTATTTAGGTTACCAAATAGAACCAACTGCTAGGAATAATGCCTATAACACTTAAGATTGCTTGTCTCTAAGTTCAATATTTATTTGAATTCTTATGTACTACTGATATATTTTTTATTGTTTTGGGTCCGCCCCTGTCCCTGAGTAAACTAGTTACCCAGTCAACAGTTGTTTAGCTGTCACTTGTCAGCTGTCAGTTTTGACGTGGATGTTTAATGTTTTTTTTTTTCTTTCTTCTTTGGCAACTGAGCCAATGTCATGTTTAATGTTATTAATACAGACGCCTGCACATCAAGCTACCACAATCTGTCAGATTTCTTTGATAGATTTTCGACTTTATTTCTTAAGATTTAGGTTCAAGGTTCATTGGGAAAAATTGACAGTTTCGGGTAGCTTGACCTGCAGGCGTCTGTACATACAAGCATGTGACGTTTCCTGATTTCCCTGCTCCCTAGAGTAAATATGTATGTTCCTTGTTTCCGTGACGTCCCGTGAAACAGACAATTTAGCAATTTTATACTTTTCCACCAGAGATGACTTATGCAGCTATGCTGCGAGAATGTAATAGCTAAACAATGAAACTATGTAGCGGTGCGGTGGAAGATGTGCTAATGAAGATGCGTTGCCGCAAAATAGCTGCGCGAGGAAGTAGCGCCGCTCGATTTCTGCTCTAATTTAATGCAATCTCTGTTGGAATTATATAATTATGCAACACAAGCTTTTACCACTTTATCTATTGTTTCCACTTTGCTTTTCAAAATTAGCGATACGCGATACTTTGACTTTGACGCGTACCATTTTCACGCTAGGACACCAAATTTTGCTATTGCGTCTATGCGAAAGGGCCTTGCAAATGCACGGATATGGTCACGTAAGATTTTGTATTAAGGGATGAATCCCTTATGAAAACAAAGGGTACTGGTTCTTTGAGGAGTGGCTGGAGAGGCGTCATGGCGTCTTCACCTACCACCTGACGCAGGTCATCACCAGACCCGGAAGTTTCGGGAGGTTCCTGCACATAATCGGGCGGGAGCAAACGCTCGGGTGTCACTATTGTGACGATCGCCCGGAAGACACGGTGGAGCACACAGTGGCGGTCTTCCCAGCATGGGCGGAGCACCGCCGTGCCCTCGTGTAGGCGATCTCTCGCGGCCGGCCCTGGTTCAGGCCACGGTTCGGAGCCAGAGGAAATGAGAAGCGGTCACCTCCTTCTATGAAGCAGTAATGCTAGCAAAGGAGGTGGCCGGGCGTTTGAGGGAGAGAACATCTAGCCAACCCAGCCGCTGCGGAGACCAGAGATGTAACGGAGCTTCGATTCCGGTTCCGTTAAGTCGGAACTTCCGATTATTATTACACTTTCGGTTCCGACTTCGGTTCCGATACTTTCGTATCGGATGTTAATCGGAGGTCGAACGAAACAAAGCGGGCGGCGCGCGACGGCCTGTGCCGAACAGGTTCGAAGAATTAAACTTTAAATTCATTAATTTTATCTTTTGTTTATTTGGAATTATGCCAATTTTTTTTCACAGTTGTTGTTTATTTTATAATAAAAAGTAAAAATGAAAAGAATTGATTATAAATCATGTTTTATTTGTCCTTAAACAAACTGACCCTGCCTCCGATTTCGATTCCGATAAACCAAATTTGAAAACTCCGATTCCGATAAAACTACCTCCGTTACATCCCTGGCGGAGACGACTCCCGGCCACCGTAGATGCGGGCCTGTGGACGGTGAGCAATGGGTAGCTCACCGTCCATCCGTATATTGACGACAGGCCGTGTAGACGGCGCGTAAGTATTTCAGGCGCGCCTCAAAGAGATGACAGCAAAGCAGAGGGGCCTGCCAGCCTGCCAGGGCCTTCATCTGTCGGGGTTGCGGGTTGTTCGAAAGTGATACCGCGGCCCCAGAACGTAAAGAAAAAATGGAACATGGGTGGGTTTTAGTCAGCACAAGTCTGACACTCCCCCCGCTCCGCCCAGAGCGGAGTTATTTGATGATTTCCAACCCAAAAAAAAACAAGAAAAAGGCGGTAGGTGAAGATACACCACATGGTGCATGTATTAAGGCGTGCTCTGCACGAGTTTGCGACAGTCGGTATCTCCATGCCACCATGAGATAAAAAGTAAGTACCTTTAGGTACATTTGCCTCGGCAAGGGGTCGCAAAGGGGTGCTCTTGCACTCAAACTAAGGCTAAAAACTACAAACAGAGACTAAAAATTGAAAGTGCATCTCCCTGGAAATAATGCTACTGGCGCCCATGTTAAGGTGAGTTGAAGTTTATAGGGTATAAAATCCGCGCGGACGAAGTCGCGGGCGGAGTTTTGTCTTGTTTCAAACTGATTGGTAGTAGCTGCTCCCATGCAGAGTAAGTAATCGTGAGGATTAGCCATAAGTGGCTGCAGAGTCTGGGGCGAAAACATAGCGATATTTATCCTGTGCACAAAGGCAAAGGCCTGGGTGAAAGCGCCCAGGACGAATTTTAGTAGTGATGCTATTAGTAAGCGCACTTCTGTACCACGCGAACGCGTCTGTAGCGAGTTAGTCGTAACTCGTATTTGTACTACTCCACCAGAGCAGTAGTAATTACGTGCCGACTCAGTCGTGCCACTACTTCTTACAACATCAGGGACACGAACAGTGACAGAGGCATTTCTATATCGACAGTGAATCGAATTTAAATCGTAACCGTATCGCACCCGTTTGAGGGCCCTAAATATGAGACTTTGTTGGCTTAACTTATTTGTGTATGACACTCATTTTTATTTTGACAACAGAGAGAGAGGGAGGCCGAGGTAGAGCAATATGTAAATAAAACTACACAGTAAAATTTATAAAATAAAAATAGAACAGAATTTATTTCACTTATGCCAAGAACACATCTGGTACTTACAACTTACTTACTGCTTCTTAAAGCTTTTTAAGATTGGATAAATGTTATCAAATGCCTCATATATTTCTTCTCTGACTTTAGCTCCAGTTAACACAACTTTTCCAGAAACAAAGATCAATAACACTATTCTTGGTTTCACCATTCTATAAATAAGGCCTGGGAATAACTCGGGTTCATATGAACTGAACTGTCCATGTGTTAGTACTAAACCTTCCAGGCGAATCGGAAACTTCACATCACAGCTTCCAACCATGTTTTGAATTTTAAAGTCTAAAAACTTGGCCTGTAAGATAAAACGAGAACATGTATAAATCTCTGAAGGTGACTTCTCTCATGATATGAGTGTCATCATCTCATACAATCAATAGTGAATTCTTAGTCAAAGTGTATTTGCAAATATGGGTCACATCTGATGTTACATTAATTGTTTATGATGCTATACAATTGTGTAATTCCTCATTTTACAATAAGGCATGCAAACAAAATTAAATACTAAAGTGTAGTATTAAGAGGTATTTGATACTGTTTGACTTTTATATATGTAAGCATTAAAATGAAAAATAGGTATAATATTAATACTTTACATAATATACAGCTATTATTGTGTATTGGTTATTATGTTATCAGTTCATACTTACATAAAAACCAAGCTTCTGAATAATTCTAGCATATTTCCGAGCAGCCAAACGAGAGTCTTCTTCACTTTTGGCACCCGTGCAAACCATCTTTCCTGATGAAAATATCAGTGCTGTAGTTCTAGGTTCTCTTATTCTCATTATGACTGCAGCAAATCTTTTTGGGTTATATTCTGCATTTCTTGCATGTAGTGCTATTTTTTTTAAGTCTAATTTACAATTTAAGTTCACTGTTGACACAATGTTTCTGAAAAAAAAAAAGAATTACAATATTGTTTTAGCAGCAAAAGATTACACGAACTAATGTTTTCTGATTTAAATGTATATATGTATACATATTATTTCATTTATTATTTTTTATATTTATTTCTTATTAAAAATAAATATAACAAAAAAGCATTAAAAAAATCAAAAATAGTAGCCTACCAGGAACAGGGTCCAGGTTTTGGTCAAGGGTCTTGGCAATTAAGCCATTGGCAGATATGACTATTGGCACAATGATTGCTGATCCACATACATAAGTATTTATGTTCATATGATACATGCATTGAAGTACTTACTGTAACTGTGGTAAGATACCAGGGTCAGCAGAGTGTGGGGTCATAGGTGTCATTGGAGCAGGACTGGCTTGGCTCAGCATCTGTTGACCTGCGAGACTGCCACTTGTGATCATGGGTGACATTAAGTTTTGCTAAAAATATAAGCATTAGTAGAATTTAGTAATAATCTTGAACTTGAAGTTACTTGTGTGTCAAGGCTGCACTTGATTGAACATCATACAGATAAAATGGCATCTTAATTAATCATATTCTAGAGTGATACTTATAACACAATTCTATTATTTTTGTTAATCAGGATAGAAGAATGAAAGATCATCCTTATACAAGTGTAAAGCGTTAACTTGTGACATAATACATTTAACATGTTTACAGCCAAGAAGATAGAAGGGTATACAGTATAATATTTACTGGTGTTTGTGGCTGCATCATTTGTTGAGGTGTAGCATAGCTGGCAGCTGGCGCGTAAGTATGCACTGATCTTTGAGGAGTTCCCATTAGCGATGAGCCAAAACCAACGAGCGGTGAGGATCCCATAGCGGCGAGGGCTTGTTGCTGTTGTTGTTGTTGCTGCTGATGTTGTTGTTGCATAGCATTTGGCAAAATCTGTTGATCCTCTTCTGGCTGATGCAAAGGAGTACCTATGCCAGGTATATTGTAGGGACTCGGTAGCATTTGATCCATTTTGAAGTTTGTTTTTCACCTTTTGATGGTACTGAAATAAAGTGTGAAACAATGCGTTGACAGATGTTTTGACCAGTAATTAATTTTCAGCAAATGGAAAGCCTTTATTTTCTTATTTAAACCACTGTCTTTCCATATTCTTTATACGGCGAAAAACATCGTAAAATTTAGTGGACAGTATAGTTGACTCCACCGCCAACGAACGAAATTGGTCTGCCAGTCTATTTGTCATTTGTCAATCGTAGTGTCAAAGTGTCAATGTCAGTTTTTTTTTTTTTTTTGGTGTGGCACTAGTTGAGATGCAATGTCAGTTTGGTTATTCGTTTTATGCACCTTAATAGCTATTATAAAATTCTTCTCTTACCTTCGGCCACACAATGCTGAGATATAGGTAGGCATTAACATTTTTAAAATATAACATGTGAAAATGATTACCTGAGTCAAAACACGTAAAAGTATTTTTTTAAGAAAAGATTTTATTCTGCAGTTTAGTAATTGGTTGACGTCTGACAGGAGAAAATGGAAAAAGAAAACGTGTTGCGCCGGCCCCAAATAGCAAGGTACAAGGGCAGGAAGGTGATGAATAACTGACTGAAATCACAACTGTGAAAAGTTAGGATTGGCTCTGTTTGTTCTCTTTGATGGATCTCACTTACATTAACTACTAATTCCATAGCTGCTTCTCCTCTAACCATTTCCTTTTTGGCTATCACTGCCAGACAGGAGTGATCTGTCACTATCATTTTCATGATTTATGGTTCAAACATGGATTTTATTGAAACAAACTGAAGACTTTAAACGGAATAACGTTACACGGAAAATAAGAAACTGATGAATTTACCTGGAATTGATTACCTATGGATTTAATACTAATGACTTCAACTGGAATTACTTACCTATGGATTAATTAAAACTAATGAATTTTATTGGACTTCCCTATATTACGGAGTTACATACTGAAGAATTGAACTGGATCTACTTAACCAAGGAAAAATGTTAACTGATGACTAGGCAGCATGGTCTCAGACCTTAGCCTGTTCCGTATGGAACTAATTAAAAAAAAAAAAAAAGATTTATGGTTCATTCATGCAGTTGTCAATGTCAAATTGCGATTTGTGAATGCCACGCTTGTTGGATTTATATTCTCTCTCGGTTAAGATTAACTAATAAAAGCCTTTAAAATGGCTGAGACTATGAAGCAAACCGTCGCAACCATACTTAAAAGTATTGAAAGGTAAGTTCATGCAATAATATTAAGTTTTGTGTAAGGTTAAGTACCCGCAGACATTGGGAATTATGAATGGAAATGGAATTGTTGATGTAAAGGATTAGTTTGATGAAAATGCTGGCTTCTTGCATATAAATATAAGTTGCTAACATTAAATGTCATGTTTATAGATACAACCCTGCCAATCTTCAAACATTAGAGAGGTATGTTGAAATGCAGTCTCGAGAAAATACTTATGATTTGGAAGCAAATCTGGCCGTTTTAAAACTGTACCAATTCAATCCAGAGAAGTTCAACGCTGACATCACATGCCAGATTCTTTTGAAAGCCTTGACTAATTTCCCACATACTGATTTTACACTATGCAAATGTCTGCTTCTTGAATCTGTGGTAAGTGCTTTTGAGAAAAAAATGATTGTCTATGTTAAAACCAAATTAGTCTAAAGTTTGAGTTTTATACAACTGAAAATGTAGGTATATAAAAATAAATAAATATCTTGGGACAACTCACACACGGCTATCTGATCCCAAGCTAAGCAGAGCTTGTGTTATGGTAACCAGACAACTGATATACATACTTATATAATTTATAAATACATACATATTATAGATAAATCACACCCAGACACAGAACAAACAATCATGCTCGTCACACAAAGTTTGTCCTGAGTGGGAATTGAACTCACGACCTCCGGGTCAGCAGTCAGGGCCACTAACCACTAGACCAACGGGCCCTTATATAGATTAGGATGTTTTCTACACATTCTGTGTAGATGAAATCCAATTATCTAATAATTTATTGTACTAACTTACTTTACATTAATTGGTTTAATTATTATTTTAAGTTTATATTATCTCAATGTAAAATGGATGTCTTTTTCAGGTTGAGAATGAGACAATATCACAGATCAAATATTTGGCTGATATTCTAGAGCAGTGTGACTTTGCCCAGTTTTGGAACAGAGTACATCAGATGCCAGAGCTTTGCAACCGTATCAGTGGTTTCCATGACTCCATCAGGAAGTTTGTGTGCCACGTTGTTGGCATTACATTCCAGACAATTGATAAGAACAACCTTGCCAACTTACTGGGAGGGATTGATGGTCAGTAATAAAAATAATACAACCACTTGTTTAGTTTAAAAAGTTTGCATAAAAAACATAAAGCTCTTTACACAGTGGTAAGAATGGAGAGAGCAGTGATTCACACCCAGCTAGGCACATTGCTACATGTTAATTGTTTTATTATGCAAGAAACTGCCCTCAAATTGTAATATTGTATGTGACAATAGGCCGCTAACAAGTGAAGTGGCAATTTTAAGAACTTGAAATTATGTGGCCTATCTGTATACTTGCAAACAAATTCGCATACACCAAGTCTTCACTTTCTCACTACAATATGATTTCAAAAGTTTAATACCTAACTACTGGTCTTATTGTTTTAACTATAATTGCAACTCCTGGTCCTGGGTTCAATTCCCTTGTTGGGCAAGATGTTATTGGGTTTTTATAACAGCCACAGTCTGACTTTGTGCTTGGTTAATGGCAATAGGTTGGCCTACTGTTGTATGAGACATAAATAAAACTAGTGAGGGTGTACTATTAGCTACGTCTCTGCCTAACTCTTTAAGAATTACAGGTGTGATGTTTGGTGTGTACTTTATTTTATTCAATTCTTCATATTTCCAATACACTATTTTTAAAAAGTGTCTGTGATTGTTATAGATGTGACATTGAAACACTGGGTGAAAAAATATGGATGGAGAGATGATGGAAACCTTATCTTCATTGCAAACCAAGATGAAAACATTAAGACTAAAAACATTACTGAGAAAATTGAGTTCGACCATCTAGCTCCACTGATGGCTTTGTTGTAAATCTTACACAACTTTGTATTGAATAAATTTACAATAAAATAATTGTGTCATTTCTTGCTCTGATTGCTTTCATCACCACATAAACGGTTATGTTTATTACTCGTTTTTTGTGTCTACTTCGTTTTTCAATCTCAATACTTACAATGCTTTGCCCCTTTAGCCTACTTGGGCTTAAAACTTTGAGTTTGACAGGTTTTTAAAGTAAAATGCACTAGGAATGTCTTCCGTCCTCTGTGTGTGTGTTAACAATTTAATCTCGCATACATGGCTCATATAAATGTTAGATCCGTACAGGTATCGAACCCGCAACATGCGGCGTAGTAGCCAATCGCTTAGCCGCTGTACCAACTTGTCTAATTTATTACCTTAAATTCTAATTTCTATATGTGAAGTAAATTACCATGAATGCGGGTTTATAAATAAAGCATAGTCACAAGACAACTTTGAATTGAATTTTAATTTAAATTAATTATGTCTTACGTAAATTTTTATGTACAATGACTTGTTGAAAAACATAACAATAAAAAACAACAACAACATAATTTAACAAATAATTAAGCGAGAACTTGTTTCTTTTACGCTTTCTTAGCATGACTGTAACCATGTTCCTTGCCGCCGGCATGTCCGCCTTTCTTGCCGTGGTCGTGGTGGTGCGCATGGTGTTCCTCGTGACCGTGGTGGCCCTTGTGCCCTTTGTGGTCTTCGTCATAATGTCCTTTATCGTGATGACCCTTCTTGCCATGGTGTTTCTCGTGATGACCCTTTTCATGGTGTCCACCTTTCTTGTGGTGCCCGCCCTTCTTATCATGATGGCCGTGGAAGTCACCGTGTTTGTGATGGTGTCCTCCCTTGTGGAAGTCGTCGTAGAACTTGTGTTCCTTGTGATATTCGTCTTTATGAGATTTGTGATGGAAACCCGTGGTCTTTGAACCCTTTTTGTGGCCTTTTTTGTGTCCGAATTTCCCTCCTTTGTGTCCGTGCGCGGCCTCGTGATGTTCGCCGTGGTGGTCATGTTCATCGTGGTGCTTCTTTTTGTGTCCTCCGTGTTCGTCATGATGGCCTTCGTGGTGGTGTTTACCGTGGTGTCCGTGCTCACCCTTATCGTGGTGGTGATGCGACTTGTATCCCTTTTCACCTTTGTCCCCGTGTTCGTCATGATGATGGGCATGGTGTTCATGGCCTCCGCCCTGCTCGTGGTGGCTGTCCTTCGCTTTCTTGTGTTCGGTGCCCGCTATCGCCTGGTCGCTGGGTTCACTGCCGGCTGCCGACAGGTCTGCGCCTGTGGGTGCTGCTACTTCCGGGACGGCCTTCGGTGTAGCATCCTTTTCACCCTTAACATTGGCTACGTTTCGAGCATGCGTGAATAACACCACGCATGCCAGAAGCTCTATGAAAAACAGGAGCCTCATGACTGAAAAGAAAAAACAAAACAAACCTATACATACATAATTATGTATTGATAGTTTAATTTGATAAAAAGTAATGATTTGATATGTACATATATGTGTAAAATAAAAAAAAAAACAACTCACTTTGTCTGGCTCGACCAAAGACGCAGCCGTCACCAAAGCTACGATAACAGTGTCAAAACTGTTTCCGCACTTTGCATTTATAGATTGATCGCTTTCATCTGATGTCGATTACAGAGTAGTGTTTGGCAATTGTTGCTGCAGATTTCTGGATGAATGATTCCGCGACGGCGACGAAGCGGTGGCAGTGACGACATCATGTTATGGTTAAACTGAATTTGTTCCGTTATCGACAGCTAATTAAAGTTAATAGTGGCACTTTATTGTTTTGCTTTATTGTGTCTGTTGCTATGTATAGATTGTATGGAGTAGAAACCCATGTGGGTTTAGATATGTGTAAATGTAAAGGAGGGTATGAAACATGTTATTTTTTAAATTGGTTTAATTTTATTTACAAAGAGGTAATGCGTAAAGTAACAAAGTAAACAATAACATAATCTTATCAGTAATATTATCAGTGCTTGCCGTGGTGGAATCCCCAGTGCTTGTGGTCCTCGTGACCGCCCTTCTTGCCATGATCGTGGTGGTGGTGGTGGTGTTCCTCGTGTCCGTGGTGCCCCTTGTGTCCCTTGTGGTCTTCATCATAATGGTGCTTGTCGTGGTGGCCGTGTTTGCCATGGTGCTCCTCGTGATGACCGGAGTGATGGTGACCGCCCTTCTTGTGACCACCGCCTTTCTTCTCGTGGTGTCCGTGATGGTGGCCGTGTTTGTGGTGCTTGCCTTCCTTGTGATGGTCATCGTAAAAGTGATGATCCTTGTGGTACTCGTCCTTGTGGTACTTCTTGTGATAGCCGTCAACGTGTTCACCTTTATCGTGATGTTTCTTGTGGTGGTGCTTGCCGCCCTTGTGATGGTGTCCGTGCTCGTGATGTTTGCCATGGTGGTCGTGCTCGTCCCAGTGCTTCTTGTGATGGCCCCCGTGCTCGTGATGGTGTCCAGCTTTGTGGTGCTTGCCGTGGTGACCATGCTCTCCTTTGTGGTGGTGATGATGTCCTTTATGTCCTTTGTGCCCCTTTTCCCCGTGTTCATGGTGATGGTGTGCGTGGTGTTCCTTGCCGCCACCTTCCTCGTGGTGGTGGCCGTGGTGGCTCGCTGCGGCGACCAGGTCGCCCTGCTCCTCTTCTCGTCCCGAACACGCTACTACGACACATGCTAGCACGGCAAGGGCGACTAGCGACCTCATTGTTATTGTTTTATTTCACTATTTGTTCTGTATTTGGCTACCTGGACTGAACTGTCTGTGAACCGCCTGTGACAGCATTTTATATCATTAGATTTGCGGGTTGCAGACGGTGAAACCATCGGCAAGGACGCCACGCCGGCCAGCTCGGAACGCGTTACGCCTTACTATTGCGACATGTCTACCTAAATGCCTACGCAAAAAACAATACAGGTACACAACAGTTAATTCATAAACAATCAACGTGCTAACATAAACTGCGCAGTTAAGATAGTAGCTAGACACTTCATAGCAATTCAGTTTTTATTAAGTACCTAAAGTAGTTATTTTGGTAGCTACCTGCTTTTTAACAAAAGCTTATCGCTAATTTGATGTCTTTTTATTGAATAGGTAAGTTTTCCAAGATAGATAAAAAAACTACATTTTTTAGTAATCTCTGCGCTATAATTGAACGGTATGTTGTTTTGTAGTTGTAGAGCTTTCTAGGTAAGTACAGATTTAGTTTGTTTGAATCCTCTAATTTTTGCGCGGGTTAATATAATTCCTGCACAAAAAAAAACACCTAAATATTATCATCTCAATTACCTTCCAACGTTCGCGTTACCTTTCAACGCTTCTTTTGCACTTTGTGTGCCAGGGCCGCGGTGTCTCTTTCGAATAACGCGCAAACCCGGCAGGCAGTGGCCCTTTTTAATGCGTGGATGGGACACGAACGTGCTCGTCGTCGTCACGGCTTGTCGTCACTGACAGACGGACTGTGTGCTACCCATTGCTCATCGTCCACAGACCCGCGTCTAAGGTGGCCTGGAGTAGGTAAGTCTCACGACGCCCGACACCTCATTCGCTGGCAAGACTACTTAGCAGAAAGAGGTGAAAACTTCCCATTCCCTCTCGCCCCGGACCATAGATTGAACCATAAGGGCCGCACGCGAGAGCCGCCGCCGATCGCCTCTGCGAGGACACAGCGGTGCTCCGCCCAAGCGGGGCAGACAGGCACTGTGTGTACCACCGTGTCTACCAGGCGATTGGAACAGTGGTGAAACCCAGGCGCTTCCTCCTTTCCTGATTATATGCAGGAACCTTCCGAAACTTCAAACGTAGCCGGAGGTGTAGTCGGGTGCCCAAAGCTTCCGACCTCACTCCGCTTAGACAGTTGTGTCAGCACACAACAAGAAGATGCATCTTCTGGCATTACGCTCAGCTGAGGCCCTGATGGCATTATTCATTTTATTTGTTCGATTTTAAGGCGTTTTTTATTTATAATTTAACTAGCTTTTGCCCGCGGCTTCGCGGCTTGGCTCGCGTTAAATTCAGGGTAACACAGTTCCCTTTGCGCCTTATTGATTTGTAATAGCAACGCTTAGTTTTTCCTTGTCTTCCCTATTTCTCCCTCACATCCCATTAAAAAAAAAAAACTTAGCCTATGTCCGTCTCCTGGTTCCCAATTATCTATGTACCAAAATTCATCACAATCGGTTTAGCCATTAAAGCGTGAAGAGGTAACAAACTTTTATTTATAAAAAGTGGGATGTGAGGGAGAAAGAGGGAAGAAAAGGGAAAACTTAGCGTTGCTATTACAAATCAATAAGGCGCAAGGGGAACTGTGTTACCCCAAATTTAACGCGGGCGAAGCCGCAGGTGCAAGCTAGTATTCTATGAATTCACGTCCGAAAAAAAGTATAATTATCGTATACATCGTATGTCCACATATAGGTACGTTACCATTTGTAAGTTGATGTCCCTTCTACCCTGTATTTAATATACAGGGTATAATACTTTCTTGTCTGGAGTAAGTGTGTTCGAGTATGTATCGAATAATAGTTCTTGTTAGGATATCTGTTTAACCTACAGTACCTGTCTTAAGTAAGTCGATATCAGTATTACCAGCAGTCGCAGAAGATTGCATATCGATACTTTTTATTTGCTTTTACCCAACTCTTATGGCACCAGCTTTCAGTCCAACCGGATGTAGCTACTAGTAAATACCAGTATTTCTACGTGGAACAACTGGCGCGACTGCCACTATCTGACCTTCACTATCAAGTTCCTGGGTAATACGATGTTCTTTAGCAAGATGGATATATACTGATTTTCAGGCTCCTGGAAATCTTTAACGATTGTCAAGAAAGATATGTATATTTTGAACACAATAAGTGGCCATGGATGGGCGAAGAAGGGCCGGGTCGCTAATGTTAGGTAAATGAAAAAAACCAGCTCCCAAAAAACAAATAAAAGAGGAAAATATTTTTTTCAAAACACTTCCTCGAAAACTGGCTCTTATTGCACTACGTTTAGGTTCAACATGCAATGGAATTCACACGCGTGCTTTTTCCTTATTTATCTTTATTTTTTTCTGCGTCATCACGGATAACAATGAATAACTGCTTAAATCCCTATAGCAGGCGGGCTTTTTTTTAGAGCAAGGAGACGCATGTGTTTTTAAGGCCTTCATGTTTAATAATAAAAAAATGTGTTTATCAAGAGATTATCACAAATAAACATGATCATGTAGAAATTAATTAGCTAAATAACAACAAATTTGACATTAGGCACCCTCACCTGCCGGCTCGGGCGTTAATTCCCGCCTCGGTCGCGATGACAAAGATTCCTCCTCACTTGAATCTTGATATGCACTATTTCCTTATTTGTATTTATGGATGATCTGCACTACAACAAAATCTTTTTAGTAATAATGAAAAATATATAGGTGATCGGTCGGAATTTGTGTGAGATTCTATAACTAAAATGCCTGAAAAAAAACCTTAGTGCAAAAAAGAATAACAAACTTCCTTAAAAAAACAGAAAAGTGCAGAATATAAAATTAAATGAAACAAACAAAAGTCACCGACTTACAGAAGTAAAGTTATTTCTTTAAGTTCGCGTAACAAACACACAAAAAACAAAAATACCTACGGTCGAATTGAAAACTTGCTTATTTTCGTAGAAGTCGGTTAAATAATACGAAATATCAAAGTTCAGGTTTAAGGTTCAGATTTTATGATTTCACTAGCTGGCGCCCGCGGCTTCGCCCGTGTGATATCGAAAAAAATATCCTATATGTTATTCCAGACTATTATCTACCTCTGTGCTAAATTTCATCAAGATCCGTTTTGACGTGAAAGAGTAACAAACATCCATCCTCACAAACATTCGCATTTATTGTATTAGTAGGAAGTGGTATAAGGTTTCTATTTTTATGTGTCTTATTACATGTTGTTCTAGTTTTTATTTTTAGTGGATAGTCATTACAAGCAGCTTTACTGACAACCTAAATGGAGTTCAATGCTATATGATTCAAGGTCGATCGCCTACATAACCGACTGAAGAAACAAGCTGCCTTAAGTTTCAGATTTTTCTTTAACAAAATAATTAGCTAATTAGTTTTTTTTATCTGCAAAATGTTAATCAATGGCGAAACGAGGGATTACATGCGTGGTGTTAGAATAGAGAAGAATACTTTATTGCTCATTCAAATTCAATTAGCAATTTCTGTAAAACAGTTGTGTCACAGAAATTGCTAATTCCATGGTTACAATGGCGATCACATCGTTGTTATGTTAAGATTCGGAGGAAAGAAAAAAAAACAGGTTTATGAAAAATTATTTACTTCGTATAAAAATAAGAACAACAATAACAACTTCCATTCTTAACAATAGTAATTCATAACAATCAGAATACATAGTGGTATCAGTGCTTGCCGTGGTGGAAGCCCCAGTCTTTGTGGTCGTCGTGGTGGCCTTTCTTGCCATGATCGTGGTGGTGGTGGTGGTGTCCTTCGTGTCCGTGGTGTCCCTTGTGTCCGTGATGGTCCTCGTCGTAGTGGTGCTTGTCGTGGTGGCCGTGCTTGCCGTGGTGTCCCTCGTGGTGACCGGAGTGATGGTGACCGCCCTTCTTGTGATGACCACCGTGTTTCTCGTGATGTCCGTGGTGATGACCGTGCTTGTGGTGCTTGCCTTCGTGATGGTGTCCGTCGTGGAAGTGGTGGTCCTTGTGGAAGTGATCCTTGTGATGCTTCTTGTGGTAGCCGTCAACGTGTTCGCCCTTGTCGTGATGCTCTTTGTGGCCGTGCTTTTCACCCTTGTGGTGGTGTCCGTGCTCGTGGTGTTCACCATGGTGGTCGTGCTCATCCCAGTGCTTCTTGTGTCCGCCACCGTGCTCGTGGTGATGATCAGCATGGTGATGCTTGCCATGATCACCGTGGTCTCCGTGGTGGTGGTGGTGATGTCCCTTGTGTCCTTTGTGTCCCTTGCCGCCGTGGTCATGGTGATGATGCGCATGGTGTTCGTGCCCGCCGCCATGTTCGTGGTGGTGTCCGGATGCGGCCACCGCTTGGTCATCGCGGTCGGCTTCGGTTCCGGAGCACATTGCCGCTAGGCACAGCACACCAAGTACTAAAAGCACCCTCATGGTATATTTAATTGTACTTCCTTGGTAGGTAAGTCCTAAGAGGAAGTCCGGTTGTAACTGACCTCTGATACATTGATTGCCTATTTATATCGGTTAGTAGTAGAGCACCGTCTACAGCGGTGGAGAAATTATTGCGTCCGCACTAGTTCATGGACAAATTAAAAAAGGCAGCTGTCATTTAGTTAGGTGTTTTAGATTACCTACAGCAAGTCATTTGATAACGATGATCTAGTCACTACTCAGATTGAGTCCTTATAATTCTACCATTAACAGGATACTTTATTAAACTATAAAAAAATACCGGTCGCGGTCATTGTACCTAAATCGTTGCAGAGAAAACATGAAGTGAAGTGGTTACCATCTTTTCATTATTAAGTTTCTGATTAACACTTTTTTTTAAAGGATGTTTTTATGTCGTTTTTATTTACTTTCTGCTTTATATAAAGATAAAATAGTAACTTAGGTAGGTTGAAACCCAACTTGATTGTTTTCTGTCAGACTAACTAGGTTGTTCCCGATTTTATGATATTATTTCCATCAACTAAAGGTATGAAGCGTGAAGAGAGGAAAGAATATAAAAAAGGAGTTAGTATGTAAGGATTGTAGCAGGTAGGTAGCATTCTTTAGTTTCTGCACACCTCCATAGGAAAAGGCGCGAATTCACGTTTTTCTGCCTTTTTCACTCAATCATTTCATTGACTACCTAGTTCGGTTATTTTTATTTACTTTACTACTCTCACAATACAGTAATTATAAATACCTTTCCAAGAGCTTAACCGATCGTAAGCTATTTTTACAGAAGCTGTTATAATATTGTCAATAGCTGTTAATAATCAGAAAAATTGTTCTGTGATCCCTAACCCTTTAGTTAAACAAACATTGCTAACATTTTTTTTAACCGATTACAAATAAGAAGTCTTTGTTTTCCCATGTGGGGCACGATTCTTCGGTAAGTAGACTATAGGTGAGGTATCTGAGATTTGCGAGTCACTTTAAAGTACCAAGAAACATGCTAAACAGCTAATATTATATGAACCTTTAAACATTTTGAGCATATTTGACTGTCAAATTAATTAGGTACATGTAGTGACTGTGTTTTGCCCCCTCATCTCGCACCGTTGGGCACTCGCCGGAGGCACAGATTACTTGTCGATTATCTACAGTGTTACGTTTAGCCATGAGGACATGAGGTGTTCTTTAATTAATGCACAGATGCACAGCAAATATATGCAAGATTTAATTCAACACACATATAATTTTAGACATAGGTCCAAAACCTTAATATCTGTCGAACTTACACACAAAGTTGACGTGTAGAGTTTTTAAAACTATATGTAGGTACCTACATCCTGATCTACACTTAGGCTTAAAGCGGGTCGTGATTATTTTCCATACTTTCAGGTACACGATTATGAGCAAGTGTTCATATTTATCAAGTAAATGCCGGTCGAGCGAGTGCGTAGCCAGCACAGACTCGGGTTGAATAGGTCTCGACATCAATGGCGGCATTGTGAACCTCACCACGTAGAAATCTTCATTCAACGTAACACACAGTTGATTGACGGCTCATAAGCTGGAATCTATCGAAAATTATCTGCTTAGTGGGTCTTTTCGCGTTCCGTTCGCCGCTATTTGGATAGCGTTAAACAATTCTTCCGAATGACTTGGCACTGTTAATCCTCGCCCTTGTTGCTCCACGTCCGGATCTTTACAACATAATGCAGATCTGTTTGAGTATTCACTTTGATTATACACGCTTATGAGTTCATCACGGTCTTTTGTAAACATTCCAGTTGTTATACTTATGTACATAAATATATGTGTATGCATTTATATATGTAGATAGCAGTAAATTGATATTAAGTTTAAATGAAAAAAAAATCTTGGCATTATTCCGCAACTTCGGTTCATTAATCACTAAAAGTATTTAAATTAAGTAAGTTTTAACAACTGTAAGGCTTTCATAGATTGGCAAAGTAGTTTGTACCTATTCAATTACAAGTTTTAAAACAGTTTTAAAGTGGCTAAATAAAATTCGAGGAAAACATTCTGGTCCATAAAACAGCATATAAAAAGAAGTCTTCCCATAACTACACGGTCACTAACAGCTAAAGTCCAAGCTTAAGATTCGCCAACGTGCGATAGAGCGCAGCATAGGTAATATTTGTCAAGCGATCAGATCGCGTTAGATACACCACCCTGTGGTCCATAACTCAAGCAGTGTTGGAGTTAAAACAGCCAAGCTGTAGTGGGAGTAGGCCACGTAGTAAGGATGCACCCTGAAAAACGAGCAAGGATCGTCACTCATGACGATCCTTGCTCGTTTCTCCAGCCGCAAGTGTCCAGTGAGCTGGACACTTGCGGCTGGATATTGACGTCGAGGTCAACTTAGGCGATGGTGGTGTGACTACTTGGCTATGTTCGCGGGGGAAAGGTGATCAGAAGTTACTCGAGACAGTGAGGTATGGAAGAAGAAAGCAGAGGCATTTGCCCAACAGTGGGACACACTGTAGGCTATTTATTAAAAAAAACGCGCAGAGGTTAAATCTCACCTAACTCTTTTCACCTTTACGTGATTCTTATTAACTATCATTTAATAATTTTTTGGGCTGAAATCCTGGGCTGAGGTGGCACAAAAACGTGGAGGTTGGCAAAAGCAAAACGCATTCTGTACCTACACAAAACTTCTAACTCTACACAAAAATGATTACTAGAAAATTACGTAGCGCGCACGCACATAAGTCCGACGGATGCATTAAATAGTAAATAGGTCATGGATGATGGATGCATGTAAAACCGACCCGCAATGACAGTGACATGCATTTGTGATCTTAAAGAGTCTCTCTTGGTTCGAGGAGGCACAGGAAAAGGACTCAACTCATTAGGTAGGTATTACGACTAAATATAAATTTATTTATTAACCCGATTATCCCGCCCGGCTGTACCGAATCATGCCCTTGAATATTGTGTGAGCACTCCTATCAGAGTAATCATGTTCAAGAATGATAAACTGATTTTTTTAACAATTCTTAATGCAATGAAGTATTAACAAAACCACAGCTTGCAAGAGATGTTGATATCTTTCCATTAAAGCCGATGCAGAATAAAGTTAATAGATGACTCAACGATTTTTATTAACAAACTCTATTTAGGTACAACAACAAATTAGTTTTGCTTGTTGAAACACGAACATTTACAAAACTATCTCACATTTGATTGATTTCTGTTCCAACCCAGGAACTACTTTGTTAATCTTGAAAAGTATTGCTATCATCGCATGGTTGTTAGATACCATCATTCACTAGCAAGATAACAGAAAGACTTTGCACCTGCTATTGTAGGCATAACCTAATTTACATCTATGTATGCGTTACAATGCACCTTTTACTACTCTACCATAACTCCCGACCTTTACTTTTGTTTCTTTTTCTCGAACATTTTAATAGTTATTTTGCTATTCGACACGGACACAAATCTAACATATCAAAAATCATAAAAATCGGTCTAGACGTTCTCGAGTAATAAGTGTTCAATCAAAACAGATTTTTTTAAATACTATACTAGCTTTTGCCCGCGGCTTCGCTCGCGTTAAATTCGGTAGCGCCTTATTGATTTGTAATAGCAACGTTAAGTTTTCCCGTTTCATCCCTCTTTCTCCCTCATATCCCACTCTTTTTTAAAAATAAATAGTCTATGTCCGTCTCCTGGTTCCCAACTATGTCTGTACCAAAATTCATCAAAATCGGTTTAGCCATTGAAGCTTGAAGAGGTAACAAACAAACAAACTCACTTTCGCTTTTATAATATTAGTAAGGATTTATATTAAGAAGATAAAATAAAGCCCTTTTGGCTATTGTAATACAACTTAAAATTGTGTAAAAAAACAATACAATTAGGCACTAATTATACGCCACAGTGGCTTGTAGGCAATGCCTGAGAATAGAACAAAAATCAGTACCTATACAAAATCTATAGCGGACAAATGGGATACCATCTGTCGCTGTAGATTTCAATCTTGTACGGAATAATAAAACATCTTAAGAAATATTAGAACATCTTAAGATAATATTAGAGAATAATAAAAATAATTAGGAAAATCAATAAAAAAACATGTCGCTTGCACAAATAAATAATTATGAGTGGTAAGTTCATGATCGTCACGGTCTATTGAGCTCTTTTCTAAAGGTTCGCTTTCAAAAGAGCCCCGAGTTTTCAAGGTCGCCGCTCGTGGCCTTCTGAAGTACTTTCGCTTGCTATGGGAGAATTACTTGTATTGTACCTACTAAATGTGTATCTTAATTAAATGAAGCCGATTCCTATTTGAGTACGAAACTCCATAGCGCTATGCTTTTACATTTATTAAGCGAAACGCCATTCTTCTCGGTTCCCTGATTATTATAATCTAGATCTTTTCAAAATTCAAATGAATCGGTATCTTCTAGGCAAGCGTGCATCACCATAGGCTGTGTCATCGATTTACACCGGGCGAGTTAAATAACGAGCAAGCGAGTTTTTAAAGAAAGAAATAATGCCTGCTTGGGATGCTAGCTTCTTTCCGTATAGGTTTACGCTATAACTAAAGAAATAAACCGTTTATATTTTACTAGTATAAAAAAATAAGTAATGTAAAAAACAATAATAATTAAAATATATTTCAGCCAACCTAAGTCTATCAATCTATAAAGTTCCCACTTCTGGGAAAAAGGCTTGCTTCCTAAGAGATGGACTGTCATGATTGTCATGTCTGTTTTCCACCACGCAGGCTCAATGCAGATCGGCTAATGTAACAGTTCTTCGAACTTCTAGTTCTAGGCATTCCGGTTGTCTCACGTTGTTTTCCTGAAAGTTTTGTGAGCGTAAATAAATTACACAAAATAATACGCCTGCTTCTTTTTTTTTGACGGATTATCTAACGACTTCGGGGTTTTTGGACGGAACGGAAGGGTGAATCAGACTTAGTACTGACTAAAACCTATCTATGTTCCTTCTTTTGCCCTTTGTATTCCGGGGTCGTGATATCTCTTTCGAATAATTCGCAACTCCGTCAGGCCTTGCCGGGCCTGTCTGCTTAACTGACATCTCATTGAGGCGTGCATGTCGTCGTGGCGACACTGCCACTAGACGGACGGACGGAGCTAAATATTGCTCACCGTCCACAGACGCGCGTCTACGGTGGTCGGTAGTCACCTCACGGGTAGCGACGCCAGGATCATCTCCCACGGCGTTTAGGTTAATTTTAAGATAACTCTTTAAAACGTTGAGCCCTCCTTCGCTAACATGACCGGTTAGCAGATGGAGGTGACTGCTTCGCATTTCTTCTCGTTTGGGGCCATAGTCTGAACAATGGCCGGACGCAGGAGGTCGTCGTCGATCGAGGATACAGTGGTTCTCCAAGCGGGGTAGACCACCACAGTGTGTTCCACCGTGTCCTCCGGGCGATCATCATAATGGTGACACCCGAATACGCTTGCTTAGGTCGAATCAACGACGTACCGTCACGAGCAATAATAAGTATACACGAAGCAACTTTTAAAAGTATTTTTTTTCCTGTTTTTACGAGTATACAACTATGGAAACCATACTTTACAAAATATTGGTCTCATGTCATAGTAGAAACCGTTTTATCACGAGCGATAAAGCGATTTGCTCTTGAATTCTGCGTAGTGTATACATAGGTATATTAGTGCTCGTGACTGTACCATGCCGTGACCATTCATACCGGGCCGTCACAACCATCCGTCCATTCTCGCAAACGCTAACATTTGTAATGGTAGTGGGATTCATCATTTGTATTCCAGTAAAATAAAATCTGTTTCTGAGTCTCTATTGGGGCGCGGCTGTTGTACTTAAAAGATATCAGCGCATATACCTATACACACAGCACAGTTTAGGTTAATCATCCTTGTGGTCAAAATAAACCCGGCCCAACCCTTTGCCTTTTAATTTACCCTAGCGTTCGACATAGCGCCGGCAGGGTTCAATTTAAATAGCTTCATAACTAGCATCAGATTATATGGTACCTTGCTAGTTATAATATTAATTATGTATCACAATCAAAGAAAATTACTGGAATTACGATAATGATACATACATTTATAACAAGTGACTATAGTGTGACTGTAGCTCGTAGATGCGAAACCGTGTAGCAGTTTCGTAGCCGTAGCACATATTCGTAGCCACGTAGCACATGTGTGAGTGTGTAGCAATAAAAACGTTTTTTTTTTTGCATAAATAGACGTCTTTTCTGGGAAGAAAATGTTTTTATTTCTCGATGTGAAATTGCAAATTGTTTAGGCCTTTTTCTGAGATTCAAGTTCTTACTTTTGGACACCCGGATTCTTTATTATGTATGTGATTGTTACGTGACCACTATTAAAGGGTTGAAAAGTTTAGAAAGTTAGTAAACAAGATGTCTCTATGTTTGTTGGAGAAAGAGTTTTGTCAATTTCTTAGATAAAACTAGGGGTACGCTTGTAGGTATTATCTTATGTTTTTTCTTATGTACTAGTTTAAAATCACAACACAACACTATTCATAAGCAGGTTGTTTGAACTATAAACTCGTAAATCTGTACAAAGAAATCGTATACTCTTGCCGCAGCCCCAGTTGCAATAAGTCACAAGGCTGTAATGCTCTTAGTGCATCCAGGGCGCCGTACTTAAGGGCATTAGCGCTAAGAAGCCTAGCCCTACATCACTCAATCTTGTTAGCGTCTGCTTTGCTAACACTGTTATTACTGTAACATTATATTCTTAGGATTAAAATAATATTTAGATATAGGTGAGTGGGATACTGTGAGGCGGTTTCGTAGTACAACTCCTGTTGTGTGGAGCCAATGTACCTACAGTGGTTGGACTTGGGCTTATAATGGTATATAAATGTGTTTTATAATTCGAATGTGTATGTGATCCATTTAATACTTATAGATGTTAGCAAAGCAGACGGGCCTGCCACGGACACCGCCTGGCGGGCTTTCGGGTTGTTCGAAAGAGATACCGCGGCCCCGGAACATAAAGGGCAATAGAAGGAACACGGGTGGGTTTTAGTCACTACAAATCTGACATTCCCCCACGCTCCGCCCAGAGCAGAGGAAATTATTTGATGATTTCCCATCAGTAGAATAAAAACCATTAAATATTTATTAAGAACGGATTCAAAGTTATGCAACGAGACCTTTGGCTTATTTTTTCCTGTTGTTCTTTGAGAGTTCGGCATCGGCTTTAGTTTTTTGAATAGGTACTTATTTAGTCGTTTACGTTATAATTATTGAAGTAAAGATACCATACCTTTCCCTCAAATACCCCATACAATAACTTAGATATAAACAAATAATACACATGTGTATTATTTTAAACAAACAACCATCACGGAATTATATATTCCGCTGGCATGTATTTTAAAAGCGCACATTGCATTGTAGTGTTTAAATGCATGTGTATATCGATACCCATATAATGTTGACAGCATGGCGAACGTGGTTTGAACAACACATTGTTAGCAATCAGGAGGTTAGCCCCGGATAATCCCGGCATTGTTAGCTATTTTAATGCTTATGCCCTTTGTGGGAGTCCTGTATTAAGTCATACGCGGATAATCGCCGTATTATATAGAGTTAATTTTCCATTGGCTTGTACCAGAGGGGTTGGCAGCTGCTTACTGTCGCAGCGGAACAAGCGGGCGACATCTTTGCCGTCCGCTCAAATGTGTGCATTATTTACATGTATTACGCTGTCCCACGGTACATTCTACTTAATATTGGCAAAATTAATGCCAAATCGATATTTTATTAATTCTACTAACATGACAGGATGTTGTGATTCGGATATGAAGTATTTATGATGTGTCAATAGGTAAGAGTTCCCATACTGAATTGGTTAGTTTAGTTGTATTATTTATCTGATAGTCGACGCAATAGATCACGCAACTTGTTCAACCAGTCTTCCTATTCCCAACTAGAGAATGTTATCGATTGTTGTTTTAACAACTGAGGCAATAAGCTTCTGTTTACTTCTGTCGTTTCGTAAACGAATTTTAAATTGTTTGCATTTATTTGGTAGAAAAAAATATAGGTACGTTGATTGTACAGGTAATCTTGACTTACTGTCACGCATCGTCGAGTGACCAATATTTGTCGGAACAGAACACCGTAAAGATGTTTCCGGTTCGTAAAAGTATCATATTAACTGTTCAAACGTTGGATCGGAGGTTTTATCGGTGGCAGCTGGGCGACACGACTAATTACATCAATTACAGGCAAACAGAGTCGCGCTCGGGTTTCGCTCCCACCTTTGTCAATATTTGGCGAACGGCCGCCGCCGCCTCCCCGCCGAATGGACACTCGTCTACGCAACGGCACACAATCACACAGCCGTGGACATTATTAATGCACAAGGTCATCTTCATACTGTATACATCACTAATGGGGAACTTTTCAACGCGAGATTACCTACACATCTGACTAGTTCCAAATTTTGCAGAAACGACTCTAACAAATAACATAAGAATCTCACTGAAATATTTTAGATGGCTCGGTGACTGTATTTCTGGAATTTAAGTAAGTAAGTATTTGTGAAATAATTGAACTAATGTGTCTTTGTTTGCACGGAGTATTGCTGAACTAACGAGAAAACTGTTTTTTCGTCTCTTTTTTATTTATTTTAACTGAATGTTCTTTTCACGACAGCTTTATATCTAATAACACCCATTTAATTTCTTTTACATCCAAAGACTGACAATATCCTTTTTACTCTATATCCGTATAATAAAAGATGTGTGTTAGTGTGTGAGTATTAGGTATTGTTATACGATCCTCATAAGCTGCAAAAAGGCGAACACGTCGTGAACGCCGCGGGCGCAACTTTTGACAAAACAACTTATTCAATTTGTTCGCTGTTAGGTACAAGTTGTAATCTTACGTCTCCACAATTGTCACAAAAAGGCTGAGTCGTGATCATGTTGGTAGTTGTTACCCGTGTGCCTCGCAAGTGGAGGAGGTATAATACCTGTATTAAGAAGTACACAATTACACATTCAAACATACAGATGAAGGTGCGACCATAGTGAAAAATTATCGTGTCCGGTGGTCGTACGACGACGGTGGCAGTGCCGCATCATCAATGTACTTACCAATATGATATGTTCAGGTAAACTGTTGGTTTCTTCTAACTGGCTATAATTTAGAATGGTCATCAATAATTATCATCATCATACGCGAGCCTTCTCTCAACTTCAACTTTGTTGAGGTTGGCTTCTAGTTTAACCGTATGAATTAAGGTATTTTATCTGGAGCGACTGCCTATCTGACCTTTATGAATATGATGGTACGGTAATTGGTTAAGTTAATCAATCATCCCTATCATGAAATGTATGGTATTTACTTCTGCGTTTAATCCTTATTTACTTACTAATATTATAAAAGCGAATGTGAGTTTGTTTGTTACGTCTTCACGTCTAAATGGCTAAACCGATTTTGATGAATTTTGGTACAGAGATAGTTCGGACCCTGGAGACGGACATAGGCTATTTTTTGTCATAGCGTCATAGCGGGTGGAAGTTTGTATAGAACATTCCGCAATTTTCAAGGTAGGAAGCTAAAAATTGGTATGCGGACTATTTGTCACTAACAAAACATCGTGCATCACTTCTTTTGGAAATCTGCCCCCAACCCCTTAAAAGACGGGATGAAATGTTACATGGGACTTTTTGCAGTTTTCAAGGTAGGAAGCTAAAATCGGTAAAAACACTCTTTGTTACTAACAAATACTTCACAAACATTAAATTACTTAGGATTCCAATTTAGTAATTACAAGACATGATCTTCTTTGCACATGATTTTCTTTGAGAGGAGCTCGTGGCTAAATAATAGCAGCCGCTCGGGTCGATCTTAAGGTTAAGCCACGCTTGCCTAGGTTGGTCTGTGGATGGGTGACCACCCGTTACATACCGAGTTTCCTCCATGCCTCGGAAAGCACGTTAAGCCGTTGGTCCCGGCTGTCATTTGTAGATCTTTGACAGTCGTTACAGGTAGTCAGTGTTCCGAAAGTCTGACAACCAGTCTTACCAAGGGGTATCGTATTACCCAGTATTAACTGGGTTGTGGAGGTCAGATAGGCAGTCGCTCCATGTAAAATACTGATATTCAGCTGCATCCGGTTAGACTGGAAGCCGACCCCAACATAGTTGGGAAAAGGCTAGGCAGATGATGATGATCTTCTTTGCACCTCTTGTCACAGGATTATAAGAAGTAGTGCTTAACGTATTAAGAGCATTATAACTTCGCGCTTGATAAGTATAACAGACGTACATCCAGTGTGAAAACAATTTTGTATGTCAGTAGTCAGCGTGTGTCAATAATTTGATTATTATGATTGAGGATGAAGTATGCTTCTACTACATAAGTATTACACGAACATGTTGGCTACCCGGTCCAGCGAACTCGATGCGCTCTGCACAACATACCTACGCGTTCCATTATAACAGATTACAACTTACGGAGAGGGATACGCAGATTACTATTATATCATCTGTTCGGGAGCGTCGGCATCGTATTGTCACATCCATTAAGCTGTGCTCGGGGCGGGGCCAGGCGCGCCACGCCCCCCGCACGCCCCGCGCTACTCACCCCACACACGCCGCGCCCGGCACTCGCGCAGCACCCGCTCTTACTCACTAAAACGATTTGCTCGCAATCGCATCACCCGAGCATTATCCCATCATCACTCCAAAAATTGACGCTTTTCCGGTTTCGACGCTAATAGTTTATTCGAGCGCTAATTAAAATAAATAACGTATTTTAGTTTGACCAAGTGATTAAAAAGTAAAAGCTAAATAGTGTTAAAATGTTCGTAAAAACTTTATCAAGTTGGGTATGATGTGGTGTCTCATGAGAGCTGGTACCGCGGCGCGAGTGTGTGTTGGTCGGTGAGGGTCGTGGCGGTCGTGATCAGCGCGGTGGCGACGCAGGGCGCGTGCGGCGGTGAGGGCGGCATGGGCGGCGCGGGCGGCGGGTGGTCGCGCGAGGCGCCGGCGCTGCTGAGCACGGCGCTGCTGCTGGGTGGCACGCTGCCCGAGCGCCCGCCCGCGCCGCTCTTCACCATCGACAGCATCCTGGCACCGCGCCCGCACCCGCCGCTGCCGCCGCTGCAGCTGCAACATCTGGCGCACTCGCCGTTCCATAGAGCACATGACCTCTTTGGTACGTTTGCCAACAGCCTAGGTAAACACCCTTGACATTCATAATTTTCTAAGAATTAGGGAGCCTTATCCACCTCGCTTTGTTTTAGCTCGATGACGTGAGCTGAAAGTAAGCGAGGTGGATAAGGTAAAACTGTGACTAAAACTAAAGTCTAACAAGTAATTTTCTTGCATCAAGCTTCCTTTATTGGCCATTTGTATAAGTTTTAAATGATTGGTTCTCAGTTTCAAATCTTTAATCACACAATTTTTTTTTTAATCTATTTATTAAGTTTTCCATATTTTCATAATTGTAAGTCTTTATTTTCACATTGTGTTACGGTATCGTATCGTAAACATTACAGGCGACATAATAATATTTATAAGTAGGTGAAATAAAAACTAACATGAACTAATCATGCAGCTTTTGCAATGCTCTACGGTTACGAGTTAGCACACATGTTGTATATTTTTTTAATCATTTTGCTACAGTTGCTCAGTCAGTTGCAGGTGAAAGTACTTTCTCGGCATTCCCCGACCCCTAATATTGTTCTTCCATACTTCTCTATTAATTTTCATTTCCGTATTCACCCTAAAGTCTTTGGTCTAAGTTTTTTAACCTGGACTATCATAAACTTTTGTTTAACTAAATAAAGTACAACAAACTGTAAAAACTAAACATTTAAATATTCATTTATTAATTCTGTTAATCATCACAAAAAATAAACATAAACAATCTGCACCTGTCACTACAATCGTTGGATATTACAAATTTCCAACATGATTGAAATATTTCTCTGTGTCCTAGCGTAGGGTGATTACAGGCTTATCATGTTGTCAAAAATGTTGATGTCCTGTGCTAGATTTGTAAATAAATGCCACTTACTTTTTCAGAAAGTAAACATTTACTTTTCTCAGAAAAGAAATGAAATAATTATTTTCTTTTCTCAGAAAAGAAATGAAATAATTATTTTCTTTTCTCAGAAAAGAAATGAAATAATTATTTTCTTTTCTGTCTCCCTTACCATAGATATCCAGACTCACTTTCGTATCACAAGCAGAGTCGTAGCGGGGAGATTTTGAGGGCTCAACCCCCTAAAATCTTAGGCAAGTTTGGAGAAACCAACCAATCAGAGGTAGGGAATGCTAAGTTTGAAGCTCGTTTTACTCACTTATCCATGTTATGTTACTTCAGTTCAAAATGCATTACATAGGTTAGTTTGTATAATTTTAGCAGGTAGATAAGCATAGCAAGAATACAGAGGAGTCAAGGCCCCTGACTCTCTTAAGACTTCTAATGTTACCAAAGTGCATTGTATTTTTCCAGTTTCTGGATTGTGGAAGTCAGATGGCCATTCCCTTGATGTATTTAGCTTGGTATTTATCTATATCTGGTTAGACTTGAAGCCAACATCAATATTATTTATTTTTAAATAATTAAACTACAAATCCTTACTAATATTATAAAAGCGAAAGTGAGTTTGTTTGTTTGTTTGTTACCTCTTCACGCTTTAACGGCTAAACCGATTTTGATGAATTTTGGTACAGAGATAGTTGGGAACCAGGAGACGGACATAGGCTAATATTTTTTCGAAAAAGTGGGATGTGAGGGAGAAAGAGGGAAGAAAGGGGAAAACTAAGCGTTGCTATTACAAATCAATAAGGCGCAAGGTGAACTGTATTACCCCAAATTTAACGCGGGCGAAGCCGCGGGTGAAAGCTAGTATTATATATTTATACTAGAGGAAGTTTGAGAGTTGCGCTTGTTACAGAAAAAATGAGAGGGAGTCGTTTGTCTTGGTATGGACATGTCATGAGGAGGGACATAGCATATGCGACTAAAAAAGAGATGCATCAGAACGTTGAAGGACGGAGAGCGAGAGGATGGCCACAGAAAAGATGGATGGATTTTGTAAGAAATGATATGAAGGAGTAAATGATGCCGTAACGTCTGATAGGGGAGACTGGAAGAAGAAAACACGTAGCGCCGACCTCAAATAGAATGGGTCAACGGCAGGAAAATGATGATGATGAAACTGCACAAATCATGCTTACGAACACTAATATAACATGGTATATATGTCACTGTAAAAGCTCGAACTACGGTAAATCTTAAGATTTTCCAGTAAAACCTAAGATTTACCGACTATGAATGGTAAATGTCCATAAAAGTTTGACGTTTGAACGAACTTTTACCATCATTCACTTGGTAAATCTTTCGATATTTACCGTTCCTTGAATGCAAATCGCATTCAAGGAACGGTAAATATAAAAAAAAATCATCATCACTTTCTCTCACTCACGACTCAGAGTACGCCGACTCGGATAGATTTGATTGGAAGTTTGGTTTGGTTTGGTTTTTTTTTAAACCACCCAGAAATAGGGGGCCCGCGTAGCGGGGCTCCGTCGACCTAACTTAGGGCAGGTGGTAATCAGTTGTAAATATTAGAGATGTATTAAACTAAAACCAACATTTACCAGTCCACATTGGTAAAACCAAGCATGTACTGAATTGGAATGGCAAAAGTCCGAAAAAATCGTCTCTTTATAATAAATACTTACATTTACTAACTCATGTCCATGTCATGTCATGTCATGGATGACAAGTTGCATCCCACACCAAAGATCTACTCAACTTTCATGGCATTATGGTCATACCATCTGGTCACTTTCCATCGACGCGTACCAAGCCAGTTGGTTCTAAAACAGCTGGCACCCCGGCGGTGGCAAGAGCACAACGGATGAGATCATTAATGCAAGCGTGCCGCGCAATACGACCTGCACTCTTACTGCAGGAAAGGCCATGGTGTCCGAGTTGTGTCACCCAACAAAGTACCTATGTTAGGTGAAGGTACACCTGTAGCCAGAGGTCCGATTCCCACTCACCCACAGTCAGCAAGCGGGCACGCTCTGCAGAATTGGTGGACGTATTAATAAGGTTATGTTGTACCAACCTGCAGAGCGGCTCATCCCACTGTCTCTGGGAAAACGGGTTCAGAGACTGATCAGAGTCTGGGCAAGCCATTTTCCAGGCATCCTCTGCGTCGGTCAAGCACGGCATTTCCGAGTCAACCAGGAAAGAGAGCTAAAATTTTCCTGGTCATCTTTTCAGTGCTGTGGACGGAAGACAGGAACCTTAAGTAAGCTTACACCGGAAATTTTGGATGGATTGTAGCCACGCTCGGTCCTCCAAGGGCTAATAATAATTTACATAATTAATTAATGTGGTTATAATTTTCGTATAACATGGTTTATATCAAAATTTTATGAATCCCATTTTATTTTTACATAATATTTTATATTTTACACGGTTTATATCAATATTTAGGGTCGGTATAACCCTAAATTGTAAATTTGAATGGCTCTCGTTTTAATATTGCTGTATCAATCAAATGCGTGATGTGATGTGAATACACGACCAATGTTGATGACTACTTTTATGGACTATCCGTTTCAATAACACGATTCCATACAATATTTTCAATAGAAAACTACCGCAAACTTACCTCTAATATGAATTTCAAATGAATAAATAATATTAAATTAAAAACTTCAAATTTGGTCACAAATTTTATAGGAAATAGTAGAGCTATGCGTAAGAGAGGGCTTTTCAGTTGCTTTTTTTAACCCCTGTTTTTCGTCGCAAAAGATTTTCCTCTGAAAATTCAAGCTTTCCAACCAAACACAGTTTGAACTGCCTTTTTAGCGAATGGGAAATCATTAAACAACTTTCCCAGCCCCAGGCGGAGCGGGAATCGGAGTGTCAAACTTTTACTGACTAATGTTCCGGGGCCGCGGTATCTCTTTCGAACAACCCGCAACCCCGGCTGGCAGAGGCCCTGGCAAGCCCCTCTGAACAAGAGTCCCATGTTCACTGCTACCTACCACAAACGGTACCTCGATTTTAAAATTTCCTTATACTACATACTTCGTATTTCCGCGAGATGTACAGTCTCATTACCGATGATTCTACATCCATTTTGAGAGGAGCCAAAATTGTGTTTTTAAATAAATAAATAAATCGCCCTTAATGGATGTATGGTTGGATAAAATAAAATAAAGACCAACAACAAACAAACACGTAATAGGTCTTGGGTTCCCCAGGTAGTATGTAGGCAAGCATATAATAAGTTAGGGAATTAAGTTGATAAAAAAATTCTTTAAAACGCTGGCGCTGTTTCACAACCATAGGGGTAAACTAATTTAACGCAAAAAAACACATCCAATCAGGCACAGTTTGACTGACGGGCACCGTCCAGATGCTGTACTAGATATACTTTGCTCGTGTCACTCTCGAGTTCTATATACTGCTCTCATCGCTCCGGAACTTGCGATCGTGTAATGTAAGGGACTAAGGACTAATCAACCTTATACCACTTATGTTGCTTAGATACGGTTCACCTATATTATTACGTTTTCTGCTTCAGTAAGTCGATGCGCTCTGTGACACGAGAAATGTATTCTTGAGGACTGATTCCAGTCTCTGACAATGCCCGCCTCACAAAGCGCATCACACGTGGACAGTTCAGATGCCTGATCCTGCACTGCCAGGCTGATATTGCAAGTGTTGGTCTCATACATTACAATTTGGGAATTGGATTTAATATCCAATAATCCCAAATTGCCTTAACAACATGCCGACACAGCCCCACAATACAAGATTGTGTTGAACGAAGTCTTCGCAACTCTCTAAAAGATTCTTTACTTGCTAGTGGACGGCTTACACCAGCGCCCTGTTTGTTGTAATCGGGGCCTAACTGTGGTAATCGGGGTAAGGGAACTCATGAAGTGCATTCTTCAATTCAATTTTCAATCTTGTTAGATTGATTGCACTGGCTATTTACCGAGGCAACCTCTTCCTCTACAATCTATCAGGATTGGACAGTGATGGTATTGCGTTAAAAGCTGACGCTTGCACCGTGGCTTGCATCGGATTCAAGGTTTCTCAGTACCTCTGATCGCAGCCTATCAAGTAACCGTCCAACATGTAATTGCGTTGGATGATTCAACACATAATTCAAATTCCTAAAAAAGAGACTGCATCCTAACACAATGTGCATTGAGGTTAGTCCTGTTCTCTGAAGATCCGTAATATGCGCGCATGAAGTTCTCGTTTGTTAATGTCATTATAACGATTTTATTATTAGTTGTAAGATTTTTTTGCACGGAACCTTAATCCTTTTTCTAAAATAAACAAAGTTATTTCTTTTAATAGCAAATATTTTTCAGTAAAAGTACCGTCAAAATCGGCGTAGCCGATTCGGAGATTACGCTTATATGTATATTGTGAAAGTACAAATAGACACTTCAATTTATTTGCGTAACTATACAATTTTCATTGTAAAATTTAATTAATCAAATCTTATGAACCCATCACATCATCATGACGCAAATCTTCACAAAAGTGAATTTTGAATGTCTTCTGAAGATCTTATTAAAATTGCTGAGATATAGTACGTCGCTTGCTTTTTTTGTCAGCCGCAATGCCGCAATCGGCTGTGGTCTGCCGTCACATAACAAATTATACTTAAAAAAAAAACCATGTACGTAACTGTCATAACTATTTTTCTTAGCCTTTATTATTTTTTTAAAGAAATATGTATTAATACAAAAATAAGTGTATGAAGATGAAAAAACTACTAAAATACTACCTACATCATTTATTCAGTTTTAATTCCCAATTGGCGTTTCTTTCAAATGATGCAATTAGGTACTTTTAGATCAGTGCTAAGCATCCCCCTTGTTATGCTCAATGTAAAATGTTGGGAGAATATTATGTTATGTCAGGTGCGGTTAGAAGGGCACGCTACAATAGTGGCGGTAAGTCCCCTCTTTGAGGAGTGGCTGGAGAGGCGTCATGGCGTCCTCACCTACCGCCTGACGCAGGTCCTCACCGGACACGGAAGTTTCGGGAGGTTCCTGCACATCATCGGGCGGGAGGAAGCGCCCGGGTGTCACCATTGTGACGATCGCCCGGAGGACACGGTAGAGCACACAGTGGCGATCTGCCCGGCTTGGGCGGAGCACCGCCGTGCCCTCGTAGAGGCGATCGGCGGCGGCGATCTCTCGCGTCCGGCCTTGGTTCAGGCCATGGTCCGGAGCGAGAGGGAATGGGAAGCGGTCACCATCTTCTGCGAAGCAGTAATGTTAGCGAAGGAGGTGGCCGGGCGTTTGAGGGAAAGAACATCTGCCGAACCCAGCCGCCGCGGGAGACGCCCATGGCGCCGGGCGCCGCGAGACGACTTCCGGCCACCGTAGATGCGGGCCTGTGGGCGGTGAGCAATGGGTAGTTCACCGTCCGTCCGTCGATTGACGACAGGCCGTGTCGACGGCGCGTTCGTGTTTCACGCGCGCCTCAAAGAGAGTCAGCAAAGCAGAGGGGCTTGCCAGAGCCTCTGCCTGCCGGGCTTGCGGGTTGTTCGAAAGAGATACCGCGGCCTCGGAACGTAAAGGGCAATAGAAGAAACATGGGTGGGTTTTAGTCAGTACAAGTCTGACATGCCCCCCCGCTCCACCCAGAGCGGGGGAAGTCATTGGATGATTTCCCACCCGAAAAAAAAAAAAAAAAAAAAAAAAGGTGCGGTTAGAGTGTATTGGTTATACCAATCAATATCGCTTGGATACGTTTAGAAAGATTTATTTTATTTTGCTAGATATGTAAAAGAATTGGTAGAATGCTGAGTAGCTTATTAATTTTCAGATACCGATTACTAAATAGGTTTTATTAAATGTAAAATTTTCTGTAGAGAAAAGTCTGGACAGAATTTGTAGTACCAACGGAACAGGAATGAAATGAAATATCCAGCCAGGTATGAACAAATATGGTGAAGATGTAGTAATGGGCCAAGACTTGGACGTTTTCTGCGCAATTACAAAAATACTGTTGGCAATTGGCTCTTCTTAAGGTAACCGACCTAAACTACTTTTTCCAGTACCCACTTCTATCACTAACGAAGATGTAGTACCTACGTGCAAGAGCATCTGAAATCATTATCTGCCTTGTCTTTTCACAAGCTTCATCTTTATACATGGAACGACTGCTTATCTGGCCTCCACCATTAGTGGATAATACTGTAGCGTAATAATAGGGTTAGACTAGTTGTCAGACGTCCGGGCCATTGATGACCTGTAACCACTGTCGAATACAAATGACAGCCACCCAACAGTTTAACATGCTTTCTTGAAATATGCATAATAAATTATGTTCTATCTATAACTCTATTTTTAAACGACTTTAAAAAATGGAGGAGGTTCTAAACTCGACTACTATAGAACGTTACGCGATTTCACAAAGTTCTTTTTGTAATCAAAAACATACAGTTAATTTTATCTATATTGCTTGGTTAGTTTATAAGTTATTTTCTTTATTGCATATTATTCCGTTTTGTCTTTGATAACTTTTAATAATAATGGAAAATAAAGGTGGAAACAAGGTGCGTGCTTTCAACGGTTGGGTCATGCCGGTTTTGATGTACTCTTTCGGCATACTCAAATGGACTCAAACAGAACTGGACGCCCTGGATAGGAAGGTCCGTACATTGTTAACGGCATTCCGTATGCATCACCCACGTTCTTCGGTTATGAGACTGTATATCCCGCGGAGTTGTGGAGGTCGAGGTTTTTTAAACGCCAAGACTCTCCACAATCGCGAGATATGCAGTCTCAGGGAATATTTCCTAGAAACCGACGTGGGAATGCATCGGGATGTGGTTGCAGTGGACAAAGGCCTCACCCCGCTCTCCTTGGCTAAAGAGAACTGGTGCAAACCTGTAGTGCTTGACACTAACGACCGCAGGGAGGTATGGCAGAGTAAGGAGCTTCACGGACGCTTTTTCCGGGCCCTACATGGACCCGATGTAGATCATTCAGCGTCCGTAGCCTGGCTACGTTCCGGGGATCTCTTTGGAGAAACTGAAGGTTTTGTCTGTGCAATTATGGATGAAGTTATGATGACAAATAACTACCGGAGATTTATTGTGAAGGACGGCACGGTTGACATATGTCGGGCATGCCACCGTCCGGGTGAATCAATTCGACACATTATCTCCGGTTGTTCTCGTCTAGCTAACGGAGAGTACTTGCATAGACACAACCTTGTAGCCAGGATTATCCATCAGCAACTTGCTCTAAAATACAATCTTGTGGAATCGGAAGTGCCGTACTACAGGTATGAGCCCGACCCAGTTCTTGAACATGGCAATATCACATTGTACTGGGATCGCTCCATCATCACTGACAGGACTATTGTTGCCAACAAGCCTGATATAGTGGTGGTGGATCGGTCAGAGCGGCGCGCAATGATTGTTGACATAACAGTCCCGCATGATGAGAACCTCGTGAAAGCCGAGAAAGATAAGCAAATTAAGTATATTGACTTGGCTCGCGAGGTTGTCGACATGTGGGATGTGGACTCAGCGATCATTGTGCCGATAGTCGTATCTGCCAATGGCTTAATTGCCAAGAGCCTCGACCAATACCTGAGGAGGCTCTCGTTAGGCAGCTGGATCAAGGACTTGATACAGAAAGCGGTACTCCTGGACACGGCTCGTATTGTTAGGAGGTTCCTTTCTCTGGAGCCCTGACCGCCGGTAGCTTGGACCCTGTTCCCGACACCGGTGGGCTACTATTTTTATATTTTTAAATGTTTTTTTTATGATTTTTAGAAATATTTAAAAATGTAATTATATGTATCTAAAAATAAATAAATGTACGAAAAATGGAAAATAAATATTCGATAAGAATTTTTGTGAGATAACACAACTAAAAAGGCTGAAATTAAATTAAATTTTTAGCAAAATAAACCGATGAGTGTTTTTTGGAAATGGCTCGACAGTACCTATAGTTACCAATACGGTTACTATATTTATGCAACCAGAGATTCTCTGCAGCCGCAGCAGCAGCGCCAGCAAACCAAAAAAAATAATTATGTCAACTAAGAACGGGCCACAAATTATAGTCAACTAGCTTTCGCCCGCGACTTCGTCCGCGTGGCATAGTTACTTTGGGCTAACGCTAACTTTAACTCGCGTGATCATCGAAAAAATAATATCTTTCTCTCGCCAAAAAAAATTAGCCTATGTCCGTCTCCAGGGTCCCAACTATCTCTGTACCAAAATTCATCAAAATGGGTTTGGCCATTTAGGCGTGAAGACGTAACAAACAAATTCACTTTCGCTTTTATAATATTAGTAAGGATAGCTGCAAGTCGCTTCGTGATCAATTTAATTTAATGAATAAATAAATCAAGTTCAATGAGCACAGGGCCCACATTGATTTTCAGTGGCCATCCATGTAGAAAACAAAACGCTAAACACTGAAAATATTGCATAATTGATTGCCTGCTTTTGCTTTCCTGCCCTTTTAGATGCAGCTACGAGATATCGTAGCTTGTGCTACGGCGTAGCACATAGGTATCTGTGATACTTAATAATTAGGTCGATCATGTCAGTAGCATTGTTTTACATCGAATCATAAATTATGGCAATGGAAGGATGATTATTATATTCAAAGAAGTCGGAAATACCTACACCGGGTACAAGTATGCATTTAGAAAGCATGCTTCTAACGCGAAAATTTAAAAATGTGTTAATTGACACGTGACCGAAACCAATACACATCATAGTGCTCTCGAGGTTGTGAAGGAGTAAGGATCTACGGTAAGACATTCGGCTCCTTCGACACAATGAAGGGTCTAAAGCTTCATCAAGTATTTCCGTTGCCAGTGGCTGGAGAGGCGTCATGGCGTCCTCACCTACCGCCTGTCGCAGGTCCTCACCGGACACGGAAGTTTCATGCACACAATCGGGCGGGAAGAAACGCCCGGGTGTCATCATTGTGACGATCGCCCGGAACGCCACGGTGGAGCACACAGTGGCGATCTGCCCAGCTTGGGCGGAGCACCGCCCTGCCCTCGTGGAGGCGATCGGCGGCGGCGGTCACCTCCTTCTGCGAAGCAGTACCTAATGCTAGCAAAGGAGGAGGCCGGGCGTTTGAGGGAGAGAACATCAGGCCAACCCAGTCGCCCCGGGAGACGCCCAGGACGCCGGGCGCCGCGAGACGACTTCCGGCCATCGTAGATGCGGGCCTGTGGACGGTGAGCAATGGGTAGCTCACCGTCTGCCCGTATATTGACGACAGGCCGTGTCGACGGCGCGTTCGTGTTTCACGCGCCCCTCGGAACGTAAAGGGCAATAGAAGGAACATGGGTGGGTTTTAATCAGTACAAGTCTGACATGGGGAAGTCATTGGATGATTTCCCACCCGAAAGAAAAAAAACTATTTCCGTTGCCTATCCCAAAATTAAGGTTGAATTTAAACCAGGGCGATCTGCTCGTTGTGATAAAGGCACATGTGATGCCAAAAGATTGACATGAAGGATAAGATGCTAAATGAAGTGACCCAGGGAATAACTGTGTGTACCGACCTAGCTTGCAAGAGGAATAATCCCATCGTCGCAGAACTAACTTTTGAAGGCGATGATGTGAGGTGTGTGTGAGTATTTGTTACTACTTCACACTCAAGCGGCTTAACGAATTTTGTATGAAGCTTATATCCTATATTAGCAAATGGGCTATTTTTGCTCCCGGAAAAATGCTGTATTTATAACTTATATGGTTTTTACCTCGGGTAGTTAAAAATCTAGTTTGCAAGTTGTAACTTGCCTTGTTTCCCTTGTTGTGACAAAAATAAGGACACTCTTAGGGCGGACGCAACCAGCGTTAACACCCTAAAACCGTTTCGTGTTGCAAGCAAGGCGAGCTGTGCTGGCGCTTCGGCTGAAGCGCTCAAACAGCTTAGGGAAATGAAAAATTGATAGACTATAGATTTGAGTTGTTTTTGGTGAAAACAATTGGCCCAGGTGCGTATATTTTAAAGAAAATTATTTTTGCTAAATTCACCGACGGGGACACTTCACGTTATCAAAGGGCTGGCTCTTTATTTGGTCAAAGAACTACCATTGCCATTCCGCGTGGCTATGCTGCCCAGGGTAATGCTGCCAATCTTCTGTCAGAGCACGTTTCCGGATGACAGCGATGTGGAGTAGTACATTGTCGTATCAGCGTCTTATTGTTAATACTCATATTTACGCCGCGGGAGACGCCCCGGGCGTCGGGCGCCACGTGACGACTCCCGGCCACCGTAGATGCGGTAGCTCACCGTCTGTCCGTCTATTGTCGACAGGCCATGTCGACAACGCGTTAGTGTTCCACGCGCGCCTAAAAGATATGTCAGCAACGCAGAGGGGCCTGCCAGGGCCACCGCCTGCCGGGGATGCGTGTTGTTCGAAAGAGATACCGCTGCCCCGGAACAAAAAGGGTAACAGAAGGAACATGGGACAGAAGGAATATGTTCTAGTCAGTACAAGTCTGACACTGCCCCCCGCTACGCCCAGAGCGGGAAGTTATTTGATGTTTGGAAATCATCAAATAACGTCCCGCAAAAAAAATACTCATATTTAATTTATTTGATAAAAAAAAACCCTTTTCTTGTAAACCTTTAATTATTCTAAAAGTAGATTTATTGGTTTCGGTTTTCATCACTCTTAGTCACGAATTTATGAAACTCTACCCATCTGTGTACTTTAGCGGCTAAGTGCAAGACATCGGCAGCGCGAGCCCCAGGCGATCCCTCGAATACACGCCAAACCACATTGAGGGTGAAGACGGCTTATCTCAATTAAAATCTTTTTTTTTCTCATCCAAGCGAATATTTTAAAATTTCAAAATATCCGTAGGGTTCGGTGAATCGTTGCCATAACAAAAACAAACTTTTATTTTCTTTTATTGAGTTAGCAAGTAATTTTGGACGTTTAGACTAAATATCAAAATAACTCTATCGAAATCTTATTGATAGTATGAATAGTAAATTAGTAAGCAAACTTATAAGTGATATCAATGAAACATTAACGTACTTATTTTATGAATAGATTTCGATCTTCCAGTATGACGAATTTTCCAATTTAAATGTCGAGGGATAACTGTAATGTGCGGTATGAGTGCAAGCCGTTTTTCACAATTCCTTTGAAAATAAGATCTAGCTGTGTGAATATAAGTTTTTCCAAATAATTATTATTTAATTAGTCTTTTCGTTTCATTTTTGTTGATGTTTGTTTGTTTTCCCTCTGTCATAATACTAATAGATCCTATATTTGAATCAAATATTCACTCCGTTGGTTGACGTTTTCCTCGTCCTTATCCTAATAAAGAAACAATTTTATGTCTTCATTCAGGAAACCATTGAATTCGTCATTTAACCCTCAACTTCTGTTTGTTAATTCTATTAAGTAGGAACTTCGAAATTACAATTAATTTGTATTGCTCCCTTCGTCCACCCTCTCTCAGGGTGCTTCTCAAATTAATTTACAATTAGGGGTCAAAACATTAATTGCTCTTAAGTATCATGCCAGTTGGAGTGATTTGACGTCCATCAAATTTATTGAAAAGTAGAATTGGTGGCTTTAAAAAAAAACTCGCCTTCTATCATTGTGTTAATCTTAGAAGACCTATTTGCTATATCTCAATAAACACAACTGACATTTTCGAGTAGCATAGGATTTTATTGTATTCAAAATCGATAGGGCTTAGACGGGCGGAGGTGCTGCGGTGGCGCGTGTGGAATACTGCCGATAGCGCCTTAGCAACGTGCCGCCGCCGGCCTTAAAAGCTTTTATATTCCTTTAAGAAATAATACAATGTAATGCCTCTCGCGTTTCCAGCACTGTATGAAAATATTCAATTTTTATTCTTGCCGCTAATATTTTGAACGGTTCGCGTTGGAGTGCGGCCCGGGGGAGCTCATGGGGCTCTAAGCTCAGATCTTCACGCACCGCCTACTCGAACGCGTATTAACACTGACACGTGGTGACGCATCCTACTTTTAATTCTGAATTCTTTCTCAAAATATTTAAATTTTAAAATGCTGGTGTAGATAGATATTTATTTATACAATATTTGTGCTCGAAAGTCTAAAGAAATTAAACTAATGACGACTCTTGAACTGTAACAAGAGGCTCTTTATTAAATAGCTTGGATCAAATTATATACGGTAAAAATATCAAAGTATATATAATATAATATCAAATATATAATATATATATAATATCAAATAATATCAAAGTATATAAATCCTTAGTTATCAGAGTTACAATAATGTCTTTAGCAAGAAGCTTTGGCTGCATACTGTGAACATATGCTTAGACCTGAAATAAACGACCCAATATAAAAATTTCCTACTGGATCTGCCTGTAAAAAAAAATGTTAGAAACGTGGAATTTTGTACACCAAACTTTCAAAATAGATTGTCGCATGTCTCTTTTTCTGCCTCCTAAGATAAATCGATCCCTTTATTTAAAATTACTTTATTAATAATTTATCCAAATTTCACAATGATTTACAACTTACAAGAACCCTTTCCCGCGCAGGTGTGAGCGGCGTGGGCAGTGCGGTGTCGGGACCGGGCGGCTACGCGGGGCTGTACGGTGGGTACGCAGCGGCCGCACTGGCCGGGTTGGCGGGCCCGCCGCCCAAGCGCAAGCGGCGCCACCGCACCATCTTCACGGAGGAGCAGCTCGAACAGCTCGAGAGTACCTTCGACAAGACTCACTACCCTGATGTTGTTCTAAGAGAACAGCTCGCGTTGCGGGTTGACTTGAAAGAAGAGAGGGTTGAGGTATGTCTCTTTGTTTTATTTGTAAAATGTAGCGCTTACAAGAAGTAACTGATTGTACCTACAAATCTTCACCAACTAGAGTTTAAGTTTTAAAATAACGACAATCACACATTGTAACAATTTATACTAATATTATAAAGCTGAAGAGTTTGTTTGTTTGTTTGAGCACGCTAATCTCAGGGACTACTGGTTGGATTTGGAAAATTCTTATAGTGTTGGATAGTCCATTTCTTGAGGAAGGCTATAGGCTATATAACATCACGCTACGACCAACAGGTGCTGAGCAGCGTGGGTGAAACCGCGTGGAACAGTTAGTTAAGTACTATGTAGTACACGATATTGAGTCTTGCAATTTAGTTTTAATTAGTTATCATAGGATTCGTTGCAGTACATCCTAGTATAAGTTCAAGTAGCGATTTCCCACCGGGTTACGCTCAAGTTTACAGTTTTTTCGTGATAATACAATAAACGATATTTAATTCCACTATTTTTTCCCAAACAAAGTTAAATAGGAAATCTACTTAGTTTATAATACCAACAGAAAACCGTATTTTCTTTCCTTTGTTCTGTAAGGCTTCACGTTAAATTGTTAAGTAATAAAGAAAAATATTGTTCACTGGTACGGAATGAAAGGCGTTGGTACAACGCATGTTTGTCATTTTTCTTTCATTGAATTAGAAAGACCAATTCATGAAAGAAATCGAAACGTTTAGGCGATTACGTACCTAATCGTAAATTAAAGTACAAGTGCGGAAACTTTACGTGCCGAAGGGGTGTTATGGAAGGGCGCCACAATAGTGGCGGTAAGTCAAAAAAAGTAAAAGATCATTGAGGAGTGGCTGGAGAGGCGTCATGGCGTCCTCACCTACCGCCTGACGCAGGTCCTCACCGGATACGGAAGTTTCGGGAGGTTCCTGCACATAATCGGGTGGGAGGAAACACCCGGGTGTCACCATTGTAACGATCGCCCGGAGGACACGGTGGAACACACAGTGGCGGTCTGCCCAGCTTGGGCGGAGCACCGCCGTGTCCTGGTAGAGGCGATCGGCGGCGGCGATCTCTCGCGTCCGACCCCGGTTCAGTCCATGGTCCGGAGCGAGAAGGAATGTGAAGCGGTCACCTCCCTCTGCGAAGCAGTCATGTTAGCGAAGAAGGAGGCCGGGCGTTTGAGGGAGAGAACCTCAAGCCAACACAGCCGCCTCGGGAGACTCCCCGGGCCCGAGAGCCGCGAAACGACTCCCGGTCACCATAGATGCTGGTCTGTGGACGGGGAGCAATGGGTAGCTCACCGTCCGTCCATCTATTGACGACAGGCCGTGTCGACGGCGCGTTTGTGTTTCACGCGCGCCTCAAAGAGATGTCAGCAAAACAGAGGGGCTTGCCAGAGCCTCCGCCTGCCCGGGTTGCGGGTTGTTCGAAAGAGATACCGCAGCCCCGGACCGTAAAGGGCAATAGAAGGAACATGGGTGGGTTTTAGTCAGTAAAAGTCTGGCTCTTGCTCCCCGCTCCGCCCAGACTGCGGGAAGTTATTTGATGATTTCTCACCCAAAAAAAGGGGTGTTAAGGGAGCTGTTTTACTCTAAAATTTAGTGTGATTTCGTTAAGAGTTTGGCTGAAATAATTTCTCGGTCAAATTGTAAGTAGACATTTGTTAATGTGCTTCCTTTATTACGATGACTATTTCAGCCTTCTTGTTATGACAAATGATGGCATACAAAACTTATATATCCATATAACAACTATACGTTTAGGTCAGATACAAAACCAGGAAACAATTTTCCATCAACTAATAAATCAGTAAAGTGATACAACTTCTGTAAGTTCAAAGTGTGAACTGACTATTCTCGAAGCCGTTAACTAAGTAACTCCACGCAGAAATGTATATTGCTGGACAACCACGGTAAAAAACACGGTTTACGGTAGGACTAGGAGGTAACTTTAACATTCTGCTGATTGAATAATAAGTATTGGGAACATTTAGGTGTTTTAAATACGCTTTGAACTTGAATGTTTTAACTCTTCGTTACTAGACGTAAGGTCCCAGGCGTGGTGCAGAACACAAATATATCGCAGGAACGGAATAAGCAAATGCCTTTACTTTATTTACCCATTATTCTTTTTTTTCATTAATTTGTCAATGTGATACTTACGTTCCTACGCGATTCAAAAATTTGTTCATCATTTGTTTTAAAACTATTCGATTTTATGTCAGCCGTGACATCAAAGATAAAATAAATATCAGAATGTATTTACTATAATAATATAAATAGACTCTTGCTAAATCCTTTTTCGAAGCAAAAAAACTGGAATTGGGCGCCCGTGGGTTGGTATGTGACTACGAATGACAAGATTAACGGGGCGTAACGTTTAGTAGTAGCGAAGGGCCCACAGTCAACAACGCTGACGTGACATTTTCTACGACACCATGTGGGTGGTCGGCTGTTATATGAAACGCGTCAAGAACTAAACATGTTTTCTCTAAAACCAAGACTAAGATTTCTATGACGCAATTTGCTTGGTAAAATTTCGGTATTTGCAATTAAGTTTAGTCGTTGTCTATTTCTTTTATAGTTTCTATAGATATTTAAACAGTCTTTACCATACCTACACCGATAGTCATATTGACTCATTTTTTCACTACAAAACAACTAAGCAAATATTACCTCGCTATTTTAATTTCTGGACTTTTATACGTGGCTTCAGCGCTACATCGCAAGATTAGCTCGAGCTGCTGTATAGATACTAGAACAGAGTGCTCTCAATAGAATTTGTGATGTTGAAAGTAAGTCGGGATATGTTTGTGGGCTGCCGGCCACCGGCTACCGGTGTTGCGGCGGTGTGTGCCGACCACTTGACAGCGTGCCACCCAACCGGACGGCTCTGTTTACACGAACACTCATCTTATCCGGCCACGGACTGCGCAAATCCAAATGACATTCTGTAGTTCTTAACTTTCGAAGGTTTAATGAAATTCAACATAAGTGTTGACTCGACTTTATGTGCATACGTCTATGTGTGTTTGACACGGATAATATCACTCATTATTAGTTATACTAGAATATATTTATTATTATATTTGTTTTTTTAAGATTTACTCGATACGTTCTAGTCATTGTATGGTAACGAACCACATCACTATTTTAAATGTGTGTTAATTCACGTTTGATTTTAACTGAGAAAGTAGTTTGGAGTTCTGCCTTAATTAAAAAAGCGTCGATGATTGGCTAGAAATATTCATATTTTCTCATAAATCACTCCAATTATCAGTTATAATGTTTCAGTAAGTATGTAATATACACTATTAACGACTTGACGAAGCTCATTAATTTTTCGCCTTACTTAATTGGTAAAATGAAGCCCGATACGTAAACAAGTTAAAAGATCAGTACGTAATTTAAATGACTTATATGGCTTGTCTGACTGAGAGCAACGGTCTACATGTGAAATTTGCTTTAGTGTAAACTTTTTATTAAGGAATCCATAGTAAATCACCGCGGGCGGGTAGAGTTTTCAACCGAGTAGAATTTTACCTCAGGGCAAATAAAAAGGGACGACGCGGTGAGACGGGCGCCGCGAAAATTAATCTGAGTTAATTAAATTTGATTTATTTATGCTGCCCCAGCCGGAGCGAGGGAACGGTAAAAGCACAACAATACGGCTAATGAGGGTCACTTTTACGGCTTTTTCCTGATTAACGGAGTTTTTCCGATTTGCGTAACTTACAACTTGAGTAATCAAGCAACGTAATTCTTTATGCGAAGCGGTTGTTTTCATTTATCATTGGCAAGATTTAATTTATTGAACGAAAAATATTTTCATACTCAAACTTTTTTTCACGAAGCCTTCAATGTACAGGTGTAGCTATTGTATGAGCACAAAGGTGCTTACGAATGAAAATAAGTTGTGACTTGTTGTTTTCAATACAGTAATAAAATTCTAGGTAAGTATAAGATATTCATATAATCGCATTACCAATTTTTCGATTAAATATACAATTCATATTTTTATCAATTATACATTCATAAGAAATGGTGTTGTTTTGTTTAATTAAATTTCCAGTTCATTACTTTAAGTACTACCCTACTACCCTCTTCTTAAATTGGTTCTATAAAAAAAATCTAGGTCTGCTTCGTATTTTATGGATTTTAGAACTCGATTTAGAACTAGATTTTAGACTCGTTCTTTACTAGTTACTGTAATCTTTGAATTGCATGGACGACGTCTTATTTATTCTTAGGCTGCATATTTTGTCATTTCGATAAAACAACATTATATGTCTTATAATGCAGTTCATTTCGTACTTATTATAAGGCATGTCACATCTTTAATTCTTTTTTAAATTTTCTTATCGCTTTAAAAAAAAGCACTTATGATGTTTTTTTAGTTCTAGTGTCTGTGCCTGCTTGGTAGAATACCCAAGGAATATACTATGCTATGAGGTCATTATGATAAACTTTCATAATTAGCGATGTGAGCACGAAATATTATATCCTGCAACTGTTTAAAAGATCATTCACTGCGTTTTATAATTCAGCAGTGGCGTGTTGTGTGGAGGAAGTACGTTGTAGATACAACAAAAGTGTGAGTTGTTGGCAATACACTCGGTCTCGTTGTTGCCCCTGTTATTTGCACAGCGGCAATTGGAAATTGCATTATTAAAACGCTTTTGTTTAGGCATCACAACACTTGCTCAAAATCGAGCGCTCGCTCAAAGCATTGCTTTGTTTCTGAATTGGATACAACTTTTTGCTCGTAGTATTAACGAATGCAGTGTACTCGGAATGGTTTAGTAAAGAAAATAAGTAATATTTTTTTATGTTTTTTTGAAAATAGATGTATGGAGGTTAAACATTTCTCTAATCGAGCCATCGACATGAAAGAATCAAATTAAGGTAATTATTCTTGCGATAGATTAGACACGTTCGGATACACCACTATACCATGCTACTTAATCATAATAAGTACTGAATAGGCGTTTTTTACTGCGATAAGGCAATCAGAAATTAACGTCATCTATAACAATAGGTGTCCGCTAGGTGGCGCTCATCTAGTAAACAAGTGAAATTAATCACGGTGTAAATTTTATCTAATTAAAAATAGTTTAAGTGAATTACGAGGAGTTAATAGAGTTAAATCAGTAAAAGTGACTGCCAAAGTATATGTGTGAGTGTTATCTAAAAGAACAATATGATAATAGTGACAAAAAACACTAATAAACAATTGGTGACGAAGTGTGGAACATTTATCTAGAATAACAGTTAATTCAAAGTTTCTTTAACTCCAAAAGTGTTTTAAAACTTTGTAAATACCAAAAACAACAGTTTTCAGTGATTGAAGTAACATTTCAACATGTAAACCATTTGAAAAGTGCATTTGTGAAAACGTCTTAGTTAGTTGGGAATTCAAAATTATCACAAGTCATTCACAAATATTGCATTAGTACAGTAACAGCACTGCCATCTATGATCTCAATAGGAAAAACTTTCTTTCTCTTCTACGACACCTATCGACGAGTAGCTGAACTAACTAGTGGATCGATATTTTAACATCAAATATAGTACTTGGATTCGGCACTAGAGGGCATTAAACAACATTACTATCCATATCTACGACACCTATCGATGAGTAGCTGAACTAACTAGTGGATCGATATTTTAACATCAATTATAGTACTTGGACTCGACACTAGAGGGCATCAAACAACATTACTATCAAAGAAGAAAAACACTATTATTCACTTTAAAAGCTTGTTAAATTAATATAATGAGTACCTCAGAAAACATCACGTTCCGCCGACCCAGAACAAAGTCAGATTCCATGCTCACCGATGAAAGCGAACTACACACAACTGACACAACAAATATAGCAAATGAGACGGCCTATAGCTTACCCGAAGTATCTGATGACGACGATGACGAAATTAAAAAACTGAAAGAACAAGTGCTCAACCTTACGTTAGAACTACAAAGTGCCCATTCAGAAATAGATTCCTTATCAACTGAGAATAGTAAGCTAAAAATACTTAATGAAAACTTAACGAAGAAAAATAATATCTTTAAAAAAATTACTAGTAGTCCAGCAAAGTTGAATGTATTGAGTAAAAAGGTAAATACAACCAATAACTATGGATGTGACAAACATACTCAAACAGAAACATTTCAAACTGATCCAAACTCTAAAATCACATCATCAAAACCAGCAAAAAAGGAATTACCGACACCGGAACCACATAAAAACAAGGCGACGCCGAATAAAGGTTGCGACACACAAAATAATAATACGCAGAAACAGGAGAAACCTAATAAAGAGCAGTCTACCCTGACTAGCAAACAATCTAACCAACAAGACACGCATAGAGAAAAGAAGATATGTATTTTGAGCACGAATAACAAAAACAAAATTCTCACAATCGCAGGAAAAACGTTCCCCAATTATAAAGTTTGCCACTACGTGTCACCTAGTTGTAATACAATGAAACTTATCGACAACGTTGATCTCAAGTTGAAAAACTATACAATGGAAGATTACTGCCTGATTTTCATCGGCGAAGAAGATTTCCAGCAAACATACAACTACATCGATTTAACTATTGCGATACGTCAAACTCTCTCAAAAGTTAATCATACAAATGTTATAATATGTGCGCCTACTTTTAGACTTAATGACTATTCGACTATGTATAACGGAAGGATAGAAACATTTTGTAGTCTTTTATATCTGGATGCATGTACTCATCATTATGCTTATTTGTTTGATTCGAATTATTATCTGTCTTATGATTATAAAATGTTCTGGAAAAAACATGGAATTGTAAATAACTATGGTGTATCTAATATATTTGTAAATCTAGGTTTAATGATTAAGGAATTTGATATGAGTGATGAAATTAACTTGTCTGCTAGAGAAAATATTGAATCTTCCAATAACACCTTTTGTGACACCAACCACAATGAATGTCAATCGTTTTTTCTCTAATAAATACCTCAAAATATTACATCAAAACATTGCAGGATTAGTAAATAAGTCAAATATGCTCACTGTATGTTTGGATGAACTGTCAGAACAAAAGATAAATGTAGATGTCCTGTGCATAACGGAACACTTCATTATGAAAGGACATCAGCATGAATTGTATGTGCCTAATTATTGTCTAGCAGCTTACTATTGTAGAGAGAGGATAAAAAGGGGAGGGGCCTGCATCCTTGTAAGAAACGGAATACAATGGAAAGAACTACCTAATATATCCAATTTATCTACATCAGGCTTATTTGAATGTTGCGCAATTGAACTGACTAATTATAAGATAATTGTTGTTTGTGTATACAGAGTACCTAATGTTAATAATCTTAATTACTGCCTGGATAAACTTGAACACCTTCTACAGGAAATATCACATTCGCGTTATACTAACATTGTAATAGCTGGTGACTTTAATATTGACGTACTAAAACAAAATAGTTGCACAAATGCTTTTGAATATACCTTAATGAGATATAACTTAAAACTTGCAATAAAAAAACCTACCCGCTTAGCTAGTATGACTTGTATTGACAACATTGCACACAACTTTAGTAAGTCGTGTAAGACAGATGTAATAGAGCTAGCGTTATCAGACCACACTGCACAACTGCTTCATTGTCCAGTACAAACGACGTTTGCTATAAACCATTGGTACGCAAATAAAAGAGACTACAGTACTGAAAATATAGCCAAATTTAAGAGTTATATAAAAAGCCTTACATTCTCAGAGATTTACGATACTGAAGACCCCAATATAGCGTACAACGGATTTCTTGATTTGTTTAAATTAATGTATGATTTATGTTTTCCAATCAAACTTACAAAAATAAATGTTGTAAAAAAACCCAAATGGCTGTCCAAAGGTATCAAATTAGGTAGCCGAAAGAAAAGAAAACTTTTGTGGCAGTTTAGGTTAAAACCAAATAAAACTAATAAAAAATGTTTTACAAATTATTCACAACTGCATAAAAAAATTATAAACTTAACACAAAAAGCTCAAAACAATCATAAAATAAAATCGTCTGACAATAAATCTAAAACTACCTGGCAATTGATCAACCGCGTAAAATATAATCTACCTAAATCTAATATTAATAGAATTGAACTTGGAAACCATACTCTGACAGATCCTAATGACATAGCTGAAGCATTCAACAACTTCTTTATTGATAAAGTGCAGGGGAAGCTTCAGGTTAATAGCAAACCAAAATGTTGTAAAATTGAAACAAATAGTAAATCAATGTTCATGGCTCCCAGTGTACCACTAGACATTCACAAAATAATAATGTCATTGAGAAATAAAAATAGTGTAGGGTACGATTGTATTGCTACCAAGATACTTAAAAGTGTATCAATGGAAATAAGCAACCACCTAAGCTATATACTTAACCTATCTATCAGTGCAGGCATCTACCCAGACGCCCTAAAAATATCAATTGTTAAGCCAGTCTTCAAAAAAGAAAATAGAGAACAAATGGAGTATTACCGACCAATCTCATTAATACCAGTACTATCAAAAGTATTCGAGAAATATATATATAAAGAAATATATAAATTTATTGAAAAGTGTAAGATACTGTGCGAACAACAAAAGGGCTTCCGAATACACAAAACAATAAATATGGCCATATACGACTTTCTATATGAAGTAATTAGAAATGTCGACAAAAGAAATCCTGTGTGCAGCATATTTTGCGACATGACCCAGGCGTTCGATTATGTACATTTTCCCACCTTAATAACTAAACTAGAAGCCTACGGCATTAGAGGCAATGTACTTAATCTACTCGAATCTTACCTAAAAAATAGAATACAGAAAACTGAGATAACTAAAATTAACATACATAATAAGCGCGAAGAAATATTTAGGTCCACCGAACGTGAAGTTTTATTTGGAGTACCGCAGGGGAGTGTATTGGGCCCTTTTATATTTATTTTGTATATAAATGACTTACCAAAATGTATTAAACAACCATTGACATTGTTTGCAGACGACAGCACCATAACAATACCTTGTGAAACTATAGAAACTTATAGAAGTGAGATTAATAACAGTTTAGAACAGGTTGTGAATTGGTTAGACTCTAATAATTTAAAAATTAATTTGACTAAAACAAAAGCTATTCATTTCAGACAGCGAACTCCCAGCATTAACATTAACATTCAGCACGGCAATAATATAATAGAAGAAGTAGTAAATACAAAATTTCTGGGACTCATGATAGATGAAAAACTAAATTGGGAATCTCACATTGACACTTTATGTAAAAAAATGAGCAAATCCGCATACGCTCTTCATACACTCTCCTCAATAGTATATATGGATGCGCTTCTTACGGCTTACTATGGCCTAGTGGAATCGCACCTACGGTACGGCATTATATTTTGGGGTAATTCTTCGGGAAGAGAAACAGCATTCAAAGCACAAAAAAGATGTTTGAGAGCCATCTTTAAGTTGCAAACCACCGATAGTTGCAGACCATACTTCAAAGAATACAACATATTAACCCTACCCTGCCTATACATTCTGGAAGTAGCTTTGTTTGTCAAATCAAACCCCAATAAATTCCAACTTTATTTCGATAATTTCCCACGTAATAGGCGCAATAATAGTTTACTATGTCTACATACAGCTAAAACAGCACTTATGCGCAAAAGCGTTTACTGCATGGCTCCGGTGATTTATAATAAAATACCCAAACAGTGGAAAGAATTACCTTTATTGAAATTTAAAAAGAAGCTACGTAAATTTCTAATAAATAAAACCTACTATAATATAACAGAATACCTCAATGAAAAAGAATTTATTTTATAGAGTATTTTAATTAGGATAGATAATAATAATATTGAGATGCCTATGTGATTAATTGATATATATATATTTTTTTAATTTTAGCTTATATTCTTATGGTTATTAATGTTTAATTTGTAATTGCTTTTAATGAAAAAAAAAAAAAAAAAGTGTAAATGAGTACCTTGACCACAAAATTTAAACTATATATAACTTGTCATTTTTCCACTTTTATTTTTGACATTTGTATGATATAATTATTTTGAATGATTAATATTATTAATTTGTGATAAGCATGTGACATTATGTAATACAATGACATGACAATGTGAATTTAGAGCCAAAAATTATAATAATATTGCATGCTGAAAGGCTGAATATAGCTGCTCGGAAAATCTTTTGTGACATCCCTATGTATCTACCTATATTCGCAATAAATAAGATTTGATTTGATTTGATTTGATTTGATTTTAGGGCCGAATCTTCTTCTTTGAGTTTTTATAACACGCTTACGCCCAGCTGGGGCCTAATCGTGTAATTTCGTAGCGACGCAGTGCTACGCCATGCTACGACGCCTGGCTACGCCATAAAATTCGCGTAATAAATAAGGTCAAAAGTTTGATTCTAGTTTTATATGACGCATTACTATGTCCATTGTGAAGTAGCCCGTTTGTATGGGTAAGAATGTGTTTAAGCGGTGGTGACTCCTACCAGCTGACGCAGGTCCTCACCGGACACGGAAGTTTTGCGAGGTTCCTGCACATAATGATCGGGCGGGAAGAAACGCCCGGGTGTCACCATTGTGACGATCGCCCGGAGGACGCGGTAGAGCACGCTGTGGTGGTCTGACCAGCTTGGGCGGAGCACCACCGTGCTCTCACAGAGACGATCGACGGCGGCGATCTCTCGCGTCCGGCTCTCGATCAGTCCACAGTCCGGGGTGAGAGGGAATGGGAAGCGGTCACTTCCTTGTCGCGTCACGCGCGCCTCAAAGAGATGTAAGCAAAGCAGAGGGGCGTGCCAAGGCCACCGCACACAACGGTTGCAGGTTGTTCCAAAGAGAAACCGCGGCCCCGGAACATAAAGGCAATAGAAGGAACATGGGTGGTGTATTCAGTACAATCCTGACAATCCTCCCCGCTAAAGGTTAAGTTATTTGATGATTTCCTATCAGCAAAAAGTAGCGGTAGTGACTGTTCAACTAACAGTCCCTTAACTGGTGTCTTCTACGCACTTTATAATGTAGTTGGTTTATTAAAAACTTGATGTTGCATGCTGCCGATGCTGTATGATGTTACCAAGAAATAATTTCAATGCAAGTTGACTTGAGACATCTTGCCGGAGGTTTGTTGAATAAAAACTCACCGAGTCAATATTGTACGAAGAACGGCGGCTGAGTAAACGAAAAGACAACGAAGGGTGGTTCGCAATCTTACATTGTATGATAGACGTTCAACTCTTTACACAAATTAATAATTAAGTGAGGTGTAATCTAGTTGTCTCCGCAGAGTGCTCGGTGCTCGGCGGAGCGCCGCGGGCGCGCGCCCACGCTGTTGATCTTAAGCCACCACTGTCTGATTAACTGAATGGCTTATATTCACTTGTAACCTCACTATTTATGTTTTCTAACGATATTCATAATTAAACCATAATAATACCCACACCCGTGTGCTCTTTTGATTATAATCGTAATATTTATGTTAATGTTGCGTATGAATGTGTAAATAATATATCTACCTATCTACTTAGTAGAGAATATACTTAATAAAGAATTCAAAATTTTATTTTCATGCATTTAGGTTCTTTGTTTATTCTGCGTATAAAATTTGGCAGTTTTATCGAAAAATACGTTCTTTGAAGTAAGGAGCTCTTAACGGTGACTGTGACGGCGGGCTTCATTTCTTTGGACATAAGACGCCAATCTAATTTTGTTATAGTGTTGTCACTGGTCTGATTCATGTTTCAGTAAGAAACAATTACAGAATTGTAAATGCAGTAACATTGCTCATTGGCAATGCAGATTGTAATTCAGCAGAGCGAACGACACGCTTCATTGCACAAATGCATTACCTCTATAAATTCAGTTACTGGAAATTTGTTTTCTTCATCATCACAGTCCCCAATAGTAGGTACCTTAAGATTTACGCTGATTAAGTCTAGCTTTCTAGTTTAAAAACGTAATTTATCTACTTATTATTGACGAATAAAAATGTTTTTTTTTTGTATACCTAAGTACATATTAAATTTAGGGCACAAATAATATTTAGTTTCAAATATAACCGAGTTCTTTGCAAAGCTACTATAATTAAGCTATTATTTAATTGCGCTCATATTTCTACCACCAAGCAGCATTGGTGCATATCCCGGCAAAAGAAAATATCTACTTACTTATTGAGGTCAGCAAAATGTAATTGATTGGTTGAACGTTATTTGCTTTGAAAATACACAATTTTATAACAAGTAATATAACCCACTTAAAAAACGAGGGCCTATACAATAAATCTATAAAAGAGTATGAAAATTGAGAAAAATCTTTGCTTTGTTTGTTGATCACATTTTTTTTTTCAATTAATAAAAGAACATCGTCTTTAAAAGTTGTTTTCTCTTCTAAGTAGGTACTAAACTAACAAAATTGTTAAATTGTTCATACTAAAAATATTCCATGTAAAATTGTAGTTATTTTTTTTTTGTTTCTATTTCACAAGTATTCGGAATAAATATAATCAGTGCTGTGAATTGACCTGAGGCGAAGTTTAAAGATTATATTTTATACAAATAAGTATGTTAACATCAACTAGAATGTTAATGTTTGATAGAATGTTCTATCAAACATGCATTTTTAAGTAATATTTTACTGAGTACCAATATCTACGCACTCTCTACAACTTATTCTTTCTACCTACGAAGATACGGCATTCTTAATGAAATTGGTATAGAAGAGTGATGCTCTGCTCGTGTGCGAGTAGACAGCGCAGATGACACAAATGGAGGAACATCAAACACACAGCGATGAACAAGAAAAAGTGGGCGTGACGCTCCGCCCAGCCCCCAGCGCCCGGCCGCGCTTTCTTGTGATCTGCAGCCTCCCCCCGGCAGGACTTATCTCCTAATAGGTAGCTACAATAAAACAGATACGCTAGCAATGTGTTACTAAGTAATAAAGCGGCGCCATTTTGTCCTGCGCTTCCGTGTCGCCTGAAAGCAATAACGCCTTTATGAGCTGAGCAGCGATCCGGCATCAAGTGATCAAAGAGCTCGTCCTGTTTCATTTTACGCTTGTTACTCTTCTTTCGTTGTCAAACGAAACGGTGATAACACAATCTTTCAATTCTTTTTTGTATATCATAAGTATACACCGTTGAAATGACGACGCCTGCACCTTTTGTTCTTGTTAGTTAGAAAATATTTATGTAGCTTGTCTTTGTACGGTATGTAGGTACATACCTTCCTCATATAATCTAGATATAGGTACATGATTAATTATACTGTCTAACCTTTTCACGCGGCTTCGCCCTGGTGTAACAAATCTCACGCGAACGTACTGCCGATATAAAAGTAGTTATGTTCAAAATGCATGTCTGCTTGTTTACCGGTCCAGCTCTGTTATTAAGGACAGACGGCGAGGCTTGGATTCACATTTATTATATTAAAAAGGATTTTATTTCAGAAAAGTTCTATGATGAATGATTGCTCATACATGCTCTGAACCACTATATAACCGACTTCTCAAAAAAAGATTAGATTATGTATTCCATCAGTAACTTCTTTCGAGAAGAGAGAGATTTTACTACAGATTGAATTAGATTTTAGATAATAACAAATTCTTCGTGCCTGATGCACAAATCATTGTGAATGTAGCAAAACTGTTCTGCAACAGATTGCATCTAAATACTAGCAGGCTAAAATTGTACCTCCACCATACAGATGCTAATCCATGCAAAACAACAAAATTAATTCTGCACATGGGCGCTACTAAAGGAGAATGACCACGACAATATGGACCACGGTTCAGAGTTGCATCAATTCCAAAGTTGTTTTAGATGGTTTATAAATTAACCAAATAACCATCTACAATTGCTTTTTTGGAATCAAAATCCGCATTACCAAGTTTTTTTAGAAAACGTAACTTAACCTCAAAATAGAAATATCCGTCGTCTATAGAGGTAAGTTTATACGACTTAAATAAATCAGTACTTTGCCTCGATCAAAACAAAAAAAAATGGAATATTTAAATCGCAATTAACAAACTTAGCATGCACCACGCGCAATTGTCATTGGACTTTTTGACAAGAAAAAATTCAATTTTAGACACCAACACTAATGTTGCCACTTTAGATTTTAAATAAAAATCGATTACTCGAATAAATACACTCGACACATAATTATTTCAAATGACTGATTTAGTTCTATAATCATTAATTTATTAAAAAGTTTCGATTTATATCAAACCGAAGCAAGATAATTAAAAAAAAAACTATGCAATCATTCATTTGTATCGTTAGCCAACAAAGTGAAATTGGTTTTGAAAGCAAAATATTAATACGACTACTGTGTGTGTGAAATACTAATTATTTCACACCACAGTAGTATTATCTCGCTTTATTATTTATAAAAACCTCGCGATTTACCTTTCCAATGACTTTACATTTATATTAATTTGTAATCGTATGCAAAAAAAATCGATTCCAGTTCTCAATATATTTACTGATTTTAATTATGACAACACTTTAACGTCAGAATAGCTGGCAGTAGGTAATTCATTTTATCAAAACAATTTCATAACTTATTAAGTTTACAAAATAAACCCCTATACAAAATTGGCATTCTAATTGCAGAATGTCTTCAAAAATAAAGAAAATAATTGTGATATAATTTTTATCTTGATGCATGAGAAAAACTAGTACCGTTGATGGTCATGATCCTTTTACATACTTATAATAAAAATAAATCAATATTTTATTTTCTTGCATTCAATCACCCTGGGACTATAATAGTTTTGACCCTAAACAGGCCCTGAGAGTACTGCTACAAACTTTGACCCCTGTAAAAAAACTGTTATCACAAAGCCTCGTTTTTTCAACTTCTGGAATAGCACTTCTATTAGATTTTCGTATGATCGACCGGTATGGACAGGCAGAACGAAGTAAGAAGCGCCTTGCCTTGAAGACTTAATAGGCAATTATGGCACACACAAGGCTACAAAAAATAGAGCATGTGGACATTTTGATCGCCACAGCCGAATTTTATCGAAGCAAAATTTGTAAAAAAATGGATCCTGCAACTAACCGGTTACTGAGAATAAACCATGTGACATACAGTTTCGGTCATAAATAGGGTCCTGGTGACACGCCTTTGATGTAAAACATTTTTATGTTCAACCGACGTCCAACTTTTATGTAAGTATTACTTAATAAAGTTTTTAGAAATCACAGCATTTTGATATGATGGGCTGATCCACATTATCAAAAATATGGATATACAACTACAATTGTATCATCTTTAGTAGGAAACCAAATGCCTTTAAAATACTTGACGGATTTTTGTGTAAATAAAGCGTATACTATTTAAATACATTACGTTACGTTTTCAATTGGCTAGAAAAACCAAAAGGTAACTAAGTAGAAAAAAAAATATTTAAGTATACCACATACCACAACATGACAATACCTTACCACATTAATAAAATTATAATAAATGATATAACGCGTAAAACTGCCCCTAAAACTGCTACCAATTAAATAATTATTTCGAGCTCGTTGAAACAAGCGCGGTCACATCAGCGAGTGAAGTATCACTCTATTATTTATAGACGCGTTCGATACGCAATACAAATTATTGTTTTCAAAGTATAACGTTTAGGGGAGCGTTGTTTGCAGAACGACCCTCGGGGACTCCCTACGGGCTAGAGCGGCTCAACGAATTTGACATTTACTTATGTAGCTTTAAGTGTTATTTTGTAAGGCTACCGCGGGAATGAAATACTTTTTCGTTTTGCGAAGGTATTGTGGTACTATTAAAGCAATCTTTTGACAATTGAATTTCGGTTCGAGTGGCGCTCGGAGATAGATACGCCGTTTCGTCTCTGGGCGATGCATGGGTGTTTGCGTGCGGTAATTGATACGAAGTGACAGACACGAGGGGATACTTTTTCAGCCTCCGGCCGTAAAGAGGAGTAATGTTTTGACATCAACCGAAAAGAGATGGGTGTGATTTGAAGTGCCCTTTGTGGAATTATAGTCGCGGATGGCGTCTTTAATATTGACTAATGCATTTCGTTGCTAATGGGGAAATGGAATACGACAGGTGCGTGGAGGGTATAACGACGGACTGGATTAAAAAAACAACGACTTTTATTAGTCTGTTTGATGTAGGTGCAATTGTTTGATGTGTGATATTTCACGGTTGGATAATTTTACTCTAACTTTTTAATTAATTGGGTAGAGCCGATAAATTACAGGTGAGAACTTAATTAGTTTAGGCTTTACGCTACTTGCATACATGTCACACGACGATAGATATTATTGTATTTGTTAGGATATTGGGTATTTACGTGCACTGGAGCAGGTAGATCCCTTGCACGGTGCTCGAAGAAGAAGACCCAATAATAGCCCACAGACGGTAGTAATACCTATAGTTAGTTAAGGCTAACTAAATTTACTCCAAGAACCACCTAGATCTTAAACACAAGCATCTACTTACCCAGATATGCAAATTAAATCGACATTAAAGTATCAAGGGCGGATCAGGCGGTCCATTAATAAATCAGTTCGCTAAAACCGTAATTGTAATCTCAAACAAGGCGGAGGGAGCGCGGTGTTTGTTCTAACAACATTATTACAATAAGTTTGGGTTCGGTTCGCCGCCGCGCCGCGCCCGCCTCGCTCCGCGGCCGCCGCGGCCCCATCCGCGCGGTTCACACGATGGTTTGCCGTTGCAAACCTTAAGCATACATTACGTACATATTTATATTACTAAACAACGTTTACTGTGCTTTCGATATCCTTTTACATTCTTCAATCTTGAAGTCAGAAATAAAAATCTAAATAACACGAAAAAACATGGACGTGAATAAGTCTAAAGATAACACAATATCAGGCAGGTAAAATGTTGTAGTTAACCCCGTTTTTTGTGCTCAGACGTGTGTCTAATCATTCATCAATCATTGGAAATCATTTAAACTTTTTTTCGGACGATGAAGATTCGCTAATGGCAGTATAGTGTCGTATCGTATCGTTGGCAATAAAAAACAATCGGAATTGAGCCATTTCAATTTTTATTGGGAAACGTACCTTCCTACTAACTTGCAGATACACTATGAATATGCCATTAAACTGATGCCGTTTAAATGTTTTTATTGCGTGAAGTCGTTGAAGTGTGACTCGTAATAGGAAGCCCACGAACAGATTGCGAGATGAGCTCTTCTAAAGAATTGTATCGGAGGGTTCAAGGAATGAAGCGTGGCTGTAACATTGATTCCATGTAGCAGTGATATTTGAAAGCGAACTTTAACGCGAAAAAAGTAAAGTTCAATAGTATAGGCGGCAGAAGAAATTTCAGTACTTACTGAATGTCAATGACCAGCGGTTTTAAGAGCTGAGGTTAAGATACTGTTGACCCCCACCTTCAGTCGATGGGTATCAACCGTAGGTGTCTTTGTTACTTGACAACACTTTTAATATATATTATACGTTTTCAACATACTAGGTAAGGTGGGTCAAGGAAAACCTACCCACGAGCCTGTTATTTATAATTCACAAAAGTAATCGTTTCATCACTGCTAATTCGACATGTTTGATATTTATTTAATTCGTATTAACTTGGTAAACCCTCTTAACAAATTTCATACATAGGAATACGTAGATTAAAACGTAATATTGGTAAAATAAACTTTGGACGTTATTACAGTTATGTATTCATGGGTAAATGAGATATATATTTGGAAGGCACAGTTGCCTCAGTGGCAGAGTGACGATGCGCTGGGTGTTGCGGGTTCGATTCCTACACAGTATTTTTTTTAATGACGTACAGTCTAGCTGTTTGTGTATGTGGGTTTAAATGTTTGTCAACGCATCTACATTAAGTACAAGAAAAAAATAGAGGTGTCAAGGGACACCCGGATGGAACGAAGTTCCTATAGGAATGAAAATTTCTGGCTTGCTTTCTATAAGATAGAGAGAGACAGACAGACAGACAGACAGACAGAAAAACATGCGACGCCGCACAGCTTACAATAGCTTACTATAGCAAAAAGTGTCGTGACAACTTTTCGTAAGAATTTTTTCCGTCTAGCCCCCTTTCACAACGCGCGATAGGGAACTTCGTTCCAAAAATCCTAGTGTAGGACATCGCTTAAAAAAATAAATATATAAAACTCGGTTAAATTGCGCTTTGTTTTCCCTCCGTATAGCCGTTTATTACTTACATTATACAACAAATTCAAAAGGTGTCACATTTCCCAGGGGTACGCGCCGTTAGACAAATAGCGGTTTGAGCCAAAAAGCGTGTCATCAAAAAAAAAAATTACAAACTATGACTTTATGCCTATGACCATATGAATACTACTGACTGTTATTCTATTATACCTATATAATTTTTCTGCATGTGTCCTCCTAAACGGCAAGACCGATTTGGAAGAATATTTGTGTGTATATTTCAATGAGTTCCTGGTTGGTTGGAAAATACAATTGTACCCGGTTAGTGGCGCTGATCGGAACATAATTATGTCCCGAACCAAGTCTCTAAGGTGCTTACAGCAATGGGCAGACAACATTTTCAAAATATTATCTTTGAGTGTAAGTTATACCTAGTTATGACTAAGGTACTGTCACGCTAAGTAGCTAGTGTTTGGGGTGCGGGGGTGGGCAGGCGTCAAGGCGTGGTGCCCATCGCCGCAGGCACTGCGCCCCGCCCTGCCGGCTCATCTGTTTGTCTTCCCACACGACACATCCGCACCGTCCTAATGAAACACTACTTAAACGTAGAAATTAGTTTATTTATTTAATTAAAGTTTACTACTTATTAAATATTCCAAAGCGTGACTTATTTTGGCATGACTTTATTGATCGTGTTCAAGCTCATGCTTATTTATACAAACAATCATCTGTGCTTAGATTGCAATAATTATGCCTACTAGGTGTTGCCTGGGATTCATTCGCTTATTAATTTATATACCAACTTCAATCTAGGTATCGGAAAAACTTCATGAGATTTTGTTGCATTTTCTCGGAGGAGAAGAGTTGTTTAAACAGTTCAAATAAACGTTTTCATGAGTTTTCCATGGTTAGTTGTCCAATAAATACATAGGTACAACAGCACACGTCATTTCTGCTTTTCGCGAACATCATCATCATTGTCTACCAAGCCTTTTTCTAAATATGATGCGATCATCTTTTAGTCAAACCGGATGCAGTCGAATACCAGTACTTATTTCATATGAAACTTCTGGCTATCTGACCTCCAAAACCCAGCTACTGGGTATCACGATATCCCTTGCGATATTTAACCAAGAAGACAGCCCCGTACCTACGCCTGTTATAACTTACCGAGTCCGGACTCTAGCTCCTTCATTGAGTACCTGCTTGGAGCACTGTTGGTATCGCCTACCTCTCGTTTCGTAACTTTACCAATTCGCCAACTAAACAAAATGTTTCGTAACTATTTTGATTTTCTATCAACTTTAAGTCTCGTTTTGTGTATTTATTCCGGTGGGGTCAACTTTTTGTTTAACAATTACAGGTCAGACTCAGAACAACTACCTACTAGGAAATAAAAAATTTAATCACTCTACTACTAAATATAAATTCTACGCTTCATTTTGTAAACTTCAAAAACATATATTTTTGCCTATATTTGGTGGCCTTTTTTACTGATGGTGACCTAATCAGCTAGCCAAGTAATGCGGCCAACTTAGGCGCGTCTTAGTTCGCGGCCACAGCACCGCTCGGTTTTCGTTCACATTTCTAACCTAGCCCATTCTGCCGGGGTGCCTTAGCTTGCTTCCTTTGACCATGTCAGCTCGCGCATAGTGACCAACTACTATACAGCATTAAGCAACCTATCTAACCGAACAACATTAAGAATAGGCCAGTGTCAAAAAGGACAAAAAAGTCGCACATCATTGTGCGAGTTTTTCATAACTTGTTAGAAAATCAATTTTTAAAACACTTCAAGTGTCTTAATGAAATATTTCATCTTTAATTCGTCATAAATTAGGTTTTCAATACCGTGTTTGCCTTCAGCAGTATGAACATTACCGCATTGAAATTATGCATGCATGATGCCAGTCCACTGCAGCCGTGGCGTACAATAGAATTTGGGAATTCTCCACGCTCTCAATGGAATTAAAACAATGGGGAATATCAAACTTCCCATATAAGCTATGCCTATAAGCTAACCAGAGTTGCGACGGAGCTTAATGAAACTAATCTATTTTAATCTAGGTAGGTGCCCGTATCTACAATAGGTCTCTGGTGAATGAAAGGCTTCGAGTTATACATAAAGTTAACCTACTAATATAGCAGTTGAACGTTACTGATTTGTATTATATTTAAAATAGCAAAATACGGTTATTACGTAGTGGTTTAGAGATTTATAGAGTTGCACCGATCGTGTAGGCCTAATGCTCATGGATCTTGCCTATTCAGTTTCCTAACAATGTTACAAACTTTCTCTCTGATGTACTTCTAATTATCTTTAAAATTATTACCTTTAAAAGACAGGGGGAATGTAAAACCCTTCAGACGATTTTTTCGGCCATCTCCTTAGGCTCAACTGTGAACCCAAATAGTTATCACATGACGCGTAATTTATTAACATGAATGCCGCCCCAATCGTGGTGAGGACTTGAACTGAAATAAATGTCCAATTTAGTCGATTCCAATGTTTGTATGTATATCTCGCAAACGGTTGAGTACGTTACGCACTTAACGATACGCTGGAAACAGGGGTGCTTTTATTGCAGAAAATGAACTCATCGGCTGCAATGAAAACAGCAAACGAGTTAAACCAAACACAATCAGTAGGACACAAAAGAACATCGACCTAATCTTATTGTGGGTGAGGAATGACAAAGGAGTCGGGTGCGAGGCGTGCGAGCGGGTGTAAGGAGCCGGCGAGCGCGGAGCCCCGGAGTCTGGCGGTGGCAGCGGCCATATTTGCCGCATGAGTGGCATCCAATGAGCGGAGGGGTGCGGGCGGACTCTGAACGCGAAAACCCCGTCACTCTTTCATCGAAAGTTAATGGGACCTTTGTCGGCCGCCGACCGACTCTTGTAATGCAATTAACTCCGACAATGGTGCTATCGTTAACGAATTAATTTTAAAGGTTCCTATTGAATAAGCTCAGGGTGCCCCTTTTAAAATGTAGATTTAGTATGGTTACCAATCACGGCCTTAAAAACCAAAACTTATGGATAAATGTTGTGAAAGATTAATTTTTCATTAGGTTGTCTAAGGCTTGAAAACATTAAAGTTTTCGTGATTTTAATGTCTATGAAAACTGTTAATTAACTTTTCTAGCTAAAAGTTAGGCACTTTTTTATTAAACTCATTGATTGAACTTTCCGATAAACATTATTAGGTAATCACAATTTTTGAAAAATATTTTCAAATAGGATATCGGCCCAGTAAATAATTTTCAATCTTTAACTTATGAATTATTAGAGTGTTAAGAATATGTTTCGCTACGCTTTCACGCATGATAGTTTTCTGTAAAGAGTTCCAATTTATTTATTTTCACATACTACATCAATGAACGTCAGTTTTGTAAAGAAGACGAGAGATTACAAATAAATTCGTATGCATCGATTGGAAAGAAGGCTGGTCCAGTGTTGTGACGGCGAGGTGCTACAATGGCTCGGCCAGCCGGGCAGGCGACCACCCGCAGTCTGGGAACGTCTCACACTTGTGCCTGCCCACTCGAGTGGAAGCGCGCCAGCGCAGCCCCTCTCTACCGGGAACTATCAATGATACCTCAACAACAATACTAGCTTTGAGGTTTTTTTTTGCTATTATAATGTTCAGTAGCTCGGTCAATGTTTGCTACAAAATTGGGTCGTTCCAATTGTCCGTAGATAACACGGTGTATAACAATCAATTGATCGCTTACAACAGATCGGCTCGGCTTGTATTAGCTACTGAACTTAATAATACAATATTTAAGAAACCTTTGGTTATGATATAACTCTTATATTTGGATATTTTTTTATTTGTTGTCCTCTCAGAAAAATGTATTGTTAAGTTTTTGACCCAATAGACAGATTTAGATAATACGCATGTTAAATCGGTTGATAAGATTTATATTACTTGGGTAGTAGATATTTGCAACCTTAGGAACGTCTAGCGTCTGTAAGACATAATTGATACTACAACAAAAACTTTCGGTGTTCTTTTTGTTACAAAGGAACATAGATAACAGTAACTCGTAGATAACGATAAATCGAGTTTGATGACACGGTTGGTGCAGTGGCTGAGCGACCGACTGTTGCTATGCGTGTCGCGGGTTCGATCCCCGCACGGAACAAATAGTTGTATGACCTACCTACAGCTAGTTGCACCGGGTTGTCTGATTGTAATGTGAGTTTAAATGTTTGTAAACGCACCCACAATACAATTCCTAGTGAAGGGAAACGTTTTAAATAAAAATAAAACACAACAAAGGTTGTAAATGTTTAGCTCTTTTATTTGCAAGCTTGTCTTATCAATTTTAAGACGTTATTGTGATTTCATTTTCTTTCGCAGGTGTGGTTCAAGAACCGTCGAGCAAAATGGCGTAAGCAGAAACGAGAGGAGCAAGAGCGGCTCCGCAAGCTACAGGAAGAGCGAGCGTGCGGGCGCGCGCCCCTGCTGGCGCGGCCGCCGCTGTCGCCGGCGCATTCGCCTGCGCTGGGGCCACCGGCGCCGCCTACGCCGCGCCACTACACCGATGACTCCGACTCCGACCTAGAAGTCGCCTAAACACTACATTTCCAAACACTAGAACAATCGTACAAACCAGAAACTCATGTTTAACTTTAAAGTGACCCAAATGAGAAGACAAATGTGTTAAAGTGCCATCTCAAGTGATTTAGTTACTTCTGAACTCAGTGCGAGAACGATTGTGAACTATGTGTTGTGAAAGTAATCATTTGACTGGTAGATTCCTAAATTGTGAATAATATATACCTAACACAACTTACTTGCCTATACATAGGAAAATTATAACTTACCGTGTATTAATAACGTAAATGTTTAAAGGCATAATAAATTATGTACGTACTTATGTAGAATAATAATAGTATCAGCGCTTATCAACTTCCTCTTCGACTAAACGTACCTATTATTTTACTTTAGATAATAGCCTTTTCCCTACTAAACGTAGATGAATGTGTAATATCAAAACATATTAAATAAAATACATGATCATTTCCTTGGTGTAAATTTTTAGCATCGGCAGAATATAAAATGTTAACCACAGCGATTAGAAATTCCGCTTTTTTAAATTCAGTACCTAATTAGATAAATGTTTAAGCACCGTGTACTATATCTAAATATTAACGTACCTATATCATCAGTGAAACAGTATCACCTGTAATTAACTTTAAAAAAAACTAGTTTACACTATTAAAATACCTAAGTGGTAGTTACACTTCAATGTGTCCTGAACATCTGAATGCGTCTACGGTCTTTCGGCTCTGGTTGGTATCATGTTAAATTTGCCAACCAAATTTGGAACCGCCGAACTAGCCGACTTTTTGTTACTTATGTAGGCACCAACAAAACTTTTTATTTTTTGGAAAATCGCTTTTGGTGCCCGTGACGATCCATCTCAATAGTTTTGTAGAAATCTTTAGGATTACACATCGAAGAGAGACATTTACAAAAAAAATGTCCTTTTTCAAGGTATAATCTATCTATTAAGCTTTAGTCAATGTATCTATTTCTGACCATGATAGTCAGACTGCAGCATCAATAGGCGGGAAATTGCTTTCCTGTCTATTTATACTAAATCAAAACGACTACTACTTAGATATTCTTCTAATGTAAATTAGACAGGTTATGAATCATTTTCCAGTCTTCTAACTGTATATTACCGCAATTTCTAAAATATTATGATTTTATCTTTAGTTTGTATAATCAATTGATATCTAAGCATAAAGGCCGTTCAATAAGTTCTCGGTAACTATAACGTTCCCGAAATATAGGGTCTGTCTGTTTTTTTATCTGTCAAGACAGACAGACGGACAACAAAGTGGTCCTATTTAATCTGCCCCTTTCCAAAAATAGTCTCTTTTGAATGACTCAAAATTTGATGACTAGCTTTTGACTCGGGTTCGCGCGAGGGTCGGAAAATATCCTAGGGATAATGTAATTTTCAATACCAGGATGTATTTAAAATGACATCCGGAAAAAAAATACTTCACGTTACTGAAAGAATTTTAGTAATCAGATCATATCTCAAAAATGCAAACTAACGAACTTTACCTCTTTATATTAGTAGGTACTTAGTTACCTATAGATTAACGTTGTTTGTAAACACTTGTTCTTCCAGATAGCGTAATTATGTAGATACCTACATATAAATTCAAATAACAAAGAACTTATTGAACGCCCTGCCTAAATGTTGTTCATTTACTTGTTATTTATTTGGGGTTGAAACAGGTGCAAAAAATAATAAGATGAATTTAGGAAACGAACTGTCTTGTCTGTGTTAAGATTTTGCTGCGTGACAGTCGTATTAATTTATTGCAATAGTACATAACTAAATGTATGGTTTATATAGATAACAAAAAGTAATTAAATCCGTAATTACATAATATACATGAACACTTCAGCATTTTTTTTTACTTTAGTATAGCTGTATTATACTTTGGCTACAGTATAGTGGTAAACAAGATTAAAAACGTATAAAAGTCATATAACGTTATGTGATGAGCCTGAAAGTCTACCCCTGTAAAGAAAGACTGAGAATCTATACTATTCCCAAGCTATCAAGCAACGATCTAAAGAGAGCAAGATTACCAACTTTATAATCATCACCTTTTTGAATTACACCCGTTTTTCCTTACTGCACTGCCTTCCATAGAGCATTATAAAGTTAGGACACAGGTCATCAACATGCTTAGGTATGATATGAAAACAATGGCTGGTTCCTAATATGTTCACACTTTTTAATCTATAACACCAAGGTTTGATTATTGATCGATGACAAGTCGTGATAATGTTTATGGCTTCCTAAACGCGGATTAGGTATCACTGTATGTATCTATAGCCTTTGAGTGATTGTGTATTGCACCGGCATACAAATGAGCATGAGGAGTATGAGAGCTGATGTAAGTGTGGCCTTGTACTGCCACTATTATTGTGTCATTGACTATGTCATCCTGATTATTACCCCCTTGTTAGCATGCACGGTCAATGATGTGACCATATATGATCATCGGTTTATTCGATGACAATATTAATCAGGTGCAATAACCTAATCAGGTAACTCACTTATTATTTACGTGTTTCTTGTTAGATATTAATGTAGGTGGGTCGTCATAGATGTTTTTGACTGGTCTCTAGAGTTGTCCCTGGCATAACGCAGCGTAATAGACACAAAGATATGACATGAGACACATATGAATGTGCTTTCACATCTACTACCCCATCAGGAATCAGGAAAGAGATATAAATTGAGAATAGAGAGACAAAAATCTTTAGATTTTTTTTCTTTTTTTTTTAGTCTGCAGGCCGGGAACTTCCCGGGACCAATCAGGCAACTATATTTTAACCAACGGCCCTCCAAATCCCTTTCTCAGCTGCTGCTCGCGCATCTGCAGCAAAAGTCTACGTACACACATCTAAAGTTGCACTCATCCAGTAGCGGCGTAAGGGGGGGGCGGCGGGGGCGGTCCGCCCCGGGTGCCAAGCATCAAGGGGTGACAACCTGCCGGGGTTGCGGGTTGTTCGAAAAAGATACCGCAGCCCCGGAACGTAAAGGGCAATAAAAGGAACATGGGTGGGTTTTAGTCAGTAGTAGAAGTCAGCAAAATTCTGACGCTCCCCCACTCCGCCCAGAGCGGGGAAAGATATTTGATGATTTCCCACCCCAACAAAAAGGGGTGACAACGGAATGCCAAGCCAGTCGTGCAGATGAGAGCCACTGGTGCATCTGTACGACAAGGTCGGCGCGGGTGACAGGGGCAAGTTGTTGATGTGTCGATCAAAGCAATCACAGTTGACACTTGGTCAGTTAGAAAGTGTTATTGTTTCTATGATATGATCGTTTAATCTGCACGCGAATCATTATCTGGATCAATTTTAAAGTTCATAGCACCTTCTGGTTCTCTGGTATCAAACACAGCAATATATCAAAATAATATATCAATATAATATCAGCAAGGTGTTGAAAGTGACATTGAAACAGATGGTGTACAAATAAGGAGCCAAAATGCATTGCATGGGGGGACGCCGGGAAAATAGCCTGAATCTTGATACACAAGATGAAAGAAGGTAGAGATTAACAACAAGAAGAATACATTCAGTCAAAAAAGTATCGGGAATGGATGATTTGTTTATGCTTCCAAATTAAAATTTTTGTTTTTTTTTGTAGTTGTTAGATTGGCACAACTGTTTTTCATTTTGGCGCGGAGTTTGAGTTGCATCTGTTATTTATATTAAATACAGTGCTGGTTTTAGTAATATCATATATAGTGTGTATTGCGAATTTCATAATGGACAAAAATATCGAACAAAGAGTTTGTCTTAAATTTTGCATCGCCAATGGAATTTCGTGTTCGGAGTCACTGAAAATGTTACAGAAGCCTTACGGTGAATCGACTTTATCAAAAACTCGTGCTTATGAGTGGTTCAAAGCGTTCAAAAGCGGTCGAGATGTGATGAAAGATTGGCCTCGCTATGGTAGGCCGTCAACGTCAGCAACTGAAGTTAACATCGCAAAAGTAAAGAAAATAGTGACTGAAAATCCCCATTCAACTCTGACAGAGATAGCCGCCGAACTTTCTGTATCTCACGAGTCAATCCGTTTGTAACTAATCATTTGGGTATGAAACATGTTGCTGCTCGGCTAGTCCCAAAAGATCTGAATTTTCTCCAAAAACTCAATCGCATGAAAGTCGCTGAGGACATGCTAGAACGAGTCAGTTCGGACCCAACATTCATGAACGCATTGTTACTGGTGACGAGACGTGGGTTTACGAGTTTGACATGCAAACTAGTCAACAAGCTTCGGAGTGGCGCCTTCCAACTGAACCGAAACCGAAAAAACCACGCCAAAGTCGATCAAAAGTCAAAGTCATGTTGACTGTTTTCTTTGACTATCGCGGTGTTGTGCACTCTGAATTCTTACCGGAAGGTCTAACGGTAAATAAAGAATATTATTTGAGCGTTATGCGGCGTTTAAGAGAGCAAATTCGACGAAAAAGGCCAGATTTGTGGAAAGAAAATTCTTGGATTTTGCACCACGACAATACGCCTTAGCACAAGGCTATCATTGTGAACGAATTTTTGACCAAACACTCAACAAATACCATCCAGCAACCACCATATTCACCAGATATGGCTCCTGCTGACTTTTTTCGTTTTCCTAAACTCAAATTACCACTTCGTGGCACCCGTTTTCAATCGATAGAAGACATAAAGGAGAATTCGCGGCGAGAACTGAACTCAATTCCGGAAGCAGCGTTTAAAAAATGGTTTTGATGAATGGATTATTCGTTGGCGCAAGTGTATCGTTTCTAAAGGAGCATACTTTGAAGGTGCTAAAATAAATTTGGATGAATAACAGACATTTTGTGTATTATTGATCTTTTCCCGGTACTTTCTTGACAGAGTAGTATGACCAAGAAAAAAACTTTTTTGAAAAAAAAATGTCGAAAATAACGTACTTAACTTTTGTTGGTTTCGTTGAATTTTTTGCCACCGACTTCTGGAAAGTTATTTTCGACTTTTTAGTTTTTTATGGAAGTCGAATATGATTTTAAAAAAATATTCTGCAGTTTTTGTATAACAGAGTTTCGTCAAAGAATTTAATTCATGGTGGAAGCTAAATCCTTAAGTTTCCGAACACATAACGAATTCTGAAGGTCTACTCTCCTGTTTTAAAAAAGGAAAATCCTGAAATGGATTGATGCTTCAAAAATCTTTTGACCATGAACATCAAAATGTTAAGAGACCAAGAAAAACAAAGTGGAGTGCCATTTGGAGTCGCCTTTTAGGTTCTTTTTCTCTTCCTGGTACGCCAAAATCATTTCATCAGACAATAGAGGGTTTTTTCAGAAGTAGTTTGACCTAGGAATATAACATGCTATCTATATACAAAAAGTAAACGGGTAGTGTCCAAATATATACATTCAAAATGAGTTCAATATTATTTTCGATAGTACTGAAGTACTATCATCGAGTGTTACCATTTTTTTTTAAGCATTTGTGTGGCTTCAGTGATTTCTTATAAAGAAGTTTCTCAAATGTTTAGTTAGTTAATAAAATCTTACTTAAAATTTACAATGACCCAAACGCGACCTACCAGTCTTTCCATATTGCCCATTGTAAAGGACCGAAACGCAAATTTTGATATTATAGAATACTAGCTGTGCCCAGCGGTTTCACCCGCTGCTCAATTAGGAGTATGAAAAATAGATGTTGGCCGATTCTCAGACCTACCCGATATGTACACAAAATTTCGTTTACATCGGTCCAGCCGTTTCGGAGGAGTATGGTAACGAAAACTGTGACACGAGAATTTTATATATTAGACTAGCTGTGCCCAGCGGTTTCACCCGCTGCTCACTTAGGGGTATGAAAAATAGATGTTGGCCGATTCTCAGACCAACCCAATATGTACACAAAATTTCGTTTAATCGGTCCAGCCGTTTCGGAGGAGTACTTATGGGAACGAAAACTGTGACACGAGAATTTTATATATTAGAAGATTTAAGCAAAATAAAGTCACGCAATCGCGTTTAGTATTTGTCGTTTCATTTTGAGGGTGCTCAATAGAAAGTCGCCCCGGGTGCCAACCCATGCTACGCCGCCACTGCACTCATCTATAACTTGTAACTTAGTTATTGATTAATGAAGGTACCCCAGGCTCCACTTCAACCCAAATCGAATGGATTACTTGGCAAAAACTACATAATTATACTACATAAACAAATACATAATTATGTACTAACAAAATACTAACACAAACAAACTACATAATTATGTAATTCTGTTACCTAGGAAAAAACTTCTGGTAGTCGGTGACTTTTGTTTGTTTCGTTGACAATTTTGCCACCGACTTTCAGAAGTAATTTTCCACTTTTTAGTTTTTTTGGATTCAGTTATTTTTTGCATGAATGGGGGCTGATCAGAACTTACTCACGTTCCTGAACGAAAACATATGGTTCACCCATAACTAAACACCCATAATTAACTAAATACTACAGGACCTTTGTGAAATAGCACTAAGCTTAGGGTTGAGATAGATGGGTATGAAGTACAATATTGACGGCACGGTTGGCGCAGTGGCTGAGCGATCGGCTGCTACGCTACGTGTCGCGAGTTCGATTCCCGCACGGAAAAAACATTTGTATGGCCTATAAATGGTTGTTACGGGTCTGGCTGTTTGTGTATGTAGGTATGTTTAAATGTTTGTAAACGCACCCACGATACAGGAGAAATTCCTAGTGTGGGGCAATGATTTATAAAAAGAGAAGAGAAAGTTATATGTCGATGATCTACTTTGGTCTAGTTAGTATCTTTCGATATCGGGCAAGAAAGGTAAAATCGTACGTCGAGCCGGAGACACCTGGAATAGCTACTGCTCCATGAAGACGCAAATGAAGGCTTAAGATCTCCCTTGGGTTGCGGGTTGTTCGAAAAAGATACCGCGGCCACGGAATATAGTACAAAGGGCAAAAGAAGGAATATGAATGGGTTTTAATGAGAAAAAGTCTGACTCTCCCTTCCGCTTCGCCCAAAGGAGGAGAAGTTATTTGATGATTTGAAATCCGGAAATAAACCAAAATGATTGCTGCCTCATTGGCTTAACTATGTATCCTACCTGTCCTAGCCTACGGTACCCAAACATACTTGCTGACTGATTTGCAAAAGTCTCACCTTGGGGTTTATCAAAGGGCAATGGAACGCAACATTCAACTTTAGATGTCAGAAGACAATACAGAACATAACACCATGCTGTTGTTCCAAAACGTGCATAGTAGAATTTGGCAAGAAAGGCTCGACTGAAATGGGATTGGGCGCGCCACGTCGAAGCTGAGCAAAATGCAAAAGTTTCTCAGCGCCGTTGAGGCTACCCCAGATAGCGGTGGCGAGGTGACCTACCTAAATGAAGAACTTGCGGGTGGTTCGAAGTAGCGGGAGCAAAGAGTTCAGTAGAAAATTGGAGGAGGGCTTTTGCCCAGCCGTGGGCCAGTCGTGGGAGCAGTCACTCCAGGTAAATTATTGCCTACCCGTACCTTTTCAGCTGCATCCAGTTAGGTTAGAAGCCGTCCCGAAAATAATGATGAAAAAACTTAGGAACTGAACATTTTTAATTCATAGATGCTCCAATCCCATCAAATCCTAAGTAGTAGAACTCAGTTAACTGAGTCATAAACGTATCTATATAGCACGATCCATTCGAAATATAAATTGTTATGCAAATCAGAATTCAGATACATTCATACTACACCATATTTATTAGCGTCACTGGAACTATTCATGTGTAAAATATGCGTCATTTAGCTGTTTTACATTAAATTTTACATTAAATTACTGGCGATTTGCTGAAACAATATTACATCACTATAAATATAAATATATCTTGGGACAACTCACACACGGCTATCTGATCCCAAGCTAAGCAGAGCTTGTGTTATGGTAACCAGACAACTGATATACATACTTATATAATTTATAAATACATACATATTATAGATAAATCACACCCAGACACAGAACAAACGATCATGCTCATCACACAAAGTTTGTCCTGGGTGGGAATCGAACCCACGACCTCCGGCTCGGCAGTTAGGGCCACTAACCACTAGGCCAACAGGCCCGTCAAATGAGCCACTATGAACTATAAATCCTTACTATTAATAATAAGGCGAATTATTAATAAGGCGCCTAATTATTAATGTTGCCAGCTCAAAGAACAATGGTTGGAAAAAATACAAGCAACAATTCAGTTTAGATATATTTATTGATAACAATACCTCAGACTCTTACATGTTTAAAACGCAATTATCACACATTCACAATATAATTTAGCAATGAATTTAATTAATTTAATTAATACTGATTACTGACTCGAACCTTCATGGGTTATAAGGTATGTTTTTACGCGCTGTGGTAGGTAGGGGAGGTGTAAAGGTTGCGCTAATAGTAGGCCAGTGGGTAACCGTACGAGTAGTAGTAAGGGTAGGGGTAAGAGTACGCGACGGGGCTGAAGGCGTACCCGGGGTAAGTGTACCCATAGGCCGAGTAGTCTGTCAGCACCTGAGGCTTAGCCACTGCAGGGCTCAGCATCAGCGCCACGGCGAAGGTAACCAGCATCAACTAATCGACAAAATAATATGATTAGAAATGTTGTTTGTTAAAACTTACTTAGTAACTCAAATCAGATTTTTAAGGGTTCCGTACCCCAAAAGGAAAAAACGGTACCCTTATTGGATGACTTTGTTGTTCGTGCATCTGACTGTCTGTCAAGGCCCTTTATTTCGGGAACGCGTAAATGTAAATAAAACCATATTCTTAAATCTGTGGTACCTTACAGCTGTAAACCCTCTAAGGCTACGCAGTCAAAAGATATGGCCGTTTATGTCGCAAGTTTGTACGGAATCCTCGGTGCGCGAGTCCGAATTGCAGTATTCTATCAATGTTACCAATACAATGTAGGTACCTATTTATGGTGGTAAATAATGAATAGTCCAACAAGAATAACTTTGATAAAAAGTCTATTTAGTTTGTTTTGCTTACGGATAGTTATATTTTGACATAAGTCTCATAGAACTTATGTCAAAATACAACTATCCAAAACGTATGCAAAACGAGTCGTTTTTGTTTATTGTAACGGGGCATAGAATGGAACCTTCTGTATCCTCGACTACTAAAAATATTTCTAATCAGAAAAACCGACCAAGTGCTAGTCGGACTTGCGCACCGAGGGTTTCTTGCAAACTATATCTTTTGACTGCGTAGACTAAGAGACTTGAATTTTTATGGCTGTTAGGGACTACATAGGTACTTGAGTAATGGTTTTCATTACAAATCGCGTTCTACGCGTTCACGATAAAGAGATAAAGGGTCTTAACAGACTGGCCGACAGAACAAAAGACTGGCTCAAAAGGAACAAGGAAATTATAACTGAAATCCCTTATGTAATCACGTAAGGGATTGGTGTATCCATTCTTAATTGTTTCTTGTTGGTAATAACCAACAAGAAACAATTAAGAATAGTCAAATAATAGGTATTTAAAAACTTACCAATTTTAACATAATTGAAGATTTAAAAATCCTATTCAAAGACACAGCACCAAACAAAATCTAGTACCTAGACACTAGACAGGACTGTAGTCGATGGATGCGACGGCTAATATCATAGTTTCTTCTCCCGCGCCCGAGCTTATATACGGAACCCAGAGGCCGGCGTCCTATCCGTGATTGGAAAAACTAATGATCCTCCGACCGTCCTCAACATATAAAAAAAGGTTATACACAATGTCGCATTAACAGTTAATAGTACTTCATTTCCATATTGGACCCGGATCAGAGTGGGACAATAGGCGCGTAGAAGATTCACCACCAGATTAATGGCAGCAAAAAATATAAAACACTTATATAACTTTAAGTAGGTACCTATTTTTAGACACTGATTTACTAATATCGTTTTTATCGTATCGAAGTAGTACCTACCTATCTAACAGTTAGACCTAGATAATCTAAGTATTATATTAAACTCATATACGATAGAAAACTATAGCGGGATACATTTTACCGACTAGCCTGCTGACTTCCGCTACCTACTAAGTGAAAAAATTAACTGTGGTGCTGTGGTTTACTATTGACGACACGGATGGCGCAGTAGCTGAGCGATCGACTTCTGCGCTGCGTGTCGGGGGTTCGATCCCCGTACGGGATAAATATTTGAATGACCTACAGTTGTTCCAGGTCTGGCTGTTTGTGTATGTGAGTTTAAATGTTTAATTGTAAACGCACCCACGATACAGCAGAAATTTTTAGTGTGGGGCAACGTATCAAAAAAAAGATAAGGTAACTATATATAAGGCATTCCTCTGCCTAACCCTACGTTAATCACAAGCGTGGTGTTATGTTATGAAGACTGCTGCTTACCTACACTCTCAACTCCCAGACTACTTGCCTCATTAGTTTGGCAAATAGGTTTGGCGCCGTCATATATAAATACACTATTGGTTCTCGCAAATATTAATGAAAATTAGTCAGTACACGCAATGCCAAATCAAGCATTCTTATTTTATTACAGCGTCAACGATAGCTTTTTCATGCTCATATGAATTTTTTTCGAATATTAAAAAAAATAAGCCTGCCCTCTACAACTTTTATGAAAAATAACTTTCAAGGTGTTTTTTTCTTTTCCAAGAACGGTTTGTAAAGTTTATTTTATTGTATTATAATATACTTAATTAAAACTTTAGAACAGTGGATTACCGCCCTCTTGGGGTGGTAATCCATTTTAATAAATCGTGCTGGTTTTTTGTTTATCTGAATTACTTATATTACGTTTAGATTATGATTATGAATTGGTTAATATGCATAGTTAGATACTTTTCTCATTTGTATGCAAATTAGTCTAATACATAACAACTATCGCATAGCGGACTTTTGCGGGTCAGCCAAGGACGTGGCCACTGAAAAATAATGAAAACGATGACACTTCGTTCCGGACACTCAGTTCTAAGCAAAACATTGTTCTAAATATTGACAAAGCGTGGATAATTATTAAAAGACGCAGTTCTCAAACGCCAGTCAATTATTTTAAATTGTGTTTGCAGTGCCAATAACTGAAACTAGTCGTTTGTGAAACTAGCTGCACTTCTATCACCTATGTAGATGTACCAACTGTAAACATACATACATACGTAAGTTTACCTAACTTTACTTTGTATTACGATAGCTAGTTTTTTTTATGTTTAAGTAAGTAAGTAAGTCCCATCTACTTAGTAATTTCTATGGGAAACCCAACAAGTATTCGCCCTACCTGGGAATCGAATCCAGGACCTCATGCTCGGCAGTCGCAGTTGCGACTCACGAACAGTCAATTGAAATAAATTGTTTAAGTAAGTTTCATATTTTTACATTTCTTTCACTGTCATAGAGCTCATAACTTTACTAATAGCACATTTTGATTAAAGTAAGTGAAAACGTTGTCATTGCGGGCGAGACGGATTTAACATTAAGCGTCAACTCCGCCTCGCCGCTAAACGAGCGGTTATAGAGCCGAGAAAAGGAGTGCGATTCTCACGTAAATCAAACGACCGACGTCTTACAATACACTTACAGACAAATTAAATAACAGAACAAAAGGTACCTTTGTCATTCATCCTCGCTCTAAACAAAAAATAATCACTGGCCGGTGAAATCAGATAAAATGAAAGCCCTCATTGCGATAAATGACAAAAAAAAGACTAAAAACAAATACATTGCACGTTGAACCTAATCGTAGAGCAATAAGAACCAATTTTCCAGGAAGTGTATTGCAAATTTAATTCTTCTTTTAAACTCGTGATAATTATTGCTTTTACTCTGGACGCTCTAAATGTGCTCGTTTTTCTACATCGTTCTCACATTATGAATAATCTCAACATGAATGATGTAACCATGATTTTATAAAACATTATGATTTAAAAGAGTGTCCATGGAGTTTCTTGCCCATTCTTCTCCATAGAGATCTACGCTTTGGAATGGGCAACTACAGTACTTTCACAAGTTATTATGTCTTGTGACTGGGACTGTAGCAGCATCATTTTTTTTTTTTTGTTCTTGTTTTTATGACATTCAAAAGTGCCTGTAATGGTCTAATTGAAATAAATGATTTGAGTTTGAGTTTGAGTTTGAAATAAAATTAAAGCCGTACAGGTTTTATCTTCGAGTTCGGTCCGTGGATGAACTATGCATTACGTTCAGAGTTTCCTCCATGTCTCGGAAAACATGTTAAGCTGTTGACCCGGCTGTTATTTGTTGCTCTTTGACAGTCGTTGCTGGTAGTCAATGGACTAAAGCCCAGTAATAACTGTGATGCATTGTGTGAAGGTCAGATAAGCAGTCTGTCCAAGGTGACCCCAACATACAGAAGAGAAATTGCTAGATTTACCTACTTTCATAGACCTATCCCTAACCTTCCCAGCTTAGTAATTGTAACTGTAGGTACTTAATTGAATATTTCACTTTTTCAAGCTACGAATGCTTATGACATTTAGGTAAGTAGGATATCAATTGACGGGCCTGTTGGTCCAGTGGTTAGTGGCCCTGACTGCTGAGCCGGAGGTCGTGGGTTCGATTCCCAACCAGGACAAACTTTGTGTGATGAGCATGATTGTTTGTTCTGTGTCTGGGTGTGATTTATCTAAATTATATAAGTATATGTATATCAGTTGTCTGGTTACCATAACACAAGCTCTGCTTAGCTTGGGATCAGATAGCCGTGTGTGAGTTGTCCCAAGATATAGATATAATTTAACCACACGTTTCTGGGATTGCCTTGACCGATGTTCATAATACGAAAGTAATTAATAATTATGTTGAATGAATAACTTTTTCAGAGTTTATCGTGTATAAAAACCGGGCTTAACTGCCAATAGTGTAGGTATAGTGTACCCGTAACCGATTCACATGGGTAAGGCACCCATGTGAATCGGTTACGTAGCTACATAAGCATCTATCTACCTACATCATACTGAGATCCTTTAACGTGTTCGCATCAATAAAATGTCACCGTGTATTGAATACAAAACAAAGACTAACTTTGTTAAAGTTCCAGCTATGCACATCAAATATATTCAAGTCGCGTTTCTGAAATGTTTTATGAAATAAGTAATTTTGCATTTTACTCAATTCTTCAGAGGTACTAAGGTTGCGAAAAATTATTCAGATTCATTATCCGTTCTTAGAAAGGTAAAATAATACAATCCGCCGACAAAGAATTATACACCCACACAGCTTGCGAACAACTGAGGTAGGTAATGTACCTATGGCTGCCGCCCGCGTGACTCCTTTATTGCCCAACACAAATCTTTAAACGTGAAACAAAAAAATTGGTTATTCATTCAATATTGCTTAAGAAAAGTTATACAATAATTTTCCGAAGACCCTGATCTTTTCTAATCACACAGTAAGTATAAACATTTTTCAAATTAAGGGTGAAGAATCGTTAACAAAAACTCCGAAACCCTTCTTGTTGTCGAGGTTAAGAAGACCTACAAAGATGAGTAATTACAACAACTACAGTTTCAGTAGCTTTTGAGAGAGTTTATTTTCATATACTTGTATTAAGGTAAGGAGCTCGTAGCTAAATAATAGCAGCCGCGCAGGTCGATCTTTGGGTTAAGCCGCGCTTGCCTAGGTTGGTCTGTGGATGGGTGATCACCCGTTACCGTTACATACCGAGTTTCCTCGGTGCCTCGGAAAGCACGTTAAGCTGTTGGTCCCGGCTGTCATTTGTAGATCTTTGACAGACGTTACAGATCAGATAGTCAGTGTCCCGAAAGTCGACAACCAGTCTTACCAAGAGGTATCGTATTACCCAGTACTAACTGGGTTATGGAGGTCTGATAGGCAGTCGTGGGCAGTCGCTCCATGTAAAATGGTATTCAGCTGCATCCGGGAAGACTGGAAGCCGACCCCAACACAGTTGGGAAGAAGATAGGCAGATGAAGACTTGTATTAAGGTAAGGGGTAGGCAGTCAAGTAAAAAGTGAGTTTACTGAATTAAGTATACCTAATGATTAGTTAATGCAACCCTCATTAAAAAATATATATAACATAAAATAGATAAAATCATTTTGGCAGAGGTAGGTACCTACACACCTAAATCTAATAGTAAGTACAGCCATTTAAAACATTAATAATTAAAAATTAATTAAGTAATTAAAAAACTCGACTGAAAAGCAAAAGATAAGCAGATTTGGAAGCATGGCAGGACCCATTCTGTAATTTAGTTTTCCATATTTTCCCGCCTGTTTTCTGAACGGTACCTACCGTGCAACGAACAAAAAAGTACGGTAATACGGTGAAGTATGTACGTATCCGTACCAGCTTTTCAGTGTAATACTTTTAGTCCTATTTTTCACATTAAAATAATAGTTAAAAATCATTCGCAACACGCACGATTTTATTGTGATTTAAGTGAGGATACTTTGCCATTGCGTTCAAGGCGGAATTCATGACGTTCAAATGAAAGCGGTGTTATGGAGCCGAGAACAGCTGCAGTGATAAATTTTCCCGTGAATCAAACTGCGAATGTGTGAAACATTGATTTAGTTCTCGTTTTTCTACGCGCTTTGCTTTCTCAGGTTGAAAGAGAACCAAAAATATGAAGCCGATAAAAAGCCTAATAATAAAAATGAGAAATTCAAATAGGGCTTTTTAATTCATGACTCCCCTTGGGCTGGGACCAGGACCTAGGTGCGCCACTAATAAAAATTGTTAAATAAAATGTTTATTTGCTTTTTTTTGGCAATTTCTGACCTTATTTTAAATTGAGATATTGATATCTAATATAAGATAGCGGAATAATACAGATAGATCTTTCTATACGTTACTATATTAATACTTTAAGTACAATAATAGTTATACTTTTGATCGAAGCTACGTTACGAAAAAACAAATACTTACTTAGTTGCTAAGAGCAATGGTTGAAGAACGCACCCATTGATAGCATAGTACCTACTTAATTTAAATGCAACAGTCAAGTTAGAGTTGTCGAGGTTTGTACCGAGGACGGTACCTGCGCAGCACTGTTCAAAGACCTGTAGGCCTACTATGACATCTTAAAGCAGAACTTATTCCACTGAGTGAAAGAGATGGTGCTAGACACCCTGTACAGCGCTGTCCCTTTCCCTCAGCGGAATAAGTTCTGCTTTAAGACGTCATGGTAGGGTAGCTAATTTTGTTAGGTGGATAGTTTTCTGTAGACCCTAAGTACTTAAATTATATCATCAGTGTTTCAGAATCTTGTGCCTAATAATGGTGTAGCATGAATAACAATTGATATTAGCCCATGCTAGCTGCTACTTATGGACATCGGTTTTCTGCTAGAGTCGAAGGTCGGTAAGGATCAATCAGGCTTTACCTTTGATGTGACCAAGACTCAGATTGTGCAAAAAGAATTAATTTGTAAGCAACATGAAGACTATGTTGCTTACTAATTAATTATTTCTGCACAATCTTTTGTCTATATATATACGCGTATATTGGTTGATAATTATTAGCCTGGATTTAAACGAATAAGTTGGAAAGCAAGCGAAACGTTTCGAGATTTTAAAACTGTTATTATAACAAATGTTAATCTTTGTTTTTGTCAGGGTTAGTTAGCTGTTTGAAAGGGTACGTATCAAAATCTCGAAAGTTCATAATTCCTATGATTGAAAATATACACCGACGTCCAAAACACCGAAAGTTTTAAATACCTACAGATTTTCACGCTTAAAAATGGTTAGCTCAATGCTGGTCCTGCTCCACAACCATAGGGGTAAACTGATAACTCAAAACAGTAGGTTAATTAGTTACACTAATTGACTTTATTTACAAATTTTATTGCGATTCCATCACTTATTACTATTCAGTCATCAGCTACTTTTTGACGCATATTTCTTTTCGGGTTATTGAACTTTCGCTTCTTGAACTCGACGGGTTCGTCGCCAAGTGACTCGACGCGCTTCTCCTTGAACTGAATGATTTCTGGCTGCACGATAACTGGGGGCGGCGGTAGCTCCTTTTCAGACTTCGGTAGCTGAAGATCGATACGTTCTACAGGTCTGTAAAGAAATAAATTATTTGTTTTTATTTATTATTTGATAGAAATTTCGTCATTTAATTTGAACCAAGTTGACTTTAAGAATTACAATAACCATATAATTATGAAATGATGATTGGCCATTTCACCTGTTTATATATAGGTAGATATGCTTTCCAACTGGGTAACTAAATACCATAGTATGTAGTAAACACATAGCCTGGTGCTGTTGGTCCTGTTGGTTACATTTATTCAATATTCTGTGAAGGGGTGGCGACGTTCGCGTTAGTTCTAACTACCGCGACTCGCTAAGATAACCATGCCACACTGTAGGAGAAACAATAATGTTTCTTATTTAAATGAAAGTGCCAGAAAACATCTAGTAAAATTGACTAACTCATTAACTACCGGAGTCCAAGAGCCATAAGGCTTAGTGGCGCGCGGAGCTGGCCCATAGTCCACAAACTTCTTGACAGGTGGTGGGTCCTTGTTAACTGCCAACTCTCTCATTCTTTCTCTTGCTATGTGAGCGTTTACCTCCATATGCACATCTTTTTGGGCTTGCTTTTGTTGTTGCTTTCTGGAAACCAAAACAAGTATAGTTGAAAGCTTTGTGAGTTTAAAAGTCGCAATCTCGACTGCTGAGTGAGAGGCCTGGGTTCTATTCTTGAGTTGGGTAAGGTATATGGCTTCTTTCAGAGGAATTTTTCAGTAGCAACTCGAAGTCTAGATATGTCTAGTTGAAAGCAATAGGCTCACCCCTTATTAAATGAGACTTGAAACATTACTGGAGGAAAGTTGATGTTCTAATTAGACACAACACTGCCTTCTTCATCAAAAACCTTCGAGAATTAAAGGTGTGATTTCAAATTTTGTAAGTTATAGTCGGTACCCATGTCAGTCGAGCTCATACATGATTGTCATGTTCATAATCTCTGATTAGTTTGTAAATCATAAGGCCTAGAAAGAACCTTTGTACTGACAAAGGTTTTTTCCAGGCTTAGAACCACTTGAACATGTCTACTGTAACACACACATTTGATTTGCATATTTATATAAATTAATGTATCCTCACTTTAGTTTCTGCTTTTTTTTATCTTCAGTTTCGTCCTTTATTTTTTTCTTTTCTTGTTCTGCTACTGACACAAACTCATCTGGAGCATCCCAGGTAGTTTCTAAAATTAAAAAAAAACAAAAAATAAATGTTTAAGCTAGAGCATGGGGTCTCATTGCAAAAGAAAGAAAAAGTAGTTCAAAAAACATCAATAGATGGCGTTATGTGTATCGATTTGTTTTTGAAGTTTGTGTAACTGTTTAAATTTGACCATGGAAGAAGTATGTTCTTGTTTTTAAAAATCCCCATAACACAAAAAAAACAGGAATAATGGGCTCCTAGTTCCAAATTCCATGATTTTTCTAAATAATATTATGGTGTTGGCTCTGGTGAGAACAATTTGTACTACGTTGTGGTTAGGTAACTCATTTACTGTTATTTCTATGAATAGATGGCGTTGTTTTCATTTTCTGAGTTTTACTACACAGCTCAATATTACCATTTACCATACCTATTTTGATAGAATGAAATATTATGAAATACAAACTATCTATACCTACTTATAATAAATCTGTAGAGAGGTCAATCTTGTACATGAAATATATTTCCAAAATAACTATCAGAGGGTGATTAGTGATCGATACTGATGCCAAAAATGCAATCAGTAATATTTTTGTCTGTTTGTCTGTATGTTCGTTATAGAAACAAAAACGGATTTTAACGAAACTTGGTAAAATTATTCTTTATACTCCTGGGCAGGTTATAGTATACTTTTCATCACGCTACGATCAATAGGAGCAGAGCAGTGAAGGGAAATGTTGGGAAAACGGGAGAAGTTACTCCATTTTTTAAGCTTCTGTCGCGTGTGAAGCCTTAATGGTTAAAGCTACACAGAAATCATGTATGACGGAAATATTCTCCTTAAAATTATATAAAAAATAATCATACAGCATATGTCTATCTTTAATGGTTAACTCACAATAACACGTGTAACTCCCGATAGCTAAGCAGTTCGGAGCTTTCTGATTATATTTGTCTACTCTTACGTTTAATAACACTCTCACTCATCTCTTATTAAAAATAGTTAACATTATTACCTATACAATAAAAAAATAATCATATATATCGGTAAATATAAAGCTGAAGAGTTTGTTTGTTTGAACGCGCTAATCTCAGGAACTACTGGTTGGAATTGGAAAATTCTTTTAGTGTTGGATAGTCCATTTCTTGAGGAAGGCTATATAACATCACGCTATGACCAACCGGTGCTGAGCAGCGCGGGTGAAACCGTGGGGAACAGCTAGTCATATATATCGGTAATGAAACACCAAAGTTATACATGAAATACGCTAATAAGCCATCGCGCATGAATACTGGATCATGCCATAAGGATTATTTTTGTGTGCGCTCGACGCGGCTACCGTAATATTTGGCTGTTGATGCGAATAGACGTTCAGAGTGTTCGGCCTTATTGACAGACAATGCTTATCACCGCGACTTTTAGTCTTTAAATAATTTATTTTTAGATTTCTTTTGTTGTTATTTAATAAAATAGGTACTTATTAGTTATTTTGGTAGTGTTTAAATAGGTAATCGTTCAAATTACGAATTAATAATAGTTTACATTTAATATCTTTTTAGGTAAAGTAGGTAGGTATGCATAGATTTTTAGATAGGTAGGTAGGTACCGAGTTTTGGTTAATTTAAGTTTTTTTATATCAAGTAGGTAAAAGCGTAGGTAGGTACTTTTATTAATTATATCACAGATAATATAATACTAACGTATTAAAGGTATTATTAATTAAGCATAGTAGTGATAGGTTTTTATCACAGTTTTAATTTTTAAGTGATGTAGGTATAGGTAGATAGTATTGGAGAGGCGTTTTAGCTTTATTTTCATTTTTTTTTGTACAACACGCAAGGTCATTCGCACTCTATCGTCTAGCGCCCAAGATTCGAGCCGGTAAGTATACTTACCTACTTTTGTAGGTACCAACACAACATACAAATATTACTACCTACTTAGTTAAGTAACAACTTGTATTTAAAATAAAATAAAAATATTCTACACACTCCTGAGTCTGTTAAAAAATAACTCCCTGCTTAAAATCATCTAATTTGCAGCAAATATCATTTCAAGAGCTACCTACCTATTTCGATATTATAATCATCAGCCTAGCCTTTTCCCAACTATGTTGGGGTCAGCTTCCAGTCTAACCGGATGCAGCTGAATATCAGTAGGTACCTATTTTATATGGAGCGCCGTGCGACTGCCTATCTTACCTCCACAATTTGAGGAGGAGCACAACCCAGTTAGTACCTACTGGGTACCTAATACCATACCCCTTGGTAAGACTGGTTGTCAGACTTTCGGGACACTGACTACCTGTAACGACTGTCAAAGATCTACAAATGACAGCCGGAACCAACGGCTTAACGTGCTTTCCGAGGCACGGAGAAAACTCGGTATGTAACGGGTGGTCACCCATCCACAGACCAACCTAGGCAAGCGCAGCTTAACCTAAAGAACAACCCGAGCGGTTGCTATTTTTTAGCCACGAGCTCCTCTATTCGCTATTTCGATATTATAAATAACTTTGATTGATTTAGATACTTGATAATTATCAAAATTTGCGTTGACTTTTACGCTGAACCTAACAAATACCTCAGTCTACCGAAAAACATGTAGCTATACCCCACGCCTCAGATAATATAATACTAGGCATGAAAGAACGTGAATTTATTAATGGCGATTGCCGAGTGACTGACGACGTAAGCTTCAAGGTCAGAGGGCTATGTACCTACCTTAGTTTACAGTACAAAAGTTTAGTTTGGTTTTATCGCCATCTATTGGTTATCTGTAAAATAAACTGAACTTGAGCTATCGCTGCAAGCACCATCTAGCGCCGTTGTGAGTAAAAAAAAAATAGCCCGGATAGCCCGGAGAAATGAGCAAGTTATAGCGGTCGCGTTTCTTTGTATGAGATGGAGTATCTGTACGTTAGTATTATATTATCTGTGGCTAGAGTAAATTAATGTTATCAATTAAAATTAATACAGTCACCAATACCATTTGTTGCAGTATTCCAGTAATAGGAGCTCCCATCCTCACTCTTGACTTCTTCCCAGGTGGGACCTGCCTTTGATATGGGGGTGTTGGCCATAACTATAGGAGTTTCACTGCTACCACTCTGATTTAGTAATTCATTGATATTCTGAAAACGAAAAGATTAAAAAAAATAACTTTTTCATTAACAAGACTACTTAAGAGAGAATAAAAACAACAAAAAGACATAATTAGTGACACCTTTAAATAAAATGTAATATTTAATGACACATTTAACCATGTCAAGTGATTGCCTACAGGTTCATTTTTATTTTGAGTGTGTTAACTTATCAATTTATACCTGTGATGTGATGTCAGCATTATTTTTCACATCATTCAAATAAGCAGCCATAGCTGCCGTTTCCATTTTCTTTATATCATCATCAATCTTTTCTTTCTGCTTGAATTCTTTAGCACTCTTTTTACTGAGCTGTGATATGTGTTTTTGAACATTCTCCTTATGACGCTTACCATTTTCATGGAAGGAAATTGACTGAAATGTTAAAAGTTACAGTGAGAACTATGTGATTGTAGAATATACTCATCATACAATACTATTAATATTATAAATGTGAATGTTCGTGAGGATGTATGGATGTTTGTTATACTTTCACATATGTCAAAATAGATTTGGATGAAATTTGACAAAATTGGATAATTATAATTTTTGTACCAGTAGTACAATCCTGTGGGATAATTAACAAACTTCATACGGGTGAAGCCGGGGTATAAGCTAGTTATAAAGAATGTATATTAACAATCAATAACAATAATTTAATCCTTACTACTTTGTTATCAGCAAACCAACACTTGCAAAATTCGCAATATTTTCGAGCTTGAGACTTCCAATATTCTGTCCTGAAATAGAAGCATCGAAAAGTTTTATCAGTTGTCACAAATAAAGGTTTTGGAACTGAATTTGTGTTAATTTATAATGCTTACATTCTTTTTTCGGTGAAATCCTGTCGATATTTGAATCAAAAATAATCTGTGGAATGTAAAAGTTCACTTCATATGAAATAATTTCACCGTTACTACAAAAACTAGTAATACAGCGAAATTATTGATAGAATCAAAATTATTTGGCAATACACATCGTGTTATTTTTTAAACAAAACCTTAGCCAAGTGATAGTTACGTACGCATATTGACAGTGGCAAATGTGACAATTGACATACCAACACTATTTCGTAGTACCCAACAAGAAAAAAAAAACAGGCACAGACAAGAGGCTAAAGGGGCCCTAGCATGAAGATAATAAATGGGCACAACACAACCAAGGCACAGATTACTAAATAGCTACTACGTAGACCAAGGGCCCAACGACATGGTTTTATACACATAGAGTAAATTGCGCCAGGAGAAAGCGTGTTGGCGAAGGCACCAAACAAAATGTTAAGGCAAAAGCTGGTAAATAATTAAATTAAATTATGAAATACTAGCTGGCGCCCGCGGCTTCACCCGCGTAATATCGAAAAGAAAAGTATGCTATGTGTTTTTGCAGTCTATAATCTACCTCTGATCCGTTGAGATGAGATCCGTTCAACCTTTTTGACCGGAAAGAGTAACAAACATCCATCTGTCCTCACAAAGATTCGTATTTATAATATTAAGTAGAAAGTAGAATTGCTCTGTATTAAACTAAAATATTGCCTAACTATTGCAAAAGTAACACAGCATAAGGTTTTGTATCTTTATTGGTTTCTAAAAAGTAACAGAAAGATTTCGAAATGCTTAATACACCAACAACCAAATCATTAGTACAAGGATGACAAGTTTTTAATTCATAGTTAATATTTTAGTGCGACATAGAATCATACTTCATTTTCATTCAGTAACATTAAAGAAACTTACCAAATCTACAACATATTTGACAAATATTTTCGTCGTCGCACATTTTCAGATTACACCTTAAGGTGAAAGCACAAATATTTATAGCCATTCAAGTTACTTACACAAGCCTGTATGTTCATATAATCACATTAAGTGAGTTTTTCATAAAATATTTTTTACTTTAATATTTTACTAAACTAAAAAAAATAACAGAGCTCCACTGTTTTTGCGGACTAATATTATACAACATATTCTAAGGTATAAAATTAAAGTAAGCTTGTGAGGGCCCATTTTGAAACATACTTAATACTAAATCAACGTTTGGTGGTTATTAAGAGTATATCTAGCTGCTAAACTTTAGCTACATCATTTTAGCACTATGTTTGCGAGTTATCATGATACACAATGACGTCTATAGATCAAGGTTGAGTACACAGTAGGCGGCCCGTCCCACTTAGGCGGAATACCGCAGTGTCGTCGTAGAACCGGCCCAGCTTCAGTCCATGATCCGGGGCAAGAGAAAATGGAAGGCGGTCACCTTCTTCTGCAAAACAGTCATTCTAGCGAATGAGATGGCCTGACGTTTGAGTGAAAGAACCTCAAACCGATCCAACTGCTGTGAGTGACGCTCCGGGCGTTGGTCACCAATTCTCAACTAATACCCCATTATATTACTGCACTCTGTGGTAAGTCCCATGTTTGGTTCCTGGAAGAAGTACCTCTTTCTCAGTAACGTAGTTTAAGGACGTACGAGTTACTTTAGATTTGAACATTTAAAGCAGATGATATAATTATGTTTAACAATCTTTTTATCTGTCTTTGAATACAACTAATAATAATTTTCTGAGTCTGCGTGATTGTATTTCTGGCTGTCTATAACAACCTTTAAAATATGTAAACAATTTTGTCTATTTTCTTTTAGCAAATATATTGATTCAGTATTGCCGTTGTAATTACTGCTGAGAACCGTATTTTATATATGTTATTTAAAGGCTTTTTTTAATTCAGCTAAAAGGCCACTTGCAAGGAAACGGTTCAGTTAATCAAATGTTAAGAAACCATTTACATCACAAGTCTTCCATGAATATGTGAGGTCAAACTAAGTTCAGTACAAGAGATTGCAGTTCATGGAGGATTTGATTGAGACGAGACCTTTTAAGCATTAATAAATGCAGTAATAATCGCTATTACAATTACTTTTAGTTACAATAACCGTGCTATTATCTTTACAGAAGCCACAGATCCCTAAAAACTGAAATAGTATATTTCCATTGTTAAGGTAGAAAGGAAAGAAGGAAGATGGAAATCATTGATTAAATGGCAACACTATTTTGGTTACATTGTGATGTCGTCGTCGAGTATCGAGTGTCGTCGTCTTTTGTAGAATTTTATCAAGGTAATGTTTATTTATGAATATTGCATGATTTATTTTTACTTCTATTATATGTAAGTTTAAAATGAGGTATTGTTTAACTACTTGGGTAATTATAGCCACTACCAGCTACTTGTCATTTATATATCTCTTGGCGGCCATATTAAAATTCGCAGATAAAACTACGACTCAGTTTTATCCTGTTTAATCTTTATAATCTTGTTCTGTTTGCGTTTAAATACTTAACAAATCTCAATTAAATTGTATATGCTTTAATACATTTACATTAGTTATAACTAGGTATTTGTTTGCAAGCCAATTTTCTGTTTTGTAATTTATTTGTACTTATTTTGGTGCTTGTTGACGCGTCTCGTAATCTCGTTTACCTATCTTGCTTCGGCATACCTATCTATACTATAATGTTAATTGATTATGGTCTATTTATTGTTCCAGATATCCCTGGACTAAGTTGGTGAACGTGATAAACTTCTAAATAGCTTATGTGTCGAAAAGTGACTTATCGTAAAATTTGTTTAGTGTCGGACTTGGACAAAGAGTTGTGATTCTAAGTTTCTAATTTTAGTCGTGTCCCTAGTGGGATTATTTGGCAAAATGATGACCGAAAATAGAATTAGTTCAAGTAATCACGTCGGAAACAGTATGACCAGTCAGAATAAGGGGTTCGTATCATTCTTTGTTGCTAATACAGTGCAAATAATTATATTTTAATAAAAATCGTTATTTCTTTTTTCAGAGATGTCGATAAAAGTATGGATGACATCGGTTGGAAATCAAAATTAAAAATACCCCCGAAAGACAGGAGAATAAAGACTAGTGTAAGTTTAATTTTTTTTCGGTATACCCCCAATTTTAGTTTCTCAAAAAAAGCAGAAAGATGTTAAAAAATATGTAAAATAATAAGATAATAAGCAATGTACTACTAAAACTTTTTTAGTCTAGGTCATATTTTTAATTATTATAAAATCTGAAAGGACTTCTTAGTACAAATTTATATTTTATTTTCATAGCTTTTAATCGGAAGGTACTAAAGTTTATTTTTTTGTTTATGTTGAAAACAGGAATTAAGTTGCTCTTAAAAAAAATAGTGCTCAATATTATTATTTATTAGCCTTACTTGCATCCCAGATAAGAACTAGTGTCCCCCCATTCTCTTTCCTATCTTGTCTAATCTCTAGCCATGTCTGTACCATAAACTTTTTACATGTTATTAAAATAATTGAACTTCTGCAAGCTATGCAATGTTTCTATGTCTGCTGAGTTCTATTTTTTTTTTTTCATATTTACCATTTTACTTTAGGCTGTATGAAGTTGTTTATTGTATATTTTGGGTTTAAAGGATGTAACTGACACAAGAGGTAATGAGTTTGAAGAGTTTTGCCTAAAACGTGAGCTGCTGATGGGCATTTTTGAGAAAGGATGGGAAAAACCTTCTCCCATTCAAGAGGCTTCTATTCCTATTGCACTCAGTGGTAAAGATGTCCTTGCAAGAGCTAAAAATGGAACTGGCAAAACTGGCGCTTATTGTATTCCAGTTTTAGAACAGGTTTGATGAAATGTCATTCATTACTGTTAAAATTTGTTGTTGTACAATTATCAGTTATCATGTAAATGACTGAATGATGATATTTTTGGATTCCCCTTCACTTCTCTATAAGTGATAAAACCCGTATTTACTGATTGTTATTATTGCTTTGAAACATGATCATAGGAAGTATTAGTACTTTATAAATATTCTATTTTTCTATATTTAGGTGGATCCCAAAAAAGATGCTATTCAAGCTTTAATTGTGGTACCAACTAGGGAGTTAGCTCTCCAGACATCACAAATTTGCATTGAACTGGCAAAACACACAGATATTCGTGTAATGGTTACAACAGGAGGTACTAATCTCCGGGATGACATTATGCGTATTTATCAAAATGGTAAAAATACTGTTTTTGTAATTAAATTTTCAGTGAATTGATATTCTTGTCTTCTATCTTATTAGTGCCATGTTCTTGTTTCAGTTCAAGTTATTATAGCTACGCCAGGACGTATGATTGATCTCATGGATAAACAAGTTGCCAAGATGGACCAGTGCAGGATGCTGGTTCTGGATGAGGCAGATAAACTTCTTTCTCAAGACTTCAAAGGAATGCTGGATATGGTTATTTCACGGTTTGTGAAGTTTGATAATGAAATCTCAGATTCTCGCATTTCATAGACCAACAATTAACAGATGTGTCTCTACAGGTTACCCAAAGAACGCCAGATCTTGCTGTTCTCTGCCACCTTCCCACTGAGTGTGAAACAGTTCATGGAAAAGCACTTAAGAGAGCCGTATGAGATTAATCTCATGGAGGAATTAACACTGAAGGGAGTTACACAGTACTATGCATTTGTACAAGAGAGACAGAAGGTGCATTGTTTAAATACACTTTTTTCAAAGGTTAGTGATAAAAGACCCATTCATCATTTATATATTTATACACTTGATAGTAAACAAATAAATAGCATTATAATTTACATACAATTGTATTCTCATTTTGTTTCAGTTGCAAATAAACCAGTCTATAATATTCTGTAATTCAACTCAGCGTGTGGAGCTGCTTGCAAAGAAAATAACTGAGCTAGGTTACTGCTGTTACTACATTCACGCGCGTATGGCGCAGGCGCACCGCAATCGTGTATTCCACGATTTCCGCGCGGGGCTCTGCCGCAATCTCGTGTGCTCAGACCTCTTCACCAGAGGTATTGACGTGCAAGCAGTCAACGTCGTCATCAATTTTGATTTCCCACGTATGGCCGAAACCTACCTGCATCGCATCGGTCGCTCGGGACGCTTCGGCCACTTGGGTATCGCTATCAACCTAATCACGTACGAAGACCGTTTCGCTCTGCACCGCATTGAGCAGGAACTGGGTACGGAGATCAAACCGATCCCGAAGGTGATCGACCCGGCGCTATACGTGGCGCGCCCGGCGGACGACGACGACTCGGCCGACAAGTAACGCCTTGCCGCCGACGCACCGCTCGCGCGCACGCACGCCGCGCGCACCGCAACTAACTGGACTTGCTGACTGGTGAAAGGAACTACATAGTTTAAATCTTTAAAAACAAAAACTTATTTGTAAAAAAGTGTAATGAATTTATTGTAACAAAATGTGAGTGTAAATAGTTTATCGTGAGTAAGACTTTGACCTGAAATGGGTTACTTTTTTAAAGTGTAAATAAACCACACATCAGGACATAAACAAAAAGGTATCTTGTGTACTTTGTCCATATTGGATACTGTGTGCGAATTCCTACATTGTTAAAATATAAAAAATATTTATTTGAGCATCATCTGTGAGAGTCTACCTAGATTTGTCCATCATCTTACATAAATTGTGGTTGACTTTCTGCTGATATCACGAAACACCTACCCACACCATATGTAAGTTTGAGCTAGCACCTATTTTATTTTCAAGTAAAAAACTTAAAATTCCATGAGATGGGTTGGGTAGGTAGTTAGTCTAGCTCAAACCACTTGTAATGTTAAATGGAGAAAATTTTCAGTGTAAATCGTGTTGTTTCTGGCCGCTTGAAACAATATTTGTCTTCAAGCCGTATTTTTAAAAAGTCAGGTCATCATGATACTAATCCTTATAGATGAAACTTAAACTGATCTCAAAAATCTGAGTATATAATCAAAAGAAAAAAATAATCTTTCAGTTTTTTTTTTTAATCTTGGTGAAGTATCATTTTGACCTTAGCTTTGAAGAATTGTGTTATCATGTATTATTGATTTAATTTTATAGTTAAGCGGTTTTTGTCACAGGGTTAAGTAAATAACAGTATGATATAACATTTTGGAGGACCTGATTAATTCAGAAAACTTTTTAAAATGATCTTTTAATCTTAATTACAAAACTCCTTTATAATGGCAATAAATATAAATAGCATTCCTACTTTATCAGGTCCTACAAATTATTATCTGGTAAGAAAATGGCATGTTGCCATATGAAAAACAAAACATTTTTGAGGAACTGTGACTTGAAAGTTGAGCAATAAACCATTCTGTTACGGCTTGCAGAAATGGCACATTGCTCATACTGGGGAAATCATTTGAGGGCTTCGTTTTGTCGAACGGAACTAACATCTGCTCTCTGGGGATAAAAAACAATTCGGGATGTCAAGTGAAGAGTTATTTGGTTAGCAGGCCTTACAGGAAGTAGAGAGTACAATCAAAGTATGTCAAATATTTATGTTGGTCTTCATGAATCTTTGTTTTGTTACTCATTACAGACTTAATTATCACTAATGTATGTATATGTCCTACTGTCAATTTTTACACATATTTGTTTCAAAGTCAAATTTTAACATGAACAAAATTTGCAAACAAACTTATTTTTACGTAAATCTTAATAACTTTATATTCTGAAGAAAACAATTCGGTGTTTCAGATTTTTTGATATATAAAATGTCAAGAATCGTTTATTTTATTAGCCTGTTAAATTTGACCTAGAAGAAAAGCATTTGTGCAAATGCAGGTTGTAAATTATGGATAGACCAAGTTGAGAATTGTTTGTAAAGATTTGCTGATTGGCGATTGTATTTAGTATAAGGGTTGTTTTGGAAAGCTTGAAATTCATTTACATATTTGGTGGAAATTGCATACAAATGTTGTGAGTCAGGGAAAATGATTTTGACAAAATATATCTGTGATAAAGGTTAATGATGGTTTCATGGTACACTCAGCAACATAGTGACTATAATGTTTATAGTTATTAAATATACTCAATAATTGGATATAATGTGAAAATATAATCATCTGTGTTGCTGATCGTGATTAACTGAATTAAGATAGAATGTGTGTGTACCTTCTAACTATACATTTAATTATTTAGTCTTCCGATAATCTTGAAGTATGTGTAAATGTAACTGACCATTTAATATTACGAAGCGACACAGGTTAATAAAATAAAATTGCAATATCCCGAATAATATGTTATTCAAACGTTACAACATTGATTCCTGATTTCTGTATTAGTGTCTGATCAGAGCAGGCTAGATTGGTACTTAGCTTATTTGAATCAATGCCTGAAGCTGTTTATCAATCTCGTACGTAGTATTTGATCTCTATTTTCAGTAAATAAACGTATGGAGTTTTGACAGACTAAGTGACCTTGTGTAATGTGATGTTGACGAAATAAAAAAGATACTCATGAATCAATGTTGCACCTACAAAGAGGGAAGTGACAGTTGTGATCTTGGCTAAACCAGATTTTTGAAACCCGAAATAGAAAGCATATCAGATAAGATTTTATAAAGATGTTATAGTTTCAATAAATCATGCTCTTATACAAAACATGTGTCGAAAAGTATACATTCTAGAGTGACCTATATTGGCAGTGGCATATTCAGTAATTTAATAATTGTTTATCTTGTTTTATCTAATTCAGAAATATATTGTTGTTAAAAAACGGGCCAAAAAATAAACTCTTCACGCCATTTTCTCTTTCATTTTCAAACCTACTAAAGTTGTAACAACAACCATGTGTGATATTCACGATACTTTGTATTTATTAAGATGACTGGGTGTTTAGAGTTCCAAATCGCGTTGCGAGATAGGTCGAATCCATCCCATCTAGCCATTTAGAAACTACGGCCGAGCCGCGCAGATGGCTCTGCTTGGCAGTTTGTGGCCTATGTATGAAATTCGTGAATAAAACCGTCGTGCGTTGGCGTACCTCGTCAGCGCAGTGCTAACGTTTGAAACGTTTGTTTTATCATTAATAAGGGGGTGGACGTTCATTAATTATGTGAGGCGTTTTAGGGGGGGATGGGTCGAGTCGAAGCTCACGAGGGAGAGGCTCGGTCAAATCCCACGAAGGGGCATTAGACAGAATAGACATTGCTACCCCCTAGTAATGTCTAAAGTTCCATGCAATAGGGGGTGAGCATTATGCCATCAACCGTGCACGATTCAGTCCAGTCATTTTTGCCTGCGGAATAATTCCTAGTGACCTGATTATTGGTATCACAACACAACCATTTTACAAATCGACATTTATTTCTTGCAGACTAAAAGGATAATTACAAAGTTGGTAGGTACTCACTCCCACTTTTAGAGTAGAGCGGAAAGAGACTTTTTTCCGCAGGTGGAACCTGCAATGTCAAAATTAGGTGGAATTACAACAAAGTATCAGTATTTCATGTAGCATATAATGTAATTTTATATTATTGGTTTCTTTGTATTGTATATTTGACGGCACGGTTGGCGCATTCACTGCTGATCTACGTGTCGCGGGTTCGATCCCCGCACGGAAAAAATATTTGTATGTCCGACAGGTAGTTATTCCGAATCTGGCTGTTTGTGTAAGTGAGTTTAAATGTATATAAACACACCCACGATACATGACAAATTCCTAGTGTGGGACAAAGTTTTCTGTAAAAAAAATATTTAGTCTGCAGGTTAAGCATTTGTCGTTATGTATTCGACTGACCCGTCGTTAGGCAATGGCAGCCATAGGCGTTTAAGTAATTTGACCTAACGGGTTGTTAGAGGGAACATACAGTTCTACTAAGAAACTAGTTTATTATAATTTTATTAATTAAAATTATTTAGCAACTTTGACACCATTGTTTGGTTTAATTTTTATTTCACCACGACAACATCAACTGTTCTCGAAGTTGTTTAGATTGTCATGTCCACCTACTGGCTGAATACTAACACTCCTCTACAGTGCACATGGTACTCTAGGATCGGTAAGGGCTCCTTCAATCTCTTTATGCCTTAAACTCGATCAACTCTCTCAATCAGGTCCAGGCATTTCATCCTTCGTCATGGGGTCAGCTTCGTTTACTTCTGACCGTAAAAACTTCAGTTTATCATGTATTTTTTTTTTAAATTATTATTTGTAATGTATTTAATTGTCATTATGGGTGTACTACCTGAAATAAATGAATTTTATTTTATTTATTTATTTATCCCCAAGACGAAGATCAATGTTTTATTGTTGCTTGATTATCAGAATAGATCGTGACAGACATTTCTTGCTGTAATTTTAGGCTTTTGTGTAATTAATGTACGAGAATTGCCTTTTTGACAGCTTTTGTTAGTGCAGTAGGTATATTTGACCTCAATCGTCGACAGTGCTATCGCTGTTTCTATGCCAGCTGATTGCTGCACCTGCATATGTAAAGCTATATCATGAAAAGGATTTTAGGTCATCTGTGGATAAAGTCCAATCTGCGTCAGCCATTCGGAACTAATAATTTTCTTTTTAACAGACTTCTATCTAGGAGCATTTGGCTGACGGCTGATTTTGTTGTTATATAACATCACACCGGTAATTTACGAAGGTAAGGCATGGATCTTACACGTAGGCAAAAGCACGACAGTAGGCAAACGTTTTGCCAGTTAAGTCCCTTGTAAAAAAAGGAACCTATTGGAATGAACCCTACACCAATCAACACTAGTAGTGACTAGGTTTCTCCACTTGAATCAACAATTACTATTTCAGTTTAACCCGCGCCAAATAAAGCAGACGGACCTAATTAAGCTGTCGCAGTATGCAGTGCTGTTTCAAAGAAAGAATAATAAATAGCAGCTGCAGACAGTGTTTGTAAATGTGCGCTGACCTTTAGTCTTGTTACTGGTACTTTTGTAGATAATGAGTTCCAAAATGTTATCTTTGTAACAACATTAAATTAGAGATTACTACAAAAATTTCAACAAAGTCCCTGTCCGGAGCGTAAAGGTACCTATAACAATGAAATATTCATGAACGTAAATATACCAATGAATATAGTAATACATTTTTTTTCTCAAGGTATCACAATTTCCCCGTTACTACCCGAGAAGTAACCGGATTGTCGGCGCCCGCCCGGACTCTGTGAAATTTTTGTCAGGGTATTTTTATAAATACCCTCATGAATCGGTCTGGGTTTGCGTGCTCGTGACTATAACTTCGATAGCTTATGTTTACAATATTATATTAAAACGTCAAAATATGTAATAAATGTATTTAATGAAAATCAGTCATAATTAAGTACATACGCAGTTCATGTGATGGATGTCATAGCACTGGTTTTATTTAAATAAACGTCTTCTAATTATATGATTAATGATGTCGTTAATACATTTTTATGCGTTTCGCTTACATTAAATATATAATTTACATAAGAAATACAATGAACATAAATAAAGTACATGTATTTTTTATAGGATATGTAGTTTTCCACAAAAATATGATGGGAATATGCTGGTGTCCAGTAGTGGGACGATATACAACAAAATTAGTTGTGCTAATAAATTTATTATAGCTAAGCTATATAATATGTAGATAAATAATAACAATTGTGTTTGTATATCTAAGATACTTTGACGGGTGATCTGTAGCAAATTATAATGTTTTATAATGAAAAGAGATTTTCAGGCTAAAGGCCATAATCAAATCGGCGGATGCTAACTATAGCTTTTTAAATTATCTTCATAGCCTGGCTCGATCAGATTACCTATTTTTATAAAAGAATACGAACTGCCACATCAAATTTAATCCCCTAATTAACTAAACAAGGTGGGTGAGGCTTCAAAAAATAATCTCTATTATTCCTTAGTGCTCACCTAAGTTGTATGTGTCAAGTTATTAATAATCTTTAGTTTATTATAAGACCACAATTAATAAGATCCTTTTGTTTAAATTATTTCAGAACCGGAGTCCCTTATTTCCCAGGAATCCATAGCATTTGCAATAATTTTTTTTTTTAGAAAAAAAAAGTGTCATCTAAAATTATGAACACATCGTTTTATTTTAAAAATATTTTTTTAAAATAAATTAAATAAGATAAAACAAAGTAAAAAATAGTTGCCTTACGAGTAACGAAATGTTGGCGGACAGTTCTGGTGGGTAATGGAATATTCTAGTTACACTTCAGGTCCCCTGATATAATATATTTTGTATAACTTTGTTAATCAGATTATAAATAAGAACACAAAACATTTTTAACTTATAAATAAGGGAATATAACTTACGGCAATGTCATGTCTTAGCAGTTTTTGTTATTATGTTACACATTTGTTCATAGTTCATGACTAATAAAGTTGAATTTAAGAGATCAAATTACGTTAATAAGTAAAAATTTCAAAATTTACTTAAGTATTCATTAATTGTCATATTAATAGCATTTTATGGCATACCGTTTCAAAAATAGTCAACAAAATGTAAGCAAACCAAATCTTCACACAATTCAATTTCTATACCTATCTAAATGACATTAAATATATTATATTAGTATTAAACGCAGCTTACATTACTATAGGGGCAATTACAAAATATGTATTTATAACAATTAATGTAAATTCGATACTCTATTGCGCATTATAAAGTAGGCGATTAACACAAGGACAAAGTTTAAAACCAAGATTTCATGGACGATGTACGTCCTCGATTTGTATGGTTATAGTAATTACAAATAAAATAATTATTATGTGCCTGAATCATGTTCGTCTCATTAACAAAAATGTACTCGTGAATCACGGGTGAAATGATTTTATTGTTGGTTAATAAAAAGGCATCGTAATTAGCACGATAACAGTAACTTTAACTGGGTATAGTTATTTTATGTTCTCCTAAACAAAGGGTTTACGTATCGGTCGCCTCGGGCGACAAATAATTCTGGTTATTTAGGAGAAAATTAGGGCTTAACGTTTGTTCCTACTAGGCTGAAGTACGTGTCTTCTTGGCTAACCTCCTTGTGCGCTAGTGATTAGCTGGTGATGAATGGCTCTTTTGGCGTAGCCATAATCTGAACTAACGCTGCTCTTGTTTTTTCAATACATATTTCACAGACAATTCACAAATGTTTACCCAGCAGCGCCCTCTTTTCAACAACATTAAAGCGCCAAAAGAACCGTGCTGCAGTACAGTTCAGTCGATGGAGAGCTGCGACATGAGTAGGTCGGGTGGCGGAGGCAGGCCCGGCTGCAGCGTCACGGCCACGCCGCGGTTGAGCGACACAGCTGGGTAGAACGCGCCGCGCAAGCCTGTGAACGCTATGTCGCCCTGGAAATGTATACCCGCGTTATTACTATCTGGTTTACAGGTCATCATCTGCCTAACCATTTCCCAACTGTGTTGGGGTCGGCTTCTAGTTTAACCGGATGTAGCAGTATTTTACATGGCGCGACTGCTTATCTGACGTCCACAAAACAGTTAGTACTGGATAATACGCAAAAAATAAATTGTCAAACTTTCGCTTCACGATCTGTATAGACTGTTATTTTTTTACAAATGACAACCGGTACCAACAGCTTAATGTGATTTCCGAACCATGGAGGAAACTTTTATCTTGTGATATTTAAGTGTGGACCAAAAATATTACACACTGTTTTTTTTCAGTCGAGCCATAAAATGTTAAATATGCAGGCAGTAACAAGTTTTAAACATACACCCAACGTGGTTGCAACTTGGACAACGCGAGCATTTTAGCGGAGAATACGTGCGGATGGGGTTTTTAGGGCGCAGTATATGTTACAAAATTTCACACTAGCAGTTTGGGAACACAATTTGAGGTAAAGCGATATTTAGTAATATAATATAGCAAAGAAAGTATCTGTAGAAGCAAACTTTTATTCCAAATATTTCTAAAAGTTCCGTCAAAGACGACAGGGAACAGAAAAGTTAGGAAGAAGAAAATATGCTGCGCTGCTCCTAAATGATGGGGATAATGTTAGAAAAGTGATGATGATGGTAAGTTTTGTTAATTTGCTGTGAGTATGTTACCTGCGGCTGATCGTCGACGGTGAAGCTGAGCGTGCCGCGCGTGAGGTCCAGCAGCACGCCGACCGTGGCCCCGCGCGCCACGCCACCCGCCGTGCACGAACCACGAGCTGTGAGTATGTTACCTGCGGCTGATCGTCGACGGTGAAGCTGAGCGTGCCGCGCGTGAGGTCCAGCAGCACGCCGACCGTGGCCCCGCGCGCCACGCCACCCGCCGTGCACGAACCACGAGCTGTGAGTATGTTACCTGCGGCTGATCGTCGACGGTGAAGCTGAGCGTGCCGCGCGTGAGGTCCAGCAGCACGCCGACCGTGGCCCCGCGCGCCACGCCACCCGCCGTGCACGAACCACGAGCTGTGAGTATGTTACCTGCGGCTGATCGTCGACGGTGAAGCTGAGCGTGCCGCGCGTGAGGTCCAGCAGCACGCCGACCGTGGCCCCGCGCGCCACGCCACCCGCCGTGCACGAACCACGAGCTGTGAGTATGTTACCTGCGGCTGATCGTCGACGGTGAAGCTGAGCGTGCCGCGCGTGAGGTCCAGCAGCACGCCGACCGTGGCCCCGCGCGCCACGCCACCCGCCGCACGCCCGCCGTGCGCGCCGCCGTGCACGAACCACGAGCGCGCGCCGTCGATGTACATCGCCCAGCCCAACGCGTCGCTACCTGCGGACCGTGACAATCAACAATAGAAACACTCCTCAGAGTAGAGGCCTGCATCGGCACATTGATAATTGTATAGGTTGGCTGATGAGTGATGCTGTGTAATTGTAGAGATAGAGAATTTCATGCAGCATGTGTGACAATATAATAATTATGATAGTAGGTTCAAAACTAGGTCGAAGATTTTAATAAACTCGTGATCGCTGCGTATCTAAATAAATAATGCACCGTTTATAACAGTGTACAACATTGCATCATAAAACATAGCTTCGGTGATCTAATTGTTTTGGTGAAATTACTCCTTTTGTTCTTTTGATTAACTTACTCTACATGTCATCGAAGACATACAATTTAATATCAAAACAGTGTACTAACCGAGCATCTTATCCCTGGCGACGTCCGCCCTGGCGATTCCAAAGGCGGGGTCGGCGTCGCCGTCGTAGCGGTCGATGCGCAGGCGCCAGTAGTGGCGGCCGCGCGCCAGCGGCTGGTCGGCCAGCGCCACGCGCGCCTGCCAGCCCGCCGCGGCCGCGCCCAGCCCGTCCGCGCTCAGCGTCACGCCGCCCTCTGCGTCCGCGCAGCGCGCGTCCCATGTGAACCATGCCACTGGAACCATTTTACATTAATACCACTCCTATTTTCCTCTTACGTTTATGCAAAGGTGACGCATTCAGCCAGTTTATTCAAGGGGCGAGCCTAAACACAACACAGAACGATTAATGTTTCTCAGATAAGTTAATACACAAAAGAGTGATTTAGTAGGAAATTGGAAAAACTCCTGTTTAATCCTAGAAGAGGAGTATTAAAAAGGATACTGTTACTAGAGCTTAGCTGATTTTGGGGTACTTGATAAGATGTCAAAAGAAAGTGTACCTGGAGAAGTCTGTAGCCCGATGACTTCACTGTAGGGCCCCTCTCCAGCGCCATTGAATGCCTTCACTCGAGCACTGTACAGCGAAGCATAGTGCAACCCGTCTATGGTGCAAACTGTTTCTCGACCGCAGTATACTTCCTGCAAACAAACGTTAACAACATTATAATATTAATATAGGCGGAACTTCAAAAAATGTGCGCAAAAACATTGATAACAGCACAGGCCCTTGTTTTCAATAAGATAATATTGGGTTCATCTTTATCAAAACAAAAACAACATATAACGTCAGGCTATAATTACCTAATTTCAAATGATAACAATATTTCAGAAAACAATGAGTTAGCACTAAAAAAGCACAATTTAAAATGGTGCGATTGCTTATCTATGTATAAAAATACTATGCAAGGCCGCATTAGTTTACGTTAGGTAAACATGGATGATAAAAGGCTATAAAATAAACTAACTATGAGTAAAGAGATGAGCACAGTTGGTGCGTGAAAACAATGGGGCTTATGGTAATCTGAACTATAGAAGTCAAGGACGTTTTATGTAGGAATAGTTGAAATATGTTGAGATATAATCTCGTGGAGTCGAGAACTAATCATAAATCTTTATTAAAGCGCAATACACACTGAGCCCGCCGGGCCGCCGACAAAGCCCGGCGACACAATCCGGCGGCTTGTATGTAAAGATTCATGTCGGCAACATGGGCCGCGCGGGTTGCCCGCCGACATTTTGGCGGTTTGGGTACGCCTGCGCTCAGTTGCCCGGCGACGCTCGATTTGTAGTGCTGACTGCCAAATATTATTATTTCTCAACTCAAGCCGCCGACATGCCGCCGACCAAATTTTCAGACTTGTATTATTGAAGCCCGGCGGGCTCAATGTGTATTGCGCTTTAAAGGTAAAACTTTGTTTTGTTTCTGTGTGTGTTTGTTAATCAAACTCTACTCAACAAATAAGCCGGATTAAAACATACTTTTTATCCCGATATACGCGGCTAAACTTCTGGGTGGAGCTAGTCCTATACAGTGTTATTTGTAAAACACGACCCTCTCAGGACCAAGTTACCAGCATCATAATCAACAACTTTTGTTCTATGACATTTAAACATTTATCATATTTTAGTTCATCAGATTTTCATACAAAAATAAAAATATTTAAATTGAACGCTCTAAATGTTACGAAATCTATGCGAAGCAAATGTACCTACGGGGACAGTGCGCGGCAGGTGTAACTGTAGGTATGTAGATACAGCAAACGGACGGAGTTGAAATGTGTTAGATAGGACAACGAAATCTTGATGATTTGTTTTTGGTAAAAGTATAAAATTTTGTAAAAATCATAGAAGAAAAGTTGTTGTTTATGATGATAGTAATACAGTCCTGCGAGGTTGTCGGTGTTTTACAAATAACCCTGTATAGAGATAAGTGCCTGAAGTAGGATGATCCTGAGGTAAGGAAATGAAAATTTTATTCAGTTTGCGCCATAAATCATTTAGTTCAAGCCAGTGGCGGCGTAGCATGGGTTGGCACCCGGGGCGACTTTCTATTGAGCACCCTCAAAATGAAACGCCAAATACTAAACGCGATTGCGTGACTTTATTTTGCTTAAATCTTCTAATATATAAAATTCTCGTGTCACAGTTTTCGTGCCCATACTCCTCCGAAACGGCTGGACCGATTTAAACGAAATTTTGTGTACATATCGGGTTGGTCTGAGAATCGGCCAACATCTATTTTTCATACCCCTAAGTGAGCAGCGGGTGAAACCGCTGGGCACAGCTAGTCTAATATATAAAATTCTCGTGTCACAGTTTTCGTTCCCATACTCCTCCGAAACGGCTGGACCGATGTAAACGAAATTTTGTGTACATATCGGGTAGGTCTGAGAATCGGCCAACATCTATTTTTCATACTCCTAAGTGAGCAGCGGGTGAAACCGCTTGGGCACAGAGCTAGTATTCTATAATATCAAAATTTACGTGTCGGTCCTTTACAATGGGCAATATGGAAAGACTGGTAGGTCGCGTTTGGGTCATTGTAAATTTTAAGTAAGATTTTATTACCTAACTAAACATTTGAGAAACTTCTTTATAAGAAACCACTGAAGCCACACAAATGCTTAAAAAAAAATGGTGACACTCGATGATAGTACTTCAGTACTATCGAAAATAATATTGAACTCATTTTGAATGTAGGTACATATTTGGACACTACCCGTTTACTTTTTGTATATAGATAGCATGTTATATTCCTAGGTCAAACTACTTGTGAAAAAGCCCTCTATTGTCTGATGAAATGACTTTGGCGTACCAGGAAGAGAAAAACATCTAAAAGGCGACTCAAAATGGCACTCCACTTTGTTTTTCTTGGTCTCTTAACATTTTGATGTTCATGGTCAAAAGATTTTTGAAGCATCAATCCATTTCAAGATTTTCCTTTTTTAAAACAGGAGAGTAGACCTTCAGAATTCGTTATGTGTTCGGACACTTAAGGATTTAGCTTCCACCATGAATTGATGAAACTGTTATACAAAAACTGCAGAATATATTTTTTTAATCATAACCGACTTCCAAAAAAAAACTAAATAGTCGAAAATAACTTTCCGGAAGTCGGTGGCAAAAAATTCAACGAAACCAACAAAAGTTAAGTACGTTATTTTCGACTTTTTTTTTCAAAAAAGTTTTTTTCTTGGTCATACTAGTCTGTCGAGAAAGTACCGGGAAAAGATTATAATAATACACAAAATGTCTGTTATTCATCCAAATTTATTTTATCACCTTCAAAGTATGCTCCTTTAGAAACGATACACTTGCGCCAACGAATAATCCATTCATCAAAACATTTTTTAAACGCTGCTTCCGGAATTGAGTTCAGTTCTCGCCGCGAATTCTCCTTTATGTCTAAAATTTGAGTTTTGGAAAAAGAAAAAAGTCAGCAGGAGCCATATCTGGTGAATATGGTGGTTGCTGGATGGTATTTGTTGAGTGTTTGGTCAAAAATTCGTTCACAATGATAGCCTTGTGCTAAGGCGCATTGTCGTGGTGCAAAATCCAAGAATTTTCTTTCCACAAATCTGGCCTTTTTCGTCGAATTTGTTCTCTTAAACGCCGCATAAAGCTCAAATAATATTCTTAATTTACCTTTAGACCTTCCGGTAAGAATTCAGAGTGCACAACACCGCGATAGTCAAAGAAAACAATCAACATGACTTTGACTTTTGATCGACTTTGGCGTGGTTTTTTCGGTTTCGGTTCAGTTGGAAGGCGCCACTCCGAAGCTTGTTGACTAGTTTGCATGTCAAACTCGTAAACCCACGTCTTGTCACCAGTAACAATGCGTTTCATGAATGTTGGGTCCGAACTGACTCGTTCTAGCATGTCCTCAGCGACTTTCATGCGATTGAGTTTTTGGAGAAAATTCAGATCTTTTGGGACTAACCGAGCAGCAACATGTTTCATACCCAAATGATTAGTTACAATGGTACGGATCGACTCGTGAGATACAGAAAGTTCGGCGGCTATCTCTCTCAGAGTTGAATGGGGATTTTCAGTCACATCTCGACCGCTTTTGAACGCTTTGAACCACTCATAAGCACGAGTTTTTGATAAAGTCGATTCACCGTAAGCCTTCTGTAACATTTTCAGTGACTCCGAACACGAAATTCCATTGGCGATGCAAAATTTAAGACAAACTCTTTGTTCGATATTTTTGTCCATTATGAAATTCGCAATACACACTATATATGATATTACTAAAACTAGCACTGTATCTACTATAAATAACAGATGCAACTCAAACTCCGCGCCAAAATGGAAAACAGTTGTGCCAATCTAACAACTACAAAAAAAAACAAAAATTTTAATTTGGAACCATAAACAAATCATCCATTCTCGATACTTTTTTGACTGAATGTATTCTTCTTGTTCCTTCTTTCATCTTGTGTATCAAGATTTTCAGGCTATTTTCCCGGCGTCCCCCCATGCAATGCATTTTGGCTCCTTGTTTGCACACCATCTGTTTCAATGTCACTTTCAACACCTTGCTGTGGTGTGTTTGATACCAGAGAACCAGAAGGTGCTATGAACTTCAAAATTGATCCAGATAATGATTCAAGTGCAGATTAAACGATCACATCATAGAAACAATAACACTTTCTAACTGACCAAGTGTCAACTGTGATTGCTTTGATCGACACATCAACAACTTGCCCCTGTCACCCGCGCCGACCTTGTCGTGCAGATGCGCCAGTGGCTACTAATCTGCACGACTGGCTTGGCATTCCGTTGTCACCCCTTTTTGTTGGGGTGGGAAATCATCAAATATCTTTCCCCGCTCTGGGCGGAGTGGGGGACCGTCAGAATTTTGCTGACTACTACTACTGACTAAACCCACCCATGTTCCTTTTATTGCCCTTTACGTTCCGGGGCTGCGGTATCTTTTTCGAACAACCCGCAACCCCGGCAGGTTGTCACCCCTTGATGCTTGGCACCCGGGGCGGACCGCCCCCGCCGCCCCCCCCTTACGCCGCTACTGGTTCAAGCTAAATTATCTCCACACATCGTTCCATTTGATTATCCGCTCAGCAATGAAAATATTTAGGAATTGGTGGTTTAAGCGGATAGTATTTATTAATATTGATACAAATGCGACATCTTTGATACATTTGGAAGGGAATTGGCAACTTTCAATTAGCACAACGTTTGACGGGCCTGTTGGTGTAGTGGTTAGTGACCCTGACTGCTGAGCCGGAGGTCGTGGGTTCGATTCCCACCCAGGACATACTTTGTGTGATAAGCATGATTGTTTGTTCTGTGTCTGGGTGTGATTTATCTATAATATGTATGTATTTATAAATTATATAAGTATGTATATCAGTTGTCTGGTTACCATAACACAAGCTCTGCTTAGCTTGGGATCAGATGGCCGTGTGTGAGTTGTCCCAAGATATTTATTTTATTTATTTACATTCGTGTTTGCCAACCATTGTTTGGGACAATGGCTGACCCGTAACTTATCAGATTTAGAACGCTACATGACTTTAAAGTGGCATAAAATGGCGCTGCGAATGTGGCGACATTTTACTGTGCCGAGGTGCAGACCATCGAGTCTACGAGGCTATTAGTGAAAAGGCAATAAATTAAAGTACACACGAGTCTCAACGGGTTTATGGCGGTAACAGAGAAATATTCAATTAATTCAATAGGTATAGTCAATAATTAAGGGAAGAGAGCTTGTCGAGGTTGGTCCCTGGATTGGTGACCAACCTTAACATTTAATCCTACGCTACTCCAACGGTATATCCATAAGTTAAACCGTTGTGGAGGTTGTTGGGTACACAGCCAGAGAGTTTGACAGTTTTACCCAGTGGTAACACGATATCCCTTGGAAAAACTGGGCTGTGAGGGTTAGATAGGCAGTCACTCAAAAACATTGCGGTGCAACTGTGGTGAGGCTGTTAAGACGATCCCAAAATAGCTGGAGAAAACAGGCTAGGCAGATCACTTTCGCATCTTGTAAGTATCAGAACAAATGTTCCTTGCTACTAACACATTGTGCATTTCGTTATGCGCCGCAGAGCAAACCCGATCGGGTCACATGCATGTATGTTGAGAGTCCTAATAAACTGAAACGGTATGAACAGAACCATTAGAGGTGAGGGTGTGAAACTAGTTAGAAAAACTCGCTTACCCGAAAGGGCCCGCCCAGCCCGTCGTCCAGTTCGAGCACGTACCCGCGGACGGCGTGCGGCTGCGCGGGCGCGCGCCACGCCAGCGTGCACGAGCAGCCGCGCGCCGCACACGCCTCCACCGCCATCTCTGGAGCTCCCGGTGCTGTGGTAACATTATATCATATTTAAACTAACTCTGCCTTAAATTGATCGGGTGCGCGAAAGTAGTTAGTAGAAGGAACACCTGGGTTTAGTGGGTAAAAGTCGTCATTCCGTCATACTTAAAAAACTGACCAAGAAGTTCTTGAATTCAATGCCCAGGTCGGGCATACCGTTATTGAGCTTTTCCATCAGGAATATCTCAGCAGGAGCCTAAACGTTCGATTTGTAACCGGTTAATTATAATAGACTCGCCCTCTATTATATGAAATTTATACATTGCTAATATAAATGTGTAGGTAACTCTGCTTAACGCTTCTAACATTACAGGTCTGAAGTTTTGTTATTAACATATGTGTAGTCGGTTCGGCTTACATAGGTCACTTGCATGTCTATTATTACAAAAAATATATGATCGGTTCACTTAATTTCGGAGTAACGAAGTTTTTATAAGAAAATCTATAATACAAGACGAGACGAAGCATCTGTATACTAATCGACCATTGATTGAATTCTGCAACCAAGACGTTACGGCGTGTAAAGTGTTTTTACTCAGTAATATTTGATATATACACATTGTATACGTACAGTACATATAAAAAACGAAGTTCAAAACTTACTCTAACAACAATACAATACATGCCAAGGAAAAGTGGCATACGACTTCGGCTATCCTTTGAACATCACTATGAATATGTGCATTGTTCGACTCTGCATCACTCAAAAGTTGACTGCTAGAAAATGCCTGTGGCATTAAGTCCGCCTCTTTACTTTGTGCTCGAAGTGTTAAATAAATATGTTTTAATTAAACCAATCTAAATATTAAGTAGTTCATACAGAACAAAATGATGAGAATATTATCTTGTTTCGTACTTTTTCTTCTTTAGTTTAGAAGGCGATTGAGTGTGACGTCACGTAGCCTTTAACTAGAGGACGGTCAAGACGCTTCGATCAATACCTTAACTGACAAATTATGATAAGTAGTTTAGAAGAATAAGGGAACAGATGAACATACATACATATCGGTCAAAATCATAACCCTCCTTTTTGATTCGCCGGAGTCGTGTTTATTATTCAAATAAAGATTCTTTACTTACCTGATGACTTCATCAGGCATTCCGCAGCTGTATTTCCAATGTACGCAAAATAATTTGGGAAACACAATTTAGAGTTAAAATAAAACTAAACATATTTCACATAAAGGTGGCATTTTTTGCTTATAGCTGGTAAACTTACGTATGCATTCCACAAAGTTCATACTTCTGACGGTTCGTAGCACCGGCTCGACGTCAAGGGTGAGTGCGGGGGCAGCGGGAGGGGAGTCCAGCGATGAGCAGAGACTAGACGCGGTCTCCTGCGCTCGCGCTGACAGTATGTTCCCCACCTGTCAAAAATTATCATTCTTTACAAGGACTAACTAATAAATAAGGTACAACATACCACAAGCGTGCATTGAAAACATAGCGTAACTAATTAGTCGAGGACTACAATGAATAATTTATAAAGGAACTTCATAGTCCAGTATGGGCACAGAATAAGAGTATGTAATAGTACAAGTAGTATGGGGCATGCTCCATAAGTAAAACAATAATAATATTATCTCTTATTTAGAACTGTCTAGTCAAGAATGCAGAAGTATACAGTATCAATGATGTGTTTACACTTAGATAGAAAGCTTTACTCATTGATAGATAGGAGGCACCTGGTATAACAAAACACTTAGTTTGAGTAGATATTACTTTATCCTAGTGAGTTATGCTTTATGTATAAAACTTGGACGTGATTGTTTTGTTTTTGTGAAACTGACCAATTCGTCGACCAGGCCACAAGCGCTGCTGCTTATGAGGCCAGGATTTCTTTAATTCCTGGGTTAGGTAGTGCAATTTATCTTATCTACTTAAATGGCGAAATGTGGGTGTTGTGTAGGGTATTCCTCTGCCTAACCCCTTTGAATTAAAAGTGTGATAGTTTGTTGCATATTTCTAATATATATCATCAATGAATATTTGCTATTTATGGATAACCCATCAATTACGATAAGGCCTATAAATGTGTAACACTAACATGGCAGATAAGCTTTATCAGTATGACAGTACATAATGTAATACTGTTTGCCCACACATTAGAATGAGGTCAATCTAATAATATTAAATTAATATGATTGACAAAATTACAAGACGTTTGAGGAATCCAAAGTTCTGAATAAGCCGCTGAGTTACTTATGACGTTAAGTTAATTCATGCAGTGTTGTTCAGCTAATTTTGAACTTTTTACCTGTAACTATAATTTTGGCACTAGTTTTTTAGGCAATTTATGTAAGATACGATATTCATGAGCTTTGAAAATATTTATATAGTTGTCGACTTTTGAGGTTGACTGTACAAGTATGACCCCATTTAAACTTAATTTATAGGAAAACTTAACAATGGAGGAGTTGAATTTTTTCCCTTTAATGTCACTTTGAGGTCAACCTGCTACTGCATGTGTACTCTATGTGGAATAAAAATTATAATAAATGAATGATCTTCTATTTTGTGTGGTATCCAGTTGCTTAGACATTTGAAGAAGCTACCAAAGCCATCATTATAAGTTTCTCATCATAGGACTTTTACCTGTAGAAAAGCTGCATGGTCAGATTCTTTAAGGGCTTCAATGGAGAAGTGTAACAAAGCTGTTGCTTCTCGCAGTTTTTGAGCAGCATGCGATGTAAGAGACCGCATGTTGGTGATGGCTTGTGAGCGTGTGTTCCGAGCCGCACGTATGAGCTCATCTCTTCTCCTCTCTATGGCACGGGTTACTTCCAAACAAGTGTGGTCTATTTGTTTTTCCAATTCTTCACAAGATTCCTATAAAAAGTGAGATTAAAGTTTTAATGAGTACCAGTTAAATTCTCTACAAACAGTGATTTTTTGTAGTGATAAGTACTTCAAAAGAATTTTCTTCATACAGAAGAATAATTAATGTCAAAGGAAAGTTATGAGTATGAAAATGGATGTGTCTAAAGGTTGAGAAAACCCACGGAAACAATTATTGAACAACTGTGTGAAGGATGACATGGCATGAAAGGAGGTGGTTGATGAGATGACACATAATAGAGAAGAATGGAAGAACCATACTGCAAGTCATTTGGAATAAGGGTAGGAGCATGACGATGAAGTACTTTAATAGTTATAACACACAGCTCAATTTTCTTGTAATTTTTATGTTGCAATATTTTATTTCTCTGTTACAAAGTATTGAATTAATTGTAAGTGGTCTTTATAAGTAGTTTTCCTGATACTTACATTTATTTTGTCACCTGTTCCTTTTACTAACTGTATATATTCTGTCATGGCTTTTGCTTGTTCAGATAGATGTTGCAATGATTGTGATAGTTCAGTCTGAAATAAAAATAGTTAAACAATGTTGATTATGTGACAATCATTCAAGGGTCAAACTATAACTATACAAGTTAAATCTAAAGCCCTGCAATAACACCGCAATTAAATACTGTAATAAGCAGAAAGTGGAGGTACATCTGCCAAGAATTGGTCAGTAATAAATTTAGTTTATTTAAATCTCATTACAATAAAACAGTACATATTCAAAGCATCACTACATAGAGACTGGTGTCTGTGTTAGGTAAAACCTGTATTTTATCATTTATCAGTAATCCTTTGATATTCCTTCCAAAATTAAGTTCAAAACATCAAGTCAGTTCTATATTACCTTATGGGCTCTAGCAGCAACAGACAATGCTTGTGTTTCATGTGTTGAGTGTCTTTCAGCTAGACAGCGCTGACATATAGGTACTAAGCAAGCATTGCAGTAGAGGACAGGAGGTGAGCCATGATCGGCGCATGTGGTGCCCAGCGGCCGGAGCTCGTGCTGTGCCAGTGGGCCACGCGTCGGGTGCCAGGCGTCACGGCATCCTGCGCAGTACCGCACCGAGCACTGCTCACAACGCACCACCGCAGCGCGCCGCTCCCCTTCACACATCTGACAGGCCTCCTCGGCAGGCGGAGCACCTGTGACTCCACCGAACCGCTCAACAATAGTTCGCATAACGCGAAATGGTGGAAGTCCCTCTGCTCCATTATCGTCCAAGTAAACTAACTTACTGCAGGATGGGCATGTTAAAGTAAACGCTGCGCTCGAATACGCGGGCACTGCCGGGGTTCCTGCGTAACTATTAGGCCTTGATCCACATACTACTCCACTGTCAGTTTCGCTAGACACTGAGGCTTTGTCCGCTTCTTGATAATCGTTCGACGCTGCAGAGTGATCACCTTCGTGTATATGCGTCTGTAAATTTACTGCACAAACTCTACAAAGTGCATGTCCGCAAGGTAGTAATACTGGTTCCCTGTAGAATTCTTTACAAACAAAACATCTTATCTCCTCTTCCATTTTGTTGTAACTGGAGTGAGATCATAAGCCCGCTTCGACAACGAATTTTAATTCACTTCACATACTCCTATTAGCTTCATAGCATTGTTAGAGTTTATGTTATTAATAAATAAATAAAACCAACAATAAAAATAACGCAACATGCATTGTATTACATGTGCAACACATGCATACACCACTATAGACAGTACACACTGTCACACACAACGAAAATAAAACCAAAAAGAATACCAGACCAGAACAATATAGGGTTGGACAAAAATCACCTAAAAACAATGATGAATAACCGGTTTATTCATTAAAGCAATATTTTAAATGTTTCTTTTCATCTTGCATTGATGGGGTGCATTTAATCGGCAATAATTAATAAATACTCGTCACAAGCTCGTCATTAGCTGCATTTGTGTGTTGTTGTGTGATCTGTTGTGGTTTGACAAGACGCCGGCTCCACACGTTTGTCACTATTTCGTCATTACTCGTCGAAAGGGCTGCACCAAAATACGATTTTATCGGTCTTTGAATGGCTGCCGACAACGCCAACATTGAGAAAATCAACATTCAACGTCAAATTAATTTGTCAATATGGGTTTGACAGTTTGTAAATAGGAAGACCGAAGACAATTTGATTGGAGTATTTGGAGTTGTGTTTATCAACTTTCAATGTTTTTATCTTTTTATATTGCGCTGTTCAATTAATATACACCAAATTGTAATGTAGATTAAGTACAATTGCATTGTTGTCGAAGTAGAGTCAAAAATGGAGCCCTCACTATCTTCTGATGATAGTTGCGATTCAGAAATGAAGCTGATGAAGAATGAATTGCTCGGTATATAAAAATTATTTTTGAATGTAATAGTAAACAATAGATAAAGAGAACAGGATATTTTGTAGCGTTGTTTTCCTATCGTTATCTAAACAAAGTTTTTTGATTTCAACTTATCTTCCTAATAAAACTATAAGTAATTCATTTTCATTTTAAAATGGATGATAACGTATTGCGGCGATCCCAAGTAGAATTGGCAGGAAGATAAAGATAATAGTTTTTTTTGTCTGCTATAAATTGGCACTCAACTTGTTGAATATTTCAGCTAGTGATATTACTATTGTGTGATAATGTATCCTTTACCCACACATTTAATTTTCTTAGAATTTGGATTAGAGGAAGAAAATCTAAGCAAAGAAGAAATGTGTGATCTTCTAAAAGCTTTGAAGAATTCAAAATCATCAGAAAAGCTGGAAGAAGTTGCTCATGATGGAGGAAATGTTAGTGTAAGTTAGATTTCTATATATATAATACATTAGAGTGATGGGTACTCTAGCACTGATGAATGCTTGATTAAAAATGCTATCATTTATTCTTTCTGAGTTCAGCTGCTTTACCCATATTTTGCTACCTCTACTACTACTTGTAATCACACTGGCTGCTAGGACAGATCTTAGCAGGCAGTATGAAAAAGAGGAAAAAGCTGCTAAGCTCTTTGAAATAAGCTGTTGTATTTTTATAATATTGTGGCAATAAAAATCATAATTCTGTTTCAGACTGAAAATAATCAATCTAGCACCAGTAGTACCACACCCAAAAAACCTATGAAAAGAAGGTACCTTAATGTAAGAGACAGACGTTTACCATGGAGCTTACTACCCACCACAATAACACCATCTGAAAAAGCTCGCAGTCTAGCTGTTTATATAAAACTGATGTCTCTGAACAGCTACCACCAGGCCAGGCAGTCTGCTAACTTTGCCACGTGGCCCCCACCACTGCAGATTGTTGAAGAGACCACAAGAGTACAACCAGTAAGGTCAACAAGAAGTGGAAGGTCTGTGCCTGTCTATGCTGATTTTGATGATGATTCATCTGACCTAGACTTTGTAGTCACTAAGACTAAAAAGAGAAAAGTGTCAGCTAGTGATCACAATGGCAGTGATGGCATCTACACTAACAAAGTTTTGAGCTTAAAAAGGAAGCCAAGTAAGGATGACAATAGTAGACCTGTGAAGGAAGCCAAAATGAGTACAGATAAATTAGAAGTTGTATCTGCTGTGATTCCTGTAAAGCCTAAGAAAGACCTGTTTACTTTAATTGAAGACTGAAGCACTTCATCTTTGAATGTTGGTACTTTAGATGACTTATATAATTTGAAAACAAAAGAAAAAAACATTCTATTATTTGTATCTTTTATAAAAGGATAATTTTTAAGGTGCTTTCGTTTCGTGAGATGTCTATTTGTATAATCCAAATGTATTGGAATTAAATGTGTAAATTGATGTCATTAAACAAGTCAATGTTTTACTTCTAAAATTATAGATGGTAGGTTTTGTATATAATGTAAGCTCATAGCATAGTAATCATGAAATTTGATTTTAAATACATACAAATTATGTAGAGACCCATTCAATACAAATGACTGGTTAGTCGAGTCTCATGGAATTGTTGTCACATTTCTTCATAATCACGAGTTATTATAATTATGTAGAAGATTCCTAAATATTATAAAGCAGTCACTTCACAGCATGAACATAAGCTGGTTTGAAATGCTACTACTTTTACATTCTGGGCAGTGTTCTAGAAAGGGACTGCCGCTTTATTATGTATCTATTTGTATTTTATTTTGTTGTGTTCTCAAATATTTTCAAATTCTATTGTAGCTTGTTACAAACTTGTATTTTAACAACAATCATGTTCTTCCTTTTGTTTGCCCCAACTTTTCTTTTTAAAATTGTTTTGTTACATTAGTGTTGGTGCTGACTTGTGATTTTATTTAGTCCTTATGCACAATGCCCTCTAGCTAGTTGTACTGCGTAAAAGAAGTCTTATAATTGAATTCACTGCTGTCAGCGAACAAACTAAAACTGTGATTGTCCATTGTACGCCGACAAGATACGTGTGCTACAGGACAACTGAGTAAATCTTTTGTGTGTATGTATATGTCGCAGGGAAATGAAGGGGACATTCTCGAAAACCGCTCTAACGATTTCGATTAAAGTAGCAATATACGGGGGCGAAAAATCGATCTATCGGTTTCATGTCAGGGATTTTTTTTTGTTTTTATTTTCATTCGAAAAGAATTCGGTCGTCCAAGTACTTATATGTGCGCAAGGTGAGCTATTATACTCAACTCAGCTACCTAAACTTGCGAGTGGACATCGTGCTTTAAAAAATATTTACGAATCTATTGTAAAGCTTTAGAATAATAAAGTCATGTCAAGCTGCTGTATTCTCATTGTTGAGTCAATTTAAATGGTTGTATCATAGCTGCTTCAGCAGACTTCGATATCATGGGTATCTTGAATAAAACAACAAGTATTATTTCCGCATCTATACTTAAACAATAATTTATCTTATTACCAATAAGTCTTGTATACAAAATACAAGTTTCCATATACTTAGAGTACATCATAGACAATCAATAAGAGACTGGATTTATATAAGCTTGAAGAGAATTAATTTTAGAACAAAAAAAAAATAGAAATTGCTGTTTGGTTTGGTTTACTACCAGCTAGTTGCCACGCCCAATATTTTCGATCTAAGCAGTTCCTATACTGTCACTTAAAGGATTCTACACACGAAAGTTGTCGATCTGACTTTACTGCCGGCTCCAAATGTAGCAAGTTGCCAACAACAGGCGTTGGGTCTCTAGAGAAGAGTCCATAAGGTCGCTGCGAATAGGCTTCTTTTCCATACATTTTTTTATTTTAATTGCAGTGGTGTACAAACGGCTTTATGCCCTATAAATTAATTATACATTGCGTTGCCACTGCTCTATTTGTGAATTTAGAATTGTTAAGTCAATGTTTATTTTTTTTCGCTTGATCCATTGTCGCTTTCATAATAATATAACTGTAATATTCATGAGTCACAAGGATTTTTGGAATTCTGATTGTAGTTAATATGGTAACTTATAGAGCTTTCCTCATGACTGGATATGGTCAGAGGTTTTATTATGTAAAACATTAGATGTAAGGAGCCTCGGATAGAAATTCACCTGCCTTTATACAATGGCGCTCAGTCACCTACCTACACCGACTAAATAAATAGGAATTCTTTATTATTATCTATTTTTATTTCACTACCTATAGGAAAATGGCCTTGAGCAGAAAAACCGAACCTTGAGTAGTGGTTTTCCTCTTATAACCATACCATTCCTTACCTCTAACTGCTAAAATACGAATAATATATTTCAATTCCCACTGTGACACATGGGAATAAAGTATAAAATATCTTCCATAAATGTACAAAAATACCAAAACACATTAATCAACAAATAAAACCTAAGATTACGTTTACCCTTAAATTACTCAATACAGTTTAAAGATACCAATGGATACCATTTTATAAATAAGTACTACTTAAATTAAAGTACTAGACAATAGTATCAAGTAGGTTTGTGCCACCTAAATTGACATATGTATAGTAGTAGAAAGATCTTAGGGCGCTTGTGTTATTGAAAGGGCGTTGTATCATGTATTTAAAAAATAAATAAAATTAGATTTGGTTCCGATGTTGGCCCTTTGCCAAAAGATTCATAAACAACAATAATAATAAATTAAAGCTTCCATAACAGGTAGTTTAGTCGTCTTCATTGCGTGGTTCACCCCGGGCCTTGGCCACCGCCCTGACGAGGGATGGCGAAGCCTCCTTCAAATCATAGGCCCATCCTATACTGGCGAAATAATTTAAAAATGTCGTGGTTACGTTGAAGGGTAATCCTAATTCGGCTGCCTTGTAGTCCCAAGGGAAGGTGTGGTGGTAGTTGTGCCAGCCTTCACCCATTGACACTATGGACACTCCCCAATTATCAACTGGCATTATGTTCCTGAAATCATAAGTTGAGATTAGTATTGCATGATTTTATTCGTTGTCCGTTTTTAGCCCTACGTAGTTTACGTAGTCCTAAGTATTGATCCGAGACTTCTATGTAAACTTAGGCACCTCAGCATCTATCGTTTGTACTTGACTTACTGTGACGGGCATGCCATGCACCATGAGATACGCCTTTTGGCCTCGTCAGGACAGATTGTTTTAATTTGATGTTTTTTAATACTTTTTTCAGGTTTTGTTGCTCGTTTTTAATTAATTTTGTTTTATTGTATGTTTGTCCTGTGCGAGTAAAATAAACAGTTTTCTTTCTTGTTTTATTTATTCATCTATTCGATACGTAGCTAAGAAAGATTATTCATATTTATTGTGATTTATGGATTATGCTGATTATTATATATATTATTCTGAATTTGTGCCCGGGTGATGGCAATGGGATGGGATGTCATATTACATGGGACATAAACATAACTGGCTACTTGTGGGTGTACTATTAGTTTCAGATCCGTTTCAGTTTCAGATCCTGGCCCAAATCTCAACATTTGAACTTTTTGCCATCGATACGCTAAGAAGAATACCTCTGCCTAACTCTTCGGGGATTACAGGCGTGATGTTAGGCGTGTTGTTAAGTTCGCAATCCACATTTATTTTGCGGCCCAGAGAAAGAATATCGGCGGTGCTAGGTGCACACCCCGGAAAGTTTGCCGCACACTCGACTCATACAATCGCGACAATAAGTAGGTACAACAGTGTGTAACGGTCGGGCTTTACGATCGTCTTGGTTTATCGTCAGGAAGCGTAGGATTCAATTTATGAAAAATTACTACACGCGTCCGCGTTCGACCCACCAGTATAATAGGTAATATTGTACTGGTGGGTACCGTGAATACGTGCCGAGGATACCGGGATGAAGTGAAATTAGGGAAAGGCCTTTACTCTTCTGTCCAAGAATTTGAAGAAAGGAAACTTACTTGTCATAAGGTTTGTTGCCCCACAAATGCGCGAAGCTGTTGACCGACCAAGTGAAGTGGAGGCCCAACAAGTATCTTAGCATAGCCTGAGACAGAATGGCGGCCTGCCAGGTTTCGTTCCAGCACAGGACAGGGATCATAGACGGGATGACCCAGCAGAATGCCATCTTGAATAGCAGGAAATGCCTGAAAGTTTTCATTCAACAATAATGCAACATATTTAAGGTGCTCACGCGTGACGCGGGTGAAGTCGCGAGCGGAAGCTAGTAGCCTTATCAGTGAGAAAACTTACCATACTTCGGCTGTAGGCCGTAAAATAACCCAACAAACTCGGATACTGTTTAATTGACCCGAATAAAACTAGGTTCACTTCTTCTATAATAGTATTACCCGTAACATATTATCTGTACTTTTGTATGTAGTGTATGTACATTAAATATATTTAATTAACCTCCTAATATATTTGTATAAAAGTATATATGAATAGCTTTCGCCCGCGGCTTCGCTCGCGTTAAATTCGGGGTAACACAGTTCCCCTTGCGCCTTATTGATTTGTAATAGCAACGCTAAGTTTTCCCTTTTCTTCCCTCTTTCTCCCTCACATCCCACTTTAAAAAAAAAAAATGCCTATGTCCGTCTCCTGGTTCCCAACTATCTCTGTACCAAAATTCATCAAAATCGGTTTAGCCATTAAAGCGTGAAGAGGTAACAAACAAACTCAGTTTCGCTTTTATAATATTAGCAAGGACTGAATATTTTTTTAAATATATTTAAATAGAGGGTTAAATTACATTTATTTAAAATGTTAAAAATTAATTGAGAATATTAGATTAAGAAGAATGAGAATCATTTATTTGCAGACGTTTAAATTGCTGGTTTAGGCACAAACCATATGTTGCCTATTTAAAGTGTTATTACGTAATGCGTAATTAGACGAAAATAATTAGTAAAGACTGGGTACCTGGTGGTGCTTACCTGGTATGGAACTGAATAAGAGGATCGTTGACGATGTCACTCATGTCGAGCTTGGCACCTTGTTTTATCACGTCGGGGTGCTTCTTCATCATCAGCCAGCCGATGTGCGAGAAGAAGAACCCACGGTTAGCGTCGTGGGGGTCCGCTGTCTTTTCGGAGAACTTGTGGTGTACGCGATGGTCCCGAACCCATTCGTAAATGGTGTTCTGTTAAAAGATAAAAAAAGATAAGTAATAAATGAACTACCTAGAAAAATCATATATTTTAACCGTCAATCTTTATATATTTTTTGCGGATGGGAAATCATGTAATGACTTCCACCGCTCTTGCTAAAGGAACATGTGCTAAGTGATAAGATGGATTCACATATGGGTTTTGTAGGTAATTTGCTTATTTACAAGTTTTTTTTTAGTATTTTACTCTAAAGAAAGATGTAGGTACAGTCAGCAAAAGAGATAATAGGTATGGAGAAAGTGATAAGATCAGATGCCTACCGTAGTGTTTTTTTTTCCATAAACTCCTTGAATGTTTTCGAATAATCTGCAATCTATTTGGTAAACCATAAACAGTTCATGTAATTAATTAAATTTAAGTTGAAGACTTTCATAGCCTCCTAAGAAAAAATCAAGCATGTCTGGTTACCTTTTTATGTACCTACCGATGGACATTGCCAATTTGGCTTGGCAACAAAAGAGTGCAATAATTCAGATGTTCAGAATTCAAAGTGCAAGATATAAAATTATAAAGTGTTACTATACCTGACCAGCCACCGAATAGCATAGAATTAGAATCCATTGTAGGGGCAGTTTAGCTTTGTAAGAGCGGTGGGACCAGTACCGATGTACTCCTCCTGTCACCCCGAACCCAGAAAGCTGGCCGACGAAATATCCTGGAATATTAAGTCACCATTATCATCATTCTCCTGCCCTTATTTCAATTTATTTAGGATTAAGAACGTATTTAGTAGTAGAAGTGCATTAAATAATTTTGGGGGAAATATTATATTTATTTAAAAGAGTGTCAATCGCGTAATATTTATGCAGAACATCACTTGATTTGATGTTATCATTTTCAAGTAATAAATTATTTAGTGCAGAATTGTCAAAATATTCAAATATGTATAGAGAAAATAGATGATGTGGTAGATGAGTTTTTTGAGAGTCATGGCAATCAGGCGTGATTGGGAGAAAACAGCAGAGTAGGTATATATCCGTAGGATGACAAAGTGCAGGCAACTCCAGTGACAGGGGTTGGCAAGTAGCTATGATGTAATCTAAGTGACTTAAAATTTGTGGTTGAGGTGGACACTTTAGAGCTCTTACACACAAGCGGCATGTTCCCAACGGCAGAGGTAACTTCAGCCGTCGTCTGCTCTCTTAGTATAGATATAGTTTTAATTCTGTACTATTTGATTTCAATTTTTTTTTTATTGTTTTACTTGTTTTGTGCGAGTCCCAAATAAAAGATTTTCTTTCTTTCTTTAATTGTTTTATTACTATAATCTTTCAATTTATAATTCCAAATACTTTTCATTTTTCTTTACTGCCATAATTAACAATTCATTAGCAATTTCGTCAGTAGAACTCATTTTACAAATTCGCGCGACGGAAATGGCAGCCGTCGACGCGTCGACGGCTGCAGTTACCTCTGCCGTTGGGAACATGCCGCTCGTGTGTAAGAGCTCTTACTCTGATATAGCGCGCAGGCGCACCGTAGTTACTGAATAGTGATGAGAACTATAGGTATTATTTTATGAGATATTGAGTTCAATCGGTGTGCATCTAAGGATCTCATGCTAGTGGGATAGCGTTATAAGAATGGGCTGAAGTTTAACACAACATTATCACATGATAAAAAATAAGCGTACATAATAATTTCCCTTACCGAATACATAGGTCTGCCATTTCATTGATTGGTTGCATGCATAAATGTGGTAACACAGCCATGTGACGGCTAGAGCGTGGGTCAATGTAATCGATATAACGTTGACCCATCTGATCGGCGTTACGAATCCTATGCTTTTCTCCCATTTTCGTACTGGCACGAGGAACTTCGGGTCAGTTGGACTTAGCATCTGGTCGTAAGCGCTGGTCTGATACAGTTTGGAATTGGCTCTGTTGTCACTGGTGTCCTTGGCTGGGTGATGAAGCTTGTATTGTACGTAGTCGGTCGTGTGGAGCGGCTGCTCCATTTCAGTCTCCGTAATCGTTATTGGAGCCATTGTTGCTTCCTGAAACAAAGAATAGAATATTTCATTTATGTATGTACCTAGAGATAATGAATGGAAAATGACCGGAAGAAGACACGACCCCTGAACCAAATTGAAACAATTACATACCTATCAATTTATTAAATAATTATGCTACACAACCCGATATTAAATGTAAAAAATATGTCTGACCTTTCTTTCAAATCTATTTAGTGCATCGAAGAGATACATTGTCATCGAAACCTATTAACATCGTCTGCATATATTTTATGTGAGTATACCAGGTACCTACTATGAATCATTAATGAGTGCCATTATTTTCATTTTCGCTTGCGTCGATCTTTAGGTTAAGCCGCGTTTGCCTAGATTGGTCTGTGGATGGGTGACCAACCGTTACATACCGAGTTTCGCAAGCACGCTAAGCCGTTGGTCCCGGCTGTCATTTGTAAGTAGATCTTTGACAATCGTTACAGGTAGTCAGTGTTCCGAAAGTTTGACAATCAGTCTTACCAAGGGGTATCGTATTACCCAGTATTAACTGGGTTGTGGAGTTCAGATAGGCAGTCACTCCATGTAAAATACTGATATTCAGCTGCTTCCGTTTAGACTGGAAGCCGACCCCAACATAGTTGGGATAAGGCTAGGCAGATGATGATTACTTTCAGTTTTAGTATACATATAAATGAAATATATTTTTTGTTACTTCTAGTTACATACTTTGAAATCAACCGATGTTCGTTCTGGTTTCATTAGAAAGGCAATAAAGCGAAGATGGTTTTAAATTATTAACATCACGCTGCGCCACTCAGGAGAAACCGCTGAGCACAACTAGTAGTAGGATATCTTTAATTATTAAAGGACAAAGTCCAAAATGGTAAACTCCGGAATACACGATAATTAATTGTTTTTTTTCAGTAAGAAAGTTGCAAATACTTCTTTAATACGACGTATTTTACACGACAATTCCAAATTACGTGAGTTTCAGGAATCAAAACGCATGCTTTCAGATTTGAATCGTAGAAATACCAAAAAAAGTTGCATGGGTAACGTCGCGAAGTACCTAGTTTCCGTGTACAACCACGAGGAAAAGCTTGAGTGTGTATACATTTAGGTCAACGTAAAATCCTTTTGATCGGGATACGGGTCACTCTCGATCCGTATAATTTGATTGCGATTTTATACACACGGGGGTTTATGGGTCAGCATGGGTATACGTCATGGTTTCAAGATAGGAAGGAGGCGAAGACACCTCGTAACTCAAAAGCAATCATGTTTTAGAAGGGCTAAACAGTTATTGCTAATTCTCGATACATACCGTTGCCTTGAGTTATCTAAACCCTCAAATAAATAAATCTTCCCCTAACATGTAAGATATTTTTCTAGGAATTTGTCATCTGAGAATAAAGATACCTACTTAAGAAAAACTACGTACTTCTTCTGTTTTAACTTGCCGTTGCCGACTATTCGGACACTGGCCGAATTGACACATTAAAATTTAAATATTTTTTGAAGTGGTCGTTCGAACCCCAAAAAAACAGTTATTTTGTATGTATGTACGGATCAGATAAAAAGTTCCAACGATACCTTAATTGTAGAAATCCGTCTTCTGCTGAGTCTATAGTTGGAAAAACAGATTTTAACAATGGAAGCCGATTTTAATAAAAAAGTTAAGGAAATATTTTAAAATTCAAAAACTCGTTGGCATCTGAATAAAATTGTAAGCGAAAAAAAAATATAATGTGTCAAAGACACTGTGTCCAAAAAAAAAAGAAAAAAAAACGAAACAGCAGATTTTTTGTTCAATTGTTTGTTAATTCCGTGAGTAGAAGTTGTTTATAATTAGGTATAAGTACGTTAGTATACCAAATTACTTTTTCAGTTATGTCATTAACACATTGTTTTTGGCGTCATTAATGTCTTAATTTGTATATTTTGTTTCGTGAACCGTGACCTAGAAAAGGGCTTTGTCTGTTATTATTATTCACAGTGCAATGATATTTACTGAATGACTGACGGTTGGCGCAGTGGCTGAGCGATCGACTGCTGCGCTGCATGTTGCGGGTTTGATCCGCACACAGATCAAATATTGGTATGACGTATAGGTACTTGTTTCAGGTCTGGCTGTTTGTGTATGTGACTTTAAATGTTTGTAAACGCACCCACGATACAGGAGAAATTCGTAGTGTAGGGCAAAGTTAAAAAAACAAAAGAGAAAAATAATGAAAAAATAATAACAATGCATCCGATGATAAATGAACAAAATGTATTCAAATTTATGTCAATAAATAACCCATTTGTCAAAGGTTTCGAACGGACGAGATTTCCGAAGCTTCGTGTATGGCTCAGAAAGTCAATAGAATCGAAGAGAACAATATAAATTGTGATTTGTTTGTAAGGATTGATTTAATTAATTGATGTGTATTTCTATAACTGGATTGTTTTTGAGCTCTATTTTGAGTTCGACGGTTCTACTGGCTGGTTTAGTTTGTTTAAACTTATGATAAACATCGTGTTAGTGCGACTATTTACACAATACGTGTCCTTAGCGGGGTAGTGGGTTTTTTTTAAATATTATCGTAGTTTGTTAGGGCATTTAATGAAAATAATAATGTCATGATAAACGCATGAAGAAATAGAAAATTTAATCAAAATACGACATTTCTGCGAAAAATTACAAACAGCTGAAGGAGAAGTGGGCTTCAAATTCTATTAGTGGACCAACCAATTTTAGAAGAGATGGAAAGAAACAATGCAATTGGCCGTTTTCACTAACATTAGACGACACCTTAATGAATATGCGCACTAATAGATTTTGACTTTCGTCGCTGAACCGACCTGTAATCCGTAAAAGTGCCTTGATAATCTAAGAGCCCTTAACATTTAGGGGTCAGTGTGAAAACGGGCTGAAAACTATTTTAATTGTGACTCAAGAAATACAACACTGATAAAAGTACATTCAATCAATCAATCATTTATTTTGTAACACATTTCGGACCAATATGAGGCTTATTTACGTGATTTCCTATCTACTGGCGCAAGGGCTGTCTGTGTTTGCTTACTGCCCGGAGGCTGCGCTTGCGCCGCTTCCGTTCGTGTTGGAGTACGCCGTGTGGCGCGGGTGGCACCAGGCTGTTATCTACACTCCAGACCTTGAGCAAGGTACGTTGTGGGATACGATACTTGTTTTTCTAGATAGATTTAAATGGCACGTTGTTTGGGATTGCAGACCAGCTTGCAGAATTTTTCAGTTTGGTGTCCGGAACCGCGTCTGATATTTTACCGAACTTTGGCGAAACCTTGGTTTTTTGTATGGTAAATGGCAATAGTATTAAAATACACAGGCACAGGTTTATGTTGAAGTACTTTACCATACATCTGTGCCTACCGATTTTTTTTTTGCGGATTGGAAACCAATAAATAACTTCCCCGGCTCTGGGTGGAGCGGGGGGGAGGGGAGACTTTTACTGTCTGAAACCCATTTTCAGGCCTGTTTTTCCAATGACTTAGTAATTTTATAGTCGAATCTCTTTGTATGTATTAAATCAAATATGTATGATCCATCTAAAGTCCATCCAAAGGTTGTCTGGAAGATATCGCTATTAGCGATAAGCCCGCCATTGTAACCATAGATTTAGCACTTTTTTGTAAAACAGTTTCATTTTTAAATTTTTGGTGTGCAATAAAGTATATTCTATTCTATTCTATGATAATACATAGAAAAGTCATTCAAGTTGAATTTAGTGAAAATGCTAAATCATGGATCTGGACCAAGAAGTAAATAGTAGCCACTGTGACTACGTAGTGCATAGCCGCTACGCTGCGCTGCTGCGATGTAGTTGGGGAGTCGCTACGCAAATGTAGGATTGCAGCTTAGCCACAACGCCTTCACTTCTTGGTTACATATTGATTAGTGACTACCAGCCTACATCTACAACCACTGAACGATACATTGTAATCCTATCCTAATAAAAATCTTCCTCTATTAGAAGCCTCTTCACGTACTAAGGCACGACCAATGATCACCTGCTTGCTCAAGAGTCTTAGCTATTTCAGACTAACCTATATCGTAGTTAGTTAGTATAAAATGTAGTCGCTTCCGCTGTCTGTTCGCTTAGGGTTGCGGGTTGTTCGATAGAGATACCGCGGCCCCGGAACGTAAAGGGCAATAGAAGAGACACGGGTGGATTTTAATCAGTAAAAGTCTGACACGGGGAGTGTCACACTTTTACTGACGCTCCGCTCCGCTCAGAGCGGGGGAAGTTGTTTGATGATTTCCCACAAAAAAAAAATGCAGCTATAGATGAAGTGATTCAAGAGGAAGTTTGATATGCGTAGTATGCCAGTCTACGTGTTTGAAACCGCGGTTTGCAGCTAGTCCTACTTCCTACTTTAATATTATAAATGCGAATGTTTGTGAGGATGGATGTATGGATGTTTGTTACATTTTCACGTCAAAACTTAACACATTTTAACTCGGAAAGTTAAATTGATACTTGTCCGGATTTGAATACAAAGCCTCGAGCATGAGATGTGAAGTCATAAGCTCTGAGCCAGAACGAGATCACACCGCAAATTACGACTGAACGACACAAAACAAAACATAGAAAGTTGTTGATGTATTATGATATGTGTATTTTTGACAGCACGGTTGGTTCTGTGGCTGACTGATTGGCTGCTGTCAATCTTTCAGTCATAGCACCCTGATTCCCCAATGGAAAAATGTTGTTCTGAGTCTGGCTGTCTGTGAAATTCAGTTAACCACAGCCATGATTCAGGAATAGATTCCAATATGGGGCGTAAAATATATGTATAAGAAAATAAATAAGATATGTTCATTACATAAGGAGTCGTTTGTGCTTTCTAAGAAAGGCTTTTTTTAAATCAATTCGGGATGATAAAATATTAAGATGATGCAAACGCCTATCGCGAGGCGGAGCGCTAGAAAATTTTATTTATTAAAATTGTTGGTCAATTAAAATTTGTTTTCCTTACCAAATCTTATAATTTTCTCATTGCATCAAAAATTGAAAAGCAGTTTTTCATTATTTGACAAACATCAGCTCATACATAAAATATTCACGAGACAATGCAAGTAAACCTTTACCACAGATAATTAATCTGTGCTTTTACGTCGAAGATCGTAACCGGATTGGTAATGCCATGCATGATAATATTATGAAACATGAACCCTTGCAATTTTTAGGTAAAAATACCTTTCGTTTTTGCAGGTCAGTTTAAGACAGTCATTCCGAATAACTGTGTGTCTTAAGTCCACGTCAATCGAGTTGTTTTTTTTTATTCAAGTTCTGTGGTTAACTTAAATAGAGGGTAGCTAGAGTTTCATTTGTCCAGAAATATTTAAAGGACCTGGGACCACTTCAAAAAAAAAGAGTTAGTAAACGGTTTAGTGACTTATAATTTTTAGTTTTTGTTATGATATTGTTGGCGACCAGCTACCAAACTTTTTAATAATTTTATATTTCTTCTTTTTGATTGTCATTGTTTTATGTTTTGTTTTAAGAAAAAGTCAGTCTGTGAAAAAACATGTGCTGCAATATATGAAAAGCTGAACTTGTGGTTTCATTGCTCTCTAAAATTATCCTGTTCTCAACATTGGTGTCAGAAGTGAACGGTTAAATGCCCACCACAAGATCGCAGACAAAGGCAGCAATGGCGGAGACTGGTACAGCAGGTATCGTTTCAACAGGTGCTCTTCAAGAGGGTGGTGCTTCCACATTCGGTGCCATCGCGCCGGCGCCGCCCTGTACCAACCCTAACGAGACCTTACCACCCGCCAGCAGGACCTCGTCAAGCATTGTGCCTCAGAGTGCACGGTCAGCCCATTCTAGCAGCACATTAAAAGCACAAATCCTGACTGCAAAGGCGGAGCACGCTCGTCGGCTCGCGAACCTACAAGCGGAACGTGACCGCAGCCAAGCGGAACGTGACCGCAGCCAAGCGGAACGTGACCGCAGCCAAGCGGAACGTGAAACCGCCGTTGCGGAGTTGGAATTGCAGGCGAAGCTGGCCGTTATCCAGGCCAACTCTATAAGTGCAGGATCCCGCCATTCCGACAAGTCCCACTACACGAGACCACAGCGCAGAGTCGAAGATTGGTTAGCTGAATCACTTTCTATGTTTCCGAAGCAAGGTAACAAAGCGCATTCATTTGTTGACAGGACAGACAAGCCGAAGTTTTCTAACGTTGTACCGCAGGACCGTCCGCGTTCGACGCCCGCCACAGCCTACGGAAATGGTCCAGTGACAGTGACACATCCTCCCTTTGATGTACTGGACCGTACCCACGAGACACGCCCTGTCCTCACCTGCGCGCCACCTCGTCAGGCCCCCGCTCACCCGCCATCGCATCCGGCCCCAGCCGGCACGTTGACGCACCCGTTTCCCTGTGTCTGTACGCTCCCTGTGGGCGCGTACTCATCAGTTGAGCCAGCTGAACATACACAACATGCACTAGGTTTAGGCACACTTACTAATGATGAAAATTGTTGCTACAAAAATAAAAATCATTGCCAAGATCTAAGTACATCATTTAATCAGCTGGTCGACGCAATTAGAGGCACAGGGAAGAAGACAACAAAGGTTTGTGATATAACTAAGTTTGATGGTCGCGTCTCGGATTGGTTTCACTTCAAGAAGTCCTATGAACAATCCAAGGCGCACTTTTCTCCTAGTGACAACATCACACGACTTGGCGCGGCGCTGCACGGTGCTGCTAAAGAGGCAGTCTCCATAAGATTAATAGCAGCTGATGACCCGGAGCAGATCGTTGAAGCGCTCGAGACCAGGTTCGCTCAACCGGAAGTCATCGTACTCCACCAGATCTCTGAGGTCAAAACCCTCTCTAAAATAAGTGTTTACGAGTCCGCGAGAGAGCTGAACATCTTTGCCTGTCGCGTCCGTAATTGCGTCGAAGTCATCCGCTTGCTGGATCTGCCCGAGCACCTTGCTTCACCGGACCTTCTCAACATCATCCTAGGTAAGTTGACCCCACTCCTCAGATCTAAATGGAGAGATTTTGCATCATCGAGAGTTGGCTCCGGTAAGTTTAAATTGGAGATTTTGGCCGATTTTCTCGAAATCGAGGCAAAATTGCAAATTAAATTTGATGTCATAGTGTCAGAGCCGAATCTTGTCAAAGGTCAATGTCATCCCATCAAAACCACAAGAGACAAAACTTACGCAATTGCGACAGTGTCAAACGTCACGTCAAAGTCGAAAAGTTTTTATTCATGCCATTACTGCCATAACGGTAAGCACGAGGTTAGCGATTGTGAAGGTTTTAAGTCTCTGCCTCTGGACGATCGGTGGCAATGGGTGATGGAGAACAAGGTTTGCCGTAGATGTCTTATAAAGGGTTCGCACCAATATCGCCACTGCAAGAAGAAGTGTGAGTTCGAAGGCTGCCCGGCTGAGAGGCGGCACCACACCCTCTTGCATAGACCCCAACCTGTGACGACAGCCCATGTCGAGATACACTCAGCCGCGGAAATCCTCAGCCTCAACGCGCAGAAACCAAGCACGTCGAAGGAAGAACAGCGATCGGTCACCGTGGCCCACAACTCTTCTCCACTGAAGTCATCCTGCCTTAAGCCACTCTTAAAGGTTGTAGCAGTCACTATTTCTGGACCCCTTGGAAGCGTTAATACATATGCCCTTCTTGACGACGGGAGCTCCGTGACTTTATTGGATCAGTCTGTGGCGGAGTCAGTGGGAGCTGAGGGCCCTATGTGTAGGCTGAATATTGACTGCATTGGTGGATTGAGTACGCAGGCCGATGTGAGATATGTTAATATCCTAGTAAAGGGTCGATATGGTACGGACAGTTTTGACATCCGAGCACGCACCATTCCCAACTTGGGCATTAAAAGGCAGACAGCACGCTTAGACGATGTAGCCAGGTACGATTACTTATCTGATCTAGTGGACGTCGTCTGTTATGATGATGCGAAGCCCATGTTGTTGATAGGTGCGGACAATTGGCACATGTCGCTTCCTTCAGAGGTTCGTCACGGCACTCGTAAACAACCTGCAGCCGCTCGCACCGCGCTTGGTTGGGTCCTCTACGGTTATATTTCTAGTAGACCTTACGCCGCCACTTCCGTTAATCATATTTCAGTCGCCGTCGACAATGACTCACTGGACAACCTCATCAAGGAATACTTTCGACTGGACTCTATAGGGATAACCAAGGCAGACCATCGTAGCGCTAGCGAACAACGTGCGTTAAACATTTTAGAGGAGTCTACCAAGCGCTTAAATTCTGTTAGGTACGAAGCGGGCCTATTATGGCGCGATAACATCTCTACCGTCCCTAAAAGCCGCGACCTAGCCTTATCTAGATTTGTTAGCCTCGAGCGTAAAATGGCTAAGGATAGTGCTTATGCCGATGCCTACAAGCAAAATATTCAAGAAATGATAAGCAAAGGGTACGCTGAATTATGTTCGGGTCCACCGTCCGGCCAGGTCCCGTGGTATCTTCCACATTTTGGAGTTACCCACCCACATAAGAAGAAGCTGCGCGTTGTCCACGATGCAGCAGCAAAGTGTGCAGGTGTCAGCCTCAATTCGCTTCTTCTGACTGGACCGGACCTATTGCAGCCGCTTCTTAGCATCGTGATGAGGTTTAGGGAAGGCCCGGTTGCCTTGTCGGGAGATATCAAAGAGATGTTCCCGCAAATTAAAATTAGACTGGAGGATAGGGACTCCCAACGTTTTTTATGGAGAGATAGCCCCGGTTTGCCACTCCAGGAATTCCGTATGTCCTCTATGATATTCGGCGCCGCATCTAGCCCGTGTACTGCGCTTTGGGTGAAAAATAAAAATGCTAGTCAATTCCAGTCACGATACCCGGACGCCGTGCGGTCCATCGTCGAGGACCATTACATGGACGATTTCTTAGGGAGTTTTGACAGCATCAGTGAGGCGGCTCAGCGAGCATTTGAAATATGGTCTATACATAAAGCTGCTTGCTTCGAAATGCGTTCTTGGGTTTCGAATTGTAAGGAAGCCCTAGCGATAATCCCTGCAGACTTACATGCAACAGACGCTTCACATACGGTGAGCTTAGGTCCGACTTCTCCCTCACAAATTCGGGTATTAGGTCTTACGTGGAACACCAGTGAGGACAATCTTTGTTTCGCCAAGAACCTTCCAAAGGCCCCTACTAAGTATACAAAACGTTCAGCATTGTCTCTATTGATGTCTGTCTACGATCCCTTAGGTTTTTTAACTCCCGTTATTATGAAAGGCCGTGCACTATTCCAGAAAACCTGGAAGCTGGGCATCGACTGGGATCATTCACTGCCGGCTGATTTGATTGAAGATTGGAAAAGATGGTTGCTCGAAATTCAAAAATTAAGCAACAGTTCTGTTCCCCGATGCTACTTTCGCGACACCGGGCGCATTAAGAATGCCCAACTTCATGTTTTTGCCGACGCTAGTGAACGCGCGTACGCCTGTGTGGTCTACTGGCGCTTCACAGACGAAGCTGACAACGTAAGCTTATCCCTGGTAGGGGGAAAGGGTAGGCTGGCGCCACTGAAACCCGTTTCAATCCCAAGATTGGAGCTCCAAGCTGCCCTGATCGCTTCGCGTTTCAGCGCGTACGTCACTGAAGCTCACAGACGACCACCCAATGAAGTTTATTTTTGGACGGATTCTCTAACCGTTTTAAAGTGGCTTCGTAGCGACGTTTGCACGTTTAAAGCCTTTGTTTCGTTTCGATTGGGAGAGATAGCTGAAACAACAAACATCCACAGTTGGAGATACGTCCCCACGGCTTTAAATGTCGCAGACGACGCTACGCGAGACATTCACAATTTCACGACTTCTTCACGTTGGTTCACAGGACCCGCATTTCTCTTGTCTCCACCCTCTGACTGGCCATGTGAACCGACGTGTGCCATCCCTCCGGTAACCGAAGAACTTAAACGAGCTTCGGAATCTGTGGGACTGATAGTTGCCTCACCGCGACAACTACCTTCACCGGTAGTAGCGGATCACCAACGCTTTAGCAGTTGGACCCGGTTACTTCGTGCCACAGCGCGAACCCATCAGTGTATTGACAAGTTTCGCTCAATTTTGCACCCAAATTCCAAATTCACTCAAGAAGCACTTCGAGATGCTCGTAACTTTTTTGCCCTTTCCGTTGTAGACCTCAACGTTGCGGAGGTTCACTTATTTCGTAAAGTCCAAATAGATTCTTTTCACGAAGATTTGATGCACGTTCTAACAGCACGTCCCGTTTCGAATGATAGTAGGCTTCGGAACCTGTCGCTTTTGCTCGGTGAAGATGGGCTCCTACGCCTTTCTGGCCGCACTGCCGTCGCAGAGTATGTAGAGCCACGCCCGATTGTCCTGGATGGCCGACATCCTATCGTCAAGCTACTGATACACTCCTATCATGCCAGATACGCCCACGGACATAACGAGCTAGTGGTTAATGAACTGCGCCAGAGGTTCTACGTTCTAAGCCTCAGACCAGCCGTCAGAGGAACTTCACAAAGATGCCAGTTTTGCCGCAACCGGAAGGCTAAGCCGGAATCACCACCAGAGGGAGACTTGCCAAAAGCCAGATTAGCACATCACCAGCGCCGCTTCACATACGTAGGGCTGGATTATTTTAGCCCTCTGAACGTTGCTATTGGCAGACGCACTGCCAAGAGATGGATTGCCCTTTTTACATGTTTGACAGTGCGAGCTCTGCATTTAGAGATTGTGGAGCCATTATCGTCGGACTCCGCCCTGATGGCACTCAGGCGGTTTATTGCGAGAAGGGGATGCCCGACTAGGATATACTCTGACAACGGAACGTCATTCATTGGCGCAGCAAAAATGCTGCCAGAGCTGTTCAACTTCTGCGCCAATAAAAGAATCGAATGGCGATTCATACCCCCGTCCGCGCCTTTTATGGGGGGCTGTTGGGAGCGGCTAGTCCGCTCTGTGAAAAATGCTATCGCAGTCACATTGAAGCAGCGGACTCCAAAGGAAGATGTGTTAAACACCCTGCTCTTAGAGGCCGAGTGCACTATCAACTCAAGACCACTGACGCACGTCTCTGTGGATGCAGACGCAGAGTACGCCCTGACTCCATTCACTTTTTTGATCGGAAGCCCAAGCAGCGAGCCAGACATTAATGTCTTCGACGACGCCGACTTGTTTCGACGTGCTAACTGGAGGAAAGCGCAGAGGCTGGCAGACCACTTCTGGCAGCGCTTCGTGCTCGAGTACCTACCCACGCTCACACCTAGAAGGCGGTTGCAGGAGACTCGTCCGTTAAGGGTGGGCGATCTAGTCCTCATTGCAGATGGCACGCTACCCAGGAACCAATGGCCCCGAGAGCGAATCGCGGCAGTGCACCCGGGGAAAGACGGCATCGTCAGAGTTGTGGACGTCACCACGAAGGGGGGCGTGCTGCGACGACCCACTCGAAAGGTGGTATTGTTGGTCGCCGGCCAGTAAATTGGTGCTTCACACCGTCGGGGGCCATGTTGGCGACCAGCTACCAAACTTTTTAATAATTTTATATTTCTTCTTTTTGATTGTCATTGTTTTATGTTTTGTTTTAAGAAAAAGTCAGTCTGTGAAAAAACATGTGCTGCAATATATGAAAAGCTGAACTTGTGGTTTCATTGCTCTCTAAAATTATCCTGTTCTCAACAGATATACCTAAGCCATAGTAGATTAATTTCGTTTATTCGATAAAAAATACATAGGTACTATAAAAATAGATATGACTTTAACAGTAGATAACTATTAGTTTATTCCCAAGGTTGGGATAACATTTAAAGTTGGTATCAAATAAGCACCATATAATAAATGACAAAACATAACCAAATAAATAAAGTACCTATTTAAAAAAATTACAATACAATACAATTTATGAATTTATTCAATATTCTTTTGAACAATGGTGACAAAAAATACCATAGTTCAAATCAGTACAATAGTAGAATAGAATAATTATTGTAAATTATTGCTATAGTAATCAAATAATAATTGTTATAAGTATTAAAAAATAACAATATGTTAAGTAATAAAAATTGTACCTATGACTGCGAGCGAATAATACCGCAAAGACCACCTAAATTGATACCAAAATCCCCATTAGTCTGAAAAATGCCTATAAAGTTTTAGAAATACCTATAAATCTTGAAATTAATAAAATAAATAAAGAATTAAATAAATAAATAGAAAATACATTATTGCTCTCCAAAAGTTGACAATAACTGTTTTACAGAAATTGCTCACTTACTTAATATTATAAAAGCGAAAGTGAGTTTGTTTGTTTGTTACGTCTTAACGCCTAAATAGATTTTGATGAATTTTGGTACAGAAATAGTTGGGAGACGGACATAGGCTTTTTTTTTAAATTAGGAAGAAAGAGGGAAGAAAACTTAGCTTTGCTATTAAAATACACAGGCGCAAGGGCAAAAACTACAGGTAGCAGGTACCTACAAATCAGAAAAGGGGAACTGTTACTCCGAATTTAACGCGAGCGAAACCGCGGGCAAAAAATAGTGATAGTATAAAGTATTAATCCTAATCATACTTACTAAATATAGTTATTTATGCCATAACTATTTCTTTTTTTGGGAGGGTTGTTCGCAGTTCAACTTGCTGTTGAGTTGTTTTACTGTTTAACCGGACTATATGCCATAAATTATTATACTTATTTAGAGACCCCACATGGGGATAGTTATCATGTCAAAATAAAAAATCTGAAAATATCAAATGACGTTTTTATTTCAGGGAAATTGTTTATTTTTTCTTTGTTACTAATCGGTTCGTTTTTATTAATCGTATATAAGAAGTAGTTAGTTTTACCCAGGTACACACTTTAATTGTACAAAATAGTTTAAGTGCGTTTTGAAGGGTGGAGAGGAAGCCAAAGAAAAATAAAATATTGGCGTTGTTGACGTATAATATGAACGAAAAAGGAGTACATTATAACTGGACTGGTTGGTGTTTGACAAGGGAGAATAGATCATGGCAGGAGGAGCAAGCAGGAGTAGGTAATTTTACATGTAAACGGAAATATTTTTGCAATTTGATTTAAAAAAAAATAGGTTGTAGCGAAATGACAATGCCAAGCGAAATAGCGAAATATGGATTGATTTGAATACATTTTATTTTTGGTAAAGATTCTATTATATTACAAACAATGGCCGACATGGGTAAATTAGTCATACAATAGGTAACCATGTCACAAGAAAATAAGGGATTGTACAATACAGAAAATACTATATTTTGCTCACGGCTTGGTAGTGTGAAGGATGATATTTTCCCACGGGACGTATTATCGGTAAGTATAGAAAGTAGTTATCCTTTTTTAAACCAAGACCATGATCTTTGTGTTTGCTAAATTTCATTCCAATCAGTTTAACCCTAATCCGTTAAGATAAAAAAGCCAACGGAAAGACAGACAGACAAACACATCGAAAGAGATACTCTTGAAATGATAAATATTAGCATGGGTGAAGAAAATATACATTTGTTATCCTCGTGTTTGTTTTTGAAATCTCAGCAAATCGGTCCATTGATTAAATGATGAGTTCGGTAACAAAAATGCTGGAATGTATGTTTTCTTTACATCGACTAGATACGGCACGTACGAATCTTTGAAATCACATCGTTTGTGGGTTGCGCATAAAGTCAATAATATTTGCAGTGTCACTCTTTTGTTTCAATAAGATTTGGATTAATAAATTAATTTCATAAAGGTTTGATAGATTAATCGGAATGAATTAATAAATATTATCTACGAGCAGACTATAATCTACCTCTGTACCAATTTCGTCAAGATCCGTTTAGTAGCTTTTTCGTGAAAGAGGATCAAACATACATCCACATCCACAAACTTTCGCATTTATAATATAAGTAGGAATTAGTAGAATGGTTAATGTTGTTGTTAGTGATCGAGTGCTAGCTAAATAGTTTTAATTTGGTTTATGCCGTATTTATTTCTACCTATTTTCTTACACTTGTGTAAGATCAAAGCACGTATTTATTTTTCTTATACGTGTTTGTACATAGTAAGGTACATTTAACGAAAGATTTATTAAGTCAGTTGTACCTATGTATGTATGTATGAACTAAAATCTAAAATTATTGGAGTTTTTTTAACTGAATTTTTTATATCATTGAAATCATGTTACATAGCCATAAGTAGATAGTTAACAATACTATACTCAAACAAAACAAAAACTGTTCTAGAATAATTGGCAGAAGGTAGTGTGTACATTATTTTTAAAAAAATGTTTTGTTGTCGTTGTTCATTGAAACCTATAGTAGAAGAATAATTAAACATTTAAAAATATCCGTTTATTTAATAGTAAATACTTATACAGACCGCCGAATTAAAAATAAATAAGTTTTATTAATTAACTAATTAATGTAAAATGCATGTATTATTATTTATTTAAGTAAAAGTATTTTTAATGTAATGTCAACTGAAAAACGAATAAAAAGAAACCGTTATCAAAATAATAACAGAAAAAGAACTGTCAAAACTCACCAAATAAAAATCCGGCTTAAATAATACACTGCAATTCACAACAATAAAAAAGTCCTGTCACCACTTATGAACCACGTGTGCTCCGGTCGTACTAACATCTGTATAATGCAGGAGATGTATTGCGTGCGCGAGCCTGCGCCTGCGCCGCTCACGTTTGTTCCCTCTACGTGTCTGAAGCACTGTTCAAAATGTGCTCAGCACAAACCTTGTCACGTACTTTCACTCAATAATACGATGTGCCATCGATGAACTATGTTATATCGCGATTAAAAATCATTACATCTATCAAAGGCTTAATCCGATCAGACTTATATGTGACGCTTATTACACAATGCATTGTAAATTCAGCTGGTGTAATGACATGAAAAGGAAATCGATTAAAAATAACTGTTAACAATGTTTGGAACATTAGAATATAAACAAAGAATGTTTCCATCGATTCTGTAATATAATTTTGTTTCGATTGATTTCTTATTTCATTGCTGACAGCTCTTGTTACGGATTTTATGAGTTTATTTCGGTATTATGTTACAGGTGCTTAGTTTAACAGACAGAAATGGCTACTAGACCAACGACCAATTCTTTAAAGCACTGTCATCTAGATTTTAATTGAGAAATTCCTAATGGAAAACCCTAATAATATATAGAACGTGTAAATCGAACTCAGGACCTCATGTAGCAATTGCGCTTGCGACTACTAGGCCAGCGAAGCAGTCAATAATAAGTATTACAATTGACTAATAGCAGGTATATGCATGTAATGTAAAAAATGTATTGGTTTCATAAACCACTTTCGACTCTTTTTTGTGGTTAGGAAATCCTCAAATAACTTCGGAGGGGAGTGTAAGACTTTTACTGACTAAAACCCAGTGATGCTCCTTTTATAATCCGGGACCGCGGTATCGCTTTCGAACAAACCGCAACCCCGGCAGGCGGTGACCTTGGTAGCCCCATTTTATTTTATTATATCCTCCAAGCATCAGATTACTCTTTTACTAGATTTATTGCAATATCAGCACATTAAAAATATTGAAAACAAAAATCTTGATTAGTTAGAGGCATTAAAAATTAAATGCAATTTATCTCATTTTTAAAACAGCGTTTAACAGCTGTTCGAAAAACCACTGTATGTGTGTATTTACCACAAATAAGGTAAATTAGCGTCTGCTAATTCGCTAATTTGCCTTATCACCACAAATAAGGCGAATTAGCGGATTATCAGACCACAACAAATGATTTAAAATAAAAATTGAATCGCTTTTCGCACCAGAATCATACCTATGATTAGTAAAAAATATTTATTATGGTTTCCAACTCTATAATCCTGGAATACTTTTATTGTATAGTTAGTAAAGCTTCCTGAAAAACTATGAAATAACAACTTAGGTACATTGAAGGGATCTCTTACGAGGTTATCGTATCGAACGTTGTCTTGAAAAGATCGCTTTTACGATAAGACCGCCCATTGTGTCACCCTATTTAAAAGTTGTGTACTGTAATTCCTGTAATTTGTATAGTGTACATAATAAAGAATATTTATAGATCTATCTATCTCTCTGTTGCAAACCGTCACCACTGTGGCGATCCCCCGAAGGACACCGTAGAGCACACTGCGGCGATCTGCCCAGCTTGGGCGGAGCACTGCTTTGTCCTCGTAGAGGCGATTGGCAGCAGCGATCTCTCGCGTCCGGCTCTTGTTTTGTCCATTGTCCGGAGCAAGATGGATAGGTCGCGGTCACCGCCTTTTGCGAATCAGTTATGCTAGCGAAGGAGGTGACGGAACGTTTTAGGAAAAAACCTCAAACCAACCCAGCCACCGCGTGTCAGCCACTGACACGCTCCGGGCGTAGAGCGCCGCGAGACGACTCCCGGCCACCGGGGATCGCACCTCAAAGAGATGTCAGCAAAGCAGAGGGGCCGAATTTGACGCGAGCGAACGTTGGACTTAGTTGGACTATAGGTATTTTTGACACGACTTTACTCTCTGCAGGTTGTCAGTGGGCTATCATACGATTGATGAAATGTCTGAGTATCAATGGAGTGGCCACAGCTTCAGAATCGTTGCAGAATGTTCGTATACACGCTAATCTCGGAATCATCATTTTATCTCCACGTCTGAGACGAAATGCAACTGCGAACCTTACAATACTTGTCAAAAAGGTAACTAGGTAGACATCATTTTATAATGTTGTGTTTGAATTAAACGCTTCCCGTTGCACGATTGTTTACAAAAATGTAGGGTAACAATGTATGAAACTTTGCACCCGTGTGCACACTTTGTCGCGCGAAGGATTAACTTAAAGGCTCCTTTTGTTTTTGTATATGGAGGTAAAAAGGTTTAAAAACCGGATAGCTGAGTAACGAGCGAAACGTTAATTTAGTATTTAATCTCTAAAACGTTTGGATTTTGAGTTTGTAGGTTATTCCACCTGTTAAAAAGTTATTAACGAAGTTACATCTCGCTTGTAATCCACGAGGGATTAGACAGAGGTGTATCTAATTAATAGATCCACATTTCGACAGTTTTACTGCTGCTACTGAGATATCTAATAGCACTTTGACTCGAGAATCGTACCCAACTCAGCAGACGTACTTGTGCATCATCCAAGCAGATCGTTTCAGTGACAGATTTTAATTATTCTCACGTCATTTTATTTTCAGTTACATGACCAGAAAATGGACACGTCATCGTACGACTGGCTACTTACAGCACGATCCAATAAAGATTTTGGTTTCATCAACGAAATACTGAACGCCACTTCGGTTCGGTTTGACCAAAACATCGTCGTCAGCTATACAAATAAATATGTTCCGAGCACTAACAACCTCGGACTGTGCAGAGGAAATTTCATTTACAAAGTCGGAAAGAGTTACTTGGAACGTCGAGTGCATCCACGTTATAATGAATTTCGTGACGTTTACGAATTTCATAACATGAAAACGCAATACGAGAGGAACTACTATCGCACTTCTGAAAGATTTAGAAATCTAACGAAAAATAACACGTACAAAAGGGATGGTATTGTGCTACCCCTGTTCCAGTCAGGAGTCACCAACTACAACTATTCAAGATTATTTAATATGCTGAATGTCAGTAGATTTTCTTTGAGCCTTCAATTCAAAAAGTGGAATCTAGTTCATCGTCTCGAGCCGAAAGAGAGAGTAATAAGTGTTTTGCAGTATTTCAAAGTACGTACTAATTCTACGCTTTATGCCTATTTCTTAGGTAAGTTAATTTTTGTGTGATTGTTTGCATAATCATAGTCATACTTACTTCTAAGAAAGCGTCGAATATGATTCAATAGGTACTATTATTTGGCAAAGTAACTATAACTATAACTGACAAATATAAATAGCGGTGGCCCTCCATAACTGGCGGCATAAAGAACGAACCCAAACTGAGGGTTAAAAAAATGCCTACCCGAAGTATTTCTTTTCCATAAATATAACTGTCTATCGATAGGTTTTGCTGAAATATTTTTTCATAAACTCAATAGTTTATGAAATATTTATTAGCTTGTAGAAAATAATTTAGAATGTAATAAAACCTTTAAAGAGTTTACGGTAGATTGAATAAGATTAGACATTTAGTTTTACTAAAAACAAGTTTAGATTTTTTTACGAGTGTAAATTTACATAAGAATGAGCGTTGAAAATATTGTTTGACGAAACACTATTGGCCGGTTTGTTTCTTTTTAAATGCAATAATGTGTCTGAAATTCAGGTAACTGGGATCGCATCCAGTCGATGTCAGGAGTGGAGGTTCCTTTTCCAGTGGAGTCACGTAACTTCTTGGGTGAAGAGCTGGTAGTTGGAAGATGCAACTCTACTGGAGACGGGGGCCCGTCGCTGGATGACGATGGTCCCTCTGCTGAACCGATGTTGGATGATATCCTGCATTTTTTGGCAGTGCGATTGAATACAACGTTAGTTTTTTTTATTACCTTACTTTATTAATTAATAGCTTTTGCCCGCGGCTTCGCTCGCGTTATATTTGGGGTAACATGTAGTTTTTGTCCTTACGCCTTCTTTATTGTAATAACACAGCTAAGTTATCCCTTTTCTTCCATCTTTCTCCCTCATTTCTCACTATTTTTTAGCCTCCAGGGTCCCAACTATCTCTGTTACAAAATGTATCAAAATCGTTTTAGACATTAAGGTGTGAAGACGTAACATACAAACAAACTCACTTCCGCTTTTATAATATTAGTAAGGATACTCAATTAAATGTATTCACCTGCTGCGTTAGCTTTATCAATGTTGTATTTCTTTAAGTAAACAGTCACAACAAGTGCCCTAAGTCAGGAAAGGTTACGATTGTTTGTTCCCAGTTCATCGACCCGGTACTACAGTAAGTTGGGGTTCCGTACGTATGAGGGTACTTGGACCGGCCTGCTGGGTGCTCTGATGGACCACACGGTAGACGTTGCCCTGGAGCCTGTAACTGTCCACGCAGCTCGCCTCCAAGACATGGATTTCATTTTTCCCATTGCTGAAACTATGTGAGTGATGAATATGGAAGAATTTTACTTGCATTTTGTATATAATATGGAGAGTTTGTATCTGTTTTCAATAGCATTAAGCGACTTATTCATATTAATTTAATCTGGCAATCAAAGACAGTCAGGCTTCAAATTTAAATTCACATGGTGCAATATTAATTGGAAATTTATTTGGCAAGTATTTGTTAATTTTGTACGTATGAAAATATACGCAATTGAAATCTAAAAATCGCATCATATGAGGATAGTGGTTATGCTTCATATTACATTGCGAATAGAATAAGGATGTTCTGTTTTGTGAGACTCAAAGTCGATATTTAGAGGACTAAATCATATGTGGGCTCCATACTAATATTTTGAATGTAAAAGTCACTCTGTTTGTTTGCTTTTTATGATTGAATGATCGTAATGAAATTTTTCAAGGAGATAGTTACCGACTCGCGGAAAGGCTATATATTATCACCCTTAGGATGGGGACCATGTGAGACTATGTTGCGTTATGAAAATCTTCCTCAACAGTTCGACAATTGACAAGTGTCAAGACATATATTAGGATAAAACGACTAAAAGGCAAGGCAAATGGTAAACGTAACGCGTAAGAAGTTACAGGTAAAACAAAAATGGACAGCTACACATAATTTCTTCAACAATTGGCTGACTGTTTTTGTTTTTTTTTTTGTTTAGTCTTACCAAGGGGTATCGTATTACCCAGTATTAACTGGGTTGTGGAGGTCAGATAGGCAGTCGCTCCATGTAAAATACTGATATTAGCCTGCATCCGGTTAGACTGGAAGCCGACCCCAACATAGTTGGGAAAAGGCTAGGCAGATGATGAATTGGCTGACTGTTTTCATCTGAAATTACACGGTGTCAAGGTACTAAGGTAGGTTCAAGAAGACGTAGAGAAATGGCTATTGTGAGTCTCGTTTGCATAACATGACGTAAAGCAATTATTTTGTTTTGTTTTGCATGATAATTCCAATCGAAATTAATATTATTCATGCCAAATAACAGCTGCAAAGTAATATGAAGGAAAAAGCCTTAGAAATTTATTCATGTACCATATCATGTAATTTATACTTGGGGATTTACCAGATGTGGTCTGTTGTTTTTTTATTCCTCTCAAACCAAAAACTTAGTTTTAGTTAAATCATGCTATCTTAGAAATGATTAAGTACCTATTTTCTTTTCTAATGGTTATTTTGTTATTTACAATTACATTGCTGTTAGGTATCCCCCTAAAGTGAATGCCTAATTGAACTACAATAGGTCTTTGACCATCCGTTTTGTCATTATAAAATAGTTGTTTCGTCGTTAATTTTCAATAATTAAGTATTATTTGTGGAAACTAAAGTTTCTAAAGACGATTGTTTGCCGTCAAATAAATCTTTTGATGTCCAATGTCGAAATGTTAATCAACCTGTTATTGTTCATATAACATAAAACCGTCTTCTGTACTATTTCTTCTTTCGATCAATTTTTTGGTTTGAGATATTTTATTTTCAGGACAAAGACACACCAAACCCATCCTGAAATGCTGACGACGTGTCCGGTGACTTTGATGTGTAAGATCCATTCCTCAGATAGACAGATCAACGATGTTTCGTTGATGACAGGTGCAATATCTACATTCGTCAGCAAGAGACGTCGACGGTGCGCGACATATTCCTGGCTCCGTTCAGCGTGCGTCTGGTGGCCTGCGTGGTGGCCGTGGTGTTGATGGCCGCCATTGCTATCGTTCTCATCAACCGGGCCACCTCCACTTTGTGCGTCGATCAACGACGCATGGGATATACAGAAGCTCTGATTTGGTCTACTGGGATACTCTGTCAGCAAGGTTTGTTGTCCAATTACGATGGATGGGCTAGATAGAGGTGTATCTATAGTACCTACATTTTGTGTTTATTACCCGTTTCCCGTATACATATATAACATAACCATAACATAACCATGTAGGTATATGATTCAAAATACTTGACGGCATGGAAATGGTACCCATTGCCTGTCGGGGCTGCGGGTTGGTTCGAAAGAGTTTTCACATCAACCTACACAATTCCATTTTAACCTGATCTCTCTACTACGGTGTGCGATCCGCAGTAGAGAGATCAGGTTATATTAGTTTAGAATAAGTTGCCCTACTGTCGTGTGTACCTACATGGATGGGTTTTGACCAGTACTTGTGCTTCAACTAAAATTGAAAAAGATTTTGTACTAAAGACAATTTGCATACCAAAAAATGTAGGTACAGGTGACTCTATATGTACGTTGGTGGAAGTCGTATTAGTAATTTGAATAGGATTAAGAGGACAAACGAAATTTGCCTTGATTATCAATTGACAACAAATTAGTCATTGATAAACTGGAGTATTATTGTGCTAGAGGCATAGTTTTAAGGAAGAAGAAAATGTATGTGGCAATTAATATACGTGGTTAAATGGTTGTTATTATATAATATATTATTATCATTACTATAATACCGGTAGCTGGGACCCTGCTCCCGGCAAACCACCATTTTTAAATGTTTGTTTTCAAGTAATATTAATATTAAAAATGTAAAAATGAGAGGGAAAGCAAAATAAAGAAGAAAATAATAAAAAGTTTTCTGTGTATTATACAAACAAATGAAAATTTTAACAATAAAAATGATCTAATTAACTACATTAATACAATTATTTTACGATACACAACGGACAGTTTTTGGTGATGACACCGAAGCAATTGTTAAAGCTAACGGCATACAGGAGCTTGCGTTTGAGTAAATTTAGTGTTACCAGTTTTTGATTCTTTGTTTGATAAGTAATGAATATGATAGTAACAAGCTCATAATTAACACTGAAAAGCTAAAGTCATGTTATTTAGTCTAACAGCTCCACATAAAGACAATCAAACTTAACGAAGTTAATATTGGTATAGTTAATGAAGTAAAGTTTCAAGGGGTTACATTGATGAGGAATTAAAATGGAAAAGCGATTGATTCGTATATTTACTCAGTGATACTCCCTACATACTCTTAGGGATGAAATAAACATAAATCACCTTAAAATGGTATACTGCGCTCTAATAAAGTCAAGGTTGAGATCTAGAGCTCAGTTTCTTGGGAATAGTTGTAAATATACTAGAAAGCCTTTGTACTCCAAAAAAGAACCATACGAACCATTTGCATGCATCTTTCTAATGTTGCCAGCCTCTATATTTAGTTTAATCGGAAAATCAAAAAAATACCTACGTACATGGTTGATTATGAAACTGTTAAGAAAAGAAAGTTTAAGGGAATTCGCGCATAAAAAAATTAAGAACAATAATATCTCAACTTAATATTATTTTACATAGTCCTCAATATCAAGCAGTGAGGATTTTTAATAAGTTGCCATTAGACAAAAGTGATGGCTTGGGCGAGCTCGTTTAAGTCTAGGATCAATGCGGTTCTATTGAAGAATGTCACATCTATTTGACAAATGATTAAAAAAAAAGTGAGACTAAGTAATATTAGAATTTAATCATTTGTATTTTTGAATTCTTAACCAATTTTTTTTCTATAATTTTTTCATGTAGGTATATGCATATATTTCATGTATTTCATGATTTATGATTTCAATGAATATGGGTTGTATGTAAGATTTCAAACACAATGTAACTTTTTCCTGAATAAAAACAAATGAACTGAAAGTCTGCCATTTCCTTCCACTCCGCCCGAAGTGGGAGAAGTCAAAAGAAAAGTTGGTAGCAACTGCAGACGGTAGGCTTCTTGTAATATCTACCATCGTAGAAAGTTCATTGTTATGAATAAGTTGAAAGTTTTTCAATTCAACAGGTTCCATTTAACCTAGTACAGGCATCGAACTTTCTTATACCTACATTATTTCTATGATTCAAATTCTTTTTATAATGCCAATTATTTGAAAATCTTTGAATAAGTAAATAAATTCTATTCTAATAACCAGATTGAAAATAAAAAATTGCATGGAGTAACTTAATATGAAGCCTGTTTGCGGAATAGGCAGGGGCGGCCTATCGTACACCCACCTTGGCCAGTTAAGTTTAAGTGCCAAGTATAATGAGAGCGAGCCTATAGACACCAACAGGGCTTCCAAACTCCGTAGCTGCTACTGAAAAATCCTTATGGAGAAAACTCAATAACACTTTGTCCGGCCTGGAAACGCTGATTAGTCTAACGTCTAACGAGGCAACTAATTGTATTTTTTTTATTTTTTCCTGTATCGTGGTTGCGTTTACAAACATTTAAACTCACATACACAAACAGCCAGACCGAAAACAAATATCTGGCAGGTCATACAAATATTTGTTCCGTGCGGGTATCTAACCCGCGACACGCAACCGTGCTGTCAAATTAATTAATGTTTTACTGACAGGCTGTAAATAAGGTTGAAGTACTGTTGAGTTCAATAATTAAATTAAATGGTTCTTACACTCAGAATCTAATTCCTTAAATCGAATGTAAACTCGCACTTAAACGTGGAAAGCTAAGGGCAAACCCATTTCAATGGAACTGAGAAACTATATGGAGCTACAAAAATAAGTGATATTAACTTCACTAACCTCTCCGTGTAGCTTATTGTCTGCAAAGCTGGTCCTTATTATATTTTCTTGTTAAGAGTTATGAAGAGCCGAAAGGATAGCACTTGTGCCGTGCCCTGTTGCTAGGCACATACTGAGATGAGATTAGACAACATTTTGTCTATATCAATGAAATGGTAGTTAGTTAGGCTGCTTCAGTTTTCCAATCAAGCGGGAGGCGAATGTCTGTTGTTGTTTACGTCAAATAAAAACTTGTCAACGGCATCAGTCATTAAAACGTTAAATAAGAGATTAACTGTCTTGTAAGTTTATCTGAAAATCGGTGAAACAGCAATATTTTTCGAAAGTAGGAACTCTAACATAAATGGTTCGTGCGTTTATTTCACCCGAAAGGTACTCATATTTTTGCATACAATGGTATTGTTCTTGACATGACTATAGTAAAATTGGATACCTATTGATTCAACATTAATTTTAATGTCAAACCATTTTTAACCGACTTCAAGAAAAGGAGGAGATTCTCAATTAGTCGGAATCTTTTATTTTAGATTTTTATGTATGATCACCAATTATTCAAAGACGCCTGGGCCAATTTTCAATTTTTTTTTGTTTGATAGGGTATACTTCCTAAGTGGTTTCAAACCAATTTTATTTATATTGCTCTGGGCAGTTTATGAGATAACGTCTAAAATATTTTATTTTTCTCTATGTCTATATGGATGATTTGCTAATCTTTTAGTAACAATGGGAAATGAATACTCGATAAAAATTATGTGACATATCATTACACCACTAAAAAAGCTGTAATAAAAACTTGTTTGGAAAAATAAATAAATAAAAACATTTTTTTTGGTACACCACTCAAGTGTTGTAAAGCAATTGTTTTATGTAGAGCTAATCATTATTATCACAAAAACATACTATGAGCGCAGCCTATCAAGTGCACCGTCCAACTTCTGATTGCGTTGGATGACCCGTTTGAGTCCAGTTCCTTTAAAGTTAGTTCCTCCTTCTGAAGACCCGCATTTGCGCGCACGACGTTCTCGTTTAGTGACTCAGTCCTAAAAAACTTTCAATCAGTAATAGCAATTGTAAAAATGAGTTACGATTATTATTGATTGGAAGTGTTTTTTGCAAATCCTTTTTCTAAAACACATAGAGTTACCGCCAAAATCGACCTAGCCGTTTCGGAGATAAAGCTGTAATTTTGAAAGTACAAACATACACAATTTGTTTGCGTAATTGAAAGGGAAAACAATTTTAATTGTAAATTTTAGTGTAGTAAGTACGAAAAAACTTTTAATACCTCATCTTTTTGACTGTGATAGTCGTAGGGAAAGGCTCCAAGAGCGAGGCTAAATTTGAATTTCAGCTATCATAGGGTACCTTAACGTAGATCGTAATTTATCAATAGTCGATCTTTGACAGTTGTTACGTAAAGTCAGAAGCCGAAAAGTCAAACAACAGTCTAATTACGGATACTGGCAGGTTCAAGCAGTCAGATAGACAGGCGTCCTATGTACCTTAATTACTGGGATTCATCAGCATTAGTCGATACTTAAAAACAACCGACTCATACAAAATTGGGGAAAAAGCTTGTTATATCTCTTATTTTTACTGCAGGGGGAACATGGACTCCAACAAACCCGTCTGGAAGTGTTCTGCTGATCGTCTGCCTGTTTTTCGCTGTGGTCACATATAACGCGTATGCAGCGTTCATAACCTCTGTGTTGTCAGTTCGAGTTGCCAGCGTTGATACCATAGCTGCTGTTCTACATTCTCCTAACTTCAAGATCGGGTACATAAGGAATGGAGCTGATCAAATGTACCTTATGGTAAGCATTTTACGCATAGGACATAAAGTCAATTAACTCTACAATCAAATGTGTCAGCAAAAGATAAGAAAACACGGATCTTACAATAAAAGCGTTAAAAGAAAAAGTGTTTAAGATTTTATTAAAGATGTGCGATATGTATCAAGATTTTCCATACAGTTCTAGCTTTATATTGAAATTGCACCGACAAGCGTTCAACCGTACTACAGATATGTAACATCATCATTTACCAAACTTTTACTAACTATGTTGGGGATTTATAGTCATAAGGCACGATGGTAATGGCAGAGGTGCCAGAATGTCTCCGTTAATATGAATACTGTATTAGAGTCTAGATAGAGAGGTGATCTGCAACGAGAGGATTGCTTTGATAACAGCCATCCATTTTGCAAGCCTAAAGCCAAATAAATTGGGCTTGGCTTTCAGTCTAACCGGATGCAACTACAACTAAATACTACTATTTTACATCGAGCGCTGCTTATCTGAATTTAGATAAGCAGCTATTTGAGGATCACTGGCGCATGGAATTCCATACGCCAGTCATCCAGATACTCTTTTGTAACACTGTTTGTCAGACTGTCACATCTCATATATTATATATTATTCTCATATATTATTATGATCTGTCATATATGATAGCGGGACCAACAGTTTAACGTTATTGCCGAAGCACGGAGGAAACTCGATATGTAATGGGTGGTCATCCACTTACGAAACAACCTCAGCAAGCACGCTTAACCTGAAGATTGATCCGAGTGGCTGTAATTGTTTACTCAAGAGCTCATAAACAGCAAACAAACTTAACATAATTTAGGTTAAAAATAATGCTCTAATTTTAAGAACGACTTTTTTGCTCTGTGTACAATATAATACAGTCACGTACAGGCTTATTACTTAATAATTTTAAGAGTTCCGTATATAATGAGATCAAGGATTTGTGCTCTATTGTAGCTCACAAATGAACTTTGTCATTGCGGCCGAGTCGGATTTTACGCCCGAACCACTTAGCGAGGATGTTATGAAGCTGAGAACGGTATTGGCAAATTCTCACAGATACATTAACAGAGAAATGAAAGAAGAAAACATACTACATACACTAACAGAGAAATGAAAGAAGAAAACAAAAAGTACTTTTGCCTATTATTATGAAAGTATGATTTCATATTCATATTATTGCTATCCGCGGTAAAATAAAAAAGAAATAAAGTCCTCGTCCTGCGATTAATGAAGCCCGCGTGTGAAATATATATTGCATGTTGAACCTAATCGTAGTGCAATAAGAGCTAGTTTTCGAGAAAGTGTATTGAAAAATAAATACTTTAATCCGCCAAAGTAACGGCAACCGTGAAAGCTTTAGCAAAAGGTTGAATAGATTTTCATTTACTTATCTACTCTGAATTTCCTGTGGGATTTCTCTATGCACCCTTTCAAGAGTTTCTAATATGAATTGAGATTGTTATATCTCTCCCCGCGACATAAGTAGGTATTAATAAGAAACATTTATTAGTCGCGCTTTGTGTTCAGCTAAAATGACTTCTGCGAATAATTAATATTAATATTTTAACGCATATAAAAAAACTGTTTTCGCATAAAAATGAAAAAGAAAAACTTCATATTATGAGTTTAAAGGCCACTGACGCACTTAGCTTTACATAGGAATCTTCATTAGGAGGTATTTTGTCTGCGATAAAAAATACCATTAGAGTTATTCTTGACCTCCCAAGGACTTCGGATCAAATTGACAACTACACAGTAAGAAGCGCTAGCTGTGTGAATTGATGAACCGTCTTTAGAAATGGAACTGCGGATATTGAGATACCAAAGGACCGCGGCTTTGCCTATGTAAAGTTCGTTAATCATCCTCACACACTTACCTATCATTAAAATATCGTCGTGACGGCAGGCCGTGTCGACGGTGCGTTAGTGTTCCACGCGCGCCTCAAACAGATGTCAGCAAAGCTGAGGGGCCTGCCTGTTGCTGGTTGTTCCAAAGAGATACCGCGGCACCCTAAAGGGCAATGGAAGGAACATGGGTGGGTTTTAGTCAGTACAATTGTGACACTCCCCCGAGAGAGCCCCGAGAGAGCGACGGAAGTTATTTGATGATTTCCCAGCCGCAAAAAAAAACATCGTTAATCATCCTCACACAGTTACCTATCATTAAAATTATAAATTATCGATCAATCGATTTTGATGGTATCTTGTTATGTGAACAATTAGACAGTTCTACCAAAATAGCTTGCTGTAATAGTATTTTGGTATCAGAGTCTGTGCGACTACAGATCAGCTCCATGACACAAAAAGAATATAATATTCTCATAAGTAAACAGAAGGAAATTCGGAAACGATTAACATTCAAAGGTACTATTTTGTCGTGTAAGCTGATATTGTTTTAAATATAAAAATCACCAGAATCAGTGTTTTGTAGTATTTTGCATTAATTGTAAATTCGACCGGACGGTATAATTATATTTTGTCATCCTGCACTTACCGGATGATACATTAAAATTGTGCAATGATGCAAAATTAAGCGTGTAAACGGATTAATTCTTTGTATGTTTTTTGAATACATAATATGTGATATATTAACGATTGAACGATATACATACTACTAATATTATAAATGCGAATGTTTGCGAGAGTAACATACATCGGTATGTTACTCTTGCACGTCAAAACGGCTGAACGGATCTTGATAAAATTTGGCACAGAGGTCTGGAATAACACATAGTAAACTATTTTTCCATATCATGCGGGTGGAGCCGCGGGCGCCAGCTAGTGTTATATAATACAACAATTTTAAACAATCATTCTCTGGCTGAATTGAAGAAATACTGTTTTGCGCTTCAAAATTGTTTTTTTTTATTGCAGTCAACAAAAGACGTCCAGTTGAATGCTTTCTACATTCGAGGCTATTCTGACGCCGATAACTTAGTATCGTCTGCTGAGGAGGGCCTAGCACGAGCCGCAAGGCAAGATTATGCATTCTTTGCAGGACAAAGGGTGGCGCGCTCTACCTTAAGGTATTTTTTTTTAATTCAGTGATCACTTTGCATAGCAAAACAATTGTATCAGTAGTATTGTATCTTCTTAATGACAACACCCACTCTTCTGATGCTGTTTGACTGACCTTGTCATAGAGAGGAGCCCTTAGTCCCAGCAGTTCCTGACCCAAAGTTCACATTACTAATTAGTAAATACTTCGTTATTCAGGTCTCTGAGTCAAGCCCGCGGACGCTGCGCGGTAAGGGAGCTGCCGGTATATTCCACTCGTGCGCACCTTGCTTTCCCTCTGCCGCGGCAGTCGCCTTACGCTAGACCCACACTTCTCTCGTAAGTTGTAACAAAAAGTATTTGATATTATTATTTATTGAAGGTTGGATTAAACTGGTTGTTACGGACAAATTGCGGACAGATAAAACAAAACATCACGCCTTTATTCCCCGAAGGGTTTTGCAGTGATGTACCTATTAATACCGCTCATAGACACTGACAGATATTTCAGTAAGTAATGGAGAAGCGCTAAGGTAGCTCGAAAAATGCATTCGTGGAATGCCTCGCGAACCGAGGTAGTCTTTTTCAGCAGTCGCGGCTTACGACCATTACAGCCACGGGCCTTTTTTCGTTTCTATTCAAGACAGTGATATCTTTGAAAGCATGCCAACTTTTAGAATGCACACTATGCACAGTCACGAAGTCTTTGACATAGCTTGCACATGTGCAGTAATGTGTAGAAAGGTTTTATCAATTGATTTTTATCGCAATGAGTGTTTCCTTGAAAAGTGCTTACGTGACTCGAACGGCGTAGTGCTAATAAAACATTTTTTTTAGATCTCCTTTTAATTGTCCCACTGCTGGGAAAAGACTTTTCTCCTTCTAAACCTCTCTATTCTGTGTGATACCTAGCCATGTTCGCGCCGCATATAAAACAAGATCGTCACACACCTTCGCCGCTTAAAATCTTAACAAATTTAAAAACAAATCATGTACAACGATTCCGACGATCGAGCAAACGATTTCCGGTTCAGGTACTATTGACCACATTTTCATGTTGCTGAATCAACAAATTAATACATTGATATTTCATTGACTATCCCCCGTTGTATTTTTATATTCGTAAAGTCCATCTAAAGGTTGTCTGGAACTGCCGGGGTTGCGGGTTGTTCGAAAGAGATACCGCGGCCTCGGAACGCAAAGGGCAAAAGAAGAAACATGGGTGGGTTTTAGTCAGTACAAGTCTGACATGCCCTCCCGCTCCGCCCAGAGCGGGGGAAGTCATTGGATGATTTCCCACCCGAAAAAAAAAAAAAAATCTTGTCTGGAAGATGACGATATTAGCGATAAGACCGCCATTGTAACCATGGATTTAATATTTTTTTGTAAAACAGTTTTATTTAAATTTTGGTGTGCAATAAAGTATATTCTATTCTATTTATCAACGGACTTATCGGGCTCTACACACAGTGGTAACAGCCGCGCTGGCGAAACCCGCAAACCGCATAGAGCTAATTTAAATGATATAAAAATCATTAATATCAGCATGGTATGCATTCGTTTTATTTCGGGATGTAGGTTCGAACGGACATTGTGATTGATTAGTTTAAGTACTTTATTTTAATTAAACTAAGAATATGACATGAACATATTACAATCCACATTAATTTCTCCTATTTCAGTAAGCAAGTAGTTTAAAAATAGTCAAATAAAAGAATGGAATTGAAAAGCTGTTTTTTTAATACAAACATATCTTTTATTTAGACCATTAAGAATCATTCGTGCTGACTGTTTTGGAAACCGCTAGTTCTTGGCATTCCGCAATGTGCACCACCGTTTTTTTTTTCGGGTGGACTCTGGGCGGAGCGAGGGGGCATGTCAGATCTGTACTGACTAAAACCCACCCATGTTCCTTCTATTGCCCTTTACGGGGCCGCGGTATCTCTTTGGAACAACCAGCAACAGGCAGGCCTCTCTGCTTTGCTGACATCTGTTTGAGGCGTGCGTGGAACACTAACGCACCGCCGACACGGCCTGCCGTCACGACGATATTTGAATAGCCTAGCTTGTAACTATTTGTAAATTGTGTATTCAATAAATAAATTCCTAGTGTTTAGTCTGTTGCAGCTGCGCGGTGGCGGTGCTCTGGCGCGTTTGGAAGCCGCTTTAGTTCCCGATATGCCGCAGTGTGCACCACCCCCAGGCTTCGCCTCCGCTAGAGCCACTGACGTACGATCTGCACTCATTGTACTTCTTGTTGGACTTATTACGTCACTGCTTTTAGGTATGTGCTAAATGATAAATGATGTTTATTTTGCAAGTAGGTTTTCACAAACACTTTTACACGTCATTTTTTTTAAAACTAGATGAGGCCGGTGTTTCGTACCCGACTACTCGGAGAAGAAACAGCCGAAACAAACTTAGAGGTCATAGTCTCTTTTAAAGTCCAGACAAAATAATCTTGGTCAACTTACATGAGGACTGTGCAGATAGTGTCTGAGATGGTCTTTTTAAGAAAGCACCACACAGATTGAGTGGACCTGTCCAGTCAGTGCAAGCATTTGTCGGTTATGCCATGACATTCGAATGTGTAAAGCTTTCTATTATTTTGAGAGGATTTAATGTTTAGCAACAGGAATATCTCAAATACGGAATTGCACGCGAGAGACGTGAGATTTGGTAATACCGACTAGGATGTACCTACTTGGTTTTGATCTATTCGAAATATTTGGATATCGTTATCGGGTTTCTTTTCTATCGATGATTACCAATTAAATTTTTGGGAAGTTCATAATTTCTATCATAAATAAGCAACTTGTTTATCAGGTACAAAGTGCCTAACTTGGTTTCTGATAAACAACTCTTTGCTTTTATACGAATAAACATTTACATTTTGATTAATTTATATACTCAGTAAGATGATACAACTTTTGACCCTTAAAGTAGTCTCTGCCTTTAATTTAGTCCGTCGTCGATGATAATGTCAGGGCCCTTGCGGTCATAAGGGCATGCAGCAAGTCGCGATGACCATCTGCTATACCTATGACGTCACTCTGCATTTCTCAAAATCGACTGAGGTAAAACATCACAAGGTAATCAACGAGACATATTTTGGAACCGGCTGGAAGAACTCACCCATACCTACTTACACTTTTGATTATAAACAATCGGAAGGAGGCAGGCCAAGGTCAGGTGTATGGTGTCCCTAAAAAGTTTGTTTATGTAATTTTTGAATTTGTTATTGGATATTATTATTTTAGTGTATATATATTTGACTAGCTTTTGCCCGCGGCTTCACTCGCGTTAAATTCGGGATAGTACAGTTCCCCTTGCGCCTTATTGATTTGTAATAGTAACGCTAAGTTTTCCCATTTCTTCCCTCTTTCTCCCCACATCCAACTTAAAAAAAAATATATATATATATATATATATGTAGCCTATGTCCGTCTTCTGGTTCCAAACTATCTCTGTACCAAAATTCATCAAAATCGGTTTAGCCATTAAAGCGTGAAGAGGTAACAAACAAACAAACAAGCTCACTTTCGCTTTTATAATATTAGAAGTAAGGATTTAGATATTGTAATTTATGGAGGGTTGGGACTGTTGGGAGTGGGTTTTTCATAATACTAATATCAAAATTACACAATATATATTATTGTGTACACTTGTTTATCTACTAACGGGGTTCTTCTATTATAATTGGGTTATATGGTTACATTCTCAGTTCGAAGAGGAATTTACAAGTTGGATATTGAATTAACTATACTTATACATAATAGATAACATTAACAAGTTCCCTAAATTTCGTTTGCCATATTATAATCCCATATGATTGCTATCTATGTGGTTTTACTCGCCCGCATCCTGAGATCCAAATGGCCTCTCCATTTGACTGCATTCAAGAAATATTACTGCAACAGTAAATTTAACAAAAAAACCATATATTGTTTCAGGTTTAGGAGAATACTGTTGGAAAAACCGTAAGAACTTGAAAACATTCTTGGCTGGATGTTATCGCCGAATAGTCAATATTGTACTTCATTAAAAGCGACCTCTGTCGCATGTAATTGGCGACAATCATCTATAATGACATCGCACTGTTCGTTCATAGGTGTTAGTTAGGTCATAAGATTACTAAGTGGTAGCGATTATTTTGAATAGTTATGTAGTATAATATGTTAGTATTTTAGCATGTCTATGAAGTAAATTAATTTAGTCGGAAAATACAGCATATTGATTCTAGTAGTGGAGTGTGATAATAAAATCTTACTCAACTTATTTGTTTTACTGCAAAGTTCAATACCCTTTAGCAGAGGCAAATAAAAGAAATAGTACTAAACAGAGATATATTAGAATACCATACAATAAAACCTAAACTAAGAGAATAAAATAATTTAAAAACTATCCTCTTTTAAGGTAATGATCTTCGGGCAGAGTTTGCTTGGTGACAGCTGTGTCGATGCAGGTCTTTAGATCCTTCTTGGTTTTTGCAGCATCAGCTAAAGCCTTCTGTACGGTAATAGTCTCCACTGTTTTGAGGTTCGTGGCCAGCCCGAGAGCTGCCCACACTCGGATGAAGGCAGTCGAACAGCCAGAGTCTACAAAAACAAAGATAGCATTTATTTGTAAATGAATAAAATGGATATTTGACTGATTTCTGAAGGATCCTTATTTTTAGGATTTGCGCTGAAAAACCAAAGCTTTGTTCCGTAATCTGGGGTTTGCGTTTTATGTATGTATCGGTCTCTATCCCCCCACAAAAATGTTTGTCAACGCACATGTTGGTATGTCTGAATTGTAAATTGTAACATTTAATAAACCAACCACATCGCCGCATTTCGGCATTATATTGGTTCTGGTCAAGCTTTAGTACAATATCACCTGAATTAGGTAATTTGATTTTCGATTTGCGGAAGCTGGTGAAAGTGGGTTGAACTTTATAGATAAATGTTTGCTGTAGAAGTTGGTTAAGAAGAACTTACCGTAAGTTCCGTATTCTCCAGACTTATAGTCATAAGGCACGAGGTAGTGGTAGTGCGGCCAGAATGTCTTGGTAATTATGAATACTGTATTAGAGTCAGGTGGAGATCTGCAACGAAAGGATTATTTTAACAACAGTTATACATTTACCAAGATTTTAAACCATCTGAATTGGGGTCGGATTCCAGTCTAACCGGATTCAGCTGAATTCAAGAATTTTACATAGAGTGACTGGCAAGCTGACAAGTTGTGTGAGAACCGATGAACATTCAATATACGAGCTGAACCATTATCTTCCTTTGCTTCGTCATGAAACAGCATCCAAGAGTTTCAGTGGCAATCAATCACGGAAAAATAAATAACCAAGTAGCTTCATTAGTATTTATATATAGGACTCTTAAGTCTTGTAATTATATAGATATGTAAAATATGTATACAGAGTAGTTATCATGTAGATTTCCTATCCTCACCTTTTTATTGTTTGCTATATCTAACAGATTTGAATCTCAAGGTTTTATTATATTCATCAGTAGCGATTGTAATAATGGGACGAGTTTTAAAACCACGATAAGATTATCCAATCAGCTATTTTAGGTAAAAGCTGTTTTATAAAGAGATGAGCAAAGTAACCTTCAATGTTGTATGATTATAAAAAAAAAACTTTTTTAAAACAACAAAGAGTGTTAGCAATTGTATTGACGTAACTTTAATCAACCTTATTAGCGCTTTTGTATGGCTATTCGGTTGAATATCTACTAATTAGCTAATAGCAATTACTAGTAAATCAAACGTTTTCGAAGCTTTCCTAACGTAGTAGGTACGGAGCTTCTATAGGTCAGATTATACTGGTTTTACCATTAACGAACTACCATGTACAAGCTTTTATTTGTTAGAGTCAAGATATTTTGAATTGTTTCTTTGAGAGCCAAAATCTAACGAGAGATGGGGTCTGTAAAGCTTAGATGGGGAAATTGAAATAGTTTTAGCCATTGAAGTAGTTGTAGGATTATAACCAAGTTGCATGATCGTATAGATACGAGAGATAACTGACATCATGATGGCATAGGTTAAAATATAACATACGAGCTCCCGCACGCGGCGTCGCTCGAGTTAAATTTGGGGTAACATAGTTCCTCTTCCCTGATTTGCAGGTACCTGCTACCTGTAGTTTTTGCCTTTGCGCCTTATTTATTGTAATAGCAATGCTAAATTTTCCCCTTACTTCCCTCTTTCTCCCTAGTTTCTCACTTTAAAAAATGTGCTAGCCTGTGTCCGTCTCTAGGGTTCCAACTATATTTGTACCAAAATTCATCATAATCGGTTTAGCCAGTAAGGCGTGAAGACGTAACAAACAAACAAACTCACTTTCGCTTTTATAATACTAGAAAGGATATAGTAAGGCTTTATTTTAGGAAAAAAAGGAGAAAAAGAAGGTTAAGCGTGGATATACCACTTTCATAGGATTGCAGTTATAACTCTGTACAACATAAAACATATTTGATAAGATCGCAGAGTTCAATTGTTTCCAGTAAACAAAAGAATATCGTATTTTACTCACTTTTCGCCGGGCCTGAGGCCCCACACACAGATAGCGCTCTCGATAAACCAGGAGGCATGGAGCACGATGAGGTAACGCAGAAAGCCGATGACAAACACTGAGCCAAGAATAGTGTCGTCCCAGTACTCAAGGGGAGCGTTAAGAGGCAGCAGCAGGAACAGAACTGCGTAAAGACCCCAATACAATCTGAAACAAACATAGAAACACATAATCGCTACTCCATCAATTGTTCCATTCGGCTTTTATACAAAAAGTGAAGTAGTCCTTTCCAGGAATATTTTTGCGTAGAATTATTTAGTTTGATGTACAAAATGTATGGTTGACGGGTTTGTTAAGGGATTGCTTACACCCCGTATAAAAACTGATATAATAGGAAATCCCAGAATATATATGGATATTATAGGAAAATACTTAAATTTAACATCTTTATATGTACATTCTCACCTCTTTTGGAACATTACAACCGAATCTTTTTCAAGATCAGACATATCAATAGCATCCTTTAACTTCTCCTGGTGTGGACTGAGTTTCCTCAGACGAGTCAGGAAGTGTGAGTACACGAAACCCTTGTTGTAATCGAAAGGGTCATCTTCTGTGGCGAAGTGAGCATGGTGGAGTCTGTGGTACTGCACCCAGTCGTAGATGGAGCCCTGTGAAAGCGAACAATCATTTTTGTTTAGTATTCATTAAGGGTGTTGATGGAAGAATGAAAGGGGACTAACAAAAGACAAACATAATTAAAACAAGACCTTTGTTTCTGAACGGCCTAAAAGGACATAGACTGAACCCTTTGGTAAGTGTTACAAACAAGCAATACCATTTGATCAGAAAGAAGCGAGCTTTAATTAATTTACTTTTATAAGGATTCATTCATAATGCAGTGTGCTTCAGTTAAATTTAACACATGACACTGACAAATGATGTCTGTCTGTATGATAATCACAATTTTTTCGAAAAAATATTTAAGTAAAATAAAGTAAATATTTAAGGAGTAATCATCCGAAGTGGATATGTGATAATGTCCTTTGCCTGTAGCAATACTTTCGTTTGGAGCTCTTCTCCTTCACTTAGTTCGAAAGTTACCTTCTAGAAAATTACGAACAACGAGCAAAAAATGGTTGAATACAGTAATGAATTCCTAAACATAGAGTAGCAGGGAAGATTACGGGAATAAGATTCAGTAAAGACGACGATACGGTTGGCGCGGTGGCTGAAAGATCGACTGCTGCGCAGCGTGTAGCGGGTACGAGCCCCGCACGGAACAAATATTTGTATGGCATATAGATAGTTGTTCCGGGTCTGGCTGTTTGTGTATGCGAGTTTAAATAGTAAACGCTGGGTGCGTTTACAAACATTTAAATTCATTACACTTGTTACAGGAGAAATCCTAGTGTGGGACGTTTTTTTTTTCAAAAAAAATGATGGCAAAGGCATATTTCCTGGTCTACTGCAGGTGCATGTTTACCATATAACTGCTCTAAAAAAACATATGAAGTAGATCATTTTGTATGCGAATAAACTTACCTAGGTATCACATTGAATAGAATAAGGTGTCGAATAACTCTGGAATAATTTGTAGTACCTACTATCTTGTTTTGTTCAATTTTACGGCTGTTGATTATTGCCAGTACGACTGGCCAAATTACCTGAGTAAGAAGAACCGTACTTCAGGTATTTTAAAGTACTAAGTACAATACTTACAATTCCAGCTAAGGTTTGGAACAGCATGAGCGCGATCCGTAGTCCAGTGTTTGCTTTATAAGCTCCGTGTGCCCACAACCGGTGGGCTCCGGTGGTCATGCCCAAGATTGCTACTGATGTCAGGGTTACAACTGGAAATATATGACAAATTATAGTAATTACAAAGGCATCTATACATATTGTGATCTCCCGATATCTCGACGCTGCTGCAAGCGCATGGATGATGGATGGATGGATGATGGATAAAAATGATAAGGTTCAGTCAAATTCTACGCTGTAACCTCTCTTTTATTATCGCACTTTATTAGAAAATCACCAAAGTTATCCCGTAAGTGACCGTTGGAAGCCGTGAAAGTTTTTTTTTAATATTGTTTCAGAACAGTCAAGTCTCGCATGTTACGTGATAACAAATTAAATTTCTAATTTAGATTTGATGACAGGTGCTAGTAAATTGCTGTTTAATTTGAAAGTCGGTACAGTATTCAGAAATGAATGGAGGATCGGAACTTTCCGTAAGGGCACGAAGATACGCGAAGTTATATATCTACTTATATGACGATGTATTCATGAACAAACTTGCCATGACACGGATGGGAGACTATGTACAGCCAGCAAAAGAGAAAAGTCACCAGTCGTTGATATTTTCTTAATCGAAAATATTCATGGAATATTTTCGTTTAAAGTTAAACTGTTTTGATACCAAACAAACAGTTAAATAAATTAAATTTAAGTTAAAGATATCGACGCCGTCGTCTGTTTATATAAAAATGACAACTATATATACTTTTGCTAACTGTACGTCGGATGATAAAATGGGTATTTAACCGACTACTTTGTAATTGTTATTAAATACACAATAGGTTCAATTGACTAAATTTTTCAAACATTTTACTCATGTACGCCATTCAAAACACTTAAAAAGTTGTGTTGATGAAAAAAAGATTTATGTACAAATCTCGTGATGAAAGTTGCTAGTGATAATAATTTGGAACAGTAATAACTCAGCTTATTAAGGTACTGTATTTCCTTTTAATAAATGCAAGATCTTTATGTATTTTTTTAATTGAAAATAAAATGTTTAGTGTTATTTTTGTTATGTTGTGTGCTCGTCGTAATATGCGACACTTTCTTCTACATTATTTTCGATCTTCGCCATCGATCAATGTACGCAATTGAATTAATGTTAAAACCATAGATGCCAGAAAGTTAAAATAGTTTCAGAATATTATCAATAAACATATTTAAAGCAGTGAAGTAAGTAATTTATCAAACTATTGTAGTAGTTTCCGACGGCGGAAATTAGCAAAAGAGATAAGATCGTGCGATATCCTGCAAGTTCAAATATAATGTAAGTCCCCCGAATGCAGAGTCCTGCTTCATATTCTATACCGATTTCAACAATCGAAGAAGGTTTCATTCAAATCGACTGTACTTTTTATTTTTTGTATGTTTGTTTTACCTACATCTCCGTCAATTTTATCAAAGTTATTAGGTAGTTGATGAGTTGTCTGTTTTAGTACTTATTTGACTTCTACAACATTATTTTTAATTTATGCGAAAGCTGAAACACCTGTCCAGTATTTTTATATAAAGAATCTATGTACAAAATTTCACAACTGTATCATGAAAAACCACAAAGTTATAAGCTTGTTATTGTTTTTGCCGGTTTAGTCTAAGAATGACTGATTCGCGAAATGACTACATGGTCTATAATTGACCAATTCTTGAAATGTACAATTCTTTAAATGACTGATTCTACAAATGACTGATTCTATAAATGACCGATTCTATAAATGACTGATTCTATAAATGACCGATTCTATAAATGACTGATTCTTCGAATGACTGATTATTCAATTCTATGAATGTGTGTGAATATCGTAAATAAAATGCTATGTGAGGGTTTGCAAATCATATAGGTATTTCAACTAGTTTCAAAAAATACTTGCATAATGCCACGTACTTCATTTTGTAGCGCAAAAGTAAACATCAATTCGGTTTCTTTTCAAAAAATCAACAGTTATCAAAAAGTCATGAAAACAATTATCAAAAAATCAACAATTATAAAAATTTAGAAATAAATAAATAATAAGAAATTAAGTCAAAAATAGAAGCGGTCCCTTCAATGCATCAGTTTGGGAATTATTTCGAGAAACAATGGCACAGAATAAGTCCGTCCATCTTGAGTTGTGCAGACCAGCGTCATCGCACCACTAACACATTAGAAGGCTATCATCACAGATTAAATGTATTGATACCGAAAAAACCAAGTCTCTTTTACTTTATACAAAAGTTGAAGCAAGAAGCCAAGCACTGTCATATAAGGTTAAGGGATACTCTTTTTCAGGTTTCACGAAAAAATCGCTGAAACCGTTATATTTTATTTGATAAAATAAAGTATTAAAAAAAAATGGAGAAACATCAGTAGTCTTTTTTTAAAAAAAATGATTTATATTCAACTACATATTCCTAAGTGATTTATTTCTTATTTTTTATAATTGTTGATTTTTTGATTATTGATTTTATGAATTTATATAACTGTTGATTTTTTAAAAATAAAAATGTTTACTTTGGGTTACTTTTTAGCGGTGTAACTAAGGCCGATGCACGAGTAGAAATTAATTAGGGTGGGATTCCTACAGGACCTGGTCCCTTCCTAATGTTGACAGATTGAAGCTTTTTGAGAAGAGCATCTTTATCCAACTCGGGTATTGATAGACACTGGCTGATAAAATGAAGATGAGGTTCTTGTTTTCGCAGATGGGAAATCATCAAATAACTTCCCCCGCTTTGGGCGGAACGGGCGAGAGAGTCAGACTTGTACTGACTAAAACCCACCCATTTTCCTTCTATAGCCCTTTATGTTCCGTGGCCCCGGCATCTCTTTAAGAACAGTTTGCGAACCAATTGTCGACTTGATTTGGCGTTGCCTAAACTGGATCGTATTATGGATATTGTGGTATGAAATAGCGAAACAGTTTATTTTAGGTCATCAATTGAATCGCAATAACAGTTCATGATAGGCCTCCTGCTCGTGCTCATCACAGATGTTAATTCATATTCCAACATAAATGACATGATTTACCAAATAAAGCCAGTTTTATGAACATTAAAATCATTTTTTTATGTTTAATATAATGTTATTTGCCTCTGTAAAAACAATCTAAACCTATACCTAAATTTAAACATTAGTGAAGGAGAAGTCGGCTATCGATCACGAAAGGATTGGTTCCGTTGACATTATTTTCTCAAATCATTTTTGATATTCCTGAACTTTACTTATTACATATACCGAATGATTAAAATTTGATTTTTCCATTAAGATTTCAATAGCCGTCGGGATGTTTTGTTATTGCCCGGATGATATTAATAAAAAAGTTTCGGTATTACTCTGTATGTTCATTTGGAGAGTAATATATTTACACAGTAAAAATATAAACAGTACGGAAGCTACGTACTAACATTAGAAACGGCACACTCACAAATACGCGCGAATCGACGAGGCCTTTAAGCAGACATCACAGTGCTGTCCGTCGTGAGGGGCCGCGTCAAAACGAGTGGTTGTGTTTATCTCCACAAAATGCACGTATTAGACCCTGTTCTTGTTTCCCAGTAGTTTATTTGAAGAAACTATTCATTATAATGATAATTAATTATACTATTCTTAGACGTTTCCATTTCCAACCTACCCGCTCCGAGTGAAAGTGCATAAAAAGGCATGGCGTGCTGTCAACGGTCTCTTTTTCTACTTGACTTCCGAAGGCGACGGACGTATTCTGAAGACGTTGAGTGTTGATTAGGGTCGTGTTATTTAATTCTGTTATATTTAATAATTACATATGTGTTTGAGATTGATTGAAGATATTTTGTAAGAAATATAACTTTTAGGTTATTAGTGCTTTGTTTTTTTTAAAGATAATCCGCCTAAGACTATAAATTTTACGGTGCGCAGTCGGGTTAATCAGGCATCGGCGGCACATATTATTATGCGCTATGCCGCGCCGCTTGTGGTGTCCACCACGCGCCCCTCCGACAAGGACCGAACGAAACGTTTTCGTCTTTCCGCGGCTCACGCCAAAACTTGTAAAAGGTTACGCCTTATTGTCAAAGTTTACAAGTTGTTGCGTATTAATATTAATCTGTTCCGTGTTATAAACGATCTTCTTTTACTGGTATTAACCGAAGCCATGAGATTACCTACTTACCTACGTAATTTTTTTTTGTAAACTATTTATTTTAACTCGATTGTTTGATCACTACAGAACACAGAATCAGATGTTTTAATAAATACAGTTCAGTTTCAGAAACATTTACAGTGACAACCCTATTGCTGCAGTGGCGCGTAGGTATTTAACTCTACAACTAGGCCGAGTTTCTATACTGTCCAATTTTTAAAAGGAATACGCATGTTACGTTTTCAAGTAAAATTATTAATGTTACATGTTTATTTTTATGTTGCTGGAGATTTTCCAAACATAATATCAGTTTACACTTTACCTATTTATTAATGCCGTTGTAATGAAACTTACAGAAAATCAGGGTCATTAGTTTCACCTCGTAGATCAGCAGCCATATTCCATACAAAGACAGGAGGTGTATGTGTATGAAGAAAAGCACCGCTGGCCAGTTCGCTTCCCGACCTTTGCTTAGCTTGGACTCCTTTGGTCCTGGGACGGCATCACTCACTTCCACCATTGTTCTTGGAGATCTGTAACACGCGGATTATGTTTCATATTTCTGAAAATACAAGGAGATGGGACATCTTCAAACCCACACGGATTTCGGATTCACATCCCACGCCCTCTAAAAGTAAGTATGGCTCTGTTCTAAGTTGATTTTATATTTAGATATGCTGTGTTGTGTTATAATTACAGGTCATGTAATAAATACCGAAAAAATAAAATAGACGCTCATGTCTGTCGGCAAAGCTTGGCCCACAAATTATAAAACTGGAGCCCTAGTCAGGGTCGTGGGAAATCTATGAGGTGAAGATACTGATATATATGTAGATACTGATATATGTGTATAGCTACCAATTTTTCCAAGGTTTCGGCGCTGTTCTAATTTTCAAAATCAGAGGATATTACTAGACCGGCTTACAGCTTTCCTGGTCAGTAACATCACAGTAAAAATATGGTCAGTACTAAAACTACGTACTAACGTTCGAAAGGGCACACTCACACAAACATGCGAATCAACGAGACCTCTAAGCGAACATCGCGGTGCTGTCAGTCGTGAGTGCCGCGTCAAGACGAGTGGTTGCGTTTATCTCCACAAAATTCATGAACTAGACAAAATCGCTTTCATTGAACCCTGTCCTTGTTTCCCAATAGTTTATTTGAAGAAGCTATTCGTTAGAATAAGAATTTACTATACAATAAAAAAATATACTTAATAAAGTAAAAATCGAACACGTCGTTGCAGACGAAAGTATTTTTCAGTCAATAATTTGTAACTGCTTTTTTTAATTAGGTCTCACTCATTTTCGAGTTAAAACCCAGTACTATGCGTTTCAACTTAGAAAGGGATGACCTTGGCCCTATATTAGAATTCTCTCATGCCTCATGCACTTTTCTAATACTTATACGCTCTTAAATAAACAATAGTTAATCTCATGAAAATAACATGAACGAGATAAATATTATTAAAAGCAATTTGCACAATATTTTTTGTTATACTTATTCGCGTCATCGTCACAATATGGTGCCAAGCTTATCCCATCCTTAGCGTCCACCACGCGACCTCCCAAGGACTGAACGAAATGCTTTCGTCCTTCCGCGGCGCATGCCAAAACTTGTAAAAGATTACGTCATATTGACAAAGCTCACAAATGGTTGTGTACTAAAAAGTAACTGTTCCGTATTACAAACGATCTTCTTTTACTGGTATTAACCGAAGCTATGAGGTTACCTATTGAAATTTTATTTATAAACTAGTTCCTTTAACTCGATTGTATGATCACTACAGAACACAGAATCAGATGTTTTAATAAATACAGTTCAGTTTCAAAAACATTTAGTGTGACAACAATAATGCTGCAGTGGAGTTTAGGTATTTATTTCTACAACTAGGCCTAGTTTCCATACTGTCCATATTTATACTGTGGAAAGATGCTATTATTTGGAAGGACTGGTGGCTTAAAATATTAATCACAATCATTCAGCACATGGAGCACCGTGTCATTTAAGCGATAGTCAAAATTCTGGAATAAAAATAATACGACTAGAATAAACGATGGATAGATTATGTGTAGGATGATATTATTATGACTAGAAATGCTGCAACCCTAAAGGAACGCTGCTGCAAATATAAATATGTTGATGATGAAATAAAATACAGCTAGGATAGACCAACATTTTGTTAGTATTTAATCTCCATGATTTTCTTGCTCTCCTTTTCTATGAAAATATTGGTACCAATATTTTAGCAAGCAATTAGCGACTGCCTACGTCACAATAGGTAGAATTCAATTTCGGTATAAACTCATGACAATATTTTCCCCGTATTACCGAAACAGAATGTTGAAATAATTGAGTTTTCAGCCACAAGGTAGACATTTCAACGATATTATGTTTCGTATTGAATTCAACATAAGCTAGTTATTTTACATACCTACAACCCGTATCGTTATTTCTCGTATTTGCCATTTCTCAGTAGATTCTTAAGTACTAAGCCGATTTTGATTATTGAGTAGTCAATGAATAGGCTGAGCGATTGACTGCTGCGCTGCGTGCTGCGGGTTCGATTCCCGCACGGAACAAATATTTGCTGCAGATAGTTGTTTCGGGTCTGGCTCTTTGCGTATGTGAGTTTGAATATATGTAAACGCACCCACGATACAGGAGAAATTCCTAGATTTAAAAATAAAAATTTTGGCGTAGTTGGATTTTTGGTGAATCTATTGTTCGATAGTGACTTAGATTTGAAACTATATAAACACTTTTACCATAACTACCTATAAAAAGTAGAACTTGTTGCCAAATTAGAAGTTCTTGTTTTTAGGTATATGTTTGGATAGTGAATTATATTTACACGACTGCCCCAAAAAAATAGTGGTCGGAGTCGGGGGGACATTTTATACAAGAAAGTATTCTAAAAATCCCCGACCGAAGAAATTTTTTGTTTCGTTTATCAGTGATTCCCTTTCATGTTTGTTCCCAGCACATTCCATCGGCAAATGTATAACTAACATCTTGTTCATCTTTTTCATATGGCAGTCGTGTTTTTTTTTTGAAATAGTAGGGGACAAGAAGTGCTTAATACGGATATTGCGATTCGTCGTTTTGGAGGAATTTTCTTAAAGAAATGTAGGTGTTTTAGAATAGGTAAACTTAAATTGATATATTTTATCTCGCATGAAACTGAAACTCTAAAGTTACGAAAGAACAGGCAAATGGCAATGTTTAAGTGTTTAGTGAAGAACGAACGTTTAAGGACTGAAAATGATTTAATAGTGCTCCTACGACCGTAGGTAGATAATTATGGGAGTGCAGTGTCCTGTACTGCTACGTTTACATCTTATGTGTCGAAGACATTTTCATATGCTTTTCATCAACAAGCCCGCTCGTGCTATCGCTGGCGGGGACCGCGCGTGCCTCCGCGACGGTACACTTTTGTATGGTGCTTTTGACTCAGTTTCAGGCCTTATCGTACCTTAAATTAGCGCTTGGCGCCCGCGCCATAGCTAGTAGATTTAACATCTTCATGTTAAGTAACTGAGCCTTGGGCGCTAAGAAACGCACTTCTCAGCGTTTTGTAATCTTAATTATGAGAGATTGGCATAATCCATAATATCAACATGTCGTATGAATACTTGTCCTTGTGTATAGTGTATTGAATAAAAATGCACATAAATCCTATCTACATACGAATGGAAATAGATACGTCCTATTTTCTCCACGTTATACATAATTCAGCTGTTCATCGCGAAATGAGAACTGGCGTAATCAGAAATTTAGATTTCGTACACTTTATTTCCGGGTGGTAAATAGAAAAATAGGACTAAGTATATTTGAGGGAAATAGTAATTTATTGGTAAAATTCTGACACTACATACGTAAAAAATACAACGTAACAAGAAAGTAAATAAACACTGGTACAATAACATTTTTTAATTTCATTTGAAATACGATAGAGACGTCGCTTGCTTCATATTGGTAACAACAACGCGTCTTACTATTCTCTAGCAAACTTCACTTTGCCAACGACGAATTATGTCCTTTTGTCTGTTAATGACTGACCACTGATGCATAGAGTCAATTTTCGAAGTAAAAGTGAAATTAATAATATCGTACCGATTGAATCACCTAGTGGTTTATACAAGTGCAAACTCAGGTGCAATCTCTGTTACATTACTCATAGTCCCATAGGTCAGCAACTTGACCGGGTAGAGCTTAAGCACGAGAATATTCACGACATGACCGGATAAGGGTTATGCATAGGAATACTAGCGAAAGGGATAACATTCCAGCAACTTTCCTACTGCACACTTTTTTTTGAGAGATCCCTAATGTTATATCCAATTAAACTGCCTCGTTGCTATAGTTGTTGCATTTGCGAATGCGGTCTGGAGTTTGATTTCCAGGTCAGGATAAGTGTTATTGAGTTATTTTAAACAAAACATTCCTGCCGGCCCCATCAGGGATTCCAGGCGTGTTGTTGTTACTTGCCTGAGCTGGACACCGATCCCAAGACCCCATGCTCATTATGCTTAGAAATCGTACTCATAACCATGTAAATTTAGTAAGACAATATAGATTCAAGTTTCAGTGATTTAATTCAGCTTAGTTTACATAACTTTATAACATCTCACAAGAATATTTCACCCGCCTGTGCACAAACTTTTAAAAGCGATCCAGAAGTGTCCACCCAAGTTTGAAATCAAGTTCAATTTTATTATAAGTAGTTCGGCAAGCTACTGTCAGATTCAATATAATAGTCAAGTATGCGGAAATTTAACTTAAACTAAGTAGTTTTTAACATAATATGCTACCACGTAATGTACCCTGAGTACCCAAGACTGAAACCGCTCTCCAAGAAGTTTTATCGGTATCAATGAATAATGAAACCAAGCGTAGGTTGTTCGAAAGAGATACCGCAGCCCCGGAACATTAAGGACAAAAGAAGGAACATAGGTGGGTTTTAGCCAGAACAAGCCTGACACTCCCTCCCGCTCTGACAAGAGCGGGGGAAGTTATGGGATGATTCGAATCCGCAAAAAAAGCGTAGTGCAAATAAAAATGTTTTGTTTGTAACCTTAGCCTTTAGCTAATTGTACAGAAATCCATAGACACCTAAAGTACTAAGTAGTTTGGATTGTAGAAAGTGAAAATTACATTGAAAGATAAGAAGTAATATGTATTATTTAAATACGTATCGTTTTACATTACTTCGTCCACCATTTATTTACCGCGTCAACAGTACTGTATTATTGTGTCTTGTCAATGCTAAGTCATAAAGCCAAGATCGTATCGAAACAAAGACAGCGTGTCGATGTGAAGGTTTAAAGGGTAAACAAGTCTATTGTATGTTAATAAAAGAATGAACTTTCCAAAACGCGTCATTTGAAATTAAAATGATCTTTCAGCTAGTTACGACCACCGAACTGGCTGATTGTAATAATAGTGGAGCGTTTATTCAAACTATTTATAGTTAAGTGTGGATAGCCGTAGGCAGGAAAAAAGTTTTATAACATTTAAAAGTTTGTCATCGTAGGTACTAAATGATAAGTCAGAGGATTTGGCACGAGTACGCTGTGTAAATGTTATTTGAATACGTCGCTTCACCTATACTTTTCTTTTTTACGGATGGGAAAATATCTAATAACTTCCCCCGCTCTGAGCAGAGGCGGGGGGGGGGGAGTGTCACACTTGCACTGACTAAAACCCACCCATGTTCTTTCTTTTACCCTTTTGTTCTGGGGCTACGGTATCTCTTTCGAACAACCCGCAATCCAGGACTTCACATATACTAGAATATACTTTACTGAAACATGTTGTTTCAGTTTTTTTTAAACAAACAGTTTGTTGTGGCGGTCTTATCGCTGACAACGATATCTTCCAGACAACCACTGTTTGAAAATAAAAACATAACGGGGGTTTAATATGAAACACTTTAGGTATTTCAAAATAGTCCAGTCATTTTAGGCATTTTAAACCCCAATCTGGAAAAAATTCCTAGTGAGCTGTTTTTTTGTATACTCCTTATTACGGTGTTATTATGAAGATGTGATCAACTTCGATATCGTGCCGGCTAAAAAGGGTTTTAAGGGTCAAAAGATCACGAAAATCCATTTTTCGCAAACATTTCGTGACCTATAATTGCTCGGAGGTCAATACAGGTCATTATAAAATTGTTTCTCATAAAATTGTCTACAAAAAATGTTTTGCAGTTTTTCTGCAAAATTAACTGTTTTCGGATTAAAACGCTGAGAAAGCGACTAGAAGTACCCACCTGCACGCTATTGGATTCTTGAATGTGAAGCAACTGGCAAGCAATTTGTGAAACTTATTGGTCTGCTGCGGGCTATGAAATCGTGTGGAAAATTCTCAAAAATGGATTTGGAAATATATGTGGGAGTTCTACGTTCTAAGTTTTACTTAGCCTATAATACTCAGCCTAGGTCAACAACACATGCGTCCATTGGAACCAAATCCTTCTTAATTATTTCTATTTAACTTTTACACAAAACAAAATAATGTGACACCAAAATAATAAAGAATGAAAGCACAAAGAGGAATTTAATGGAAAGTTGAGTTATTTTTACAGCAAACATTTGAGTGTTAGAGTAAGTACCTATCAATAGAGGGTATGATGAGGGGTAAGTACCTGTCATCTTCCCAAGAACAATAGGAATATTGGAAACAACTACGTACAAATATTTTTATTGAACGGGAATATATCCTGCTGTGCGCAGCGTATCCGGGAGTTATAACATAACATAGAGAAGGATTCTTTTAAAGACAAAACATAAAACCACGCTTCTAATCTTTGAAGGGTATGGCAGAACCGTATCTAATAGTACACTCACATATAGCCTATTATGTTTCGACGGCACGGTCGGCGCAGTGGTTGAGCGATTGACTGCTGCACTTCGTGCCGCGTGTTCGATCTCCGCATGGAATAAATATTTGCATGGCCGTCTGGTTGTTTCTGTATGTGAGCTCAATGTTTGTAAACGCACTCAGGATACAGGAATTAATTCCTATTGTGCGGCAACGTTTTAAAAATGCTCAATTTTACAGGGCATAAATGCGTACCTCTTTTTTGTATGGTCTTTGAAACATTTATAGTACGTATTGTTTATAGTGCATAAATTGGGCCATACATATGACCGCAAGACGCGCAAAAGTTAAAACAGCGCAGCTCAGCACGTCCATTGTTGTAAAGCCATACGAAATATGAGCACATTCTCAATTTATGCTTCAAACAGCAAAACGTAGGACAGGAATGATCTACGTGGTATTTGCACGAAATATTGAGACACAGAAAACTGGGCTCGTTAAATTTTAGTCGGATGGCAGAGATAAACCATTATATCAAAATATTTTTTGTAAATATTTGACAATAACCTAAAATCGGTTGGAATATATCGCTCCATATCGCTATATATAGCTCCACTGGGCCTAGATTTTTCGATCTATATTGGGGCTCTGTGTTTAGAAATGAATAAAAATTCTCCGGGATTGCGGGTTGTTCGAAAGATACACCGCGGTCCCGGAACATACAGGCCAAAAGAAGGAACATAAATAGGTTTTAGTCAGTTCAAGTGTGACACTCTTCAGAGCGGGGGAAGTTATTTGATTTTCCATACGCAAAAAAAGACCTTACGTAGAACTTATTTAGTTTTGGCAGTACGAGGCGCGCAAATCTAACTCCTGAACTAATTACACTAAATTTTTTTAGTAAACGGTTTACAAAGCATGGCGCTAACTACATTGTCATAGGTTTGTACTTTGCGAACAAATTGTTTTATAATGAATTGTCACTGATAAGCCGATAATCAAGACGAGAGTCAGTTTTCTCGTTCACAAAAAAGCAATACTGTTATACTTCTTAAAAAAATAAGTGTTGGTTTTTATTATGTATGCTTGTATTAATAAAAATGTAAGATACACTACTCACCCTACAGACAAGCAACCGTAATCGATGAACACAACACAGTGACAGAGCACAACCGCTACTCAAATCATTATACATTCATAAGACCTGGGCCAAGCTACCTGGTTAATTACACACGATAGGTATACCTACCACTTTACAATACATTTCATTATAATTAATAACTGTTCTATGGTCATTCATATAACTCTAGATAGTATTATAAAACAAGTTAGTACTCTTTATCCGTTGCCTTTCTTTGATTATCTGGAAAAAGGTGAGTATTCATCAAGAGAGTCCGGTATCGCAAAATTTAGTTTATTCAGCAAGTCGCGCATGAATATATTCAGATAGAGGTGAAACATTGATCGTTGCCCCTTAAGCTATTTTTTTTCAATTCCATTTTTAAATGTATTGTACAAGTGCGGAATTGTTAAATGAATGGATCTTTTTTTAAAATTAAATAACTACCTGATATTAAATTTCAGGCTTCACTTTTAATTTTCACCAACACCATAAAATTATTATCCTTACTAATATTATAAAAACGAAAGTGAGTTTGTTTGTTTGTTTGTTATCTCTTCAGACTTTAATGGTTGCACCGATTTTGATGAATTTTGGTACAGAGATAGTTGGGAACCAGGAGACAGACATAGGCTAATTTTTATTTAAAAAAACTGGGATGTGATACCTCACATCCCAGTTTTTTGAATGAGGGAGGATGAGGGAAAAAAAGGAAAACTTAGCGTTGCTATTACAAATCGATAAGGCGCAAGGGGAACTGTGTTACCTCGAATTTTAACGCGAGCGAAGCCGCGGGCAAAAGCTAGTATATAGTATAAGCTAGTATATATTAATAAAAGTCGGATAAATGCCACTCGCGCACCGAGGGTTCCGTACAAACTAGTCAGTAATTATTAAAGAAAGTACCGAACATTACTTAATGGAAAAGATAAACTGTATTTAAGCACAAACATAACTTTGCCGTTAAAAACGGTTGTTATACATCGACATAGGTTGCGGTTGAGTAACCAACTGCAATTAACCTTTGTACGACACATTTTTTAGGGTTCAGTACCTCAAAAAAAAAAGAATCTTTGTCTGTCTGTCTTTATCTTCGGAACGCGTCGAGGTATCGAAATATTAAAATTAATTCCAAATACTGAGGTCTGTGGTCCCTTTGTGCTGTGAAAAATCAAATCTCTAAGTCTACACAATCAAAAAATATAGCCGTTCATGTCGCATATACCATAAATATTTCTAATGGCAATCACAAACTGAAGGTACTTGCCGTTGATTTAGAATCATGTTTCGTAATATCATAAAGTACTAGCAAAAGGAAAATTCCGAATGCCATAAATTTGTAGATAGATGGATCACATCAGTATTTGGTATACCGTGCCGCTTTCAAACTGTGAGTCCGTTTGTTGTCCACTGTTAAACTGTTATTAACATCATCATTTCCTGCTCTTGTCCAATTCTATTTGGGGTCGGCGCAACACGTTTTCTTCTTCCATTCTCCCCTATCAGACGTTAATGGCATCATTTACTCCTTTCTCCCTCATATCATCTCTTACACAATCCATCCATCTTTTCTTTGGCCTTCCTCTCGCTCTTCGTCCATCAACATTCAGATCCATCACTCTTTTAGTCACATGTCCTTCACCCCTCCTCATTACGTGTCCATACCAAGACAAACGACTCCCTTTCAATTTTTCTGTAACAGGCGCAACTTTCAAACTTCCTTGAATAAATTAATTCCTTACTTTATCCATTCTTGTCACTCTACACATCCATCTCAACATTCTCATCTCCGCTACATCAAAACTGTTATAAACATATGTACATAATATCTAAATGATGAAACTCATATCAGTACTTGTTGCGTAGTTTAGGAGAACTGTAGACTTTATAAAAGGTGTGTTTGCTAAGAGTCGCAGTGTAATGTTAAATAGCCTAATTGGGCTTTAGAATGCATTTTTTCAAATCCGATTCGAACCAACTCTTTAGAAAATAAAAGTATTTTTTTTCAGACAAAGACAAAACAGCATCAAAACAAGAAATCAAAGTTACTTAATAGTTACTTACCACTGTGAAGAGCACACTAAGTACCTAAGTACCTGCTACTTTATTAGCTACAATTAAGGCTCGCTAATAGTCGTGCCGTACCGACTAACTATATTGTTTATTGTTACACGACATGCAGTTTTTGATGCTTAATTTTAACTACTCCTACTCATTACAGACGTAAGAGCTAATTCTGGCTGATGAAGTAGTTCAGTGATACGGATTTTTCGGAATACAGCAGCGACATTTTGTACATTTAAGTCTAAGGCGCGGTAAGAAGCTAATCTTAGATTTTTTTTGTGGTTTTTTTAAATATATTTTTTTTTTGTAGTAGGTACTAGACTACTTTTGTTAACTGTTTTTATTTAAGTCTTTTCTTTATGTATTTGAATAAACACTATTTTTTTGGCTTGTGTTATGTACAGATAAGGCTAACTTTGCGAGAAAAACTACACGTTTTTCAAAGTGTTTGCTTTGTACGGCGCTTTAGGTTACTTTTGTGAGAAGATAATAAAAAAAATGAATCTTGGAACACTTTTATAAGTTCCTCTACGAGTAGTTTTGTTTAATATAATTATAATTGTGAGGTGAGTAATGTGTTGACGCGAAAGAAAAAGAGGGGGGGGACATTTTCATAATGCCAGAAATAGAAAGTACTGGAGAAGAAGATTTGGGGGAGACCTACGCCAAACAGACGACTACTACTTAAATTTTAGAAAGAAATAAAGAAAGAAACTTTCAAGTACTTTAAACTAACTAGGTGATAAAATGTTATTGTAAATCAACTATTATAAATCAAAAATAGATAAACTAAAGAATTGAATGTGTTATCGGTAATGTTCATCAAATTTACTTTATAAAATGTAGATAATACTTAAGGTTTTTTTTTAAATGAATTATGTAATTATAATTGTAGAATCAATGGCTTTTTTATTTTAATTACATCACAAACAAATACCAATTACAGATACCCATTAAAATATAAGTAGATGTATTTTCATATATTTATAGAATTTCAGTAGGAATAATTCGTAGTTTTACAATCTGAAATATAATTCAACGAGGGTTAAGTAAATGAATATGTCCGTTAGCAACCAAATACTTTATCAATTAAGTTTCAACCAAATCCATTCCATAAAATAATCATTCTAATCTAAATTGGTGAATATAATTCGTTTATGTTAAAATTGCCATGGAATATTCAGGCGTTTAGCACTGTTGGAAAAGTTCTAAATCTCATTTCTGAGATATGAGACACTATAAATAAAATTAGTTTTCTTTGTAAGTTTATTTTAGTAATAACGACTGCTAAAAATTAAATTAGTAAACTATCTTTGCATTGTATAGACGCAATTTCTTAGTTATATATATATATATATATATATATATATATATATATATATATATATATATATATATTATAAAATCCCCAAACTTATTAAAGAATTACCAAATAGAGTCTTTAAAATACAACTCAAAAAATTCCTTTTAACCAAATGTTACTACAGCCTATCAGAATTTTTAAATGATTGAAAACAAATAAATGCAATTACGACATTTCTTGTAAATTTAAGCTACGTTTTATATCTTTGTTTATTTTAATGTTTTTGTTTTTATAAATTTTATGTTTAATTTTAATTTTAACGCATCACTTAATCCAAAATAATTGTACGCCATTCCTGGATGGCAAAACATGTAGCAACTTTGCAAATTTTATCATCTTTATACACACTCATGTTTTACAAAATAAATAAATATATCTATAATGTATAATTGCAATGCCCATGTGTGTCTATTAGATACTTTCATTGACTTGATGGTACCCTGATAGTTGACAGATTGTCTTGTTCACTTAAATGTCTCACTGATGGTGGCGGGTGTGTCGGGTCATTAAATTCCTTTCAAAATGTTTGAGCGGAATGGGGTTGATCCATGCATCATGCTCGTGAACCGGCACTGTCATTCGTGACAGCACATCTCTTAGCTGCCAAGGGTTGTTTTTATTTTTCGATTTATTTATTCTTGTTTTGCTTTTACTATGGACGCTCTTAATGTGTTCTTTTTTCTACATTGTACTCACATATATGTATAATCTCAACATGAATGAGGTTACCATGATTTTGTAAAAATATTGTGATATCAAAGAGTGTCCGTCCATAGAGTTTTATAAAAAAAGGATGCATGAATCGTATCAGGTGGCGTTCTATAGACCCTTACTTATATCCCTCTGCAAAAAACTCTCAGCATATGCCAGATATAGTCTAAATATTAAGATGTCTGAGAGACTACAGATGTTTTAGGTTTTGTTTTAGAATACCAATGAACGCGTTTTTTTCTGCCTCAGTTTTTTATTTATAACTTGTTTCAAAAACCAAAGTTAAGCAGGTACTAGGTCGGGAATAAATCGATGTCTATCATCAAATCATGTCGGTACATGATTAATATTTTCATCAAATACATGCAATATAGCGTCGACATTAATTGCTGTTTCCTTTCAATAGAGCCCTTTGACGAGAGCACACACGATAAAAGGAATACGCAGATTACTCTCTGGCTGCATTACTATGCTGAATACCGCAAACACCAGTAGATATTTTCAACTGTATGTCAGTGCTTTATGAAAGCAGGTAAAGTTGTTGCGTTTAATTTTATGAATAGCATAGTGCAATTAAGTTTTATTTATTTTATATAACTTGCTGGCATAAAGCTTTTATCCTCGGTAACTACTACTGGCAGCAGTTTGCAAGGTTATTTTTAAGAGGGACCATAACAGTGTTAATCTCCTCCAAGTCATCATTTTCCTGCCCTTGTCCCATTCTATTTGGGGTGGCGCAACTCGTTTTGCGAATCATAAATGATTCCGTTATTTGGAGAAAGGAGTGTTTACTCCTTCATATGATTCCTTACACAATCCATCCATCGTTTCTTTTGCCTTCCTCTCCCTTTCTATCCACCAACATTTAGAATCATCACATTTTTAGTCACATATACTTCGTCCCTCCTCTTTCCATTTGCAAGACAAACAACTCCCGTTAAATTCTTGCAAATGGCTGAGCAGAACGTAACGTACTATTAAAGCACCATGCAAAAAAAAATTCGACATACACTAGACATACATATTATTATACACTCATACACACTTCAAACTTATAACAACGCTCTTTTTTTTCGGAGGATGTAGAGCGAACTGTGGACTGTTTTGTCTTCATCGATATCGTTGACTGATCAAAGATTAGGGATAGGTTATGGAAATATGGAAATATAAATAAAAGACAAGACAAACAATGAACAAAGTCTACCCGCTTTATTATTGTTTTAATCACACAATATAAATATGTTGGTCTCCTAATCGCGTGTGTCTTTAAGAAAAATACATTAAAAATAATTCTTGAGAACACTTACTTACAACAGACTATTCTTCATAATAAAAAATAAAAAAAGTTTTTTCTTAGGTATATCGCATGCGGTGTACTGCTTAAACACTGTTTCACAATAAGGTTTTCTACATTTCTTCTGTTCGTTTTTCAAAGAATAGATTCTAACACAAGCGCTTTTTGAAAATGAAAACTTTTATACACAAAGTTCAGGATTTCGGTATTTTGGGCCAGGCTCACTGTTCGTTCATGCCAAATCAATATATAATAGGTACAGACATGGGGCGCGTACTTCCAATGTAGTTTGTGGACGCGTTCATGCAAAATGTTTGTAATTATTTTGCCCCTAAACACAGTTTTAGATGAAAGCTGCTCTACCTATTAACAGATTTATGTGTATTAATTAAATGCATTGCCCCTCGAGCAAACCGAGAAATTCTGGGTATACAAGTATTTCAGAGAAAATGTTAAAAATATTGCGTAAAACATCAAATAAAATTTTATTAATAACATGGAACCTAGAAGGATTTGGTTGTATACCACTACATCACAAGTCCAGTGTAATAGTACACCTAAATGTCGCCGGTTAAGTCCCATGTAATAGGGGGCGAACCTGTTGTCATCAACTGTGCACAAATCCTGACTTAGTACGTACGAAAAGACCCAATTATACATCCCTCCCGGGAATTGAACTAAGGACTTCATGCTCAACAGCCGCGCTTGAGAACCTACAAATAATTTTCTTTCTAATATGTACATTCATGACATATTTATGTATGTAATACATACATTACGTTATTTACAATAATATTGTTGGGTACCTACTTATAGAGAAAAAATATAACTATAAAAGAAACAAATACTAAGTACTTAAATCTTCTCGTGTTTTGGTGAAACATTTGCTTTTTTTTAAATCTCAGTCTTACGATGTGGATTCGCATCCAAGTTCTTCTCCCAAAAAGACAAAATTACATAAAAATACATTTATATTAAAATACGATAAGTATAAAATGCAATAAAAATAACAAACATCATAATCTTTTATTGTAATAAGCTTAACTAAATACACTTTACAATACCACTATTGTAAAGTGTATTTAGTTAAGCTTATTAATAGAATTGGGACTAAATACGCACAGGCAAAGAGGCCAGTAAAGCCGATAGTCGAGAAATCGAGATGTTCGTAACAATGCGGTCGACATTGACTCGCTTTACTAAGCACTCGTAAGCCATACCACCAAATCTGGAAACGTCCTTAGTAATAGATCAGCGGTTACTATGATGCCATTCCAGTGTAAGAAAGATACAGCTATTCTGGATAACTGGTGCCATCTCTTTCCCGCACTGAATTTAAATCAAAACAATGCTACATTAAGACATGTGGTACGCTACAAGAAAGAATTTGTATACAGGGTGGAATTTTGTAATGCCACCTGAAGGGAAGTACTCTTAATACTTTGGATAGAAAATTTTACTCAAAGAAAACATTCCTTTATTTTTGAAAAGAAAGAAAGCGGCATTCAAAGATTGCATCGATCGTTACCCTAACGATCGATGCAATAAAAGTACAGGGTGCAACTTTTACTGATTTTAGTCGGTTCGATTACCGTGTGCGGCAAGCGATTTAAAAAAAAACTTTGACTGCCGTTTTCTTTCTTTAAAAAAAAAGGAATATTTTCTTTGAGTAAAATTTTCTATCTAAAGTATTAAGAGAACTTCCCCTTCAGGTGGCATGACAAAATTCCATCCTATATAATTATGTTATCTAGAAAAGTTTCAAGTGAATTGGTTAACGACTATTGCTATTTTAATATTTTTTACTGTTAAGAATATCATGGAATATCCTAACATTTTGACAGCTGAGAAATTCTTATATTCTCTTTTTTGGGCGTACCCGTATACGTATTTTAAAAATTGATTTTCTAACAATACTGAATAATTTGAACATCAAAGTTTAATATTATCTATTTCAAAACTTTTCAACCTTTACACGGACATCTAGGAAAATAGAAAGAATAGTATTTTACTACCCACAAAAATATTTCATATCAAACCTCATAATATTTTGTTCTCAGCCAATATTAATATTATCAAGTGGCAAAAAGTTACCATCCAAGATAAATATGCCTGTACTTAATAAAGCTCATCTTTACATACTGAGGCCCATCTTCAGAATCAAGAGAAAATAGTTTTTCTTTGTTAGTTGCTTATTTGGAGAATCCTCTTACCATAACGCTTGCATCTTTCATTAATAATATAATCAATTTTTACATTAAAACGTAGCAGAAGATTAGTCACGGTCTTTAAAACTACATATCCACAGGATATATTCAAGCTATGAGGAGATCATCAAGGAAGTATTTTTAGTTATGTTTTCGCAAAGAGATAATATTTATGTACATATTTTTCCCAAAAGAGGTTCACTAACTGGGAAAAAACAATAAGGAACAATTTTATTTAAAAGTATAAAAGTAGGCAATGATTTTAGCGATTTTAACCTGAGAGCTGTCAACAAACACTTTTTAAATATGAGTCATGGAGTCATAACTCGAAAAAGATCAATTATAATTTTTTATTTCCTGGATTGTTACCTAGCACGAGTTAACTTTATTAAAATTCATAACAACATAAAAAATCGTAATAAGTATAATAAATATTCTTAGTTTTCGTGACTCCAGATAACAGTAATCACTTGAAATGGATATCTTGTACGTATTATAGCTATTTACAGATCGACGTTAAAAAAAGTAGACGAATTGTTCTCGTTGTGTTGCCTAATTTTAGATTCACATTCACAATTCATATATAATTTTGTCCGTACTCTATCTCACGTTTTTTAATTCTCAATTTGATTTCTTTAAGATATATCTCTGGCTCGTCCGCCGAGTAATCTCTTCTGAAATATTATTGGTCGGGCGTGACCGTAATAGTCTCAGTGGGTGACGAGGGGTAAGTGCAGCATACTGGCGAGCAAGGTCTGCCTTTCTCGTCTGCTAAACGCATGGCTGTATCTAAGTACGCGTTTCTATTGTTAATAATTTCTTCTTTGACCGATTGTTGGAACGAGTGCCTGCAGGTCCTGTAGTCGTGCACAGGGGGCGTGACGATCGCCCTGCCGTTGTGGCACACGTGCACAGTGGGTACGCATCGTTCTCTGACATCCTGGCTTTTCATCTTGTATCGGATGCTCGCCTCGTTTCGTAAAGAATTCTTCAGTGAATTACCTGATACAAAGGATTAATATTTTGTTAAAATATTGTTGGTTTTACAATTATTATACTCCACCATGACATGCCAATTGATTTCTTATTTTGAGTAGGGATACACAGTAGATTTATAATGTTTTTAGCACATTATTATAACGGTTAGTCATTATGACCGTATATTGAGTTTCGGAAATTGTAGCTGGTACGAGTAATTGGATCTTGAAGTCATATTAGGCACTTGAATAACAACGATGTTTACTAGTTGTTGTTACAGGTATAGAATTTGGTGAAGTATGTAAATGCGTAGGTAAATGTGTTCCGATAAATTCTTATTCAGGATTATATATCGGAGTTTTTGCATATCTTTGGAGGTTCTTGGTGGTTTTGGACACACGATGAATGAATGAATGAATGATGAATTGTGTGATGAAGTACAAGTTAGAGTACGATAGACCCTACCACAAGTCGATGGATGATATTTCTAAGACAGTGCTATATAGTAGCGTTGTATTGCAGTAAAAGGATTACGGATGTCTGGGAACTCTGAGTCTAGGAATTTTTATTAAAATAAAGTTTTCAAAATTACCTCTTTCCTTCAATATCTCCATAATTTGCAGGTATGGTTTAGTACAATTATACTAACGCTTCGTCCTCGAGATTAGAACACAGGTAGTAACACATAAGTGACACCACTCAGACACTGTAGTTGAGAGTACCTACACTTTTTTTTTTTTTTTTATATATGACGGTACTTCTGCTTCTCCTTATTAATCACCTTAGGATCTCTCGTCATTCACATTTTAGTGTTCAGCCGCTCAACACATTTAACATTTTATTGTACTGTGCAGTAAATATCATGTCGAAAAGACCGAGTGTAGTTAATTACGAACATCTAACGAAAAAGTTACGTAAATATGAACGAAGATTAAGGCGTCTATATCCACCCTCGCAAGACTCAACGCCCATGATCGCGCGTTCACCATATGAACAAACAGGTATGTTAAAAACAACGTGTGTTCCTATCAAGTATCAAAATAACGTATTCACGTTAAAAAATAAGTTTTGCACTCCGGGCTACCTATGGGTTTTCCGACGCACAAACTTTACTATCGATACTCAATAAAGCAATTTTATTGCATAAATGTATTTACATTTAACTAAGTCTTGCACTCCGGGCTGTCTGTGGGCTGTTCCGACGCAAGCAATCATTTAAAAACACCCAATTATGTTATGTCTACTCGCTCGTAAAAACGTTCGTTATTTTTTTTGACCGTTTTAAAATCAGATTTGCCGTTAAAATTTAAAAAGTAGATATTTATCTACATTATTTTCTACTACCCACGAGTTGATTTAACAAATTGGCTTTATCCGTCTTAGCGATCTTAATCGCAATTACACCTACTCCGTGTTTCTTTTTAGAATACACTGGTATTGAGCCTGATGATTGGTTACAAGATTCTCCGGAGGTCAGTAATACATCTGAGGAGGCTACCGCGGTTTCTGATGACCCGACTGATCCTGTCATTCCGGTTATTCCCGTGGTATCATTGGATCCGGTCATACCGATCGATTCCGCAAACTTGCAGGACAAACCTAGTACTTCACAAGAAGCGTCAGGTGACATCATCGACGCGGACCTAGACCAGGATACGATGATCATCCTGGGGGAAGACCCGTCGATATCTGTAAAGTACGGACCAGACTTTCATAAAGAAATATCTAAACGGTTCCTGCACATCGCTACCGAGGGTCTCGACAAGGATTGTAGAAAAGAACTAGTAGGTAAATACTTGGTCCCATCAAACTGTCGTTGTATTGCTGCCCCTGCATTGAATGCAGAGCTAAAGGCAGCAATACCCGAACAAGCGGCGAAGCGTGATAAGGCCATAGTCGTTAAACAAGATCAGATGGCGAGTGTTATCTCCTGCTTGGGCCAGGTAATCACAAGTCAACTCATATCAAAAAACAATGAGTTACTACCCAAGTTAATGGACGCTACGCGAATTCTTTGCGACATTCAACATTATGATTCAATTACCCGCAGAAACTTCATTTTATCCGCGCTAAAAAAGGACATGAAAGATGCCCTAGGTAGCACTAAAATTGATGAATATTTATTCGGTGATAATCTATCGGAAACAATAAAATCCGCTAAAGCCGTAACAAAATCGGGTACAGAATTGAAGCCCGATTCTGGCAATAAAACCCAACAAAAAAGACCAAACAACCCAATGCCTCAGAGGCATTTAAACCGACGAGCTCCTGCTCCAGCGCAGCGCAGGCCGCTGGCAGCCACGCCGAGGAGCCGCGAGCCTGCAGCGACGCGGCAGCCGCCGCCGCCCGGCAGCTCATCGAGGAAGTTGCCTCCACGGCACCAGCCACAGCGTCGCTTCTAGATACAGTTAAGTATGCCGGACGCTTGTCATACTTTCACAAACAATGGTCGCTTATAACAAGTGATCAATCGATACTGTCGTGGATTGAGGGATACAAACTTTTGTTTTCCTCTCCGATAACCCAGAAGGTAGCGCCTGCCGAGCAAAGTTATTCGACCTCTGAGTTTACTCATTTTTCCGAAGCTATTAATAGCCTATTACATATAGGAGCCATTTCGAAATGTGACCCGTGTCCGGGACAATTTGTATCTAGTGCGTTCCTTACTCCTAAACCAAATGGAAAAATGAGGTTTATATTAAACCTAAAAAATTTAAACAAGTTCATTAGTACACAGCATTTTAAATTAGAGGACCTAAGAACCGCTATAAAACTTGTTACCAAAGACTGCTATATGACGACCATAGACTTAAAAGACGCTTATTTTTCGATAAAAATTCATAAAAGTTCTCGAAAATATCTAAGATTTTCGTTTAACAGCCAATTATTCGAATTCAATGCGTTGCCATTCGGTTTGAATACTGCTCCATACTTGTTTACAAAGATAATGAAACCAGTTGTAAAATTGTTGCGGTCCGCTGGTTTTCTATCTACCCTCTATTTAGATGATTTTTTACTATTAGCGGATACATACCAAAATTGCAAAACAAATCTTGCAATCACAAAGAAACTACTTTGTTCCTTAGGTTTCATTATTAATGATGATAAAAGCAGTCTGTATCCGTCTACTTTGTGTAAATTCTTAGGAGTAATTATAAATTCAGCCAAATTAGAAATTAGTTTACCCAAAGAGAAAAAGGCGCGCATTAAAAACGAAATCCATAAATTTATTACCATGAAAAAATGCAAAATTAGAACATTCGCACAATTAGTAGGTATTTTAGTATCAGCCTGCCCTGCTGTGGAATACGGATGGGTACATACTAAACAATTCGAGCGTTGTAAATTCTTAAATCTTAGGGGCGATGAAGATTATAACAAGCAAATGATTCTGCCTAGTTCATTATTGCCTGATTTTCATTGGTGGTTAAAGGTTATTGATAATTCGAAGCACCGTATAAAAGATGACAACTATTGCATCGAAATATTTTCTGACGCCTCAACAACGGGATGGGGTGCCTCTTGTGGTAGTGAAAAGGCTAGTGGTCAGTGGTCGAATAGCGAACGCGGTAAACATATAAATTATTTAGAATTATTAGCGGCTTTCATCGCTCTAAAACTTTTTGCTAAGGATTTATACGACTGTCAGGTACTACTTCGTATAGATAATTCGACTGCTATAGCTTACATCAATCGCATGGGGGGGGTTCAATTTCCCCACTTAACCGATGTATCAAGGGATATTTGGAAGTGGTGCGAAGAACGAAAACTTTATATATTTGCGTCATACATACGATCTTGCGATAATACCATAGCGGACGCCGAGTCGCGTCGTAATCACCCAGACATAGAATGGGAGTTGTCTGAGGAAGCCTTCAACACTCTTAAGTGTAATTTTGGGCAGCCTGACATAGATTTGTTTGCCAGCCGCATCAACAAAAAATGTGCGAAATACGTTTCCTGGCATAAAGATCCGGATGCTTACGCTATTAATTCATTTACTATCGATTGGGGATTATCTTATTTTTATGCGTTTCCCCCTTTCTCTGTTATTTTAAAAAGTCTTAGGAAAATAATTAATGACAGCGCTCAAGGAATTTTTATTGTTCCTTTATGGCCCACACAACCGTGGTATCCCCTATATAGGTCCTTGCTTATATCAGAACCAATTGAGTTTACCCCTAATGAAAATATTTTAATATCTCATTCCAGCAACCGGCAAGTGCACTCGACGCTTACCCTAGTTGCCGGGGTGTTATCCGGGAGGCGTTTTCACGACGATGCCTGCCACCTTCCTCGATAGATATCATGATGGCTTCTTTATCGGATAACTCGATGAAGCAATACGACGTATGTCTAAAAAAAATGGTGGATATTTTGTAAAGAAAAAGGGATCAATTACTATGAGGCCTCGGTTCCATCAGTAATATATTTCCTTACGCAAATTTTTAACAGCGGTGGTAAATATGGAACTTTAAATTCATATCGATCAGCTTTATCACTTATTATGGGCCCAAATATATCTAAAGACGATCGAATTCTTAGATTTTTTAAAGGTGTTTTTCGCCTACGACCACCTAGGCCGAAATATAATCTAACATGGGATACTAATTGTGTACTACATTTCTTACGATCAAAATACCCAAATGAACAACTATCACTCGAAGAAATTTCAAAAAAATGTGTAACATTATTGGCCCTTACCACCGCTCATAGGGTTCAAACACTGTCAAAAATTTATATAGATAATATCAGTGTATTGATATCCAAAATTATTATAAAAATTCCCGATTTGATAAAAACATCTCGATTGGGATCTAAACAGCCCCTATTAACTTTACCCTTTTTCAATGAAAGTATTGAAGTATGCCCCGCTACCACGTTAGTGTCATACATTAACAAAACGAAAGATCTTCGCAAATCTGGAATCCTGTTTATTAACCCGAAAAAGCCACACAACTCTGTAAGTTCGCAAACACTTAGCCGCTGGATTAAGTGCACTTTACGCGATAGTGGGTTGGATGTGTCAATATTCTCGGCGCATAGCACGCGTCACGCGGCTACGTCGCGTGCGCACGCCCTTGGTGTAAGTATCGATGAAATTCGCAGGACTGCCGGCTGGAGCGGTAGTTCTGAGACGTTTGCTAGATTTTATAATCGCGCCATCACTGCTTGTGATGAAAGTTCCTTAGCAAGGTCAATTATTAATGAATAGGTAGTCTTTATTTCTCATTAATTGTCGCTGTTGCAACTTATTCACTAAGAATAAATTGTACTCATGCACAAAGTTAGAATTAATTTATTTTTTCTGATTTTTAACAAAACATGAATTACCAGAATCTTTATAATGTGTAAGATTTGATTCTTTTTTGTTATTTGAAAATATTGTTAACAGAATAAATATTTCCAAAATTGTTGTCGTTGTTAATATTTCCAGAAAGTAACTCTCAAAATCTACCTGTGTTCTAATCTCGAGGACGAAGCGTTAGTATAATTAATGATTAAACGAACTTACCTGTAAGCGAAGTTCGATCATAATTATACGAAGCGCTTCGTCCGAAGAGATTAGGTCCCTCCCTCCCACGCTTACGCTATGCCCTTATTTCTCTTCAGAAAATATTAAGCAACGCTTATTCTCTAAACTTAATGACGAGAGATCCTAAGGTGATTAATAAGGAGAAGCAGAAGTACCGTCATATATAAAAAAAAAAAAAAGTGTAGGTACTCTCAACTACAGTGTCTGAGTGGTGTCACTTATGTGTTACTACCTGTGTTCTAATCTCTTCGGACGAAGCGCTTCGTATAATTATGATCGAACTTCGCTTACAGGTAAGTTCGTTTAATCATTAAAAATATCGCTATGGTAGGAAGACTAATTGCTTCTTAACTTAACTCTTAACTGTTTGTTTTATATAGTATATTATCACTTTGAAGGAAATTAAAATTTGGATGAAAAAATAAGCTGAATTGACAGTACCGCTTGAGGTGGGGTTCCTCTGGAAAGCCATGGCCGTGTAGGAGCAGCGCTTGGACTCGGTTCGCTCGCTGGAGCGGCAGCACCACATCTTCATTGAGTTCTGGAACCGAGCTTCTGCTAACTTTAATTTTCACGAACTTTTTGGCTGTTTGACATTGAGTTGAAAACACATGTGACTGTTGGTAACAAATGTACGAAACAGCTGTTTTTTTCTGCGTTTATTTCATCGTACAAACTAGTAGAAGTCAGGTAGTCGGGTAGTCATCTGACTACCCGGTTATCTGACGGTCAGATAGGCAGTCGCTCTATGTAAAATAGTAGTATTCAGTGGCCGGTTAACTTGCAAGCCGACTTCATCATAGTTGGGAAAAGGCTAGGTGATGATGAGAGTTTAATAAAAGTTATTCATATTATGATTACCACGATTAGTTCAATTACGTGTTTCAAAGTAAAGCTATTAACTTTCAGCGATCTTATGCTTTTTCTAATTATTGTTGTTGAATAATAATTCGACTTCGAACAATTCATTAATTTTGATTCAATACTCTTCAAGATAAGCACGATATGAAATTTACATTCAAGAGTTGATTGTACGTAATTGTTATTTTCTTGGTTTTTCAGTTATTGTCGTTAAGCATGAAATTTTATTGTAGAAACAATTTGATTTAATACATGGGCTCATATTATTAACTATATATATATATTTATTTATTCCATTACTGAATTTCTATAACTGATTGAATACAATCAATAAAGTCTCAACGATTGCAAGAACTTGATTGACAGTTACCTTGAAAGCGTCTCTAAACTTATTGGACATGATGTGGTAGAATATCGGGTTGATGCACGTTGACAGGTAGTAGAAAACTCCAGAGATGTATGTGACGTACGAGTATACTGATAGCAGAATCGGCGATCGTGCTAGATGGTTCTCCGTGGTTCCGTAGATCGCGACCAACCGCTGAGCGTGGAATGGCGCCCAACAAATGAAAAATGCCACGACAACTGCCACTGAAAATAAATATTATCTAATATATAAAATTTCCATGTCACAATGTTAGTTACCGTACTCTTCCGAAACGACCGATTCTTATGAAATTTTGGGTACATATGGGGTTGGTCTAAGAATCGGCTAACATCTATTTTTCATACCCCTAAACCTCAGCGGGTGAAACCGCCGGGCACAGCTAGTAGTTTATAAAAATAAGAGGTAAAATAAATAAAAATCTGGCCGATTTTTATTTACAGCGAGTTAGACTAGCGCACCGAGGAATCTGTACAAGCTTGCGACATATACTGCCATATCTTTTAACAGCGTAGACTTATTTGCACAGAACAAAAGGACCAGAGACTTGAGTATATGGTTTTAATTTCTACTCAATACTTCCACGCGTTCCTGACATAAAAGGGTTTCGCCAGACAGACAGACGGACAACAAAGTGACACGGAACCCTAAAATGTACCTATTCATTTTTTTCACTGACAACAACTATGGAATTAAAATATTTTGAATAATGTTATATTTTATTTATTAGGCTGTACTTTCGTGAAAGAAAAGGGTTGAGTTTTCTTGATTATACGTTCCTTTTACTGAAGCCTTTCCTTTTATTCGACACTAGCCAGAAACCCGTTCCCGGTGAATTTAAGATAGCTAGTTTTTCTCAAAAGTGCCTGAGTGAGAGTCAATTAAGAAACGAAAAAATAAAGTACATTTAAAATTTCAAACGAGTTCTTGAGCTTCACTTCCAATTTGACGTTTTTTTTTGCATAGTTTTCAAACAAAACAAACTACAACTCTATTTATGTGGGGTGTGTAACGTTTGGCATAATAACAAAATATCTAACGTTAACTTGACATAATTTTAGTTAACATAATTTTGTTTAACATAATGATCAGTTGACATAATGAATTGTTGATATAATTTCATTTTACCTAATTTCATATGACATAATGAACATTTCCTATAATGCACATTTCACATAATATTCATTTAGCATATTATTCATTTACTTATAATATTTATAATCTCATAGCTAGTATTCATAGTTTAAACAAAAAGGAGCGAATCGATAATATTCTTAAAGCAAAAGGAATACACTGAAATTGAATTCCTTCGGGCTTTGGCCTCTAATTTAAAACTAAAATAAGGTGTAATATTTATGTAATGATTAAATAAATATTGTATTAATTTTTTTTTTCTTCACTTAATACCCTATACACCTACCACCCTCAATTATTTTTAACAGGAGAAACTGGATGCAATCTGGACTTTAGGGCACCCCGACTCGGATAGGTTAGGCTAGAAGGGGATGATGAAATAACTGCTAAACGGATCTTGATGAAATTTGGCACACAGATAGATTATAGTCTGGAATAACACATAGGATACTTTTTTATCGTCGGTTAAACCGCGGGGTGCAGCTAGTTAATAATAATCAGAAAGAGACTGATTCAGACTGGCTCTCCTACGTTTCGGCGCATATAAGCTCATATTAACTTACGCGCAAACACGAGTTTAGTCAGTAGCAATATACACTAGTTGTACACGCCAAGACGCTAATCTGTAGCCACCCTTAAATATCCACATCATGCAAAAGTTAATTTAATATTATAATTTAAATTGTGACATAAACTTTGAAAGTTTCAATTGTGTCAACAGTCTCAGAGTAAAACCGCTGTGAGGAGGTTATTTATTTACTGTTGCGCTGCGTCTCACGGGTTCGATCTCCGCACGGAACAAATATTTGTATGACCTACAGGTAGTTCTGGCTGTTTGTGTATTTTATATGTTTAAATGTTTGTAAACGCAGCCAAGGTACAGGAGAAATGTACCCCGTTTAAAAAAAACTGTTTTTTGCCATTAGGCACCAGAATTCTAAAAAATATGTTCATTGAATCTTACCCAACATTTTGACGACCCTCCTTGTGGACTGGCTGTGTTTCCTCCTGATCTTGTGCGTGGATCTCATTGTTGTATCGAAACCCTTCAGGCTTTGTTCTTTAGTGATGCTCGTCTCTCTTAGTTTCAGGCCTATCAGTGAGTATAAGACCGTGATTAGCACCATCGGTGCGAAAAAGAAGAAGAACGTGGATATTTCAAAGGAGTGCTCTATGATGACTCGCGTCTGTAGGCACATGGTGACGCCTCTGTGCTCCCGGATGCCAAACTGCAGCGCCTGCGGCAGCGCCAGTCCCACCGCCGCCACCCACAGGAACATCACGTGCTTCGTGGCCCTCGACAGTTTCGACATCTTGTGCGACACGAACGGATGACAAATTGCTAAATATCTCTCTGCCGTAAACAACGTAATTGTTAAAACACTAGCATTCGTCGACGCTTCAGCCGCTAATCCTCTTATCACACAAAAACTATGTCCAAACACATACGGCCATTTCGACCATATGGAGTACATCTCCTGAGGCATCCCACTTATAAGCAATAGGAGATCTGAGATCGCTAAACTAAACAAATAATAATTGGTAGCTGTATGCATACTTTTGTTCCTAACTATCACTATACACGTAAATATATTGCCCAGTACACCGGTAAAGAATATAGCCGAATATATAATAGTTATAGGTATGACGATGAAGAGTGAGTCCCTCTGAGGGCCGAAGATGTTCGTGGGGTCCACCGGGGAGGAGGTGTTGCCGGTCAGGTTGACGACTTCGCTGATGGAACTCATTGTGGTCATTGCGTCGGTTGCGGGTAGCATTCAGATGATTAAATCTTTCGGCTTATTCATCTGAAACAAAGAAATCAAAATATATTAGTATGTAATACCAAAATATGTAGGATTTTAAATGCTTTTTCGACACAATATACAGTTACAAGATGCATCATATTTTCTCCCTTAGAAATAATTCAAAAGGGTAGGGTGGAGTATAGCTTCGTCTTACAATAAATGTTTTATTACATTTAGACAGGCATTTATTTCTAACCCTTGAACAACTAACAGTCTAGCAAAAATTTTAACTCTGGGCCTCAAAAGTAATCTTAGGCTCAAATATGCTACGTCCGGTACAAATAATACACAACAAATACGTTTGTCTTGTACTTAATGTCAGATGTGTTTGCTTTCGATACGATGTTTGTTTACGATGACAGTAAACACTTTTGGAGTATAAATATAGATGAAAAATCTGACATACAGTCTCTGGAGCACCTTCTCTATATATAAAAATAAAGTCGGGTATAGTTGGTTTCGAACACTTAAAACTTCAGGACGGCTGAACCGATTTTTATGGTTTTTGATTTGTTGGATTTGTCTCCTTACCCAAAAATAGAGATAGTTAAAAATAAAACTTAACTTTTCACGTATCATTTAATGTTTGTATCTTTTCCTTTTTTATGGTTGTGGTTTGGCACACCGCAGAACAAAATAAGATTAGTTCATTTAATTTAATTAAGCTTTTAAGTTAATTAGTATTTCGTACAATAAGTAAAAATCCGTTTTGTGAGGAACTGTAGTTCCTGCTCTATGTTTAATGCATGCCGTGGCAGCCTTTAATTAAGGCTACACTACATTTTGTAAAGATGTGAGCGTTTTAACATGTATGTTGGTGTAGCTTTGTTTTTTGTCCTTAAATAAATAAAACGAATGAATCTCGTTTTTTACTCAAATTACTGCAGAAAGTTGCAACACAACCATTCTGCCCCCTATAGTTAAAAAGACGTATCTAACACTTTTCCAATTTTGAGTTATATACATTGCCAGAATCAGAAAAAAACGCGCATCTGCCTGTATTTTTATTAAATTTAGATACTTTTTGTTAGATACGTCTTTTCAATTATCGGGGGCAGCATTATTCATATCAGAAAATGTTTTGGTTGCGGGCAAAAGTGAAATAAACCCCATAATACAAGAACGATTTGTAAGCACAAGTAAATAAGCAGAGTAAGTAAACTACTTAAACAGGGTGTGCGTACAATATTGCCATATAATTAGAATTGCAAATGTAGTAGAAATGGAACAAACAGAATACCTCCAGGAGCTGCAGTAGAATACATTCTGTGTGTATTTTCTCCATTATTGGCTGTTCCATACCCATCACAAATTCGTTAGAATAATAAGCTGATGTGTTATTATTCAATTTAGTAGATTGTCAATACAACTCCTACTTGCTTTTAAATCGGTCTTCGCTTGTGTTATATAAGAGAAACGGTGCGAAGAATAATAACCATGGATTTACATTTTTATTAATGTTTTAAATATACGTGAAAGCGCGTGTTTCTCCTAGCAAAATTTTTTTTTTTTCGCATGGGGAGTAGTGCTGGGCGGAGCGAAAGGGAGTATCAGTCTCTAGCTGACTATAACCCATCCATGGTCCTACTTTTTCATGTCTGTAAAAGTAAATATATTTCTAGCTTGGCTGTGTCGGTTCTATCGGGAAACATAGAGGCGTAATGTAATTGTGCTTGTTGCAAACAAAAGCTTTAGAATATTCTTGTATTTTAGATTAAAAATTTACGTATTTACGGTGTCCAGGTTCGTGTTAGGACTTCTGAAGTGTTCAGCTAAACTTGCCATCTAATTCCGTTTTGAATCCCAATGGTTTTATTTCGTTTTTGTTACCTAACACGTTATTTTTTCTTGAAATTATGAAACACATGCTATTATAGATAATAAGTGCTTCATTTCCTGATTTAATAATTATGCCTGAGTCGAACAAATAAAGACATGATGTAGATGTTCAGGAGCGCGGCGTTTTTTAGTGTAGTCATATTTCGAAAACACGTGTATTGTCTGACATATAGCACTCGCAACTCAAAGGCTAATTGGCTGTTGGGTTTCAGTTGAATTTACCGACAGGAATGGAAATCCTACTTGAGTAGGTAAGCTTTCCATTCCTGTAGGTACTTGTAACGGATAAAAAGCGTTATATTATTTTAGAAAATACCTCTTTGAGTTTTGAATTCTTGAATGCCACTTTGCAAAGTGGCTTAGGCCTTGGGAAAAGACAAAGCCATTAGCAAATTCTTCATTTTCGCATTTTAGTTTTTAAAACAGCTGAGGCCTGCTGCTTTGTTTTTTTTTAAGTTTATTACGCAATTTCTCCATCAATTGTGGGCCGATATACCGAAGGGGTCCCATATCAATTGCATCTATATTGCCTCAGTAATTTATGAGTTAAGTATCTTCTATAAAATATATTATTTGATATGCTTATATGTTTTAGTAGAAATGGAAAATGTATACCTACTCGATAATATTTTTATGAGATACTAGACTACTAGGTACTCGAACTGGAAACTATAATCCACTTCCAAAAAAAGACGGAAAATAAGTTAACATCCGAAAGTCGTCGGCAAAAAATCAATGTATCGAACAAAAGTCAACGACTTCTGGAAGTGACAATTCCACGTTTTCTTGGAAATCAGTATTTAATTTGTAAAACTAAACCTCAAGGTCTATCTGCGTCTGGACGGGGATCCGTGGGGGCGCCCATACAAGATGGTGCGGGATAAACTCCGCACCAGGGCCCCCCCACTGACGCAGAGTCTCCGGCCCCAACTAGTTGAGGATGTGGTGAGCGCTCTGTTCCCTTCGCGAGGGGAGCATGCTCCTCCGCCCATGGCTCCGCCGCTTGCGGTGCCACAAGCGGACCACGAGGACAACGACGACGACGACGTTCCGGAGGTGACTGGGGTGGATCTGAGAGCGGCGGTGGGCAGGCTGAAAGCCAAAAACACCGCCCCGGGACCCGACGGCTTGCATGGCAAAGCCTGGGTCCTGGCCCTGGAGGCTCTCGGGCCCCGACTACTAGGGCTCCTAAGCGCATGCTTGGAGAGAGGCCAGTTCCCACTTCGTTGGAAGACGGGGAAGCTGGTCCTCATTCAGAAGCCGGGGCGCCCTGCGGACTCTCCGTCCGCATTCCGGCCCATTGTGCTGCTCGACGAGGTGGGCAAGCTCTTTGAAAGAGTAATTGCAAACCGCCTCGTCGGGCACCTTGTGGGGACGGGGCCGGATCTTGCGGAGCACCAGTATGGTTTCCGCAAGGGGCGCTCGACGGTGGACGCCATCATGCGCGTGAGAGCCCTCACGACGGGGGCTGCAGTGTCCAGGGGTGGGGTTGTCGTGGCGGTGTCTCTCGACATCGCCAACGCGTTTAACACCATGCATCAGGGAGGCACTCCAATACCACCGGATGCCGACATATCTTCGTCGTGTGGTCGGGGCATATCTGACGGACAGGGCCGTCATATACCCCGGTCGCTCTGGAGAGTGGAACCGGCGAGAGATGTCGTGCGGTGTCCCGCAGGGATCGGTCTTGGGGCCGCTCCTGTGGGACATCGGTTACGACTGGGTGCTGCGCGCCGACCTCCCCAGCGGCGTCAGTGTAGTTTGCTACGCTGACGACACGCTCGTCCTGGCTCAGGGGGGGTCGCACCAGGCGGCGGCCGACAATATGACACGCGGGGTTGCGATAGTCGTGGAGAGGATCCGGCTACTGGGTCTCGAGGTGGCCTTGCACAAATCCGAGGCCATGGTTTTTCATGGCCGCGGAAACACGCCACCGTCGGGATCCCAGTTGACGGTAGGAGGGGTTCGCATCGGCGTCGGGTCGACGATGAAGTACCTGGGAATCGTCCTCGACAGCCGGTGGAACTTCGTCGAACACTTCCGACGTTTGGCTCCCAAGCTCGAGCGGACGGGGGCTGCTTTTAAGCGGCTCCTGCCCAATCTCAAGGGGCCAAACGCCTCCTGCCGTAGGCTCTATGCCGGAGTCGTGCGGTCCATGGCCCTTTACGGGGCCCCAGTATGGGCGCGTTCTTTAGGGCGGCGCGCCGCCCACTATCTGAACGCGCCCCAAAGGGTGGTGGCCATACGGCTTGTCCGGGGCTACCGCACGATCTCCGGCGAGGCAGCAAGCCTCCTTGCCGGACTGCCACCGTGGGATCTGGAGGCGATAGTCCTCATGCGCCTGTTTGAGTGGCGCGCGGAGGCACTACACCGGGGGGAAAACCCACTGCCGCGGCAAGTTGCCGCTCGGCGGGCAGACCTCCGGTGCGATCTCATGGTGGCATGGAGAGAGCGACTGTCGCAACCCCGTGCAGGGCACGCTACAATAGTGGCGGTAAGTCCCCTCTTTGAGGAGTGGCTGGAGAGGCGTCATGGCGTCCTCACCTACCGCCTGACGCAGGTCCTCACCGGACACGGAAGTTTCGGGAGGTTCCTGCACATCATCGGGCGGGAGGAAGCGCCCGGGTGTCACCATTGTGACGATCGCCCGGAGGACACGGTGGAGCACACAGTGGCGATCTGCCCGGCTTAGGCGGAGCACCGCCGTGCCCTCGTAGAGGCGATCGGCGGCGGCGATCTCTCGCGTCCGGCCCTGGTTCAGGCCATGGTCCGGAGCGAGAGGGAATGGGAAGCGGTCACCACCTTCTGCGAAGCAGTAATCCTAGCGAAGGAGGTGGCCGGGCGTTTGAGGGAGAGAACATCTGCCCAACCCAGCCGCCGCGGGAGACGCCCATGGCGCCGGGCGCCGCGAGACGACTTCCGGCCACCGTAGATGCGGGCCTGTGGACGGTGAGCAATGGGTAGTTCACCGTCCGTCCGTCGATTGACGACAGGCCGTGTCGACGGCGCGTTCGTGTTTCACGCGCGCCTCAAAGAGAGTCAGCAAAGCAGAGGGGCTTGCCAGAGCCTCCGCCTGCCGGGGTTGCGGGTTGTTCGAAAGAGATACCGCGGCCTCGAGACGTAAAGGGCAACAGAAGGAACATGGGTGGGTTTTAGTCAGTACAAGTCTGACATGCCCCCCCGCTCCGCCCAGAGCGGGGGAAATCATTGGATGATTTCCCACACGAAAAAAAAAAGAAAAGGTCTATCTGCGAGCCGGTCTACAGCCACTCGGGTCGATCTTAAGATAAATCCGTGCTTGCCTAGTTCGATCACCCGTTGTATACTGTCTCGGAAAACACGTTAAAAAGTCTTTGGTCCTAGCTGACATTACTAGATTTTTGATAGTTGTTTAAGTCAGTAGTCTGAAAGCCTGCCAACCAGTCTTACTAAGAGGTATTGTATGACCCAACAGGATTATAGAGGTTAGATAGGTAATCGACCATGTAATATACTGGTAATCAGCTGCATCCGGATAGGCTGGAAACCGATTTCATTAGGCAGACGATATTGAGCTATCTGTGAGTGGGCACAAACCAGCCCGGGAGACGCTCCGGGCGCGTGGACGGTGAAGAATGTGTAGCTCAACATCCGTCCGTCTGTCTAATGACGACAGGACGTGTTGGAGGTGCCTGTTCCACGCGAGCCTCAAAGAGATGTCAGCAAAGGAGAGGGGCCTGCCAGGGCACCTGCCCAACTGCCAGATACCGCGGCCCTGAAACACAAAGGGCAAAAGAAGGAACATGGATGGGTTTTAGTCAATAAAAGTCGGACACTCTCTTCCAGTCTGCCCAGAGCGAAGGAAGTTACTTGATGATTACACATCCCTAAAAAAGGGGTGGGTTAAGTAATGTTCATCCCATCCAGCCACCCACCAAAGGGATGGCGTGAGCGGATGAAGCTCGTTATGATAAATTGTATGCGAGATTGTTGACGACTTAACTAATGAACCGTGTGCATGAATCCTATAGATGTAAAGTACAAAATATCACAAGACGAAAATAGCTTTCCTTTATAATCCATTTTTCATTATATTTTTAAGTATTTGCTTGTTATTTTACTATCCTTGCTCATTTTACAACCCCGTACGCGAAGATTTTTCTGTGACTAGATTTATTGCTGTTATCACAATGATTTATTACAATATTTCCAATTAAAAATAGTCGCTTCAGGTTCTTGTGAAAAAACTTTACATAAAAATAGATAGGTATATTTCTATACGACTTTTTTTTTTAAGTTTTTTCTCTAGCTATATGAAATAGACACAGATGGCGTGGCATCGTCATTTAAAACAGGTTGACTCATCCGTCAACCATATCAAATCAAATGCATATCAAATGTGTTTTTCACAAAATCATACGTATATATAAAGTTCACATGGACCCCGGTCGCGCACATAATTTTCTAAACAATTCAGATAGCAGTAGCATTCAAAATAAAATGTAATACGAACCTACGTGCAGTCAGCAGAGGAGACAAGTAACTAGGCTCGTCAATTATTGTAGTTGTTGTTTTCTTAGAAACCGATGGTTTCTATGTTTATATATTGCGAATCTAATTATTTGCAATATATACATAAACCAAATAAATAATTTATAAACCAATATAAATAATACTTTACTATTATTTTGTATATTTTACATTTAGTGCCGTCTTATAAAAAAATACAAATATTTTCATGGAAAGATAAGCCCCATTGTTCTTCATATTATTAGCAATGGGCTACAAAGTCCATGGTTTTAGAAAATTCCAGAAATAAAATCGTGTGAACCGAGGAACGTCATCATAATCGTTTATTTTCTTATTTTTTTTTCTCAATCGTTTACAGGAATATAGACACTAAGGTATCCATATAATCTCATAGTGCCATGGCTAGAGCGACTGTCGCAACCCGGTGCAGAGCCCGCCGCTACAAGAGTGGTGATAAGTCCCCTCTGCGAGGAGATGGCTGGAGAGGCGCCACAGCGTCCTCAGCTACCGCCTGACGTAGGTCCTCTCCGGACACGAAAGTTTCGGGAAGTTTCTGCATATAATTGGTTAGGAGGAAAAGCCCGGGTCACGTTGACGATCTCCCGGAGAATAAGGTGGAGCTTATGGGGCGGTATGCCCCGCTTGGTAAGAGCACCGCTGTGCTCCGAAGTTCTGTAATCCAGTGCGAGATGGATTGGGAAGCGCTCACATCCTTCTGCGAAGCAGTCATCTAGCACAGGAGTTGGCCCGATGTTTGAGGGAGAGAACCTCAAACCAACCCAGCTGCCGCAGGAGACGCTCTTGGCGTCGGGCGCCGAAAGACGACAGACAGGCACATAAAAGCCCGGCCCATTCAATTTATTTGATAGAAAAAAAACAGTTCATCATGAGTTGAAGACGACTATCGGTTTCTAAGGCATAATATCCATTTCTGATGCCTGGTTCTAGACTTCTTGTATTGACTGTACTCATATTAAACTCGTCCTTTACAAAACTTTATTAGCGACTTAAATGTATGCAATCTTAAAGTTTTATATAATACGTAACGTAAGATGTATTAATGTAGATAGGAATCATTTATTTGATGCAACAAAAGACACAATACAGGAATTAACACAAAAACATTCAAACTGAAAAAAGGAATAGATTAAAAAAAGTAAGGTAAAAGTTAGATTGACCCATAGACATTTAGATACATCACATACATTTATAACGGGCACCCACTACTGGGCGGTGTGTGTCTCATGATTGCACCAAATAAAAATAAATAATAAATAAATATCTTGGGACAACTCACACACGGCTATCTGATCCCAAGCTAAGCAGAACTTGTGTTATGGTAACCAGAAACTGATATACATACTTATATAATTTATAAATACATACATATTATAGATAAATCACACCCAGATACAGAACAAACAATCATGCTCATCACACAAAGTTTGTCCTGGGTGGGAATCGAACCCATGATCTCCGGCTCAGCAGTCAGAGCCACTAACCACTAAACCAACAGGCCCGTCGTAAAATAGGATTCCAGCTCAGCATAATGCCAGGTACCTGACGCTGGTATTCCGCTAAATACTACTAGTGACACACGGATGTCGAGAAAGCGCAACTTTGTGCGGCTAATCCCATAATTCCTTGAAAGCTGGTGTTGTGAAACGGCCACGTTTTATGTAGTTGAACACTTTGAGACGAACCTATTTTAACCAGTCAGGGTTTTTTTTATTTTTCCCCCACACTAGGAATTTATCCTGTATCGTGGGTGCATTTACAGACATTTAAATTCACATACACAAACAGACCGGACAGACCCGGAACAACTACCTGTAGGCCATACGAATATTTGTTACGTGCGGGAATCGAACCCGCGACACGCAGCGCAGCAGGCGATCGCTCAGTAACTGCTCCAACCGTGCCATCAAAAATAATAAAACAGCAGGTCTGAATTTCCCAGAAGAGTGAGGCTGTTATGTACCGAAGTAGTCCCACATTACGCCAGTAACGTAATGAATAAAGGTTAAGTATTGCCGTCAACCGGCCGGGTTACTACTGAGAAAACGTAATGGACAAATCATATTTCCCGAATTGGAAATCAAGAATCTACAAGGCATCACCTAATGAACGTTAGACCTACCGTTTTTCCACGAGTTATAATGAAACTAGCTTCGCGAGGCATAGTTATTTTGGGCTAACGATAACTTTAACCCGCGTGATGATCGAAAAAAAATATCGTTCTCTCCCCTTTTCTTCCCTTTTTCACCCCATTTTCTCACATTTTTTTAACCTATGTCCGTTTCCAGGGACTAACTAACTATCTCCTTACTATCTCTGTACCAAAATTCATCAAAATCGGTTGGCGTGAAAACTTAACAAACTCATTTACGCTTTTATAATATTAGTAAGGATTAGTGAAAAAGGTTTTCGAAATTTGAAATGCTCTTTAAGAGAAGGCTTTTTTACAAAGTTTAATAAGTACCTACGAAGTGGCAACGTCTGTTTCTTTTCTAAAACCATACCATTTTGAAAGGAAGCTATGTTTTAACAAACCTCACTAGATTCTCTAGAACTCAATAGACAAAATAATCTAGAAATGAGAATGAAACATAAATTAATTAAGTATAAATATTATTATTAATATATATATTACCTAGCTACTAGCTTTTGCCCACGGCTTCGCCCGGGTTAAATTCGGGGTAACAGTTCCCCTTTCCTGATTTGCATATACTTGCTACCTGTAGTTTTTGCCCTTGCGCCTTATTTATTTTTATAGCAAAGCTAAGTTTTCACTTTTATTTTCTCTTTCTCCCTCAATTCTCACTTTTAAAAAAATTGCCTGTGTCCGTCTCCAGGGTCCCAACTATCTCTGTACCAAAATTCATTAAAATCAGTTTTGCCATTTAGGCGTGAAGACGTCACAAACAAACAAACTCATTTTCGCTTTTATAATAATAAGTAAGGGTTCTCAATATTCGTCTAATTACAATTATATTAAAACTAGCAGTGCTAGGTGACTTTGACCGCATGTAATAGTGACATTGGGTAGAACGTGAGCATGCCACATAAAGTTGCAACATTTGTTTCTAATTGAAATGCAGGTTTGTTAATTATTATTGCAAAAGCTGCTTTCAGAGCACTAATATAAATTAAAATGGCAAATCAATCAGAATTATACATAAAAGCGTAGTGCTTGCCACTTTCCAGTGCCTATAAATAAACTTTTTGTGTCCTTTTAATACACAAATGTGTGTGAGTAAAATTAGGTAAACATGAAAGTAAAAACTTCACAGCATTCCAATGTGAATATTCCTATTCATAGTGGCTTATCATAATAACGGTGATCACACGGGTAAACGTTCTCAGACTAATGTACAATCACAAGCACTTATATACATTGTGTATGTATAATTACACGAAGCAACTTTCAAAAGTGATTTCCTCCTAATGTTTTGAAATCATTTTACGTTTTCACGAACGTTTAAAATACGAATAATTTGAACGAATATTCACGAATATTTTGGAAGCCGCACTATTGCTGAAGTTTATTTTAACCAAATGTTGTAAAGCCTTTTTTTTGGGTTGGGAAATCATCAAGTAACTTTCCCCACTCTGGGCGGAGCGGTGGGGGAGTGTCAGACTTGTACTGACTAAAACCCACCCATATTCCTTCCAATGCTCTTTTCGTTCCGAGGCCGAGGTATCTCTTACGAACAACTCCTCTTACCTCTCTCTTACCTCTTACCCTCTGCTTTGCTGACATCTCTTTGAGGCGCGCGCGAAACACTAACGCGCCGTCGACACCGCCTGTCGTCAATAGACGGCCGGAAGGTGAGCTACCCATTTCTCACCGTCCACAGGTGCGCATCTACGGTGGCCGGGAGTCGACTCGCGGTGCCCGCCGCTCCGGGGCGTCTCCCGCGGATGTTGTAAAGCCCTAACAGAGTTTTTAAATGACTGAAAATCCGGCCTAGTGCGAGTCTGACTCGTACACATAGGGTTTCGTAGCTCATTAAAATGAATTGCAACACTCAACCGCAAAACTATATTTAGTCGTCATAGTACCTATCTTAATGAAAAACAATGTTACGGCTGCAAATTGATGAAGACCCCAGTTCTAGAAATCAAACCATTTTTATACGTACTTCAAACGTATTTTTTTATTATTCTTACTTTTTACGATTAGTAGGAGATATCTCATCTATTTACTACTAAAATGTTATCGAGTCTTCCCACACTTCTCACTCAAGTATGAGAAAGGAGTGTGTTGGAAGATTCGATATCATTTTTAACCTCTTGTATGCCTCTTGTATGAACGTAGATCTACGCGAGACACAATGCGTAATTAATTGTGTCTGTAATTCCCGGCATACAAGCGGTTAAGACACAATTATATAGATTATAAATAGACACAATTATATTCTAAAGTTTTTTTTTTCATCTCTCATTTGCATGTATGCAGGGCCACCAATATTTATTTATTTTTTATAATTTTGCTTTCGCAGCATATAAGGCATCTACTCTCCAAATTCCAAATATGTGCCAATAATATCGGAGTTAAAAGTGACATACGAACAGACAGACAGATGGACAGGGCAAATGTAAAAGGGTTCCATTTTGCCATTTGGATACGAAACCCTAAAAATAAATGCATGGACAAATCGAATCGAGATTATGACATTTGTACAAAAATATCTAGTTAGTAACCTTTTTTAAGGGTTCCGTACCTCAAAAGGAAAAAAACAGAACCCTTATCACTCAGTTGTTCGTCTGTCTGTCAAGATCTCGGGGACGCGGGACGGGTAGAGGCATCGAGTTGAAATTAAAATTTGTTCTGTAAAAATCCTTTTTCTTAAATTTGTATTGATAAGTTTATCCTATGATTTAAGCCAAAAAAGTACTATTCTTTTATAAGACTTGTTTCAACACTTATGTTTTTGTGGACAAATATTTTAATTAGATCTTATCTCAAAGAAAAAATCGCTAAGTGTATTAATGCTCGTCATTGTACTACTGGATTAACGTTGTTTATGTTGTTAGTGCCATAAAGTGCCTGCATTGTATAAATTGCACCGTAATTACCAATCAGTAGTAATTGCATAACGACTGCGACATTGAAACCTGTTCCGTGGTGATTGTCGCGAGCACTGGACATCAACGCGAGTTAATTGAACAAGATTATTATCAGAATGTATGATATTAGATAAGTTACGAACTGGGTAATCCCAAGTTTATCGCACGAGTATGGGTTTTTATTTGTATTATAGAATAATTGACTTGCAGATGTTGAGGTTGGAAGCGCGACAAATGAGCGTTGTCTGTCTGGAAAGTTAATTGTTTTTTAGGAAAACGATACGACGAAAAGGAAAAGACTGAACCCTTATTCGATGACTTTGTTGTCTGTCCGTCTGTCTATCAAGACCTTTTACCTCAGGAAATAAAAGCGATGAGGTATCGGGTTGAAATTAGAGCTATAGTATTAGAGTATATAGTTATATACTCTGTAGTTCCTTTACGTTGTGAAGAAATCAAGCTTCTAAATCTACGCCGCCGCCGTCAAAAGATACGGCTGTTTATGTCGCCAGTTTGTACAGAACCCCTTAGTGCGCGAGTCTGACTCGCTCTTGTTTACTTCAGGCCGTATTGTGTTATCTGTGTATCTATAAAAGACAAAGTCGCTTTATGTATTCGCTGTATCATGTGACTGGTTAGTCCTTTACATAGCTTTGGCCTTTATATCTGTAAGATAATGATGCGGTTTTATTATACTTTACAATTTATTTAAAGTTAATTAATTCTGGAGAGCTTTAATTCAAATAAGTATTCTTAAATTCATATTTCATGTAAATAAAAAGGGGATATCTTTATGTTTTTTTTTAACCTAAATTCTAAAAAAAAAAAATTCTAAAAATTATCTTAATGTTTTATTTTACATTCGTAAAATTGAATCAAATTTTTACGTTATAAAAATAGAAAGCTGACTTCTCGAGTACCTTCCTAAGTCTACAATGTTGCAGTTGCTTTTTATGAGGTGTCCTGGAGTCTGTAAGTTATTTTCAAGTCAATTGGTGAATCAACACGAAAATAAGTTTCTAATATACAAGAAAATGACAAAATCATGAATCCATGGTATTATTTAAAGGGAATTTTCGAGAACTTTTCCTTATAATGTCGGAGCTACCATTGATGACAAAGAAAGAGGAAATAAATGTCGTAGAAAAAATAACGAATGGCGGCTTGACTGATCTATCACAATCAATCACATGCCTTAATCTCAGAAGGCAGAACCATAGAAGTGTGAAGGTAAGGGACTAACAATGCCTTTTCTTATGGAAGCTTGGTGTCACATATGGAATGTTGGTTTGTAATCTGCTAGGTACCTTGATGTAGTTCTTAAGAGTCATTTCATTACATACTAGCTGTTCCTCGCGGTTACACCCACGCTGCTCAGCACCTGTTGGTCGTAGCGTGATGTTATATAGCCTATAGCCTTCCTCAAGAAATGGACTATCCAACACTAAAAGAATTTTCCAATTCCAACCAGTAGTCCCTGAGATTAGCGCGTTCAAACAAACAAACAAACTCTTCAGCTTTATAATATTATTATAATTATATACATATATATATATATATATATAGTATATAATATAGATTAAGCCCTGTATTGTTTCCCCCTTTTTTGTTACTTGTATATATTTTAGCTAGTTTTACTGAATATTTCGTTCATTTATTGATATATTTACATATAGTTAACATTTTTAAATAATTAAAGACATTAAAATAAAACGTTTTAAAATATATAAAATAGTAGCCCATCTGTATCGGGAACAGGGCCCAAGCTACCGGCGTCAGGGCTCCAGAGAAAGGAACCTCCTAACAATACGAGCCGTGTCCAGGAGTAAGTACCGCTTTCTGTATCAAGCCCTTGATACAGCTGCCTATCGAGAGCCTCCCCAGGTATTGGTGGAAGCTCTTGGCAATTAAGCCATTGGCAGATATTACTATCGGCACAATGATCGCTGAGTCCACATCCCACATGTCGACTAAATTATTATTATGGAATGTATTCCTATACCTTTGTATTTATTAAAAGCATGCACATATTTGTGTTTTTTATCAGTTTTGTGACCACATTTACTGCATAAAATATTAATTAGAGTTAGTAATAGATCTGTAGAACCTAGCTACATTTCAGTATGCATGCATATTGTGTATGTAAATCAATTAATTTTGTGTAAACATTCAGATTGGCAATTTATAATTTATGGCAATTGCTAAAATAATTATAGAAACTTGTCCACAATATAGTTAGTCAATCATGAAGAATATGAAGGGACATTAGGGGAATGAAGGACGAGATGTCAAGTTCTTCATGGAAACGGCAGTACACGCTGACCAGACGGGTGTTGTGTCCGGTTGGTTATTGCCCGTCAGTTGCTGTCGGGTTTGTTTCCTGTTCATCTCCAAAGGAAACGTCCACAGCCCGAACCGAAAAAATGTGAAATAAAATATTTTGATTTTGAATCAGTATATTTTTATTTTTGTATTAAACAAATCTCGGCATTTGGGATTGCTCCGGTACATTTACAGACATTAATTCTTCAGTTGTATCAGAAATGGCGCTGTGATACTCTTTACACCAAGAAATCAACGGTTGGGTCATGCCGGTTTTGATGTACTCTTTCGGCATACTAAAATGGACTCAAACAGAACTGGACGCCCTGGATAGGAAGGTCCGTACATTGTTAACGGCATTTCGTATGCATCACCCACGTTCTTCGGTTATGAGACTGTATATCCCGCGGAGTTGTGGAGGTCGAGGTTTTTTAAACGCCAAGACTCTCCACAATCGCGAGATATGCAGTCTCAGGGAATATTTCCTAGAAACCGACGTGCAGTGGACAAAGCTCTCACCTCGCTCTCCTTGGCTAAAGAGAACTGGTGCAAAGGTGGTAGTGCTTGTGGTAGTGCTTGACACTAACGACCGCAGGGAGGTATGGCAGAGTAAGGAGCTTCACGGACGCTTTTTTCCGGGCCCTACATGAACCCGATGTAGATCATTCAGCGTCCGTAACCTGGCTACGTTCCGGGGATCACTTTGGAGAAACTGAAGGTTTTGTCTGTGCAATTATGGATGAAGTTATGATGACAAATAACTACCGGAGATTTATTGTGAAGGACGGCACGGTTGACATATGTCGGGCATGCCACCGTCTGGGTGAATCAATTCGACACATTATCTCCGGTTGTTCTCGTCTAGCTAACGGAGAGTACTTGCATAGACACAACCTTGTAGCCAGGATTATTCATCAGCAACTTGCTCTAAAATACAATCTGGTGGAATCGGAAGTGCCGTACTACAGGTATGAGCCCGACCCAGTTCTTGAACATGGCAATATCACATTGTACTGGGATCGATCCATCATCGCTGACAGGACTATTATTGCTGACAAGCTTGATATAGTGGTGGTGGATCGATCAGAGCGGCGCGCAATGATTGTTGACATAACAGTCCCACATGATGAGAACCTCGTGATAGCCGAGAAAGATAAGCAAATGAAGTATATTGACTTGGCTCGCGAGGTTGTCGACATGTGGGATGTGGACTCAGCGATCATTGTGCCGATAGTCGTATCTGCCAATGGCTTAATTGCCAAGAGCCTCGACCAATACCTGAGGAGGCTCTTGTTAGGCAGCTGGATCAAGGGCTTGATACAGAAAGCGGTACTCCTGGACACGGCTCGTATTGTTAGGAGGTTCCTTTCTCTGGAGCCCTGACCGCTGGTAGCTAGGACCCTGTTCCCGATACCGGTGGGTTACTATTTTTATATTTTTTTTTATAATTTTAAGAAATATTTAAAAATGTAATTATATGTGGAGAAATAAATAAATGTACGATAATAATAATATCTTGGGACAACTCACACAGGGCTATCTGATCCCAAGCTAAGCAGAGCTTGTGTTACGGGAACCAGACAACTGATATACATACTTATATAATTTATAAATACATGTAACATATTATAGATAAATCACACCCAATTACGTAGTTAATATAATAATTATAAATCTGTCAACTCATTCACTAGCTGTGTCTTAACTGGGAAGAAGAATTCTCTTACCGGAATCATTTTTTACCCCTCCACGACATACTCGAGTACCTAAGTATTTTATACTCTGTAGGTACCTATCTACTCGTGTGATACGATTGTGGAAAATAATTCATTTCAGCGAGTGAATCCGCTCCAGTGAGGTACTCTGTTCAATATCCATTCCTTTTTAACGGATTCAAAAAAGGAGGAGCTTCTCAATTTGACGAAATCTTTTTTTATGTTTTATGTACGTTTACCGATTACTCAAACACGCCTGAACCGATTTGAAAAATTCTTCGTGGCAAAAAAGTCACGAAACCAACAAAAGTCAGCGACTTAAAACTAAGTTTTTTTGAGAAGTCGTTATTTTTTATGTTTCCACAGAGATAAGCTTTATGAATCTTTGGGACTAGCACGGACGCGCGGAATCAACGAAACGGATAATAAAACAATTTTCAAATTTAATATTTTTTGGTTGGACTCGTATTATTTACTAAGCTTTATGACTTAGGTATTCACATTTATCACTTGTCGCAAATGATTAAAGCGCAGGCCACACCGCCAGCTAGCGGGCGGGCGGGCAGGCATCGTTTCACCTTTTTACATACTTCGGTTCACACCGCGAACTACCGACTAACCTAACGAGCTAAGCTAACGAAATATCCGACGATTCCAGCGAAGCTACTCGTTCACCTCGTTGGCGCGCCCGCGCTTCGCTAGCTTAGCTCGCCCGGTTCGTTCGCCTGTCCTCCCCGTTTCGAGTAGACTATTCGACGCTCGTTTTTCGAATAGCAGTGTAGTGTTTACGTTTGTGACAGATAAAACGCTAACGTCTCGTTCTCCCATCCGCGCCCCGCGCTTCGCCCGCTTAGCCCGCTCCGCCCGTCGCTTGTCTGTCCGTAGTTTTCAGTGAGAACCTCATAGTTTAGCTCGCCAATATTTCGCGTAGTTTGTATAGTTTCCTTCGTTCGCTTCGCCCACCCGCATAGCCCGCCCGCCCGAAAGCTGGCGGTGTGGCCTGCGCTTAAATCAAAATTCTTTACAATGGTTGTACTTTCGATTCGGTAAATACCTACTTTCAAAACAACGCCTAATTAACGGGGCTTAGTTGTGATGTACTATGTTGATTGTAGCTTTGTGTTTAATTATGAATAAAGTAATTACTGATCAGTTTTTATGAAATTCTATCAGCGATAACGATTTTGGGAAAGTTTATGCAGATGTTGGACGTCGTAAAAATGCTTAAGGCTTTGACAGCTATTGCTACTCTAATTCTGATAAAGCGGATTACTTAACATGATGTAGGTACTATTTTCTAGTTCAGTCGTGTTGTGACTGTTAGGACCTTCTCAAGGCGGTTGCAAGTAGCAGCTGTAATATCGATGAAAATGTAACATTGAACATTAACCTGCCGAGACTGCGGGTTGATTCGATAATACCGCGGCCCCGGAACACAAAGGGTAAAAGAAGGAACATGGATGAGTTTTAATCACCTACAAGTCTGATACTGATTCAGTCATTTAATGATTTCCCATCCGAAAACAAAAAAAGTAAGGTGAAAATTGAGAAGGTTGATTTTTACTTGTTAAACTATCGGTGTGTATATATATCTTTTTAAACGATACACAGCAATAACCTAGGTACTTTCCAAAACGGTTGGCAGAGGTCTATAGTTCACTAAAATTATAGACGCAAGGCTATTGTCTGCTTGCCCCCTTTTTTGCGGATGGGAAATCATCAAATAACTTCCCCCGCGAGCGGGAGGGACTGTCAGACTTGTACTGACTAAAACCCACCCATTTTCCTTCTATTGCCCTTTAGTTTTCGAGGCCGCGGTATCTCTTTCGAACAACCCGCAACCTTGGCAGGAGGAGGCTGCTTGCCCCCTAAAGTCACTTCTGGATATTGTAACTTATACATCTATGTCTAGCAGTTGCCTTGTTGATCACGGGAACAACCAAGCAGCCCGATTGAATGAATAGATGAGGAGGAGCAAGCGGTTGTATACTCAAAAACCATTTTTTTTCAAGTATACGGACCGGATGATCCGTTTCAACTGACGAATGAACAAAACCTGTTTTTATAAAGGTGGTTAAAGAAGATATACATATATTATACAAAACGAAAGGAAAGCTGTTGCTTACTAATGAACAAGTTAATACAACAACAATCGCTATTATATAATGATTGTTGTATAACTACAAATATACCTAATAAAATCAACAAAAAGTTTAAGTTTTATTGTTTTCGTGTTGAGGAGTGACCGACTTTTTTTTCGGAAGGAATATCTTATAATAACTTTTTGAGTGTCAGCCTTTTCCTGACTTAAACCGTAAGCTAAAACCTATCCATTTTCCTTTTTTGCAATTTTGTGTTCCGGGTCCGCGGTATATCTTACAAACAACCCGCAACTCCGGAAGGCAGTAGCCTTGGCAGGCCGCCTGTGCTACATAGACTATGGCAACTGAACACACAATAGAAAATTAAAGACATAGCAACGTCATCAGAATAATCATAGCCCAAGTGATAACTGTTTATGTAGTACCTAGTTTAAACTACCTTAGGTACATAAAAATGTTGAGAATTGTAGCTTGGCGAAGGGGGTGATTGGTTGGTATTCGGGTAAATAAATAACTATAGAACGTGTCCCACGGAGCTTAAGATAACTTGGCGACAAGACTATTTAATAGGAAGTTACCATGTTTATTTCCATATTTTTTTGCGAGCGGTTTGTTAGTGATACGAATCGGAATTTAAGGAATCAAATAAAACAGTAAGATCTGTGATGCCGCGATTACGGTCCTAAAGATAGCTAGTTACTAAGATATGAGTAGCTGTTAGATTTTTATTTAAATTCGTAATACTGATAAAAATAATACGAAATCAAAAGTCATTTATTCAAATTATGCTGATAAAATCAGCACTTTTTTAACGTCAAATCACAAGAGACATTACCACAAAAACCCAGGAAAAAGAAGCGATGATCAATGAGCAGAAAACAGTAGTTGGTATTGATTATATTATTTTCCTTTTCTGAGTTCAATTAAATTCAATTATTTAATGCATCTCACGTGTGTTACAATAAATAATGGAGTTAGTTCAAAACATAATAAAACAAAAGGAAAGCTGTTGCTTACAAACCAACAAATTAATACTTAGTTATAGTTATTGTAGTAGTTATACAAATATGATGCCATGACGTAAATTTAACAATAGGCTTACTAAGTGATAACTGTTTATGTAGTACCTAGTTTAAACTACCTTAGGTACATAAAAATGTTGAGAATTGTAGCTTGGCGAAGGGGGTGATTGGTTGGTATTCGGGTAAATAAATAACTATAGAACGGCTTACTAAGAACAAGTGGAAACTTTGTATAAAACAAACAGTCCTGGTTGTAGTATACTATATACTATATATATATACTAATATTATAAAAGCGAAAGTGAGTTTGTTTGTTTGTTTGTTTGTTTGTTTGTTACCTCTTCACGCTTTAATGGCTAAACTGATTTTGATGAATTTTGGTACAGAGATAGTTGGGAACCAGGAGACGGACATAGGCTAATTTTTATTTTAAAAAAGTGGGATGTGCGAGAGAAAGAGGGAAGAAAAGGGAAAACTTAGCGTTGCTATTACAAATCAATAAGGCGCAAGGGGAACTGTATTACTCCAAATTTAACGCGAGCGAAGCCGCGGGCGAAAGCTAGTACCTAATATCTCAATATGTTCTGTATTTATTATCAATCTCATTTTGAAAACTCTTGTTTGTAAAATAAACTTGGAAAAGTGATAAACTCTTGAGTGTCCCTGATTGAGTGCGACACTTAAGGGGTGAATGGACTGACGTTGAAAACTTGCTCGTCATGTGGAAAATAGAACAAGAACCCCTGTTGATTTATGGGTGGAACTGAACTACAACCCCCCATCAAGCGATAAACAAACAATTGTTAACCCGTTTATCTTTCTTCTTATTTAAAAATGTGAGAGTTTGTGAAGTTGTCTTTGATTGATAGATGAATTAATGTTTGTTTCTCTTTCATGCAAAAACCAATAACGGTTTTGTTTGTTTAACACACAGATAGTTTTTAACCTGTCTCAACACATACTTTATCCTTGTACCTAGTACTGATCCAGTGGGGCAATTACAGAACTCCAAGCGGGAAAAGTCGTTGCGGGTTATACGAAACAGGGGGTCTACTCTCTTTCTCCGAAACGTAACTTCGTTAACGGACGAAAGTCAAAAGTAGTTACGTTTGTAGCCCATTCTATATCATTTTGCGTGAATTAGTGTAGGTTTAGAAAATTTTAATGTCAAATAAACTTTGGACGTCCGAAATTTCGAAATGAAATGAAACCGTGGTAGAAAACGTTCAAAGTTTCGGCCGCAATTTCGTTTTACGTAGAATTAGAGTAGGCCCCCAAATACCGCGGCCACGGACACATTTCCCCTTTTCTGATTTGCAGGTATTTTTCGTTGGTAACAAAGAGTACGTGTACCAATTTTTAGATCTCTCTATCTAGAAAACTGCGAAATGTCTCATATAAAATTTCATCTCCTCTTTTAAGGAGTTGGGGGCAGATTTCCAAAAAAATTATGCACGATGTTTTTGTGACAAATAGTCCGCATACCATTTTTTAGCTTCCTACCTTGAGAATTGCGGAATGGACCATACAAACTTCCACACCCTATTTTAGGAAAGATCCCCCATCTTTAGAAAGAGACAAAAAGTAGCCTATGTCCATTTCCAAGGTCCCGACTATTTCTATTTCTGTACCAAAATTGATCAAAATCGGTTTTGCCATTAAAAATATTTTCTATTCTTTTATAATATTAGTAAAGTAAATAAGGATTGTTCTTGTTGTTGACATTTGTCGCTGATACCGTAAGTATCTACTCTCGCGGGAATTCTGATTTTCATGAAAATCTGCAAAATAAATAGACTAATTAGACTGTTTATATGTAAAGCTTTTGCACACAGCTTGATACAAACGGTTGTGTTTAAGAGACACTAAGGCCTTAATGGGCGCATTTAAAGTATAATATGACTCGAAAGTTTCTTATTAATCTCTTTTGTAAAAGCACCCACGATGAAGATTACTGGCTTTTAGTCTCAGATAGAACAACTTAACACTTTGGATTTAGCAGATTGAACTGAACCTGCTTTACCGAATTTACAGATTTAGGTCGTAAAATTCGCAGAAAATATTGTAACGGTTTTTATTGAAGGAGAACTTAGAAATGAAATAAAACTCAGCAAAATGAAATATCCCTGGCATCGCGTCTGCATCTAGAGGTCAATAACCCGCAACCCCGGTTTTTATTATTTATTTTTATTTATTTTTAAATTGTATAAGTTGTGCCATATGTTACTGGGGCGTAATGTGGGCGTGACAGGTAATTTAGACTTAAGTTCTGTTCACGACTAAGCATAACCGTGATAAGTTGTTGCCCACATAATAAGTTATTACACGCCCTGTAGGTATTTTATTTCTTACTAGCTTTCGCCCGCATTCAATTTGGGGTAACACAGTTCCTCTAGCGCCTTATTGATTTGTAATAGCAACGCTAAGTTTTCCCTTTTCTTCTCTCTTTCTCCCTCACATCACACTTTAAAAAAAAAAGCCTATGTCCGTCTCCTGGTTCCCAACTATCTCTGTACCAAAATTCATCAAAATCGGTTTAGCCATTGAAGCGTGAAGAGGTAACAAACAAACAAACAAACTCACTTTCGCTTTTATAACATTATAAGTAAGGAAGTAAGGATTGCATACTTGTAATTTTTTTTAAAAGACAATACCCTAAATGGCCCTGGGCAATAAAGAGTATCGGAATACATGATCATTAATTGATTTTTTATTATGTAAGTCGGAAATACTTCTGTATGCCAAAATTTACATTTTATAGTATTTTACGCAACTATAATATTACATCCACCAGCTGTATATGACACGGCTATCGTTGAAAATACAGAAGTACCGTATTTATATATTTATTATACACAACATATTAAAAAAAAGTTGTCCCCAATAGGAATTTCTCCTGTATCGTGGGTGCGTTTATAAACATTTAAATTCATATACACAAACAGCCAAACCCGAAACAACTACCTGTAAGCCATACAAATATTTGTTCGACTGCTGCGCTGCGTGTCGCGGGTTCGATTCTCGTACGGAACAAATATTTGTATGACCTGCAGTTAGTTGTTTCGGGTCTGATTCTTTGTGTATGTGAGTTTCAATGTTTGTAAACGCACTCACGACACAGGAGAAATTCCCAGTGTGGCGCAACGTTTTTTTTAAATCTCAATAATGGTTATGGAACTTATTACTTAAATAAAACCTACCGAATATTCGGTTGCAGTTCTGCTTTATAGAACAGTGCCTTGATTATGTTGATACTAGAAACCCCATTAAATAAAGAGTACTTTACTTAATTACTATTAGCTGCCTGCCACCGTAAAAGCATATTATTCACCGGCAGTATGCATCGCGTGCCCTTCGCATCATGTTTAAGTAATCAAGCTGTTACGCTGTCACTGTAATGCATACTTATTTGCAATTATATACGCAGATGCAGTAGAAATAATATTTATCGTTTTGTAGTAGCGCATTGCTTTATGCTCAAACAATAGCGTTCGTCATGAGGATGCCAACGTCAATGGCCGCTCATGTATATACTTAATGGCTTAAATTCTGTTTCACGTCATATATGTATTGTGCAATCTCTCTTCTCTTCTGTTGCTATAAGTTTATACGCGTTTATACAGTTAGTATTCCTGTTTGTTTGCTAGTTCCAACATATAGGAGTCCGTGAACACAGTTTGAACAGTGAAATCCGTGGTCACCCCTTGGTTACATCAACACGTTACGTTATACGTGAGGACTTGTAATTAGCTTACTATTACTGTCTATGGTTCTTTACTTTTTAAGTTTCTTTTTAGCTGTAAGTTCTCCATGCTGAAATAAATAAATAAATAAATGAATAAATAAATAAATATAAATTAATATATAAACAAATAAATAAGTAAATTAATATATAAACAAATAAATCAATGCAATTGAATGTCAGGCAGGTGAGTGTAAACATACCTACTTCGTTTTCAACATTTTTAGGGTTCCGTACCTCAAAAGAAAAAATGGAACCCTAACTGGATCACTATGTTGTCTGTCTGTCAAGACCCTTTTTCTCGGGAAAACGTGGAGGTATCGAGGTAAAATTAACACTAGGTAACTATTTCTATAGTCCCTTTGAGCTGCAAAAAAATTAACCCTCTAAGTCTATGCAGTCAAAATATATTTATTTACTTAAAAGACTATAAGTTAACAGTACATGAAACTTGATGAAACCAAAACACTTATATGTATTATAAAAATTAACACTTACTTAAATAAAAAAAAAACAAACTTCGGTTTAAAGAAATTTATTTCTCATAAGAACATACAGTCCGCTTATAATGAGATACATTGAAATAAACATGTTATAATGCAGTACAATACAAATTTCCTCCAGAGTATTAGCAGCTATAATGTACATACATGTTTCATTAACTTATACTTAAATGTATTCATGTTGTCGCACTCTTTAATATCGTCCGGTAATGTATTAAACAGATGTACACCTTCAAATAATATAGTCTTTCTACCGTAATTAGTTATAAAATAAACTTACTAACTATTACTTAAAAATAATTATATAAATTTACCAATTTCATATGGTTCATCATAAAAGATATCTAGATGTATGGCCGTTTATGTCGCAAAAATACGTTTCCGAAAACAAATAGTTTAAGAAATATATATTTTATATAATTTTTGTACCCTAGATCATAATGTTGTCGTATTTTACCCAAAGGTTGACTGGTAGAGAATGCTTCATGGCATTAAGTCTGCTTATGTTCCACTATTGTACATGAAGTTTTAATAAATAAATAAGTTTGTACGGAACCCTCGGTGCGTGAGTCTGACTCGCACTTGGCAGGTTTTTTCAGTAAAATTTGAGTTTGCATTGAATATAACAAACGAACAGATAAAGGGCCGCTTTTATTACAATCAAGGTTTGAATGGACAAGATTCCTAACAAAAATAGATACCCGATTTTGTATTGAAAACAGTTCTCCGGAACAGTAAACACTTGAATCAGAGACTAGTCAATAAATTTCTCTTTATTCCGCTTTAAGTCCTGTTCTCAGAAATCGTCTATTCCTCGTTCCGTCTCGTATCTCATAATTTAAAACTTAAATTCCCTTTTCGCATTCCGTAACTTGACAGTGAAAAATTTTCTCTTTAAAACTTAGGGAAATAACGGGACTTTCATATTATTATTAACACTTGTAACGTATACCATATTTGTTACTTGTTTCGAGTTTCCGATATTTCGGCGATGTTGCAAACGCCCTGATAACGGATGAACTGAAGTTATTGCGGGTTGATGTTTATGAGCAGACAAAACGATCTACCCTCTTCCTTATTTGTTTTTTAGGGTTTGGTACCACTGACACCGTCGACTTTTGAGTGTCATTATTTTTCACTGCCCTTATTCAAATTCAAATAATTTATTTCGGATAAATCCATATATTATATTCAGAAATCCTACAAGCCACAGAACGTTTCGTCTGTATGATTTTCGACAGATACAGTCTACTTTATATCGGGCTTTTACAGCGGAAAATTGTCCTTCAGCGAACGCAACATTTGCGATACTTTCTTGAACGGAGTGAAGATAGTATTAGAATATTTGCAACCTTATCTGTCACTCATTAACCAACCTTTTCCAAACTTGAATAGGTGTAAATGCAATGGAAATAGTTAATGCTTCAAAGCGCTCCATCCAAATGTTGGTAACTACTGGAGCCACTGGACTGCTCTCTCTGCAGGTACTACTGACCCTGATAACGATAACTCGCAGGAAAATAACATCTCGGTAGAATCTACCTCTTAATTATTTCCATGCAGTCCGCTACTGGAACATTCGTAAAAAGGTACTCCACGTTGTAACTGACCAAATTGAATAAAACAAAATAATTTTGCTTGCTTTTCATAGGGGAATTGGAATTATATTTAAATAAAAACACTCAGCATTTGTAATTACTTACGTCCTTTTGAAAACTCTTCCGGCAATATGTGTCATATTAAAGTTATTGACGCTGTAAGATCTCAAAGAGGGTTTTGCGGAAAGAACATTTCACGGTGATCAAAATATTTAACTTAAAATATGATGACTGAATATATAATATAGTACTCAATTCAAGTTTAATTTAATCAAAACGTTTAATGAAAAAGAGAGGTGAGACAAGGATTTAAAGCATGTACTCCACGTTCATCTTTTTTCTGCTATATCTGCTGATAAACAAAATGAATTCTACCTATTTTAGGGCCCATTTTTAGGTTTAGGCCCATAAAAGCCCAAAGTCCTTAAAGGGCTCATTGATATGTCTTAAATAGCTAGAGTAGATAAACATTACTGATGGGAATTATTAAACATTTAAAAGTTTGATTTTGCTGTAAAAATATAACTAAAAAAGATGCGTTGTACTAAGGAATGTTACTGGATGAATCTTCCGAGTTCTGTTCAGACAAGCTACACAAATGAAACTGGCTTCAATTATAATTTCCAGTTGTAAGTCTAGTTTTACTGAAATTGTCACTTTATATTGCAAAAAGCTGCGATTGTCCTATTCCGTTTCACCGACCAGAGTGTTAGCAGATACAAATGCTTTTATTAAGCTTTCACTTGAAGAAGCTAGACTGTAATACAATAATACCCACAGCTGTATTTATTTCCAACTAGCTTCCGCCCGCGACTTCGTCCGCGTAGCATAGTTACTTTGGGCTAACGCTAACTTTAACCTTTTTTCTCCCCTTTTTTCTAGCCTATGTCCGTCTCCAGGGTCCAAACTATCTCTGTACCAAACAAAATGTATCAAAATCGCACACACACCTTAGTAGCTAAACATAAAGTATGAAATTGAAAACGACTACCTAGATAATGTAAAGATTTTCCATAGAATCCCAATTTAATTTTAATTCACGCCTTGTCCCTAAGGATTAGAGGCAGAGGTCTACCTAACAGTGATATACAAATAAGTCTCATTTTATAGGGACGGGAGCACAAATCCAGAAAACCCCACTATCACCTTGCCCAAATCGGAAATCGAACCAAAACCCTCATGCTCGCAACTCGCACTTGCGGCCACTTGATTGAGTAATTTACCTTTTATTGGCACTTATTTACAAAAAGTCTGTAGTTGCTTCCTGAATTTAAGTTTCTCACAACAACGGGGGTTAACAACAAATAAGTTGGTCTCTAGATAGTACGTAAACCGCCAAACAACGAATCTACCTAGACCAACTTCAATTATACCCCCTGTTGTTTACCGTTTATTTGCTATTTATGAAATTATTAAGTGTTTTGTTTTTCTCCAAAAACTTGCTATTTAACATTTAACCCAACTTTGTAATTTCGATTATTTATCTATGCTATAGACGTCTTTATTTGGGCCAAGGCCGTGTCTTGATTGAATAGCCTGTTTCCAACATGATCAAGAATCGAATCAGAATTGTATCTAGTATTTTTAAAACATACTCAGACTTATATATGTGAGACATACTTGTATGATGTGCTTACGTAAAGTGTTATGCTATGTTTTGCCATGAAAGTGTACAAATATTATTAAACAAAATAAAATGACAGCAAACAATAAAACTAAAAAACAAACAAAATTAAATATTATATATACCTACTCACAAGAAAGATACTAAATCTACAATTATAAAGAACCTTAAAAAGAGAAACAATTGTCTTAAAATATTCAAAAGTACATAAAGTGTTAAAATTATCTGTAATGAATTCTTCTACTCTATAATAACTAAATTTAACAATTAACAGTGAACAGAATCTTCTTAAACTTTAATATTGGCATTCTTTATACTATCAGATAATTTGTTGTAAATATGTTGGGAGCCATCCCAAAAAACTCTTCGTCATTAGATCGGTTCTGCATTTTTTTTTGTCGCACAGTTTATTCTTATATGTTTATATATACAGTATATTAATAAAATTGCCCCATACTAGGAATTTCTCCTGTATCGTTGCTTTGCGTTTACAAACATCTCACATACACAAACCGCCAAACCCGAAACAACTATCTGTAGATCATACGAATAATTGTTCTGTGTTGGGATTGAACCCGCAACATGCAGCGCAGCAGTCGATCGCTCAACCACTGCGCCAACCACTCCGTCAAATATATTTTACATTGAGATCGCATTGGAGCTATTTTTTAACATAGTTTTTGAAATTGGTGTTGTCAACGCCAGTTAATTATTTTATTAATATCATAATCGTAACAGACAGGGTTAATACATTTTACTACAGTTTACTACGGTTGTGCTGTCATCGGCAAAAAGATCCATATTTTGAGTAATAAGTATTGGGAGATCATATATATAAATGTTACCGGAAATGTATGAAGTCTAGGAATTGTATACAAATTTTAGGAAATTTATACAATGCGAAGCTATTTAGGAAATGTATGAAATAATGTTTCAAAAACTATTTAATACATAAATGTACATACTTGAATGTGTACAATTCCTAGGAGTTGTAGAGAGAGAGATTAATGTTTTTTTTAAGCAATCGTTGAGACAACGACGTTCAGGTAACAACCATTTCGTAAAATATAATAATCTTCATTATTATCTTAGTAATTCATTATTATCTTAGTAATTAAAACTTCGAAAATGAACTGTCTAGTAACTTTTCAAAAGTAAAATGTAATTCTTATGAAGGCAAACTTTCGTTTGGTAAGTAATTGTATTAATTATTTAATTTATTAGTTTTTTCGGTTTTCCGATACTCGACCATGCGTCGGTAAGTAATTATAAATGTCACAATATTAAAGTAACTTTTTATATTTTTATACTATGTTAATTATAGACGAGACAGTCTATGTGGTTTTTTATTTTTTAAAGGTAAGCTGGAATGGCACTTAGCAGTACACAATAATTTATTTTTATAGCACAGGCATCTTTCTGTACGTACAGTTTTTCTTGCAAAGGCACTTTTTACATAACGGTTGGTTCCAGTATCTTGTAGGTTAGCAACTGACCGAAGTGCCATCTCCGTACTCGGTACATCCGCTTGAAGAAGGACTCAAGAAGAACTCTTGGATACACGGTAATCTGAGATAAAATATATAATTGTTTTAAGACCGCTCTTGGTACAACTCCACATCCTCTATTGTCCTCTGGATATGCAATTCAGACGTGCTAATAGGTACAGGGGCAAAATTCTTTTCACTCGATTTCTGTTTTTTTCAGCCTGTTCTTGTAAGTTCTTTGACGATTAACTAGTACTTACTTTATATTTTGCAACAGCTATCCCCGCGTACCCAGATATCTCAAACGTTTTACATTTTATGTGTTGCTTAGGAAATGTACACATTTCTAGGAAATGTGTTTAATATAACGTATTTTACACATTTTCGTATGATTTTAGGAATTATAAACATTTCCTAGGAATTTTATACAATGACGGATTACATACATACATCTTCGGTAACATATATATAGAAAGTAACACTCCCAGCACGCTACCTTGAGGCATCCCGTATTTTGTAGATCGTGGCTGAGATGAGTAAGTGGTCACATTTTTTTTCTTTAGCGCAAATTAAGCAGTCTGTACTGATTTAAAAATCGCCTTAATACATATTCAGAATACTTTCATTTATCTAACTGAAAGTGCTTTTACCCTTTTCCTTTTTTTAAACGGTCATAGCTTTTGACTGCGTAGACATAGAGATAGGACTTTACACAACTCTAAAGGACTACAGACTTGAGTATATCTCACGCGTTCCCGAGATAAAGCGTCTTAACTGATAGACAGACACACGGACAATAAGGGTTCCGTTTTTTACTATTGAGTAACCTAGGAAACACATGTATTTTGGTATTCTACGAAAAAGGTTCTGTTTTATTCAAGTTGACCACAGGTTAGGGTCACTTGTCACAGCTGTCACTTCGCGAATGTCGAAGGGTAATTTAATTTTTACCTTTGACGTTTATCCTCTCATAAATATTATGTATAAAATAGATACTTCAGGGTTCTTAGTTGCGTGGTGTAATGGTAAAGTAACCGCACAAGGTGATAATATTAGTTCATGAGTATTGCTGATGCTGAATTGAATTGTTTTCGGAAGGCCTTGAGATTAACTGAAGAAATAACTGAATTTCTTTTGAAGACCTTATCTGGTCTTTTTTTTTTTAAAAAAAAGCTGCTGAGTTGTTTTTGGTCACCACGGTTGCACTACTTTTTATTGGTATTTTTAAACAACCACAGCGCGTAAACGAGTAAGTACCATTGTTGTTATTGCTCTTCTATTTATCTGTGGGTAAGTTTAACAGGAAAGGTATTCCACGAAATGTTTAAAATATTACAGAATAATATCATCAATGAATTGATTGTTTGTCCGTGATTGTTTGTTTTGTGTCTGGGTGTGATTTATCTATATTATGTATGTATTTATAAATTATATAAGTATGTATATCAGTAGCCCTACTATGACCTCTTAAAGCAATTCTTATTCCGCTGAGGGAAAGGGACAGAGCTATACAGGGTGTCTAGCACCATCTCTTACACTCAGTGGAATAAGAATTGCTATAAGATGTCATAGTAGCCCTTCAGTTGTCTGGTTACCATTACACAAGCTCTGCTTAGCTAGGGATCAGATAGCCGTGTGTGAGTTGTCCCAAGATATTTATTTATTTATTTAAATGAATACGGGTTGTAAATTTCATAAATTTCAATGATTCCCATTTTACAGTATCAAAAGAAAGTAATTAAAGGAAAATTAGGATTCTACGAACAAATATTTGAAAGTTCTTAATATGAAATACTGAGAACTCGTCTTCTATGAATTTTAATATTTGTATGAAAAGCGGTGCCAGACTATTTGTTACGTTGTTGCCCTGACAAACAGTTTTGGTTAATACATTTTTCTAAAATATTTTTTGCGAAAGCGGTAACTAATTATGGAAACTCCTGTAGGCACAAACTATAAATGAGACACAATTTTGACGAAAAAAAAATAAGTTTACACGATCAAAATATTTAATTTATTAAATCTTTAAAACCATTTCATGTAATCCCCAAATAATTGCTTTTCACAAAAAAAATTACATAGTTGCATTGCAGATAGTACACAAACTAAGGAAGTTTAAGTTAAATTTTAGAAAAATATCCTAAAATTGACCGAAAGCATCGCAAGTCGCCATTTTAAAAGCCATTATGTTTTATAGACCATAAAGTGGATGTAGCTGAAGGTCCCCTAATATCACGATTTAATGCCACGTCTTATCAACGCTCAAACTACAAACATAGCTTTGAGAAACTAACATGAATTAAGTACTTTTAGTTGGTCTAAAACTTACATCAATCATAAAATGATAATATTATTATTAGATAATAGAACTGCGTTAAAATTCGTAAAATGGTGACGAAATGAACTGCGTATGTGATCATTTTAAGTATTTTAATGCTGTGCTTGTAGCTTTTTTATATTAATAATTACACAACATTTGAAGATTTATTGTACAGACGCTTGCAGGTCAAGCTACCCGAAACTGTCAATTTTTTCCAATGAACCTTGATCCTAATGCTTTAGAAAAATAAAGTCGAAAATCTATCAAAGAAATCTGACAGGTTGTAGTAGCTTGATGTGCAGGCGTCTGTACATTACTTCATACAGATAACTTTCAACCTACTGTCGTATTTCAGAAAAAAGAACACATAGACCCGAAACATACATATTTGTTTGATATTTTGTTATCCCTAGGAAAAACTGGCTATCACTATTGGCTGCGGCTTATCTTTTCTTAACCACAATATTCGTATTTGGAAAAATGTTGTGATCATAGAGTACTATGACAACTGTACTAATATGCTACAATAAAGAGCGCATGAAATTCTTTTATTTTTATATTATATAAGCTTTTGCCCGTGGCTTCGCTCGCGTTAAATTCGGTAGCGCCTTATTGATTTCTAATAGCAACGCTAAGTTTTCCCGTTTCGTCCCTCTTTCACCCTCATATCCCGCATTTAAAAAAAAGGAAATAGCCTACGTCCGTCTCCTGGTTCCCAACTATCTCTATAACAAAATCGGTTTAGCCATTAAAGCGCAAAGAGGTAACAAACAAACAAACAAACTCACTTTCGCTTTTATAATATTAGTAAGGATTTGAAAGATACTTCTCACATTTCCTACGCCATTCTCTAGTCTTCTTCTTAACTCTTTATTTAAAACTTTAGTATTCGAATCTCATAGTAAAACCAGCCTGCATTCAAGTTTGGCTAAGGTATAAAACCTCTTACAGTACCTACTTATTTGCCCATTCTACTCCATAGAGATCAACGCTTTAGATTGGGCAACTACGGTACTTTCACAAGTTATTATGCCTTGTGACAGGGACTGTGGCTTCATCTTTTTGTTTTTGACATTCAAAAGTGGCTGTAGAGGAGTAAGTGAAAAAAATGCTTTAAGTTTGAGTCAGTACTTGGACTCATCGTTTTATAATGCAATATTATTAATTACTAGCTTTCGCCCGCGGCTTCGCCCGCGTTAAATTTGGGGTAACACAGTTCCCCTTCCGCCTTATTGATTTGTAATAGCAACGCTAAGTTTTGCCTTTTCTTCCCTCTTTCACCCTCACATCCCACTTTTTTTAAATAAAAATTAGCCTATGTCCGTCTCCTGGTTCCCAACTATCTCTGTACCAAAATTCATCACAATCAATTTAGCCATTAAAGCGTGAAGAGGTAACAAACAAACAAACAAATAAACAAACAAACAAACAAACAAACTCACTTTCGCTTTTATAATATTAGTAAGGAAGGATGTTTGACCTTATAACCTAATATTAACAGACACACAGTTGAGATGATGAGTTTGAGCTTTCAAACACACCTGCCTCCATTAAATTGGTTCCTACTTTGAATTCTTACTAGGAATTTCTCCTGTGTCGTGGGTTTACGTGGGGTTACAAACATTTAAACTCACATACACAAACCGCCACATGCAAAAACTATCAATTCTAAGAACTCTGCAATGATCCTCAGTCATTGTGTTCACATAATCATTTTTAATTGTATGAATTGATTACAAAAACAACATTTTGATCTAATAACATGGACTTTACGACAACTGGCAATATATGGATGTACTGTTAGGTAAGCCTCTGTCTAACCTTTCGGGGATGACAGGTGTGATGTTAACATGGTGTATGGCAGATTTGGGTGTGGAGGGACATGTTTAAACGTGTAACATTCTGCAGAGATTAATGTTCGAAAACGACTGTGTGATACGCATATAGAGTACCCCGTTGAAGAATAATGGTAGACACTTTTTCCAAACTACCTACTACTTATGTTACTTACCGTATTTACATATCGATAAAATAAAGTATAGAATTCGTTTGAGTTATTTTATTACTATGTTAAAGTAAGCGCCGAGTCAGGTTGATAGATATTCAAATTATCAGAGACAAAGTAAAAAATGTCGATTTCAAATTAGAAGTAAAAAAAGCAAAATTTAAATAACATCACGACTTTATATAATCCTCGAAGTGGGTAAAGGCAGAAGTGTGCCTGACAGTGGGACACTAATGTTGCAGGTTGTATTTTGGTTAAGACTCATGTAACAGGGCACAAGCCTATGCCATGACCCGGACACGTTTCCAACTTTCTGGCGGCTTCTGAGGAATTCCTGATAAAACTCTATAATCTTTTGACCGTACTGAGAACCACTCTAAATAACCCATGGTTCAGGTGTAGGCTGTAGCGCTTGTAATCATACGACTAATAACCAAATGAAATTTAACAATACCTTGCAAGTAACTTACACAAATATAAAAATAAAAGTTTGTATATTTGTTACTCCTTCCCGCTTTTATCGTCTAGACCGTTTTATTCCGGTTTACGGTGTGAAACCGCGGGGCGCAACAAGTGTATTATATAAGTTAGGTATGTTACTGCTATAACAAAACAAATGACCGGGAAGAATCCATTACATTCATCAATAAAACATGCGGAATGTGTCCTACGCGATGTCTCAGGCGAATTTTCAAGCTGCGCTACTGAAACGAAAGAAACTTATATCTGCAAATTATTTACTAATGAAACATATGAATAAAACAGGTATGTATAGAACAATGACTTTATCAATGTAAAGAAGTATATCAAAATTATCTACTCACAGACATTACTTTTCTTGGAAAGACGATAAAAGTCTTAAACCCGTGTTTGCAAAATTCTTCAACTAAAACTTAATTGACATTCTTATTTCGCAATTAATGCGAAGTGACTTGGCAAGTATTTTCATCCGTATATGGAGTTTTAAAGTAGCTCTTTTGTCGTTTAAGTCTTCACGCACAAATAGCCGATCAATTGTAAACTTCCCAGAATGATATCGATGTCAAACCGTAATTACCTACTCCAGACGGAACGACCGGATCAAAGTCGCTTCTACAAAAAATAAGTGACCACTTATTATTATTATTATAGAAAGTCTCTTGTGTCTAACTGCTACGAAAGGCCTCGCTTACCTCTTTATGTCTGAGACTTAGTTTTTAGTTTATGAAGTTAATATTTACGGTTCACCAGTTAGTATTGTACGAACGCTTCGATATCTGAGCCACATCCTAACTGACGATCTCACATATTATGATGCCGAGCGCTCTCGATTCGGTACAATATACTTGCTGCAAATTTTCACGCTGTAGCACGTGCTAAAAAGACATATTTCCTAGCATATTTGCCATATTTCTACAGATGCTAGATGTTGGAACATGTCCATGAGTTTCCATTAGAAGGAAAGTGTGAATAGTCTTTTTATGATGTGTTTCATCGACAAATAGCTCTTCTTTCAGGCATTTTTGGTGCGTCGAGAAAACTTTTTTATTTTCCTGTCCTGCAAGGAGACTATTTCGCCAAGATTGGTTGGTAAGTCACTGGCACGACTATTTTTATAATTTGATGGCTTAAAAGTTTGCCACTACCCCCACGTCGGCGATGGCAGCTAGAGATCGTTCACCTGCATGTTTTGGAACAAGTGGGCAGATAGAAAGTGGAGCTTAGTTTGCGACACAGCTCCAGAACCACCACGCAGCTGTTTCATTGAGTTAACTCCGGACTTAAGTTGAAATAAGGGCTCCTTTTCCGCATAAGACCAGAGTTACATGTTACCACTTAAGTATGGAAATGTCTTACGAATTAAGGCGTCATAGTTGCAGGTTATTATACCGAGGCCTCAGAACACAAAGGGCAAAAGAAGGAACATTGGTGGGTTTTAGTCAGTAAATGTCTAATAGTCACTCACGCTCCGCCAAGGGCGGGTGAGGTTACCTATTTGATGACTTTCCGTCCATTAAAAGGGCGTTACATCATTACTGTGCTGTGTCTGTAACAATATTGCTGGCAGGGATGTTAAGATCACATTACTCGTTAAAAGTTTATTAGGACGTTGTTGCCGGTATATATTTGATGTAGTTCTAGGTAAGTATTACGCCAATGAAGACGATCAGACAAATGCAAAAGGTATTTTTTCGTCAACGATTGCGTCTCTGAGAAAATATCTATTTCATAAAAGGATATTTGCGAAAAAAGTATATCATTAAAAATATTATTACTTCCTAGGAATATCGCTTGTGACTGTAGAAAATCCTGGAATATTATATCTATTTTCATTATAATAGATAGTGAGGAAATATCGCTTCGTAGCACCATTTCGTATTAAAGGATTTTTCCATACGAGATTGCCAATGACTTTAAAGGCACGCATGCATCAAAGGTACTTTTAAGCTCCTTCGTGCGTAACCTATACGCTTCTCCAGTCGGGAGTCTAACATAAAAATTTATTAAAATATCAATCGAATCGAACGCGTCAATAAACACTTCACTAGATACCTTCAGTATATAAACCATAGCGACTGTTTCACTTTGTTACACTCCCTTGAAAAGCGACGCGTGGTGACATCACGATTCAATTTGAAAATTTTAAGACTTCAAAAATAGGAGTCTAGATGTTCGACTGTATTTTTATTTTTCATCTATGTCTGTCTAGATATGAATAATCTGCTAATATCGTTTAGTGACAATGGTTAATGAATACTTGATGAAATTTGTGTGAGAATCATATCATAACTAAAATGCTGATATAAAAAACTTTTTTGTAAAAAAAAGTAATTGAGTTCAGTAAAAATCAAAAAACCGGAAAATTGCTTTACTTGAAGGCGAAAGTAATAAAGTCAACGAAACAAACAAGGGTCACCAACTTCCGGAAGTAAAGTTATTTTCCACTTTTTAGATTTCTTTAATGGCCGACCTTTTAGGTAATCTGAACCTGAGCGTGCCCCGTCCATGACCAGTCAGAACAGTACATACGCCCAAAATTTTTGCTGTTAAATCATCTCATTTCAATAGGTTTGATTCGACTTTTCTGCTACACAGTACATAAGGTCAGACACAAATTGTTGGAAATTCAACTGTAGTCAATTTTTTATTCTCATTTTTTTATTCCATTTAATCCTCACTAATAATTATAAAAGCGAAAGTGAGTTTGTTTGTTTGTTACGTCTTCACGTCTTAACGGCTAAACCGATTTCGATGAATTTTGGTACATAGATAGTTGGGACCCTAGAGACGGACATTGCTATTTTTTAAAAAGATTGAGATATGAGGGAGAAACAGAACGAAGATAATAGAACAATAAATAAGGCGCAACGGCCAAAACTGCAGGTAGTAGGTACCTGTAAATCAGGTAAGGGGAACTGTGTTACCCTGAATTTAACGCGAGCGTAGCCGCGGGCAAAAGCTAGTAACAATCTAAATCTCAAAATATTTTTTATTGCTAGGAATTTTAATTTCGTAGAGGTGATCGGCTGTGGCAATATGTCGCGTTCAGCCCATGTTCAGTGCATGGGCCGGAGCGAGAGGGGATGGGAAGCAGTCACTTTTTCTGCGAAGCAGTCATACTAGAGAAGGACGTGGCCTGGTGTTTGAGGGAGATAACCGCAAACCACACCGGCTGCCGCGCGAGACGCCCTGGGTGTCGGGCGACGCGAGACTACTACCGGCCACTGTAGATGCAAGCCTGTGGACAGTGAGCAATGGGTAGCTTACCGCCCGTTCGTCTATTGACAAGAGGCCGTGTCGACGCGCGTTAGTGTTCCACGCGTGTATAAAAGAGATGTCAGCAAAGCAGAGGGGCCTGCCAGGGCCACCGCCTGCTGGTTTGCGGGTTGAGCACATGAGGCAAAAGGAGGAAAATAGATGGGTTTTAGTTAGTAAAAGTTTGACGCTCCCTTCCGCTCTACTAACGGCGGAAGAAGTTATTTTTATAAAGAAAAAACGGCATCATAATCAAATGAAAAAATAAAACAGCCTTCACAGAATCAATATTGTAACAACTGCTTTATTTTGTCCTAGTTGTCGTCAATAAATATACGGTGTGAAAGGAACTCCAACGGCGGCACAAAACGCCGAGGTTCAAATACAAAAGTGCAATACTGACACGGAAGTATCAATCAATTGAAACAGTTTATTTTAAAAAAAGCTACCGACGAACAGTTTCTACGTTTTAGATTTTTTTTTATTGAATTTAAAATTTTAAATGAATGAATTTTAAATGACTTATCAAAGAGTAATTGGATGTGGATGGAGTTGGAGTTTTTTACCGGTTCTTCTCTACAGGAAACTAACGACCCGTGCACATTTTCTCGACGTTTTCGTAGGAATTTATTTGAATATTTTGAGCGTTTGTTTGTCCATGCCTTTTCCACAACGTGTGCAGCCGTATTTCAAAAATTACTCAATGAATTGCAATTTTACGTTTATCTTACTTAGTTTTCTCTCGAGAAGTATTAGTATAATAAATGCATAATATGTCAAACAAATATAGTTTATTACTCATAATTAGTATACAGTTTATTATTTACTTGAGTCATCAAAAGTTACTTACAACTTGTAGATTAAAAGTTATTATAAGTATTTGCTGTTTCTCTCAAGTTTATGAACTAATAATGTTAGTCTTGGTGTGGGCAAACTATACTCTGGAGTATAGTTTGCCCACACTAAGGGCATTTACTTGTCTCAGTTCAGTTCCGCGCATGCCCTTCGTAGCAGTGCTACGGCGTAGTACTGCTACAATTGCTAGGGCCGTCACGCAGCGTCATAATTTAATAAGGTAAAAGTCATAAGGGGTTTTTTCAAAATTCGGAGATGATTATTCGATTGATTTAGAGATGATGATTTGGATGATGCTCCCTCGGATGCTCGCCTGAGTTGAAACTCTGCTTCCGAGGCAGCACTTTATATCAGGCCAGTTTGACTCAATTTTGACTTATGTTTAAAATTCAAGTAACAAAAATACTGATAACATTAAATTGTTATTCGATTCCGATGTGAGTGATTGACGAAAAGTATGTTATGTAAGTATGTGATGTTGTTCCGGAGAATTTCTGAGAAAAAAAAATTGCATGATGAATTGGTTGAAATTTAATTCAAATAATGACGAATAGAAACGGGAAGGAACTTTTTTAAATATAGCACTCGGGTATAAGTATAATGTAGCTGATAAGTCCAAGAATATCTGAATCTATAGGTCATCCTAAACCAAAACTGACAACAATACAAACTTACCTCTTTACAATATTATTATAATTTCAGTGTAATAAAGTATACATGATTAAATAATCTCATCAAAGAGAATTATAATTAACATTAACATAATTCTATACAAAATATTCTAATAATCTATTATATTTCTATTTTCAACTTAAATGTGACATTCATTGAATTTAAAAAATAAGAAAAACATTCATGATCCATTCATATCTTATAATCTAAGATTACAGCTACAGCAGAGGCCTCCACTTCGTTGGGTGGTCGCATTTTGTTAAAATTTAATTTTCAAACTTCAGGATTTATTCGGTAATGGCGGTCGCCTGTCGGATCTACTTCAAAAAATTTTACGGATACACTATGTTCTGTAAACGCTCAATAGAAAATGAACAGATAGTTGAAACCGTCGTTGTTTTTGTTTAGTTTACAAACAAGTACAACATACTTGCGTAAAAGTTTAAAGTTCTTCTAAAAAGTTTTAGATTGTGTGTCCAAAAAAAACTCTTTACAATCATAATGACCTACTGAAATAACGCCTAAAGATTCATAACTTGCAAAGCGTAGTTTTATAAGATAAGGCCCTTTTATTACCATCAGCACCATGAGTTCAAATAAATACAAAGCATTATATGGAAATGCATAGGGTAATGACGTCATAATGAGGTGAACTATTTTATTTTGTAGAATAACAAGACACTCGACCTAGTGCACGTTGTTCCCGAGAGAATATGATTGTGTGTGGTGAACGAGCAACGAAACAGACTTAGGCACGCCTTAAGTCATGTGTAACGCGGCATTTGTGTGTTTCTGGTATCTGAACAATGTACTAGAACTCAACTGGAAAGACGTTTATACTACACGATTGTCGCTTTCTTATCGTCAATGTAAATCGTATTACTATTATGAATTTGAGAGTATATGAGGATAGACAAATAAGCTTTTGTGACATTGTCGTGCAAAATGTATTGAAGGGAATTCCATGTAATCTGGCACACATATAATTTGTAACATTGATTAGCACATATAATACTTTTTGTACCGGTAGTGCGATCCTGTAGGACAATTACCGAACTCCGGGTGACATAAGACAGTTTTAAATAAAACTCAAATAAGTTTATGTTCAAGAATACCTAATATAGTTTAAAATATGAAATAACCGATTGCCCTTCAATCAAGATCTCATATCTGCCGGCTCTTTTAGATTTATCATTTACAAAATATTCATCTTTTATTAAGAACATTTGAAAAATGTTATCGTATTTTTTTAAATACTACGAATATTTAAAAAAATACGATAACATTTTATACGGTTCTGTAATAAAAATATAAAATATTTACATTTTTGAAATATGATATCTAAAATCTTATATTTTATTTTATCAAGTAGGATTTTATAAAAATCTCTTATTATCTGTAATAAAGTTCTTTCATTTCCTGTTAAGAGTAAATTAATAACTGAATTGTGTAGGGATTCTCATCAACTCTATTGTGTATTTTAAAAGACTTAACAAAGTCTTCTTTGGTTTGTTGTTGATCGCATGTTGTTTTATTGAATTGATAGGACATGAATATGATAACAAAGTGTGTTAAACTTTTAGAGTAACAGAGTGTGTTTTCTGATCAAATAAAATAACAACTTTTTTTTTAGCCAAATGTAATTTTAAATATCCATAACTTTAATTTTTATAATATTATTTATTTATTATCAAATTCTCACTTACAGTATACACACATACGAGTTAAAGATTAAAATACATGAAACTAAGAACCTTAACGAACTGTGAAGGTTTACATCTTCGATAAATAATATACTAGACTAGATAAAGGATTAAGAACAAACTCATATCGTATAAGTGGCCGAGAATACTAGACGTAAACATTTGTGTTTCTTCGAGATAGATGCTATAAAATATTATTAACTTCAGTTAATTGTAAACCTTAACACCCGCCCATAAACTTGAAAATCGTTTGCAATATATTTGTACTAAAGACCTTCTGTCATCGGATAGCAAAGGCAATAAATTAAAAATGTCAAAACTCACTTAAAAGTAAGATCAAAAATATTTATTCAAAAATAACACAAAACCTTTAAGCAATAAGGTTCTAAATTAAATGTTGACAATTGGTGCCTGATCTAATTTTAAACTAGAGTGACTTTGGTGTATCATATTTCAACGCTTAGAACAGAGTCAATATGAAAAGATATGGAGTTGCAGATGTTGTTTTTTTTTTATCGCGTTGTTATTTTATTTTAAAACCTAATTTGCAAATGTTTTTGATTGATTTAAACAAAAGTTGGTGGTTTGTAATATTTTTTAATGATTACTTCTTTAACAAAAACTGTAAAAGTACCCTTTAACGAAATTGAAAGGCACTTGCTGTCGTCATAGGTTTTTTTTGTTGTAGACTACACCTTGGACTGTTATTGTTATTGGGGGCACTTGGATTTAAATCCAAGTTTTCAACGTTATGACTTTATACAACATTATTTTTAGTTTATGCGAAAGCCGAAACACCTGTCAAGTATTTTTATATAAAGAATTTTATGTACAAAATTTCAAAACTAGTTATAAGCTTGTTATGTTACCTGGATATCCGTACAAATTCACTAATAATAATATTTTTTTAGTTTGTATTGTAATTAACTGGGTGACAACATTTTCCATCACACTGTCTTGCAGACTTTGGACTGTCGTAATGGTCAAGTAGGTAGGTAGATGGCGGAGCTGTATGAGGGGTACAGAGCGGCGAAGACCGCCCTCCTAGAAGGTGTCTTGCGGGCCAAGGAGCTGGCCCGCGAGGAGATGCTGGAGTCTCTGGACGGGGATCCGTGGGGGCGCCCATACAAGATGGTGCGGGATAAACTCCGCACCAGGGCCCCCCCGCTGACGCAGAGTCTCCGGCCCCAACTAGTCGAGGATGTGGTGAGCGCTCTGTTCCCTTCGCGAGGGGAGCATGCTCCTCCGCCCATGGCTCCGCCGCTTGCGGTGCCACAAGCGGACCACGAGGACAACGACGACGACGACGTTCCGGAGGTGACTGGGGTGGATCTGAGAGCGGCGGTGGGCAGGCTGAAAGCCAAAAACACCGCCCCGGGACCCGACGGCTTGCATGGCAAAGCCTGGGTCCTGGCCCTGGAGGCTCTCGGGCCCCGACTACTAGGGCTCCTAAGCGCATGCTTGGAGAGAGGCCAGTTCCCACTTCGTTGGAAGACGGGGAAGCTGGTCCTCATTCAGAAGCCGGGGCGCCCTGCGGACTCTCCGTCCGCATTCCGGCCCATTGTGCTGCTCGACGAGGTGGGCAAGCTCTTTGAAAGAGTAATTGCAAACCGCCTCGTCGGGCACCTTGTGGGGACGGGGCCGGATCTTGCGGATCACCAGTATGGTTTCCGCAAGGGGCGCTCGACGGTGGACGCCATCATGCGCGTGAGAGCCCTCACGACGGGGGCTGCAGTGTCCAGGGGTGGGGTTGTCGTGGCGGTGTCTCTCGACATCGCCAACGCGTTTAACACCATGCCCTGGGGCTGCATCAGGGAGGCACTCCAATACCACCGGATGCCGACCTATCTTCGTCGTGTGGTCGGGGCATATCTGACGGACAGGGCCGTCATATACCCCGGTCGCTCTGGAGAGTGGAACCGGCGAGAGATGTCGTGCGGTGTCCCGCAGGGATCGGTCTTGGGGCCGCTCCTGTGGGACATCGGTTACGACTGGGTGCTGCGCGCCGACCTCCCCAGCGGCGTCAGTGTAGTTTGCTACGCTGACGACACGCTCGTCCTGGCTCAGGGGGGGTCGCACCAGGCGGCGGCCGACAATATGACACGCGGGGTTGAGATAGTCGTGGAGAGGATCCGGCTGCTGGGTCTCGAGGTGGCCTTGCACAAATCCGAGGCCATGGTTTTTCATGGCCGCGGAAACACGCCACCGTCGGGATCCCAGTTGACGGTAGGAGGGGTTCGCATCGGCGTCGGGTCGACGATGAAGTACCTGGGAATCGTCCTCGACAGCCGGTGGAACTTCGTCGAACACTTCCGACGTTTGGCTCCCAAGCTCGAGCGGACGGGGGCTGCTTTCAAGCGGCTCCTGCCCAACCTCAAGGGGCCAAACGCCTCCTGCCGTAGGCTCTATGCCGGAGTCGTGCGGTCCATGGCCCTTTACGGGGCCCCAGTATGGGCGCGTTCTTTAGGGCGGCGCGCCGCCCACTATCTGAACGCGCCCCAAAGGGTGGTGGCCATACGGCTTGTCCGGGGCTACCGCACGATCTCCGGCGAGGCAGCAAGCCTCCTTGCCGGACTGCCACCGTGGGATCTGGAGGCGATAGTCCTCGCGCGCCTGTTTGAGTGGCGCGCGGAGGCACTACACCGGGGGGAAAACCCACTGCCGCGGCAAGTTGCCGCTCGGCGGGCAGACCTCCGGTGCGATCTCATGGTGGCATGGAGAGAGCGACTGTCGCAACCCCGTGCAGGGCACGCTACAATAGTGGCGGTAAGTCCCCTCTTTGAGGAGTGGCTGGAGAGGCGTCATGGCGTCCTCACCTACCGCCTGACGCAGGTCCTCACCGGACACGGAAGTTTCGGGAGGTTCCTGCACATCATCGGGCGGGAGGAAGCGCCCGGGTGTCACCATTGTGACGATCGCCCGGAGGACACGGTGGAGCACACAGTGGCGATCTGCCCGGCTTGGGCGGAGCACCGCCGTGCCCTCGTAGAGGCGATTGGCGGCGGCGATCTCTCGCGTCCGGCCCTGGTTCAGGCCATGGTCCGGAGCGAGAGGGAATGGGAAGCGGTCACCACCTTCTGCGAAGCAGTAATGTTAGCGAAGGAGGTGGCCGGGCGTTTGCGGGAGAGAACATCTGCCCAACCCAGCCGCCGCGGGAGACGCCCATGGCGCCGGGCGCCGCGAGACGACTTCCGGCCACCGCAGATGCGGGCCTGTGGGCGGTGAGCAATGGGTAGTTCACCGTCCGTCCGTCGATTGACGACAGGCCGTGTCGACGGCGCGTTCGTGTTTCACGCGCGCCTCAAAGAGAGTCAGCAAAGCAGAGGGGCTTGCCAGAGCCTCTGCCTGCCGGGGTTGCGGGTTGTTCGAAAGAGATACCGCGGCCTCGGAACGTAAAGGGCAATAGAAGAAACATGGGTGGGTTTTAGTCAGTACAAGTCTGACATGCCCCCCCGCTCCACCCAGAGCGGGGGAAGTCATTGGATGATTTCCCACCCGAAAAAAAAAAAAAAAAAAAAAAAAAAAGTAGGTAGGTAGATATTATTATGTTTTTTATTCGTAAATGCAGTCGTAAGTGAGAACATTTACTCGATGCGATTTGTTGCTCCTTGTGCCAACCACTTAAAGTTCAAAATCGCATTGACATGTTAACACAGCTGACTGTAGGTACAAATAACAACTTTCTACAATTAAACATTTTGGCGTGTTTAAAAATGTTAATTATTATTATTTACAAAAATTACAATAATACACGAAAGCTACCGTAGTACCTGCATTTTTGTGTAGCTGCAAGCATCGTGTTCCACGACACTCCGAAGCCGAACTGCTCCTGGTACCGCTTCATTGCCAGTGAAACTTCAGAGTTCAGACGCTGATCATTTAGGTTGCCCCTATGGTTGTGGAGTAGGACCGGCATTGAGCCAAGCAACTTATAGTATGCTTGCCTACATAGTGTGCGTTTAATACAAGATTTAAACTTCGATTGATTCAATTGTAGGATGTTTGGAGGTATTTTGTTATAATATTTTAAGCAGTACCCCATAAAAGAGGAGTGTACTTTAGCTAGCCTGAAACCTGGCTGAACTAGTTGGTCCCTGTTTCTAGTATTATAGTGGTGTCCGTCACCTCTTTTACTTAATAGATGCAGATTTTTCCTAACATACATAATGTTTTCATAAATGTATTGGACAAGGTACTGTCATGTTGCTAATTTTCTTAAACAGTTCTCTAAGGGAATCACGCCTACGTTGATTATATATGGCTCTGATGGCTCTTTTCTGTACTTAGTACTTATTTAAGAGTTATCTTAAAACTGGGGTTGCCTTGCTTCTCATAAAATAATTAGTCCTATAATTTTTCCATAATCGTGCCCCCTCATAATATTTACTTGCACTATAATCATTTAGGTATACTTATAACGTTTGTCTTTTCAACTTATTTGTCATCACTTTTATTTTGTCATGAAATAAGTATCCACAATAACATGTATTAAAATCATAACATTCTGTAATGTACACAGTTCTGTTATACAGGGTGCAATTGAAGTCATGGGCATTATTTAAACCAAGGCTCTACTCAAGGGCACGCCACAATAGTGGCGGTAAGTCCCCTCTTTGAGGAGTGGCTGGAGAGGCGTCATGGCGTCCTCACCTACCGCCTGACGCAGGTCCTCACCGGACACGGAAGTTTCGAGAGGTTCCTGCACATCATCGGGTGGGAGGAAGCGCCCGGGTCTCACCATTGTGACGATCGCCCGGAGGACACTGTGGAGCACATAGTGGCGATCTGCCCAGCGCGGGGCGGATCACCGCCGTGCCCTCGTAGAGGCGATCGGCGGCGGCGATCTCTCGCGTCCGGCCCTGGTTCAGGCCATGGTCCGGAGCGACAGGGGATGGGAAGCGGTCACCACCTTCTGCGAAGCAGTAATACTAGCAAAGGAGGTGGCCGGGCGTTTGAGGGAGAGAACATCTGCCCAACCCAGCCGCCGCGGGAGACGCACATGGCGCCGGACGCCGCGAGACGACTCCCGGCCACCGTAGATGCGGGCCTGTGGGCGGTGAGCAATGGATAGTTCACCGTCCGTCCGTCGATTGACGACAGGCCGTGTCGACGGCGCGTTCGTGTTTCACGCGCACCTCAAAGAGAGTCAGCAAAGCAGAGGGGCTTGCCAGAGCCTCCGCCTGCCGAGGAAAGTTGCGGGTTGTTCGAAAGAGATACCGCGGCCTCGGAACGTAAAGGGCAATAGAAGGAACATGGGTGGGTTTTAGTCAGTACAAGTCTGACATGCCCCCCGCTCCGCCCAGAGCGGGGGAAGTCATTGGATGGTTTCCCAACCGAAAAAAAAGGCTCTACTCACGTTACTTAGTGCATTATGGCTACTATAACGCAAATCAAAAATATTATTAATGCAATTTTGAAAAAAAAATAAAAACACGACTGCCGTGTCGAAAAAAATAACTAAAAAGAAAAAAACAAGATGTTAGTTTCAACAAAAAAAATCATCGCAGTCGACCAATCTGCATGTGTTTGGACTAATTGTCAGTGCACTAAGTGTTTGTGGACCATTTGTGAACACAATGCCTCGATCGCATAATGTGCAGGCTAGGTACACAAGCCAACAATAACTACCATTGATTTTAATTTATGATCGCAACTCGTGCAAAATTCCAGCGCCGTTATCCGAATGACTCCATACCTCGTAACTTCACGGGATCTCATTTTAAGAACTAGGTACGCAGAACATTCTTGTTTTTTTGATTCAGGCCCCCGCCTGACTCAAAGTCAAAGAATTCACGCACAACGACGCGTACGGCGTTTGTACCTACAGCAGCATTCGCTACCGCGATGTGCAAAAATTTGATACTTTGAATGAGTTACTAATTTTTTACGTAATTTAATAATATTTTTGATTTGTGTTATAGTAGCCCTAATGCAATTAGTATCGTGAGTAGGTAGAGCTTTAAATAATGCCCATGACTTCAATTGCACCCTGTATAATCGATACATGATATTAGCAACATTTAATATAATTTCGAAACATTCATTGTTTTGTACAAAATAATGCCTAAAATAATGTATTTTAGGCATTTGATCTGTAATCAAATGATTCATTACAGCAAACAAACTAGGTAATAAACAGCTAATCAAAATCCACACCGCTAGTTAAAGCTGTGAACACGATTTAGTCTTTTGGAAAGCAAGCACGCATGATAGGTTAAGCTACAACCAACCTAATCTACTTTTACTAATTAACTTAATTAACTCAACAACGCTAATTAACAATTAGCATTATTGTGCTAGTATGGGCAAAATAGTAATATAATGTTAATGTTATGGAAAACGATATTATTGAAAATTTAAAATATACCTACAAAATAAATTTATGACTTAAAATGATCATGATACTTGATCAATTATGAGTTATGACTAATGAAATAAGTGGAAATGATTTTATGTAATTACATAACAATGGCAACTATAAACTTATGCTTTTTTTTTTCGGGTGGGAAATCATCCAATGACTTCCCCCGCCTTCCGCCGGCAGGCGGAGACTCTGGCAAGCCAGAGGGGCTTGCCAGAGCTTTGCTGACATCTCTTTGAGGCGCGCGTGAAACACGAACGGCTCAATCGACGGACGGACGGCGAGCTACCCATTGCTCACCGTCCACAGGCCTGGTAGGTGAGGACGCCATGACGCCTCTCCAGCCACTCCTCAAAGAGGGGACTTACCGCCACTATTGTGGCGTGCCCTACAAACTTACGCTTACACTACAAAGTTATGGCAAATACAAGCAAGGTACCTTTTTAAAATTATTGTATTTTACATTATGTCAAACTTTAATAAACCTTTGAAATTACTATTAAGGCTCATATTTGCTGTACTATCGCAAAATCAGTCGCTTATATAATAGCAGTAGATCTCCTAAACGGGTCGCGCAGATTGTTACATCGACCCACATCGGCCGACGACATGTCAACCTATTCTAAACCATTATAACTTTATCTCTCAATTACGGATCGCAGACCATAGATTTCCCGTCCGATGAGAGACCCGCATAAAATGGTTTTGTAAAGGTTGATGTGTTGTCGTGTGTACAAGAGCGGTTGCCGGCACTGGCCGCCGTAATTAATCCTAGCACGCAACTCGATCGCATCTACTGATGACTTCCATTTTCCAGTGTCATAGTTTCAGACCATTCTAAAATTTCCATAGTTATATTAATGACGCCGATTACGTGACGATGATCGTTAGGACAAGTCAAACAGCTGGCTTGATGGCTTACGTGTTTGATAGCATATGGGTCAGGGTTGTGTCAATGTTCCACAATGCCATCGGAAGATTTATGCAATCGGGTTAATTTAATGACATTTTAATGGTGACCATTGTGAGTTGTTCGAAAGAGATACCGCAGCCCCAGAATACAAAAGTAAAAGAAGGACCATGGATGGGTTTGGTTAGTAATATTCCGGCACTCCCCCTCGCTCTGCCCAGAGGAAGGCTCCGCCTCCGGGGGAAGTTACTTGATAACTTTCCATCAAAAAAAGGGTGTCCAATGTGTCCATTGTCACTATTGTTGGTCTTCCATACATCGCACCATTGTAATTACCTCAATGGATAGTTGGACAGAATTATGTTTTGATTGTTAGTAATTAGATTAATTAAGACAGATAAAAGAGGCTTTACGTGAAGTAAACCATAATAATTGCCGTCCTTGAGGAGATAAAGATTTAATGAATTAAACAATTCATTAAATCTTTATCAGGTTAAGGCGCTTAATAATTATACCATAAAACGTATTCGTCAAGCGTATACGACAAAACACGACACAGCGCACGGTTGGCGCAGTGGCTGAGCGATCGACTGCTACGCTGCGTGCTGCGTGTTCGATCCCGCATGGAACAAATATTTGTATGGCCTACAAATGACTGTTCCGGGTCTGGCTGTTTGTGTCTGCGGGTTTAAATGTATGTTTGTAACCGCACTCACAATACAGGAGAAATTCCTAGTATGGGGCAGTTTTTTTTTTTTTATAAAATCTAGAAAACTATCCCCATAGTTTTCTAGTTTTTCGCACTCACAATACACTGCACACTACATGCTGGATCCTGGCATCCCCCTAACGAAATGGCGAACCTCCAGTCCGCTAGTAATAACCGTTTCATTTAGATTTGTACCGTTAGTATGGTAGACGTTTAAGAGCTACGGTTTATGAGTAAGTAGGTGCTAGTGCCTATAACCTTGCATATCGCTCTAAGAACACATAGTGCGTAAGTCAGAAGCCATGTAATCTAGAAGAAAATAAGAACACTGTGAATGGAAAACCTTTAAAAGATAATTAAATTGAAGCAAGTATTTTAAAATACGAATGCAATAGTTCACGTTCAGTGTGTTCATAAAACATCCTTACTAATAATACCTATGATAAAAGCGAAAGTGAGTTTGTTTGCTACCTCTCCACGCCTATATAAATGGCTATTGATATAGGAGGGAGAAAGAGGGAAGAAAAAGGAAAACTTTGCATTACTATTAGGTACAATAAATAAGGCGCAAGGGCAAAAACTTTAGGTAGCCGGTACCTGTAAATCAGGAAAGGTGTGGTGTTCGACGTATGCAGAGAACCGACCTATGCTGTTGGTGAAATCGAGCTGTGACGATGTCATCTTATACCTTCAATGTAATTTATTATGATGAATCGTTTGACGACATGGTTGGCGCAGTGGCTGAGCGATCGACTGCTGCGCAGCTTGCCGCGGTTTCGATCCCCGCACGGAACAAATATTTGTATGGCCTACAGAAAGTTAATCCGGGTCTTGTTGTTTGTGCATGTGAGTTTAAATGTTTGTAAACGCACCCACGATACAGGAGAAATTCCTATTGAGGAGCAACGTTTAAAAAAATTGTTGCAATTGTATAATGTGTTGCTGTAAATGTGGTGATTTGTGTGTAACTTACCTGAATATTTTTTTTTATTTATTGCACATTTTACAAATTACAAATTCATTACACAAATAAAACCTTTAATAACGTCATAATCCTTGAATAAAGTTACCGAAGCGAATTGATCTTTCATATTTTTAATTGAGGAATAACCTTGTTATGATGATCGAGTTGATAAACAGTGATAATCGACATCACTGTCGAATCGATTAAACATTTTGATTAAGAGCAAAACTTATGTAGATACATACATATATAACATATTCATAACGTGTTACCACACGTCTAGTGTGATGATACGTAATGTACTTTACGTGTATATTTTACTATCATTTTTGTATGCGACTTGCTAGCTGAATTTCCGAATCAAGCGAATATTCCGACTCAAAACATGACACATTTATTTTGCTTTTTGTAATTTTAAGCGTTAAATAATGCTTAAAATTACAAACACACTATTGTTACTTATAAGTATTAACCCCTCATAATAATCTTGAGAAATTCTTTGAAGTGTTCTGTAGGTACCTACACGAATATAAAAAACCGGCCAAGAGCGTGTCGGGCCACGCTCAGTGTAGGGTTCCGTAGTTTCCCGTCCGTCACAATAAGTGTTCCCACTGAGTTTATTATTTGTTTGACGTTGAACACTAGAGAATTGTATTTTATTATTATCCAAGTATGGGATTAGTGCGTTAACGTAAACGTGGTGCGAATGACTTAAACTATTATATAAACTATCATAGACCCGTAATATTCCATTGGTGTAATAAATGCAAATACAATGCCCTACAAACCCGACTTCTCTCTCCGCGATATATAATTTATAAATGACACTCAGGCTCTATTAGTTCCGGGTAAAGAAAAAAAGACACTTCTCTAGGCCGAAACGATGTCTGTTGGCCTGTTGGGATAACAAATCATGAAAGGCGCGCACAGCGTCGTCCTCAACATGATTATCACTGTTCAAAATATACGAGAACATTTTAATACCGGACAAATCAAAATTAAACCTCGACAACTAATTAGATTATGCGCTCATAAATAAAATTACGAATATATTTAAGAGCAACGATCATGAAAGCACGGAATATCTTAACATCGACTTTTAAAAAATGACGTGATTACACAACGCCATCTATCGAACCATTTATGAACTGGTTTTTTACCTTAAAATTTGTTGGTGTTAAAAAAATGAATTTTAGTTTTGTTCTAAATGCCTTAGCATGTTCTTAATAGAAGTTTTATATAGTTATAAGATACCGCCAATGCCAAGGAGAGACCAACCGAACAATTCGGTAATACCCGATCCAATGTAATAAGTACCTACAGCGCCATCTCTAGGGGAATTGGGTTACTAATTAATACTTTTTTAATAATTTTGGATAGAACCGATTTCAATAATTCTTTTTTTGTTTGAAAAAAGATACGTTCAGGATAATAAAATATGTAAACGAAGATAAAAAAATGCTTGCATATACGATTATACTACAAACTTAGTCCAGAAATTATTTTGTAAAACTTTTTGTCTTTTTTGTACAAAAACTGTTGTGTCAATCAAGTTCAAAATAATTTTCATAGAAAGTCCTTATAAAGTTCTACTTTTCCAGATTTTTTTCATATTTTCTAAACTTATGGTTCAAAAGTTAGAGGGGGGGGGACACATTGTTTTTTACTTTAGGAGCGATTATTTCCGAAATTATTGACATTATCAAAAAATGATTTTAGTAAACCCCTATTCATTTTTAAATACCTTTCCAACAATATATCACACATTAGGGTTGAAATTAAAAAAAAATCACTTCCCACTTTACATATAGGGTGGCTACCCTAATAAAACATTTTTTTCAAATTTTTATTTTACCACTTTGTCGGCGTGATTGATATACATATTGGTACCAAATTTCAGCTTTCTACTGCTAACGGTCACAGAGATTAAGCGAGGACGGACGGACGGACAGACAGACATGGCGAAACTATAAGGGTTCCTAGTTGACTACGGAACCCTCAAAAATACAACAGTTTTATCAAATTAATACTCCAACTCACGGTTCAGCTCGACACCTCATGACATTGTAATGGTTTTGTTTGGGTTTTTAGTATCGGGATTTGTGTTTTAAATGCCATTAGTATTACGTTGAGTTAAAAAATAATTAGGTACCTACTTAAAATCCAAGTATTTCGTTGACTGAATTCAAAAGTGGTACAAGTCAAAATGTCAGCACTTTGACGTGATCATGTCTAGTACGAAACCCCGGCCTTTGTAGTTGTGCCACTATTGTTTTCAGTCAGTAACTTATACAAACTTAAATAATATTCTATTTGTATGTTCACATAATATAATGTTGCGTTACAAAATGTGATCACGTATATCCTCACTGGTCTCCCTCTGTGCGTTAGAACGTTGGCTCTTTAACTACTATCTTGTGTGTAGTTTAGCTAGGCCATGTTTTATGAGAGTCCACTCCTCTTTGACGCTTTCAGATAGGAGGCGGTCTGATTACTTTACCAAGCCTCTTAGTAAGCCACCGTATATTGGATATCAGAAACCGCTGAATGATGCCAAAGTTTCCACTTATAGAAACTAACAAAATTAGGTACGAAATTGTAGAAACAATTGTGTTTTGTTTAACAAACAATTGTGTTTTGTAAAACAGAATAAAACTTAAAAAGAACGCTGAAACCTTTTTTGATCTTTGAAATGTATGGGTTTAATGTTTGATATTTTTCTTTCAAATAAAAATAAAATAACGTTGTATAAATTGAGCAGTTTGCTTTCTTTTCTTGACAACACGTGTCTATGCTATGTACTCGAACAGTTAAATGTATAAGAAACTAGCTTTCGCCCGCGGCTTCGCCCGCGTTAAATTTGGGGTAACACCGTTCCCCTTGCGCCTTATTGATTTGTAATAGCAACGCTAAGTTTTACCTTCTCTTCCCTCTTTCTCCCTCACATCCCACTTTTTTCAAAAAAATATTAGCCTATGTCCGTCTCCTGGTTCCCAACTATCTCTGTACCAAAATTCATCCAAATCGGTTCAGCCATTAAAGCGTGAAGAGGTAACAAACAAACAAACAAACTCACTTTCGCTTTTATAATATTAGTAAGGATATTATCCTCTCTTTTAATAATTTCGATTGCAAGTCGGCATCATACCTTACATACCTTATTATAATAATATACGGACTAATGCAAACCAAAATTACAGTGAATAGTGATAAAAACTTATTTTTATATTATTTTTCTATTCACAAAACGGGTTAGAAAATCGTTTTAACGGATCCGTCGCTACTAGATACAATATCGCGGGTCTCGAGCAACTTCGATGCGATAAAACGGACCAGAGTCTTGTATGTGTTCCGTCGTCATACAACTACATCCGCCGCCGCTGAATAAAAACGGGTGCGATAAAACGGGCCTGTAAGACGCTGCTGTGTGAACATAAGGTAACATTGTATGTTTTGTTTTTTTCTCAAGTAAATAATCATTTGTGAGTTGAAAAATATTTAAAGCTGTAATTTTTAGTTGAGTAATTGTTCAAATATTATTTCAAGGAACTGTACATCGTACATTGTATTCAAATGCCTTGTTGCTACTTAAAACTCATTGTTATTCCGTATTTGGAGGACAGATTTTATTGCCTGTCTATGAATAGACATTTCGCTGTCTTTAAATTGTCTGCCTTACCTGCATGGCGTTTTTTCAATTATGTTGGGGTCGCCTTGTGTCGAAATGTTAAGTCAACATATAAGTTTTCTACTGTCATCATTTAGGACGTCTTCAGCCTAGTTCGAATAAAAGATTTTAGTTTTTTTTTTTTAGTTAGTTGTTACCCAAATCAGATGGTTTATTTTTTAGCTCTGCATTGAAACTGTTTCTGAGTACGAAAGACATACTTGATAAAAATATTTATTTTAATTAGCTCATGCCGGCGACGTTACACTGAAAAAAGTTTTGAGTAACAAATAACAAACAATTGAGTAACCTGTTACATAAAAATAGTGACTACATAACTGTAGTTCTTATTAGACAAATTCAGTTTTGTTATTAGAGTTCTGTTATTAGTAGCTCGAAAAAAATGATAACTTCTTAACAAATTTACTATTCACGTTGTACCAAAGTGTTCTAGAATAAATAACTTAATATGTGTATTATAAAACAAAAGTGTTATGTAAAAATAGCCACGTTTTATTGTTAGCGCGTACAAATCAGTTTGGTTAAAACTTGGTCATGGGTTTGGTATTGTTCAGTTATTAGTTACATCACTATAATATTATTGTAACCAAACTATTTTGTTATCTGTAAATAAACTTGTTAAATAATCTATGGCTGCCCGTCATATTACTTCCAACAGTACGGAATTGTTATCTGTAACTGAACTTTTCGGTTAAAAGTAACATAACTTTTTACTTAAGGTGACTGCTCCGATCGGCCCGCGAAATTTAAATTTTCTAACGTTTTTTGCAATTTTCTGGCCAGTGCTAGGTTAAATGTTGATTAAAATATTGTTCGTAATTGTAAGACGTATGTAGCTACAGAATTATAGTCATCAACAGCTTAAATACAATCCTCCAAGTTCATAAGGGTCTAGCAAAAAAAAAAGATTTTTTCAAGGTCAAAGTCATTGCTAGACCTTTAAGAGCTTGGAGGATTGTACTGATGCTTTTGATGATTATTAGTTCTGTAATTACATACGTGTTACAATTACGAACAATATTTTAATCAACATTTAACCTAGCACTGGCCTGAAAATTGCAAAAAACGTAAGAAAATTTGAATTTCGCGGGCTACCCTGTAGCATCAGCATGAAGTTTTTTTTTTTTAATAGGTTTTCATTTGGCTACTTATAAGAAGTTTTAGCAAGATATATCCTTCCCCAAATCTTATCTACTATGGTATTAATTTCGGTTACAAACTTGAGATAGAATAAGAAAAACAACTTTATTTTTTTACAATTATATTTATTTTAAGTATCAAATCAATTAATTTTAGTAGGAACTTATCATTAATTCAGACAAAGAGCTAGCACACTACACTAGCCAAACCTAGCTAGATACACTAAAATACTATTTAAAATTCGATAATTTCCACTAGTTTCATTGAAGTTAAAACATGAAACTAATGCAAATTACTTTTTCCCAATAGTTCCATTGGACTACACAACGGAACTAGTACAACTATTATTTATTCCCACTAGTTTCATTCCATTGTAGTTATTTTTTGCTAAATGCTGTAAACATCTATACATACATCCTAACAAACTTTATATTTCTATTTTCTAGTAGGTAGCATTTACCACAAAATAACAACAATGGAAATAGTGGAAATAAATAGTTGCACTAGTTCCGTTGTGTAGTCCAATGGAACTAGTGGGAAAAAGTATTATTAGATTGCAAAGTCTTCGCCTGGCTGCATTATTCAAGAGACCCTTTTCTTGGTATTGGAGCAAAAGACCTTTGCCTTCATTTGTTGAACTTAGGATTCCATATAATTCCTAGAAACATATTTTATATAATTAATAAGGCTCTGGAAAGAATAAAATACAGTCTTAAAATAGTCCACTGTCCCCCTTTCTTCTCCACAACTAGAATTAAAAAATCTTAGCAAAAACCTAAAAAGAATGTCAAAATAACTAACGCAATCATATTCCGGCTTGTCCTCTTCCATTTCATTAATTGTGTCAGACATTTCAGGGGGGTCCTCATCATCAGGTAATGTCTGTACAACTGGCAAGTCTTCCACTGTATACAGCATTATTTGGTTGTTTGAGTCCAGAGTAGTATTAGTACACTGAAATATAAAATAATAACCTGATCAAACTCTAACATGGTTTTATATGACGACCACTGTTAGAGACAGTGACAGGGACTGATGGCTGAACATGCCTTCCAAAGCACAGGATATCTTACTGAACAGACAACAACCCTGGATTTGGTTCGGCCTGCATTATCTTATACAGACTGGGAACAACTTTACAAAATGACTTTCATGCTCTAAGTATTTTCCATGGGATTCAATTCCACAACCTCTGGATCAGGTGCCGAAGCCCCAAACCACTAGACCACAGAGACAGTAATGAAATTAAAAAATAATCATTACTAACATACATACATGAATTATAACATTATACATGTTTTTATTAAATATTTTAATGTTAACTAGCGGACGTCATGCGATTTCACATAAAATATAGCCTATGTTACTAAATGTAGCTTTCTAATTATGAAAGGATTCTTGAAATTGGCGCAGTAGTTTTTGAGTTTATTCATTACAAACACACACACACAGAAATACAAATCTTTTCGCTTTATAATGTTAGTGTAGATTTAAATGACTAATTAAGTATTAATTGTTGTTATTATTAGGTACTTACAGTGTTCTCAAAAGCATTTGACATTATATTGGTCAAAAGTTTGATTTGTGTCGTCAGCTTAGCCCGGTGTCCAATAATTGGCACTAAGTCTTTCAGGTCAGCCTCTGACAACATTTGCAAGGTCTCCACATCAATGGATTCTTCTGAAATAATAATTATGGATAATAAGTTTTGTCTTTTTATCTCCACACTAAGTCAGTTATTCAGCTTGTTTACTAGTACCAAGGTTCTTTTATTAATAAAAATCAGAGTTGGTTGGGAGAGGACAGGCCCTAGGCCCTAGGTTATGTAGGTGCGGGGGTCAGTGGTTCATCTTTGGGTGTGGTAGGTATGCAGTTAATAATATCATACACTAGGAAAGCAAAAGACTTGCATAAATAGTCAAACAATAGCTCATAACAGTCCATTGCTGAACATATATGCATTCTCCAATACTGCAGAGTACTGTCATAATCTCCATGTTTGGTAAACGCTGCTACCCGTTTCCTGGCCTACGAAGGTACCTATTAGGCGGTAAACCTTCAATCAGTCGCCTAGTGCGACACCCTGATGTGTAGTAGGTAGTATGGTGCTTGCTTCTACTTTGCCAAACACTAGGTACGCAACTAAGAAGAATGCAAAAGTGCATCTAACGGGAAATGCCCTGTTTAAAATAGTGAATTAACGAATGAAAAACTATTGTCCTAATTATGTACCTAAGGAATAGAAGTCAAAAACACTCACCCAAAAATTTTGGTATGTAAGCTTCCAATCCCCAAGACCGCAGATAGTCTGAAATCGTTTTCTCTGCCGCCTCGTCTGCCGGCGTCGACTCCATTTTTGAAATCTTCTTGACGTTGCTTGATAATAGATGATTCATGCATAAATCAGAATTTGCAAAATACAATTGTACAACGCAAATCACGCGACGAGCCGGCTTTCCCACTTATAGATGATAGGTACACTACACTCACTACACTCGCCTCTCAAGCGCAACGCAACACGAGAAGAACAGGTTTCTACAGGCTGGTTCCTTCCGTCCGTTAGTGTTTGATTTAACACAACTGTCAGCGAACGGGAACAAAACGTTTTGTTATGCGCAGCATAACTTTATTCACCACCTATTATATTGCTGTGTTATTGATAACCAAAAATATTCTAAAACCAACATAATCAATATTAGTTGATCTCAGCCAAATTTTTTGTTTATTTTTAGTAACTTTGCAAAACAAATCTCAACAATACTTTTTAGCTGGTAACAAACTAATAGCAGAGTTGAAAAAACAGCAACTATTCGTTAAAAAAATAGTTTTAGTTGGGTCACCTGTAAAGTCACTAGTGTGTTAAAGTATAGCAAAACATATTATGTTGCAAAGTGCCGAAACCGAATTTTGTATTAGATAACATAAACTTTAGTAGCTTATAACCAACTCAAATAACAAAAATATTTTTGTAAAATGCAACAAAAGCTGTTGATCAATACGTAAACGAAATTCGTTTGTTTTTTATCAAGGTTTGGCTATTTCTGAATTAGCTCAACTAGTTTTGTAAAATACTTTTTTCAGTGTAGCTGCGTGAAGTAGCAAGCATCAACGACACCGTCATAAACTTTCGTATTTATAATATTAGTAAGATGTAGGATAAGATCGCCAGGTCGGTTTCATTTTATTCCGCGATACCGAGACTGGAAGTTACTTTAAAAAAATCTACTTACGTAAATAGGTATATTTATGAGAAAGAATGTTGTATGTTAAGTATATTCATATCATCACGCCTGTAATACCCGAAGAAATAGGCAGGGGAGTGTTTATAAACATTTGCTATGCTTTCCATGCAATTGTTTATAAGTTTATGTGCTTAGCTATTTTGTAGGGTTTAGTCACCGTCTATGAACAAAATGCATAATTAAAAACTGCTGGTGATTAGTACTCGACGGCATACATATTTGCCCAAGGCATTAAGTCCGCCTTTGTACAATGTTTTTGTTACTTGTGCATGAAGTTTTAATTAATGATTAAACGAACTTACCTGTAAGCGAAGTTCGATCATAATTATACGAAGCGCTTCGTCCGAAGAGATTAGAACACAGGTAGTAACACATAAGTGACACCACTCAGACACTGTAGTTGAGAGTACCTACACTTTTTTTTTTTTTATATATGACGGTAATTCTGCTTCTCCTTATTAATCACCTTAGGATCTCTCGTCATTAAGTTTAGAGAATAAGCGTTGCTTAATATTTTCTGAAGAGAAATAAGGGCATAGCGTAAGCGTGGGAGGGAGGGACCTAATCTCTTCGGACGAAGCGCTTCGTATAATTATGATCGAACTTCGCTTACAGGTAAGTTCGTTTAATCATTAATTATACTAACGCTTCGTCCTCGAGATTAGAACACAGGTAGATTTTGAGAGTTACTTTCTGGAAATATTAACAACGACAACAATTTTGGAAATATTTATTCTGGTAACAATATTCTCAAATAACAAAAAAGAATCAAATCTTACACATTATAAAGATAAATAAATTAATTCTAACTTTGTGCATGAGTACAATTTATTCTTAGTGAATAAGTTGCAACAGCGATAATTAATGAGATATAAAGACTACCTATTCATTAATAATTGACCTTGCTAAGGAACTTTCATCACAAGCAGTGATGGCGCGATTATAAAATCTAGCAAACGTCTCAGAACTACCGCTCCAGCCGGCAGTCCTGCGAATTTCATCGATATTTACACCAAGGGCGTGCGCACGCGACGTAGCCGCGTGACGCGTGCTATGCGCCGAGAATATTGACACATCTAACCCACTATCGCGTAAAGTGCACTTAATCCAGCGGCTAAGTGTTTGCGAACTTACAGAGTTGTGTGGCTTTTTCGGGTTAATAAACAGGATTCCAGATTTGCGAAGATCTTTCGTTTTGTTAATGTATGACACTAACGTGGTAGCGGGGCATATTTCAATACTTTCATTGAAAAAGGGTAAAGTTAATAGGGGCTGTTTAGATCCCAATCGAGATGTTTTTATCAAATCGGGAATTTTTATAATAATTTTGGATATCAATACACTGATATTATCTATATAAATTTTTGACAGTGTTTGAACCCTATGAGCGGTGGTAAGGGCCAATAATGTTACACATTTTTTTGAAATTTCTTCGAGTGACAGTTGTTCATTTGGGTATTTTGATCGTAAGAAATGTAGTACACAATTAGTATCCCATGTTAGATTATATTTCGGCCTAGGTGGTCGTAGGCGAAAAACACCTTTAAAAAATCTAAGAATTCGATCGTCTTTAGATATATTTGGGCCCATAATAAGTGATAAAGCTGATCGATATGAATTTAAAGTTCCATATTTACCACCGCTGTTAAAAATTTGCGTAAGGAAATATATTACTGATGGAACCGAGGCCTCATAGTAATTGATCCCTTTTTCTTTACAAAATATCCACCATTTTTTTTAGACATACGTCGTATTGCTTCATCGAGTTATCCGATAAAGAAGCCATCATGATATCTATCGAGGAAGGTGGCAGGCATCGTCGTGAAAACGCCTCCCGGATAACACCCCGGCAACTAGGGTAAGCGTCGAGTGCACTTGCCGGTTGCTGGAATGAGATATTCAAATATTTTCATTAGGGGTAAACTCAATTGGTTCTGATATAAGCAAGGACCTATATAGGGGATACCACGGTTGTGTGGGCCATAAAGGAACAATAAAAATTCCTTGAGCGTTGTCATTAATTATTTTCCTAAGACTTTTTAAAATAACAGAGAAAGGGGGAAACGCATAAAAATAAGATAATCCCCAATCGATAGTAAATGAATTAATAGCGTAAGCATCCGGATCTTTATGCCAGGAAACGTATTTCGCACATTTTTTGTTGATGCGGCTGGCAAACAAATCTATGTCAGGCTGCCCAAAATTACACTTAAGAGTGTTGAAGGCTTCCTCAGACAACTCCCATTCTATGTCTGGGTGATTACGACGCGACTCGGCGTCCGCTATGGTATTATCGCAAGATCGTATGTATGACGCAAATATATAAAGTTTTCGTTCTTCGCACCACTTCCAAATATCCCTTGATACATCGGTTAAGTGGGGAAATTGAACCCCCCCCATGCGATTGATGTAAGCTATAGCAGTCGAAGTATCTATACGAAGTAGTACCTGACAGTCGTATAAATCCTTAGCAAAAAGTTTTAGAGCGATGAAAGCCGCTAATAATTCTAAATAATTTATATGTTTACCGCGTTCGCTAGTCGACCACTGACCACTAGCCTTTTCACTACCACACCCCATCCCGTTGTTGAGGCGTCAGAAAATATTTCGATGCAATAGTTGTCATCTTTTATACGGTGCTTCGAATTATCAATAACCTTTAACCACCAATGAAAATCAGGCAATAATGAACTAGGCAGAATCATTTGCTTGTTATAATCTTCATCGCCCCTAAGATTTAAGAATTTACAACGCTCGAATTGTTTAGTATGTACCCATCCGTATTCCACAGCAGGGCAGGCTGATACTAAAATACCTACTAATTGTGCGAATGTTCTAATTTTGCATTTTTTCATGGTAATAAATTTATGGATTTCGTTTTTAATGCGTGCCTTTTTCTCTTTGGGTATACTAATTTCTAATTTGGCTGAATTTATAATTACTCCTAAGAATTTACACAAAGTAGACGGATACAGACTGCTTTTATCATCATTAATAATGAAACCTAAGGAACAAAGTAGTTTCTTAGTGATTGCAAGATTTGTTTTGCAATTTTCGTATGTATCCGCTAATAGTAAAAAATCATCTAAATAGAGGGTAGATAGAAAACCAGCGGACCGCAACAATTTTACAACTGGTTTCATTATCTTTGTAAACAAGTATGGAGCGGTATTCAAACCGAATGGCAACGCATTGAATTCGAATAATTGGCTGTTAAACGAAAATCTTAGATATTTTCGAGAACTTTTATGAATTTTTATCGAAAAATAAGCGTCTTTTAAGTCTATGGTCGTCATATAGCAGTCTTTGGTAACAAGTTTTATAGCGGTTCTTAGGTCCTCTAATTTAAAATGGTGTGTACTAATGAACTTGTTTAAATTTTTTAGGTTTAATATAAACCTCATTTTTCTATTTGGTTTAGGAGTAAGGAACGCACTAGATACAAATTGTCCCGGACACGGGTCACATTTCGAAATGGCTCCTATATGTAATAGGCTATTAATAGCTTCGGAAAAATGAGTAAACTCAGAGGTCGAATAACTTTGCTCGGCAGGCGCTACTTTCTGGGTTATCGGAGAGGAAAACAAAAGTTTGTATCCCTCAATCCACGACATTATCGATTGATCACTTGTTATAAGCGACCATTGTTTGTGAAAGTATGACAAGCGTCCGGCATACTTAACTGTATCTAGAAGCGACGCTGTGGCTGGTGCCGTGGAGGCAACTTCCTCGATGAGCTGCCGGGCGGCGGCGGCTGCCGCGTCGCTGCAGGCTCGCGGCTCCTCGGCGTGGCTGCCAGCGGCCTGCGCTGCGCTGGAGCAGGAGCTCGTCGGTTTAAATGCCTCTGAGGCATTGGGTTGTTTGGTCTTTTTTGTTGGGTTTTATTGCCAGAATCGGGCTTCAATTTTGTACCCGATTTTGTTACGGCTTTAGCGGATTTTATTGTTTCCGATAGATTATCGCCGAATAAATATTCATCAATTTTAGTGCTACCTAGGGCATCTTTCATGTCCTTTTTTAGCGCGGATAAAATGAAGTTTCTGCGGGTAATTGAATCATAATGTTGAATGTCGCAAAGAATTCGCGTAGCGTTCATTAACTTGGGTAGTAACTCATTGTTTTTTGATATGAGTTGACTTGTGATTACCTGGCCCAAGCAGGAGATAACACTCGCCATCTGATCTTGTTTAACGACTATGGCCTTATCACGCTTCGCCGCTTGTTCGGGTATTGCTGCCTTTAGCTCTGCGTTCAATGCAGGGGCAGCAATACAACGGCAGTTTGATGGGACCAAGTATTTACCTACTAGTTCTTTTCTACAATCCTTGTCGAGACCCTCGGTAGCGATGTGCAGGAACCGTTTAGATATTTCTTTATGAAAGTCTGGTCCGTACTTTACAGATATCGACGGGTCTTCCCCCAGGATGATCATCGTATCCTGGTCTAGGTCCGCGTCGATGATGTCACCTGACGCTTCTTGTGAAGTACTAGGTTTGTCCTGCAAGTTTGCGGAATCGATCGGTATGACCGGATCCAATGATACCACGGGAATAACCGGAATGACAGGATCAGTCGGGTCATCAGAAACCGCGGTAGCCTCCTCAGATGTATTACTGACCTCCGGAGAATCTTGTAACCAATCATCAGGCTCAATACCAGTGTATTCTAAAAAGAAACACGGAGTAGGTGTAATTGCGATTAAGATCGCTAAGAGGGATAAAGCCAATTTGTTAAATCAACTCGTGGGTAGTAGAAAATAATGTAGATAAATATCTACTTTTTAAATTTTAACGGCAAATCTGATTTTAAAACGGTCAAAAAAATAACGAACGTTTTTACGAGCGAGTAGACATAACATAATTGTGTGTTTTTTAAATGATTGCTTGCGTCGGAACAGCCCACAGACAGCCCGGAGTGCAAGACTTAGTTAAATGTAAATACATTTATGCAATAAGATTGCTTTATTGAGTATCGATAGTAAAGTTTGTGCGTCGGAAAACCCATAGGTAGCCCGGAGTGCAAAACTTATTTTTTAACGTGAATACGTTATTTTGATACTTGATAGGAACACACGTTGTTTTTAACATACCTGTTTGTTCATATGGTGAACGCGCGATCATGGGCGTTGAGTCTTGCGAGGGTGGATATAGACGCCTTAATCTTCGTTCATATTTACGTAACTTTTTCGTTAGATGTTCGTAATTAACTACACTCGGTCTTTTCGACATGATATTTACTGCACAGTACAATAAAATGTTAAATGTGTTGAGCGGCTGAACACTAAAATGTGAATGACGAGAGATCCTAAGGTGATTAATAAGGAGAAGCAGAATTACCGTCATATATAAAAAAAAAAAAAAGTGTAGGTACTCTCAACTACAGTGTCTGAGTGGTGTCACTTATGTGTTACTACCTGTGTTCTAATCTCGAGGACGAAGCGTTAGTATAATAATTAAATAAATATTTCGAAATTCTAATTGGTTTTTATTTCTGCAGTGGGTGTGTCCCCGTCTAGGGCTAGCTTAAATCTGTCATTTCTCTCAGGATTCTAGTATTTACTCCCTCGCTTCGCTTATGTTGTAAGACACCACTTTATTCTCTAGGTTTATAATCTACAATACACTATGGATAATTACTAACTATTTTTGTACAATTGGATTTAATGAATTGTTAGGCATAGCAGAATTTTCATTTTCATATCGTAAGTTATTTTAATAAAATAAGAAACACCATTTAAACTGTCATACTTGCAATTTAAGCTAGTGTTGTGAGAATATTCTACAAGAGGTACAATGTTTTTAAACAAGACAAGGATTTTAAAATTCATTATCTTTTATTTTCTGTATTTTTTCAAAATACATTGTATGATTGTGGGAAATTTGAGTCTAATATTTAAATCTCTATATCTACGATCAACTGGTTTTTAATAAAATATACCTAACTGGTATTAATTTAGCTTCATTTTGTTATAGCCCGTCTGCACATATTTTATGATTTACTGAAATAAAAAAGACATTAGTATTCAAAATAAATACTAAAAAGTTTAGCATTTCATCATGAGCAACAAGTTCCGTAACTTGGATTGGAAACTGTACAAATTGCGTCGAAACGGGTACATATTTGAATGTCGAATATTAAAATACTTACAAGTAAAATGTCAAGTATGTCAAAGTAATATTTACCTTAATTAGAAAACGGAGCCATCGTAAATAATGGAGAAATCTTACCTCTTTGTTTGTCTTTATCTCTGCCTTTTGCAAACAACGTGAAATCTACATAACTATCTATTTTCAATTACTTAACTATCTCATTTCATTTTAATTAAAAAAAGATAAAAATAAACGCAGTTTAAAAAGAATTTTGCTAAGACGTAATAAAGCTTGTGTTTGCGTGCTATTTGTTCACAACCCTGATAGAGAATTTCTGATTGTGCAACCTTAAATCACTTTTGTTTTTTTTTACATTCCACCCCATAAATATTTAAACGAAATGGAAACGAACACAATACACAAAAATATTCAGTATTTGCAGTACCTACCTATTGTACAATCTGATATTGCCATTATGATTCGTCACAACTGCCACATAATGAATCTGCGGTCTACCTGAAAACTTCTGCGCTTAATTAGTTGAAAGATACTTATACTGAATACACATTGCTATTAGAAGCAATGAACAGTTTATATATTCATACATAACTAAACCTCGGTAATCCCTTTAACTAGGGAGGAGAAAGAGGGCCTAAACAGTTTGTATTTAATCCTTTTGCAACATTGAGTTAACTCACTCGAGAGTAATAGCATCCATGGTCCATTAATTTGATCGTATTTCAATTTTTAATTTATCCTATCGATAAGAGACTATTAACTGAGAGAGGTAGATCAATTACTTACAGCATTGTTTTTCAATCAACGCGACGACAGGCATTTGTTTTTGCTGACTCTTCGAATAGAGCAAGTTCTGCCAACAACATTTCACTATCGAGTGCAACGTTCGCTACCTGTCACATAGAGAAGAAGAATTTGTATATTTGTGAGAGAAGAAGAAGAGAAATTAATCATGTTGAAAGTGGGACAGCGTGTTTGTATCGAAACTCAAGACACAAATTAATTACATACCACAATGGATACAATTTAAGTCTGCAACAGATTCACTGCAGACTAATTAAGACGGCGCATTGGGGTGCCACAACCGCAAGCGAACTACCTCGATCGACTTGGTTGTATACAAAGATAGGAGTAAATATGTCCTAGTCCTGTTGCCATCGCGGGTTGACTCTAGCTATAGACAAACAACCACCTCTAATAACTTCACTCCGGGTGGGCGTGAAGTTATTGAGGGTGGTTGTTTATAAGCAGACAAAACGGTCTACCTAATAATTAATGTTTCTATAACAGATTCTCGCTCAGAGTTCATTTTTGTACATAAAGTGCCGGAGTAAAACCTTGGTGCTTTATGCATTTTTCTCGAATTAACCAGCGATACTGGAATGGTTAACTCGTATAATGGTTAATCAAACATATGGGTTATAGGTCTAACCGTTTTCTAAACCTAGTTACAGTGGCTTTTTGTTTTTAAAAGGCACCGGTGTATAGATAATTGTCTTCGAGTGCCTCTAGCCCCTTTCAATTTGTGGATATTGCACTTCGCTGCCAGTTCATTGTCCGAACAAGATCTATTTTCACTGATTTGCACTTTGGCTTGCACTGACGCAGCGCGACAAACTAGATGACATTGCTGATGGTGAATTATGTAGGTCTAGGTAGGAATTCGCGACATATTACGTATAAGTATTTATTTTCAAGCGACATTTCATAAGAACAATACTATTCTTCTTCATAATACATTTGACATCTTGACATACCGAACCCAATGTGCTAGCATGGTATACTCGAGACGCCCCGGGCGGCCCAAGATGACTCCCGGCCACCGTAGACGCGGACCTGTGGACGGTGAGCAATGGGTAGCTCACAGTCCGCCCGTCTTTTGACGACAGGCCGTGTCAATGGCGCGTTTGTGTTTCACGCGCGCCTCAAAGAGATGTCAGCAAAGCAGAGGGGCTTGCCAAAGCCTCCGCCTGGCGGGGTTGCGGGTTGTTCGAAAGAGATTTGTTCGAAAGAGATACCGCGGCACGGGAACATAAAGTGCAATTGAAGGAACATGGGTGGGTTCTAGTCAGTAAAAGTCAGACACGCCCCCTGCTCCGCCCAGAGCGGGGGAAGTTATTTGGTGATTTCCCACCCCAAAAAAAACCCTACATAGACTGATCCATGCTCACTTCAAAATAATGGTGACGGGAAAATTGGTCTTTTCCCAGAAGTGGGATAGATCAATAAAAAACTTTTATAGCTCCAAGGGATAACAGAATTAAGAATATGGTTTTATTTTCATTCGATACCGCCACGCATTACTTACCAAGATAAAGGATCTCTACAAACAGATAACAATGTCTGTTGTCAGAAGGACAGCAAAGTGATAAATATTCCGTTTTTTTTCTAGTCCTTTTAAACTCACTTCCAATATTGCCTTGAATAACGAAACTAGTGTCCCCAACTCCACGAACAAAGCACAAATTTTACCTTAGATCCAATTTAATATGTATTGTGCATCGTAAAACAAGAATAACAAGTAAAACAGCTTTAAAAGATAAGAAAAAAAACATTGACCTGTTGCTTTGTATACAAAACCCGAATTGAGGCTACCATTAAAATTAAAATAATCGCTTGTTATTTTTAATAATTTAATCTTGTCCTGGGTTTTGAAAACGTCAGAAATTGTTAATGAAGTGAATCACCAGAAGATTATTTTAATTAATAGTTTAGGTAAATTATCAAATGCATTTACATTTTTCTTGACTGATGAGGTTTCTTGTTAATTAAATAAACATGTCGGTAGTCGATGTTACAAAATTAATTTATGCATATTTGCTAATTAGTTTCAAAGGGGGCCCCTTTGAAACTAACTCTCCTGGAAAAAACTCGCACTTTGTTTTCGTTATATTTTCAAGTTATCCGCGTAATAACTATTTCTACATAAAAAAAACAGTAATAAATTTAAATAACTTATGGCAACATTAACGTAAAAAGAAACTACATAAGGGGTTTTAAGTCGCCATTTGAAACGGGATATTAACCATGTCTAACATTTATTTTTAGTTTCCGAAAAAAGTTCGAATCGAACAAAGTGAGTTACGTGTGTCGACATGAGAATTGACATGTGATTGACAGTGCCCTTACAATCAGGAAGAGAACAATAACATCACTCCCACCCGGAGTGAAGGTATTTGGGGTGGTTTTTGTCTCTTTGGTTTTACCAAGAACTTGCATCCACAGATCATACTGTTTCAATGAATACTACTGTGAGTTCATGCAAGCCTAGTACTTTTACTATAATTAATTCAAATTGATCCACCCGTTTAGTTGCAGTATAGATAAATAACCTAGATACCGACTGCGGCGCCACCCAAACGCATGCAAAAAAATAATTAAATTATTTATTTTTATTTTAAACCTTTTAGTGATAAGTTTGGCACACATTATTATGATTTACTGGGATACAAATAGATTATTTATAAATCTACTCGTCACTAGTTCTTCTAATTGCAACTAGATGGCGCACCCTGTTTGTTTTCAACGAATCCACTATGGGATACATACGTCAAATCCTAGACGATAAACACATGCATTAACAGAATAAATAATAAAAAAAAATGTGGGTGTGCAATTATTGATCATACCCGCCACATTGGATTTCTATAACTTTTCAATAGCATATGTTACTCGGGACGATGCAAGGATTCTAACGATACCTCATACATGTAAATCGGTTCAGGCGTTTAGAAGTTATGATGCAATAAAGAAACTCACATACATACAAACATACATGAACCCTAAAAATATAACACTCCTTTTTTGGGACAGTCGTGTAAAAATATTCAAATCAGTCCAGCCGTTTCGAAGGAGTTCAGTGACATACACACGTACAGCAGAATTATACATAATATAATGATATCACTTTGTCCGTGAACATATCGTATACAGCTACACCGAAAAATCAGAAACTCAAAATATAGTAAACATGCTAAATATCCCGTTTCGAATCCTATAAGTAATGTGAGAGACCGTGTCAAATTAAAAACTTTTAAATTTGTTGTTGTAAAGTACTTGTTTAATTGAATGAATTGCCGTGAAATAAATTTGGCTATTTTGTCAGTTACATTACGCGTTCGATAGGTTTCACGGGTTGTAACCACCTCCACAATATTTAAATATCTGCCTTTATTTATAGTGTGTAGCCTTAAGACAGTGATACAATTATACCCTTACAGAGAAACCCAACCCTTTTTTCTTACAGAGAACGCACGAGCATTCATCACCACGCTTGCTCAAGACGGGTTGGCGATTTCAGGCTTTTATCAATTACTAGCTTTTGCCCGCAGCTTCACTCGCGTTAAATTTGGGGTAACACAGTTCCCCTTTCCTGATTTGCAGGTACCTGCAACTTGCAGATTTTACCCTTGCGCATTATTGATTTGTAATATCAAAACTAAGTTTTCCCTGTTTTTCCTCTTTCTCCCTCATTAAAAAAAATTCCTATGTCCGTCTCCTGGGTCCCAACTATCTCTGTACCAAAATTCATCAAAATCGGTTTAGCCATTAAGGCGTTAAAAGGTAACAAACAAACTCACTTTTGCTTTTATAATATTAGTAAGGAAGTAAGGTCACGGTCTTTTTCTTCTCCGATGTCTGTGAAGCCTAGACTTTTAGAGAGTCAAATGAATTGAAAAATTAACGTTAGTACTTCCCTGGATTAGACAACAACATGCATGAGAGGGGAGGCGGTTAACCTCACGACTACTTAGTTCTAATTCTAGTGGTACTAATAATTATTATTTCAAACACAAATTGCCCTATAAATTCATTGTCTATGCACTATAGGTAAATAAAAATAACAAAAACTATGTTATTATTCTTATTCTGTGCAAGGATTAAGTTAATTTAAAAAAAAATGTTAAAATGTAATGTTCTAAAATTAATAATAAAATTCTATTGTTATTATTAATTTTAGAACATTATTTATATACTTATGTTAATAATAACTGCATCAAAATAAATACCAAATCGTGCATGAGAAACTATCTACGTAGATCCTGTACTGTACTGTTACTTTACCAAGTTTAAGTGGATTGATTGCCTTCAACTTAGGATATTTGTAAACTTGGAGAAATGCGAAACTTCAATCGTACCTTCGAGTTTATTTTAATATGGGTAATATTAAATCCTGTCTATTTTACTGTCAAATAGAAATACCTACGTTATTACTCCAATGTTTAGATTACTCTAAAACTACCTTTGTATAGTCAATACAATGTCATTTTCATGAAAACTCTTGCACGCATTCTGCCTTTTTAATGCGATTTCCGGGAGGTTAAGCAGAGACTTTAAAAAAAGCATATTGCCAGTTTGCTATGAAGTAGAGGCCAGTTCTGTAGACCGGTCACATCTCTAGACACCTGGTCGCCACTGAGCACAACCTGATGGAAAAATAATTTGTCCAAGAAATTCGAACCCAAAATCAGTGGCATTTGTTACTAGAAGACCGACAACTCAACAAGATTATAGAACTTCTTAATATTATCGCAACAAATAAAAGAAACGGTTGAACATAGAACTTCCTCTTCTTTATGTCGGTTATATATCTTCTAGACAATGCTTTCAACTTTACCGTCGCTTTTAAGGGACTTTAAAAAAAGTAGGAGTTTTTGGGACTAATCGAGTCCCAAAAACTCTCTCTCTCTCTCTCGCATTTTATTTTTTTAGGAAGTTTGATACGTAATTTCTCCAATAATTTAGGGCCAATCATCAAAATTCTTTTAAAGTGAAACTTTTGTTACATCGTCTCAATTTTTTTCGTCTGTATGTAGCATGTCGCGTGACGGTCGATCACGGAGTAAGATTTTTATTATTTCTCATTATCATTCCAATTTTCCGAGTATTAATTTAACATTACTGAAGAGAAATTTTTTAGTTTAATGTCTATGATGTGAAAAAAAGTTTCACTTTTACCGTTGTTTCATAAAATCACACAATTCTTTTTTTTATAATCGAAACGGTTTACTCCCAAGTTGGTCTTATATCAGTTTTATTTATTTTGTTTGGTTTGTTTATGAGTTACCTTCTAAAATACATATTTTTTATTTTAGTTAATGATCTGTTTCGTGGCAATAGAAACAAACAAAAGTCACCAACCGGGTTTTTTATTGTTGTAAATAATTGTATATTTTATATTAATTAGAGTATTCAAGTACTTATGCTCAATATTAAAAAGATACAAAAACTCGTCACACAAAAATTAGCGAAACTATCAAAGCGACGGATGCCATAATCTACGCTAAGAAACATAAATAGAAGTGGGCTTGGCACGCAGCGAGGCTAAAGGACGAGAGATGGACCAGCACGGTAACAATGTGGAAGGGTCCAAATGGCAAACGCCACAAAGGCAGACCCCACTCAAGATGGGAGGACGAGTTGATAAAGATAGCTGGTACCAGCTGGCCGCAAGTGGCCCAAGACAGAGACATATGGAATTCTTTAGAGGTGGCCTTCACCTTCAATTGAGGGTTGCAAACAAACTTATGTTTGTTTGCAACCCTCAATTACAAACTTATGTTTGTTTGCATGAAACTATATACTTATATTACTATACTACTTATATTTTAACATTTTCTAACACTTATATTTCTACGTGTAAACAACATAATTATTTTCTCTTTTTTCATGAAAAAATATTAATTATTATATTTATTTTAGAGTATTCCAACTATGAAACTATTCATGTTCATGGTTTCCTTTTTCATAGCTGGAATACTCTAATAAATATGAAATTCTACAAAATCTATAATTTATGAATTATAACTTTAGATTTCAATGAAACCACCTATTTATAAAATGACCAATTAATAAATATATAATAAAGTAACACTTGTTTTGAATACGAATTATATATTGCGATGTGTACACAAAGCAAGCATTTTTAGGAGAGTCAGGCTTGCTTTTTTGTTAATAATTATAAATGAAAGCTAGGGTAGTGCTCCTTTGAAAACGCGGAGTTTCATTTCAGTTAGGAGCATCCCTCACCAAAGAAACTACGTTTTCTATGCGTACAGTCAGCAGAAGAGATAAGTAATTGGCTCGCCAGAATATAGTTGATTTTTTCGTAGAAACCGACAATCTTCAACTCAAACTTAATTTATATAAATTTAATTAAATAAACGTAATTTTAATAAATTAAATCAAATAAACGTAATTTTAATAAAAAAACTTAATTTAAATAAATTGAATTTGAGTTGCAGACGTCCGTCGGTTGCTTGATGTTGAAATTTTTGTTTTCTATCAATATGTTAAACTAATAAGTTATACTTTATTCGAAAATATTCAGGATTTTAAATAATATTTAAAGTTTTAATCAGTATCGGACGAGCCAGGTTAGGTATCTCTTTTGCTGACTGTACATGATACACATAGAAATACCCGTTGCTGATATACGACAATGCGACATCTGGGGATGTGGCTGCACTTTAAGAATTAAACTCTTTCATGTAATCCATAAACTGGTATTGCTGAATTTACAACGAAACTTTGCAACCGAACTGCCCTCGGATTCACGAACATAAGATATACCTACGATTATTGATTACTAGCTTTCGCCCGCGGCTTCGCCCGCGTTAAATTTGGAGTAATACAGTTACCCTAGCGCCTTATCGAATTGTAATAGCAACGAAAAATTTTCCCTTTTCTTCCCTCTTTCTCGCTCACATCCCATTTTTTTTAAATAAAAATCCGTCTCCTGAGTCCCAACTATCTCTCTACCAAAATTCATCAAAATCGGTTTAGCGTGAAGAGGTAACAAACAAACAAACTCACTTTCGCTTTTATAATATTAGTAACGATGTTGAATAGAAATCGATTGAAACTTTTGTGAATGCGGAGACTGGTAAAGTTTTGATGATAATTTTTAAAACACTTTCATAAGGATCACCTGTAAGTAAATAACTAACTAACAATGTAAAACAAACGTAAAGTTCCACTTGACCCACCCACAAATTTAGCATATATTATGTTCATAATGCACTACATTTTATCGCCAGCTACCTGACGTAATTCTAAATCCAACATGGGGGCCAAATACATTTTGGAAGTGACTAGAGGTGACTCATAAACCAAATCGGGTTTTAGTAAATTTCAGCCAAACCCAAATATGGGCTGTCTATGTAAACCATTAATTTAATATGCACTTCATACGTCAAAATTATTGTATAGCAGAAAATAATGTACAAAAAAATCGAAGTGGATTAGAATGACGGCACTGTTGGCGCAGTGGCTGAGCGATTGACTGCTGCGCTGCGTGTCGCAGGTTCGATTACCGCACGGAACAAATATTTGTATGGCCTACAGGTAGTTGTTTCGGGTCTGGCTGTGTGTATATGTGAATTTAAATGTTTGTAAACGCACCCACGATACAGGAGAAATTCCTAGTGTGGGGCAACGTTTTCTTAAACAAAAGAAAAAAAAAAGGATGGTATGCATTTTAAGCCTAATGTTTGGTATGATCTTAAAAAAGAAGTTATAATAGTTGCTACTTTTTATCCCAAAGAAAATGTGAAGCAATGATGGCGCCTAGGGTGGCATGCTGCCTAGAATAAACTGATTCACTCGAGGTTTGAGCAGATTTAGATAATAATGAATGGATTGTAGCCCGTTCGAGTGAACCGCCACCGGCTACCAGTTTCTAACTTAGAAGCCAGTGAATTCCTCAGGCGTGGCGTTTCCAACAATTAATCCGAAAGCATACCTAGTGCTCTGTTCGGTTACGGGGAACTTCAACTATAATAGTTAGAAAGGAGACGCTTTCACCGTATCTCTACCTATGGAATGAGGACAAGGAAAATAGTTTGAATAATTCCGAAGCACACCCTCTGTAACGTAACCGGTAAAGAACAGATAGAATAGTAACTTTGCTACAAAAATTCAAATTGTTTTCAAGTTTATTTATTTAAGTGAAATTATATACTTCCACTTGTATAGCAACATAATCCACGTCATCATCTGTCTAGCCTTTTCCCAACTATGTCGGGCTTTCAGTCTAACCAGGTGCAGCTGAATACCAGTTTTTGGCATGGAACGACTGCCTTTCTGACCTCCACAACCCATTTAGTACTGGGCAATAAAAATAAAGTCTGACAACTAGTCTTACCAAGGGGTATCGTATTGATACCCCTTGGTAAGACTAGTTCAGGCTAGACTAGTTCAGTCTAGACTAGTTTTGTCAGACTTTTGGGACTTCCGGGAGACTGACTAACGGTAGCGACTGCCAAAGATATACTTATGACAGCCGGGACCAACAGCTTAACGCACTTTCCAAGGCGCGAAAGAAACTCTCATCCACAAACCAACCTAGGCCAGCGCGGCTTAACCTAAAGATCGACCCAGCGGCGGCCATTTTTTTAGCAATGAGCTCCTCATAATCGACGTCTACTTTGTAATACCTTCGCTACGTTTGATAACAGATTTCAAAAGGTACTTTATAATTTAATCCGCATGTTGACTACTAGTCTTGATAACTTCCAAAGAATACACATGCTGACTTAAGAGGGAACTACCTGCGTCTGACCTTCGCGATTAACAACAATATAATGATAAATATGAGAATAACAACAATTTGCTTATAAACAAGTTAATGGCCGTGGTTAATCACCGGTATGCAACCTAATACCTATACCTAGTCTAGTAGGTCTCTGCTCATTTCACTTAAATACTTCTACTAAACCTATGTACAATCAACACTTTGGCTTGACAGATTGCATATACTGAGCCGAATGTTTGTTCTGTCAATTTTCTAATCACTTTGATTGGTTTTATTTCTAATCACTTTGGTTGGTTTTACTAAACACGTTGTCACACACATAATATTCTCTAATAGCCTCGTTAGTTTTGAGGTCTTAAACTCTTCTGAGCACGAACACTGGACGGGTAAAGTGTTATTTAATTTTTTTCAGTAAAATAAGACCATAAATACATATGAAATGTGAATCAAAATAGAAACACCCTTGCAGTTAGCTCCGGCTGTAATGACAAATACAACCGTGACGTTATCTATGTTAAATATTTCATACTAGCTGTTCCCCGCGGTTTCACCCACGCTGCTCAGCAAATGTTGGTCGTAGCGTGATGTTATATAGCCTATAGCCTTCCTCAATAAATGGACTTTCCAACACTAAAATAATTTTCCAATTCCAACAAGTAGTCCCTGAGATAAGCGCGTTCAAACAAACAAACTCTTCAGCTTTATAATATTAGTATAGATATTCTTACATAAGTACATGATGATTACACTTATTCTTACACAACCTGGCTTTGGAGCAGTTTTTAGTAGAATTGCATTGTAACCTGCCAATGAATTATGTAGCCTTAAATTCCCTGATGTAATTATGTATTTTGTAAATACGTAAAGAATTTTAAGCTCAAATTGGGCTTGAAATAAAGTTAAAGTATCTTTTAAATAAATAAATAAATATCTTGGGACAACTCACACACGGCTATCTGATCCCAAGCTAAGCAGAGCTTGTGTTATGGTAACCAGACAACTGATATACATACTTATATAAATTATAAATACATACATAATATAGATAAATCACACCCAGACACAGAACAAACAATTATGCTTATCACACAAAGTTTGTTCTGGGTGGGAATCGAACCCACGACCTCCCGAAAACACGAAATCTCGAAACGCATGACGAAACTGCATGAATATGAATCTGGGTTGAAATTCCATTACAAGACCACATTAGTTGGAAAAGAAAATGACAATATGGTCTGCCTTACAGCTATGCATGTCTCACTGCTGAGCATAGGCCATGTTGCGTTCTCATTTATCCGTTTTCCACGACTCGATCAAAGGCCTCCCTCCACTTATTCAACCGACTAGTAACCCGAAATGAACGACTACTCTCAAGGGTGATTTTGTTTTTGGAATGGGAAATCTTCAAATAACTTTCCCCGTTTTGGGCAGAGCGGAGGGAATGTCCGACTTTTTCTGACTGTTCCTCCTTTTGCCCTTTATGTTGTGGGGCCGCAGTATCTCTTTCGAACAACACGGAATCTCTCATTTTATTCTCAAAAATATAAATTACACCTGTAACACATACTTTGGTAAAATATTTGACGATTTACGCAACCTCAGATTTCTTCAATTAGCTTTTATAAATTGGAATAAAATAGAATAAATCTAATTGACCCTGCTCAAAATAATAAAAAAACAAAGTGATTAACAACTTATTACACTTCCTTATACAAGTTCCTAATTAATACAAACAATTACATACTATTTATTAATAACCCTCCTGTCTTTACTCCAAAAACAGAACTATTTAAGAACATATCCAACTGTATCTAATAGTTGATTTATAACTTTATTAACAAAGTAAGATTGTGAGAAACAGGTAAAAACTTTGAGGAAATAATAATGTACAAGTATTGATCATAAACACTATGATCTGTGTAGGTATCTAATTGCATTAATTACCATTCTTGTCAGATTGTGCGTCCGCTTAGATCGAGAACAGGATTGGATGAGATACTTTTTAAAAACTTGGGTTCATGATGAAAAGTAGTTGATGAAAAGTCAAAAATGTATCGGATTATTATAAACCACCGAAATTATGTCAATTATGTTGAAACTCCTTGTCAACCTTAATAAACTATTATTGAACTTGAGTTTAAGGCGCGGTAAGAAGCTAATCTTTAGGTATTCGCGGAGATGAGGCTGGACGTGGACTGACACAAGTATACGACAGAAGTGCATCGAAAGAATAGAAATAATATCATGTCCGTCAAAATGTAAGCAATTTTGCAGTTTAAATTGAATATTTATAAAAATACAGTTCCGTGTATTAAAAGTTTCAGATATATCTTTATTCTATGAAATTTCTTTTGTTATAGATATTAAAAATATAATGGTTGTCGCTGAAAAAATTGTTTTCAAAGAAGAGAATTTTAAAGAGACGAAAAGATATTTTTCGTGGTGTTTTTAAACAATTTTTTTTCCTAGTACTAGACCACTTTTGTAAACTGTTTTTGTCTAAGTCTTTTCTTTATGTATTTGACTATACACTGTATTTCTTTTTGGCTTGTGGTTTGTACAGATACGGCTAACTTTGCGACGAAAATCTAGGCGTTTTACAAAGTGTTTGCTATGTACAGCGCCTTAAAAGACATGATTTAGCTAATAAAAATACAAGATGGCACAGTTGACGATTTGGGCTCGTTCGAGGAGGCTAAGCACCGAGAGATTTGAAAAGGAATTGAGTACGCCTTTGCCCAGCAGTGAGACACACAAAGGCTAATAAAAAAAAATATTTTTAACGCCTTCACCGAATCGAATGAAGCTACACTCGCTTAAAATATTATATGTAAACATTTTATGGGCTGAAAAAAGTGATATGTTTACATTACAACGTTTACAGCATAGAAGGCTATAAATTACTAGCTTCCGCCCGCGACTTCGTCTGCGTGACATAGTTACTTTGGGCTAACGCTAACTTTAAACCGCGTGATGATAAAAAAAAAATACTTTCTCTCGCCTTTTCTTCCCTCCTTCTCCCCCGTTTTTCACTTTTTTTAAAAAAAAATAGCCTATGTGACATTACAAACAAACTCACTTTCGCTTTTATAATATTACTAGCTTCTGCCAGCGGCTTCGCTCGCGTTAAATTCAGTAGCGCCTTATTGATTTGTAATAGCAACGCTAAGTTTTCCCGTTTCTTCCCTCTTTCTCCCACATATCCCACTCTTTTTAGAAAAAAAAAATAATAATAAATAGCCTATGTCCGTCTCCTGGTTCCAAACTATCTCTGTACCAAAATTCATCAAAATCGGTTTGGCCATTAAAGCGTGAAGAGGTAACAAACAAACAAACTCACTTTCGCTTTTATAATATACTAGCTTTCGCCCGCGGCTTCGCCCGCGTTAAATTTGGGGTAATACAGTTCCCCTTGCGCATTATTGATTTGTAATAGCAACGCTAAGTTTTCCCTTTTCTTCCCTCTTTATCCCGCACATACCACTTTTTTTAATAAAAAAATAGCCTATGTCCGTCTCCTGGTTCCCAACTAACTCTGTACCAAAATTCATCAAAATCGGTTTAGCCATTAAAGCATGAAGAGGCAGCAAACAAACAAATAATAAAATATAATAATATTCGTTATATATATAAATATATTTATATATATTTATAGTAAGGAAGAAAGGAATTATAATATAAGTAAGGAAGTATGTTTATATATTGTATATAGTAAGGATAAGGATTATATTCAAGTCAATGTTCGAGTTTACTAATTTACCACACATCATGAAATAAAAACACCTAAAATGAAAAAAATATATATAAACAAACAAAAAGTAACATATAAAATTACATGACGAAGACATGTAACATATCAGCAAGCGAATTTGGATAAAGAACGTAAGAAATTGTCCAACATTAATTACTATTTCTATCGTCTAAATCAGGGGTCGGCAACCTCTTGGCAGGCAAGGGCCACATGGTGGCCAAATAAACTAAAGGCGGGCCGCAGTCATTATACTTGGATTAATATCCAAGAAGTCCAAAATACCTGCGCATTATAATTGGTCATATTCCATAGAAAAAATAAAAATGGCATTGAAAATTGTTAAAAAATACGGAATTCACTTCGTACCCTTTACGTTCCGAAGTATTTCTTTCGAACAACCCGGAAGAGGGGCCTGCCAGGGCCCTCTTGTTTGTTGACATCTCTCTGAGCCGCACGTGGAACACATACGGCCTGTCGTCAATAGACGGACCGCTTTTGAGCTAACCATTGGTCACCGTCCACAGACCCGCATCTGATGTGGCCGGGACTCGTCTCGCGGCTCCCGACTTCCGGGGCGTCTCCCACGGCGGATGGGTTGGTTCGAGGATCTTTCTCTCAAACGCCCGGCCACCTCCTTCGCCAGCATGACTGTTTCGCAGAAGGAGGTTCCCATTCCCTGCAGGAGATCACTGCCCCGAACGCCTCTACGAGAGAACGGCGGTGCTCCGCCCAAACTGGGCAGACCGCCACTGTGTGTTCTACCGTGTCCTCCAGGCGATCGTCACAATGGTGACACCCGGGCGTTTCCTCCCCCCTGATTATGTGCAAGAACCTCCCGAAACTTCCGTGACCGGTGAGGACCTGTGTCAGGCGGTAGGTGAGGTAGGTGGCCATGGCGGCTCTCCAGCCATTCTTCAAAGAGGGGACTTACCGCCACTATTGTGGCTTGCCCTGCACGGGATTGCGATAGTCGCTCTCTCCATGCCACCACGTGGCCGCACCGGAAGTCTGTCCACTGGACGGCAACTTGCCGCAGCAGCAGAGATTCCCCCCGGTATAGTGCCTTCGGCAAGAAGGCGCACCGCCTCGCCGGAGATCGTGCGGTAGCCCTGGATTAACCTAATGGCTACCACCTTTTGGGGCGCGTTCGGATAGTGGGCGATGCACCCCCCTAAACAAGGGCTTGTTAAGGGCCATGGATCGCACGACTCCGGTATAGAGCCTACGGCAGGAAGCGTTTGGCCCGGTCCGCTCGAGTTTGGGAGCCAAACGTCGGAAATGCTCCACGAAATTCAGGGGGTAGGGCGGAGGAGGTATTTCTCGTATGTTAGCAGTAGCAGAAACATATTGGTAGTGGCAATTCGTAGAATAGCTCTCAATTTCAAGTGCTCATTTGTGAGACGAGAAGCATATTTTTTTATAATTGACAATTAAAAATGTTTGTTCGTAAAAATAAGTGCTACCAAAAATTGAAATGAACTGCTTAGCAAACTTTTTCAATTCGTCAAATTCAGATGGCTAGCTACCATAAAATTTAACAAGATCATTGATTGCATAGAAGGGAGCTTTTGAAAACATCAGCTAGTATGACACATTACAAAGTGTTGCCGAGCAGAGAGGTTAAAGGCGCACTTACTTAATGCGTTGAATTTGATAATTTATTATAACTTATTAACAAAACATTCACGGGCCGCAAGAAAGATGTCCGCGGGCCGCGGGTTGCCGACCCCTGGTCTAAATAGTCGTTAATGGAATAGTATGCAAGTAAACAAAAATGATGTACTTAATACGCGGTACTTAATCGATTTAACGTCCACATACCATACCGAAACCATACTATGTTATATACTAAATATAGTGTACATAGTATGGTTTAATAAAGTAGGTAGACATTATATGCAGTTCCTTCTAGTATCACTGACTGATATTGCTGAGCCATTTGTTATGTTATTTTCAACAGTAGAAACGTACGTAGAAACGTACGGTTTATTAAGCACCAAAAAACTTTTATGTTTTGCTCCGATGAAAAATTACCCAATGTTTTCATTTCTCACACATAAAAAAAATGTTAACTACTTAGAAACTCATCGTTTTATAGAACTCGACACCCACATTATCGCTAAGCCGTCAATTCATGCAAAAATATACTAAGTTCCGGTTACCTATAGACTAATTTTGCGATGCGTTTGTAGTCAAATATGTTAATAGCTGAGAGTGTAGTATTGCGTAAACAATTTCATTCAACTGTAGGTACTAATTACGTTAATTATTCGTTTAATAGGTATTGACAAAACAGAATGAGCACCTAATACAAACTTATAATAAAATAGCTGATTGTACTGAGGTCTTTAATCGACGCAAATACGGAAACTTTAGTGGTTGCTACAGTTTTGAACCCTGTGGGGTCAAAACACTCGGTCATGGGACCCAAGTGCGTAACAAGAGCTCCTTGTTTCGCTGGCCCTTTTTTAGCCATCAACTTACCATTGCAGGGGTAATTCAGTAATTTTTCCTGTAAAGATTTAGTTTGTATAATCTTTTAAGGTTGTTTATACTATTAAGGATATTTTATTACCAAATAGAAGTATATATTTTTTGCGGATGGGAAATCATCAAATAATTTTCCCGCTTTGGGCGGAGCGTCAGCCTTGTACTGACTAAAAACCTCCCATGTTCCTTTTATTGCCGTTTATGGCAGGCGATGACCTTGGCAGGCCCCTCTGCTATGCTGACATCTCTTTGAGGGGCGCGTAGAACACTTACGCGCCATCGACACGGCCTGTCTTCAATAGATGGACGGACGGTAAGCTACCCATTCCTCACCGTCCGCAGGCCCGCAACTACGTTGGTCAGGAGTCGTCTCGCGGCGCTCGACGCCCGAGGCGTCTCCCCAGGCGGCTGGGTTAGTTTGAGATTCTCTCCCTCAAACGCCCGGCCACCTCTTTCGCTAGCATGTCTGCTTCGCATTTCCTTTCGCTCCGGACCATGGACTGAACCAGGGCCGGACGCGAGAGATCGCCGCTGCCCATCGCCTCTACGAGGGCACGGTGGTGCACCACGCAATAGGCACCACCTCAAGGGAGACCGCCACAGTGTGCTATGACACCCGCGCGTTTCCTCCCACCCGATTATGTGAAGGAGCCTCCCTAAACTTCCGTGTCCGGTGAGGACCTGCGTCAGGCGGTAGATAAGGACAACTTGGCGCCATTCCAGCCACTCCTCAAAGAGGAGACTTATAGCCGCTATTGTGTGTACCCTGCACGGGGTTGCGACAGGGCCTCTCTCCGTGCCACCATGGCAATTTGATTGACAGAGATTTCCCCCGGTGTAGTGCATATTCCGGTGTCCCGTCATGGGTACAAAACCGCTCTCTTAGCATACTAAACTTGCCTAATTTTAGATTTACAGGTTATTTCAGTAATGCAGATTCAAGCGGCTATCACATAATTTATTTATTTTACAAGATTATCGTGTTTGACGTCACGTTGTCATCTGTACACTTTAAATCATCCTTGCATAAATTATGTTCATTATGGAGATAGTATTTCTAACTCTATGCCCAGAAACTCTCATCCAGCTGCTATCAGTTGCTATGCAAATATCCCTGCATTCTCATTCGGATTCCAAACTAGCCACCATGCTCAATCACGCCTTCATTCAATCCTCTAATCAAGCTACATTTCAACCTAAATGGATAATTTGTATACAAAATAGAATATCAATCTGCCTAGATTTTTTTTCCGAACTTTGTTGGGGTCGGCTTCTAATCTGGCGGCGGCTATCAACTGGATGAATATAATTGTAAGAATCATATAAGTATTTTACATGGATTGGATATCTGACAGGTCATACAGGCCTGTCTGACCTGTCAGATTTCTACATTTTGAGATATTTTGTCTTCTTTATTCCTTATTGCTGATTAAATATTTCTTTGTCTAGACCGTCTGCGTCTGATGTACTCCATTATCTGCTTAGCTTTTACCCAACTGCGTGTAACGACAGTCAAATGACTGCCAGGATCAACGGCGTAACACACTTTCTCTAATCTCGGAGGAAACTCGGTATGTAATGATGGTCACCCATCCAATAACCAACCTCAGTAGCATTGCAGACCGAGCCTTGCAGCTGTCCAACGAACTAATAATAAAAAAGAAAAATAAAAACAAGTTTTTATTTTATAATTTCCTTACCCAACATGTTTTTAGTACCAACAATCCTTTTTACTATAGTTGCACAAAAAATTAGAAACAAAGAACAGAACGAACAGTTTGGAAGCAGTCTCATTCCATTAATATATTTAATGTTACTATTTTTGTGCAAACAGCGCGGCAGCGGTCATCGCTGGAAAATAATATAATATTGGGCTGTTTTCTTAAGAATTAATCATATATCCTTACTAATATTATAAAATCGACAGTGAGTTTGTTTGTTTGTTTGTTACCTCTTCACGCTTTAACGGCTAAACCGATTTTGATGAGTTTTGGCACAGATATAGTTGGGAACCAGGAGACGGATACGGGCATTTTTTTTAAAAAAGAGCGGTGTATGAGGGAGAAAGAGGGACAAAACGGGAAAACTTAGCGTTGCTATAACAAATCAATAAGGTGCTACCGAATTTAACGCGAGCGAAGCCGCTGGCAAAAAATAGTTTGTTATATTTTTCCTTTATCCGACATTTTTTTCTACCGCTCCGTTTTGAACGATACATCAATAATGTTCGTCAAAGTGATACTGGGTTGAAGTTTTGAAAGAGTTTGAATGAGAGTATTACGAATTCAATCATTTCTTTGGGTTATAAATGGGTAGTTGCTCTTATTTACATATTCATAGATGTTTCCCCTAGCAACCTACTTGGTCCGAGAGGAAATGCATAAAAAACTATGGCAGGCAGCTGTCAACTTCTCTTTTTCTTTTTGGTTTAAAACAAAAGACGACGGAAAGATCTAGAACTTGGGGTTGATAAGGGCGCGGGCGTCGCGTTATATAATTCCGTTGTATTTATTATTTACTTTTGTGCTTGGGATTTAAGATAATTTATAAGAAATATAAACTTTCAAACAAACATAGGAACTCGGCAGCCGGATAAACAAAGAAGAACATACAAATTTAAGAAAAACATCTATGAAAACATTCCCCAATCCGGTTGGTCACCGTGGGGATAACGACCAACACCCTCCAACAATACAAAAAAATAAAAACAAACATCCATCGAAAATCTATGTAGCAGCTCTAAATGTACTCACTCTGAAAAGAGAAGAAAACCTTATGGAACTCACTTATGCATTAAATCAAATCAAATGGGACATTCTCGGACTGAGCGAAGTTAGAAGAATGGATGAAAAAATTTACTCATATCCAGATTTCTTGCTATATCATATAGGATCAACCCCGGGACATCACGGGGTCGGATTTATCATCAAATCATACCTCAAAAAATATATAGAAGGATTTATTGGAGTCTCGGAACGCATTGCCTTGATGAATTTAAACCTACCAGGCTACAAAGATTCCTGGACTATTATTCAAATATACTCACCTACAGAACAGTCAGACCTGGACACAATTAATTCATTTTATGTTGAGCTAAATACAACCATTCAGAAGTACGCACACAAAAACCTTATTGTGATGGGAGACTTCAATGGACAAATTGGTGAAAGACGCTCAGGAGAAAATACAACGCTTGGCTCATACACATATAGTAAAAAACCTAGAAGTCGAAACGGAGAAAAAATTGTAAACTTTGCATTAGAAAATAACTTGACCATTTTAAACACTAAATTCAAGAAGCAAAAGAACAGGATGTGGACCTGGATCTCACCTGACAGAAAAACCAGAAACCAAATAGACTTTGTAATGACTAACAGAAACAAATACTTTACCAATTTTAATGTCATTAACAAATTCAACTTTAATACCAACCATAGACTCATTAGAACTGAACTGGAAATAAATCAACCAAAAAAAAACAGACCAAGACAAGAACTAGCGAATGTTAAACTCAACAAATATCAACTAAAACAACTGGAGATCTCACTAAGAGAAAAATTCCTAGACTACAAGGACAAAACAACGGACCTGGGAATACAAGAAAAATACGATTGGATAGAGAATATTATTAGAACCCAGATACATTCTATTACAAAAACAAATACAGAATCAAAGAAATGGCTATCGGCGGATACTACCAAACTACTAGAAGAAAGAAACAATTTAATTAATAAGAAAGATACAACAGACAGAAGAAGAAAACTAACAGAAATATGCAAGGAAATAAAAACGAATATGAGAAAAGATAGGTACGAAAATAGAATGGAAACAATTGAAAAGTATATAGCCAAAACAGGAGGTATCAAAAAAGCATACAAGGAATTAACAAAATCAATGGACTGGATTGTAAAAATGAAAAATAAAGAAGGACATTGGATACAGCACAGAGCAGACATATTAGGAATTGCCACGTCGTACTACAAAAAACTGTATGAATGTAATACCACCCATAGCGAACCTGACCTTAAAGAAGCATCAGAACTCCCTAGCATCCTTCAATCTGAAGTTGAAAGAGCAATAGAAAGCCAAAAAGAAGACAAAGCTCCTGGACCCGATAGTATAAATAACAGAATTCTGAGGCAATGCAAAGAAACGGTAGCACCTGTACTCACACATATGTTTAATGATGTCCTAAACTCAGAAATTATTCCACAACAATGGACTGAATCCAACATCATCTTATTGTATAAAAAGGGGGACAAACACGAAATTGGGAACTACCGGCCCATTAGCCTCATGTCTAATATATACAAGATATTCGCTAAAATCATACTGAAAAGAATTGAAATGTTATTAGACCACCAACAACCCATTGAACAGGCAGGGTTCCGGAAAAACTATTCAGTAATAGACCACATACATGTAGTACGACAAATCTTAGAGAAGTACAATGAATACCAGCTCACGTATTATATTGCATTTGTTGACTACAGCAAAGCATTTGACTCACTGCTTCACGGAAAGATATGGACAGCCCTAGATGGACAAGGAGTTGATCACAAATATATCCGGCTGATCAAAAACGTATACAGTAATAGTACCGCAAGAATCCAACTAGAAAAGAAAGGCGATCCATTTAGAGTAGCAAAAGGTGTCAGACAGGGTGACCCACTTTCTCCAAAATTATTCTCAGCAGTATTAGAATCGGTTTTCAGAGGCATCGACTGGGATAATGTAGGAATCAAGGTGGATGGAAAATTGCTAACACATCTTAGATTCGCAGATGACATAGTGTTGTTTGCCAAAACATCTGAAGAACTAACCAGAATGATAAAAGAACTGGCAAAGGAGAGCGAGACAGTTGGTCTTACATTAAACCCTGACAAAACTAGAGCTATGACAAACGGTGAAAAGAAACCAATTTATATAGGAAGCTCAGAGATCGAGTATACTGATGAATATGTTTACCTTGGACAGCTAATAACACAACAAGATTCCATTAACAAAGAAGTCGAAAGAAGAATAACCAATAGCTGGAAGAGGTACTGGGGACTGAAAGAGGCCATGAAAGATGAAAAGCTTCACGTAAAATTAAAAAGCAAACTATTTAATACTTGCGTCTTACCAGTTCTTACGTACGGCAGCCAAACATGGGCATTAACACAGAACACAATAAGTAAACTTACAACATGCCAACATGCAATGGAGAGGAGTATGCTGAACATTAAAAAGACCGATAGAATGAAAAACAATAAGATAAGAAGTAAGACAAAGGTAATAGACGTAACATACAAAATCAGAAGACTCAAATGGCAATGGGCAGGTCACATGTCTAGAGGACAGGATAAATGGAGTAAAATAGTTACAAGATGGTACCCGAGAGAAGGAAAAAGAAAAAGGGGCAGACCCCAGAAACGATGGGACGATGACATAAGGCAAGTCGCTGGAATAACATGGAATAGAGTAGCCCAAGAGAGACAGGAATGGAAAAGGTTGGAGGAGGCTTTTGCCGACTGGCAAACGGACCTGCAGAAAATAAAGAAGAATCAAATAATAAAATGAAGCGGATTGTAGAATAATAACTAATTTTATTTACTTTTTGTTTATTGTTAATCATAGTTATAACACATAGTATCTAGTAGTAACTGCAATATTATTTAAAGTTATATTAGTTTTTAAGCAGCTCCGAATAAAAGGCTTTTATTATTATTATAAGAAATATAACTTTTAAGTTAAGTATAAGTAATTTGACTTTTATTAAGGATATATAAAGACCAGAAATGGATTCTGGTCTTTAAGAATATGTTATGGACATTATATTAGTTGCTGTTTGGAAATTAGTTTTGGAACGGATCATGTATATAATAATAAATATAAAACTGCGGTGGATCAAAGCTGCAGCTTTTCACATTTCAGTACAAAAAAGTGTTGGATAAATGTAGAGTAGTAAATAGTTATTAAAGGTTTGTAAAACCACTAGAAACAAAATATCTCGACGTGTTCATATTAAGTTCTTAACCTGTAGAAACTATTTCTGAAAAGGGATAAAGCTCAAGGATCAGTTTACTACCCAGCTAAATAAAACTGATAAAAGAATTATCCCACTCAAAAGAGGAAAGAAACTAACTCATTGTTATAGAAAGATAAATACCTAGTGCAGTCATCAACAATATATCATTTCACCAACATTCGCTGCTTTCAAGAATTTGACAAAAGATTGTATGAATCAGAAACAAAAACATTGAGAAGGCAACGCAGGCAGAAGCTTACAAAGCTTAAAGTATCATTTGTCACAAAAATCTTTTCAAGTGGTGTGAGTGAAACGTTAACAATACTGTTAGAAAAGCTTCTTAATCAAACACTTCACGTATCTTACTATCAAGCTTAAATCAAAGATTTATGTAGTTAGATTCACCTTAATGGTGTAATAGCCAGAACGAAGGGCAGGGCGTTTTTGTGGGACTGTCTCTTGTAATCTGACGTTCAAAAAGTGCTGATTATCAGCCTCATTTGAATAAATGACTTTTGATTTTGATTTGATTTTGAACCTCCGTCTGTTGGGGTTGCAGGCTGTTCGAAAGAGATACCGCGGCCCGGAACATAAATGGCAATAGAACGAACATGGCTGGGTTTTAGTCAGTACAAGTCTGAAACTCCCCCCGCTTCGTCCAGAGCAAGGAAGGTTATTTGGCCTGTAAAAATGGTGTAGTTGCACTAGGTCGTTTGTCCGACTTCGATTGCTTGTGAAATTCTGAAAACCGACCAGCGTAAATAAACAGGGCTGAGTACAAGTACTTTAATTCGAAAAAACTCATTCGCTTTCATCGTTTCTGAATATCGGTTTCGGAGACTGGAAGCTAATTTTCTATTTATTTTGTTAAATGACTGCAGTCAAACTACTTGAACTCGTTAGCCCGTAGTTCTTTGCTGTTAATTGAGACACGGCTTTCGATAACAAAGCTGTACTGACGAATAGACGCCGCTTATCTGAGACGCGCAGGTTGCACTATACCTATGGTGAACTATAACTAACATAACAATTGTAATGTGTGTTCTACAGAGTGTAATCAATTCCTCCATAATTAGTACTCCGAATTTGAGTAAAGTCTGTATTTAGGTTACTGATTGTGTAATCGTAAAACAACTTGTCAAAATGACCACGCGCCTGTATCGTTAAAACCATAGAAATATTAAATAGTGGTTGACACTGTCATTTTATTTTACACTGAATAGTCTCGCTCAATCATTTTCGAAGTAATTTATTTCATTACATCCAGGAAGTAATCAACTTCCTCTTCTGACTGTGTTCTCTCGAAAAAAATGTGACAAGGTGTAAGATATATCTTATGATTTAAATCTTTGCTTGAAGTACATAAACATTTTTACGAAAAACATGTGAGAATAAAGACGATTATTGTTAACAGTCACCTTGACTACCTCACAAGTACAGGTTTCGTAGGATTAATAACTAAACTGAAATAACAAGAAAATATTATACTGGTGAATAAGGTTAAAAAACTCGTAAAATATGAGGTAGTTATAAAATAATTTAACAGTGGGGTTAACAAAACATACATTTTGACTTAAAATATTTATTCAATTAGGTACTTGCATTAAGAATATACCTAAGTTAAGGCACTGTACATAGCAAACACTTTGTAAAACATCTAGATTTTCGTCGCAAAGTTAGCCGTATCTGTACATATAACAAGCAAAAAAAAAATACATTGTATAGTCAAATACACAAAGAAAGGACTTAAACTAAATCAGTTTACAAAAGTGGTACCAAGAAAAAATCAATATTTTCAGCGACAACCATAATGTTTTTTACATCTATAACAAAGAAAAATTCACAGACTAAAGACATTTCTAAACCTTTAAAACACGGAACTGTTTTTTTTAAATATTCAATGAAAACTGGAAAATGACTTACATTTTGGCGGACATGATATTCAAATAAAGTCAATCGCTGAAATATTTTCGATCTTATTATATTCTTTCGATGCACTACTGTCGTATACTTGAGTCAGTCCACGCCCAGTCTGCAACTATAGCCTCATCTTCGCGAATAGGTACCTAGATTAGCTTCTTACGGTGCCTTAAGTCTTTCTGCCTATTTAATTAATATACCTATTTATAACTTAGCCAACTTACGATCACTATCGAAATGGTTAAGGAACGTAACAATAAATTCAACAAACGTATTTCAAACGTCATTTAATTCTTCTGTTTCTGAAAACCCACCGTATTTAATTTAAATGTCAACTGACATTTGCAAAACTTTCCGCATGTTGTTCAGCAATGGAATTTGAGATTAAATCGCACTAGATTTGATAGCACTAGTGCAGCAAAGTTGATCAATTGAAAACAATTTCAATTTCAGTTTAATAAAAACATTTGTTTCAATTTTAGCAAAAACATTTGTGTGCTGTTGTGTATATAATACCTATACATAATACATATAGGTATGTTTTTTTTTAAACATTAAACCACTCTAGAAATTTCACTTGTATCGTGGGAGCGCTTACAAACATAAACAGACCAAGAACAACTATCTATAAGCCATACAAATATTTGTTCCGGAACATAGACAATGGAATATTTTCCGTGCAGGGATCGAAACCGCGACACACAGCGCGTAGTCGATCGCTCAGCCATTGCGCCAACCGTGTTGTTATGTGCTGTTGTTGTCTATGTGTTCTTGTTATATGTTTATATGTTGTTGTTAATAGTTTATAATGTTTTGTTGTTATTATTCGTAGCGCAAAATTCAAAGGAACCTTAATCAATCTTGATCTGTCTTGCGTCTTGTGAATCTTGATCAATCGCCTGTGGCTGATGATGTTAAGTAGACAACAACAAATAAGGACTGATATCGAAGTTTTTAATACTGTTTTTCTCAAGTAATTGGTTGGTTGGATATTTGCTTTTAAAATCGTAAAAATTGGTCTTATCCCTCTAACAAAAATAGGTTTGAAGTACCTACGTATAAAAAGCTTTTAACAAAATTTGGTTTGAACAAGATTTGATAGTTTTTGAGGTAGGGAACTTTTTCTACAAACCGTAGCCGTAACTTCGTTTTTTATGTCGAACCAATTTGGAATTGTAATTGAACCAAATTGGAATAGGCGTTAAATACACTGTTATTGTAGTCTTTGGTGCTACGAAATCCTCTGTGTATAAGGGCGACTCGCACTTGGTCGGTTTTTACGGTTCTTCAAACAACGTAGAACCGTGCTTCTACAAAATGTTTTTCTAAAATCAACTACATCGGTGCCTGATTACAGTGTGCAGACCGAGTTTGCCCTCAGTTTGTCAGAAGGCTGTGTCTTATTTTCTTTTCCTAACTGTCAACTTATCTATAATCCCCATACAACACATTAGCGGTCTAGTCGGAGGAGCCTTCCCATTAATGGTTTGCAATATACGCACAGATTTTATAAAAAATAATATCTACACGCTATGTGAATACCTATATTAAACTTTAAATTCCGGTATTTTTTTTAATTTATTATTAACTACTTTATTTGAATTTATTTGCAAATGTAATAAATATTGTTTAAACTATCGGAACATACCAACCAATATTACAACATAAAAAACCTATTGATATATGTTTAAAAAAAATCCATTGCCCTACACTAGGAATTTCTCCTGTATCGTGGGCACGTTTACAAACATTTAAACTCACATACACAAACAGCCAGGACCCGGAACAACTATCTGTAGGGCAATATTTGTTCCGTGCGGGGATCGAACCCGCGACACGCAGCGCAGCAGTCTATCGCTCGACCACTGCGCCAAGCGTGTTGTCAAAAAATTGGTTAGTAACAGCATTTTACGTTATTGTAATTGGGGCATGGCCATTGCAGCACATTTTTTAGTAGGTGCCATCCTATTGTTTTATTTGTGCCTACGTCTGCTCTTGACCTCTGAATTGTCATTTTGTTGGAAGATAGTACCAACATACAATTATGTAAAAAAAAGTACTTTATCCGCAACTTAATTGGTGCTATTGTTCAGTTTTTTGATCGTGTGAAGTGCATATATCCATAGCGGTCACCACCTTCTGCGAAGCAGTAATGCTAGCGAAGGAGGTGGCCGGTCGTTTGAGGGAGAGAACATCTGCCCAACCCAGCCGCCGCGGGAGACGCCCATGGCGCCGGGCGCCGCGAGACGACTTCCGGCCACCGTAGATGCGGGCCTGTGGGCGGTGAGCAATGGGTAGTTCACCGTCCGTCCGTCGATTGACGACAGGCCGTGTCGACGGCGCGTTCGTGTTTCACGCGCGCCTCAAAGAGAGTCAGCAAAGCAGAGGGGCTTGCCGGAGCCTCTGCCTGCCGGGGTTGCGGGTTGTTCGAAAGAGATACCGCGGCCTCGGAACGTAAAGGGCAAAAGAAGAAACATGGGTGGGTTTTAGTCAGTACAAGTCTGACATGCCCTCCCGCTCCGCCCAGAGCGGGGGAAGTCATTGGATGATTTCCCACCCGAAAAAAAAAAAAAGTGCATATATCCATAAAACAATATTTTTTTTTGTAAGCAAATCTATTCTATAAATATATTTTATTCCTGAGCTTCATAAAAGCAATCTTTCAATTCGTTTTCCTATTTCGTGTGATCCCGATGTAAAGTTTATTTTTCGTATCTGGGATTCTCGTGGATCTTACATAAATCCTGTACATTTCTTATTGCTTTGGGCCTGAATCTTCAATTCCTATTATTTTAAGTATTTATTTCAAGTAATCCAGTTACTGGCACTTTGGTGTCGATGCGATAACAACAATAAAATTAAGCAACAGTCTAGGGCATGCAAAACCGGTTTTCCGGTTTTGCGCAAAACCGAAAATCGCCCAAAATTTAACGATGTTTGAAAACCGGTTTTGAGAGCAAAAACCGGAGCTCGGCTCCGGTTTTCTCATTATTGAATAACAATCAACATTTTGATTTTTATTAACATTTTTTTCGAACAATTTGAGGCATCAAATGTATCCGAACCGAACACAGCCTGCATCCACCCACTTACACGCCTCCCTCCACTACTCCCGCACCCGTAACCCGCCAGCCTGCGCCTGCGTTGTTGCAGTAATACCCTTACCGGGAGTGCAAGTGCGTGTCCGCCGCTCTGCGTGTTTGACGCTAGGACAAAATGTGAGTATTTTTTTTTAGTTAGTTAGATTGGAAGACTGAGATATTTTTTTCCGAAGAAGAAATTTGAACACTGTCTGAAATTTTCAACAGCTTGAATGTTGTCAAACTCGCTGTTCTGTCCTTGGCCGACGTGATGCTACGCTGCACACAGCTGACACAACATTAAAATTTATGTTTAAGAAGCTTGACGAACAAAACAGCGTTTTGAGTCTCAAGCTAGCGACTAATTTGAGAAGTCGCATAAAGCAAAGACGTCTCCTTCTAGCAGGTGTTTTACACTATTTACATGATTGGGAAGACTTCTCCGCCCAAGATGATGATGACACATTTCCCAAACCCAATGGTGCTGAAATAACTGAAACTATTATCAACTTGTTGCAGCAGCTAAAATATAAACCCGAGGACACAGACACCATCACCGCAGTTCTCACCGAGCAGTCCATACCTTCGCAATCGTCATCATCTGACGCTGAAGAGCTAACTCTTCAAGAGCAGCTAGAGAAAGAATTAAACAAATGCAAGGGAAAGAGAACCCCCAAAAATCGGTCAGATTTCGACCTGGCTGGGTTCGTAAAAGTAGAGCAAGCCATGTATGAAAGCGGAGGGCATCGGGGCGTGTATCTCACCGAAGCATATAATTATTTATTATGTGTTCTACCAACAAGTGTTGAGAGTGAAAGGGTGTTGAGAGTGCTGGGTATTTCTGTAACAAAATAAGAAGTTCGCTGTCTGATCGAATGTTGGATGCACTTATATTCTTGAGGTCACATTATCAAGAACAGCGATCTCTTGAAAAGAAGTGATTTATGCTTTATTTAAATTAGTATACATAGTTGATTATTGATATCTTTTTAGTGCAATATGAATCATATTATAATAATGTTATTTTGTAGTTCGTCTTCAAAGTTACAAAAATGTTGATTTTTTTGGTAATTGTGGGTGGCTGTGTTTAATATTTGAAGATGCTGATTGTGTTTTCTATGTTTAAAATATATTATTTTTTAAAGCAGACTTAATACCACGGTACGGTACCAAAGATACCAAAAACTTACTTGTTGTTGATTTGATCTCAGTTAATTAATCTTTATACTATTATAAGTTCATTGTTATCTGTACAATTATTATGGTTTGGATTAAAAAGAAATATAACATACAATTTGTTTTATTTGTAGACTTAGTGGGTATTTTAAAAAAATTGTGTTTCTTTTTAAATTATACTACATAAGATTATTTTTACTAAAACCGGACCTAGCTCCGGTTTTCGGTTTTGGTCCCAAAAAAACGATGTTCAAAATCGGTTTTGATGACTTTCCGGTTTTGCATGCCCTACAACAGTCCCAGTCACAAGGCATAATTACTTGCGATAGGCTATCCATTCCAAAGCGTCGATCTCTATGGAAAAGAATGGACAACAAACTCCATGGCTTACACAAAGGTGTGGAACTATCTACTGCTACTCACTTCCAAACAATTCAAACAATGATGATTGTATCTGTGGTGGCCGTCCGCAGTAGCAAAGGAAGGTTTAAACTACAAGTGCCCGCAGGTTGTAGCCCAAACATACATCATATGGGTTTCAGTTATACGAGAGGACGTCGAAATTGTATATATTATACATATATATCGACCTTAACGTAGTTGGGAAAAGGCTAGGCAAATGATGATGATTATACTGAATACAATCAAAATAATATATTTATTTACTTAATGGACTTATTAATACCTTAATACATTCTCTACCAGTCAACCTTTGGGTAAAATACGTCAGCATTTTGATAGGGTACAAGAAAAAATATATTCCTAAAAAAAATGTAAAACCAACACAGTTTCAATCACAGTTTCAAAGGAAACTTAGCTGTCATTTCGTAGATTGCAATTTCTACTTCTTTCACATATTCCAGCAGTTTGGCACATTTACCACCTGACACTGACGTATCCAGCGGCCGCGTAGAGGCAAGGGGCTTATAGCTTTACTTCCACATTGAAGTGCTCAGACCCTGTCGTTCTAATAAACACCTCAACAAAGTCTAGGGAACACGATGACCCTCATTTTTTTTTCGTGTATATCTTGTTTTGCAAATAACTGGCAGCAAATAAATAAAAATTGAATAAAGTAGATTACAGAGTTGTTTGAAATTTTAAAATAAATTTAAATAAGTAATGATTTTCGAATATGGAGGGAAAATTTTTAAAGTGTTTGATTGTGCAGTTTCTCTGAGACAAAATAAAAATTATTTTCTTTGATTGTAAATAACGTTTATTATCAATAATACGTCTTTTACGTATGGTTTGTGCATTTTTGTGACTGTAGTCATCATGTCACGTTGTCATTTAAGTCGCGAAGAGATGTTAAGAGCTGTTGGTATGCTGCAAGCTGGACGAACTCAACGCGACGTAGCGGATGCTGTCAACACCCAACCAAGCGTAATTTGCAGATTATGGGCACGCTACAGGTCTACAGGGGATGTTGCCGAACGTCACAGGGGACGAAATAGGGTTACTACCCAGCGACAAGATCGTTTCTTGTAAAATTCCGCGAGGCGGCAACCCACGATTACTGCTCGTCAGTTGGTCGCAAGCCTCCAGTCTCAGCATTAATTGGTTATTAGCGATCAAACTGTCAGGAGAAGACTACACGAAGCCAATCTTTATGTTCGCATACCGCTTAGGGTTCCAGCTCTACGACGTGGAAATCGAGGTCGTTGCTTATTGTGGGCTAACGCACATTTATAGTGGACCGACCATCAACGGGCACGGGTTCTGTTTTCCGACGAATCTCGCTTCGGTTTTCATCCTGATTCGAGAAGAGTGCGTATATGGCGAGTTCCTGGACGTCGGAGTCGTCTCCAGAATCCGCAAGAAGTTCATCCTTATCAAGGTGAAACAATCATGGTATGGGCTGGAATTCGCCTTAGTGGAAGGACCGACCTCGTTTGGATACGGGGCAATTTGAATGCAAACCAATACATTCAGGAGCTTATACACCCCATGGTAATCCCTCATCGACAGCAGTTCGGTCAAAATTTTATGATCATGCAAGATAATGCACGGTCACACACCGTGAGGGTAGTGGTCAATGCGTTAAGCGAGCACAATATTACGACGTTGGAATGGCCTGCTCAGTCTGCCGACCTCAATCCCATAGAGCATGCCTAGGATTTGCTTGGGAGAAGAGCTTTCAGTGATTCTTTGGAAAATCTGAACACTGAAGAACAACTTTTTTTACAAATTCGCAGTGTATGGAGCCATATTCCACAGACGATGATTGACAATCTCATACTAAGTATGCCACGCCGTTGTCGAGCTGTTGCTAATGCTTTAGGAGGTCCTACAGATTATTAAAAACGTTTAAAGTAAGGTTAATTACTGTATTTCTTACTACCTCGTTATTTTTGTGCCTAATCATAGAAGGTTGTAATACTCAATATTGGCACTATTCAATTCTTTCTTTAAAAAAATATTTTTTTATCATGAGAATGTTTTTATTAAAAATAAAATTAAAAACGGTATAAAAATACCCTTCTATTGGTATAAAACACTCACTATTACAAGAACGGGTTTTTAAATAAAAACTAGAAATGTCCTTGTTCCCTAGACTTTGTTGATGTGTGTATTTGACGGTAACTTAATGTTAACTGAGTGCTCCACGTACAACTCTTATATCTTTTTGTTACAGGATATAGTCAGAGGATTTTGTTTTATTTTTCGTTCACACATAATTACTTATATTATATATAATGATAATGTAACCAAGATATTGTAAAAAAAATATAATGCCCATTCTTCTCTATGAAGATCTACGCTTAGAAATTGGCAGCTACAGCACTTTCACAACTTAAAAAAAGGTTTATCAACCCGATTGTGTGCTATATTTTAAGAATTGTAATTTTTTTTTATAATAAGATGTTAGTCAATAACAGCTTCTAAACATGTGTGCCAAATTTTATAAGTGTATGTATGTGTATATCTTAAAAACTTTAAATCGAATTGCAAAAAAATATATATAGAGTGTGCGGGTTTAACAACGTGAATGTAAAAGGTATAATTATAAATAAAGAGTATAATATAAGGGTATAATTATAAAGGTATAATTATATCATTTTATTCACATTCTTAGGCAGTACTTATATGTGTTATGATTAAATATTCATATTTTGTATTGCTATCTATAATCAATATTTTTTTTCTTTGTCTACGTCGAAGATCTGCTAATTACGTTTAATTATAACTACAAGATACCACTATTCCACAACATGGCTACAAAGACTGCAATAATAAAACATTTTATCAAGGAAATAGACTTCCAAACTTAACATGGAAATAAGTTTATTTCCGAAAGTTGGTGACTTCTATTTGTTTTATTGACTCACATTCACGGTCCATGTAATGGTCTAGTTGAAATAAATGTTTTAAGTTTATAATACGAGTAGGATTGAGAATTTAAAATTGGGTAGGTAATTTAAGTTAAGGCATTGTGGTCCAGAGGGGCTTGTCAGGGCCACCGTCTGTCGAGGTTGCGGGTTGTTCGAAAGAGATACCGCGGCTCCGGAAAATAAAGGGAAAAAGAACGAACATGGGTGGGTTTTATTCAGTAAAAGTCTGATACCACCCCCCCCCCCCGCGCTTCGCCCAGATTGAAAATAATAACCCTATACCGTCAACAAAAGTTTAGCCCATAAATTGGCATACGTAGCTGTGAGTATAACACTAAAACAACATTAGACAACAGATTAAACATAGCGACCATCACACTAATATTATAAAAGCAAAAGTTTGTATGTGTGTGTGTACGTTTGTTACTAATGAAATTTGGAATGTTGTACACATGGACATTTTTAACCAGGGGTGAAATCGCAGGGCGCAGCTAGTGGTGAATAAAAACAGATTACCTACCATGTACTATAAAATGACATGTTGCCGATAGCAAAACCAGCTTGCTAACAGGTTTCCTAAATGCTAGTCTACGTATTTTTATACAACATGTCTCACAGATAACAAAATAATAGTATTACAAATTTTTGCACATACTTAGAGGCCACAGCTTATTTTTATAATCTAAACCTTAAGTATATAATGTTCCGGGGTTCGAAAGAGATAACGCGGCCCCGCAAATATAAACGGCAAAAGAAGGAACATAGCGGGGTTTTAGTCAGTGAGAAAAGCTTGACACCCCCCCCGCTCTGCCCAGAGCGGGTGAAGATATATACCTAACGATTTACCATCATTACAAAAATGTATATAATGTTACCAAGTTTTTTTGGTTGTTACTTAGGTCCTATTAGTAAAAACTAAAAATCCTGGTATAAAACTTTAAAATGAAAAATTTATAGCCATTATTACTTCTCTTTATTACGTGTCTGACTGTTTTAGAGATGATTTATTTTCATGATATAACTTTTTCTACGGAAGTATATTCTTATATTCAATCAGAATTATCATACCATTAATGTCATTGCCAACTACTGATTTATCGTATATAATTTGTAAGAATTACTTAACTCTGTTCGTTATACTTAGAGCAACTTAAAATAGATTGATCAATCGATAATTGATTATTTTTTGGAATTTATTTTGACTGATTACGTTTGAACTAAGCAAAACTAAGTAAAAGTTACTTAAGTAAGTATGTTTTATTAGCGGGTAGTGGATTGTAGAGTTAAGTTACAAATAAGTAGATTATTGGTTCACAAGTATATTTTGAGTTTTCAGATATTGGCACTTTTTTGTACTCTTTCTGTTTATTGACTTGATTGATGAAACATTTGATTGCGAAAACAACATACTTTAGTGGTATTTTGATTTCCAAATCATCAGTAGCTTGAGTCCGTATAACACTGATCAGTTTCCCTCACTCGTCAGTTTATTTAATTCGACAGTTTCGTTGGTTCATCAGTTTTGTTGATTGGGAAGTTTAGTAAATTCGACAGTTGCGTCAACTAGTCAGTTTTCTTGATTCGTCAGTTTAGAACACTCGGCGAAAAATACAGTAATGTATTTTCCATTTACAAGGTTATTGGACGTAAGACCGTTTTGTATTTCATGTTTATATGTGTTTATAAAGGAATAAATAAATAAATTTGTGTAGAATCATAACGTAGAGACCGACTTAGGGATGCATCTATATTTGCGGTGGACAAGTCCTGCGCTGTCCTTGGCTATGGAGAACTGGATCATCTGACGATGAGGTATGGAACAGTAAGAGGAGTAAGGAGCTTCAAGGTCGCTTTTAACGGGCACTGCGGGGGACCGATGTAGACCAACTAGCGTCCGTAACCTGGCTACGTTCCGGGGATCTATTTTGGGGAAGGTTTTGTTTGTGCAATCATGGATGAAGTTATGATGACTAATAACTACCGGAGCAGTCGGGCGTGCCACCATCTTGGTGAATCAATTTTTTACATTATCTTCTCGTGTTCTTATCTGGCTAACGCAGAAATCGTGCATAGACAAAAGCCAGGATTACACATCAGAAACTTGCTTCAATATACAGCTTTGTTTAATCGAAATTGCCGTGCTATAGAATGTGCCCTATCCAATACAGTGGAATATCACATTGTACTGGGATCAATCCATCATCACTGAAAGGACTATTTTGGCTAATAAACCTAAGAAAGTGGTGGTGGACCAGGACATAACGGTCCCGTGTAACGAGAGACTCGTGAAAGAAGAAAAATATATGCGAAGTTGCCGGGATGTGGACTCAGTGATTATTGAGCTGATAGTCGTGTATGCCAATAGCTTAATTGCCAAGAGCCTCCACCAATACCTAAGGAGGCTTTCGTTAGACAGCTGGATCAAAGGATTGATACAGAAGGCGGTACTCTTGGAAAGGGATCGTATTGCTAAGAGGTTCCTTTGTCTGCCATAAAATATAGGTGAAGAAAAGAAAAAAATACTACATAATTACAAGCTTGGGCCCTACTATACAGGACTTCTATTTTTAAAATGGTAATTGTTTTTTTTTATGTTATTTTATGAAATATGTAAAAAAAATAATAAAGAGATAAATACAATTTTAATTATAAAAACGCGAACAATTAAGAACATAACAAAAAATAAAATGGAGATACAATGCGTGGGTACGCTCGCTAATCGTGAATAAGTTGTACTTAATATTCCGCATTTCTAATGATTAAATAAACACGACTCGACGTAAAAGTCACTTAAAAACATTAAAGTAGTTAAACAATTGGCGTGCCCTTCATTCGTTTCAAATGTTTCTGTTAATAACCCGTTATTTATGGTAGATAACAGATAATAATTGTGATTTAGTACTTTTAGATGATTAAAAGATACACGCAAGGTCGATGATATTTTAAAATTTAACTGTTTTCTAATCAGACATCTCACAGAAAAAAAAACATAATTAAAAAAACTAATATCGAAAAAAGTTATGAACTTTTTTAAAACTCACCACAGCCTGGTAATGAAGTTGTTACTTTTACACAAGTTCAAAACACAATTGTTGGGAACTAAAACCATGTGTATCACAACGTTGCATGTTTTTATTATTGTAAAACTTCACATACAAATTCGCAATCTGCACCCGCTGGCAATTTCGCGCGCGTCTGATCCGCGCCGGTCCACCGACTTGACTGAATCAAAGTCGTACATTTCCTCGGTACCCTGAGCGTTCGGGAAAACAGACATGATTTACAAGTTTTCCCATAAATTGCATGGTTTGCTTTTACTAAAAATCTAGTTAGAGGCATGATAAAGTAAAGTAAGACATTATAAGGTCAGTGTTAATAATTCGAATTTCAAATTAATGGGTTAAGTGAGAGAAGCATATTCTGAATACTTTTTGTAATGGTCTATAAAATATTAAATAATGCTGTGTTTGTGATTTTATAGTCAAACCTAATTATTTAAATTTATTAATTAATTTATAGTAGCTTTAAAATGTTTCTTTTCTTTAAAGTTTAATAACCTTTTTCGAGCAACTAATAAAGTTGTGGTTATGTCAGCTATGCGTGACGATTAATACGTAAATGAATAATATTACTACATAATACACTCACATGCATAAACGTTTAGGTTTATCTAATCGTTTTAGTGGAGATTTTACAAAATAATTGAAAACACGGGAAAAAGGAATGTTTCTTGTTACAATATTGAGTGGTTGTAATTATTTAACTAGAGGGATGAGATGAAGCGGGTGGGTCCACTTCTAGAATTGTTTTTGCCTAGTCATTATGGTGGATGCAGACGTCACGATCATCTAGACAGGACTTTTATTGCCATGGCATAGATAGGTTCGAGATGATGCTAAAAGCAGCATTATAATGATTTAAAATATTTGCAAACTAAGTGTACATTTTGGTGTTCAATTTGTTTGTGTTCAACAAATTAGGACGTGTAACTGTAATTACCATGATTTTATTGCTGTTGTTGTTACCACTTCGTGGTAATTATCAATTTTGTTTGTCTTTATCTCAACTGACATACAAAAAGTTTTAGGTACGGATTAAAAAACAGGCATTGGATTATTATTATTTTTATTTAATAATTTATGTACACACAGAAATAAAAAAAAAGAAACATCATAAAAACAGAGTACAAAGGCACGGATAATTTCAAAAGACCAGCAGGCCTGCGACAGGAAATATGACGAAAAGAAACGTAGACAGTAGTGTGTGAGAACAGGAAGAGAATAGCTTCTAAAATATGAATGTCTTAACCTAAATGTAAGCACATATATAAGTATAATATTATCATCATCTGCCTAGCATTTTCCCAACATATTGGGGTCGGCTTCCAGTCTTACCGGATGCAGCTGAATACCAGTATTTTACTTGGAGCGACTGCCTATCTGACCTCCATAACTAAGTTAATACTGGGTAATACGATACCCCTTGGTAAGACTGGTTGTCAGACTTTCGGGACACTGACTCCTGTAACGACTGTCAAAGATCTACAAATGACAGCCGGGACCAACTGCTTAACGTACTTTCCGAGGCACGGAGGACACTCGGTATGTGACGGGTGGTCACCCATCCACAGAACAACCTAAGCAAGCGCGGCTTAACCTAAAGATGGAACTGAGAGGCTGCTACTATTTAGACACGAGCTACTATAAGTATAATTAATAATATATACCTGTTTTAAATCTTAAACTTTTAAAAACAAAATGCAGAATCCATTAAATCCCTTCGCCTTTGTAGGGATCTCATCTTAAAAGGAGTCTCTCTTTATACGTTCGTATCTTTTAAAGTATCCCGAAAGAGTATGTTAAATTCCATAGAAATCGATTTTGAACCCTTTCCAATTCCAGTGGCATAGTGAGGTCTGCAGGCAGTTCTGCAACATACATCATTTATTTAAATTTTAAGCAGACAGTAGTGAGGTTTTTAGGGCCCAGTGTGATACCGTTTGTCAGCTTCTAAGTATTGTAGCGTGATGTTATACAGCCTATAGCTGCGCTCCGCAGTTTCACCCCCTGAGACCGGTATAAAAAGTAAGCTGGTTCTGTCAAGAACTAGCTTGTACAAAGCATACTATTAGAATTTATACCACGGCGAATTCATCAAGCTTAGTAGTTTTATCACGAAAGTCAATCCAATTTTGCCACTCTGCCGTCCCCAATCCCGTCTTAATGAGCACCTACGTGACTACGACTCTTTAGGACGTAGGCTACGTCCTAAAGAAATCCTCCAAGAAAAATTCTCCAAACGCTTGTAGTTTCTGAAATTTCGTGATGAGTAGTCACTGACTTATCGGTGACTAAAGATGGAATAATGCGGCTATCACTCGCCGCTGAAATTTCTACATTTCATTGTCCAGCAAAAGATGGATAAATTGTGTGAGCATAAATGTGTTAAAACAAAGCGAGTACGAGTAAATGATTGCGTGACGACTGACAGCGGAGAACAGCGAAGTAACAAGGGACAAGGGCAGAAAATGGGACTTGATAATTTTCAGTCTATATCATATTATGAAAATTATCAAGCCCCATTTAAATTAATGTACCTAAGTCATAAAAAAACAAATTATTCTTCAGAGATTTACATAGTAAAAGGCTTTTACTTTGTAAATTTTCGGTAAAATGTTTAGCAGTATACTCCCGGGGAAAAATGTATGAGTAAATATCGAAATAAAAATATCCTGACAAGACAATCAGTTCCAAAATTTCGGTCTGTCAGGGTGTTATAAAATTATACGGCGTGGTTTTACGAAGGTTTATTACATTATAAATCTGTAATTGTCCAGTGGTATCGTCCCCGACAAATTCCCGTAGTGTAAGTGGAAAGTGTTTTTGTCATTGTTTCACATCTGACAGAGAATATGAACCATCTGCTCATCATATTTTATGGGAGAGTAGCTTTTGACCAGTGGCGTAGCTTGCCTTGTCGGGGCCCCGAATAAAAATTTGTTTGTAGGCCCTTATATGGGGGTGAAGATTTTTCACAAAAGAAAAAAAAAATTGTGAAAAGAAATATTTATTTATCATAACATAATTTAACCATTTTACAAATAAAAATCAAATTTTAAATATTTACTCTCCTTGCCTTTTTTCGGCAAACTGATTTATAAAATCATTTATGGCTGAATTGGCTGATGATAATTTTAGTTTTTCTAAAGTTTCTGCAGTTTCTATGGACAATAGTGAGGGGGAATGGGCCCCCGTGGCCCGGGGGCCCCGTATAATTGATACGCTAGATACGGCGGTAGCTACGCCCCTGCTTTTGACAGATTGAACGCAATAATATTCTAGATAGTGTACAAGTTACATCTGGAGGTATTTTATACTACTACTAGGTACTTTATAGACCTCGTAAGAACCAGAATGACTCATAAATATTAATCTGTGGTGTATTAATCGGTGTGCAACTGGGTTTATACCAGTTGTGCATATTCTGCCTCCTACTGATGGAGGGAAATGGACGTAATTATAGTTTTTCTACATCTCCGTTATCCTTTCTTTATTTATTTCGTTGCTGAAAAAACACCCTGAGCTAGATGCGTATTTATTTGGCAAGCTATCTATTTTGAAACATTAAAAAAATTATCATCTGTCTAGCCTTTACACAACTATGTTGGGGTCGACTTTCAGTATAACCGGATGTAGTTGAATACCAGTATTTTACATGGAGCGACTGCCTATCTGACCTCCACAACCCAGTTAGTACCTACTGGGTTGCGCCTAAATATTCATAATAGCACAACATGAATCTACAAGTCGCGGCTCATCGGTTTTAAGTGACGTCTGATTTACACGTCTACCTACCACGATATGTTTTTTTTTTAATATATTTATTTATTAAAACTTCATGCACAAGTAACAAAAACATTGTACAAAGGTGAACTTAATGCCTTGGGCATTTTCTACCAGTCAAAGACATAGTAGGTGCAATGTGACAGGAAATTTTAATTACGTTCATCGCACACAGTCTTTACGCATTTTTGTAATCCAATTTTCTTTTTATTCAGTATAAACGTATTACCTCAGTTTTCGGGTTTTATTTCAACCAAAATAAGACTTGCAAATGTCTCACGAGCAGACACCTTGGTGAGACTGGTTTTCAAACTTTAGGGACACTGACTAGATCTTTATCAACAAATGACAGCTGGGGACAATAGCTTAACGTGCTTTCCGAGGCACTGAGGAAACTCGGTACGGGTGGTCCTAACTTAGGCAAGTGCGGCTTCACCTTAAGATCGCCCCAAGCGGCTACTATATTATTTAGCCAAGAGCAATTATTAAAAAACATATTTACAAAAGTGATCCCCTAAAGTAGAAACCAAACTATATTTCGAAAACTTTAAATCTCGTAACCAGCTACCTATCTTTGAGATACCGCTTTACAGCAGCAAGGGCGTGATGTTTTGTAATATTATCAAAATCCTTACTAATATTATAAAAGCGAAAGTGATTTTGTTTGTTTGCTATGTATTCACGCCTACATGGCTAAACCGATTTTGATGAATTTTGGTACAGAGAATGTTGGGACCCTGAATACGGACATAGGCTAACTTATTTTTTAAAGTGAGAAATGAGGGAGAACGAGGAAAGAAAAGAGAAAAGTTAGCATTGCTATTACAATAAATAAAGCTGTAGAAAAACTACGAGTAACAGGTACCTGCAAATCAGGAAAGGGGAACTGTGTTAACCCGAATTAAACGCGAGCAAAGTCACGGGCAAAAGCTAGTTAAAAGATATTTAAGAGTTTTACGTTTTAGAATGAGTAACTACAGTCGTAAACGTCGTCTAACAATACAACTATCTAAGTATCTGCCAACTCACTGAATATTCAGTGAATTCAACTTAAATAAAACTGTTAGTTTCTTATTTAAAACTAGTTTTTAATTATCACATGTCTTATTTAAGTTGCAAATAATTTGGCTCAACTCAACAAAAAATACATTCATAAAGTAGTATATTTCACTCTTAATATTAATATGATTCTATTATAATATTTTACTTTTATTCTGTACGTTTTTTAAACTAAAGCTGGGCTTTTTACCCGACTGGAGGAGGTGATTCTGTTTGGCAGTCTTAGGGTCCGTTCACACAGACCGGCTTGGAGAGGAGAGCAGATTCTTATCACGTTGAATACAGAGTTTTTAGTATTTGTAGTAAGGTTTATTTTTGCATGTGCACTGCTTTTGTCATTAAGAATGCTTGAAGGCGCTTAGTGTGAAATAATAAGAGGAGGTGATCGGCTCCGATCGCGTTCTTTTTGTCGATCGTGCAGTCGTTTGGCTCCGATTGCATGCTCTTTAACGCTCGCGCAGCCGATCGGTTCCGATCGCGTGCTCTTTCTCGTTCGCGCAGCTGATCGGCCCCGATTGCGTGCTCTTTCTCGCTCGCGCTGTCGCTTTCAGCCGGTCTATGTGAAATAGTTGGCGCCTCCGCTCGACTTACTCTAAGCGTATACGATCCGGTCTGTGTGAAAAGAAAACTGCGCGCCGATGCTCTCCGAGCCGGTCTGTGTGAACAGACCCTAAGTATATACTTAGACTAATAAAACCTACCTTAAATGTAACTTTTTTTTGTACATTAGTAGTATTAGTATCGTAACTACGAATAAACCTCATCCGTCTGCTTTAGATTAAGATAAGTAGGTATTTAAATGGCTCCGTTGCAGCAACTGGATATCGTTTGCAAGCTCAGCGGTGTATGTCCAACGAATGAGCAATGTACAGTTTTGGATTTTTGAATATATGTATAAACTTGCCTCCAAATCAGCAGCAGGTACCTACGACTTCTAATTGTATGTCTTCAGTTAAAATCCTGGTTTATTAAGTTTAGTTTACAAAGGTTTCTCACGCTCCGATACCAAAAGTAGGTAAGTAGATAATAAATTACATGTAACCTTGTTATTCTGCATATCATTACTTGCATGTAATGTAAGAGCAATGTGCTTAAGTTCACCTTTGTAAATATGATCATGAAGAATTTACATAGGTGTGTATAGATGAAATTAAAACAACTCTATAACAAGACCTGTCTTAATTTCTTGGCGAATCAAACACCTACAATAATATTGACAATATCGATGAATGCATATTATTATTGAATGTGTAAAATATTGAATTATTAAACAAAAGTTTAAAGAGAGAGAGCTTAAATTTGGTTGAGCTATATTTTTTTCTTGGACCATGCCGTACCATACTTAAAATGGCAAAAAAAAATTACAGTTAACTGTTTGGAGCTGTAGCGAACGTGAATCTATTCGCATGTGTATGAAAATAAAAATGTAAACACGCACGAGTGGCGCCAAACTTTGACATTAAAAGTAAAAAAACATTATTTTCGTACCACTTGCTCAAAAAAGTGACATTCTATGCCACAAAAAGCGAACATAACAATAGTCATTTTTAATCTGTCAAAAACAGGAAAAGAAAATTGTACTGAATTTCATTCATCCTCTAGGGAGAGAATGCGATTTAAAATTGGAATACTTAATACTGAACTACATCTGTGTTTACATTACACCATTGAGTTTGTAGGTATATAAAGCACTAAGCATCTTTTTTAAAAAGGAACACGCAATTAATATGCAGTTATGATTATTAAATAAAATTACCAAAACCGACGAGGTCGTATGAGCTTGATGCCTTTGCTTTTACGACAAAACATATTAGTCTAGGAATTTGCCGCGATTTTGTTTCCTTCAAATACATAAACGTTAAGTTTATTTTTATAAATAAGTTAATGTTCTAAAAATACATTGTTAAATCAAAGCGACAGTGACAATGTATTGTCGGATTCCATCAGTGCAAATGCTGCCGCAATCATACTCATCAACAATAAATGTACTAAACAAAAGTGTAGCTCTCTTTATAAATAATTGGACCAATGTTCGAATCTTAACTTTTACTTTTAATGTCATTATCTTTAATAAATGCTTGTCTCATATTATTACTGTGTGAATTTTTTCGCAAATGGTACGAAAAGTAGAGTATTTTCCTCGGTGATAAAGCTGTCTTAGTCTTGGGTAAACTTAAACCTCTCGCTACACTCAGGACTCGTCTTAAATCCCTCGCTTCGCTCGTGATTTAAGTTTTTAACAACCTCGCTACGCTCGGGAGTAAACCTCGTGTCCTTCGTTACACTCGCGATTTAAATCGTCACCCGCGACAGAAGACACTGCTTTATCCCCTTGGTTAATAATCTACTATTATATGTCCCTACGCTACTCAGTGATTGACCGATGCGTTCATTAGGAACGCTATTAATTCAAAAGGGACGCCTGTAGGGCTACTATGACATCTTATAGCAATTCTTATTCCACTGAGTGAAAGAGATGGTGCTAGACACCTTGTATAGCTCTGTCTCTTTCCCTCAGCGGAATAAGAATTGCTTTAAGAGGTCATAGTAGGGCTACAGGTCGCGCTTATTTGGCTTGACAAACTACATAATTGTTGTCACAAAAGTGAGAAACGTTAAGAATTTGAGACATCCCATAACGACTTACTGCTACCCTACTATGACCTCTTAAAGCAATTCTTATTCCACTGAGGGAAAGAGACAGAGCTATACAGGGTGTCTAGCACCATCTCTTTCCCTCAGTGGAATAAGAATTGCTATAAGATGTCATAGTAGCCCAAGTTTTAAAAATGTCTTTATCGTTGTGTCAACTTCATTTCGCAATGTGTTGTGTGCTTTTTATTCCATTATTTTATGACATGTAAAAGGTAGTATTTGAAATTAAAAACGGACTCGACATTTACAACCGGTGAAAATGAAATGCTCTGCGTAGCGTAACGTGGAGCAAAATTAAAATACGAGTGCTTTTTCTATAGTAGGTACAATTCGTAAAATGTTAGGTTATTTTTCGCGGTACAGAAATTAAAATGAAATATTTGAAGAAAATTTTGCATGAATAAACGTAATCTAGTCAATATATGTAAGCCTCTAATGTTTAAAAAGAACTAGCTTCCGCCCGCGAATTCGTCCGCGTAGCATAGTAACTTTGAGCTAACGCTACCATTGCCTCGCGTGATGATCGAAAAAAAAATCTTTCACTTACCTTTTCTTCTCTCTTTCTCCCCCCGATCTCACTTTTTTGACTTTACAGTTTTGACAATTTTCCATAAATAATTTGAACAAAATACTGGTTTGTTTTAAGCTTTTTATTGTATAATTGGCAATAAAAAATGGCAATCCTTATTAATATTATAAAAGCGAAAGTGAGTTTGTTTGTTACGTCTTCACGCCTAAATGGCCAAAACAGAGATAGTTGGGACCCTGTAGACCCTAATTTAAAAAAAGGGAAAAATGGGGGAGAAAGAGGGAAGAAAAGGGGACAGAAAGATATTTTTTTTAGATTATCATGCGGGTAAAAGTTAGCGTTAGCCCAAAGTAAAAATGCCAGCCACGTGGATGAGGATAAATTGTACTGTCTAGTTTATCAAAATCGAAAATCTTCAGGAACTACATTTTTTTTTACGAAAATATTATAAGTTAATATATACATATATATATAAGTCTTTTAAATCCCTTTGGGTGAAAATCATCCTAAGTGTACATGGTGCTAGAAAAAAATATTATTCACTAATCTAACGATAATTCGAAAATCTAAGCGCGCTCAAACTTTTGTTCCGTCATTTAATACTACCTCTACATATCCAATAATATACAATCATCGATATTGTATATAATATTGTAAGTAATTGTATGAGCCGTCTTTTTTTTTCGGGTGGGATATCATCTTATGACTTCCCCCGCTCTGGGCGGAGCGGTGGGGCATGTCAGACTTGTACGGACTAAAACCCACCCATGTTCCTTCTATTGCCCTTTACGTTCCGGGGCCGCGGTATCTCTTTCAAACAACCCGCAACCCCGGCGGGCAGTCATTTAATACTACCTGTACACATTCAATAATATACAATCATCGATATTGTATAATATAATATTATAATTGTATGGGCCGCCTTAGGCCATGATATTCATATTATGTTTAGAAACTCGTGTATAAAAATATATTATGTTGATACACAAATTGAATTCCAAGATCGATACAAAAGAACAGTCCCAAACACGCGAAGAGAAAGAAAATATTTATTTTACTCGCATAGGACAAAACAGTCAAACAAATAATAAAAAAAACAAATGCAACGAATATAACAACATTAGCACGCCCCCCGTGTATTGATCAATAACTAATGCGTTCCTACAGCTGTTCTAAATGGTTATCTATTATCAGACAGGTTTAGAGAACTAATCACACGTTGGTTAAATTATTAACATTTTGAGCGATATTAGTATTTGCACTAGCCTTCAATTGTGTTCTGTACCGACTGTACCTACTACAGATTGTTTTGTAGAGATTAGTTAGATACGTGAGGTTACATTTGATTACAGTGACGAATTATTTGGAACGAGGGGTAGTATAGTTGCTTGATTCAAAAAATATCCAGCATTTCAAATAAAAAACAAAATAAAGGAAATTAAGAGCTGATTCAAAGATTGTGAACGCTTTCGGAAACCAAGAATATTGTCGCTCTATGAGATTTGCAACTTTAATTATATACCCGTTTGCTTTGCAGTAAACCCTATTCAATTTTATTAAAATACTAGCTTTCGCCCGTAGCTTCGCCGGCGTTAAATTTGGGGTAACAAAGTTCCTCTTGCGCCTTATTGATTTGTAATAGCAACGGTAACTTTTCCCTTTTCTTCCCTCTTTCTCCCTCACATCCCACTTTTTTGAAATAAAAATTAACCTATGTCCGTCTCCTGGTTCCCAACTATCTATCAAAATCAAATTCGGTTTAGCCATTAAAGCGTGAAGAGGTAACAAACAAACTCACTTTCGCTTTTATAATATTAGTAAGGATTCACAAAAAGCACTTTAATAAGTTCTCCAGGAATGTATAATTAGGTATCGCGAAGCAAAGCAATAATACGAGTCCGTGTCGTGCTATTCTATAAGAAAACAGCGTCGAGCTTACTGTTGCCGTTTCTATGAAAGTTAAAGTTTTACCTTTTGCTCAAGCTGTTACTCTTATTACATCTGGTAATGTTGGTTCTTAATTTAAATGAAGTTATTTAGAGTATACTCGATAAAAGGGTCTTGTACATGGACGTTGCCAGGGGGTTGAAGGGAAGGGGGGGGGGGCAGCTGCCTGATAACACAGAATTTGGAAATATTAAATAAATTTTAGCATATTACTACTACTAGAAAAAACCTGCAAAAACCTTTTATCACAGAGGCTCCTTTTTCCGCCTATGGATTGGCAATCTTATTAAATTTTCGGTGATCGGGTATATACCCGATCCCGTATATACATGCTGAGATAATTTCCACCCTCTGTGCCCATTGCTCCGATCTCTTAATAGGCTATTATGGCATACACAAAATTGCAAAAAATAGAGCATGTTGGTCATTTTGATCTCCACATCAGTATTTATATTAAGGGATTGTGGATGTAAAAAAAATCGAACTCCCCTCCTCCGCTCTTGCAGCATATGTACTGTACATCCTCTTAAATCTTCACCTTGTTTAAAAGTTGACCAAGTAACTCCTGTATAAAGGATCGAAACAACCTGTCCAAACAACGGTGCGCTTGCTCTTACAGCCTCCTTCCTATTTTCATTTTTTTTGATACTTGACTAAGTAATTCGTGTAAGGGTCGCCATATTTCTAACCTGTCCTGTAAGTAATTTCAAAAACATAAAATCCATTTTTTTTTAAATTAATTCAATCAATTATTGCTTGAAATATCCTTTCTAATAAACTTATTTTCTACACATAAATCAACCGATGAAATGCTGGTCGCTGTTGAAAATCTATGGTCAAAAGATTCTTTGAACTCGTTTGATGTAGGTATAAGTTTGTTCACATACGTGCTGAAATTTAAAAAACAATTCATGTCTGAGGAACACGTTTGAAAAAATCTCTGTGAGCTGTTCAAGATCAAAAACCTCTGTGACAGGTGGACAAAAAATTATCTTATTCTTTTGGGTGCAGAATCCTAAAACGAATATTCGATTACTACTGTTGCGCCCTACGGTTTTACTCGCGTGGTGATAGAATGTGCAATATATCTTTATGTATTGTAACCCATGAGTTATTTTGATGTATACGCTATATTATTGTAAAGTTTCATTAAACCCATTCAGTAGTGTTCGCATAAAAGAGTAACAAACATCCATACAAACTTTCGTTTTTAGACTCCTGGTTATGGAAGTAGTTTTACAAATGAGGCTTTCCACACAAAAAGAGCGACCCCCTCCTAAAATCAAATGGCATATGCTAGAGAAGCCTGATTGTGCGAGGGAATTTATAGAGCGAGTGGTGGACAAAATGGTAGAGATGGGTGATTTGAATGACCTAAGTGTAAATGAATGTTGGAATGAGATGGCAAGGTGTATTAGGAGCGCAGCAAAAGGTATTTTGGGAGAGACGAAAGGAAAGGGCACAATAGAAAGGGATACGTGGTGGTGGTCGACAGAGATACAGAATGTGCTGAGGGAAAAAAAGAAGAAGTTCAAAGAATGGCAGAGTGTTGGAAATGAGAGTGTTAATTTGAAAGCTGTAAGGAAGAGTGAGTATGATGCTCTCAAGAAAAAAGCCAAAAGAGCTGTGGCCATAGCGAGAGCGAAAGCCCAGAACCAACTCTATGACACACTGGATAGTCCAGCAGGCCAAAAAAACCTTTACCGGCTTGCTAGAGCTAGAGAGAGAAAGTCGAAGGATGTTTGTCGGATAAAATGCGTAAAAGACGAAGCTGGAATGGTTATATCAGATGATGAGAAAATTAAGGATAGGTGGAAAGGTTACTTTGAAAGACTGATGAATGAAGAGAATGACTGGAATAGTGTGCTTGAAAATAAACCAGTGAATGAGGGACTAGTAAGAAATGTTAGTATGGATGAAGTGAGGATTGCCGTGAATGGAATGAAGAATGGTAAGGCATTAGGACCGGACGGAATACCGGTTGAAGTATGGAAGTTATTGCGGATGGACGGATGGACGTGGTTAGCTTTATTCTTCAATAAACTGTTGCTGGAAGAGGCCATACCTGACGAATGGTGTAACAGTTCGCTGGTGCCCATCTTTAAAAACAAAGGTGATGTGCTGGAGTGCAACAATTATAGAGGAATAAAGCTAATGTCACACAGTATGAAAGTTTGGGAGAAAGTTATTGAAAGGCGACTGAGAGAAGAGAGCGAAATCACACAGAGCCAATTCGGTTTTATGCCTGGTCGAGGAACGACGGACGCCATTTTCGCTATCCGCCAGTTGTGCGAAAAATACAGGAGTGCACACAAGAACTTGCACATGGTGTTCGTCGACCTCGAAAAGGCATACGACCGGGTACCGCGTGCGGTTTTGTGGTGGGCTCTTAAGGAGAAAGGTGTGCCTGGGAAGTATGTGCAGTTGATCCGTGCGATGTACAGTAGATGCAGTACCCAAGTCCGGTCCACAGCGGGCACTACCGGCACCTTCAATGTGGCTGTCGGTCTGCACCAAGGGTCGGCTCTTAGCCCTTACCTCTTCCTGGTGATAATGGACGCTCTCACGTCGGACATCCAGGAAGAGGCTCCCTGGTGCATGCTGTTTGCCGACGACATTGTATTGGTTGCCGAGAGCGGCCAAGAGGTCCAGAGCAGATTGGAAGTGTGGTGGCAAAGACTGGAGAACGTTGGCCTGAAATTAAGCAGAACTAAAACAGAATACTTGTTCTGCGATTTCGGCGGTCTCTCCAGTCCTGTGCCCATAACCCTTGCCGGAACGCCTATACCGATCTGCTCCAACTTCCGGTACCTCGGGTCGCTTGTCCAAGGGGACGGCGAAGTAGACCGAGACGTAACGCACCGGATCAACGCAGGATGGATGAAATGGCGACAGGTCACTGGAACAACTTGTGACCCACGGATGCCCCTCAAGTTAAAGGGGAAAATATATAAGTCCGTGATTAGACCTGTTGTACTGTATGGGTCAGAATGCTGGGCTGTAAAAAAGGTGGATGAAAAACGATTGCATGTAGCGGAGATGAGAATGTTGAGGTGGATGTGTGGAGTGACAAGAATGGATAAAGTAAGGAATGAATATATTCGAGGAAGTTTGAAAGTTGCGCCTGATACAGAAAAGATGAAAGGAAGTCGTTTGTCTTGGTATGGACATGTAATGAGGAGGGATGAAGGACATGTGACTAAAAGAGTAATGGATCTGAATGTTGATGGACGGAGAGCGAGAGGAAGGCCAAAGAAAAGATGGATGGATTGTGTAAGGAATGATATGAAGGAGAAAGGAGTAAATGATGCCATGACGTCTGATAGGGGAGAATGGAAGAGGAAGACGTGTTGCGCCGACCCCAAATAGAATGGGACAAGGGCAGGAAAATGATGACTAGCTTCCGCCCGCGACTTCGTCCACGTGACATAGTTACTTTGGGTTAACTAGTCACTTTAAGACGCGTGATGATCGAAACAATATATCTTTCTCTCCCTTTTTCTTTCCTTATTCTCCCCCTTATCCCACTTTTCTTAGCCTATGTCCGTCTCCAGAGTCCCAACTATCTCTGTACCAAAAATCATCAAAATCTATTTAGGCGTGAAGACGTAACAAACAAACAAACTCAATTTCGCTTTTATAATATTAGAAAGGATTAGCATTAGTACAGTAGGATGATGCTTGAAATAAAATGACGTATGATGTTCGAATAAGTGGCGATATAAGAGATAGCGTATAAAAAGATTTGAAGCTATGTTAGTACTCGTTATACTTACTAGCTAATAACTTTTGTGATCATTAACATTTTTTTGGATAGCAATTTGGCTGAAGATTTGGGAATTATTTTCAAAATAGTATATTTTCATGTTTTTTACATTTTCAATGCGAAGCTGGATGCTCCATGTTTCTGAAAGTTGGATTATTTTAATTGGGAGAATGTCCAGACACTCAGTGTCTGGGTTTAGCAAAGATTGTCCCTGGAATCTTGCCTCGAGCCAAGTCTCTTCTGACCAAGAAGCTCCAGGTCAGCTTTCTTACCAAGAAACAGTGACCGAGGATGCCGACGACTTTTGTTCAAAGGTGTCCCAGCTCCCCAGGCCTTGCCAGAACGTTGTCGTCAACGTTCTGGCAAGTCGTCCCCAGGCCTGGCCAGAAGGTGGCGGAGTTGCACAGGAGGAACACCACCACCTTTTTTTACATCAATGTTTTTCAGTCTTCCTCGTGAGTTATGTACATACTTTTGACATTATGTGAACTTGTACACATAACATAGATTTAATACAGCTTCATTAAGTTGAGGATCAGCAAATATGTTTTGAAATAACAATAATTGCGGGCCTGTGGACGGTGAGCCATCAGTAGCTCACCGTCCGTCCGTCTATTAACGACAGGCCGTCTAAGAGATGCCAGCAAAGCAGAGGGGCCTACCAGGGCTACCGCCTGCCGGGGTTGCGGGTTGTTGGAATTAGATACCGCGGCCCCGGAACATAAAAGGCAATAGAACGAACATAGGCAGGTTTTAGTCAGTACACGTCTTACACTCCCCGCTAAAGTTATTTGATGATTTCCCATCCGCAAAAAAAAATTGAGATATATTTCAACTTTTTAGGTCTTGCGCCTTTTTGACCATGTTTCTATGATTTCTTCACAAGCTGATCTTGTGCATCTCTAGCTATATTCACCCCGCAAACAGATCAGATAGGTGCACCACTTTCACCGCGGTCCACCTCAGCGGCGATTTCCTCTATCAGGAATCCAGTGAGTGATGATCTGTGCCTATCTCTAAGGGTGCATTTGTCCTACGTGGCTAGACCGCTCTCCCTTCAGCTTGGCCGTTTTTGTATGGCATATCTGTGTTTTAGCCATTGCCTGTTGACAAATTCTTGAATTTGGACTTCTGTTGTTTACTTACTGACTTTGTGTACCGTAGGTTAGAACGGGCAAGTTTACTTTTAATTGTTATTGCATTGGATTCATGTGTTCTTGAAGGGCCCAGAAGGTGTTCTAGGCATTTTGCAGAAAGGGAAGGGAAGGAGGTATAGTTTTCTTATAAGTGTATAAAAGTTAGGTGTAACGACTCATTGTCACACATCATCAGTGATATCTACAAACGCCCACGCTATGTCTGAAGATGATGCTGAAATGTATTTAGATTACTTTATATTAATCCTCTACAGATGTCACATTTATATAGAAATTCATTACAATAATTTCCAATCTATGCTTAATATTATAAAGCTGAAGAGTTTGTTTGTTTGTTTGTTTGAACGCGCTAATCTCAGGGACTACAGGTTGGAATTGGAAAATTATTTTAGTGTTGAATAGTCCATTTCTTGAGGAAGGCTATAGGCTATATAACATCACGCTACGACCAACAGGTGCTGAGCAGCGTGGGTGAAACCGCGTGGAACAGCTAGTTCTAAAATAAATTGGTAACGCAGGGATCTTCTTAGTTAGCGAATCCGGTGTCATGTTTTCTTGTTGGTCCAGTGGTCACAAACTTAACTGCTGATCATTTGTAATTGTACTATTAGGTGAACCTCTGCCTAGCCCTTCGGGAATTACGGGCGTAGTGTTATGTCATGTATGTTTACTATCCTATGTGTATACTGTGTCAATCTCAGTCTTCGTAAATATAGTTATCATTACGACGGGATTTTCCAAATCTTCGATTTCTGTTTAAATGTACCACGATTATAAAAAAAATACGTCTTATTCTCAGAGGTATATTTCACTGGTAGATAAATATAAGTATGGAATATCTATATCACTTAAAATGCATATAATATATATTATACTCTATTAATTATCACCATATTTTTATATAATTATACAAAAAGAACAAATATACATAACTCCGTTTAGTAATTTACATTAACTTATATTAGGATCTTTAACTGCCTTCACATCTGGCTGCTTAAAGTTGCGGTTGATGTACAGTCAACAATAGATATAGATAAGTAACCAGGCTCGTCATATACAGTTAAAATTTAGTTAATAATCCGTGAATATCAATTTATTGATAGAAACTTAACAGTTCAAATTATTCAAGTTTAAATTGAAGACATCCATCGGGCTTTAAGAAAAAAATCAACTGTATTTGACGAGCTGTTTCTTATCTCTTTTGCTGACTGTACATTGGACATAGTGTACGATCGTTGTCAGAATGTTATTTTAGTACAAAGCTACCTACATACAAAGTTTAGCCGCAATAGTCCATAAAATGGTCTGTTATTTATACTAACGTTACATCAACAGGAATCCACATTACATTACAGATTCGATATAATTGTAAAAATATAAATCTATTTCACCAAGTAATGATCCTTCCAAAATAACGTATTTAAAAAAATAGTTACTTATTTTATAATTCCTCAACAGTATTTTCAACTAACAATAATTGCAATAACTTTCACTTTGATTCATCAACAAATTTTATACGTTTCATTGCTTAATCCAACATCAAATTACGATGTATATAATAGATTGATATTGTGTTAGCCAGCTATTGCAAATACGTTCTCTTCTTTTTTTACATTGGCGCTGACACTTTATTTAACTTTTAAGGGAAGGCTATAACATTTTTATGTTGAAAACACTTTGTTTCCACTATGCTTGTACCATCACTATATGCTCATTTTTACTTTTACAAACAAAATCCCGTGCACGCAATCCCACATCTGTTTACCGGCGTTTACTACAAAAGAAAACCGATATATATGCAACCTCTTTACATTACATTTCGTTTGTAAATTCATTTACAAAAACAAGGGGCGCTTTTTTTGAGGGTACATCCATGAAATCGCTACAGTCTTTCATCGGGGTGGATGTCCCGGTGTGGTTTTCAGTCTGTAATCGACTAAGGAGTTATACCTTCACATCGCATTTACAAATACTGTGAAGGGTAGACAATAAGGTTTCAGTTACTATCCCTCAAAAATTCTCGATTTAAACTAATAGATAAAACTAACACGGCCCGGACCGATTTGTATGAAATTTTGTGTGCACATCGGGTAGGTCTGAGAATCGGCCAGTATCTATTTTTAACACCCCTAAGTGATAAGGGGGATCTGGGCAGCGGGTGAGACCGCTGGACACAGCTAGTAACAATAGAATATTCTGTAAACAAGGTTCAAATTCTGGCTTAATGTATTAATAAAAGTTTATTTATATTACGTGGTTAGGGTTTTTAACAAATGGATAGCGTATTACAAAACATTGTTATTACGCCACAATGATAATATAATAAACTATATTATTTAGAAAAAGTACTGCACTTATGAGTTATCAAACAAAGTTTTAAATCTTTTATAGTTAACGCAATCATATTTCTGAAATGTTTCAAGTACCTACTGTAGTGAGTTACAAACTGAAATTAAATTCAAACTGAAACGGGTCTTTGGACTGAACATAACCCGTAAACGAGTTTCAAGTTTATAATCTGAGTCACCTAACGTTAGTGTTGAGGGACTCAAATATTGTTTGAAACAAATGTAATTATAAATTCGTATATTAATTTTAAAGACATAAGTTTAAGAAAGCCGTAGTCACCCGCTCTGATAAATTTAAAAAAAGGTTAAGCTATTTTTATGAACTTTAAAAATAGCTCAATTGAAATAATCTGCCTAAAATAAACATAGTAATTAGCGGGCTTATTAAAAACGCAAGGATAAAAAATTATGTAAATTCAAACAATTTCAAATTGAAAAATAATCGACGGGTGACACAAATTGTGTTCACTGTGTTCACCAAAAATCTGAACTCCAAATTAATACTTTTAAGTCAAGCGTTTGTGCCGAGTCCACACAGACGTAGTGAAAACACGTTTTTAGAAAAAAAAAACAAGACCTTAAGTAGGAAATATCTATTACATAAGAATAACACAAATAAAAACAACAGACGGATTGTATCCTTACGATTACGAGTAAAACAAATTCCATTATCTTTAAAAAAATACATGGTTCATTGATCTGATCGTATGAATATACTAGTTTACTCCGAATGACAATGTTCTGACGTTGGATAAGGCTCCTCCGACTCCCCGAAGGTTCCGTCGCCACTTCGCTTGGCTCTCTTTGATATCATGTCGTTTGTTGCGGCTTTCACTGAAACAAAAAAAAAGTGTTTAACATAACATTTTCAATCCACCTCTACGGGTGCCATTTGCAAGTACAAACTGCAGGCAAAATTCATACGTAGTGAGTGTGACTGGGTATTTCAATAAGGTGTGCAAACAAACCATCAAAAAGACTTTGATCTTTTTAATACCAATGTGGTGTCGGAAAAAAAGTACCTCGCATTGAGTTTCTTTATAACTTTTGCATCTTTGTTCTCACAAGAAACAATCTTGGTAATATAAATATCTGTGGGAATAATTTTAGTTTTACATATTTTAGGTTATTATCTATCTACTATATTTATTTTTGTTGTTGTTTTGCCGTGTTTACCTTATTCCAAAGTATTTTATACGTAAGCTCTAGAATTGAAGACTTGTAATTGACTGTCAGAATATCTTACTGTTGTTATCACAATTGTATTTAGCTGTAAGTCTTCCTAAGTAAATAAATATACAACAATATTGTTATACAATAACATAACAATTTCAGAGAAAGCCCTTAAAAATCTGTTCTAATGCTTTATTTTTCTCAAGTGCCTATTATGTTCACTCGATGCAATCAGCTCTTTGCAGAGTCAATGACCTGGATACTTAAAAGAGCATCCACCCTCTACGGATTGTCGGTGCTACAAATATGCTACGATAATTGCTACGAGCTTCGGATTATTGCTAAGGGATACACGCTGAACCGAGACTTAATAAGGGGCTTAAAATATGATAAGAACCTTTATTGACTTTTTCTTAAAATAATATTCAGGCCCTGCAAAATTAAGACGATATTTTTGTGATCAATTTTGTTAAATTCCATCCATTGACAGTCCAAATACCCTAATGAGTACTGTCAAGTGGGCGATATTTAACCACCCACCTCATTTATCTAGTACCTTAGTCAGCCAGCAACAATGTTTTTTCAAAAATGACAAACTTTCAAATCAATTATATTCACATGCTGAAAAAGCATGTTCATTTCTTGGTACGAGTAAGTGTCTATTGTGTAAAACTTATCAACAGTTTAGTTGATAAACTTAAGTCGACACGGGTTAAGGAGGTGTTTTCCTATTAGTTTAGTTATAGACACAAACTAGCTTTAACTTATAATATTCACTCAGACTTTAAGTGTATGTCGTAGTTTAGTCTTATTATTAAAACTACGACTATTAGTAATAATAGGTACTGCCATATTTTTTTACAAGGAAAGCGTAGGAGTCTTAAAACCCACTCTGGCTCATTTAAACTAGTACACAGCAGAAGATTAAAATAACATTAAACTGATTAACGGTATGATATCTTCTTACTCTCAAGTTGTTATACATAAAAGTTAAAAGATTCTAAGCAGAATTCCTCGAAATTATTTAATCGAAAGTTTCAAGGCTTTTCTCCAAAGCAGCTGGAGATTGATGTGTTTTTTTAAGAAAAAAACAAAGTTTGAATTCGTCTCAGCGCATACTTGAGAAAAAGGTGTAAAGATAACTCGATATCTTTTTAAAAGACTTATCGTAGATAAACCTACACTACACTATTTTTGTTCAACTCTCCGTTCCATGTATGGAGGGTCACCCCTATTAATTTATAATTTTGCATTGCCTTTGTATAGCGGTTTATAGAAGGCATCTAGTCTCTAAATTTCAACTATGTGGTGCAAATACTCTTGGAGTGAAATAGCTGAGACATACGGACGGACAGACGGTCAGGGCGGATTTTTAAGGGTTTGAGCGGTGAGCCATACATTTTGTGTAGATGTAGCACCTTTATAGGCTGTTTTTTTTTTGTAAATGCCTGATAAATCTGTCATTCGTTTATGCGTCGCTGTCTCTTCCACATGTAAACTTTGACATAGGGCTCCGATTTCTTTGTTTTTAATAAAAACAAACCAGTGGTGATCATAAATGTGACGGTTTAGTGTGAAGTTCGATTTGAATCCGAAGTCAATCCTCCTCCGTAGTCGCTAATAGAAACTAGATTTTAGACTGTACTTATCACGCGATTGGTTTCCGAGTTCAGATGTGACCGGGAGTATTACATTTCAGGCAACACAACTACTGAAACAGGTAACTTTTATTCTAAAGGCGCTGATGCAAATAGTTTACAAAATTGTAGTATTTTGCGAATGTATGTGTGATCCTGTAGGTAGAATCTGAGGCTCAATGCGAATAATTTCAGTCAGAATTGCATTTGTTAAATTATTCGACATACAATTTATCAAAGAAAGCACAATTAAACTCCAGGATGACTCGAAATATGTTGCTATCCCGTGCGCTCACAACCACACAGATAGTTTATTTTATAACGAGATGAAACCTTCTGAGTTGCCATAATATTAAGTGACGGTAGGTCTTTGGTATCCACGATAACCATGACAGTACAAAGAAAAGGTCTTATCATTATTGTCATATCAGCTAAAGTAGAGAAACTGTTGGACAAGGGCCTTTGGAATCCGTTGTCAAATACACCAGATGATTCTTGTACGACTACTTGTAGGTTTTACTACACCAGATCTGAGGTTCGTACCTGGTTTTATTTTAGATGCAGATTTAAAAACCTGCCAACTACAAATAAGTTAAGAAAACTTACAGTCGTAAGCCCATCCAATCTTGGCGAACAAGTCGATAAAGCCGGTGGACACGTTCATCTTGCCAAGCTCCGAAGTCCTGTAGTCCCAAGGGAACACGTGGTGGTAGTTGTGCCAACCCTCGCCCAGGGCTGCCAGGCTCACCAGGCCGTTCTCCACAGACTTGATAAACCTAAAGAAAAAAAATTAGTAATGCTTGTCTGACGTAAATAATACTTTTCAAAATTAGTATTCTTTATTATATGAGAATTCTGATAACATTTTTCCAATCTGTTTCAGAAAACTTGTACATTTTCCCCAATTTTCCACGTCAATAAGAGTCATTTTCACGTGTCTAAAAATCATGATCGAATGAACTCAATTTCAAACGTTTCGAAAGGAAATAATTGACGTTACAGGTTGCTTGCTACTCGTTTACAAAATCTATGGAATAAGCTTTATGACATTCTTAAAAGCTTTTCCCACTCGTTAAACGTCTACATTTTCTTCTACTCTGTCTAATCTCGTGGGGAATACTTTATATAAAAGTTCTGTTTTTTACTTTTATGGTACAGTATAATATATGTATATTATTTGACGGCTCGGTTGACCTTTTCACAATAGATACTCAACAAGCGTGAAAACTTTTCCAACAAGTTATCCAAAAATAGTTCAAGATTAAAATACGTAGTTTATTTTAAAAATAGTTTGAAAGCTCTAGAGGGTGACTTATAAATGTTTATTCCATTAGACCTTTTATATTTATTCTGAACAGAATTAAATATTTACAATAGTACGCGAATCTATTACACAACCGTAGCACATAACATTGGCGAAAATGAACACATTCTACTGAATAGTAATGTGATTGGTAGACGAGATTTGTACATATTTACATATAATATGTACAGATTTGACAGCTTTTGAATTTCAGATCAGATCAAATAGACTTGTTAATAGCCTTTGCCCCAATGTGGCGAAGCAAAATAGAAGGGCAAAAGCTATGTTTTGAAACAGGTTCATATTCCTACACAAATACATGTGGTATTGATATCAAGGCTTTTCTAAATTGTACTCATTTCGCTTGCTACAATAATTTAACTGACTTAGCTCAAGATTGAATGCAGCGTTATCAAACCTGGCCTTTTCTCAGCTATATTGGGATCGGCTTCCATTCAGACCGGCAGGCTGCCTATCTGATTTCTTAAACCCAGTTAGTATAGTATTTATTGCTATAAACTACCCAGGTAGTATTTTTGACGGGCCTGTTGGTCTAGTGGTTAGTGACCCTGACTGCTGAGCCGGAGGTTGTGGGTTCGATTCCCACCCAGGATAAACTTTGTGTGATGAGCATGATTGTTTGTTCTGTGTCTGGGTGTGATTTATCTATAATATGTACTATATATAATATGTATTTATAAATTACATAAGTATGTACCTATATCAATGTCTGTTTACCATAACACAAGCTCTGCTTAGCTTGGGATCAGATAGCCGTGTGTTAGTTGTCCCAAGATATTTATTTATATTTATACTACGTAGTACGAAACCAATTCGTAAGATCCAAGCTGTCCAACTTTCAGGCCACTGATTACATTTTTAATGAAAATCCACGAATGAAAATCAAAGTGACACAACTGCATTTAACTTTGCTTAAGGTGGATTTAAGTTAAAACAGTGAAAAGTCTAGAACCGTCGTCGGAACAGCTTTTTTGAGATAATGGATATTTGTTCTATGTAACTGATTAAAATCATATGGACTGACAATTTCCTTTGCTTGAGAGTACTTCAAACGAAACGGGACGTTCACATTTGCCTTGTAAGAAACAGTTATTTTATTTTATAAGATCATTATTATGTATATGATTTACAGATATAAATATTATATTTTTGACATTTGATCACTTTCTGGGTTCGAGTTTGTGAAGGTATAATTTTACTTGTTACACGATAACAAAATTGCAATAAATAAAAAATCATTTAAATAAGTATTAAATTAAATTGACATAGGCACCGACGCCTGTTACACAGTTTATACTAGTACAGAAACTGATAGAGATATTCCATCTTTAAAAGAAAAACACACATTTCTGTTAATAATATATAAATAGAGCTAATATGGCTTTTAAAAATAAATGAACGTTTGTTTTAGCTTTAATGTATCAATAACACTTTGAAATATCGAAAATATCGTAGATTTCAAAATCGGAAAGTTTTCTACCGCTAATCCGCCACTTGAACAAAAATAGGCAACTAAAATAAGCACTTTGTAATCATGTTTCAAAGTATTTTCAAATGATTGATTACCAAGTTTCGTGGTCATTACGGCTTGTAAAACAACGTTCTTGGTGGTCCACTATCAAACAAAAGCCAGTACAACTTTTAACTTATGTTTTACAATCATTAAAGTGTGTTTGAGTGCAAAGGTCAAATTGCAAAATAATACGATCTGAAAATCGTGAAAAGCTGCGTGTGCCTCGAATGTTCTAGAAAGTGCATTTACTGAACATTGGTATGAAAATGGTACATTCACTATCGAATGTGCTGAATGGACTGAAGTGAGTCTAGGACTGAGTATTTGCTTCTGGTAATGGGTTCCTTCAGCATACAATCAAACACCTCTGACAGGTTTAGCCGACTCAAGATACGGCCAAAGTTTTTGCTAAAAATACTTAAAAAAATAAAATACTTCTTTTCTGACTAAGCGAAAAAGATTTTCTTTCTCAGCTTTTTCAGTTGTGATTTAATTATGATTATTTTTTCATTTATACTAAAAGTGATAAGCTCATCCACAAAGACATAGAAAATCAAAATGGGTGTTATAGATTCTAAATCATAAACTGCAACCCAAGAAATGTCAATTAAATTGGGACCACTCTGCAAGCTTCTTCTGTCAAATGAAAAAAGAATCAAGTTAATCGGACTAGTAACCACGGAGTTGTGAGCTAACAAAGTACCGAATTAACACGTTTGCTGCATTACGAGATCTATCAGATCTCTTGCAGGACTTTTCTATTGTGCGTTGAATAAAATCGTGTTGTTTCACTCCTTGCGGGAGGATCTAACTTGTAAAGTTCTTTATGTATGAGTAAGACAAATATACATATTTGCTTCCTACTTAAAACTGAATTTGAAGACATTAAAAAATAAATTAGAGATGGATTAGGTCCCTAACGCACAGTACTATAATTATTTTCATTTCTTGCGTTAGGAGATATGTCGATACTCGTGGAATCATAGGCCTCGTAGACGCAAGAGAGGAAGGCAGGGCGGCGCGGGCGCTCCGTGACTCGTGTTAGTGTTGTCCTAGCATCGACGTGGGGGTCGCGCGCACGTTTTGGAAATAACACTCGCGTATATACGTCGTGTACGTGTTGATTACTTTTTATTAACAATGAGTGATTTTAGAAGAAAAAAGTGTAGAAAATCTATTTGTTTTGGTGAGGTTGCCAACGAAAAATCAACACCGGATTATAACGCTACATCGTCCAGTAAAATAATTTTTTTGGATAATATTCAAATTTGCCTCCCATTGGCTAATAATGACAGTGATTCAGATTTTGATTGATTGAATTTTTTATTTATTTATTTTTTTATTAAAGACAATTCCCCGCACTAGGAATTAATCCTGTTTTTGTTTTATATTGATTTGTTGTGATTGATTATATTGAAATAAGAATTGAATATAAAAATTTAATAAAACTTTTTCAATCGACAACTGAGATATTATTTTATTCCCATCACTACTTACTATACATATTGAACTATCTTCGGTTGCGGTACGAGATACAATCGATACCTAATTTTTTTTTGGTATTTGTAGTATAATCAAATGTCATAACTGCGTGCGAACCTAGCAAAATATAGAGCAATAGGCTATCTTTCACTCACATAAACTTTAAAATATATGTCATTGGTTTTCTGGAAGATATAAGTTATTTTCAAAACTGTATTTTTAGGAGACTGATTAGGTCTCAAACGCACCAAAGGGCAGACTAGTTTCGAGGTCTTTTAGGTCTCCAAAGCACTAGTTGAAAGTTCTTTGAAAATGATGGCGCAGTGAACGTGTTAAGAACTCCTTCGTTTTAGAAGTCAGTTGAAAATAAATTCGTTTCCAAATATCAAATTCAAATTCAAATTCAAATAGGTTTATTCGTTTCACATAGGTAAAAGTATGTTAATATACATGGTGTTAAAAAAAAATATAAAAAGTGTATCACTATGTGCTGCCCTGCAAGGCGTACGAATATTTTTACATTTATAGTAGTGCAGTTTGTAGTTTATGTGAGTGTGAACTAATTATAACAGCCTACTACCTAATACTACAACAAAATAAATCTTTAATAAAATATACATTTAACAAAATACAAAAAAAGTTAACAATAACAGTCTCGTGTTGTAATGTGCTAATACCTTATGAATTAAATGTTAGTGTGGTAATAAGTTAATATATAATTTCTTTTATTTTTCTTCTAAGTATTCATTTATAGTATAATCGTCTGTCAATTTCTAAAAACTTTTATATAAACTACTAATTTCCTGTACGCTCTGCCTTCCTTTATGAGCTGCGAATCGCACATTAATATTGTCAATTAAGTATTGGCAGGAATCGATTAACTCCATACCTATTCGATTTCCACTTTTATGGTGTAATTCATTTTCGTGTTTTTGGTATCAAATTTTAAAAGTATCAAATTGCTCGATAAAATGAAGTAGATCTTGCAACAGCACGCCTGTAGTATCATCTCGAAAGGGTTTGTGCAGAGGTATTGTCGGTGCCTCACATATCCATAGAGAACCGCGATTAAGATTGCGCGCTGCGCGGTACCGAACCCGGGCTGGTTCGAACGCCGCTGAGACCTTCCACACACTCCGCTCGCAGACACGTGCCGCTCCGGGCAGTTCTTTGTACGGTCCTCAGATTTTGTAACACTATTAATTGTAGCATTATAGGTACCTATTTTATACAGTCCACTACTTTATTGTAAATTCCCAACCGAGCCTTTTCAGGTGTACCTTTATAGTACATACACATACACTACCTATGTTTATTGAGCATTGTATTGTATAACGGGTTGGTGTCCGCAAGTCCACGTCCCTGGCGCGTATTTAGGTACGGAACTGGTAAATCCCATGTAAAAGAGGGCGAGTCGATCAACCAGGCATAAATTCCGCCGATGTATTGAGAAATTCCAGATATAAAAACCCCATAGCACTACCATACACGGGAATCGATTTGAGGATTTCAAGGTCGAGCTTCCGACCCCTAGACGAACCTGTAACTATATTCATGTTATTTTTCTTGAGTAACGTGATGTTTGATTGATAGTACTTGTCTAGAACAAAATATGGTAGCTTTTTCAATAAGTACGGACCATTTTTACGGTACGTACTTTTATTGACAATCAGACGAGTTGTCACAAAGAACAATGAACGTGTGACTTCGTAATAATGTTTACAACAATCACATTTGTCTCGTCTCTAGAATAGCAATTTACGATGTAGCTCGTAAAGAGGTAATATTATACTTTCTGCATTCATGGATAGTAAACTGTAATAAAAATGGGGGAAATAACATCATTACAATATGAACGTTTCTATCATAATAAGAAAAACCATTTGATGGTGTTATTCTGGTTGCGAATATTCACAAAAATACGTCTAAGTAACTGACGGCATATCTACTAAACTAACGTGGCTGCTCACTGAAGTGTAAGAATAATTAAGATAATCCGACCCGCAGTCGTTAGGCAATGTACTTGCCCATTAGTCGTTAAGCCGGTTTTATAGCCAACGCTAGCTTCGTCTTCTAAACATAAAAAAATGTGTTTGTTTGACTATGGTATTCTAAAAAGCTTTACACCTAACTTCGCTAAACGAGAACTAAACGAGACAAGCGCTGTAACGCGTGTTCTTGTATAGATCTCTTTGGAACTCGTAGTTGACTAGTAAATACATTAACATCGTACCTGTCGTAAGGCTTGTTGCCCCATAGATGAGCGAAGCTATTGACGCAGAAGGCGATGTTCAGCGTGATGGTGAACCGCGTGACGAAACTGATTACGAAACTGTTCACTAGGGTCTCGTTCCAGAAGTACCATGGCACGAAGATAGGGATCCCAATATTCAGTAGCGCAAACATAGGAATGAAAAACCTGGAACAAAGAGTGATTAAATTTAAATACACATAATATGGAAGGAAATGGCGATGCCAGGAATCTGTTGGTGCATTATTACTAACTACAGTAATATTGTTGGGTGCCTGATGAATTTTATACGATATTTAAGAGATTCAAAATATTTTTGATACCCTTCCTCAAAAACTGACTCTTATTGCAATACGATTAGGTTCAACTTACAAATATTTGTATAACCTGCAGGTAGTTGTTTTGGGTCTGGCCGTTTATGTATGTGAGTTTAAATGTTTGTAATCGCACCCACGATACAGGAGGAATTCCTAGTGTGGGGCAAAGTTTATTTAAAAAAAAAACTTGCAATGTATTTCACACGCTTGCTTTTGTTTAATTTATTGGATCATATATTGGGCTTTCATAAATTTCGCCATAGATAAGAATAAACAACTGCTACAATCCCTATAGTCGGCGGTGATTTATTTTTTAAATGACTCGCAAGGTGAAAACGTTGGAGAAAATCTAGCGGGCGATCAGATGCTTCAATCCTTTAAAGGCGTCTGATCCAGATTGCATCTTTCCTACCTTACTGCAATTGGGTTGCACATTCGTTGCTGTTCATAATGAGAGCGTGTCTGGCCCTCCGGTACGTTCGCAAAGGATGGAGGGAAGTGAGAGTCATATTCATCCCTAAGCCAGATAAGGGTGACTATACAAACGCCAAATTCCACCGACCTATCAGCCTGACCTCTTTTCTCCTAAAAACCATGAGAACATGCATACAGCTCGGGTAAGTTTACCGCATCTGATTTCCACTTAGTGGTCAGCCGGATAGAAGAACATATATATCAGAAAGTAACCTGTCTAGAGGCCTTCATAGTCATCGAGGGAACCTTAAATAGAACTAACTTTTCCAGCATTCGTAGTGTTTTGTCTCGATACGGAGTGGAACAGGTACTGACACACTGGATAACTAATATGCTAAATAAACGAATGGTTCGTCTTGCAGAGGAACAACAGATGGCCTTAATAGCCAGAGGCTGTTCTCAAGGATGGGTACTATCCCCACTCCTCTGGAATCTAGTGATAAACGACTTTATCAGAAAACTCAATGCAAACCACTTCCATACAATCAGTTAGATACGTAGACCTCCTTCCTCATCATCCTCATTTAAGGGATGGTAACGGTAAGATCTGTAACCTCTCTCAACTGGCGTTACGCATCGTATAACGTTGGGGCAGGGCACGATGATTGGCAGGGCACAATAATTTGTTACGATAATTGCTACGAGTTTCGGATTATTGCTAAGGGATACACGCTGAATCGAGACTTAATAAGGGGCTTAAAATATGATAAGAAAACCTTTATTGATTTTCTCTTAAAATAATTTTCAGGCTCTGCAAAATTAAGACGATATTTTTGTGATCAATTTTGGTAAATTCCATCCATTGGTAGTCCAAATACCCTATTGAGTACTGTCAAGTAGGCGATATTTAACCACCCACCTCATTTATCTAGTACCTTAGTCAGCCAGCAACAATGTTTTTTCAAAAATGACAAACATTCAAATCAATTATATTCACATGCTGAAAAAGCATGTTCATTTCTTGGTACGAGTAAGTCTCTATTGTGTCAAACTTAACAACAGTTTAGTTGATAAACTTAAGTCGACAAGGGGTAAGGAGGTGTTTTCCTATTAATTTACTTGTAGACACAAACTAGCTTTAACTTATAATATTCACTCAGACTTTAGGTGTATGTCGTGGTTTAGTCTATGATGCGGGCCTGTGGACGGTGAGCAATGGGTAGCTCACTGTCCGTCCGTATATTGACGACAGGCCGTGTCAACGGCGCGTTAGTGTTTCACGCGCGCCTCAAAGAGATGTTAGCAAAGCAGATAGACCTGCCAGGGCCACCGCCTGCCGGGGTTGCGGGTTATTCGAAAGAGATACCGCGGCCCCGGAACGTAAAAGGCAATAGAAGGAACATGGGTGGGTTTTAGTCAGTACAAGTCTGACACTCCCCCAGCTCCACCCAGAACGGGGGAAGTTATTTGATGTTTTCCCATCTGCAAAAGCTTAAAGCTATTCTACGATTTGCCACGACAAAATATGACAGCTAACATACAAGAAATACCTCCGCCGCCCTACCGCCTCCCAAATACTAATTCAGACATCACACTAAAATTGGTGTAAAATCAGTCTGCTATTTAGGTAGGTAGCTTGTAGTTTGCATTTCTTTATTTTTCTCTTGTTTTTATAGCTATAAAGCCCAAACATATAAACATAATGTAAGTAATACGTGTACGAATGAAATTCCCTGTTTTACCAATTTTGGATGGCATTTTTTATGGTATATTACAAATTATTATGAGCAGGGGCCTAAGTCTGCTATTACAATAGTGTCAGAATGGTCGATCACTGATCGCATAATGGTTGATTTTGACAAGATTAGTATGTAGTAGATTACCAAAATTATCAAAATCAACCATTATGCGATCAGTGATCGACCATTCTGACACTATTGTAATAGCAGACTTAGGCCCCAGGGGCTTTAGTCTGCTATTACAATAGTGTCAGAATGGTCGATCACTGATCGCATAATGATTGATTTTGACAAGTTTAGTATGTAGCAGATTACCAAACTTGTCATAATTGAACATTATGCGATCAGTGATCGACCATTCTGACACTATTGTAATAGCAGACTAAGGCCCCAGGTATATTGGGCTTCATGAGTGTATGCGAGTAAAATGACTGCGGCCCGCCTAGTTTAGTTTGTCACCTTGTGGCCCTTGCTTGCCAAGTGGTTGCCGACCGCTGCCTTAAAGAATCTCGGCTACGTGGGTCTCTTTTCTGCAGAATAAATATAGACTCGATGTCTGCAGCCTGCTAATTAATACACGAGTGTCACTAACGCCTAAATAAGGTAATCTCAATAACATAACCGTACAATATACCTACCTACTGACCTGTAAGTTGCAAAAAACGTAAGTAAATTTGAACTTAGCGAATTGAATTTGAATTTATGTTATTAAATGGTGGATCCCGCAAAGTACGTACTTTCTTGTAATTCGTTATGGAACATTATCATTTACTAGAAAAACCATAGATAACCCTGCATTTGCCGTCGCACAGTCGGGTAATAAGTGTGACCAACAATCACCCACCACTCCACCCCAGGCACAGTTACGCATGAAAGAGCCCTGTCATGTGGTGCAACAGATGTTCACAGCTTGTCGCGTACCGCTTCTCCGCATGGCCGGTTAACTAGCAAACGATACAGACATGCCGACAGAAACGTTTAAACAACAACAGCAGCGTATCTAAACTGTCCGTTCCCTACTCTAGACTAAAAATAAATCTAAGCCTTTAAAGTCTAAAAGAAAATAATATCTACTTGAATAACTTTTGCAAACCTGATTTTCTGACTATTATTAAAGTACTGCAGTAGATAATGTAAAGATTCTGTTAAGATTTCTTTTCTTAAATATCGTTGCTTAAACATTTCAGTTTTCTTTAACGTCTAGACTTTTGTGACAATGAATTAACTTACATCGGTAATAGTAAGACCAAGTAAATAGTAAGCACATAGCTTCACAGGTATTGGAAAATGCAACAATTTAAGGCTGTTTTTCCTCTAAGGATAACGTTTCTATTATTCATCGGCAACTTGACTTGTATTGGGCAATAAGTTTTCAAAAGCCGATAATATGTGTTCTACATAAATATGTTTTTTCGTTTTTTTTTTTTTGTGAAAGACGTTATTTATGCACAAGTTTAAGTATCAACTTTATAACATGACGCCACGTTTGTGTTTGGCAGCTTAGTGTCAATCTTTTAGTCCATTGAAAAGTTACATTTAGCGTTGCATTTTTTAGAGGACGCAATTTTATTTTTTTGATATGTAGGGAGGGTTATAAGTGATGGCACATTATTAGTACACATGTATAATAATAATATAGGTTATAGTAAGAGTACTGAAAAATAGTACTCACTTCGGGGCGCTGTAAAACCTTAGCAATTGACTAAATGAATGAAAAATTATTAATGAAAATATGTTCTGTATAAAAGTTGTTCCTTTAAAACCGGTCTACAAAAATGGTCTGACATTAGTTTTTCGTAAAATGATAAAAAAAGTTATTTCGAAAAATATAAATTTTTGTCTTGAATTTCTGAATATTTTCGCTTATAACTTTTTTATTTATAGTTCTACGACAAAAAGTGACTGGTCTAAAGTTGTAGAGAATTTAATTTGCAAGAAAAAGTGTTAAACATTTTTTTATCAAATAAATAGTTTAAGAAATATAACGTAACAACATTTCAACCCCTATTTTCAAGATGGCGGCCGTGGGACAAGGGTGGCGACCCCACAAACTTGGTTTTAGCTTTATCCCCCCTACGCATCAAAAAAATAAAATTACGTCCTCTAAAAATGCAAGGAGAGGCCTAAAAAATGTAACATTCCAATGGACTATTTACTTTTGTTTCAATTTATTTTATCCTTTTGACGAAATAATTCTGTTTTTCAACTACTGACAAACACAAAACAATGGCCTCGTGTCTTGATAATCTTGTATTAATCTATTCTCAAATTGTATTAATCTATTTTCTTTTCATTAAAACCTGAGTATCTAAGGCGGCTTTTTCGATTAGGTGTAGAATAACCCTTTCATTTTAGATTAGTTAAATAAAATCTTAAATATTTACCATTCGGAGAAGGAGAAGCTTATTTGACTAATATTATCTTTCATTGAAAACTGGCTCTAATTGCACCACGATTAGGTTCAACATGCAATGTATTTCGCAAACATCCTTTTTTCTCATGCAATGTATTTCGCACGCATCCTTTTTTCTCATTTATCGCAACAAAGGCTTGCATCCCTATAGCCAGCAGTGTTTTTTTTAAAGCAAAGACGCCTCTTTGCTTTCCTTCACATTTATTTAACAAATTAAATTGTGTTTATTAACACAATTAAACATGATCATTTATAAAATAATTTGCTTGTAACAACAATTTGATATTTAATTGAGTTCTATTTAAAAGAAAAAATGTATTTCTTATTTTTTATATTAGGCTGTTTAGCGATTTCATGATAAATGATAAATGATGTTTATTTGCAAGTAGGTTTAAAAAACATTTCTACACCATTAAATCGTTTCGCTATAAAGAACCAATTTCTGGGAAGGAATGCTATACGACAAACTACCGTCTAGTGTAAAACATGCTTGTTAGTAACTTCCTTTGTGAAAAATTCGATTAAAAGAAAAAAACCGGCTTAATAAATATTATGTTATTATTAAAGTCACGTTTCTGGGAGTATGCAATATGTACTCTCTGCCGTGCCAATCCAAAAGACTGTAAGTCGACTTACAGTGTTTTCGTTTAACAAAGCCCAATCAGTTTCTTGAAGTCTGTTTAGTACCTATGATCGATCACACTTTCATTTTAACGGTTTTTTTGCAAGATAAAGCAAACCAAAAAACACTGTATAACTTAAAAAATAAGATATAAACACGGAAAAATACTGTAACAAAGTATACAGTGTTTTGGCGAAATAGACTACACGCATTTTGCTCATGCGTAGAGAAATACAGTGTTTTGCATAAATACTGTGCATGCAGTTCGCGCGTTTACTGTCCAACCAGCGAAAGCAGAATCTACAACAGTATTGCTATCTCGTACTTGATTGTCGCCAGACACCGCCACGACAACCCAACCCCTGGATACTGCAGCCCCCGTCGTGAGGCCACTCACGCGCATGATGGCGTCCACCGTCGAGTGCTCCTTGTGGAAACCATACTGGTGATCCGCAAGATCCGGCCCCGTCCCCACAAGGTGGCCGACGAGGCGGTTTGCAATAACTCTTTCAAAAGGCTTGCCCACCTCGTCGAGCAGCACGATGGGCAAGAATGCGTCTACCAACGAAGTGGGAACTGGCCCTTCTCCAAGCATGCGCTTAGGAGCCCTAGTACTCGGGGCCCGAGAGCTTCCAAGGCCAGGACCTAGGTTTTGCCGTGCAAGCCATTGGGTCCCGGGGTGGTATTTTTGGTTTTCAGCCGGTCTACCGCCACTATCAGGTCTACCTCAGTCACCTCCGAAACGTCGTCCTCGTGGTCCGCTACCGGAAATCACCACGTTGTCGACTAGTTGGGACCGGAGACTGCTGGTGCGGCGTTTATCCCGCCTTGTATGGGCGCCCCCATGGAACTCCATCCAAAGACCCCAGCATCTCCTCGCGGGCCTGTTCCTTGGCAAGACACCTTCTAGGAGGGCAGTCTTCGCCGCTCTGTACTCCGCAGCGACGCATGCCTCGCGCAATGCCGTCAGCTACCGCGACCACCAGTACACCTGCCGCCGGGCGGTTTCCAGCCGGACTCGGGGCATTGCCACGTCGCAAATCTCGGTCATGGCCTCCTGGAACCACTCCGCCCCGTGGTTGGTGTCGGCAGGCCTGTCCGGTGATGACACTCAGGCCTGCACGATCGAGACTTCCAGGAGGAGCTCCCGGTCCAGTTGTTTCAGCGCCCATCGCGGACCACTCAGGGCCGGTAGGACTGGCGCGCTGGAGGTCTGGGTGGAGACGTCGAGCCGGAAGTACCCGTGATCGGAGTAGGTCTCCAATACCTCCATGAAGCGCCAGTCGACGACACACAGGTAACAGAGCGGGACCGGCGAACGAGATATCCACCACCGACTCGCCCCGCATCCGCACACGTGGGAAAAGTACCCCGGTTTTGGACGACCTGGCCTGGCCTGTCTCCAGTGTTAAGTGCTATACCATTCTGTCCCGCACGTCTGTGTAGCGAGAACCCCAAGCCAATTTCTTGTCGTTGAATTCCCCGAGCACTAGCACGGGGAGGGAGCAGTTTCTGACGACGACGGTCAACTCCCTGAGGGAGTTCTAGAACTCTGCGAGAGTTCGGCTCGGGGAGAAATAGACACCCGCTGCGACTATATCCCCGAACCATGCTGCCACGCACCCCTCACTGACCCTTCCTGACACTCTCGAAGGACGGGGTAACGGCGGCGACTGACGAAATGATGGTCACTGATCCGCTCAGGCCCTCCACCTAGTCGTCCCTGGGTAGGACAAAGTACAGCGTAGCGACTACAGCGATGTTAATCGACCACTGCGCCATGCTTTGGAGCAAGAGATCCTGAGCGCAGGCGCAGTGTTTGATATTCGCCTGGAGGAGGCGTAATGGGGCCGTTATTGGCAGCCCCCTCCTGGACCCCCCATGACGGTAGGGGTGGCGCTGGTACCGGCAGCAGCAGCGGCGCCAGCAGCGGTGCCTGCGGCGGCAGCGTTGGTGGGGGTGATCGCGGAGGACCTTCCCCGGTTTCCTGGTTTTGGCGGGTTGTGCGCACATTTATGAAATTTTATGTTTTAAAACTTGATTCAAACAAACTCTTCAGCTTTGTATTAGTAGAACTAGGTAATAGACAACGACAGATATTCATCTAACTTATTGCTATTGCATTCACAAGTGTCTCAGAAATCATACTAAGGTGGTCCATTTTATATATCCTCTTAAAAAAACTCTATGCTTGGATACAGTATTTTGGCATAATGAGTTTAGAGTTTCAGACAAGGATTAAACACTGTATCCGGTTTTACAGTGTTTTGCCTTATTAAGAAGTACATTAAAATTTTATAATTGTCTTGTCAACACAAGTTAGTGGCAATAACTTCTTTCTGTAATAAAATAATTAGAAAAAAACTATTTGGCTATATACTAGAGATGTACACCTAACTATTAAATGCACAACATTATATAATATGCACCAATTACCTCTGAAATGGGCAAATATTAATAAAAAACATGTTTTGTCAGTTTTCTCAAAACCGGTTTTTGTGGGTTACAGTGTTTTGGCTTGGCAGGGCAGCTCTATATAATTTAATAATAACACATCGACCCGAAATTCCGGAATGCCGAGGAAATGAGGTCGGTGTCAGTAGTAGCGGCAGTATCATTTATTTTTAGCAAAACAATGTCAATGTACGCAGACTTTCTAATTGATGGAATTAGATTCAAACTCAAACTCAAAGCATTTATTTTAATTAGACCATTACGGGCACTTTTGAATGCCAAGAAAGAAGAATTAAGTTACAGTCCCTGAAATAATGCAGAATAACTTGTGAAAGTACCAAACCCATTCTAAAGTGATTATTAAAAAGCTGAAATATAGTTGTTTGTTTTCAAACATACACCAACAAATTCTTTGTAAATTTTGTTGTTTGTCAATTTTAATCCAGAGCACGTTTCTAGTGACTGTATTTTATTGCTTAGCAATATTTTCAGATGTGCTTAGATCTTATATAAAGATTTTTTTTATTGTTGTGTTTGACCTTGACGGATCATTTTAGGTAAGTTCTATCATGTGCAGAGATAGAGCTATTTGATTGATTGTCTGATTGTTTTGAACTATTGTCAGAACATTGTCTAACAAGGACAACTGTTTCGACCCAGACATCAATTTATGAGTCCAACGACCAAGCCTTACAGAAATGATAATAGAATATTCTGCCGTGCAGACCCTAAAACGCAGTAACAGGCTTTTTGTCATTTTTTTGTTGAATATTGAACCTTAATGCACACGTTATAAGGAACATGAAGATCTAATCAGATTTTTGTTAGGATGCTTTAAACGGTTTAAAAATCAAATTTGTGATAGCAGTAACTTAATTTTGCATGTCTAAATCTATTACAATACCAACTAAAATACAGTAATAGCTGTTACGTCTACCACGACCCGACACTTTACCAAGTTAAACGCAGTAAATATCTAAATTACCACAAAAAAACTGTATTCTACACCCAAAAAAATATTGAGGGGTATAAATTAGAACGCAGTAAGTAGTTTTTGTACCAACAGTGTTAATACTGCATGGTTGATCACTAGTTTATTTCATATGAACTAACTATTTAAACTGCAGTATGTTCATTATTTACTGCAGTATAGTCGGTATTTTTCAGAAGATGAAAATAAGTAATATGCTAATTAAAACGCAGTATGACACTCTGTTACTGCATTATAATTGGTAACTTGAACGATTTTACTAATTTCGCTGCAGTAAAGGTCATATTTTACTGCGTTCTAGTCAGAATTTGTCGCTATCTCTCTCGCTCAATATGTCGTGTTTGTGTGTCGATTACTGCCGAGGAAGGAAGACGTCTGCGCCAGCCAGTGTAGGCAGCGAAGGCTTGTTGAGGCTCTCCCTCAGTCTGGTCTAACGGATTTAGCTACGACTGAAATAGCTTCTGAACATTCATTCAATGATTTTGTGACATTAGAAGATTTATTATGTTCTGAGGATATGATCAGATATTTTTCAGAACGTGACACTATTAGCTAAAACACCAGTTTTTCAAGATTCAGACGACTCGGTAGCAGATAAAAAATATGCCTTCATTAGAAAGTAGTTTATCAGATCATACGCAAGCAGTCGGAAAACGAATGCTAATAAACAAAAAATTAAAATAAGAAAAACCAAAAACATACAAAATATAGTAAAAAGTTAAAAAAAGAACATAGACAAATATTTTATGAGACTACAGTGTCACAATCTCTGCAAAAAACTGTGTTTTTTAAGTTTAAATGAGGATAAACGGCAATCTTGGATAGATTGCTGATTACTGGTCTATGGACTGGTAATCCAGAGAACTTTTTCTTGAGGTCTAGTTCATACCAATGCACAGTGGTCCCGCCGTAGGTCATAGGGCTAAAAGTCGATGGTCAAATTATGACGTCATTTATCGTCACAGGTTACACAGATAACCCTTCTACCCCCAGGTATAAATGAAATTGCAATAACATACATGGAACATTTAATTTTGTGCACCCGAAGTAGTAACACCTTATTAGTGCTCGTTAGCGTTATCTATTCGCGGAAATTTCTGTTATTATCAAATTGTTGTCTTACTTGAAAATTCATTGTTTGTGATATTGTTGTGCCATGGATATTCAGAAAGAAGGTATGTAAGATATTTTAAAATTTATTGTGTGTAGTTTAACCCTGTCATTATGGGTAACCAGCACCGTCAAAGAGGGACTTCCGATTTGTTTGCTTTTCGTCGCTTTCCCATATTCAATTAGACTTGTACTAATGAAGGAACGAATCCCCAAAGATGAAACTTATATCAAAATAATCTCTTGTTCGTCTAGTTTCAAAAACTAAAACGTCTAGGTGCGCCAAGGTGCACCGAGGATAGCCACAGGTCATTGAAAGGACTGGGTCGTGTATGGGTAAATTTAACACCTTAGGTATTTTTGTAATTTTGTTTACTTTTATTCTGCAGGGACCACCATCAAGTGTTCTTTTCCTCGAATGCTTACTAAACACCTGGTTATCTGCGACAAATAAAGAAAATGAGGCAGAAAGATCTCGTGAAGTGTTTGGAATGCTAGCATACTCTTTACTGGACACTGAAAATCTCCAGACCGATTACTTGAGAGATTTTATTTATAACCTTTGTAAACGGTTAGCCGAATATTGGAAGAAACTGGGGAGGTCAAAAACTAAGCTGATTGCACCAACACATATTATAACACAAAACACCAGGAAACATTCCCGACAAGTGACTAACATGGATCTTTTGAATAGACTTCTTCTTAATTCAGACCCTCTTATTTCTAGTATAAGAAAGTAACCATGTAAAAAGACATATGTATTAGCAAAAGAAGTGTTGGATTTATTATGTACCTACTTGAACCATTTTGCAATTTTTCGAAAAGTAAATATTGTTAACTATATTTTTCCTGATTTGTAAATAGCCCTTGTTTCATATGAAATACTATGTTCAGCTATCTATATATATATATATCTATCATCTTGTGTATTGTATTATTTATAAATGTCAATTAAGCTATGTTTAGAAATAATAAAGAAATGGAACAAATTTTATTGTTACCGACTTATTTTTTTGTATGGATGAATGTTCTTCTATAAATATATTATATCTACCTTTTTAAACACACTTGTGTGTGTAGTGCCTCCGCGCGCCACTCAAACAGGCGCGCGAGCACTATCGCCTCCAGATCCCACGGAGGCAATCCGGCAAGGAAAACTGGTGCCTGATAACTTATTTGATCGGAGTTATTAAAAGTGAGTTACATAGCTGCTTCAAAATTATATTGAAGTATTTCACCGCAACTTGGAACAATCTTTAAACAAAACCAAAGATCAAGATGAAAGAAAATCACAAATCAAAATCTTTCAATTAAATGGCACATTTATATAAAACTAATAAATGTGCCATTTAAAGGAAAGATCTCATGTGTCTTGCGAAACCGAAAAGGTTTATACCATTTATTTTTATCGAAATGTCTTTATAACCGCCTGTGTTCAAAGTACCTTAAATTTAATTTACAATTGTCTTATAATATTATAAAATAAACGACAAATTCTATACATAATGTACTTTTTTTCTGTAAATTCCTACCTAAACATAACCGTAAGTTGGAAGCAATTGTTATATACTACATGTGCAATTAGTTCAAGATACAAATTAAAATGCAGTAAAGAAAGTCTTATGCTGCAAGTTAGTCCGCAAAGTGGCAAAAAACTCAAATATTTTGTAGTATCAAGTTTTTTTACCGCATTTTAATCTGCATATGTGTAACTTTTTGCGTGCAGTAAAAGCTAAGATTTTAGAAAAACCGATTTTAATTAAAATCTAGTTAACAAAACTAACATTTGTTTTTGTAAATACCATCTTTGTTGTCACTTAGTCCTCGTAACAACAAAAATATGCACCATACACATAAATAATCTAAAAAAAAACGGTGTTAAAAAGTTTTTCGCGGTTTTCTCGAAACCGCTTTTTTCCTCATACTGCACTTTAGGGCCTGCACGGCAGTATTATAACATGTTGTAGTTACGTTGTTAAAAACAATACGTTTTGAGAATGAAATCAGAGAATTTGTAAGCACTGGTTGTCTAACGTGTGGCAGTTTTTATAAGTAAAATACTTTACTATTGTTGCTTCCGCAAATGTCCATGACAATACTAATGAAACTTATAAAACGTATACAAACGTTAGCACTCACTTAAAATTTGGAAATCAACTATATTTTAGTCTATATTTACTTGAATCAACCTTGGTTATTGATTCCTCGTTAGACTATGTAAAATTTACCGCAAATTAAGCTAATTAGCACATCGAATTATTATTATGGCATGGATTTGACTAAATCCCTATTTCAGTGGGAACTGGAATGTTCAATTATGCACACCACGTTTTCTAAACGCGCCGTCGACGCGCGTTTTGGGAACGCGCGTCGCCGGCGCGTTTTTATCCTGCAGAGCAGTTTGTTGTCGTTTGTATCGATACAAACGCGCGGCACCGGCGCGTGTGTATCGATACAAACGCGCGGCACCGGCGCGTCTGTATCGATACAAACGCAACGAGGGAAAGGGAAGTGTGAATCTACGCTAGTAGCAATCGAGCGATTTGGTGCACCGCACGTCTTTGGAACAAAAAAATGGAGCCTTTCGACACAGAAAACTTCATAACTGAAATTCAAAATCGGCCAATATTGTGGAATTCACGATTGTATCGATACACACGCGCGTTTGCATCGCGTCTGTATCGCTACACACGCGCGTCTGTATCGCTACACACGCGCGTCTGTATTTATACAGGTGTGCAAAGGTCTACAGGCTGCGTCTGACTTGCGTGCGTATCGCTACAAACGCGCGTCGACGGCGCGTTTAAAAAACGTGTGCATAGGCCCAAGACGGCTACAATAGATTATTTGGGCAAACAAGAGAACAAAGTATTTTTATTTTGGCTTCGAGTACTGATTTTGAGTCCCGAGTGTTTATTGCTTAACTGAGATAAAACAATGAACAGGAATAAATTGAATTGAAATAATGTTTATTAGCACAGTTCCGAAACAGCACTCGTGATGTTTTATTTTTTAATGTAAAATTGTTGAAACTAGAATTAATTTTATTCCGATTAAAAATAAGTTTTATCTGTTGCAGTTAATATTGTAAATGAAAATATAAATAAAAATATTTTTTTTTATTTAATCATTTACATAAAAAATATCAATTTTATAAAATGTTCTGTCTTCATATTTAAATATTACGCGTTTCTGAACATAACTCTCTCGTTTAAAAATTACCTTTTCACACACTCAACTCACACACGTAAGATACCTCAGTAGCTTCAACATCTAGGTTTCGCACAGCAAAACCTAGATGTTGAAGCTACTGAGGTATCTTACGTGTAGCATGTATTTATATACGCTTGAGTACCCCCTGTTTTTTTTTTAAATTATTTGATAATTTCCCGCTCTGGGCAGAGAGAGGGCATGTCAGACATTTACTGCCTTAAACCCACCCATGTTCCTTCTATTGCCCTTTACGTTCCGGGGCCGCGGTATCTCTTTCGAACAACCAGCAACCCCGGCAGGCGTAGGCTCTGGCAAGCTCCTCTGCTTTGCTGACATCTCTTTGAAACACACGGCCTGTCGTCAATAGACGAACGGACGGTGAGATACCCATTACTCACCGTCCACAGGCCCGCTACGGTGGCCGGGAGTCGTCTCGGGGCGGCTGGGTTGGCTTGATGTTCTCTCCCTCAAACGCCCGGCCACCTCCTTTGCTAGCATAACTGCTTCGCAGAAGGTGACCGCTACCCATTCCCTCTCGGTCCGGACCATAGACTGAACCAGGGCCGGATGCGAAAAATCGCCGCCGCCGATCGCCTCTACGAGGGCACGGCGGTGCTCCGCCTAAGCTGGGCAGACCGCCACTGTGTGCTCCACCGTGTCCTTCGGGCGATCGTCTTGAGTACCCCCTTGAGGGTACAGACAGAATAACAGAACTTTTCTCTTCAGACCTTTTTTGGTACGTGCTTGGTTTTTGATTAACAATAAAAGACAATAAATTGTTGCTCATTATCGATACAATACAAATAATAAAATTGAAAGTGCCACAATATTGGTGTGTTAGTAACATGATGATACTACTTTTAATCTATAAAATCTCTGCCTATCCTTTCTAGAATAACAGAATAAGATCATAATGACGTAATGAAAATGCAAACCCTTCATAAGGAATGAACTTGGTTCAGCCAAGTTTACACTGTTTGGGAGTACGTAAATCAGATAGTAGTACAAAGCGAAAACTAGTCTCGTGTTTCATACAAGTAACTCGTAATGAAAATGCTTTTGTATCTTCTATGAGTTGAGTAGTCGTAGACCTACTCACTGAACCAATGAATAACGGGAGGTGCGCACAAGGGGACGTCTGTTGCACGTTTTGTATCTATCAAGAATATGTAACGTTGCAACCTTTATGTCTACGTTCTATGTTACTGTCTAAATATAAAACGTCGATGTTCTAGAATTGAAAGTACCTACATCTAGGTATATAGCTGAGATGCCAAACTCAATTTTCTTTCTTGAAAATGGAGACGATGGTTGCAATGTATATATTATCCTTCATCTACACTTCACAGCAGGTTTTATATATTGTGAAATCTTACTTATAAAATTACCTAATTCTTGAAAATTTAAAATTATTGTTTATCTCTGAGCATTTAGTCTCAATAATCGATTATTTTGGTATACTAAATACAACTAGGTGGCGCCCGCGGCTTCGTCCGCTTGATATCGAAAAAAAAGTATCTTATGTGTTATTCCAAACTATAATAATACCTCTGTGCCAAATTTCATCAAGATCCGTTCAGCCTTTCTGACGTGAAAGAGTAACAAACATCCATACATCCATCCAGCTAACCTCACAAACATTCGCAATAATATTAGTAGGATAGATCTGACCGCTGCTAGGTACATGTTAATATTCCGCAGGCCGCGTGTCGCATGCTTGACAGGACTGTTGTTGTACTATGCCGTAATCCTGACATAACTGTATGCTAGAGTTTTTACGATTGAAGCTCCAGTAGATACTAAGCTTACACATAACATATTCTTAAAAGTGCTTCCCAATAAAGCTCCATTAGGATAATTCAAATTTATACCTTTTCATAATTAGATAAGAGTCACATTGCAATGATTTAGTAGTTGGTGTTAAATAAAACAGTGAGCGGCCTACTTTGGTTAGTTTTACGCTATCGGAGGTTTCCGTGACACCAAATTTTACTTGATGACTCGATGTAAGTACACAGTTTCATTTAATGGTTTGTTGAAACAACCAAATTACTACTTGTACTAGTAATTTTAGTAAAAACAAGATCGACAATTTATTTTCACATTCCAACGTAGCTGATAAATGTAACGGTTCAAAATTCCCATGCTAATGGAAATGAGCATTTAAACACTGCTTTTAGGTTTTGTTTTTAATCAACACCCATAGCTTCTTCTCCAGTAACTTACTTCTTTTGTAGCCTGACCACTGGATCAGCAAGAAGGTCTGCACACGTAGGTCGTAGTGCGATGCGGCGGTCTTCCACGGCGGGGTGGGGGGTCAGCACCAGCCAGCCAACGTGAGCGAACCAGAATCCCCGTCTGACGTCGTGAGGATCAGCCACGGTCTCCGAGTACTTGTGGTGCACCCTGTGGTCCAGAGCCCAGATGTAAATGTCCCGCTGGAAGAAACAAGTGAAGTTTAGAATAAATATAGCAAAATGACAAGGCAGCTGAAAAACTGTTCCAGTAACCTAGTCCTTCTGACATCAGGACAGTGGTTAGACGAAGTGAGATTCGATCAATATTAACTATTAAATTATTAACACGCCCCGGTCATCAGCTAGACTTCATAATTATAAACCTTTTGCTCCTGGTAGCCGCAAAACGAAGTACGGGAGAAATGCGCTTCTCTCCTATATTCTCAGAAGGTGTAACGACATATTTCACGATTGTGAGTTAGACATATTTTCAGGCAGCGTTACTAATTTTAAAAGAGCTGTGCTCGCTAAGATGTAATTCTTGTCCTATTATATTATTTTATTTATCTTAAGTGTGTTTGTATGATGTTTTGTTATTTTATTCAATTTTCCCATTTATAATATTATGTAGCATATTAGTAGTAGCACATTATCACTATTTTATCTCATTTAATTTATAATTTTTAATTTATTTTACCTCAATCTAATTAATTTAGTTTTAGGTATAGACCATTTATTAATAATTGATTATTATTGTATAGTGTGATCTATATAAAATGCTGTGCTCACCTTTAATTTAGATGCATGCAATTTTATTGTAATTCAAGATGTGACTCACTACGAATGATTTTGTATGTATTTAGTTGGTTTGCCTAAATAAATAAATATATAATTGATAGTATGCTACTTTGGGTAGGCAGCAACTTACTGCTTTCTCCAGTACAGGAGAAAGCAGTAAGTTGTTATTTAACTTGATTAGAATAACAGTTGTCAGATTGAACAAAACTAAGCTGATAATTATATTAAGACTATGCTTTTAATAGTTTCAATTAACCCAATTGATGACTGCATTTGTAAATAAATATTTTGTTTCGATCAAAACTACTAGTCCCTTCATGTTAGCATCTGTCGTTTTGTGTGTATTGAATTGACTTATCGAAAAGTTTTAGTCTCTCTTTTTGAAAGTTGTTGTGAAAATGCGAAACTCTTCGAAATGTTGTCATGCGGAAATTGCTACATAGCTTGAACGAAAAATGATGTCATTTTATATTTATTATTCCCAAGCCGGTTTTTAGAAGTCTAAAAGTCCGTATATTTCCAATTTTATTCAGTTGTTTTACTGGTATAAGATATCGTACATAAACACAGCTCATTTACATTTTATACTGCTAAAGATATCTTTCTAACGCATAAATATTGAAAAATAAGTAGACACGTAATACGCTGAAGCTCTTATTTAGTAAAACATGAATGCCGTGAGTACTTAGGTCAGTTTAATTAAACATTGGTTATGACGTATTTATTTTGTTTTCCTTGCTACTATCGACTGGACTATTAGCCGCGATCGACCGGTCGATTGCAATCGACTGGTTGGCCATCCCTGCCTTACAAGATATCTGTTTTTTTGGCGGTATTTTACTGAATGTTTGTGTACTAATCTAATGTCCGCCACCATTAGGTACTAGTTACATGGAGTATTTGGGCTGAATACAAATTGAAAGCTTCCTTTTTGCTAACTGTTTCCTAGTACTTAATGGATTGCGTTGTTTCAGTGCAAACAGAGTTGTATTGTTTTTTTTTTATTGCATTGTTTGAGCTAGCTAGAATCGACGTCAAAATTGGACAATGAATTAGCGTATGAGTGAGTGCCATATCTTTTCCCCCGCAGCTCGGCTTCAGAACCTTCAGGCAGTACCAATTAACATATTAATGAATTTGTATTTCGATTTCAACATCTTAGTTGGTTAATTGGTTATTCCTTTTCGCAGTAGGGAAATCATCAAATAACTTCCGATCTCGGAGGAGCGGAGGGTTGTGTCAGACTTAGGTATACTGACTAAAACCCACCCATGTTCTTCTTTATGTTTCGGGACCGCGGTATCTTTCAATCAACCCGCAAGGGTTAGTTGTCCTTCGGTTACTGTTGACGTTGAGGTCTTAAGTTTTTGGGTTAGGTTACATTTGATAATTTGTGTTAATTGGTGTTTTAGAGAATTAGTGTGCTTGATTGATGACAATTTTTCACTACCACTACCCGGGACTTAGACAAACCTGACGAACTGTGAGTGCTATATGGGTACACTACTACATTACGTTTATTTACTCTTTGTTGAATCCATCCTTATGCCTTACTAATACTATAAAAGCGAAAGTGAGTTTGTTTGTTACCTTTTCACGCTTTAATGGCTTAACCGATTTTGATGAATTTGGTACAGAGATAGTTGGGAACCAGGAGACGGACATAGGCTATTTTTTTAATGTGGGATAAGCGGGAGAAAGAGGGAAGAAAAGGGAAAACTTTTGCACTTGCCCCTTATTGATTATTACAAATCAATAAGGGGCAAGTGCAAAAACTGCAGGTAGCTTGTACCTGCAAATCAGCAGGTAGGTACTGTGTTATACCGAATTTAACGCGAGCGAAGCCGCGGGCAAAATCTAGTGAAATATAATATCATGGATACAATTTCGCACGTAGGTATATCCTTAAAAGTATCATCAATCAATCAATAGCACTTTACTTGTGATCCAAATCTTATTTCATGACATTCTCCATTTAGATTTCGTTTGTAGTGCCTCTTACTAGAGGCACTACAAACGAAATCTAAATCCACTAGTAGTACATTTTTTATGTCGTAATAAAACTTTTTCTGATACATGACAAATGGAGACCAAAGAACTGAATTCTTTTTTCTCGAAATTATCTACATTGAACATCTACTAACATTTAATGAACGAATCAAAACTATGTGAGTAATAGCCAGAATTGGATTTCAACGTTAAGACATTTTCATATACAAATAAAATATCCTTGTCTTTCTTACAGAAAATGCTAGTTCACAAAGTTAATTGGTTTTGTTAGCATCAAAAAAAGTATTTAGTAGTTTATTATTGTAATAGTTAGTAGTTACGATCATAAAGTTGCTTAACCGAATTATCCTGTGGATGCCTTGCATTAAAGGCCTCCAGCCAGGGGCAATAAAATTATCACGCTAAGGGCACCCCCTGCGAGGTACAGGCCTAGGCTTACGTCGTCGCTGAGAAAAGACAGAAAAGGGACAGGCTGTATCTGAGTTCCATTATTTGGGGTATTTAGATTTACTGGCTCAGCTACGCGGGCTGGCTTGAGCAAACGCACGGGGTGGAGGTCGTCGGCAAAACGTAGGTGGCTTTAATACTTAGTTTTTACTCATTCCAGTCAAGCTTGCTTATTATCGACTCTAATGTAGCTATAAATAGTACAGGTGATAACGGTTCCCCATGTCTTACGCCTCTTTACAGGTAATTGATAATAATACTAAAAGAATTAATATATAAATATGCGAGCATTTTGCCCGCGGCTTCGCTCGCGTTAAGTTCGGGGTAACACAGTTCCCCTTGCGCCTTATTGATTTGTAATAGCAACGCTAAGTTTTCCCGTTTCTTCCCTCTTTCTCCGTCACATCCCACTTTTATTAACCCTTAATTCGACAAGAGACAAAAATCATGAATTTCTATTGTTTTTATTTATTTTTGTCATAGTAAGATGTTTTTTAGACCAGGAAAATTAATTTAAAAAATCTAGGATATCTAGATTTTCAGAAAATGCATGTCCAGTATTCTGGACATTGCCAGGTCCTCCATAAAGTAACAGTAAATATCGATGTGAAGTATACTGGACTTTGCCAAATTAAGGAATTGTGCGATAATTTTAAAAATATGATAAAAATGAAAAATCTTTGTGTATAACAAAATAATTTATTGCAGTAAAATTAATTATGGTTGCGCGGCTTCAATACAATTATATAAAACACAAAAAGTTCATTCCTCTTTTCTTATAATGACATAATTTCATAATTTTGACATCAATAATTATCAAAAACTACAGCTTTTTACATTAACTGTAAACAACAAGCTTCTGAAACTTCCACCATCTAACTTATATTATATAGTCAGTCAAAACTTTCCAAAACAATATTTTCACTTAGTTGCTATGGTAATCGTAAAAACAATTGCTAATCCAAATACATCACAAATGCGCACCTCAATGGTTTTGTAAAGGACTACTTGGCTCTTTAGGTTCTTCTCCTTCAGCCTTAGGCTTTTCTTGAGAAAACTGAATGTATTGATATGACTTTAAGTCGTATACCATCCCCGACATACCTGTCCAGACAGAGTTTTTGAAATGCTACTTACCGGGTTCATGGGATTATATAGCCTTGTGTTTCCCGCCTCTGTCCTTTTATATGGTATTGTCTTTTCTTCAATGCTGTACCTCATCTCATTTTCAGTGGATTCGTAGTTCGTCCTCACCTTCTCTAGAAGCGGCCTCATTTTCAAGTATTGATCCAAATTGGGACAGGAATTGTCTACGAAATGAATAACCCTGCATATGCATTCAAACCTTTTCAGAGGCTATAACGTTAGGCAATTGCTGGATATTGTAGTTTTATCATAGTAGTAAGATAGAGACACGTAAGATGGCAAATTCAATTTACCTGGCTGGTAGATGACAACAATTCTCTAACTAATGGGGCATGGATAGTTCTTCGACTTCTGGCTCGCTATTGTGTATTTCGTCGTCAGATGTATCGTCATTTCTGATGTTATTGTTGGACATGTTCAGGTTTTTCAGTGACGATGGATGGTGCATTTTCTGATAAGATTTCAACTTCCTGGCTTCAAATCTGGCTCTTTATCAGAATTGGTGAAGCCTTCTATGTCTAAAAGAGTTAGATGGTGGTACTAAAGCTAATAATTATGACGCGCGTGGGGTTTTTCTGAAAACCTGTAAATAAAAGTATTGCTAGGTGTCAAGAAATAACATATAAAACGCATAATACGGATATTAGTTTCTAATATTTCCTATTTTTTAGTTTTCTGTATCATGGGCAAAGTCCAGTATACTGCACATCGCTAAACCATACTAAATCTTTGAAAACCTGGCAATGGGAAATATACTGGACACCCAAGTTTCACAGAAAATAACGCAAGATCTATAACTAATATTGTGATTGTAGTATAGGTATATATACATAAATACGTTACGGAATACACAGAGAATAAATAACTATTTACTGTCGAACAAAAATAAAATATAAATCGAGACTTACCGAGAGCGGTCGCGACGCGTTCTTCCTCTCTGACATTGCGCCAGCGAGTGACTGGCTGTGAGCATCTGCTCATGTACAGTTATTTTTTATGTAGTAATATAGGATAAAAACAAACTGTTCGACACTAAACAAAACCCTAATATGGTAAAATAAATGCTATAGATTTTTTCAAACTGGACGTCCAGTATAGTTCCCACATTCGAATTAAGGGTTAAAAATAAATGGCCTATGTCCGTCTCCTGGTTCCCAACTATCTCTGTACCAAAATTCATCAAAATCGGTTTAGCCATTAAAGCGTGAAGAGGTAAAAAACAAACAAACAAACTCACTTTCGCTTTTATAATATTAGTAAGGATTATCGATATTTTAAACGTTCAGTTATTTTGTATCCACGTATGGCAAACATGATTCGATCGCGTAATGTGTCTCGATCGCAATCACTGTGCAATTAAACCTGTACAGTATTTACCTATAGAAAGCTAGGAAATTATTGTGAGGATTTAGAACTAAACTTTGTATGCGGTTTCGCCCGTCGAGTGTGTGAAAGATATGTGGTTCAAAAGAAGATAGGCAAGTAGACCACATTACCTGAAAGAGAGCTAGGTTCTTTTGTATTTCATAATATTTGATATGGAATTGCAAAATATTGTAAAAATAAATTAGGAATGTAGTTGTAAATGAAGTTTATTTTGAAAACGACATGTAAAGTATTTATATTTAAATATAAAAACCTATTGTTATAAATACTTTACACGACGTTTTATTTTAAAAATCAGATGAGGCCGGTGTTTAGTACCCTGAGAAGAAACAGCCGAAACAAACACACAAATTAAGAAGTCATAGTCTCTTTATGGTCTGGACAAAATCTTGGGCAACTTACATGAGGACTATGCAGATTAGTGTCTTGAAAGGTCTTTTCGAAAGCACCACATCGATTGAGTGGACTTGTTCAGTCAGTGCAAGCATTTGTCAGTTATAGTGTAGCTCGCCACATAATTCAAGGAGCTCAACGACATGACGAACAATATCAAAAAAAGAATATTTGTGGAGGACGCTTTAGTACACAAACTGCCAGATAATCGTCAAAAACAAACAAATAAAACAAATAATTATTAAAAAAAAGAAATCATAAAATATCACACATCAAAATAAAAAAGTCAACACACAAATCATATGCATACATATTAGTGTCTAATCATTAAATGTCATGTAGTTTAACTATGACTATTTTGTTCATCTTTTTTCAGAAACTTATTTAACAGTATATAGCACTAAGACAAACTAAAAAAATATCAAGAAAACAATAATTAGTTCAATTATTATAAAGTAAACGTATTGATAGAATAGCTACCTAATAGATTTTTAGAACCCGTCTGGTTTCGTGATGCACGAAAATTAGTTGTCCGAATATAATAATTCTAAAGGGCAAGCAAATACCACGAGTTAGTAGGTTCTGAATTAAATATTATATTAGTGGTTGTTCGGATTTTTGTCTTCATGTTGCTGCGCTCAGTTCCCAGCTAAGTTATTTTATAGATGAGAATCTTCTACTAAATCAATAAATGTGAAAGTTTGTGAGAATATTCATTTCTTTCACACAAAAACTATTGAACAGATTTAAATGTACTTTGGCACATTTTATACCTTTTTTTTGCGGGTAGGAAATCATCACATAATTTCCCCCGCTCTGGGCGGAGCGGGGGCAGTATCAGACTTGTACTGACTAAGATCCAGCCATGTTCCGACTATTGCCCTTTATTTTCCGGGTCCGCGGTATGTCGGGGCACAATTACTGAGCTCCGCGCGGGCGATGCCGCAGGTACAAGCTAGTACAACATATTGTTACAATAAGAACTGTGGGCCTACCATGACGTCTTAAAGCAGAACTTATTCCACTGAGGGAAAGAGATGGTGCTACACACCCTGTATAGCTCTGCCCCTTTCCCTCATTGGAATAAGTTCTGCTTTAAGACTTCATGGTAGGGTAGCTGGTACAACAAGTATCGAGTAAATTGCTGATCATTTAGTTGCTGCATAAGAATGACTTTTACAATATTTTTCATCAGTTACAAAGAACGCTGGCATAATAATAAACAGAAGATGGAATTCAAGTTAAAGTAAGAAGCTATTGTCTGATCTGTGGGTATTCAATACCGCTAATAATGTTAAATTAATTTCATTAAAAATGTTTCGTTTGGAAATTTTCATTATTATTTTCGGTTGTGTCAAGTTTGATATGCAAGAAAGTATTATTCTAATAATGAGAGAAAATTCGGAGCGCATTTTTATATTATTTGCTTACTAAAAATAACTTCGTAATTTAATGTTGTTTACCATTTTCTAAGCATCGAACTTTGATAAATTTATTTCATTAGAAGTGCATTGAAACCTATAGCATTTAATTAATATCGAGATTGAAATTCGAATAGTCTCGAATAAAAGGGAGAGTGATTGCCGGACATTTCGCCAAACAGCAAATAATGAACACGAACTATCCTTTGACGCATCTGTGCCTGTGGACTCAATAAAAGCACGACGGTATTTGTAGAGCTTTAATTTACTCCTAACAAATAAAACAGAGCTTACAATTCAATTGGCATACCTCTTTATTGGGACTTTTTTTTGGTGTGAAATGAAATCATCAAATAACTTCCCCCGCTTTGGGCGGAGCGGGGGGGAGTATCAGACTTGTGCTGCCTAAAACCAACCCATATTCCTTCTTTACGTTCCGGGGCCGCGGTATCTCGTTCGAACAACCGCGGGCGGTTTAGACGGGCCTGTTGGTCTAGTGGTTAGTGGTCCTGACTGCTGAGCCGGAGGTCGTGGGTTCGATTCCCACCCAGGACAAACTTTGTGTGATGAGCATGATTGTTTGTTCTGTGTCTGGGTGTGATTTATCTATAATATGTATGTATTTATAAATTATATAAGTATGTATATCAGTTGTCTGGTTACCATAACACAAGCTCTGCTTAGCTTGGGATCAGATAGCCTTGTGTGAGTTTGTCCCAAGATATTTATTTATTTATTTATTTACCTTTTTTCAGTAACTAGGTAATTATTTTTTTTATCTTTATAGCGTACTGGAATCTTAACGAGTCGTATTATGTAGAATAGTCGTGGTTATGTAACGTAACGAGCAGTCATACAGTTTATTTAACGATGGGCTGTCGCCAAGGCTGAAGAGGTCAATGTGTGCAATTGACTTCATTTGATCATGACGATCACGAGCATCAAACAACAACACCACTCTGTAATAACTAATGTATTCGTAACTTTACAATAACATGATGGTTCAGGAATGTTCGATACTCGCTGAAATATTGAGTTTGTAAAAAAACGAAGAGCTTGAGTACGTAACTTCAAAAGGTCAACCGGTTAATGTTTAAATGGAATCATGGAGCTAAAATCACTACCTCCTGAGCACCCCCTCAATTAATCTAGTAAATCTTTTAGTCAAATTTGATTGGATATTTTCATGTTTAAAGTTGCAACACACACATACGCAAAAATTTAATAAAACCCCAAGTATCACAATATTTCTAAAAATCAATATCTAACAGAAATAAATGCAATGTCTGTTGAGGAAAAAAGATAAAAAAATAACATCTAAACTACTTATGTTATTTTTAAATTATTTTTAATCGACCGATTCTAGTTCATTTTCCACAAAACAAAGACTTACCAGATAAATACGAAGAAAGCGATTCTAGTACTGTATCATTTAAGTTTCAACTGGTTTCTTTAAGCTTTAAATCCAATTAATTTAAAAGGAGCAAGGGTTTCGCTACGCCAGCCGCAGTTTAATTTATCTTGTCTAGCTTACAGTAAAAGTATTATTAGTACAGAGAGAAAACAACACTAAAGAGTATTTACTTTCTTGAGAAAAATACAGTTTTCTAACTTTTTGGTACTTGTCTTAATTAGGCCGCTGGCGCTGCTTACAAACACAGTTTTTTCATATATTCTATGACACCTATTCCATTTACGTCAAATACAAAATTATATGAAACAAAAAAACTTAGGAATGAAATGAACTTTGAAGCTTTAATATGACAAATACTAAAAAGTAACGCAAGTTAGTTTATCATCGCGTTTAATCCTTACTGATATTATAAAAGCGAAAGTGAGTTTGTTTGTTTGTTACACGACTGACCTAAAAAGTGTTTTTTATTTGTTTGTATGTTACGTCTTCACGCTTAAGGCCGTGCGCTGCGTTAGGCGTGCAGACGTCGCGGGCGCCCGCGTGGCGTGCTGTTTCATGTTAGATCAGCGCTTGAAAGAGCACGCCACGCGAGCGCACGGCCTAAATGGCCAAACCGATTTTAATGAATTTTGGTACACAGATAGTTGGGACCCTGGAGGCGGACAAAGACTAATTTAAAAAAAAAAGTGAGGGAGGGAGAAAGAGGGAAGAAAAGGGGAGAGAAATATATATTTTTTCGATCATCACGTGGGTTAAAGTTACCGTTAGCCCAAAGTAACTATGCCACGCGGACGAAGTCGTGGGTGGAGCCTAGTATTTAATAATTCCTGCCTGCAGCAGACAAAACATCCTTAATATCATATAAGAAAACTCTTATATGAGAGACATTTAGGGCAGTCTTTAGAAATAAATCTCACTTCTTTAATCCAGTCGTGAGACCGCATTTAAGATATCGATATAATTTTTAAACAAATATTGATACCCGGTTTGCTACTCCATTTTCAAGAGAGACTACTACTGTTTGACGTACGTGAAAACACGGTTTGTTAAATGTGAACGCGAGTAATTTACAAAATATTAAGTTAAAAAAGAAAAAATTGACAGAGAAGACTTTTATTATGTTAGAGGTTCTAGCTACTTCGGCTGTGGAGCATCAATATGATACGATTCTAATCTGAATAGTAATGAATAATTTGAAAGCTTCTATTAATTCGTATTAAATATGGTGCGACTGGGTGGGATCGCTGAGATGATCTTGATACTGTATTTATGAATTAAGAAACATCTTAAGAGCATGGTCTAACGTTGAGACTGAGTTTTTCTCAAAACAACAAGTGAGGTTTGTTTCTAAATACTGCCTGTACTTTTAGTCTGTAGTTTTGTCTGTTCCTTCAATCCTCGGGTTTTGCTGCTAAGTCATCAGACATCAAATCTATGCAAGTCAAGCGAAAGATACATGGCGTCCTCGTAAGTTCTAGTGTAATTGAATTTTAAACTAAGCTTTGTGTATTAGTTTCATTGGATGGGTAAACTTTTGGCTTCAAAAAGTCAGTAAAAAAGCCTTTACAAATCACGGATATTTATTTCAGATTTCGAGAAATCAAGTACATATTGAATGTTTAATTACTGTACATAATTACCAATAAATGATAGGAAATAAACTATTTGGCGTTTTGGACAATACGTGGCATTGTTTACTAACTATAAATTCCAAAAAATATTACGTGCATGAAAAGCAGAAAAGAAGGGGTTTAGGGGTAGGGCTATTTATTTTTAACTTAATCAATAGACGAAATAATTGAAAGTTTTATCGAAACGATTAGTTATTTATCTCAAACACCTGCAATATTATGCATAGCAAAGAATCTTCATTTGTTGTTTTTCTGTGTAGGTAAACTCAAAGATTGTATTCACATATTGTGTTACCAGTCAGGTTAGGATTATTTTTTCTGCAAGCAAGTACGCTATTTAATTAAAAAGTAAACTAAGTTAACAGTAAGTGAATATAACAATCTCCTTTGTAAACTAAGCGGAATATCTTCAGGAGTAAAGATTACAAAAGAGGTTTGTGTTAGGGATTCAAGGAAACAACAATTTCATGTTTGTGTTTATAAAAACATTAAATTACAAAACCGGAAATTAAGACATGAATACAGATGGAATATGGTAAGCTAATATTTAAGCTCTTGGCCACAAATTACACGACTACGCGACTGTAAAAAATGTTTGTATAGGTGAAAAAACAAGCTGTGCGTAATGCGTTGCTATAATTTTTTTCTACCTATCTACCCTCCTTTTTTTCATAAGAACCCTCAACCGACATTGACCAACACAACAAAATGCAAGAATGAGCGAAATCGGTTCAGGTGTTCTCGAGATTTGCGCTCAGCAACACATTCAGATATTCATTTTTATATTATACTAGCTTTCGCCCGCGGCTTCGCTCGCGTTAAATTCGGTATAACAGAGTACCTGCTACCTGCTACCTAGTTTTTGCCCTTGCGCCTTATTGATTCGTAATAGCAACGCATAAGTTTTCCCTTTTCTTCCCTCGTTCTCTCTCGTGGCTTTAATCATAACTACCTTCCAAAATAGCGGCAGTTTTGTAAGTCCTTTACCACAAGCGTAAAACCAAGTTAAACTAGGGATTAGGTAGTAATTATGACTTATGTAATAGCTAAAAACTCCACTAGCAAACTTTTTTAGAACTGGTAATTTGTTTTGTTTGTTATGAGAAAACATTAACATAATTTTAAGTTTTAGTTAAAAATGTACAAATCATAATATGGCGCAGTATTCTTATTACTGAACTACAGGAGCTAAACGCAAGTTTTATAATGCAAAAAAGCATAAATTCACAGCAATCAAAAAAAACAGAAAAATATATGATATATGCTAGTAAGATAGTGTTTTGAAAACATAATAAACAAATTTTACCCGATAAAAAATAATCGCGAACTTATCTTTAAAAAGATCTTTTAACGAGTAAAAACCATACTAAAATACATGCGATCAATCTGATTTTTTGACAAATAATTCAACAAGCAAAATATTAGTATAACATATAGTGTTTTATTTTTTACTCCAATCAATAGATTTTTTGTAAATCGCAAAAAAATCACTCACTTTAATAATTACTTTGAAAAAAAAATACCTTTAATCGTATCTAGTTTAAACGAGGGATGAAGAAATCTATATAAAGATTTAGATTTTTTTAGTTTGTTGGTTTGTACCGTATAGGTTCCCAAATTACTGAATCGATTGTAACCACACGTTATGTCACTGATTATCTAAGCAGCGGGTGAAACCGCGGGGTATAACTAGTAAGATATAAATTGAATTATCTACTATCTGCATACAACGCGATAATTTATTAGAATCGTAAATGTTGTGGTTTTCTTTTTAATTGTGCGCGTTTTGGGTTTATCAAAAAAAATTGAAACACGGCCCGGCCGCGCGGCGAACAGTGTCTTGTGAGAAATCAAAATCAAATCAAAAGTCATTTATTCAAATTAGGCTGATAATCAGCACTTTTTGAACGTCAGATTACAAGAGACAGTCCCACAAAAACGCCCTGCCCTTCGCCACTTCCTAGTGTTTTAGCTGGGAAGAAGAAGTGGCGGAACAAACTCCCCAGCAAGAGAGAGAATCGCCTCAGTAAGTTCAATAACATTTAGTTTATTTAATTGGGGTTTTGTAGTATATGTATATAGTTTACTCATTCTACATAGCTCTTCAAAAGTAAGAGCGCTTTCTTATTAGGCATTGTTCTACCGTGGCCTTCTATGGAGCGTGTGATGCGCCAAATGCAAAAGTCAACGCAATCGCTACGCGACGTAAAAAACACGCTATGGACTTTTTTAACGTGCCCAAAAACCATGAATTAACATTACCGATCCACCTCACAGTGAGTTCTACGTAGAAATCAATATTAAGGTAATGAATGTATTGAAATATACGTATGATTGGTGAACTCAGCGGGTGGAATATTAAATTATACTTATGTTAATATTTTATCCAACATATATTTTGAAGACATTATGATAATGTCTATTGTGTCAATAACACGAAGCAGCCGGTTGTTTTAAATTAAAAATCAATAAATGTGAGACAAAGTGCAGAAGAGGCAAGTTTCTGAACTATGCTTTAGCTAATATCTAACATGCAAAGTAATATTCTAAACAGCGCTAGTGTAATTACAGCTGTTTGTCACAAAACCAGAAGGGCGTAAGTATTCACAAAAAAAGGTTTTTACGAATAACAGACATTGTGAATGTCGAAACCGATAGTTATAGGCCATTAAATAGGGGAAAGTAGCTAAATCACTCATTCGCCTGACCTGAAATATTTTTGCGAAACTAGTTGCCATGGTCGTGACCTTTGTGATTAAAAAGCTACTGCCCGTTGAAGGTGGCCGAGGGGAATTAAATTTATGTGAAGTCTGACAGCGAAGCGGCGTGAGGGAGTAGTGAATGAAGGGCTTTTACCTTTAGATTTTACCTTACAAAGTATAGTAGGCGTTATCATTTCAAAAACACTATACCTAATTGGATTCAGAACGTCAAAATATACAACCCGGTCACATTATCTCGAGACCTCGCTGGAATGTGAACATCATCATTATAATAATACTAGCTTCGCTCGCGTTAAATTTGGTATAACACAGTACCTGCTACCTGCAGTTTTTGCCCAAGCGCCTTATTGATTTGTAATAGCAACGCTAAGTTTTCCCTTTTCTTCCCTCTTTCTCACTTATATACCACTTTAAAAAATGCTTGTATGTCTATGTCCGTCTCCTGATTCCCAACTATCGCTGTACAAAAATTCATCAAAATCGGTTTAGCCATTAAAGCGTGAAGAGGTAACAAACAAACAAACTCACTTTCGCTTTTATAATATTAGTAAGGATTACCTACATTAAATTCATTAACACAACATTTGTTTTGTTGGAAATCTTACTTTTTATAATAATATCCTACTAGAGGATGCTTGTTTTTTTTCGCACCATAACAGAGCAACAGGTCTCGAGATAATGTGACCGGGTTGTACCAGTTTCCTTTAAAAAATGTTTCAACTATTAATATGAGATTCTTCATAGTAATGTATATACGTATTTAGTACGGAATTTTCTCTACATCAGCGTCAAAATGTCTCATGACTTTGTACCTTCAGGAATGTTATTCAGTTAGTTAGTTTGAATCGTCATTATCCTACCCTTTTCCTATACTATTTGAGGTCGGCGAAACACCTTTTTTTTCTTCCATTCTACCCTTATAGACGTCACGGGAATATTTACTCATTCTCCTTTTTATCATTCCTTACACAATCCATCCATCTTCTCATTGGCTTTCCTCTACCTCTCCATCAGTATTCCTGTTATCCATCATTCTTTTAGTCACACGCGTTTAAATCATCACCAAGAAGCTATTCCGCTTTTAGTGGTAGACTGTATACGACAATCGACATCAATCGAAAATAAATAATGGTTATTTCAATATAAAACTTTTAGTCACATTTGCTCATGCGTGGATTTTATGAATAAAACTACTAAGTGATATTTTTTATCAAGCTATGTCAAAAATGTGTTTTTTTTTCTTATAAGTATGCAATTAGGCTATAACCAATGGCGTGCAATGCAAAGCACCTATAAACATGGCATGGTTGATGCAAGCCATATAAAGTTAAAAAGATTTAAAATTTGAATGACACTAAATTTTAACATAAAGTACAGTAGGAGAAAATCACTTTTAAAACTTGCTAAGTGTTTGCATATTGGTGACTGTACTAGGAATGATGCCAAAAATTTAGTGCCATCTAGTGGCATCTTTCCTAGTGGGTTAGTTAGTAAGTTTCAATGATTTCTGAAAAATCTTATAAGTTTGAAACGCTTTTATTAACCGACTTCAAAAAAGGAGGAGGTTCTATGTTGGACCGTATTTTATAATGTATATTTCCTTTCTACAATATTTTAACAGTTTTAAGAGCTTTATAATGCTATTTAAACAGAAGTATTTTATTTTTAACGTTTTCTTGGAAAAACTTATAGATGACCGTTTCTACGCCACTTATTCGTTGTATTTATAAGACTTGTTCCAAACACAAACTGAATTTAAAAAAAAATACTAAAAAGTGGAAAATAACTTTACTTCTGAAAGTCGTTTTCTTTTTGCTAAAAAGTTTTTTCATTACGATATGCGGCTTGTTTTTTGGGCTGGAGTAGGTACCTAACGGTGGAAAAGAGCAAAAGAGTTTAAAGCTGGTTCGAGGGAGTGAGGAGAGCGGAAATTAACAAAAGGAAAGTAAAAGAAAGGCTTCTTTAGCCATATTACGAACTAGTTCCGTTCCGTGAAAACTAAGTTTTCAGTAAAAATGCTTTAAACAGTCCAACACTAGTAATGCACTGAAAAACCTAATACGCAGTGAAGAAATTAATTAGTTAGGTTCTACTTAATATTATAAATGCGAATAATTGTAAGGATGTATGAAAGTTTGTTACTCTTTCACGTCAAAACGTCTGAACATATCTTGATGGAATTTGGCACAGAGGTAGATTATAGTCTAGTCATAGGATACTTTTAAGTTTTTTCGATATCACTCGGGCTTAGCCGGGTGGGGCAGCTAGTATTTAATAAAGTTAAGACCAATGGAGTTATTTTTACCCTTTACTCGTGTTCTATTTACATGTTGTTAAGAACTTAATAACAATAATCTTGTTAAATCTAAAGATATTTTGAAGTTACTAAAAATTAGAAACTTCAGAATTATTATTATTTTAAATATAAGTTTGAGCTGGCCAAGACGAAAATATACCGAACAAAGCAGCAAAGGTAATATTTTGAATGTAGGTTTAAACTAGATTTTTGAAAGCGGAATTTTTCAGGTTACTGTTCGTCAACAGTGCACACACAGGTATAACAGTTTGCTGAACTGAAAGCTTTTTTCAGTGCATGTTTGAACAAAAATAGCAATTCTATGTCGGTACATGTGTGAACATTGAAAACGGATGTATCAAACAACAGTTGATTCCTATTGTAAGTGGTTTTAAAAGTAATATTTGTTAGAAAAAAAAATGTTTTTTGTTTGAATGTGATGTTTCAATTTCAATACCTTTATTTAAAAAAAAACGATCCCCGCACGGAACAAGTATTTGTATGGCCTACTGATAGTTGTACCCTACCCGTCACATCTATTTTTTATAAAAAAAAGATGTGACAGGCCTTTTACGCGTAAGACCTGTCTTTGACCCATTAAAAGCTTGTTCTTAAACGAATAGACGTTGATGAAAACAAAAAGGGGCTTAAAAACAGGATTATTTTCTATTTAAATTCATGAAAAAAGGGGAATTAGATGTACCTATACTTTAATATTACAAACGTATCTTATAATATCATCACTAAAATCCAGTTTCTCAGACTATAAAAGTTATGCCACATAGAGACAATTTGCCTGCCCGTACCCTCCAGACCTCAGCCGACGTCCTAGGCGCTTGGTTCAGGAAATGGAGAATCGAGGTGAATCCCGGTAAAAGTCAGGCGGTTATCTACTCCAAACCGCGCTTTAATCCCCCGATCCCCAGTCCGATCACTATGTACGGCAAGCCTATCCCCTGGGAGAAGCAAGCCAAATACTTAGGTGTCATTCTCGACAGTCACTTGTCCTTCGCGGCACATATCAAAGCGGCTCGTTCGCGCGCCGCCTTTGCTATGGGTAGGCTTCACTTTTTAATTCAGGCTAAAAGCAAATTGTCCCTTAAGTGCAAATTGCGTTTATACACCGCGGTCATTCGTCCCATCATGACATACGCATGTGTCGTGTTCGCCCACGCCAACCCGCGTTTCCTTCATAAGATGCAGACCTTGCAAAACCGATTCCTTCGTAAAATCACGGGAGCCCCTTTTTACGTCCGTAACGATAGTCTTCACTTAGACTTAAGAATCCCCACCGTCGTTCAATTCATGAAGCGCCTTACCAAGCGCTTCTTTGACTCCGCGTTAAAACATCGCAACCCCCTTATCGCATCGGCCGCTCGATACGATCCCTCGCGAAAAAGTAAAATTCGTCGTCCCCGTCATACCCTCGTCACTCCGGACGATGCTATAACCCTGCTCCAGGAGAGCAGCAGGGAGACTAGCACTCTTCGTAAATTCAGACGCAAAGCGCCGTCATTCCGTCCTCGCCGACGAGGCCCGTCGCGACATCCCGGTAACTGCCCCACCCGTCCCTTGCAAGAGCCAGCCCGCGTTGCTGAGCCAGTAAGTCAAAATAGTCCATAAATAATATCACTCAGATCCAGCCTGTCCCTTGCTGTCCCTCAGCGACGCCCTAAGCCGAGGCTCGTACCCCACAGGGGGTGCCCTTAGCGTAGTCGCTTAGTTTGTAAGTTTTTACCCTGGCTGGAGGTCTTAATTTTTAAGGCACCCACAGGATTCGCCCGGTTAAGCAGACGACAACCTCCTTGGTTGAACTGCGAGATGCCATACATAAAAAAAAAAAAAAAAGACAATTTGCCAACTTGACGTTAGCCTACTAGAACAACATTCCATCAGTCTTTCACATACACAAACATGTTTTACCAAATAAAATAAGATTCTAAATATGATTATATTTTTACCCGATTTTCATCGCTGTGTATGTTTGTTCACCTTTAAAATATTTTAACGTATTCAATAAATATTTATAGTAATGTTCAGAGAATAGCTGCCGTGGTCGTACAAAAATATGAATTTCACCTAAAAACAATACATTCATTAAACCGATTTTGATGAATTTTGGTTCAGTGATAGTTGGGACTTTGGAGACGGACATAAGCTAAAAAAGTAAGAAAAGGAAGAGAAAAAGGGAAGAAAATAGAAGAGAAAGATATTTTCTATCATCACGTGGGTTGAAGCGTTAGCCCAAAGTAACTATGCCACGCGAACGAAGTCGCGGGCGAAAGCTAGTAAAATATGTAACGTGTGACGTTTACGTTAACGAATGTTAACGTTGTTTACCGCAGTAGCAGTGTTTGTGTTAGTATGGCCGACAGTTTTACTCGTCACACTCTGAAAGCGGGCGCGCCCGTAGTTGTTAAGTGTATTGGCGGCGCGTCCAGTGTGACGTCTCTAGCGCGGCTTATTTTTTCGGATGGCATATCATAAAAAAATAATAAAATCATTTAACTTTTTCCCGCTTTACCTGCCAGACTTTTTAATTTAAACCCACACATGTTTCTTCTTTTGCCCTTTTGTGTTGTGTACCCCGGCTGGCGGTGGCCCAGGGAGGCCACACTGCTTTGCTAACATCTTTTTGAGGCGCGCGTAGAACACTAACGCGCCGTCGACACGGTCTGTCGTCAATAGACGGACGGATGGTGAACTACCCATTGCTCACCTTTCACAGGCCCGCATCTACGGTCTGGGAGTCGTCTCGCGAAGCCCGACGCCCGAGGCGTCTCCCGCGGCGGCTGGGTTGATTTGAGATTCTCTCCCTCAAATGCTCGGTCACCTCCTTCGCTAGCATGACTGCTTCGCAGAAGAAGGTGACTGCTTCCCATTCCCTGTCGTCTCGGACCATGGAGTAAACCAGGACCCGACGTGAAAGGGCGATCACAGTGGTAACACCTCCCGAAACTTTCGTATCCGATGATGACCGGCATCAGGCGGCTCTTTGCGAAGCCTAAGACTCGTGTAACTACTGACCTGCGTATGATTCGCCTTTTATAGTATAAAAAATTATCTTACCTGTCCAGTGATAGTGAATAGTATAGCCAGCAGTATCCTCAGTGGTAACCGCGCGCGATACGCCCGGTGTGACCACAGCCTATGCACGCCAGCAGTAATACCGAATCCAGATGTGTATATCGTGCCGAATGCTGAAAAAACACGAGTTCATTAAAAAAAAAAACGCATAAATGCGAGTCGGACTCGGACAGAACGATTTACCCAGCACCAGATTTAACCAGCAGCAATATTTTGGGCGCTCATTCAAAAGTCAATTTACCTACTCTATCAACAGCAAAATTAAGGAACTCGACAAATTTACTGCTGCAGATTCATGAAAAAGTCCTTTAACTCAAAAGGTAAATATCAAATCTTATTTAAACCAATTTTCGTTAAAAACTCTTTTTATTTTCTACAAGCCTAATATTATCAGAATTTTACTAAGATGACTTCCAAAAAATCTTCATTTGTATTCCATAATGTAATGTTTGCGATCCTAAAACGGGATTTCAGTTTTAGCACAATTACGAACCCCGTAACACACAGGAAGAATATAAAACAAAGGTTTAATCCTTATCCTTACTAACATTATAAAAGCGAAAGTAGGTTTGTTTGTTACCTCTTCACGCTTTAATGGCAAAACAGATTTTGATGAAATTAGGTACAGTTATAGTTGGGACCCTGAAGACATAGGACGAACTATTTTAGAAATGAGAGAGAAAGAAGAAATTAAAGGGAAAACTTAGCTTTGCTATTACAATAAATAAGGCGCTAGGGCAAAAATAACCGGGAGCAGGTACCTGCAAATCAATTAAGGGGAACTGTGTTACCCCGAATTAAACGCGAGCGAAGCCGCGGCCAAAAGCTAGTGTATTATAAACCTTTTAGTTTTTCTACCAATTTTTAACTTGTTTTCCTATGAAAATCCACAAAAATATTTAAATATTTTAATAAGATTGAACATAAATAATCAATGGCTCTGTGAAAATTAAAACATGATATAAATTAGTTGGCTCGATTAAAAACATCACGAATGTGACACTAACTTACGATTTAAAACGTGTTTTTTTATGAAATTGTCTTGGAGAAGTTTCAAAGTTACATAAAGTTTGTTATAAAATGGTAAAAAAAAATTATATTATTGAAATATATGCCTGCCGTAAGATTGTAGAACTCACTCCCGCCTAGCATTAGAGACTTGAAAACCATTTCAATTTTTAAATTTAGATTGAAAGAGCATTACCTTTCCTCTCAATTGTGATTATTTATAATATTGTATTTACATATATGTTTATATATTTTTGTGTTATGTATGTCTACAGTTAAATATTATAATGCTTATATGTGTACTTATATTTAGGTTAAGACATTCTTATTTTAGTTACTATTCTCTTCCTGTTCTCACACACTATTGTCTACGTTTCTTTCTTCATATTTCCTCTCGCAGGCCTGCTGGTAGAAATTTCTTTAGAAATAAGCTGTGCCTTTGTACTCTTTGCTTTTTATGATGTTTTCCTGTGTTTTCTATTGTGTGTACATAAAACATTAAATAAATAAATATAAACAAATCTGCTATTTAGGGTCTGCGAAATCGAAATACAGCAGACCAATCGACAATGAACACTGAGAAAAAAAGAGGACAATAACGTAAATTAAGGTAAACTTACCAAATAATATTGTGTACAGTTTAACTTGGTTACTAATCATCAGGTACAGTCCGTATATTGAAACTGCATGTAAAAGAATTTGAACGGTGAGGTCCGGCCACCGCCATTGAGCCTTGAATTCCATGGCTTCATATTTGTTAATATCAAAATCAGCGTCATTTGTCACTTCACTAGCACTGTCCCTTAACACTGTGTTATTGTTCTCGAAATGTGCACCTTTGCCATTTTTTAACGTGGTTGGACTAACTTTTAGTTCCGAATGTATTTCTTCACCACACATTTCCATGTTTTTTTGCGCTGGAGCCATTCTGTGAAAGAAAAATATTTTATAGATAATTATATAATGTGCGTACACATTAAATTGTGCATGTCCTGTATCATGCGACACACTTTAAAAGAACTTACAAAATTAAATCGAGTAAATATAGATGTCGGTTGTGCCTTGCCTGTGCCACGGCAGATAACCGTATATGTTGTTTGTGTGAATCACAAAGTATTTGTACGCATTTTATCTATTTATTTACTAGTTTTCTGGATAATCAGTTTGCGCGGGCCTTATCGCTGTATTAGTAAACACAGGTGTTCCGAAACTTTTTACACTTTGATAACGTGCCGAAGGTTGGTCGCATCCTATGGCTCATCGAGGTTTTTATCTGTGTGGGTATATAAAAATATATCGATAATGAATGATTATTTTACTCACGTAGGTTCTTTTCCTACCTATTAATATATATAATCCAGCGTACAAGTCTCTTTCAAATTCAAATTAGCACTAAAACATTATTGTCAATTATTGTTCTTCAATCACGTGATCGTAGCTTTATGGACTGCTATGACACATGCTTCTTAATCAAGGCCAAAAGGATCAATGTTACATAGTTACGTAACAACAGATTATTTAGGTACATATTTTATTTGATTATGCTAAGCTCCTCTGATGTCGCCGACATATTTACGAAAAAATACTTACATAAACGATTATTTGTTGTTAGTGTGGTTAATTGTCATTTGAAGGCTAAATATATATTTAATTACTATATAATTGCATGAAAACTTGTCAATTTACTAAAACATTCAGGGGGTTACAATGACGCAATTCATAAAGCAGAACTTATTCCACTGAGGGAAAGAGATGGTGCTAGACACCCTGTATAGCTCTGTCTCTTTTCCTCAGCGGAATAAGTTCTGCTTTAAGACGTCATAGTAGGGTAGCTGTTGTAAGTACTTAATCTTATTCAGGAGTGAGACAGAGATGGAGCTATTTAGAACGTCCAGCTTTATATTTTTACCTCCATAAATTGAAAGAGATTTGTTTTCTCTATAGGATTTGCAAGCAAACTAACAAGGCAAACAAACGAAGCAGGCGTGAAAGCGAATCGCACAGAAAGCTTACCTATTTTTTATATTCGAAACGGTTATTCATGTTAGTATATGATAAATTGATAACACATAAGTAATTAGCCTGATAAATTTAAGGAAGATACTTCTGGTACTTGTTTAACGTTTCAATATTATCAGTCTCAGTACAAAGTTTAGGTTTCAATAAAACAACATACAAATTCCTATCTTTTGGGTTGGGTATTGTTTTAAAACGCTTCTTTATACGTACGTGACGATACTTCAAGATGGGATGGAAATATGGGACGAAGTGCAAGTCACAAATAATAAGTTTTTGGTACATTAATGAAGCAATAAGCAAACAGAAACAACGACCTGCAAGGGATTCAAATTATCCACACTCTGCAGTACCCTAGTTGCAGAGGAGTATTGGACCATCGGGGTCCAGGCGCCTGTCCAAGGTACCTGGACCAAAGGCCCGCTCGCGATTAGGCTCTTCTCTAGCGATGCAACTGTCGGAACAGACCCTAGTTTTGGAGGTGAGATAATTGACTTGACTTGGCACGATTGGCACAGTGGCTGAGCAATCGACTGCTATGCCGCGTGTCGCGGGTTCGATCCCCGCACGAAACAAGTTTTTGTATAACTTACAGGTAGTTGTTTCGGGTCTGACTGTTTGTGTGTGTGTGAGTTTAAATGTTTGTAAACGCACTTACGATACAGGACACATTCCTAGCGCCTGGGGCAACATTTTTTTTGTTGTTGATGAGCCAAAGGACAATGTAAAAATCGCAGCAAGCGTTCTGTTTATATAACATTATTCTATATATTTTTGTTGACATACTATTCAATATATCTTGAGTGAATTCGCAAATATTCTGTTACCTATTTCAAGTTATGATGTAGATTAGTGTACATAGGAAAACGTTGTTTTATTATTGCAGGATCCTTGGATAAATCTTGTGTATACGTATATTTTCAATTTCTTGTGTAATGTTTTAATAAAACAAAATCTGCGTTATCGGTTTAGGTATCACAAACCTCTTATGAAGTATTAACTTATTTATTGAGTAGATAAAAAAAACACTTTTTAATTTTTGAAATAAACGAGTTTCTCCCAACACCTCTTCCAAAAAAGCGTAACGTATGTATGTATGCTTGTCATAGATAGACATATGAAGAATTTCAATTTATCTTATCTATGGTAGGTAATAGCGAAGCTGCATTATCGTTGTAATCGTAAATAATCTCGTTATGTAAAGGCTCGTAAGTCACGCATTTTAATTACAGACAATTACCATTGTTTTTCTTCTTGCACGATAATGCGCTCTATTGTTACTAACTCTTAAACCATGAGATTTACGAGTAGTATTCGTACTTCAAATGTTTTTTTATTTTTTCCTTGCAATGATTTAATATTTATAACCTTTAGGGTGTTTTAACATCGTGGGGATTCCATTACGTAACCCGCGTACAGAAAAAATTTCGCAGTGTGAAATATTCCCGTCCTTGCGTACCCCGTGCGTATTCCTCGCATTATAATAAATATCTGTTTGACAAAGATATTTGCGGGGGCTGCGTAATGAAATCCGAACGATATTAAAAGAGGAGGAGTGACTACAAGTACCATAGAGTACAGCAAGTGGCGACTACGAGAGACTGTTTACCCTTTGTATGTAAATCGGGCTTAAGAAGTTGTAATCTAATTACTGTTTCATAATGTTTAGGTTTCCGAGCGGTGTCTAGGACCACTGTCAGATTACCCGTTGAATATAATATGTCGGAGGCAGCTTGTACCGAGCGGTTCACACTGCGGACGGCTCAAGGGTGTTCGCACTTCTCAAAGTAAAGAAGGAAATACCAAGAAGAAGGTAGATAGTTGCTGTACGGTTCTAACCTCAATGGTTGTACGTCAAACACAATTGAGTTTTGTCAGTTAGGTATGCTATCGGCACCCTTAAGCTAAGTAGACGACTATCGGACGGCTGCATGGCCGACAGGCGTTGGCTGTTCAGCTGGGCTCGAATATTTTTGTACGAAACCTTGCATAACTTCCACCATTTTGTTTTTTTTTTTCAGAATCGCTGCAGATCAAAAAACCTACATTAATCCTACATAAAATAGCTGGCATTGATACCAACAAGGTACTGTAGGTTTGGTACAAAATCACTCAATGTTGTAGTGTTGGCGAAGATTAAATCACACCCAAACATAGAACGGGACGTATTACAAGCAATAGGCATTCGACAATGAAGAAAATCATATTTCAATATAAATTAATCACTGTTGAAGTTATCTTTTAATCTGTTGAAATTCTCCATTATATTATTCATGAAAAATATAATTTAGTCAACGGTTGTCAGTTGGTATCTTCGATCAATAATATACATTTTTGATCGAAGGATGGTATCTATCGATATTTAAAAAAGATGTGTTTGATAACCTAAAGAGAGTAAACAAAAACTAGCCAAGTTCGAGTTAGACTTTCTTATATAAGTCCAGGTTTCCTCACGATATTTTCCTTCACCGATTTTGATATTCTTAACTTATCGTCATCATCATTTTGCTGCCCTTGTTCCATACTATTTAGGGTCGCAATACGTCTTCTTCTTCCATTCTCTCTTATAATAAGTCACGTCATCATTTACTTCGTTCTCCTTCATATCATTCCTTACACAATTTCATTCCATCTTTTCTTTGCCCTTTGATATTCTTAACTATCGACGAAAAATGTAAATGTTCAGAATGATGTTCTGAATACGAGGTAAGTGTTTGCGTATCCATTCCATATTATTCACCTTAACCTAGTCTGGTCTGAATTTCGCAGCCATTGTCTGGAAAATAATCTTTTGAGAAAACAACGTCGAGAATCGCGATAATGGGGAAGATCTTAGATTTTACTTCAGCGATTTACTCCTGATCTTTATTTCAACATAATATAGATATTATCACGCCTGTAATTCCCGAAGGGTTAGGCAGGTCCACCCAAAGCGGAGGAAGTTATTAGATGATTTTCCATCCGAAAAAGTGTGATGTCTTTGTTTCTAATTTAGCATTAAATAGGTTGGACTCATTTAAGTTTGGTTGAGTGTCGGCATAGCTCTGGACTTCTGTAGGCTGATAATCCTACTAGTCATATAATAAATGCGTAAGTTTGTTTGAATGTTTGTTACTCTTTCACTCAAAAACTATTGAATGGATTTTAATGAAACTTTTCAATAATACAGCTTATACATTAGAATAACACATAGGCTACAATTTGTAAAGATATATTTAATATTCTATCACCTCGCGAGTGAAACTGCGGGGTGCAGAATATAAAATATATCTAATGCTAGTGACGGTATAAGTATTTTAACATTTATTGCGGTTGATTTATTAAATGTTTTTACGAGGTAGTGATCGATAAAATACCAAAGAATAATACTTTAATGCCAAGGTAAGTATTAACTTAAGAGTTAATATTCAAAATTTTTCATTTCAGTCATTTATTCTGACATTCTGAGACTATCGATGCCTGTTTTATAAGAAGTGTTTTATTCAAACCTAGTTATGTACGCACGTGCTGAAATTAATATTCGCATTATTTGCAACCGGGAATATTTTTGCCAATATTGACATTCCAGTAGAAATAACAACCTCTCAATAATGTTTAATACATATTTTTTTCTCATGTGTACAACGTATCGCTTTCTATGAAATTTAATCAATCTTCTAAAGAAAATACCAACGAAGCATTAATCTCCATTAAAATGCTACTTTATTACGATGAGTTACCAAATCGATGAGAATAAAGTTCCCCCTTTTTCAAAAAGGCAACAGATGATTAGAAAAGATTTCGTGATCTATAATGTCTGTTTCAGCTTTTTAACGATAAAGACATTGTCCATACTTCTACACCATGAAACTTTTCTTTATGTAGTTACAGATGGGGCAACAAGTGAAAATCTTCAAAATTTCTCGTATTCTCATTGCAATTTGCAGTCCAGTGCCAGGTTGCATGTTGATTTAAATATAAATTGATACTGTAACAAATATGGCTTTGCATAATTATAATAATTATTAAAACCTTGCACGTTTATTCCAGTAATATAAATGACTAATTCATGAAAAACTGATTTGGGTCAAATGAACTTGATTCATGATTTAAAATGATTATATTTTGCCATATTATGAACAGTTGCATTTCATATTTTAATTAAGGTGCCACCGAACAACACAAAATGCGAAACCCGCACCGCAAAATAAAAATTGAATTTGGCAGTGCAGCCTGGGTTATTGCTAGAAAATATTATATTATTATGATTTTAATGTTTTCAATTTCAATCAGAAAAGATGGAACCCTAGAGTCGCTAAGATTTACTATGATTCACACTATCAGGCACTTCTATACATGCCTTATTATAATGGCACCGTTTGAAGATGTGTTGCAAATGCAAAAATAAGTCATTAAATGTTGGTGTTGCCGAAAATTAGTGACAACATGGCTAGCTGAGCGATTGGCTGCTGCGCTGCGTGTCGTAGGTTTGATTCCCGCACGAAACAAATATTTGTATGGCCCATAGGTACTAGTTCTATGTCGCTGTTTTATCAGTTTTAAATGTTTGTTAACGGACCCACGATATGGAAGAAATTCCTAGGTATATATTACTTTATCCCTTTTAAAAATCTAAAAGCATAAGTACCTACTATCTTTTCTTTGTAACTAAAACAGGCAAATACTTTACAGGCAAATTTCTATAAAAGCAAAATACTACTACTATTATAATTATTAATTTTATTATATTAAATTATTAATGCGAATGTTTGTGAGGATGTATGGATGTTTGTTACTCTTTTACGTCAAAATGGCAAAACGGATCTTGATGAAATTAGGTAGATTTTAGTCTGGAATAATAAGACACTTTGTTTTCTGCTTTCTTTCTTTCTAGTGCGTATATAAACCTTATACACACATGACAAAATAGCGTATTATGTAACTAAGAAATAATCTAGCCTGATGTACGATTGCATCACAGTTCTCTTTGAGTTAATTCCTATAATGACGAACAGCACGTGACGTCATCAGTCGAGATAGACTGACTGATAGATGTGTGTGTGCGAGAATTTAATTGGGACTAGCTAATGGTGTACAATTTGATCCGATACGTTACAGCATCAATACAACATGATGCGATATTTTTTGAAAAAGTATCGGTATCGATATCATCTGCCAATTCTAAAGAAAATAAAAAGATGACACAAATGCAGTACTTACAAATGATTTCCTGGTATCTTGCTTGGAATTTTAAAAGGATAAATAATCATGAGTAAGTCTTTAAATTGACATGGTAACTAATATTATAATTAACACTTGAAACACGGATGAACTGAACATCGCCGAAATATCGGAAACTCGATATAAATAATAAACATGGTAAATATCCCGTTTCAAGTGTTAATTATAATCATGATTAAGTTTTGCATTTCAGCAGGTATTGAGAGGCAGGTAATACTAATGGTAATATTATATAGAGGACGATATGATACGATTCGAAATTAATAGTACCTACCTAGGTAATTTCCTGGTACCATCTTTTTCAGCTTTGCCAGCCAAAAGTCAAAGTAAAAATTATTTATTTGTTAAACATAGGTCATTACGGTATGTGGCATAAGATTTAGCTAACCTCCCATAAAGGCAACCGATTCATATCAATGGAGTTACCACCAAATTTTATTAACAGATCGACTACTTGGGGTTTCTCTGCTGCCACTGGCTTAGCTAGTTCCTTATTATTTGGTCCACGCTGAAATTACGACTATGTAATTTTCAAGCCAGTTTGATTTGGTGTTACAAAAAAAAAGGTAGGTATGTCAACTCAAGAATACGAATAAGATCTATTCATTCTGTAAAATGTAGTTTCACAATAAATTGACACTAATCAATAGAATATGGAATTTATTTTAATAAACATTACACCAATTACGAAGATATTCTAAAATAGGATTCGTCTTAAAAAGTTGTCTATAAATTTAATAATCGTGACCGGTATTTCCAATTACCTACAAACAGGGAAAAATATGTATAATGTAGAATGCATACAAAACAATTCCATACCACTAACTTATCAACTATTTGAGTAATTTAATAACCCAAATACTTGATAACAGCCATTAGTTTTATCATTAATACCTACCTATTTACTTTTGGATTCTATACCGACATATTAAAAACATAGCCCATTCAAGCACAAGGAAAACCTAAAACGTCACATTTTTCATTGAAAACGTTGCTGACCTCATTTTACAAGTGAGTCAACTAAAACAAGAATATGCAAGAATTGGGTGAAGCAATTAAAGCTATTTTGAAGCAGACGAATGTACATGAAAATCGGCGAGTTCGCACATACGTTTAAATTCGTCATAGTCATAACAAACCACATTAACTACCAGACAATTACAAAAACAAATTAAAAGAGAACGGTTCACGTTTTGACTAAGTTCTCGTGATATTTTGTAATTCGTCATCGAGCCTACGCAAACTCACAAAAGCCTATCAAAACTGGCCTTTTCCTCAATCTTTTATTCAGTTTTTAATGTGGTCCTAACAAAACATCTGTAGAAACTGGCGCTCTTAGATGTTTCCGCAGCTGTGACGACAGATAAGAAAAATGATAAGGATAACGAATCGCACTGCAACAGTATCGTGGACGACAGTAATGGTGCACGTGTCTGTATAGTACGGTCTAACTGCCGCCACAAGTATTTTTCCCAAAAAATGGTTACCAACAGAACGCGCTGTCGGTAACCCGTTGAAACCCTATGATCGTCATTTTAGCGTTAAAAAGATTCACAACACTTAACCAGACAAGTATCTGTCATCACGACAAATTAGGAACACAGGCGAAGTGTTTCTGAAAATGAAACATCTTCCTGTTCTGTTTTTAAACTTCCTAATTCCAAGATCAGTAAAAATGATGAGCCAAGGCCACGTAAATATTTATGATGATGTTTACTTGATGCATCTTTGATCTTCTCTCAAGGTTTCCTATCAACCATGACTACCAATCTCTTCGATGAAGCGAAGCATTTGTGTTTAGGACCCTATGTAGTTAGATATATCTACTTTACAAATTGTTTGTTAGTAGGTACTGCACGTATCTACATTCTATTATCGCTGTTGTCAATTGACGAGTAATTGAGTCGTCTGGATCGATAGCGGTGTTATTTAGGTTTTTATTTTCTTTGAATATAAATATGTATATTTTCATTTTGTTATGTAATTTTTTGTTACCGTGGCGTTGGCGATTTGACGACACAGTTGGCACAGTGGCTGAGCGATTGACTGCTGCGCTGGGTATCGCGGGTTCGATCCCCGCACGAAACACATATTTGTATGACCTACAGGTAGTTGTTTCGGGCTTGGCTATTTGTGTATGTGAGTTCAAATATATGTTAACGCACCCACGGTACTGGGTTCCTAGAAATTCCTAGAGTATTTCTACGTTGCCCAACGTTTAAAAATAAAATAAAATTTAAGTGGCCCAAAATTTAGCTATGCGAAATCCGCTCGCTGGTGTAGTCTTAATATCGTCAAATGCGCAGATGTTAGGGCTTGCCGCGCGTGATACTGAAGTTTTACTCATGAGTAAGACTTCACATTAATATGGTGGGTACCCGGGGTTGCCCGCAGATACCGCGCGTAGATACCGTGGCCCCGGAACATTAAAGGGCAATAGAAGGTACTCATGAAAGGATTTAGTCAGTACAAGTCTGACACTCCCCGACGCTATTTGATGATTTACCATCCGCAAAAAATGGTGGGTATTTAATATTATCATTATATTGAGTATTATAATACGATACTACGAGTGACTGTAAAATAGGTAGGTAAGTATTACTAACCAAAAATAAATAAGTGGTTGTGTATTTTGGAAATACCTATTATGTAGACTGTCAATTGACCTGACATAACAAATAGCTGAAATCCTACTTAAGAGTTTGCTAAGAACTTACCCAACTACTTGTTTGTGCTATCATTATCATCATTATGTAAATGAGCAAATTTGAACGATATGTAAATGGATTTGTTTACTAAGCTTGTACTGTGAACAAGGTGTAACATTACAAACGTAAGATCTCTGGCTTCTTGGACTATGAAACTGACAACCAGGGAAACTCCAACTTCGTAGGAAAACCTACGATATCTTAAAATTCGCAAGACCACATATAGGTCTTAAAAAGCGGGTTTCAAAGTGAGCTTAAACGGTTCTTGTTAAGTAAGTGTCTATATTCTATTGGTGAATTATGATTAATATAATTGTATAAAATTATGGATAATTGTTTTTGATTTAAAGATGAATTGTATGTGTGTAGCTAGTCATAGAAATTCAGACATGAGGTAAAAATCATATATAAATTACTTCTACTTATAGGAATTTTCGCTATTAGCTGATTAACGTGTATGATAAAACAAAAACAAGAAGTTATGTATTTCCAAGTCAAAGAACAAAAGTTGTTCAGTGTTATGATTTGAGGCACGACACGAAAGATCTTGTGTATTTTATGGTATATCCTGTATACAGAACATAAACAAAAGACGTCTTCCTTCAAATATGATCTGTGTGATTTTATGTTCTACAAATTCGTGTAAGTAATGCATCCTGAATTAATATGGCCAGGTATAGTTAGTGTCCTTCATTTATAAATGGAACACTGCAATTTTAATTCTATTGTTCTTGCTTCGCTGGGGGATGACAGCAAAGGGACACTCCTGGATCTGAGTTATAAGAGAATGGTTTTAAAATACTGGCTCAATAGGTACAAAGGTAAGTTTTAAAAGGTTTCAGATTAAAATTCAAGTACAAATCTCAAAGCAACCTTTTTACCTTGTGCTTCAGAATTTATGAATAGGAATGGATTAAAATTATTATTTAGTATTTGTGGTCGGGTTACTAACCTATCCTATGCTCTAAAACATACAAAATAGGCTCTGTTGGGAAAAACTACTTTAAAACCCAAATAAAACGTTCAGTTAGAGAGAGGAAGAGTATTAGAGAGTAAGAGTGCCAGATTTTTACTGACTAAAACCCACCCATATTCCTTCTTTAACCCTTATATTCTGTGGTCGCGGTATTTCTTTCGAACAACCCGAAACCTCGGATCAAGTACACCTCTGTCTAACTCTTCGAAGATTACAAGCGTAATGTTATGTTATACAACTCTTGCATTATTGAGGCAGCAGAAATACTTCAGAGAAATGCAATTTTTCTCGTAAAACACGAATAACAAGACTTTTCGAATCAAGTTTGTTATTTTAATCTTCATCTTTTATCGAATTTCCTCTTCCTCCTTGACAACAAAGCAATTTGGTAATAAAACAATTTCCTTCATAAATAAAGCTTTAATAAGTCTTTTTAACGCTTTCAGCAATAAAAAACATCACTTAAAGAGATAAGTAAAACACTCGTCTGTTTATTTTTGTTTAATCTTGGTTGAATATGAATGCCCATTTTATATTGACCTTCTATATTTTGTAATGATACTTAACTAAGTTAGCTCCGTAATAACTTAAACCTAGCTTTACTTAGGTAGCATATTTAGTTTTAACTTCGTCTTCAGTAGTATCTAGTCTAGAAGGATATATTGCAACATACTCGTTTGTATATAAAAAACTATAGAGGTTGGATGTCTACTGCAGAAATCCAACTTCTTACAAATTTATGTACCGTAGTTTATAAGCCGTTACCTGGATCCAAACCAATCTGTACCTTGCTGTTCTTGCCCATCAATGCCATAAGAATAAGAAGTTAGTAAAATAAAATACATAAATAAACCATAGGCATAATTAATTCATTACAGGGATATACAAGTGCATTATTATAGTAGCCATGCATTTCTGTACAAAAATGTCCTTCTCAATAATCCATGCGTGACCTGATAACATGTTTTACCCCAGTTTTCAGTGGTTTTTATGTCATATTTTGGATATTTTAGGTATGAGATTATAATTCTACTACCTAGAGTTTGCTTGCTAATCTTGTTGACTGGCTAATCTCTTGACCGAGGCATTAGCTAGAGTTAATAGACAGACAGGACAAAGTGTGTTAATACAGAATATTGACCTCATTAACGTATTTCCTCGTACGCATTTCTGTTTGGGCCCAGTATATGGCTCAAAAAGATTGGTATCAAAGTTAGTACAGAATATTACAGTTGAAGAGAATAACCGATTTGACTAAAAGATAACATTATTTTTTATTAAGTACTGTCAAGCTATACTTGAACCTTAATTCACAGATAAAAAAGATTCTCAATTACAGGAGAATTGAGGCTAAGCTAACGTCTTCAAATTTCAGCTCCAAGAAATCCGTCCTAATTTATTTGTTTGACTTAGAGTGGGAAAAATATTATACTGTTAATTTCGAGGAATGAGGCTATAATGATTAACAAACATTGATTACTTACTTATTCTATGAATAATAAGTATACTATACGCAGGATAGTAGGTTATTTGATGATTTCCATCCACAAATAAAGTTCCCCAAGCTTAATCCTCATGTGTGTTGTGCAAACTGTTAAATGGGTTTGGATGAAATTTGGCACCCGTTTAGTTTATAACCTGGATTAAACAGAGGATACTTAAAAGCTAGTTTGAAGAATATGTGAATTAATCTAACTACATAATATTTCATGGAAATTTCTCTGAGACATCATGCGATTACACGTGATGTTAGACTTGACATAACATATCGTTTGTTTTTCCCAAAGCAGTAACGTCAAGATGATGTGTAGTAAGGTGTCATGTTGTTTTGCCTAATAGATCGCTCTCTGGTAACTCACTACCCATCCCTTAAGTTTGGATTTTTAATGAAGAAAGTCATTTCTACCAACTGTGGAACGGTTAAAAATGTTCATCGTATACTTGTAGAGTGTATGATGGAAAAGAAAGATAGAAAAACCCCGTGAAGTAACTTAAAATAAAAAGCACATGATACCGGAGATAGCAATTCTCCTTGCTTATTTGATTAGTGTAGAATGATAATTAATTAATATTATAAGAGTAACTGTGTGTTAAGTTTAAATTTGGTTTAAGTTATAATGAGACTGACTTGATTTGAGGCTAACAGCCCCCTAATTCAATAAAAGATAAAAAAATCTATAGTACACCACTGACCACAGTATGGTCAGTTAATTAACAACAACTAGCTAGTCTTTTCTAATAAACAGTATACGCTTTTATAACAAGTTACCAAAGTAAGTTACAGAACTGACGGATGGAAAGTTTATAAACTACATCAAACTTGTCCTTATTAAAAAAAAACATATTACAACATCAAAGACTACGTTGATGATAAAGTAGTTTCTTTCTGCGCATGCGGCTTCCCTGGTAGCTCATAAATAGCACAAGTTTGTGGATGTCTCTAACTATTCTTAATCTTATTGTTTGAGATCAGTTTTTTTTTGCAATATGTATTTGTCAAATCACATTTATACAACCCTTGTTCTGAATAGTTACAGTACTAATGGCAACCTCTGTGTAACTTGCCTCATAAACCTAGTTCTTTTCCAATAGTATTTCTTGTATAGATTCTTTTTTTACCAATTCGTTGTGAATGAGTAGACATTGTTGGCCTTGTAGATTCTTAGACGCTTGTTAACTTATGTAAACACATCTTATCTTATTTTACGTTTTGTAAAGTAAGCAATGACTTATACTGTACGCTGTCTTCTCATACTTTAGTACTAACTCTGTAACAACAATAGTGTAACAAATGATTTTAAAAGAGTAACCAAGGAGTTTCTTGCCCGATCTTCTCCATAGGAAACGACCAACCCGTGCACCTTTTTTCGACGTTTTATAAGTGTCCAAGAGACCTATGTGAAATAAAAATATTAAGATTTATGAGTTAAGTCCCATGCAATAGGGGACTAGCCTAGGTATTGATTTAACATTAACCGCATATCAATTCAGACCCTCCACTGGTTACTTGGTTTATAAGATAGTTATACCTTTCTTTTGATATATATATATATATATATATATTCTATATATGTACGTTATAGTATGGCAAGATATGCTGGAACTAATATTATAACATCTACTGTACCATATTCTTACAAATAAACATTTTTGATTTGATAGTAAACTACACAAGCTAAATTCTAAGGTACTTTCGAAAGTCAACGGACTGATACAGTTATGTTTTCATCAGTTGCTCATACCGTGACGCGAGAACCTTAACAGCATGTCGTGAGGTTCGCTCATAACCAGTAACGGGTGTTACGCCTTAATGAATTACGTAACAAAAGCGTGACTTTCATTAATTCCATCAATTGCAGTACTTTTAAGTGTACGTTTTATTCGGAAATCTATCCAATTCATTCCATCCAATCCACTTTAAAGATTTTTAATTCTTTAAAAAGCGTGCTTTATAATTTTGAAAATTACAGTCTGGTTGTTGATATACTTGACATTACAGTGAAAACAACAAAGCAAGCGTCATTAAATGACTATTTCATAAAAAAGGAGTTAATGCGATTTGCATTGACGACTATAATTATTAAATAAATGTCGAATAATACGTGTTACAGGTGCAAATCATGTTTAATCAAGAAATATCTTTATAGTGGCCGGCAAATTGTAAAAAAAACCTAGGTAAAATCGAATTTCGCAGGTCAGCCTTTTAATGCAGTTAATGTTTTTTTTCTGATTTTACTACATGTAGGGATTTCCTGATTCTACCTATGGAGTATCCCCAGACAATGCCTGTTAATTCTGAAGTAGTTTTCTGTCTACTAAAACCTAATCTTGATATTTGAAAGGCAAAACTTTTGGCCTTTTGTGACTAACCGTGACTATCCTTTCAAAATTAAATTCATCTTCCAAATTCTGCCAGATTATAATCTGCTTTAGCACCAGAACTGCCAGCTGTTTGAAAGAAAACTCCACTGCCTATTACTAAATAAAAAGACAAAACGTTTTTCAAAATTTGGACGCTCAGGTCCAAGCGACAAATTCCCGAGCGCCCAAATTTATACTTAGAGACAATATTTATTCAGTGACATTAAGAAAATGCGAAAGTGATTTTTCCGCTTTGTGAAAACTGATCCGAAGAGCTCCAAGTCCCGTTAACGATTCTATTTAGCCATGTGACGTAAGCGGTACATAAGCAGAGATCAGTAACTCGATACTGATGGGGAGTGAAGGCTGGATCCATTACGTAGGTGACAGCACAAAAGAAAATAGTTACAATAACATAGCATAAAAGGTGTTTTATTGAATAGAAGGAAATGTTTGTTAAAGCACAACAAACGCTTTTGTCACTTGACGAGAAAACAGGCATGTCCTACAACCAAACAATGGCTTTTTTCGGATGGGCAATCATCAAGTAACTTCCCCCGCTCGTGGTGGTGCGGCGGGAGTCTCAGACCTTTACTGACTAAAACCCATCCATGTTCCTTTTTGCCATTTGTGTTCTAGGGCCGCAGTGTCTCTTTAGAACAACCCGCAACCTCAGAACAAACAATGGTTGAACACTTATAGCCTAATTTAAGGGACACGGCACAGGACTGAGTGACGAAGGAGACGTATTGTGTTAAACTGATATACAAGATGGAGGGACATCGAAGCTCAAACGGTTACGGCGTACTAAGTACATAAGTCCACCTAAATATTGTTCAGCTATATTACTTATCTCACCATATTAAGCACACCGTCGTAAATATTGTAATCTTCTTAATATATATAAATCTCGTGTCACAATGTTTGTCCTCAATGGACTCCTAAACCACTTAACCGATTCTAATAAAATTCGCACACCATGTGCAGTTCGATCCAACTTGAAAGATAGGGTAGGTAGGGTATGTAGGGTAGGTAGGGTAGGTAGGGTATGTAGGGTAGGTAGGTTAGGTAGGGTATGTAGGGTAGGTAGGGTAGGTAGGGTATGTAGGGTAGGTAGGGTATGTAGGGTAGGTAGGGTATGTAGGGTAGGTAGGGTATGTAGGGTAGGTAGGGTATGTAGGGTAGGTAGGGTAGGTAGGGTAAGTAGGGTATGTAGGGTATGTAGGGTAGGTAGGGTATGTAGGGTAGGTAGGGTATGTAGGGTAGGTAGGTTATGTAGGGTATGTAGGGTAGGGGTAGGTAGGGTATGTAGGGATGGCAGGTAGGTAGAAAGGTAGAAAATTGCATTGCAACGCATGCCGGGGCACAGCTAGTATATATATATATTGTTAAGTGTTATATCTGTACCTTTTCTTGTCTTCTACTTTAATTTTATTTCTGCTATCTGTTTGCCGCATCATATTGTACACTTAGTCGAATTCTTTGTGACTGTATTGTTTTTATTCATCAGTGTAAAAATCCCTCCATCAAAAAATCCGCTGTTTTCTACATCCACACCACGCACCAACACCGTGAGATGATAAAAAACTGATTGCTTTTTAAATACCGATGATAAAATTAAATAATATGCGAGGGCTATTGAATGATGTCCTACACACATGGTCACCATTCGTGTCCTATCTACAATATGTCCGGTCGTGGACTAGCGATATTCTAGATATTTTTTTTTGACGGGCCTGTTGGTCTAGTGGTTAGTGGCCTTGACTGCTGAGCCGGAGGTCGTGGGTTCGATTCCCAAAAAAAAAAACTTTGTGGACAAACTTTGTGTGATGAGCATGATTGTTTGTTCTGTGTCTGGGTGTGATTTATCTGTAATATGTGTGTATTTATAAATTATATAAGTACTTATGTATATCAGTTGTCTGGTTACCATAACACAAGCTCTGCTTAGCTTGGGATCAGATAGCCGTGTGTGAGTTGTCTCAAGATATTTATTTATTTATGTAACGAGTGTTACTAAACTATTTCGATACATACTTGGGTCTAATTCACTTCCCCGCTTTTTGGCAGTCATTTTGAGATATTCTCTATGCGTGTACAAAAAATTATTCTCTCAAAGTTTTGGTGTTATTGAGACGAAAATATGTTTATTCAGAGGACACAATATTGTCTATCGTTTAAATTAAGAAATGATGAGCTTACATTTTCTTATCTTTAGAAAACAAAATTAAAGTCCAAAAAAGTATGCAAATCAACAAACAAAGTTACGTAAACTTTTTTGTGAAAAAAGAAGTGGTTAGTTTTTTTTTAAATCAATAAAATTTAGTACTAGAATGTTTTTTTTTATCGGATAGTAATTAAAGGAGATCGCCAGAAATCCATACATTGTTGGGCTAAATGTAAACAGTAACAATTTATGTGTTGTTTAATAGATAAAACACGTAAGTACATATTAATAGCAGAAAGATTTTTTTCAAAACTCTATGGGAATTAGGAAGAAAATTTGTTTCTGGGTCACTAGGTTAGGTTATACGGCAGATGGAAAGAATAATTGTATTTATAATGCCAAAATTCATTTTAAATAACATAATCAATATATAATAATAGTCACATTGATTTAATTGTTTAAAAACATAGTTGTACGTTACTATTATATAGCACTCAAAAGGAATTCGGTAGGTAAAATAAAAACAAGTTTCGTGCACGAGTATGAAAACGAATGACGGGAGTACGGGACTTGACGGGAGTGACGTGACATTGACATTTTGACAAACATCGATATTTTTTCGTTTTGAAACAGTCGCCCGATACACGATTTTGAACGAAGTTTTTGTTAAATAAATAAATAATTATTACTAAAACTAAAATAATGTCATCAAATGTCCTTTTTCGTTTATAAATGATTATAATGTCCATGATAGATGCTAAAACGAAATAGATATCGTTTTTTTTTTTTAAATCTTTAGAACTACTAGTTTTAGAACGTCGTTTTAGTCGCCGCGTCGCGTAGTAACAAAAACGAAAAACTAAAATGTGTAAATGATAAAACAATATCTGTGTAAATACTCTCGTGTACAATTAAGATATTTGAACAACATTATATTATAATGTTGAATTAGTTTGCATGTTAGTAATTTATTTGATAGTAAGTTTACTGTCTGCCCCGTTGGTCCAGTAGTCGCAAGTGCGACTGGCGAGAATCAGGTCCTGGGTTTGATTTCCAGATGAGGTAGGGTTATTGAGTTTTTCCATCAGGAATTACTCAGTAGCAGCCACGGTGTTTGGGTTTGTCGTTGAAGGCTCGCCTCTACTACATGGGACTTATGTACGATATTATTATTTTATATGTATACTAGCTTCCGCCCGCGACTTCCTCGACCTGGTCATAGTTACTTTGGGCTAACGCTAACTTTAAACCGCGTCATGATAGAAAAAAAATGCCTTTGTCCGTCTTCAAGGTTCTGTTCTATATCTGTACCAAAATTAATCAAAATCGGTTTGGAAAATTTAGGCGTGAAGACGTAAAAAACAAAGAAACATACAAACAAACTCACTTTCGATTTTATAATATTAGTAAGGTTTACATGTATTTACTAGAGATGCCACGAATAGTGAATTGGCCGAATACCGAATACCAAATATTCGGCAACACTGTTGGTCGAAACGCGGATATTCACATACTTGGTGGGGGCGCGTTAGCTGGAATAAGACAAGTCACAATCTGTTTTTCTCATTGCATTCGCGCTGAAAAATGCTGAAAAGCTCGTTTTTATCTATCACAACTTACCACTGATTCCTTTTAACTACTAAAATGTTGTAATTTGAAAATAAATGCATTATTTTGAATAAAATAACGTGTCTTTTTTTACAAGATTTTAAAAAGTGGCCGAATATCGAATAGTTGCCGAATATTCGTGGCATCTCCAGTATTTACTGTACTGTTTCTCCTCCTTTAAATTCATCCAAGGATTGTCCTGGAAAGGTCGCTTTTACCGCCCATTGTGTCACCTTATTTATAAGTTGTTTCCTGATATTCTTGTACGGATAACACATTACGTGTCGCCTGAAATGCCTTATTACAGGCGAAATGTAATGAGTTATCCGTCAGCCGTAGGTATTCATATAAAAACCGGAATAGGTGTGACCTCGTCCTTGACTCTGGTGTTACTAACTACTCGAGTGACTCAGCAATTTGTGAGGAATCTTTCCTAACGTGTATCAATTGAAGTACCATTGACTAAACTTTATAGTTTAATATTTAGAATAGAACCAAACCCACAAAAAACTGTTTTATTCTCCAATTTCTGTAAATAAGTATTTAGGCGACATAAATATTTAGATTTAGTTGAAATTAATGACATAATCTGATCTTGATTGTATATCTTAAAATTGTATAATTGTGTAGTATTTTTATCATTTTAAGTAATTTATTGTTGTGGTAATCATTACAAAAGATCCCAAAGTATCATATTCAGAATACATTAATATGTATGAACGGCGATGAATTACAACAGATCTATTTCATACAAAACATATTATATTCGTTTAAAACTGGTTAAAAGAAGCGTTATTATTTTTCACTGACGAAACAGGATTAATTTCCGAATAGTAAGGCTCAATTTAAAATGACCATGGAATGTAATGTAAAATCCATCTGGTATAAAAATTTACGTTCCTACTAGGTATTATTTTAAAATTCAAACTGTGAACAGGATTTTGTCGTTAGCATGCCTGCTAGTGACATAGCAAGCATTACCAATAACAAGGTCGGCTTCTAAATACGTAAAGTTTGAAGGAAACTCGGAGCACCTAACCTACCATTGATACCTAGATGGTTATAGATTCATTTTCTCACAACGAAAACTGCTTAAGGAAAACTTAACAAACCTAGAGGTAATTCCCTGAGGATACCAGTCACGTTATAGCATAAGCAACAAAGTCTGTCATACAGCATGAATTACACAAACAGTAGGTACGGTAGGCGGAGGGGGGCATATCACTAGGTAAAACTTTATCCTTGTGTTGGCCTAGCGTAGTATGAAATTTCAATGAAATAAGAGGTCCATCTTATACTGGCTTTGGCCCACTGACGTTTAACCTAACGTTAATAATATACATATATTATATATGTAAATACATTTTACAAGGATATTGTTCTTGGAACAGCTGAAACGATTGTTATTGTGAATTTAATGTATCGGAAACATGACGATAACTTATACAGTAAATACGTCTCGTATGCTTTTAATCAGCCGTTGATGAATAGTCTATCAACTAAAAATACATACTTCTATAAATTTACGTTGTGTTCTCTCTATAATTTCAAAATGTCTCTCCGTTGACCGTGTTTATCACGTAGATACACAAATAGTATGTCAACGACCTCCAAATTATTTGTATGTAAGCGGGGACAAATACATTTGGTAACAGAAGTAAGTGGCACAGCTAGATGACAAAATAATTAGACAAGTGAGTAGGTACTCAAATTAAATTCACTCATTTGTGGGCGCGCCCCTATGTGTGTGAGCCTGTTGCTATGCAGGCCGTTTAGATTTTGGACACGTGTACGTCAGTCAGTGACTCCCTTTTCCGCATTCACACACACATACACATAAAAATACACTCGTCGTGTCTGTGTAAACAAACAGAGTTCGGTATTATCAATGAACCGTTTTATTTAAATACATACCTACAAACTGACGATGACGTTGCATATTATTCCACCGTTTTGGTATTAATTTGTAAGTAATTCACCATTAAATTCCATGAATATACAACCAATGAAATAAGTTAATTTTCGTTACTTTTGTGATTATTTTACAGTTTTAATAACACAGAATTAACGTTTGCAAAGATTTAGAGTGTTATTAAAACTTAGTGCTTTGCTTTAGATAAATGGGCCATGTTTTATGATACAGATAAAGTTTTACATTCTGAGAACACAAACGTACCTAAGTATATTATAGTATACAGTACAGTTACGTGCAAAAATATATTTGTAAACATAACTACGTTCACATAGCGAGTTTCAAAAGCTATTTTCTATGCTGAGAAGTTGTGATTGTGAAATATTTCCTAACTATAATAATCCTACTAGTGCTTTTAGCGTTTAGTATGTAGGTATTTGTTCAGTAAATTTAGTTGAAATTTTGCTTCTGAATTTCGTGCCTGTAGTGGCGTTAGTCTGTCATATCTAATATTTTCTGAAATGACATCACTGACTAGATTGTGTCATATTTATATTAATGCGTTCGTTCAAGGCTGGTTGGAAATGGCTAGCGAGAGGGAATGGGGGAGATAGTATTATAATCGTGTTACTTAACTACGAGGGCAGAAAACTGACGTCATGTGCCATTTCGACGAACCTTAATCCATGTATAAGAATTAGGTTAATGCTCTTAACGTTGATGAAACATCAATGTACGGATGTATGTATAGATAAACTGGCTACCCATGTTTTATTTTACAATTTACTAATTGTTTTCAGCCATTAATGTACCCACATATCCAGTTTTGAAACTAAGATACCAACTAATATTTATTATTAAGATGAAAACACATTATTTACGTATTCAAAGCCAATGATATAAGACACAAATATTAGATGACTAACCTACCTACGTGTTGTATAGGCACTAGACCGTATTCTGTTGTATTTGGACAGTTCTAGAACGTTCATTCGTTCTAGAAAAACAGTCACTTGTCTGAAAGCATTGAATGGGTAATGATGCGTGTCAACAGTCAATTTGGTATGAGCATCGTTCATGGCTACTTTTTATTAGATGTTGGTAGGTAGGTACTTGCTTTAGGTTATTTTTTTAAGTAGGAACTTACTACATTTTATCATTGTAGGAACCGTCCTTGTTTATGTTTTACACATCACTACAGATAAGAAGAAAGTTATCTATTCGAAAAAAAATAAAATTATTTATTTAATGATTATTTCAAGGCTTGTTTTTATAAGAATTACTTTATTAAATGAAGTACAAATGGTTTGAATTTGAAGGCCTACTATTCAAGTTATTTCTATTCGACGGTTTCTTAAAGCATTCGAGTGTTGAAATACAGATAGAACAGACAGAGGGTAAATATATAGTGTTGCTGCTGGGTTCTTCACAGTAGGTAAATCTTCACCATTCTCACCCTAATTATATTTTGAAACTGAAGAAATAATGTCTCTTTTCCTCATTACTTAGGGTCGTGATTCCTCCGACGTGAAGCAATCTTCTTCTTGATAATGCTAGGTACGACATAGTGCCTATTCTTGGCCATTAGAGAGCGCGTCGTGGAGGTTCCATCTCAGTGGACTCCAACCTCTCAGATGCTAGCCAGTAACCATCACCTGCTTTGGGTTATGGACATATTTCCTTGCAATATAACCGAAAATATCCAAGACTCTTTGCAGATATGAAGAACGTCTATACTTGTGAAAATACTAAGATTTTGCAAATCCAACATTACTACTATAGGTACCTATACTGTGCTGGGAAAGATTGGCCTTGTTGTATCTCTCTTATCAAGTCCAAATACCTAATTCAGTAGTTTTTATAACTTTGAAAACAGGGAAGCTGTTTAATTTGTTTCACAATCAACGCCCAGCCATAATATGCGCAAAAAGATTAGATAAATAACTCTGTAGTTTGTGTAATTGTCGTGTAATTAGTTACCTCTTTTGGTTTCATATGACTAGCTAATAAACATTAACTGTTGAGCAACAATGCACAGTCGTTAGGATACATCATTGTTGCAATTGGCACCTTAGTAATGTGCTGTTTCCATGAGTTGAAGGCCTTATAGGTCCTGTAACTGCAAGCGCGACATTGCAACGTGTGGTTTTCTGTTCGATCTCTGTGTACCTACGTCAATACGTGATACGTTTTTCTCTTATAAAACTTCCAGTACCGCCCTAGTTCTAGACTTGCTTGACATTTAATTGTGGCTGGCAAAAGAAACTTTGGAACTCTGCTTATCTCTTCCAAGAAAACAAACGTGATGTTATTTTTATATAACGAATCTATAAAAACGAATGGTGCTTCGCTTTTACGAACCCGCAGGAAGTGAATTACTGGTTTTTTTCCTCGATCGGATAAAGTTTCTAATAGTGTTGATACCGGTTTCGACTCAATATTGGTGCGTATAGAATTGTAGATAGGTCTGATTAATTTTGGACCTGTATTTTGTTACCCGTATCTTTTTTCTTCAAAATAAATTCCGAGCTTCTGGTACCTATATCTAGTCAATGTAATCAGACATCAAAACCTTTTGTCACACAAAATGATGGCCTACTTTAGCGCATAGTAACAACAATGAGCAATAAACTAGCCATACAAAAACATTGTTAATCAACACACATGTTACGTTATGTGTCAGCATCGTAATCATATTATTGATACTGTAGATATCTACACTATTGTGTAATTAAGATAAATTCGTCAATTCCGTTATAATTTTGTAGTTCCATCTCTTCAAATTTTACATTACTTTCGGGTCCGATAAAATAAACTTATCATCACTGTTATCTAAAACCCCAACCTTTTTAGAATCAACAAATCAATATTCTCATGCAAACATTTTATTAAAAAAACGAACACGTACAAAAATAACGTTACTACCAACATGCCGCAACAAATTTAAAATGCATCATTCATAGATCATAGCTGTAGGAGTAACAGGTTCTTACATCGCTCACGAGAATCTCGTAACCGCGCGTTGCGACAGAAAAAGAGAAAGCTTATCAAAATATCTACGACTCTGCGTTAATTCCAACGATTCCTATGGCCCTGAGAAGCGTCATGCCCTACGATCAACTACGAACAAACATTCGCTGCGACTTGTCAAATGTTTGTATCAGATAAAGAATGAGTTAGTATGCTGTAATTATTCAAACTACCTGGAATATTTAAAGCGTTTTGTGATGACATAATAGCAATGATTTATTCGTTGGTGTTTTGTTTTGCTGTCAAAGTTTTGAATAGTACAAATTCTTTCTAACAAAATTTCGACTATCAGCTGTATGATGTCATGGAAATTACCTCCAATAGTCGATAAAAAAGTCTCAACAGATATAGAACTTGAGGAATGTATAAATCAGAGATCGTTATAACCTAGAACTATCATTTAGAGTATAGAACAGTGGTGTACTGTTTACCAAAGGCGGTGAACGGACTATTAATGAATACTTAGTTATTACCAAGTTCTCAGTCAATGCGTAACAAATCAGTTCCTCTAGTAAATAGGATATTTGAGGCATTATAATCTCGAGTTACCGCCGACTCTTAAGTCGCCATTTTACTATTGGAATCCTGCTTGAAAATCGAACCCTGGACCTCAACCAAATCGACTCGACATTAGGATGTACCGACTCGTCAAACGTGTGGAAACAATGCTAGGTTAGATCTTGTGTGTTTTTTAATGATCTGTAAATAAATAAAAAGGAAGCTTATCGCACACAGCTACATTTCTAATCTTAACATTAACTTAGATTTACGCATAATGACCTTGACACAGTACCTGAAAAGCGGCGTCACTGCGATTATTTACATTCACTGTAAACAGAAAACTGCATTGAAGCAAAAAGTTCCTTGAGCGATATGGTGGCACTGGTTTAAACACAGATTTATCAAGAATCTAGAGCGACCTTGTCGCTTTTCGCGCGACGAAAAGCTAGGTTAATTCACGTTTTCACAATCGGCGCACAGTTGAGCGGTAGTCAGTGGGCACGTGGTGTGGCACGGTGGTGCGATACAGGCGGCGCGCGCGGCGTTCTATGGTGGACTGCTTAGCACCACGGATGGGATGGGGTCGGGGCCGACCCGCCGGCCAAACATTGCAACTACCTATTCCACTAGTATGTCGCCGCCACGACGAACACGGACGATCGTTCCGACGACAGTTCTAGAGATATTTTTGTTGCTCCGGTTACGTATGCTAATGTAACTCAAGCAGATTAAAGGATTTTTTTGTGCCTATGTAAAATACTGTTTTATCGTTCCAATTTACATTGTTTTTAATTTTAAACTGGATTGAACTTTAAAAATTAATTATTTTGGTTTTGTTATTTTGATCTACCTCGCTAAGAGTATGAATTTTGGGTATTTCACTATTTATTAATGAAATTTCCTATTTTTTATGTTATCTTGGGATATTTAGTGAAACTGGTCACAGTTGCGTCAGACTCGGCACGATGCGTCATCGTGGCGGCAGCGGGGCGCGACCCACGCGCCTCTCGCCTCGACGCGACGCTCTCTTCGGCTTCGTCGCTAGCTCATCCATCGCACACGACTACAACTACGTAATTATCCTCGCACGTGTCTGACATTCTTTATATTTGGTGTGGACGGCCGCTTAGATGAGCCGCGATTGACGTTTATGAGCCTCAAATATATTTAACCAGAAAGCATAATTTGTATTTATTTTTACTGTGTATTTAGAATTGACCTCATTTTTACAGTTTTGCTTGCGTTTGGTCAACGGTTTGGCATCTTGCACCATTATCATTGAATCTGCCGATTTATGCCACATACGAAACCATCTCTTGCTAGGGAATATTTATTTAAAAGGTCCAAAAGCTGCTTGCTATACGTTTTCTCAATAAAAAGGAAAGAAGTGTTCATCAATCGGGAGATGCTCGATCGCTAAGCTTGAAGCAATACATTTTCTGCCAAGTTTTAACCTTGCACAATGTATAATATTTATAATTTATCCTACAGAAGGGCTACTATGACATCTTATAGCAATTCTTATTCCACTGAGTGAAAGAGATGGTGCTAGACACCCTGTATAGCTCTGTCTCTTTCCCTCAGCGGAATATGAATTGCTTTAAGAGGTCATAGTAGGGCTACAGTTCAAGGCCATTAACAGTTTTGCTTACTCTGTTGAATGCATGATTAGGCGCAGTGTAAGCTGTGCAGCCAATCAGTCGGTGACTAATGAGTATCCAAGCGACCTTTTCTATTACGAGAATTTCAAACCACATGCACTTTTTATTGCATGCGATCATACCACAAGGTTATGCATATTAGCACATTGACGTGACGTTTTTTTTTCAGCGCCCACTTTGTGATTGGTAGGGTGTAAGTATGTCGACTTCGTAGCCCTAAACCAACAGTTTTGGTTTTATAAAAAAAGTTGTACCTACCTATCAAAAACTATTTTGCTCACTAAGCCCTATTAAAAAAACGAATGTTGTTGGTTGTCCATTAATCTCGTCAAGGGGGGGGGGGGGGGGCATAAAACATCACGAAATATCACAAGAGGGGAGGAGGGGTATGGTAATATTAGGTGTATTTTTATTTTGGAAAACGCGCGATTATTCAACCGATTGTCTTGCTAATCCGTGGTCTGAGGACACTGTATGACGTTCAATAATGTTCATATTAAGTGTTTCCTATTCTTTTTATTATGTTTATGTCAATCAAAAACAACCTGCATCCTTATTTTGTTCTTATAATAAAAATTATAAGAACAAAATTAGTAAATCCTGGCCTTAACAATGAAATTGTGTTTTTTTTTTGTGAATTTTACTACTGCCTCATTGGTCTAATGACTACAAAATGTAATCGCAACACAAGCTACGTCTAAATTGTCGCTTCTCGAACCAAAATTAGGTACTTTATTCTTAGATAACTTGTGTCGAAAAGGGACGAGGCTATATACAGTCTAGTTCCGTCTCTTCTCCACAGATTAAATTAATTGGAGTAAGGTTAAATCAATACGGCTTTCCTGGTCCTGAGTTAGTCCCAAATATAATAACTGCAGACCCGAGTGGTATGCTGTCATTTCACCAAAAAACAATTACAAATCATTTAAGAAGATTGCCAGAAATATGATTGATCATTTCATAATTTCACAACAATAAGTTTAGCAAATAATTAACTAAAAAAAATCGGCCTAGTGCGAGTCGGACTCGAGCACCGAGGGTTCCGTACAAACTTGCGTCTTAGAGGGTTGTTTTTTTTACAGCTTTATGGACCTTCGACCTTAGATATGGTTTTAATTTCAACTTGATACCTCCACGCGTTCTTGAGATAAAAGAACTTGACAGACAGACAGACAGACGGACAGCATGGTTGACGGGCCTGTTGATCTAGTGGTTAGTGGCCCTGACTGCTGAGCCGGAGGTCGTGGGTTCGATTCTCACCCAGGACAAACTGTGTGATGAGCATGATTGTTTGTTCTGTGTCTGGGTGTGATTTATCTATAATATGTATGTATTTATAAATTATATAAGTATGTATATCAGTTGTCAAGCTCTGCTTAGCTTGGGATCAGATAACCGTGTGTGGGCAAGATATTTATTATTATTATTTATAGTGACCCATTTTATAGATCACGCGGACTGCCCTCTTTTGTAATATGAAAACTGAATCGACGTCTGCTGCCGTTCTCCACAGCAGAACGCCATAGGACATAATACTGTGAAAATGAGCATATTATACTAACCTAGCTGTGTCTACATCAGTTAACTGCCTTATTTTCCTTACTGCATATGCAGCTGAGCTAAGCCTACCCGAAAGAGTTCTTATGTGCGCCCCATTGCAGTTTTGAATTGATAGTCAATTAGTCATCCATCAGATTTAAATTTAGATCACGTCGTGGTACGTTTGGTAAGGCAAACTTTAGACATTTGGTGTTGTTCGCATTCAGTGAAAGATTGTTAGCTGCAAACCATTTCGATAGAAGAGTTAGACTTTTGTTAACGTGAACAACATCCGGATATTTTCTATTTATTTAAAAAAATAGCGTGTGTTGTCAGGAAATAAAATTATATCCGATAGTTTGGCCGTCATATAATGAACATCCTTACTAATATTATAAAAGCGAAAGTGAGTTTGTTTGTTTATTTGTTACATCTTCACGCTTTAATGGCTACACCGATTTTGATGAATTTTGGTACAGAGATAGTTGGGAACCAGGAGACGGCAATTTTTTTTAAAGTAGGATATGAGGGAGGAAAAACTTAGCGTTGCTATTACAATAAATAAGGCGCAAGGGTAAAAACTACAGGTAGCAGGTACCTACTGTATTATACCGAATTTAATGCGAGCGCAGCCACGGGCAAAAGCTAGTTTACTATATTTCATTAAGTGGGGAAACTTGCCTTCGTAGTACAAATTTTTAAATCGGGTTGTAAGAGTGGACACACGGACATAGGCTAATTTTTATTTAAAAAAAAGGGATGTGAGGGAGAAAGAGGGAAGAAAAGGGAAAACTTAGCGTTACTATTACAAATCGATAAGGCGCAAGGAGAACTGTGTTACCCCGAATTTGACGCGAGCGAAGCCGCGGGCAAAAGCTAGTCATTTATATAAACAAGAAACAGGAAGGGACCGAGGATATAACCTTGGTGCACGCCCATCTTGACTACAGACCCAGGGGACGTCGCCCCATTAACATATACTTTAATATGAGACTGATTTGTGCAATTATGATACTAGGTAATAAATAACACATTACAAGCAAACTAGTTTCTCAGTTTTTAATTAATTTTCCTAACCTTCTACCAAGTTTTTAAGATTCATATCGTAATGTAAGCATTTCGCCAATTTTCTTGGTATTGACTGTAATGCGTTTAAAAGGTACCTACCACGAAAGTCAATCCGATTGCAGGTTATCTGGAAACTCCAAACTTAACCATTGTAATTTAACTTCTGAGTGCTTTTTTCACCGAAACGTGACACACATAAAATGATGTGAATTAATAATGAAACATTACACATTTGAATATATATATGTTACATTTACTTCATACTAGTTTGACTCATTCGCTTTTTTTTCGGGTGGAAAATCATCAAATGACTTGTACTGACTAAAACCCACCTATGTTCCTTCTATTGCCCTTTACGTTCCGGGGCCGTGGTATCTCTTTCGAACAACCCGCAACCCTGACTCATTCGCTTTCACAAGCTTATATTCGTTTTTCTAACTATAGGTACTTTAGCACTTGAAAAGGTTTCAAATTGATCCGAAACATGGTCTCCAGAACACTTTCAAAACATTCAGCTAGCGTCAAGTTGCTCAAAAACAATTAGAGGAAAATCTAAACAGTTCGAGAATGTTCGAGGATGTTACTAGAAACTCATTAATAAAAAAACAGGCAGGCTTTTTGTACACGCCTAGTTTTTCGCCATGTTTTGGGGATAAGAGAAATTTTAAGAAAAAAAAAACAAACAAAAAAAAACCGTGAATAACGTAAAAATATAAACTTCAGTATTTAAAAATTTAAATGACTGAGTCTCCAATTTCGAAAACGTAACCATATCCACAGGAGACTGAATTTTTCATGTAAATGACCTTGTACACTTATGTGTACATGAAGTGACCTAACGTTTGTTTAAAACTGGAATTTAGTACTTACTTACACAATATAATGTACACAAGGCACACGCAAGGTTACTTGTCTAGGCATTAACACGGATACGTAACACAAATGTAAGTAAACTTCTGCTCAATACAAATACATATGGGTACCTAATGGCTTTATCGTAAATTTTATTGACTCCATTGAAACGGTTTTTTTGTGTAGTTTCTAGATAAGTTATTAGGAACTGGGAAGGTCGATACGACCATTATTTACTATGCTTCAAGGACGCAAAGTAAGGAAAGTTCGTATCATAGGTACTTATACTTAACTTAAAAAGTAGGTATGTTTACAGAGTAGTGACATGGTTGGTTTGGATTTACCAATGTAGATTAGAAACTGATTGTAAATTTACAAGATATTTATTACTTAGGTACTTATCTACTTACTGTTGCTCGCGACCTTTGTCGGCGAGAAATTATTGTAAAAATATTACTGCTACTATTTGTTTAACTGTTACAGATAGTTGTTCCGGTTTGGCTGTGTGTGTATGTGAGTTTAAGGCGCTGTACAATGCAAACACTTCGTAAAACGTCTACATTTTCGTCAAAAAGTCAACCGTATCTGTACATGCCACTAGCCAAAAAAAATTACCGTGTACAATTCAATACATAAAGTAAAGACTTAAACAAAATCATTTTACAAAAGTAGTCTAGTACTACGAAAAAATAAAAATGTTTAAAAACACAAAAAAAAACAAAATTTCGTCTCGAAATTACCATTTTTTTCAGCGACAACCATCATATTTTTTATATCTATAACAAAGGAAATTGTTTAGACTAAAGAGATATCTAAAATTTTTCAAACACGGAGATGTATTTTTTTTATATTCAATAAAAACTGCAAAATGACCTACATTTTGGCGGACATGATGTTCAAATAAAATCAAACACCGAAGTAATTTCGACCTTGTTTCTATTCTTTCGATGCACGACTGTCGTGTACTTGTGTAAGACCATACCTAGTATGCAGCTAGCCTCACTTCCGCGAATACCTAAAGATTAGCCTGTTGCCGCGCCTTAAATGTTTGTAAACTCACCTAGGTACGAAACAGAAGAAATTCCTAGTGAGAATGTTGAAACAGAAGAAATTCCTAGTGAGAATGTTGGAAGAAGAGAAGGCAGTATACGTATACATGGTACAACCATTTCTGCCCCCAATAATTAAAAAGACGTATCTAACAAAAAGTATCTAAATTTAATAAAAATACAGGCCGATGCGCCTTTTTTTTCTGATTCCGGCAATGTCTATAACTCAAAATTGAAAAAGTGTTAGATACGTCTTTTTAACTATCGGGGGCAGATTTATAAATACATATAATAAAAACTGTTAGTGTGTTACATATAAGAAATTTGTACCCTATCACAATGTTATCGTATTATACACAAAGGTTGACTGGTAAAAAATGCCTTATAGACCGCCTATGTACCGCTATTGTACATGAAGTTTAAATAAATAAAGATGAAATATTTCCATTTTCTGTATTCAACATTGATCCTTAGATTCAAGAGTTGTCACATAGTTTTGGCAAAGTTGAGTATCAGAAATTTACTTATTTCCATCCTTTTTCCTGTCCATTGCTTAATCATCCACGATTTTTTGTTATCACCACAACGTCGGGTGATATAAAATGTTATACCTATCAATTTCTCTTGAGTTGATATAATATCAGATTAATAATATTACGGCTCAAGTATCGATTTTTCGGGTTTTTTTTACTAATATTCATTATTTGTACGATAAAACTGATCTAAGGATTATAAATGAATTTGTCATTCATTAGTATCTGATTGACCGTAATTGTGCGTCATCTTTTTATAAATAGAACCTTCCTTGGTTTTACTCACCTAGAAGCGATATAATTTAGACCATTTTAAAAATAAACCTTGAGTGAATCATTTATTTTTGACCGATTTCCAAATATTGGAAGTAAGTCAGTTTTTGATTAGATAATGTTTGTTTTTTCACTAAAACATATCTTGTAACTTCTATCGTCACAATTTACCTAAGTATATTATATTGTGAGCCCCTAATGGACCAATATCTATGAGAAAATCCACTTAAATTACAAATATGTTGTAAAATAAGGGAAACATAATTATTTACTTATTGAAAACAGTATCAAAATTATCAATGCACTGTATGATATGGGCCGTAGGTACGCTCCAACACAGACGGCTGTGTGCTATAATAAAGCTCTATGAGTAAATTTACCTAAAGTCGACGCGTGCCGCTCCGATGTAATTAGGGCATGCAATACCGGTTTCCCGGTTTTCATTTTTACCGGTAAACCGGCCATTTTTGCGATTATTAAATTACCTGTAAAAAAAATGTAACCGGTAATATACCGGTTTTTAATAAGTTGAATTTTTAGTTCATTTTGATTATAAAATCATTTGATTTGATCAGATTTGTTTAAAATATTATCGAGAATTTAAGTTGAATGAAAGTTAGTCTGAGTTTATGTGATCAATCACATTGTGATTGTTGTTAATATCATATTAGTAATAAAGAAAACGTAGCTGTAAATGTAGCTGATTGAAAGTTAATTTGAGTTTATATTCTTATTTGTTTTTTACAACTAGTGCGGAAAATATTAGGTTAAAAATTAAGACTAGATACTAAAATTGGTAGCTTACATACTGATTGTTTTTTATTTGAAAAACTTTTATAATTTAATTGTTTAATATAATGAAAATTGTTTAAATTAGTATAAATGTGCGACATTTACCCTTGACTGCGCCAAAAGAAATATCAAAATCAAAATCAAAATCAATTTTTAGGGTTCCGTAGTCAACTAGGAACCCTTATAGTTTCGCCATGTCTGTCTGTCCGTCCGTCCGTCCGTCCGTCCTCGCTTAATCTCTGTGACCGTTAGCACTAGAAAGCTGAAATTTGGTACCAATATGTATATCAATCACGCCGACAAAGTGGTAAAATAAAAATTTGAAAAAAATGTTTTATTAGGGTAGCCACCCTATATGTAAAGTAGGTAGTGTTTTTTTTTTAATTTCAACCCTAACGTGTGATATATTGTTGGAAAGGTATTTAAAAATGAATAGGGGTTTACTGAAATAATTTTTTGATAATGTCAATAATTTCGGAAATAATCGCTCCAAAAGTAAAAAACAATGTGTCCCCCCCCCTCTAACTTTTGAACCATAAGTTTAGAAAATATGAAAAAAATCTGAAAAGTAGAACTTTATAAGGACTTTCTATGAAAATCATTTTGAACTTGATTGATACAACAGTTTTTGTACAAAAAGACAAAAAGTTGTACAAAATAATTTCTGGACTAAGTTTGTAGTATAATCGTATTTGCAAGCATTTTTTGTAACTTTGTTTACATATTTTATTATCCTGAACGTATCTTTTTTCAAACAAAAAAAGAATTATTGAATATGGGTTCTCGCAATTGAAAATTACCACCGAAATTGCACGTCTTTGTATTAATTAGTAACCCAATTCCCCGAGAGAAGGCGCTGTAGGTACTTATTACATTGGATCGGGTATTACCGAATTGTTCGGTTGGCCTCATAACTGGGAACACTTATTGTGACGGACGGGAAACTACGGAACCCTACACTGAGCGTGGCCCGACACGCTCTTGGCCGGTTTTTTTAGAATTTGTGTTCCTATGTTCATTTTAAAAATAATATAAACATGTTTACCACCATATATCTTGTATTATATTTAGTTTTTGCTTGAAGACTACCCAATCATATTGTTTTTATATCACATTAAAAAATACAATATTTCTATTACCGATTTTTTACCGGTAAGTTTTACGGTAATTGTTGCTTTCAAGCACATTCAGTAACAACAATAATTATGATTAAACTTAAAATTGTAACATGTAAAACGAATACTTTTATTTAAACTTGCCGTATTTGCGTAACGTTTAAATTCGTGCACTCGTAGTAGGAGGCTGTTTCTCTATAACGTATTTTTGAAGTTGGATGAAATTTCAGCAAAAGGAACAATAGTTAGTGCCTACGTGTTTTAGTCTAGATATAAGTACTTTTAACGTCAATTGCTTCTGTTATTACTTTTACGATTCGCACGAACCTATATTCAGTCGGGTCATGGAAACTATATCGTGATGGTTTGCTATGTACTATTTATATTGTCATGTCACGTATGTCTAAATAGCTACTGTAATAACATACGAGGCACAATTACTATAAATAGGTAACTATGCCTATTCATTGCTGAACAAAGTCTGGAGTTTGTTTATCGTCATTTGGTTAGTCTATTCTCAATTGTGTTTGGGACAGCTTCCAAATGCAACTGAATATCAGAATTTCACATGGAGTGACTCTCTATCTGACCTCCACAATCCAGTTACCACGCAGAAATACGATGTCCCTTGGAAGACAGCTTGTTAGACTTTCAGGCCACTGATTCCTGTAATGGTTGTTATATAGCTACTAATGACAGACTAAAACAGTCGAAAGTAACATTGCAATACCATTGAAACTTACCTAAAGAAAAAAAGTTAGAGCATCACATATTAGCTGTGCCCAGCGGTTTCACCCACTGCTCAGGTCCTCTTCTCACTTAGGGTTATGAAATATAGTAGATATAAGATAGTTGTCGATTCTCAGACTTACTAAATATGCATAAAAAATCACAAGAATCGGTCGAGCCGTTTCGGAGGAGTATGGGAACGAACATTGTGACACAGGAATTTTATATATTAGATGATCGATCGTTGAACGTGAAATACTTACACTCTGTTGCGCGATGAGATCAAAGTAATATGTCTTCTCGCTGCTGAAGTGAAAAGTTATGTGAGTTACACGAGAGCAAAATTATATGTGTCTTTTAATCCCTCGCCACCGCTCAGGATTTCATTTTAGAATCCGTCGCTACGCGCATGATTCAATCATAGAATCCTGCACTTACTCAAAATCAGCACTCGCAGCAAAAAATAACTTTGCGCTCTTGTTGCACAAATGACTATCCTTACTTCCTTACTAATATTATAAAAGCGAAAGTGAGTTTGTTTGTTTGTTACGTCTCCACGCCTCCAGTGGCTAAACCGATTTTGATGAATTTTGGTACAGAGATAGTTGGGACCCTGGAGACGGACATAGGCTATTTTTATTAAAAAAAAGATTGAAATATGAGGGAGAAAGAGGGAAGAAAAGGGAAAACTTAGCATTGCTATTACAATAAATAAGGCACAAGGGTAAAAACTACAGGTAGCAGGTACCTGTAAATCAGGAAAGGGGAACTGTGTTACCCCGAATTTAACGTGAGCGAAGCCGCGGGCAAAAGCTAGTTGTCAAATAAATTAATTTCATTGATTCTGAAATGGTTACCAGCATAATAAAATCGATACCACACCCTTACTTAAGCGTATTTTATAAGATTTTATACGAATATTTTAAATATAGCCAGTGACTATCGACTGATCGGACGTAGTCTTACTTACAGATCAACACAAATGCCACTCTTTGACCTTCGCCACAGTCTAGTAATAAAAACGCTTTTATTTAGCACTAGCTTTTGGCCTTTTGGCGCTTTTAAATTCGGGGTAACACAGTTCCCCTTGCGCCTTATTAATTTGTAATAGCAACACTAAGTTTTCCCTTTTTTGCCCTTTTTCTCCCTCGTAACCCACTTTAAAAAAAAAACCTATCCCAACTATCTCTGTACAAAAATTCATCAAACTCGGTGTAGCCATTAAAGCGTGAAGAGGTAACAAACAAATAAACTCACTTTCGCTTTTATAATATTAGTAAGGATTGAGGATATTTATTATCAATATCATCCGAGATAAGAAGCATAGCGAATACCTGGAAGACGTTTCTATATCTTGTAGATCCTAGTTTAAAGCGTCTAGTTGATACTCTTTGTACACTCCACGTACCTCCTGGCGACGGGTAAGAGCAATAAACTTGCGTAACGTCGTCCGAGAATATCAACGCTATAACAGGCGTTTTGTTTCAGACGTAAATTTCAAATTAAAATATAATACGTTACTGTTTTGTATGTTATTTAGAAATATGCAAACATGCAGATAAATAAATGAATATGCAGACAGGTAATGCGTTCGATGCAAATGCAATACAATACTCATTACCCAGTTAAATAGAACTCCACTTTGATTTAAAAGTACCACTTTCCTCTATGGAGATCTCTACTTTGTGCAATTCTTCCACGGTTATTATGCCCTCTGGCTTGACTGTAACGTCGTTGTTTTGTTTTGGATAAATGATAAGTCTCTGCCTGTATACTTGTAGAATAAAATAGAATCACAGTTGTTATAAGTGGCTCACAAATAAAAAAAAAATCTCTATTCTAAAGTAGTGTATTTGAAAAACAGTCAAGTACTTACTTTAAGTTTTGGTTTATGCTCTCGAAAGTCATGTATTTTCAACATTCACCAGTTTGATAATCCACACAATTCTCCTTTAAAATACTCACGGAAACAGAATAATTTGCGTCAGACTGCGCCTTATAAATAGTTGTCCCACTATTATGCGCAATAAGTAAATTGACTGTTTAAAGTTCAGGCGTACAAATATTTCATAGTTTTGTGTTAGTGACAAGTACCTAATATTAAAAATCTATTGTTACTATTTGTATCTATGATTGCTTGAAAAAAAAATCCCGTGGCTAAGAAACAATAACCGCTTGAGTCACGTATTTCGGCATTTCATACTTGGAAAGCACGTTAAGCGGTTGGTCCTTACTGTCATTTAAGAGACCAATGAAAGTCGTTAAGGATAGTCAGTGGCCCAAAATTCTGACAACCAACCAAAGACAGGCAGACTATCTAGGCAGTCACTTCATGTAAAATACTGGTATTCAGCTGCATTGAATTTTTCTAGAAGCTGACACAGGAAGAGGCTAAAACGATTATGATGATGTCAATTTATGACCAATTCAGAAAGAAAAGTACAGTTATTACTTTTTATCTTCAATGTGACTATAAAGATCCATGTGATTTTGACAGCTGCAGCTAATGACTGACATCTAGGTGGCTATATTTTTGCAAGAAACATAAAGTTTCACAAAACCGCTCTTGTGGCTGCGTCCACAAACATTAAAACTCACGTACAACCAGATCCAGAACGCTTCAAAGCCATACAAATATTTGTTTCGTGCGGGGATCGAACCCGCGATACGCAGCGCAGCAAACAACTGCTCAGCCACTGCGCCGTCAAAAGATGACTTTGATAATTACAGTGATGCAAAAGAAAAAGTAAAGTAAAATACATTTATAGCGTTCTTCATTTACAGTCAATAGTAACTATTATTTGCAAATCCTCTCATTGCACAAATAACTAGAAAGACAAAGAGACCCCGTCACTCAAACGAAAATCCAGAAAAAATATGCTAGAAAACCCTACTAGATACGGTTTGGCAATCCTGCTACAAGGCACGTATTCGTATTCAATTTTCGTGGTTCTTTTTTCTGGGGGGGGGGGGGTGCCAGACTTTTACTGACTAAAACCCACCCATGTTCTGTCTATTGCCCTTTACGTTCCGGGGCCGCGGTATGTCTTTCGAACAACCCGCAACCCCGGGTGTACAAATGCTGCTGCTGTACTAAATATAATAATTAGATAATCACGGTTTCCCGAAATTCCCAATAATATTACCCATCTACGATACCGATTTCTATACCTCCTTAACCTATAGAGTACCTACCTATGCGCGTAAGTTATCTTGATTCCATTATACGTCAGTAAATTTAAATCTGTGATTATACTTACAGGTATGTGTAATTGTGTGTTTATAAAATGTATTAAATATGCCTCATGAGCGGGTTGATTCTCAGGGCGGGCTTGGGTGTTTCCACCAGGAATTTCTTAGTAGCTGTCAGTCCAGATTTGTTCTCAGTTAATAGCTCTCGAACCTATTACATATGAAAGGAAAACATTTGAAATAAGGGTGTGTTGAAGAGTTATCGAGTAATACTGACGTGATGTTGATAATTAACACACTAGATGTTTAAACAACTTTGGTCATATTTTTTTTACAAAATTTTAATTTACATCATGTTTTCAGATAAAGTAAGATGTCGATAAACTTGCTGACGTTGAAGATCATTGACTGACGTAGTTTCTAGACAAAGAAATCTAGAAATATGCTCTGGCAAACTTATTTAATTTAACATTTATGTACGCAGTAGACAAGACAGGAAAAAAACATATAAAATTATTTTTGCAAGCAGACCTGCTAAAGGACTTATTAAAACGAAATGTAGACAATAGTGTGAACGAAAAAAAAAAACGAAAAATCTTATTCATTTTTATAAAATTCTAGCGAAAACCTGAGTTTCGGGCATTTATTCAGATGTAGCATTTTCACTCATATTTTTATAACAATTTTTATTAAGCTATGGCTAGATTATTTTAAAATTAAAAGTTTAATGTTGACGAAAATCTTATGTACTCCTCCAAGTTGATGAACCTGCAAATGGATCAAAGTTGGCTTTAAGCGTCTACCCTGTTGCGTTTGTAGGTTCAATGGGTAAGGATTGAAAAAGGTCAGGGTTGCGGGTTTTTCGAGATACCGCGGCCCCGAAACATAAAGGGCAAAAAAGGAACATGGTTGGGTTTCAGTCAATACAAGTCTGACACTCACCCCGCTCCCCCCAGAGCGGGGCAATTTTAATTGGTTTTCAATATTGATGATTTCCCAGAACCAAACAAAAAAGGAAGGATAAAGCAGGGAGAACTTATTGTTTAACAGACGACTTCAAAAAAAGAATAAAAACTTCAAAACTAGCGAGATGTGGGAGTGCTATAAGGTAATCCACTGCTTAACCCCCGGGGGATTACAGACGTGACGATATGTGATGTTGTGACAACCTTTTCATATCGTTAAAATGACACCACCATGTATCCTTTTGCGATTTAAATCGCAGGGTTATTAACCGACTTAAAAAAAAGCGGAGGTTCTATGTTCGACCGTATTTTTTTTTTGTGTACCGATTACTCCGCCAGATGTGATTTTCAGAACACTGGATGATCTGCTAATCTTAAAATCACTATAGAAAATGAATATTCGATAAAAAAAAATGTGGGAGATATCATTATTCCATAACTAAAAATGCTGAAATGAAAAGCATATTCGCAAAAAAAAGCGAATTAAAAATATATATATTAAAAAGTGGAAAATAATACTTCCGGAAGTCCGTGGCAGAAAAGTCAGTGAAACAAACAAAAGTCACCGACTTCCGGAAGTAGGGTTATTTTCCACTTAGTTTTTTTTGGAAGTCGATTTTTTTAGAGAGGCCCACGATAAGTTATACATACAGAATGGGGTCTCCAATGAATATCTCTATTGGTTTAAAATATGTAAAATTTGCATACGAACGGACAAAGGACCATAAGGAGCTGAGCAAATAAACATGAACTGTATTGTTGGCTTACTGTCCATATCAGCCATCTTAGTGTTCTGTTAGTAGGTACTCTGTGGTGTTTGTTAGGTGTTTGTTCCTGGTAAATTACTTGTAAAAATCTGAGTTCATAAGAGTATGATGTTTCAACAAAAGTATGCACGAAATAATAAACAGTCTACGATTTAAGACTGGTTCAAACAAAATAATTGATCAGAAAATGGTGAAAAATATGTTTTTAACCAAATTCAACTTATCATCTGCCTAGCCTTTTCCCAATTATGTTGGGGTCGGCTTCCAGTCAAACTGGATGCAGCATCTGCCTATCTAACCACCACAACTCAGTTAGTACTGGGTTTAACTTAAAAATCGACCCAAATGGCTGTTGTTATCTAGCCACAAGCTCCTCTTCAATCATTATTTAACTGAACTATCCTTACTAATATTATAAAAGCGAAAGTGAGTTTGTTTGTTATGTCTTCACGCCTAAATAGCCAAACCCATTTTGTTGAATATGAGACGGTCATGGGCTAAAAAAATTGAGAGAAGGGGGAGAAAGAGAGAAGAAAAGGGCAGAGAAAGATAATTTTTTTTATGAATTCGGGAACACAAACGCAGAACTACTTAACAATAGTAATCAGTTACTCCTTGAAATACAAGATACTTTTTAAAAGAATTTACAATACTTATTTTACAGTAGAAGCTTAGTCTACCACTAGAAGCTTAGTAGTTAGCTTTTAAGTAGACATTTAACAGTTTTATAAATAAAACAAAACGTTTTACACAAAGTTCTTATGTAGTAGCATTTTCCATGTCTACTAAAAAATATACGCATCATCCACATACAGTGGAAGAAAAAATATGTATAAAATTATCTTCATAACTCATAAATAACCCAAGCTATTCCTATTTATAAAATTGATTTGTGACAACTTCTTGAGTATACCCATTGGATTATAAAAATAAATTTTGAAAATTGGTCCAAAATTGATGGAGAAATCGCGTAACAATCATACAACAAAAAACATTCAGTGGAATTGACATACATTTTTTGCATACTCATATTGGGTCTAACGTAGAACAGTGCACAGACTTTTTTGCTTCATTGCTTGATTGAAAACAGGATTCATAATATTCAAGGTGTGTTTTTCCTCAACATCTACTTTTCACCTATAGGTATATAAACATATAATTATGCTATCGACTGAACCACGAAGTTTACGTTTCAGTTAGTTTCCATTTAATATGCCTACTGCATAAAATACATAATGATTAACCAATGGGTTAATCATTATGTATTTTCTGAAAAGTGCTAATTAGTTAACAGGATATTGGTACGGCATCCCTTCTTTTTGCATAATATTATTGTTTCCTTTTATACTTTGGCATTAGTAAAGTTGAGTTTATAAGTCTGAAGAGCCTCCAAGCCGAAGAAGGCAGACCAGTTCGTAGTCGTAGTTGATATGCATACAGCTCGGGGACTGGCATTTTTATTGAGAAACAACTTTTCTAGAAGACGCAAAACCAAAACGTTTTTCACAGATTAGTATTAGTTCAAATATTTGTTTGCCTGTTAGTGTGATATTTGGATATAAACTTTATCTACTTACAGTTTATCGCTGAATATGTTAAGCTACATACATATTAAAATCAAGTTTTTCTGCCTAGTTACGAGTTATTGGCTATTCTTCCAAGCTTTTTTGTACATTATAAAAAAGACATGCATCCTGGACGTAGTGTGTCATTTTACCTTAGTATGTAATTTAACTTTTTGCTTTTTTGAATGATGTGGTTTATTACAGACAAAACGTCCAAACAAAAGCGAAGCATATTGTTCAGTGTCATAGCGTAAAACCGCAGTCCAATTACTGTTTTTCATAGACACGGATGTGCAAGTTCGCAGTTCGCTTAAAGGAAGGGTGTCTTGCGTAGTGACTGCGTCTCCAAAGCGCTCTGACGTAGCTGCATAACCTAATTATTTATTAAAGCTGTTCGTTCACGACGACGCTTCACAAAATTAACTAGTAACTAACTCAAATAACTATAGCGTAAATGTCAGGTCACATTACAATGGAGGTACGTACCTCTCTACCATACTACTCCATTGTAATGTGACCTGTGTCCTCCTCCTCGTTTATGATGTACTAGCTATCCTGCGCGACTTCAAGCGCATCTTTGGTTACCCACTGCCTGGGTAGCATGTTATAATTGCAAAAAAAAATTCGAACGGACCGATTTTGGTCCAGTATATAGTCTTTGAGTTTATTCGTAACATACAAAAATACATCTTTCCTCTTTATAATATTAGTGTAGATGTAGATGAATTCAACATTTTCAAATATTATCAGCTGAACATCTTGCTTCCAATGTTATCGCAGTCCTATGCTTTATATTGTACTAGCTTTCGCTCGCGGCTTCACTCGCGTTTAATTCGGTATAACACACCACGGTATGGACACCTAATAACTTATAAAAGTGGCATGCATAACACGCAAATTGATTACTTCCTCGTAAGACGCAACAATTTAAAGCACATCAAAGACTGCAAAGTGCTGCCAGGAGAAGACTTGGTCTCACAGCATAGACTCCTGGTTATGGAAGTAGTTTTACAAATGAGGCTTTCCAAACAAAAAGAGCGACCCCCTCCTAAAATCAAATGGCATATGCTAGAGAAGCCTGACTGTGCGAGGGAATTTATAGAGCGAGTGGTAGACAAAATGGTAGAGATGGGTGATTTGAATGACCTAAGTGTAAATGAATGTTGGAATGAGATGGCAAGGTGTATTAGGAGCGAAGCAAAAGGTATTTTGGGAGAGACGAAAGGAAAGGGCACAATAGAAAGGGATACGTGGTGGTGGTCGACAGAGATACAGAATGTGCTGAAGGAAAAAAAGAAGAAGTTCAAAGAATGGCAGAGTGTTGGAAATGAGAGTGCTAGTTTGAAAGCTGTAAGGAAGAGTGAGTATGATGCTCTCAAGAAAAAAGCCAAAAGAGTTGTGGCCATAGCCAGAGCAAAAGCCCAGAACAAACTCTACGACACACTGGATAGTCCAGCAGGCCAAAAACACCTTTACCGGCTTGCTAGAGCTAGAGAGAGAAAGTCGAAGGATGTTTTTTGGATTAAATGCGTAAAAGACGAAGCTGGAATGGTTATAACAGATGATGAGAAAATTAAGGATAGGTGGAAAGGTTACTTTGAAAGACTGATGAATGAAGAGAATAACTGGAATAGTCTGCTTGAAAATAAACCAGTGAATGAGGGATTAGTAAGAAATATTAGTATGGATGAAGTAAGGATTGCAGTGAATGGAATGAAGAATGGTAAGGCATTAGGACCGGACGGAATACCGGTTGAAGTATGGAAGTTATTGCGGATGGACGGATGGACGTGGTTAGCTTTATTCTTCAATAAACTGTTGCTGGAAGAGGCCATACCTGACGAATGGTGTAACAGTTTGCTGGTGCCCATCTTTAAAAACAAAGGTGATGTGCTGGAGTGCAACAATTATAGAGGAATAAAGCTAATGTCACACAGTATGAAAGTTTGGGAGAAAGTTATTGAAAGGCGACTGAGAGAAGAGAGTGAAATCACACAGAGCCAATTCGGTTTTATGCCTGGTCGGGGAACGACGGACGCCATATTCGCTATCCGCCAGTTGTGCGAAAAATACAGAAGTGCACACAAGAACTTGCACATGGTGTTCATCGACCTCGAAAAGGCATACGACCGGGTACCGCGAGCGGTTTTGTGGTGGGCTCTTAAAGAGAAAGGTGTGCCTGGGAAGTATGTGCAGTTGATCCGTGCGATGTACAGTAGATGCAGTACCCAAGTCCGGTCCACAGCGGGCACTACCGGCACCTTCAATGTGGCTGTCGGTCTGCACCAAGGGTCGGCTCTTAGCCCTTACCTCTTCCTGGTGATATTGGACGCTCTCACGTCGGACATCCAAGAAGAGGCTCCCTGGTGCATGCTGTTTGCCGACGACATTGTATTGGTTGCCGAGAGCGGCCAAGAGGTCCAGAGCAGATTGGAAGTGTGGTGGCAAAGACTGGAGAACGTTGGCCTGAAATTAAGCAGAACTAAAACAGAATACTTGTTCTGCGATTTCGGCGGTCTCTCCAGTCCTGTGCCCATAACCCTTGCCGGAACGCCTATACCGATCTGCTCCAACTTCCGGTACCTCGGGTCGCTTGTCCAAGGGGACGGCGAAGTAGACCGGGACGTAACGCACCGGATCAACGCAGGATGGATGAAATGGCGACAGGTCACTGGAACAACTTGTGACCCACGGATGCCCCTCAAGTTAAAGGGGAAAATATATAAGTCCGTGATTAGACCTGTCGTACTGTATGGGTCAGAATGCTGGGCTGTAAAAAAGGTGGATGAAAAACGATTGCATGTAGCGGAGATGAGAATGTTGAGGTGGATGTGTGGAGTGACAAGAATGGATAAAGTAAGGAATGAATATATTCGAGGAAGTTTGAAAGTTGCGCCTGTTACAGAAAAGATGAAAGGGAGTCGTTTGTCTTGGTATGGACATGTAATGAGGAGGGATGAAGGACATGTGACTAAAAGAGTAATGGATCTGAATGTTGATGGACGGAGAGCGAGAGGAAGGCCAAAGAAAAGATGGATGGATTGTGTAAGGAATGATATGAAAGAGAAAGGAGTAAATGATGCCATGACGTCTGATAGGGGAGAATGGAAGAAGAAAACGTGTTGCGCCGACCCCAAATAGAATGGGACAAGGGCAGGAAAATGAATGATGACACCAAGCAGACCAGCAGTTTTTTTCTTGCGCCTGATTGATTTGTAATAGCAACGCTAAGTTTTCCCTTTTCTTCCCTCGTTCTCCCTCATATCCCACTTTTTTTTTAATAAAAATTAGCCTATGTCCGTCTCCTGGTTCCCAACTATCTCTGTACCAAAATTCATCAAAATCGGTTTAGCCATTAAAGCGTGAAGAGGTAACAAACCAACAAACAAGCTCACTTTCGCTTTTATAATATGACTAAGGATATTAGTAAGGATTACTAGCTGGGCGGTTTCACTCACGTGGTGATAGAATATACAATATATATTTATGAATATATAGCTATATTATTGTAAAGTTTAATCAAAATCCAGTCAGTAGTTTTTGCGTGCATCCATCCTCATAAACTATCGCTTTTTTAATATTACTAAATACGGGGTAACACAGATTTCCTGATTTGCTACCTGGTACCTGCTACCTTTAGTTTTTGCCCTTGAGCCATACCTATTTATTGTAATAAATAAATAAATAAATAATTAATATCTTGGGACAACTCACACACGGCTATCTGATCCCAAGCTAAGCAGAGCTTGTGTTATGGTAACCAGACAACTGATATACATACTTATATAATTTATAAATACATACATATTATAGATAAATCACACCCAGACTCAGAACAAACAATCATGCTCATCACACAAAGTTTGTCCTGGGTGGGAATCGAACCCACGACCTCCGGCTCAGCAGTCAGGGCCACTAACCACTAGACCAACAGGCCCGTCAAAATGCAAAGCTAAGTTTTTTCTTTTCTTCCCTCCTTCTCCCTCATTTCTCACTTTAAAAAAAATAGCCTATGTCCGTCTCCAGGGTCCCAACTATCTCTATACCAAAATTCATCAAAATCTGTTTAGCCATTTAGGCGTGAAGACGTAACAAACAAACTCACTTTCCCTTTTATAATATTAGTAAGGATTTGTAAGGATAATGAGATTAAATACTTAGTGTAAGAACCGCTCTTAAGATACGAGTGTTAAGATATTCAATCTACTCATTGGTGTTCTAAGTTGATGTTCCTTTTGGGTTGCGTCGTGGAGTAGGTACGGGCCTAGAAGTTGTGGTCGTGGTAAAGAATAAAATAAATAAATCTAACTTATTCATCTTATACATTATTATGACGCACGTCGTCCAACTCTAAAACATCATTAGTCGCAGATTGTTATTATAGCTAATTATTAAATTGTTTTTATTTGCTGTTCTAGGTAAACAGCTATTTATGTAGAAGTCTTGAAAAACTGGTCATTCCAAAATCATTATTTCTACCTTCCCTAAAAGTGTCCGGTTTTACCCAAAACTGCATGAAGTTGTAATCATTGTTGCCAATGATACTGCTACACAGTCCTGGGTTCGATTCTCAAGTTACGACAAGTGTTTGTCCATCTTTTATTTCTTAGAACCAGCCTTTTTTTTTCGGGTGAAAAATTATCAAATAACTTCCCCCGCTCTGGGCGGAGCGGGAACCAACCTGGAGTCTAGTTTTGTACACAGCTTATGGCAACTACTGCGCCGACCGTATTACATGGGACTGAGTGAAATGTTGCTGAACAATTTACACTTTTGTTGTTTTGTTAAGTACAGTCGTCTAGTATAGTCATATTTTCTTGTAGTGGTCTAGTCTAGACTGTTCATATGTATAACTTGCAGTTGGCTCGTTGATCTAGAGACCAACAAGCCAACCTAATATGCAAGTTAACGAATGTACATGTCCCAAACACTAGTGATGCACAAGGGGTTCCAATTTTAGGCAGTTTTATTGGGTTTTTGCAGCGTATCTGAATCTTACAATGGACACCTTTTTATAATTGTGAATTGGCAATCATCAAATAACTTTCTCTCGCTCTAGATGGAGCAGGGCGGAGTGTCCTTCTTTTGCCCTTTATGTCTCGAGGCCGCAGTATCTTTTTCTAGCAACCCGCAACCTCGGGGAGTTTTAAATTTAGTGTAGCTACGAGGCATACCGAATCATTTGAATGAATTGTTTTGTTATGTGATAAAAAGTGAAAATTAGTTTGAAAAGTTTCATGCAAATTTATGATGCAGTAAGGAAGAAGCCACGCGAAAAAGTGTCTTAACAAACAAATTAAAGTGGTGAGTTTGGCAAAATACCAGCTTTGAATTCTGAATTTAGGAACCGGGTATTAAACGTTCGAACTGCTTCACTAGTTGTGTAACTAAAGCGAGTGTTAATCAGTTATTAGTTAGCGTTAACTGAACAAGCCGTCAGTAACGTATCTTAATATATTATCTTATAGCTAAATTACACACACACACACACACACACACACACTTACCCGTTCTATTTTTATATTCGTAAAGTCCATCCAAAGGTTGTCTGGAAGATATCGCTACCGCCATTGTAACCATAGTATTAGCACTTTTTTGTAAAACAGTTAGTTATGTAAAACAGTTCTTTTTTCAATTTTGGTGTGCAATAAAGTATATTCTATTCTATTCTATTACACAAATTACTTACAGATTCAAAGAAATCGCTTGAAGTTAATTAACACCTTAGTATCATTATAATACGTAGAAGAATGAATAAAATGATTGTTTCGTGTCTTCTGTAATGTGTGCATTCAATCGTCATCTAATAATTTTCATTTACGAAACTAATATCGATATCAATTTATTGCTTTGCTGCATTTAGTACTCAACTATTAACTGCTTGAGAAAGCACTTCGTTCTGAAAGAAAATGAAATAATTCACTTAGATGAGTACTTAAGTACCTAGTTAACTCAAGTTTTTATATGTGATTCCAATAAAGAGTTTAAGTGCTTTCTTCTGTTAAAAATCCTATAAAATCTAAAAAAAAAAACTAAGTATTAAATGTGAAGATATTCTTTATTTTTCTTTGAAAATAACTTTGCCCCACACTAGAAATTACTCCAGCATCGTGGGTGCATTTACAAACATTTAAATTCACATACACAAACAGCCAGCTCTGAAACAACTAGGTATCTGTAGTCTATATAATTATTTGTTCCGTGCGGGGATCGAACCCGCGACGCGCAGCACAGCAGCCGATCGCTCAGTTACTGCGCCAACTATGTCGTCGTCGTGTATAACGTCCTTATCCAGTGTACATATCCATTTCTTACACATCAAATTGAATTGATTTGATAGTTTTCTTTTAAACAGACTTGTAAGAAGGGACGTGACATTTTCTACCAGCATATTTTTTTTAATCGATCACTCTATGGTTACTAGTCCGATTTTCATATTTCTTTTTTAATTGGGTAGAAGAAGCTGGAGCGGTTAGTCTTACATATTTACTTTACCTTTGTGTTCTATGTGTTATGATCTATAATATGTATCTACTTTTTTTCGAAATTGTTATGATACCAACTATCATAAGAATTTCTCCTTTCAAAGTAAAGTTTGTATAGAATTTGTCATTTAATATATTTACAAAAAAAAATAACCGAAAACGAAGTCATCGACTTTTCAAAGTTATTATAATTTTTATCATGTTATTTTTCACATGTTGTAATTTTTTAAGTCGGTATATTTATAATGTCACAATGTAAACCAACAAACTTTAAGTGACAAGTGAGTTTAGGGCAGCTGTTATAAACGTGCAATAAGTATAGCATGTATCTAATTAAGTAGGTACCAACTTAATAATGATTATTATTTAGTAATCATCACCTAATTACTTTATATTTATTGCAATAATAACTTATTAAGGCTTTTCATCGTAGAAGATGTCATCTAGAAAAAGAAGTGTACCATGCGTTCCATTTTCCGATCCTGGGGAGACATTTGCCCAGCGGTGGGATGACGCAGGCTAACAGTACCAGTATCAGCAATAAGGCTTTATCTATGCCATGAAATAGAGCGGAGTCAATCCGGATGAAAAAAGTATACTTAGGCAAATTACAATTTACTTTTTAAGATTTCGTGATTGCTAATAAGAGCAACGCATATTCTAAATATGTAAACACATATTTTTTCACTTTTTCTTGTTTATTGTATCAAAAGTTTGCCAAGAAAATTGCAACCTAGAGAGCTGGAAGACTTCAAAAAAGTCTAGACCTCGACATTATACTTACCTCGGTGAACTGCGTTACTGCACTGAATGGCCTCAATAAGAGCGCGCCCAAAAACATGATTAATATGGCATTGTCCATATGTTAAAAATAAATCTTTATCATGGTTACGAATCCAGGTAGAGCATCAAGTTTTGGTGAGTTTACCTGCGATTGGCTTCTTGTGCGTTAAGAAATTCTTAAGTATATTTTCCTGCTTTAAGTCAATAATTGATTTGGATTTCGAAATTGAACATGAGAAACGCAAACTGAAAATAAGTGAGGTGAGATCAATCGAAAGTTATATACAGCCAGAAGGAAGGTGATACAATAGATACTCGTTTCCTTTCCACATAATAAGAATCCCATGTTGCCATACCGTTCAAATAAAATAAAAATATTATCCGATATAATCGGCGACACGTGTCTATTATTTTGTTCCAAGAATGTTTCAATGTAATAATTCTTATTCCTTATATTAAAAACAATCAAGGAATATTGTACATACACAATTAGAAATTAAACACATCATTTACCACCTCGTCGTAATTAGGTACAATCATAGAAAATTGTATGTGCATGTTCCTGCATTTTTACATGCAGGATTCGTTTACTATAACAGCTACAATTAATGTATGTTACTTTGTATGTGTTACCACTATCAGTAAATTAATCATCCATTAGTCCAGTCGTCATATTATTTAGTTGTAAAGTTCAGCAAGTTTACTTTATTATAGCCATTCCACAAGTGTCTCTTCTATTAGTCACTTACAAACAGCAAAATTTAAAGGCGTTATCGAATAAAATATATTTTCATACAAGTGGGGAAACTTGACCATTGTAGCCGAGGCGGAACTAATTATGGAATTGAAAACTACAGTGTCAATTGCTCACGTGTGTCAAAGTACACTTTCAAAGACATATAACAGTAAATTATTTTTTATTATCTTATTAATCGCGCTTTGCCTTCAGAAATTAAATTTAAACAAAAGTGTGAAGTTGCCAGACAGGCTCATATTAAAAATTAGCAAAAATTACAAACAAATTGATTTTGAGTGTTAAAAGCAAATAATTTTATGAAGTTATTAATTTTAAAGGTATATATTGACGTGATCCACAGTGTTCAAAGTTATAACTGATTATGGTCTCATGGTCATCAGTAGTATTGACCTTTGACATTGCATGCGAACAAAAGATGATGGATTTATTTATTTCTTGTATTTAATTTATTTATTGTTACTTAGTTTCCTTACAGCCAATATACTTTTAACCAGAAAAATATAATTCGGCAATAATATTTTTTTTCAAATATATTTTACATCAGAATGAATACTTTTCTACTTAATTTTGATCTTCCAGGAATAATTTTTATCTATTAGATTTTAAGTCTGTCTATATACCTACGTAGGAAGATATATATGTTGCAATCGAAACTCTTAACCAGTCAAAAGTACTATTGACTAGCAAAATCAGTCAAAAGTACTTTGGACCGTATGCTGTAGTCAATAGTACTTTTGACTAAAATAACAGTTAAAAGTACTTTTGCCCAATGGAGCTGGTAAAAAGTACTTTTGACTAAGTGATTCCGTCAAAAGTGGTTTTGACTGGTTGTATCAGTCGTTTCAGGCGTAGGAGGTCACAGTTTAAACCTAACCTAACCTAGTGTTAGTTAACAGTGCTTTTGACTAATGTTTTATTGCAACTACTTTTGACAAAGAGCGTCAGTCAATAGTACTTTTTACCGCAAATTTGCAGTCAAAAGTACCTACTAAAAACCAATAATGTTTAGTCAAAAGTGCTTTTGACAGATTTTGCTAGTCAATAGTACTTTTGACTAGTCAAGAGTTTTGACTGCAACATATATGAAGTTATACAACTTTAAAAAAAAAATGGGTTTGTTCGAACAATTATAACTCGAAAACGGCTCGACCGATTTTTATGTTTTTTTTTTTGAATTTTCTTCTTGCTTCTTGCACGTGTCTACGATATTAAAAGGCAGAATAACGTGCAAAAACATCGTAAACCCTGTCATGTCTCAGAACCAACGCTGTGTCTGCGTGTTGGGTTACTGACTGTAGCCCAACAGTGGAAAGTACACAAAGCGAATGCGACACCCATAAACCCATAACCATTATTCTATGCCAGAAACGAAACTATCTTTATCTATAATGTATGCATATTACTACTCAAATTCTTATAAAATCTCATAGTGACGTTTGAACAGTTTGGAATGTACCGTCTGACCTCATATATCTGGGCTATCACATTAGAGTTTTTTAAATGAATTGATGATAAAAAATCCCTTTTAAAAACCAAGCTTTTGTTTAAATACGCTAATAAGAAGAAAATAAACTTTAAATTAAATCCATAATTATACTACAATAGACAATTTATCTTTTATATAATTGTAATCAGTCAGTTTGAAACAAACATTTCATGTTAAATAAAAGTTTATAAAAATGTACTGGATTTCATACGATTCCGAAATTGATATTACTTAGGTAAAAATATATTAGTACCTACCTGGATTATGCGACAAGGGGATAAAGCAAGGGCACGCCACAATAGTGGCGGTAGGTCCCCTCTTTGAGGACTGGCTGGAGAGGCGTCATGGCGTCCTTCCTTACCTACCCCCTGACGCGGGTCCTCACCGGACACGGAAGTTTCGGGAAGTTCCTGCACATCATCGGGAGGGAGGAAACGCCCGGGTGTCACCATTGTGACGATCGCCCAAAGGACACGGTGTAGCACACAGTGGCAGTCTGTCCAGCTTGGGCGGAGCACCGCCGTGATCTCGGCGGCAGCGATCTGTCGCGTCCGGCTGGTTCAATCCATGGTCCAGAGCGAGAGGGAATGGGAAGCGGTCACCGCCTTCTGCGAAGTAGTCATGCTAGCGAAGGAGATAGTAGGGCGTTTGAGGGAGAGAACCTCAAACCGCGAAAACACCGCAAACAGTCGCCGCGAGACGACTCCCGGCCACCGTAGATGCGGGCCTGTGGACGGTGAGCAATGGGTAGCTCACCGTCCGTCCGTCTATTTGTCGTCAATAGAACCTCAAACCGCGAAAACACCGCAAACAGTCGCCGCGAGACGACTCCCGGCCACCGTAGATGCGGGCCTGTGGACGGTGAGCAATGGGTAGCTCACCGTCCGTCCGTCTATTTGTCGTCAATAGACCGTATCGACGACTCGTTTGTGTTTCACCTGCGCCTCAAAGAGATGTCCGCAAAGCAGAGGGGCTTGCCAGAGCCTCCGCCTGCCGGGGTTGCGGGCAATAGAAGGAACGTGGGTGGGTTTTAGTCAGTAAAAGTCTGACATGCTCCCCCACTCCGCCCAGAGCGGGGGAAGTCATTAGATGATTTGCCACCCGAAAAAAAAAAGACGACAGGCCGTTATTTGAGGGTTTCCCACCACAAAAAAGGGGATAAAGCAGTATTTCACGTCAACGGCGATCATTTTGTCACAGTAAGGGAATTTAGAGCTCCTAAGCGGAGCAATGGAGTTTAAGTCCTGAGCAAGAATAACACAAAATACTTAAGCTTCTACTTTAAGTACTTATTACGCGATGAAGTTAAGACACTAAGAGCAGTGACGGATTCAGCTTGCCCAAGTTTCCACAAGGAGCCTAGATTTAGTTACAAATGACAAAATTCGGCTGTAAATTGTCTCTTCTTTTTCGAAGTTGGAAATAATAAATAAACATTTTACCTTATTTTTTTGTGTTTTAACTATGAACAATTTGCCTTCCGAAATCAAAGATGATGCACCCCTGCCCTGTAATATTAGTGAGCGACGCCACGTTTCAAATATCGAAATAGTTCTTTTTATCCCCGATGCGTGTGTTAATAGAGTATGTTCTCGGGATAAAGGTTTCTTTGTATTTGATTAGCTTTAATGTGAAGTACGAATATTTGTTATTATTTATTTTTGATCAACTATTAGATTTTATTAAAATTTGTAACTATTTAAAACCATAACGAAAATGTAAACCGTTTCTGAGAAAAAAGGCAAAACCATACTCAGAGGCTAATAAGGTTCTTTTCTTCGGACAGATTGGTTTTGGTATACAATAAAAACTCCGTTGAAATAAAAATTGCTTAGGGATCATTCAAACATGGTTTACCAAAAAGCAATCAACTCGCAGACAAATCGTAGAAAATATCTAAATAGACATCCGAATAAGGGTTTAATCTAAACTCAGTTACACAAGTTCTCCAATTTAGAACATCTGTCATAATAGAATAGACGTATAGCTAGTACCTTCTAGAAATTAGTTTCATCTTGAGCCAGCCCGAAGGCTGTCTGAAAGAGAACGTTTTGTGGTCACATTATCTAAGAGCTAGAAATCTTTGCTGTGATTATATCTCTTATTATGCTTAGAGTCCCCTATTACATGGGAATTAGCATAACGTGTGTGTTGCACAGGTAGGTTCACCTCTGCCTTTCCCCATCGGGAGAGCAGTGCGATGTTTTGATATTGCATGGTTATATTTATTTGAACACAGCATACCTATATGGTGTTTTTTTCTAAGAATAAGAAACATGGTGATTGTATTGGAAATCACAATCTGTCATGTCTGAGCCTATTTGGCGCAACCCTGAGAAGCACAATTTCTTTTTAGTCACTTGTGACATGTCGCAAATAAACATAATTATTTTCTATGTTTCCTTCTTCTTGCTGTTTTTTATGTATTTGATGGTAAGAGTTAAGGAGGTCAATATATTTTCGAGTATCACATTCGAATCTTTCTTCTTTTGATTAGTGGAACAGCAGGCCTAATCCGGTTTCGTACATCTTGGTAGATAATTTTTGAAAAGTTTGTTTTGTAGACTTTTTTGAAAATAAGTGCCTCATTGTCAGTAAAGTGAAGTGGTAAATGTTCTTGCAAATTACATACGTATAAGAAATGACATCTTGGAAAAATTTAAAATATGTCAAATTCTTGCTTTTTTAATACCTAAGTGCATTCTTCTTTTTGTAATATTTATACTAAATGCATGTTAATCCATCTGAAGATTAATACCAAAAAATATAATTTTCCTAGCAAAATTTCCCTATCTAAAACGAAAGAGAAATTCTTACATTAATAAAGAGATGAAGATAGGTGGGGAAAGTGTTACACCGCGCTGAAACTATAAGTAAGGCGTCGATGCGCACGCGCCACTCAAAGCTCTGACCTGCGCGCACTGTCACGGGCGCTCGGTGTGTCTCATGCCCTAAAAAGACCAACTACACATTAACTTTTTATTTCTAAGTGATATATCCAGTAACAGTGTGTGTTGTCATTTCTGGATTCAAAACAACATCCCTATTTTGAAATAAGGTAAGTTTTATTTTTACATTTTATTTTATTTAATTACACAAGTCCTAAAATAATAAACTTTAAATACAACTTTTTATCAACTTTCATTTTATTTAAATTCAATTTAAACTAGAGTTCCTTGAAATTTATGATTACCTAAAAAATATTATATTATTTTTTTAATATTTAATTTCTTTATTTGTGCAATTTGCTGTCAGTGCAAAATCTATATCTTTAATGTGTTTTTTTTTTTAAATGATAAAGAACCCGAATGCGATTTATTGGCAAGGGAAACATCATTATAAAAATTCTATTGAATGATAAACTAGGCTAAATATCTACGATACTTTCCACGGCCGTAACCAACAACAACGAGTTATAGACAGACCATAGCGTGAATTACACTTTTATTACAATTTGTGTCAGTCATGACATCGCATAAATCTAATCTAATGGAAATAGTATCGAAAAAACCTTTTTAAAGCATATTTTCATGTCATTGACGTATAACCGCAGAAACTAGCGTGTGACTGAAAACACCTACCACAATGTATCCGCATGAATCATGTATTTAGAAACCTAACTATTCCGAACGAAAGGGACTCCAAAGGTATCATACGGCAATGAACCAACGAATGCGACGTTGAAGGCTAAGATGCAGATGCAACTGAAAACAATCAATGGCGATGGAACCGCAAGCAGACGCAACGTTTAGTACGTAACCATCGCAAGTACTTGTATACTAGGGCAAGATCGACTTCAGACTTATTTATAGAACTCAATTATAGAACACAATAATACTTATTTCTGTCATTATAGCCCTTATTTCAGGCATAAATAAAACACATTAAGCCATGTCTGTTATCGACACAATATGTATCACCAGTATTTTGGTAAGACACACAATAATATTTGTTTTTTTTTTTTATGTAATAAGAAAAGACATCCAACATTTGTATCAGAAGTGAATAAGATGTGTTAGCAGAGATAGTTATAGAAAAAATATTGGTGCCATTAATGATTTGATGGCGAAATGTCCCACCATACTGCAAAATTCGACTAAGCATGTTAGAAGTTGAGCTTGTGTCCATAAAACTTTCTTATTGCTCTACTTTAATTGCAGAAATACGTCATCTCCTCTTAACCAGACGTGTTTCTGGCCAGTAAGGTGTAACATTTATAAGTAGTCACAAGTTACTAGTTAATTAACACTCACTTCCAGTCATTTCCAGTTAGTTACTCTTGCTATGTGAACTAGGGATGTTATCAAATGAAGTGAACAGAATACTTGTGACGTGCATGTAATTTGTATTTCGAAAACGACTTAGTACAGACATCAAATAGGTTAAAAATAAACATTGATTTCGCTGTTGAATGTAACACTTTTTGTAAATTAATTGCTTAGAAATCATTATCGGTTGAAAAAGATTATATCTTCATCATTACGACGAACATAATCACTTGCAAGTAACGGTTTACGACTCTATTTCGTGAATTTAAGGTATTTTCTGAGTCAACAAAAAAAAACTTTAATTTCGTGAAAGTCTTTCTTTTGCTGTCCGTGCATTGACACCGCGAATGTCATCATAATTATTTTCTCATAACTTCAACCCCAATACACGCATAATTGGCGCTGTGGGTGATCCAGTAAAATATTCTAAGAATCAGTAATGTGCTTCACCAGATATTAAATAATATTACTTCAAAATAATTGAATATGCTTGAAAGAGTACTAAATTTGGAGATTTCAGGGAAATTGGGTTTCAATTTCAGTCGTTAAAAAGTTTTAGAAGTCTAGTCTCAATAGCACATCGGCAACAATCAATATCAAAAACTTTTAAATTGAAATGCCAACGTTCCTTAATATGCTAACGCCGCTAACGGGCAATTCTGCCCCTCAACTTTTCACGAAAATTCTTGGCATAATTTTATCATTCAAAATTACATGCTCCAAAAACAAACAAAAAAAAAACAGTAGTAATGTACAAAAACTACTTTTAGGGCGACCGCTATAAGGCCGTTGTTGATGTTTTGCTCTTATGAGCAACGAGAGTACGCACGTCTTATAGAGAAATTCGTGTTAACTATATTCATAATCTGTTTTAAATTACAATGCTCTCGTTAGTTTCTTTTTTTTTAGAAATCAAAATTTTGTTTAGATATTCAAAATTTTAGAATACTCGTTTTGAGTTTTATATTTGAAAGGTTTAAATTACCTACAAAGACACGTCATAAAACAATTTTATTGCATTTTTGTAGTTTTTCTATTTTGTTTGACTGCACAAAATCCTGAGAATACCTAAGTAATTATGCTTTACGAATAATATCGTTGATGCTATCAAAAAACAGGAATTTGTTTATAATAAACAATACACAATCATCGAAAAATGTATTCAAAACTGTGCCAAGCACGTGCCGCCACGTATAATTAAACTATTCGTTAGTTTCAGTTTATTTTAAAATTACTTTCACTTTAAATATTTAAAATACTTAATAATGTTTGAGATTAAAAGGTATTATAGTATCCCAGTATATTGGGTCAATTATCGTGTCATACGCCTTGTTAAATATTTTTTATCAAAATTTGTTAATTGTTCAATATTTTTTACGCGCAAATTTCCAGGTTTGCCTTGCCTTAAATGTCATCCGTGTCATATATCATATGAATATCGTGCGGAAAATTTTGAGTATGAATACGGATTTAAGATTAGAGGAAGACCAAAAAGCGATGGGTGAACTGTAAAACCAGCATAATGTAAGAGCAGGAGAATGATGAAGTCCTAATCATAAGCTGTGCTTCATTTTGATTCTGGTACCTACGAACAAAAGTACCGTAATGTACACTGCTCAAACACTATGAGTCAGTTAAAAACAAAGGCATTCTATTGCATTCTAACTTAAACAGTACCATGTTTATAAGAAAAGCTGTATTCAGGAGCATCCGGTTAGACTTGCAATAGACTTAGCCTAACGTTAGGAATAGGTGAGACAGAAGTTCTTGTTGAGGAAAAGCTTCTCATTAAATATCGCATACAAAAATAATGACAGTTCTTTGGAAAGTAAAAAGACAATACCCGCTAATTATTTGAGCAAACGTTTAGTCTTCACTTTCATTGTCAGACAAACATATCATTCCTTTTCAACACCAGACGCGAAACGAATGAGTCGGCATTTATTATATTGTTCTACTTTATATCAATTAGTTTTGTACTGTGTTTGGTTTATCGGTAGCTTTTGGTATAAATGAGACACTTCTTTCTACAAAAATACTTATTAATTACGTACTAACTTTATTATCATCCATCTGTGTTAATGTACAGCAGAGAATAAACCTAACTGTTGTTGATATAATATTATTACTAGCTGGCGAACGCGGCTTCACCCGCGTGATATATAAAAAAATATCCTATATGTTATACCAGACTTACAGACTATAATCTATCTCTGAGCTAAATATTATCAAGATCCGTTCAGCCGTTTTGACGTGAAAGAGTAACATCCATACATCCGTCCTTACAAACATTCGCATTTATAAAATAATATGTAAGGTAGTAGGATTTTTTATTTTCAATATATAACATTGATATTCAGTGTTGCAGACACCAGAATTGCAGAATCCATTTAAAAAGAGAACAACTCTGATGCTAAACATATTTATTTGTTATCCAACATTTTCTACCAATATTTATGTTGGAAAAGTTAAAATAAATAAGAAAATCATGTTAAATATTCTTGCAATTTGCAAGCATTGTATATGTAAGTAAAGTTGCTAAACAGTGCATCGGTACGACCTCTTTGTGTTGCTTGAATAAACTTTACGAGCAGCAGTTTGTAGGCCACGCCAGTTGTAAACTGTGTGCTCGGAAACTAACTTAAAACCCTTAAACGTTTAGGCCATAAACACAATTGTTGTTTTACTAATAAATAAAGAAAACCACACACTAATAAGCATTAACTTTATTCATTACTAGCTGACAGTAATGAAGTGCTTATTTACTTATAATTGCTCTATAGTCATTTGCACAATAATATTGCAAAGAGGCGGAATTCACGTCATGGGTATTTTCAAACATGATAGATGCATCAAAAACACATAAAAGTAGATAACTTATCATATTATTTATGTTTTTTATTCATCAAATATTTATACACTAGCTTCCACCCGCGACTTCGTCCGCGTGGCATAGTTACTTTGGGCTAACGCTAACTTTAACCCGCGTGATGGTAAAAAAATATCTTTCTCTCCGCTTTTCTTCCCTCTTTCTCCACTTTTTTAACCGTCCGTCTCTAGGGTCCCAACTGTCTCTGTACCAAAATTCATCAAAATCGGTTTGGCCATTTAGGCGTGAAGACGTAACAAACAAACTTACTTTCGCTTTTATAATGTTACTAGCTGATCTCCGCGGTTTCACCCACGCTGCTCAGTACCTGTTGGTCGTAGCGTGATGTTATATAGCCTATAGCCTTCCTCAAGAAATGGACTATCCAACACTAAAAGAATTATCCAATTCCACCAGTAGTCCCTGAGATTAGCGCGTTCAAACAAACAAACAAACTCTTCAGCTTTATAATATTATAGTATATAGTATAGATTTATAGTAAGGATTTTCTAATCTTACCACTAACAACTACTAACAGAAAGTGTAAGTGTTATGTGTTTTTTAAATGATAGTGCGACTGCGAAAATGCACCGAGTGCAGTTGGTTCATTTGTTTATTGCTTAATAACTCGTCGAATACTTGACCAATTGTTTCCAAATGTTACACACGTGTGTATAAATTGTAGGGTATTACTAATCGTAATGCATTTAAACATCGAAGAAACCCACTTTTATTTTTGCCAATCGGTATTTCTGTGCATCATACAAGGTTGTTCGGTTTATAATTAATTAATCGTCAATACTTACATTAATAGCAATTAGGTACATTATATTTTCTACTATAGTCCGATACGTGTAATAGAAATCTCATTATTCTTTAATGTCTTTACTTTAATGAGTGTGATTAATTACGTTTTCACAGTAGAACTTTCTCTTATACCTAATGATTTAATTATAAAAATAAAAAACGCTTACGATTTTATATAAATAACTATGACAGGCTTTAAAAAGAACAGTCAGAATGTGAAAATCTTATTCTATTGAACGCAAAGACATAAAATATCGTTTATTGAAAAAAAGTTAAGTTATACTGCACGTGTAACCGTTTTAGTAGATAATAATTAGTTCGAAATTTAAACGTTGTTCAAGGAATCACCGTTTTTAATCTGCTGTACCATTTAACTAGTTGTACAAGCCACTTTTATTACAAAAATGAATTCATATTAACGATATTCGATATTCGCTGACGATATCCTAATAAATAACCTTTACTAATATTATAAAAGCGAAAGTGAGTTTGTATGTTTGTTACGTCTTCACGCCTAGATAGCTAAACCGATTTTGATGAATGTTGGTACAGGGATAGTTGGGACCCTGGAAACGGACATAGGCTATTTTTTTAATGAGATATGAGGGAGAATGAGGGAAGAAAAGGGAAAACTGAGCATTGCTATTACATACAATAAATAAGGCGCAAAGGCAAAAACTACAGGTAGCAGGTACCTGTAAATCAGAAAAAGGTACTGTGTTACCCCGAAGCCGCGGGCAAAAGCTAGTTAAAATAATAAATGCGAAAGTTGAATGTTTGTTGAAAATGTACCTATGGATGTTTGTTACTCTTTCACACAAACGCTTAGGATCCTTTTAATCTCGGTATCTTATGGAGCAGTTGCTGAACTTAACGTGTGCAACGCCACAGGCCAGTTACGAAATAATTCTATCAAATATACCACAGACCATTAGACAAATAAAAAAGAAAACCAAACGATTTTGTTTATGTTATGCAGTCAAACACGTTTGATCGCTTAGAACAGAATCGAATTAATTATTATGCGTGCATAAAAAACCGGAATGTTAGAAAAGCTTTGAAAATCTCAACGCTAGTGAGAATCCGAAATCTTACAGTCTACTACTCCAAATCTTCCATGTTATGGAAGTTATGGTAGACATCTTTTACAAAACCTTAATTTGGAAATAAGTCGTCTATTGTTGAGATATAAATTAATGCTACAAGTGTCTTCAACGGTAAATAGTACGGTTTTTAAGATTGAGGTAACTATCAAGGTCAGCTTACTTTGCTCCACTTCCGATTACGAAGTTACGAATGAAGTTTGGCCGCTTCACATTGCTATTTGGATAAAGTGAAAGTGATGTCATTTTTTTCGTAAGAAAACCGATAAAGTCGTAAGTAAACCAATGTTTTGTATTTATTTTTGATTTTACATCGCCTTATAAAAAGTATTATTGCGACGTCATAGTCAAATTATGCATTCAAAGATATTCGGAGCAATACGTTGTAGTAATAAAATGAAAACGAAAGTAAAAACAATGACATCTTTCCTTGTTTCAATGTTTTTCTACACAACTGGAACGTACAGATAACGCTTTTATTTCGATGCTGCTTTCAAACTTTTAACAATTTAACAGCTTTTCACTTGTCTGTAGCGAATGAGAAGTTAACAGAAACACGTCAATTAAACAAAATAGCAAAGCTATAAAACTGCAGTTTTATGACCTTGTGTTTTTTGTTTTCAATATTGACATTGTTTAATGATACTTTGCTACGTAAATGCCAATTGGTAAAGATTTCTCTGAATCTACCCAATTAGATTAAAAACTGTTTATTATTTTTAAAAATAAGGCTGAAATCTAGACCAAATAAATAATTATGTACCTATTAATTTCTGTCATTAACTTTTATTTAGTGATTTAATATTTGAATTCGTCAAACCACTTTCATTTTAGTAGCTTCTAAAAAACCAGTTGAAAAATATCGGTCATGTGCTAATCGTACTCGAGCACCAAAGTTTCCGTACAAGCTTGTGACATAAAGGGCCATCTTTTGACTGCGTAGACTTAGAGGGTTATGGGTTTTTTCACAGCTCCAAGGAATAGATTTGAGTTTATAGTTTTAATGTCAACTCGATACCTCCATGCGTTTCTGAGACAATGGATTTTAACAGACAGACGTACAACAAAGTGATCTTTTAAGAGTTCCGATTTTTCCTTCTGAGATACGGTATCCTGCAAGCCAGTTTAGTTTAGCTTTTTAGAATAGGTTTGAAAGGAGTAGTAAGTATTTACCTCATAAAGTAGAATAAAAAGAAAATATTCTTGTTAATTTTAAGTAGAGCTTGACACACTGTTTATGTAGTTCTGTAAATTCATAATTTCATAGCGAAGGTCATACAAATAATAAATAAATAAAAACTGACCGCAACAAATGTGTCTGACGCACAATTTCAAACTATTAAGGTACATAAGAGGAAAACTACAACGGAAGATGACAAGCATTGAACCTTGCTTACGTTTACATTAGAATTATCAACTTTAAAATATCTTTAAGGACTGGAAAATTTTAAAGGTCAGTGTAAAACTGTAAAAGGTATCTTAACTTAGAAGAACGTGAGGTACAATTATTAAAAGTCGTAAGTAGGTAGGCGTTTTAACTTAATAAAATTTCAATATCAGAAACTTTTGTTGAAAGTGTCCAATGGATTTAATAAAAAAGCACGTCACTAAAAGATAAAAATTTCCAGTTTTTACGAGCCGAGAGCTTTGGCGCTTCGTAAGCTCACGTAGCCGTGATTTGCCGGCTCGCCACCGTGCACGTGGTCACTGTCCTCCGGTTCCACAAGTACCACGGGCAATGCGCCCGCGCCGGTGAAAGTGTCCGGCGATCCCCACGCAATCTCATTCACTATAGTCAGTTAAAGTTGGGGTCAAGCGCACAACAAGTTTCGTTCCCATTATTTACTTTTCTTCGAGAGTCAGTAAAAGTTAGCAAAGCTTTGTGAAGGTATTATGTGACGTGCGATCCGTCGATATTTTGCCAACGGCTGTATGTCGTGTCCCGTTTTGGTTCACTTCAAATATGTACTTCTTTCTCTCACTGACATTTGTAAAACTTTCTTATGCGAAGTCTATTGTATGCGCTTTAGAATTTACAGATGGGAGTATTTAAACGTAGACACAGTTTCTATGTGTCATTTAGGTTATGAAGTTATGGCCACATTGTCTATTTGACTATGCATTCAATAATTTTGGATGATCGAAATACAAGAAAGTAGGTCGTGCTCTCGTTGGTATTCACATGATCATGGCATATTATCGTCGACATCGAGTCTTAATTATACATTAAGACTCTCATTCAATCACATAAACTGAGTTTCATCCAAAGCATTAGGAATACCCGTGTTAGTAAATTATCTGAAATGTGGTAATTACGAGCTAAACGGCATCAAATACTGTCACTTCACCCTTAGCACAGTTAGTATATCGAGTCCAAAGATTGCAAGAATGCATCTTACCAACCCGTTTGCCTCCGTCAGCTGTTGCAATGCTAATAACCCGCATTTTCAAAGAAAACAGCTGATTTATCGTGTATTCATTTTGTTTTCCATAAATGGTAAATTCTGTTTGAGTATATTGTTTGCAGTTCATTTAAAAAGGAGTGTTTTGGTATTTGTAAATGGGTCAAGGTAAACTTTGTAAAACGTGTCAAGATAAGGTTTTGAAAACCTTAAAAGTGAACCGGATGTAGGCAAAGGCCTAAAGGAGACGAAACAGATAAACATCCCGTTTGCAGTTCCTTGGAGTCTGCTGATTAAATACCATGTAAACTGATGCGTGAAGGTTTTGTAACAAGACATCGAAGACCCACAATTAGTACATTGTCATACGCACTCACGTAATTGTAATATAGCAACCAGCTTCCTACATGCAATTTAATCAATTGTAAGGCCTTCAATATTCAAAGAGAGTCAGCAAAGCAGAGGGGCTTGCCAGAGCCTCTGCCTGCCGGGGTTGCGGGTTGTTCGAAAGAGATACCGCGGCCTCGGAACGTAAAGGGCAATAGAAGAAACATGGGTGGGTTTTAGTCAGTACAAGTCTGACATGCCCCCCCGCTCCACCCAGAGCGGGGGAAGTCATTGGATGATTTCCCACCCGGAAAAAAAAAAAAAAAAAAAAAAAAGGCCTTCAATATTTAACTGAAAATAGCAATGTGTAATCAAAAATGAGGTCATTTTTCATTGAGAGCATTGGACAGTCTTTGAACCTAAAAAGGCTGCTGTATTTTTCAAAGTCTGTTAAATATTTTGATTGGTCAGAGATAGCATGCCCGTGTCCACTATGCCCAGTTTCCACTTGCCCGGTTCTTCAGTAATTAGTCAACAAGTGACGAACGTGCACAGCTTGACACATGGCATAACGCACCTCTCAAAGCCACTTGCTATACCTACCTACGTCGATTGTGAAAGTGCGCTCTTGTCACCTTTCCTTCATTTTCTCAATGATATAACTTTCGAATAACGTTTACTGTTAGAGAATACACATTCATCTTTCTAGAAGGTTAATGTAAAAGGAATTAGCACCGTATATACAATCAACACAGCATCAGTACCTATGTAAAACAAAGGTTCGGTAATGAGGTATCTTCTCACGAGACTAATTGTCCTTTTTTGTCTTTATTTGCAATTATTATAATGTCCAAGGAAGCACCTACCTATTTAAGGTATGAGGGCAAAATATTCTTTTGACAAAAATATCCTTTGAGTTAATAAACCACGATTCAATTTATTTTTAGTCAGTCTAACAGTTTTGATACTTCGTAAATTCGAAATTATACACCAAAACCTTCCTTTTTTAACTCATCATCATTTGAATATCCTTTTCCCAACTACGTTGGGGTCGGCTTCCAGTCTAACCGGATGCAGCTGAATACCAGTATTTTACATGGAGCGACTGCCTATCTGACCTCCACAACCCATTTAGTACTAGGTAATGCGATACCCCTTGGTAAGACTGCTTGTTAGACTTTCAGAACACTACCTGTAACGACTGTCAAAGATCTACAAATGACAGCCGGGACCAACGGCTTAACGTGCTCTCCGAGGCACGGAGGAAACTCGGTATTTAACGGGTGGTCACCCATTCACAGACCAACCTAGGCAAGCGCAGCTTAACCTAAAGATCGATCCGAGCGACTACTATTATTTAGCCACCAGTTTCTTTCTTTTTTTAATATTAACAATAATATAAAACTCTCTCATTGCCTCTTTGATTCTTTAGTTACTATAGCCGCATAATTCCCAAGATATAAATGTTTCTTTCATTACTAACACTTTCTAAAGTGACGCTTATCATACTTTGATCAGCGCAGTTTGCATATCGATGATTTGAAAACAATGCATCAGATAGCACCCCTTAATTGCATGTTCAGTGCAGAGTCGCACATCATACACAGATAACATAGTAAACGCTCGTGGGTTTTATCTGTCATGGTCGGATGAATGCTAACTGGATATGAGATGAAATTGAGTGATGTCTTCTGTACATAATTATTACGACGAATATGATAATCAGTGTTTATAAACAAACATTACATAACGCTTGTTTTCCTTTAAGGGACAATCAGATGTTAGCCTGTGTGTGTTTTTGGAACACCTTTGTAATAAACCAACTTTTAACATGCCCATGTAAATCCACATATCATTATGTATATAAGTCGGTGATTATTCACTTTTATTTCCGACTAGCTTTACTTGTAGTTTTTGCCCTAGCGCCTTATTTATAGTAATAGCAAAGCTAAGTTTTCCCTTTTCATCCCTCTTTCTCCCTCATTTTCCACATATAAACTAAAAGTTACCCTATGTCCCCAGGGCCCTGTTTGTTACCTCTTTACGCTTTAATGTCTAAACCGATTTTGATGGATTTTGGTACAAAGATAGTTAGGATCTTCAAGACGGACATAGGCTAATTTTTAAAAAAACGTGGGGTGTGAAGGAGAAAGAGGGAAGAAAAAGGAAAACTTAGCATTGCTATTACAAATCAATAAGGCGCAAGGGAAACTGTGTTACCCAGAATTTAACGCGAGCAAAGCCGCGGGCAAAAGCTAGTATAATATAAAATCAAAGAATCCTTACGATTCTTTGAAACAAGCTTTCTACATGCCATTATTTATTTTATCACATATATTATTACTCACATATATACATTTGAAAATATGACAGGCAGTGCATTTTTCTACCTATATCATCATACATTTGAACAGCCTATATTTTAGAACCATTGGATTGCTAGAATAAACTAATTTAAAAAAATGTGTAAAAAACAAACATACTCAGACTCGCGCACCAAGGGTTCCGTACAAACTTGCGACACAGCACAAAGGGACCACAGAGTAAGAGGATTTGGTTTCACTCGATACCTCCACGCGTTTCCAAGATATAGGGTTTTGACAGACAGATGGACAACCAAGTGATCCAATAAGGGTTCCATTTTTTCCTTTTGAGGTACGGAACCCTAAAAAAATGATTACAAACTTCAATGCAATTGGTGAACTAACAGTTTTCCAACAACCAAGTTAAGTTTCTCCTTTTCGTTAAAGCAATGTTCGGTACTTTCATTGTTACCTACAAGTTTGTTTTTTTTTTAAATTACCGAGCGAAAGAGCCATTAAAAATTAAGAATCTCAAAATCATCATTTTCTGATAAACTTCCAAATAATTTACTTGAAAATACTTAGCTAAACAGTGGTATAATAGAACATCGCCGAAATATCGGAAACTCGATATACATAATAAACATGGTAAATATCCCGTTTCAAATGGGAATTACAATATTAGTAACCATGTCACTTTAAAGACTTATATCGGTACAACAGAAGGTATATAATACGGAAATCACTATGAAATAAGTAAATGGTTTGCCACAAATAACTAGACGATCATATACGATATGTATAACTTAGTTAAAATTACAAAATTTATTAGTGGATTTCACAGATGGATTTGGGTTTATAGATTTAAAGTATAATTACCATACGCTAATGTCTACCTAGGAAATAAATGATGATGCTGTTTATCCTCGTGAAGATACCCTTTCTAGGTACTAATCACATTGTTATTCTTATGTGGGACGTGAGAGAACGTTGCCAAAGTAATCATTCATCACTTATTACTATTGTAGATACCGAAAGTGATTGTAATCAAAGACAATATTTGTACCCTTTTTCAAGAAAAAATATGCATAGTTTATATGGAAAAAGAATGCAGAAAGCTAATATTTTTAAATGATAAGTAATGTGTTTCGAAACATGTTACTTTCTTTATTGAATTAATAAAACTAGGATTCAAAATAAATTAGTAAAATAGTTAATTTATAAACTTTTACTAAATATTTAAATGAATTATGGTCAAATTTAAATACTTAAAAAAGACAGCCTAGCTGGCCTAGTGGAGGCTATTGCGGTTATTAGAATTAAGTTTCGGCTTTCAATTCCAGTTCGCATAAAATATTATAATCTTTTTGTAACAGTTATTTAGCAGAAATACCCAACAAAAAGCTTCCTACAGGAATAACAGCCGTTGCTATGCCTGTTAAAATATAAAAATGATTTACATTTTTCACCAGAATGTATTTCATATCGGTTTGTTGTTACGTTAGCAACGAATAAAATATTCTTTTATTTTTGACTGCAATATAAAATACTGTATTTTTATACTGTATTGGCGAACAGTATCTGACTACAACACATTATATTAAACTTCAAAGGTCTTTATTGATGTCGCATATTATTGCCATTGCTTCTTAGGCACAAGTTAACAGAAAGTAGGTTGTAAAAGGATGTGTGCAGTTTTAGGTCTACCTTGCAAATACCTATTTTTATGCATGTGATATTCATCGAGCAAAAATGTTATAATTAACTGTTACGACGATACATGTAAACATCTTATCGAACACAAACTACATGTGTTTTCTCCAAGAAGCGAAGAGTATGCAAAGATTACGTCTCAATCTTGTCTAAGGTCAGAGAGCTAACCCAAAAGAAAGATGATAACTCTTAACTGAAAGAGATCCTTCCTATAAACTCATGAACACAGAAATTTGTGGGCCTGTTGACGGTGAGCAGTGGGTAGCTCACCGCGCGTCGACGGCTCGTTAGTGTTTTACGTGGGGCTCAAAGAGATGTCAGCAAAGCCTGCCAGGGCCATCGCCAGCCGGGTTTGGTTGGGTTGGTTGTGTAATCACCTTTTTTGGTTGTTCGAAGTTTAACTCTTGATTAATGACTTTTGTGGACGAGAGATACCACAGTTTTGCCAATATCACGTGTAAATTGGTAATAAACTATCAAACGCTGGAGAATATTTAGCAAGTTTTTACCATTCTTTTAAAAAAATATAGAAACAAAAAAGCATTTCTTTGCAGATTTAGATTATATTACGGGAAAGTAGACATTGTTTACACTTCAGCTCAAAACCTCAAGATATTATATAATCGTGTGTGTTTTAAATTAATTCGAGGTGATTAGGTACTCAAACATAATAATGACCTGACAAGGCTAATGCAGCGATTTCCCGACCTATGCCAAGGTCGGTGCGTTTAAACTGATCGTGCGCCCGTGCGTTTAACAAGTCCTTTTCACAAGGGAAATGACCAACTTAATAGCATACATGCCGTATTGTGTTCACGGCAAAGCACGCCAGAGTTGGTTTTCCCTAAACTTGTATTTTGGATCTCAAGGTAAATAGGCAATAGGCTTGCCGGGGAAGCGAGATACCTCGGCCCCGGAACTCAAAGAGCAAAAGAAGAAACATGAATAGGTTTCAGTCAGTAAGTTCACAAAATCTGATACTCCCTTCCGCACTGCCCAGAGCGAGAGAAGGCATTTGATGATTTTACATCCCAAAAAAAAGTAAAGAATAGCACACACTGATGATAGCATACATGATAATCTCCAGATTCTAGTTAGTAATGCCACTCCAATTATCGATGGAAGCTATTTATTGAAAACCAAATGGGGTTGTCTTTCACGCAATAAAAAAATATGCCCTACATTATAACAAGATATCCGTGTGGAACGTGTTGAACTGTATTAGTTATTGATAGGTATTTATCTGTGTTATTATTTCAATATAACGTTTTTCCTGCCAGCCTCTCATGACCCGAAACTCAATTTTTCCGACACATTCGGGGAAAATAAGGACATCAACAAAATATTATGGGAATAACGAGCATAGTAGAATGATTGAAATAGTGCGTTCGATTTCTGCGACGCAATCTCAATAATGAGATGCTCAATAAAAAAAAATACGCCACTTTCTATAAGCACTTACGTGGTAATGCTGTAGAATACTTGAGAACACCTAATGGCTTCGTCGAACTCTCTATAAACCATAATGCAAAATAACGTACCTATTCGAATAACATTACCACAGACAAAAATAGTTGTCACTTCAAGAGAATTTTGCAGTCAAAAAGTACATTAGCACATATGTCGTTGAATTTTTCAAATAAAATATTTAAATGTTTATAACAATTTGACTTTGACTGTGCATAATCTAATTAGCACAATTTTGTACTTGAGATATAAGATAACAGTAGTATTCTAAGTACTTGCTTCAATATTTATACACGTTTGTAACGTGATCGCGAAATAATTCAGGTAATCATGGCTTCACAAGGTTTTGATTTTCAAGTGTAACGACCAGTGTTGGTAATTGATATTATTATATCACACAAATTTCGCTTGTCCTGATAATCTCCCTGATAAGTATTATAATACAATATTGCACAATTTCATTCAAAACTTTACGCAAAACAAATCAAGATAAAAAGTGAAATGAAAAATGTGTTCAATTTGAAAAAAATATATTTATCTCTTATATAGATGATAAAAATATTGCATAGTTATACAAGTTGTCTCAGAATATTTTCTTATTCTTTAATTTTTACAGCCTGATTTACGCGGAAATTTTTGAACTTATTGTTATTCAAATCATTACTTTGATTTTACTCTGATTCCAGGAAAAGTCGTCGAAGGAATAACATCTGTTCCGATTAAGTTTTTGAAAGGGTGGCGTTACAGTCGTTCAAAAAGATTTTTTAGAACCTTCACGTCAAAGAATTTCTAAATCAACTCAATTTATGTTGTGTATATTTCTGGCAATCTTAATTACTTAATTTTTATGTCAGGCCTTTAGCCCAATTGCCCAGAGCCCACATTTGTGGCATGCAATAATAGGAATAACCAACTGCGTAATACATTGAGATTTTACGTAACTAGCATGGTCCTATTGTAGAATAGTATAAAAAATCGTTCATCGTTTTTTAGTTAATCGTTCATTCAGTTGGCGGTAGCATTATTTAGGTGTATTATTGTACCTTTTTTGTGGATGCTAAATCGTCAAATAACTTCCCGCTCTGGGCGGTGCGGGAAGAAGTGTCAAACTTTTACTGACTAAAATCCACCCTTATTCCTTACTTTGCCCTTTATGTTTCGGGGCCGCGGTATTTCTTTCGTCCCGTAACCCCGGCAGGATACATGTACTTATGAAGCAAATTAAACCCACAAAAAAAACCAAACTTATTTTATAAATTTAAAAGTAACATATTATTCTGTAAGACCCATTATCCATGACCGTGCTAGGTCGGTTCTCGTCCAAATTCAATGCATTACTAACGGTATCTCTTTGTCCACAGGCAGCGAGGAGGAATGGCCGCGATGTCCAGCGCCCCCCTGCTCCTGGCCAACACCATGCTAACCAGCAAACTGCAAGACGAGGACATCAGCTATGCTGAGCCGAGGAAGAATAAGAACAGAGATTACGAGTAAGTCTTCTTCAAACTAGAAAATGATGGGTATTGAAATCACCTCACATCCTTTAGCTAGCTAGAGATAAGTTTATCCACAATCCAAGTTAACGTCTGATTATTATTTCAATATAAAAAACTGAGGATATTTTCTATTTAACTTACTCATTGGTCATGGTTTTACCAACCTACCCAGCTTGAGATGGTTGCAATAATGAAGCTAGCGCACCTCGGATGTACTAATTGGAACGTATCTAACAATTCCACAATGGACCAAGGTGATGGATAACAGCTCACTGCCGCTCACAGAAACATTTGCCAGAAGTGGAAGTAACTTAGTTGTGCTACTCATTAGACATGATTATGAGGAATTTCACTGTTGCCGTCTTCCAAAGAAGAAGACATTATATACTATTAATAACTCTCGGTTATTAGTGATTCATAATGTAACGAGTTTTTATTAATTTGCAGTCCATCCACTTCAGTTATTTATTGTTGAGCGTTAAGCTTTGTTTAAATAAAATAGATTTAGAACCAAAGACTTTTAAATATTTACAAAAGATAGCCGGGACAAGATGAAGAAAATCGTAATCCAATATTTTTTACTACTTGGTGACAAATCGTTCTATCTAGTGTCACACCCCCGCTTGTCAAGGTAACTGTGACAAAATTGTTGTAGGAATATAGTCCCATAACCGCTCTATAAGTCTTAAAATATCTTTGTTAGAATCAAATGTTTATAATAACATTCAAAACGGCGAGTAAATATATTTAAAATAAATACTTAGGTCCACAAATTAGCATGTAGCCAACATTTTACGTTATGTAGGATACTATTTTATATATCTATATTAAATTTGTATGTTATCTAATTATCACACTACTATAAAGTCAGTAAGTACACATTATTTCGTGCAAAATTACTAAATAGTAGGTACATGGATTTTATGTTTTTTTTCCCTATTTCAATAAAATTGTGAAACATGTTGATGACCACAGACTGAAGTTTTGATGTGTAATAAAACAATAATGAAAATGCAACTGGAATAACTTTCGGGAAAATAAACAAACGCGTTGTGCATATTTGGCATTTGCGCTTGAAATTAAACAATACTTTTCGATCTTATTTACTTTTATTTGAAGACAAATATCAAAAAGCTAAACTAGCACTACTAACGGCACATTAAAGATTTTCAATTGGCTATGATCATGCTCATCTTATCGACTAGGCTAGCCTAGTGATATATTTCTAGGAATTTCGATAGGTACTAATTTGGATACTAGTTTCGGTAGCATTTGCTAATTTTATTCATTCCAATAAGTTTTTTTACGTTTTCAACTTCGCCTAGGCCTTCCTTTTATAAATAATTCATAAACTACAAAATATCTTATTTGGAAACTTTCACCCGCGACAAACAAAATAATTATATTAATATTGGCCTATATTTCTTACTTTTATTGAGAACAAGCCCAAAGTGCCATGATGTTCATGATGTCCCATGATATTCACATTGTTATAATGCCAGTTATTATTAAGTTCTTTCTATATCTACTTTATTATCATAAGGTGTTAGTCGATTATCCTTTGGTGTTTTCGGGGTTGGGACAACACGAACTTTAGCAATGTAGGTACCTACTGCCAACTTATCAAAGTTTTAAAAAGGCTTGTTTCATTCGTATAAACATGCAAACAAAGAAAATATAATGAACATTCACAAAGTTAAAATATTTAGCATATACCTATAAAGGATATGGGAACTCATTATTAAATCGTTCGTGATATTTCTCTTTATGAACAAGAGTTTGCGGAACCGCCGCTTTTCGTCGGCAAAAACAAACGCGCTTGTACTGTTACGAGCAATATCATGCATACACTTAAAATCATATTTACTCGAAAATATAAAAGCAATTTCCTGCTACTGTATTGATTAACGTTTAACGATTTCTCGAACATAGTGTTTTGGAAGCCAAACTACGAAATAAGTTTAATCTCAACGTAGAAACCGTTTATACAAGAAAAGAAGTTATATTTTTTTAAAAAAGAATTCCGCAAAAGTGTAGTTTTTTTCCACAATAAAAACTTTTAGGCTTTAGGTGCTCGTTGCTCGATCACTAGCCTCGCACGCCCTGACGAATTCTATGAATTTAAACGAGGCAAACATTTTGCACACATACAAAATATTTTGCTCCTAAAAGATGGTACTTTCTTTTAGGAGCAAAATATTTTGTATGTGTGCAAAATGTTTGAACGAAATGAAAAATGATTATTCTAGCGACACCACCGCGACTTTTTATATGAGAACTTCTTTTAAAACTTTACTAATATTAAAAACCTGAATTGGAAACATATTTTAGCTATATAACATCAAGCTATGACACTTAGTATTTGGTATGTTGATAAAATGGATACCTATTTTCAACTCTATTTTATAGATTCGTTGTTCTCACAGAATATTTTTTAACTGACGTTTAGATCTCAATTAAGTAGAAAACTAAATATTGACAGACTTTTTCTGTGTCTGGTCAACAGCAGGTGTGAAAAGTGAATGTTTGACATTAATGTTGAATTTGAAACATTCAAACAGTGAACAGACAAACTCACGCTTTTTTTCCCACGGGGCTTGGCAGAAAGTCCAGAACTGTTAGAGAATTAAAACTGTCAGAGAATTTTTTATGTTCAGGTATTGTTACGACAATCAAACAACAGCGTTTTAGAAATATACCAGTATTATAGAAACACTATGGAGCTTGATATTTTAACTTGACACAAACTTGTTTGAATAGTTTGTGGTCGCTGGGCAAACTCTTTGAAATTCGCAGCTGTGACTCATAAAAATTTTGCCACATTTGCAAATTAAATAAAACAGTAATTAGAAAGTAAGATACTCATTTCTCATGCATAATGGCCGTATAGGATATAAGGTAGGTAGGTTAAAATTAATTTTAGGCTGAACAACACCTTAGTTAACCAATTAAAACATTTTCAGGCCAGTTATACATATTTACCAACTAACCTCAGTCATAAAAAATATCTACTTAATTGCCAAAAAACCGACTTCTAAAAAATAACGGAACATAAAATTATTTCCAGAAGTGGAGTTGGTAGGAAAAAAATGATGTATAATATAATAAAGTATATCTAATAATCAAACTAAGCCACCGACTTCCAGAAATATGTTTTTTTAAAGTGTTTTATTTCAGCCTTTTCAGTTGTGTTTTCTCACACAAATTCTTATCGAGTACCTATTTATTTATATGCATATCGTCTATACACATTAGTAGTAATGAGTGCCATAGAAGATATCTCATAAACTACCAAACCAATATAGATAAATTTAATATGAGACCATTTCGGAAGAATACTCTTTCGATTATAAAAGAATAAAAAAGAAGAATTTTGATAATCGGCGCACAATCGCGTAACAAACATACAAATAAAAAAAAATATAATAAAAAATAAAAAACATGACTGCCATGTCAAAAAAAATGAACTAAAAAGATGTTAGTTTTACATTATTTTGCCGATGGAATGTGCTAGGAACAACAAAGATGAAAGGGAATCGAAAACGAAACAAAAATTTTCACCGCGGTCGTGTTTCGTTTTCGATTCCCTTTCATCTTTGTTCCTAACACACTCCTTTTTTTGGGCAGTCGTGTAAAAAAAAAGAAGTCGGTTAGATGAGAGTTTACTGTAAAAACGTACAAGGAAAAAGAAGCGACGGTAATACAAAATAATTACGCGATCGTATTTGCAAGTCACTTATCTTATTATAATAAGCAATTAAAACAGCAACTGTTTTACTTATGGCAATCTTGTTAATTGCAGATGGCAAGTGGTATGGAGAAACGTGCTTGCGTTTGTGTACTTGCACGCTGCTGCCTTGTACGGGTTCTACTTGATGTTTACCGGAAAAGTCAAATTGTGGACAGTTTTATTTGGTAAGTAATTTTTTTTCTCTTTATTTATTAAGTACTTTTATAAATATCAGTCCATTAGGCCTAACCTTAAATTAACAAACATATTACTATATAGCTTATACTAAATTATTATATAAAGTAAGTTCATATAACATAAAGGCCCGCTCAGATGTCGGTTCAGCCAAGATACTTTGAATAATACCGACATCCAAGCGGTTTATTCCCAGCTGCCCTAAAACCACTTTTCTTTTGGTTTGGTTCTGGTAAGTAATTGTTCTTTATTAAAAACATTACGCATTTTTTAGGGTTCCGTACCTCAAAAGGAAAAAAACGGAACCCTTATAGGATCACTTTGTTTTCTGTCTGTCTGTCCTTTACTTCGTGAATGGGTATCGAGTTGAAATTAAACCATTTACTCAAGTTTGTGGTCCCTTGGAGCTATGAAAAAAACAAAATTTCGCAGTTAAAAGGTCGTATAATCGCAAGTTTGTACGGAACCCTCGGTGCGCGGGTCTGACTCGCACTTGGCCGCTTCTTTATAAACCGGGGTTCAAAACGATGTACTTACTGAATACGTGGCAACCGATTTAGCGTCGGTGTAGCCGTTCCTCCCTGTATAATACGTCTGTCAGTTACTTATTAGTAACGACGACTAACGAGGCTTTTCGGATGATAATATTTAATAACAGTAGTAATAGTTTTCCAAATAAACTACCTGCTCAAAGTTACTGCACGTCACGGTTTTAATAATACACTGTTTGTTTGAAACGCATTATTTGAAAAGGACTTATCGTGCAGAGGGGCCTGCATAACAAAATGCGTATTTATTGCGGTTTTAGTGATTTTTCAAGCATCTAATATATTTAATTTATTTGATCATGGCGCTCAAAGCAATGCAACGTGATAAGTGTTCTGCTCGACAGGCTTTTCAGAAAATTCCTCGAATTATCAATAGACTTAAATTTAACTGGGCACATCCCAGACTTAATTCTTAGACTACTGTTCAATAAACTCTGTTAAAAAAACTTAATAACATACACAATTACTCATAGCTAACTTATCTTTACATTGCAGCCGATTAACTTTCTAACAACTCAGTGCACGATATAATTCTTTAATTAATTGATATGACTTTGACTTTTTAACATTGACACTGATATAATAAAAGCATATAGAGTACACACGTATCGCTCGCACTACAACACATTAATTCGGCAACGTACATGACCTTTGTGAGGCATGTTGTATGCGAAATGTGAACTTATATCCTTGTCAGAAAGTTCAAGGAAAATAATCTTATTATCAATATCGAGAGGAGTTTCTGGAACTTACTACATAACTTACCATGCAAAAGACACCAATTTGCTGACTGGTTATGTTTTTAAAAAATTATAATTCAAAAAAGTTTTAACAAAACAAAAATATCAACAGGATAATATATTCTGCCAAACTACAGAGCCATTTGTCGGTAGTGTTCTTGTGGTTCCATGAACTTATAATAAGTAAATAGTGTACCTAATAACTAAGAGGCAATAATGTCCCTCTGTGTCCGGCAAGCAGGCGTGGTACTCTCGGTAGTATTCCAGTTTTATCACAGACCTGTAGACGGACACAGGAGAGTGTTTACACAGTGCCCCGCTCGTTCCAGCGTCACCACGATGTCTGTTCTACGGCAAGAGCTAAACTTTTGTACTACTTCAAAGATACAAGAAAAAACACAAGCAGACGGTTATTTGATAATGTCTTTCTGCTTCCAGGTGTTAGCTTCGCCATCATGTCAGGTATGGGCGTGACAGCTGGAGCTCACAGGCTCTGGGCACATCGCGCATATAAGGCGCGATGGCCTCTACGGCTGTTCCTAGCCTTCATGCAGACGATGGCCTTTCAGAACCACATCTATGAATGGGTGCGAGATCACAGGTCAGTAACTACTTTACTTCCTATTTTTGTATATAAACTATAGTTTAATTACTTTTTAATTACTGTTTCGAGAAATAAATATAATGTATACAAGTTATAAGTATGTAAAAACGGTTCTTTGAGTTGGTTTTGTGATATTGCTTCTAAACGGAGCAACGGATATGGATATTACTATACTTATTCCTTTATTTCTCAATCGGACATTTTTTTTTTTAAAACAAAACCTCAGTATTAAGGTATGTAAAGAAACCTTTAAAATATGTCAAAAAATAGTAGGCTCTACCGGTATCAGGACAGGGTTCATGCTACCGGTCAAGGTCAAGGCTCCAGAGAGAAGAATCTCCTAACAATACAAGCCGTGTCCAGCATTGACGCTTTCTGAATGAGTTCATTTAGCTGAGCTTCTCCGGCTTTGGTTGAGGCTCTAGGCAATTAAGCCATTGGCTGAATATATTGAATAAATTCCAAAACTGTGATGTTTGTCAAAACAGAGCAAAGTACGGACTGGTTACTAGTTGGCTTTAAAATTTGATCTATTATGATTTGGTAAATCAATATTTGTGTATCAATTTATTGGCTTCTCGATCGTTTTCCCTATTTACCTCGGATACCAATTTGATGTTTACCTCGTGCCAAATATTTAAAGCAAAGAGCATTGTCAATATCGGTGCCAAAGAACATAGCAACATTCAGGCAAGAAGAATAACTTTGTTATTGTCACCACTAAAAAATAAATATTATGTCGCATACAAAAAAAAACGTGATTCTTCGTTCAAGTTCACAAATTAGCACTAGTATGTCTTTTTTGCGCCTGGACTTTGGTTAAGCCCCTGTATTTATTTAGTGTCATGAAAATTAGGCGCTTGTTAGGTTTGCTTATAATATCAATAGTAATATTGATATTTTATTGACAACAGTAAATACGAACGGTTCACCAGCGGTCACTAAATGCTTGTACACACATAGACAGTATCTATTAATACTATTGTGTGTAGTTCAGTGATGTAATTTCAATATTTTGCTGGATATGTCGATAACACTTCGTATCTGTACGTTCATCGAAGTTTTGCACCACACTGTAAATAATAGTATTTATGGTTTCACTCACCAGTAGACTTTTGGGATTCCCCAACAAGTTTTAAACGCAACAAGAGCACCTATTTGGAATTATGAAATACGCAGAAAATCCCGTACGAAAATTGTAGAGTTCCAATTTGTAGGTCATTTAAGAAGACATGCCAATAAAAATAAGGTTTAAAAGAAGTCGGGAAACAATAGATTGCGCCTTTTTGTCGAATTTTCCAGCCAGGCTGCCCATAAATATTTTCAGGAAATGTTATATTTTTGTTTGACCTGATGGTGATGATTCCAGTTCGCTATTTTACATCACTGTTAAAACATAATGATCATGTTCGCAGCAATAACAACTCATAACTATTGTTTGAAAAAAGAAAATTTTAGACAAACAAGTATGTCTCGAAAATGCATTTTGAAGAGGTCGTGAACACATTGTCCTGTTTCTCAAAGTGTAATAGAGAGACAGCCAAGAAGTTCGTTGAAGCCCATTGTCACGTAGAACTTAAGGGTAAGAATGGCTTTTAGCAGATCTGTAAACAGGAATCAAAACGAAACAAACTTGCTTATTTATACCTAGACTTTAATTCTAAGATGCGTTTCAACCAAAAGAGTATGCACTCTAGGCTCGGTGGTCCACATTGGCTAGGTGTAAACTGTGGCCTGGGCCCGTGTCAGCGGGTTGTTCGAGAAGAGGTCGGAACATAAAAGGCAAAAGGAGGAACATGGATGGGTTTTAGACAAAAAAAGCCTTACACTCCCCCAAGATATTTGATGATTTTCCATCTCTAATAAAAGCCCATAGCGCGGATGCGTGTAGTAAATACGTCGATTTTTGAAACGAAAACATTTTTGATTCAAAAATCTTCTTATCTATCTTATCCTACAGCATTTTTTGCTACAACTACGATCAGTATCATCCATAGTTATGTGAATACATTTTAAGATTATAAAAATATTATAAATATGTAAACGGTAATTAAAATAATTTATTAAAACCACGTGCCTGGGCTAAGGTTTTTGACATCTGACATACCTATTTTATTGTTCACACAAATAAAATGTTTGTTTATATTTTTCTCGTACAGAGTCCACCACAAGTTCACAGAGACGGACGCTGACCCTCACAATGCGAAGCGAGGCTTCTTCTTCTCGCACATCGGGTGGCTGATGGTGCGCAAGCACAAGGACGTGTTCGAGAAGGGTGCCACCGTCGATATGTCTGACCTGGAGAAAGATCCGATCGTAATGTTCCAAAAGAAGTAAGTATCAACCGTGCCATTCTTCACCATTTATAGCTTTGCAGTTTTTACATTTTGCAGTTTAGGAGAAAATGTAGTGACAAAAATTTTAAGAGAGTACATAATATGCTTAGGTGGTTAAATTACGTTGCGAAGATGAGTAAAAAGTGATTTACAAAAGTTATTTATAAGGAAACGTGAGTAGCAACACCAGGAAGGGACGCCTTAGAGGGACATATCAGATTCCAAGAATTAATTTCTAAGCTTTTAGCTTCAGTTATTGTTCAATATTATGTATTTTTCATAAGAGAGGATCAGATTTTTCGGAATTTCCTTATATAGATCTTCATATTTTTCATGTCACTGGAACCTGTGACGCTGTGATCACATTTTGTCATCCCAATAACTTTGTTACTTCCATGACTTCGTTGCTCGGTGGGGGTCAGAGGTCGCCCCTTTTGGGGCTACATTATTACTTTATCATAGTTTAAGCTAAGTTTGTGACATTTATTGCTCTTTTAACTTTACTTTAGCTATTCAATGAAGAGTTTTACCTTTTATAAATAAACAAAAAAAATGTTGGGGTCAAACAATTGCAGATAGATTATTGTATGTAAATAAGTATGTAGTAAGTATTTATATTTTGGGATCTCTAACGGTTTATATTCTATATAATGGTCCACGATAATTGATTAAGTTTCTTTGGTTTCCTATAAGTAGCAAACATTTTCATATTGTCAAAAAATAAACACTCTGCAGGCAATCTGTTTTTTAGAAAGCTTTCAATGTTATGTTAAAAAAAATACTATCTCTTTCCAGAACATATCTCGTGGTGATGCCAATCCTCTGCTTCATAATACCCGCCTGGATCCCCGTCTACTTCTGGGGTGAGAACGCCTGGATCTCCTGGTACGTGGCGTCCATCACCAGATACACAGTGGCCCTCCATTTCACCTGGCTCGTTAACTCCGCGGCCCACATCTGGGGCAACAGGCCCTACGACAAGTAAGTGATCAACGTTTCACTTTTAAGTCATCCAGTTTTATTAACATTCGGTGAAAGTTGAAAAAATGCAGTGAATTCTTGACCTGGCTACAGATTATTCAATTAATTTTTGTTATTTTTAACCATTTTATTTGTATTTTAAAGGTATTGTTTATGTATATTCTTAGTAGGTATATATGTGAGAACGATGTAGGTAGACGTGCACATTAAGAGCGTCCAGAGTAAAGTAAATCAATTAAATAAGCTAAGAAATAAATTTGTAATCTTTAATTTTACTGTGTTCTTTAAAATGTTGTAGATAATTTGTATTTCAGCATTATGTTAGTTTGGTAGATGGTACGTTTTTGCCTCGTTTTTCTGAAGGTTTATTCTCTAAGTACGAAATCGGTAGTCTAGAGCGAAGTTACGGTCGTTTCCTACTCTGTATCATTTACTGACATAGATGACATTATTTAGGGGCCCGAACTAAAAATGAATGACAGCGCGATGTGTTTTCAAAACTATTGAATCTTAATATAATAGAATCAAATTGAGTTAATTCCGCAGCGTCGAGCAACTTTCGTTGACAGACTAAGGGGGTTACCCCTTTACTATTGCGTCGTACTGCTACTGTGTTAGGTTATATTAGTTTAATGAATTATCATCTAACTACAATGTTCTGAGGGCTCAAAACGTTACAACGACAAATTACCTTTTATTGGTATAACTCTTAATTAATGCAACAGTCATAAGAAATAGGCACTTTACAATGCAAGTTCTAGAAGGCAATATTGTGCTATGTACAGTTAACATCAAAGTGCCTAAAAATGTTTTTTAAACCTACTATTGTCTAGTACTAAACAAAAATGATTCGTTGCTCTGACTGCGTTTAAGTGAGGATTCAAGTGAGGAATCTTCGTCATCGCGTAAAGGCGGAGTGCGTTAGGCGAGGGTGCTATAAAGCAGAGAACGCCATTGACTAATTCCCACGCGAACCAAACGAAGTTTTTCAATAAACATACGGGGTAATTAAGTAACAGAACAAAAAAAGTCTTTTTGTCATGACTTAATCACTATGGTTTTATTTGATTTTTAACCGGCGAGTTTTTATATTTTTGTGTATGACCACGCATAACTTTTTAGTGAGACCTCAGATTTGAAAAAATCTTTTTTCCACCACGTTTCAGGCTAAAAGAAAAATAAAACTATGGCGTCGCTAAACAGCCCGATATTAAAAATGAAAATTCAAATATTTCTGAATTCAGAACTCAAACAAATGTGAATTTGTTGTTATAAGCAAATTATTTGATTTAATAATGATCATGTTTATTTGTGATATTTGTATATGTTGACACATTTTATATTTACTAAATACGCAGGCTTTAAAAACATTCACTATGCACTAAATTTTTTTTTTGTTATCTGTAGCAAAATAAAAAGTAATTAAAGCCCTCGTTACTATAAATAACAAAAAGCACTCGTAAGAAATAAAATTCATGTTGGCTAAGATAGATTTAATTTTCTTTATTTTTTTATAAAAGCTTATTTAATTTTAACAAATAAACTGAGTACTACGACAACATTTGATAATTGTTCTTACAATATATTCGTTACCCTTATCTCCGTTTCTGTATACCTGACAATGTAATAATATGCAAATTCTCAGGATTAAGGCTTAGGCGTGAAAGGAAACAAACAAACTTACTTTCGCATTTATAATATTAGTTAGAACACAAACAATAACATTCAACAACAAATTAGGTTTTATTTAGTGACAAGAATGGATACAGTAAGGAATGAGTAAATTAAAGGAACTTTGAAAGTTGCGCCTCTTACTGAAAAATTGAAAGGGAGTCGTTTGTCTTGGAGTAACATGTGACTAAAAGAGTGATGGATCTGAATGTTTGTGGTTGGAGAGCGAGAGGAAGGCCAAAAAAAAAGATGGATGGATTGTGTAAGGAATGATATGAAGGACAAACGAGTAAATGATGCCGTGACGTCTGATAGGGGAGAAAGGCAGAAGAAAACATGTTGCGCCAACCCCAAATAGAATGGGACAAGGGTAGGGAAATGATGTTGAAGAACTTAAGCTATTTGCTTAAAAAGTCTTAAAATATTCACTGACTTGTGATGTTGACGGTACAACACAAAATAAAGAAAACTCCAGTCTATCTATAATTGCTAACATACATTTTAGTTCACGATGGATAGGTATGTGCTGGTCTGGTGGCTATACATAGATCGCGTGATGTTTGTTATGTAATAGAGACTTCTAACTACCAACATCCTGCTGTTTCCATTAATTTATTTTTTCAGTTACAGAAATTCAGTGTTGCCTTTTATTTAATCGTGCCGACCACAGTACTGACCTACTATAATGTAATAACAATAATTGTTGTGCAAGTTACTATACCTTTTTATTACTAATGTACTACACATGTTTGTCAGATGGATTTGGACAGACTGGCCGCAAAATATAGGTTCATACGTTCAGTTTTGCCAACCAGCTTGTGGTCAATTATTTGAAAATAATTATGTATAAATCCTTATCCTTACTAATATTATAAAAGCGAAAGTGAGTTTGTTTGTTTGTTACCTCTTCACGCTTTAATGGCTAAACCGATTTTGATGAATTTTGGTACAGAGATAGTTGGGAACCAGGAGACGGACATAGGCTTTTTTAATTTTTATTTAAAAAAATGTGGGATATAACGAGGGAAGAAAAGGGAAAACTTAGCGTTGCTATTACAAATCAATAAGGCGCTACCGAATTAAACGCGAGTGAAGCCGCGGGCAAAAGCTAGTTGTATTATAAAAGCAAAAGTGAGTTTGTCTGTTACGTCTTCACGCCTAAATGGCCTAACCGATTTTATTGAATTTTGGTACAGAGATAGTTGGGATCCTGGAGACGGTAATAGGCTATTTTTTTTTAAAAAAAAAGACGTGATACAAGGGGAGAAAGATTGAAGAAAAGGGGAAACAATTTTTTTTTTGTCGATAATCACGCGCATAAAGTTAGCGTTAGCCCAAAGTAACTATGCCACGTGGATGAATTTGCGGGCGGGAGCTAATGATTTTATAAACTAACTTCTTACATTCAAAAACTTACATAAAACTGTAAGTGGACATTACAAAAATGTTTTCTCAACACTGGCAGATGATAATTCTGCGGCATTGCCACATTGTATGGCAACACCTAGTCTCTGGCCAAGGTAAAAGCTAACACATCTGAATAATGTTTAAAGATAAGAAAAATCAAATCGAATACCTTAAAAAAATTTAGTATGTAATGTCAGACCAAAATGGAAGTAATCGCAGGATCCATGTTTTTTCCATACCTAGATTTAGGTAACCAAGAATACACCTAGGTCCAGCGTTTATCCCCATACTTTATTATCAGACGCTGCTCTGAAAGCTTTTACGTGATTAGATGCGATACTAACTAAACACTTACATAAAGATTACCTACTTATTTATTTGTTTATGTACACACAAACACATATAATAGAAAAATAGTAAATACACACACATAAGAGCATAAAGGTACTGCTTATTTCATTGAAAATGCATTTTTAAAAAAATAAAAAAGGAACTTATGTATTTCAGTATGTTTGTTTTCCTTTTTGTATTGCAAACATTTTATATATTTCCCTTCCGCAAATTAAGTTCAGTAACCAATGTTAAAAAATAATGTAGTGTATTTTTTTATATAAGCAAAAAATAATTTTTACTTACTCAACATATTGCTATTCCAGAAACATAGGCGCTACGGACAACAAGGCGGTCGCGATCTGTGCGTTCGGCGAAGGTTGGCACAACTACCACCACGTCTTCCCTTGGGACTACAAGGCGGCGGAACTTGGCAACTACAGCACGAACTTATCTACTGCCTTAATAGACTTCGCCGCTAAACATGGTACAACTCAATTAATTTAAACTAAAAGTTAATTTGAGCTTAAGCTTTAGCTCATTTCGCTGTATATACCTCCACAGCCAAATTACTAGGTAGATTTCACTGTCTGACTTCTCGTTCAGGCTATCTCTGACGAGTGTCAGAGCCCTATAAATGACTGCCTGGACCAACGGATTAAAAATACTTTTATGCTACGTATCCATAAAAATATTTTTATTTGTTTCATACATTATGTTTGCATTGTGTCGTCTAAAATAAATCAGTACAAAGTGCATGTTCATAGTGCCATCGTATTTCATCCAAACGTTGTCGTTGTGGAGTTGTATGCAATTTGTGTCCCTTTTGCGACAGAACAAACAAAGGCTTTTGCACTCGGTATTCGAAATTCCATGAATTTGAACAGCACGGGACAAGTGCACTCGGTGGTCACTCATTTCACTGACCGTACCGAAACAACATTTTGAGAAAAGCTTTTCGGTGGAACAGTTCAAAAACATTTATTCTTCTTTACGAAATTTACCTTGAATATCTATTGAACCGACACGTATGACTTACCTAATTAAATATTCTATTTGAAAATTTTCACTCAAAATAATACAATTCTCTATTTCTTAGGTTTGGCTTACGATTTAAAAACGGTGTCAGCCGATATGATCCGGCAGAGGGTGAACAGGACAGGGGACGGTACCCATGCGTGGTCCAAGGGTAGCCTAGAAGAGGATGAGCACTATCACCCGGAGAACCCGGTGTGGGGCTGGGAGGACACAGACATGACCGAAGAAGAGAAACAATTTGCTGAAATCGTTCATAGAAAAACTGAATAAATTCCTCAAGTTGTGGAGTTTGATTTAATTTTTCTTCTGTACGAATAAACGTCCCTGTACAGTATCCATATTTTTGGTGACTGTGTGTTTATAATTTAAGAGGATTCTGTAATTAAATTCTAAACTGTGCTTTAAATTCGAAACACAAATGGCTCAAGTATTTTTTAAGAAACTTACGTCGTGTCACTTGTACGTGAAGCCAACGTTAGAGAGAAGTTCCAATGTTTGTAATTTTGTAAATAACAAATCGTGAATGTATGTAAACAAGTATACTATATAATAACCGAAGTATATACTTACGAACTTTCCTGGGTTTGTTGTAAACGATGATGGGACACATCCTTACTAGAATTACATTCTCTCTTTTCTGTTGTATATTATTAGATAAACGGCATTCAGCCGATGTTTTGAGTTAGGTCTACTATTTTAAGTTAAATACACAAGAGATTGTGGGTAGGTATTGTTCATAAGTGACTGAATAAACTTATGTATCTAATACTATGTTAGTATGTATTGTACTTGTAAGTGATATTGTTCTGATGGTGACTGTTAAAGATATTTATGTTTTTAATTTATTACTTTATTAAGAGTCTGAATAACGTCACGTTTGAAAATGTATCAGCGAACTTTTAAACGACGTTTACTTTAAGATGTTTCAGGCTCTTAGTGAAACTTGACACAAAGTTGATGTAAGTTTTAATTTATTTAGCAGCGAAACATTTGGAATGGAATTCTGCTTTAATAAGTTTAATAACGCCCACACTCTGACACCAATGTTATTAATATTGACGAATGCAAGTGCTGGCATTAGTATAACATTTTTGTAAATTAAATCTTAGCATTTTAATAAATTGTGAATCGTTCTTGTTTTGTTTTATTTTTTCCCTCTAGGTAGGTATACCTCCTGTAAGACTATATAATTTATCCTTCACGCAATCCATCCACATCGTTCAAAGGTTTCCGTACCTCAAAATGAATTACAAAAAAACAATAAAATGAGTTTTGTTTTATTCATCAACTTTTTGCCACTGACTTTCAGATGTAAATATGTTTTCCGTCTTTGTAATGTTTGTTTGCAAGAATGTTTATTTTTTATTTTGGCCGTTTTAGTTGTAGTATGATGGTATCTCACACAAACTCTTATCGAATATTCATTTTCCATTGCTACTAAGAGATATTAGCATATCGTCCATATACATTAGAATAAGAAAAAATATGTAAGTACTAGCTTTTGCCCGTGGCTTCGCTCGCGTTAAATTCGGGGTAACACAGTTCCCCTTGCGTCTGATTGATTTGTAATAGCAACGCTACGTTTTCTCTTTTCTTCCCTCTTTCTCACTCACAAACCACTTTTTTAAAAAAAAATTAGCCTATGTCCGTCTCCTGGTTTCCAACTATCTCTGTACCAGTGTAAAATTCATCAAAATCGGCTTAGCCATTAAAGCGTGAAGAGGTAACAAACAAACAAACACAATTTCGCTTTTATAATATTAGTAAGGATTATAGAAGATAACTCATAAGATAACCTAAGCGATATAGGTACATGAGATTAATTTGGGACCCCTTCGGGAGTATATACCTACCCTTTCGATTATAAAAGGAATTTCGTAAATCGGCCCGCGAAAGACGGAGAAATTGCGTATCGAAAATAAAATAGTCTAGTCGATAAGTTGAAAATGGTACATAATAGAGATACTGCTCTTAAAATTATGTGCGATAGCTCATTGGATCCGGAATGACGCCTAGAAAAATGTGATAAAAGCGTGTATTAGCACATAAAAAATTGCAAAAGTTTTAAACAATTAAAGATTGCAAAAAAATGGCATTTCGTTTTTTGCCAATATTTCATAAACAATTAACATTTATGAAATTTCAAAAAAGATTCTGAAAGAAGAGGAAATTACCAATTCAAATTTTTTAATTTCAAAAATCTTTTTTCTATACTTTATTATATAGGTATGGTTGTTTTTGTTAATTTTAGAAATTTTAGAAAAAAAAGCGTTGTTTATAACAAATTGGTCTTAAAAGCTTGATTGCTGTTCATGCAGTGAGACGTGGTCGCGCACTATTGCTCACAAATTTTGAGTGGGCGCTTCGGTAACGTCATTCTACTTTACTTAATAGTACGGAACACAGCTCTCTAAATGTTTAAAAGTTTGTTAAATTGACGAGACACCGGGATAATACATAATCAATCAATCATTAATTTATTTTATTAAATTTAGGTGAAAAGGTAATATACCTACCTTAATTGGAATATGATCATTCACTATGATTTGCCAATCATTTCACATAGGTTCAATGGCATTTTCTAGCTTTGTACCAAAGCTAAGTCAAAGGAAACGTTTCTATTATAAAGTAAAAAATCATTTTTTTTAATTTTCAACCTTTTCCCAAATAGCTTAGGATCTTTTCCCAGTCTAATCGGAAGCAGCTGATTATTACATGGAGCACTGCCTATCTGATCTCAGAAATGGATCTACTGTACACCCACAAAACATTTATTTATTTAAACTTCATGTACAATAGAGGTACACAGGCGGACTTAATGCCATAAGGCATTTTCTACTAGTCAACCTTTGAGTTAAATACAACAACATTGTGAAAGGGCCCAAAAATATATATATGTTTTCGAGAACTTATTTAATCAGACACTAATAAACTAATATACTAAAACATAGTGGTTAAGATATATATATTTTTTTATAGTTGATTCGCATTCACATTTTTTAATACCAAAGGATAGCGCATTCCAGAGCTTTATTGTCGAGACTGCGTAAGAATTGGACATAAAGGAATTTAGAGGAGTAAAAATAAAAATCTTTTGGTAAAATGTATTATCAGACTTTCGAGCTTTTCACTACACGAAATAACTAAGAACAACAATATAAAACAAAATTATATGATTATTATTAATATGTGGCATAGACTAGAAGCTGTTTATCTAACAAGTTCAACATATCACCTACAACAAGGTAGACTTTAGACAAATAGACAATGGGCAACTTTTATGATATGATAATGATTATAAATAATGATGGATGGAAGAAACGAGAAAGAAATTCGACTCGTAACTAATTCTTGACTTAAAATAAATAAATAATTAATACTACATTTACACGATAGGTAGGTACAGTCAACCACACTTTATGGTTAAACTAACTAGTATTATCTGACATTTTATTGAGACTCCACACTACGCTAGACCAACTTAAGATTAAATTGTCATAAATTTGTGTGTGTTGAAGTGTACTAGGGATTTACAACATGTTTTCTTTGATGTATAACATACAATATTAAAGCATTAAAATTTTCTAATCCTCGGCTTGAGTTCTAACAATGAATAAGTAAATAATGAACTGGCAAGATTATTATCTTGTAGGCAGAATATTTTGGCTGTGACCTAATGTTTTGCATTACGATAGTTATTATCTTTCCCAATAATAGCCAGCATTTTCCCATCAGCGTATGCTTTAAGCCATTCTGGACTAACAGACAATGCTGGCAGTTCGTCTACATGGTCAAAATGCTCTTCACCGAATGTGTGATCTTCATGCTTCAGAGGTCTTTTGGTTTCATAAAAACTTCCATAGTGGTCTGAATGGACGTGTTCCTCTATATTTGTTGCAGCATACTTCTCATTGTTATATCCATCGTTGACATATATCACTTTGTGTTCATACTTGTCGTTGAAGGCATTGTTTCTTAGAATTGTGAATATAGCTCCCATCAACGCCATATTGTTCATCATCCCAACCATTAGAGTCATCATCTTTAACCCTGGCAGTATAAAAGGGAAGATGGCTGACATAATCAGACCTGGCACTAACATTAATGGTGCAAACTTGTAAAAGTATTTATGTAATTTCTTCATTGTGCCTCGACCTGTTTCCGCTGAGTCACCTGAAAGTGAAAACAATACTTTTTATTCGAAATGAAATAATTTTCCTATATTTTGTTGGTTTTCGTCTTTCATTGGTTTGGAATTGAAATAATACCAAAAATATACGATTAAGCATCATGTTCTGTTATATCACGCTCGATTATAGCTGATTATGAATAAGTAAATAAATTTTGTAAATTAAATAAAAAATTTGGACGGCAATGAGAGCGACGAACGAAAAGCTCAAATGAATGGGCTTAATGAGGTAACTTAATAACGAAAACATTAATTATTTAGTAAAAATATTACTTCTGCAGGGGAGTGGAGTTCATTCATCCTAATAATGACTTATGGAATTCACATTGGAACGAAGCAAGATCAAAATGAAGCAAACTTACTTTTAAAAATGTCGACTTTCATCGTTCCATTTCCTTTAGCACCCAGTTGAAAGTTATAGCCATGTATCATGTTAAATCCCAGGGGCCGATACTGTAGCAGCTTATTGGTGTCATCGTAGAGCTGTGAGTATAACTGTTCATTCGTGGTGTTACTGTACTTCATCCATGGAAACTGTTCCACATCCTCAGTCAGGTTGAACCGGGTGGCGGGATCTTTGGCGTAAGCTTCGATAGCGCGTTCTGCACGCCACACACTTAAAGCACTGAGACATTTTGTGGGTCCTAATGCGTTTGCACAGGAGAAAATGCGTTGCACAGGATCGTAGTGTTGTCCGAGGAGCGCATGTAGCGTGGTGTCAAGGTATTCGCGCGACGTTCGCGGGTGCTGGTGTGCGTACGCGCACTGGCTCACGGCCAGTAGGAACAGTGCGGTGAGCGGGCGCATCGCTGCGGTTCAACTGACGCCGAAGCAGGTTCCCTCACTACTCGATCCAAATGCTAAATGCATCGCCATCGCCACGGCGAGCGAAAGCGATGTTTGGACGCGCACGAAAAAATACTTTTATCGAGGATTCTGTTTTCCCTTAGTTTGTTTGTAATATTTCCGGAAAGGTAGAAGTTGCGTTTTATTTAAGTGATTTATGTACTGTTTTTTTAGAAATATTTCCGACAAAAATAAGGAAGTTATTGCAAACAGTAAGAAGGAAAACGTCTACATTTTTATTTGTTTACTATTCAATTTTTCAGAACTATGTAGTGCTCCCAAATTCAGCTGTAGTAATTTCGCTATATATTTAGACAAAGGTGTATTATTGCATTGAAGCACTACAGAAGCACAATTAAGTGCCCTCTGTCGAAGACGTCTTGAATACATAATTATATAAACTCATTCAATCTGTACTGAACTAAAGTTTGAAAGATATACGACAATGTATTAGTGAGTTCAATTAATTTCACTTTCGGTATGTATGACATTCTCGGTTTTCAGCTACGATATACCCTTTTTTCGGATAGGAAATCTTCAAATGACTCCTTTCACTCAGCCCAGAGCAAGACCGCCCTATGTATTATTTTCTTAACGATGCTGTAATTCCTGTTATTTGTATGCTATATATAATACACTTGTTGGTCGTACCTTAGAGCTGTTTTGCAATAAGTTTTCAATAAAATCAAACGCATTGAATGACATTGAGAGTACAAAGTGTTACAGGACCTGAAAGTGTTGATAATTGTAAGCAAGTTTTACTATGGAATTAACTTTTAAATAGCAAATTCATAGTGTAGCACTGATTGCACTTTCGCATGAAACAGAAGATTATTTCATTTTTGTAATGTCTCAGAATTATTTCTGCAAAGTAATAATGATTTTTACTTTTATTACTTACTAGCTACTGAATCTACATACAAATAACTTCCAATGCAGACAAAAGCCTGGCTCTACTTCTTTTATTTATTTATGATGAATAACCCAATAACACTTTGCCCAACCGGGAATCAAAGGCATAACTTTGTGTTCAACAGTATCACTACGACGCATCCACGCAGCAGACGCCTGGCGCGTCCTTTGTTGGATTATACTATTTTATGTCAATGTTGCTAACAGTGGAATATAAACTTATACTAACATAAAAAATAAAGAAAGAGAATGCATTTTAACATGAATGAATGAATCAATAATAATAATGGTTCAATTGTTAAATCCGGTGCCCTTTTCGATATTTTCCTGCAATAAGTCATTATAGTCTCTACTACCTCGTTGGTTTAGTTCTCGGAAACACGACTGCTGAGCATGAGGTCGTAGGTTCGATTCCCGGGCCAGGTAAAGTGCCATTTGTTACTCAGTAGCAGCCACGGAGTCTGATTTCGTGCTTGGTACATATATATGGGACTTTAACATAACTGGCGAAATGCCAGTCAGTACCAGTAGTGGGAGATTTACTCCTCTGACTAACCCTACGGGAATCAGACTTTAACTGAATAAAGCCCACCTATGTTCCTTCTTTTGGCCTTGCTCCTTTTGGAACAGCTGTTATAACGATTTCATCCCCATTCAAGAGTAGTGGTGATTAAATAAATTACACAAAGTAATGCGCCTGGGGCCTTAGTCTGCTATTACAATAGTGTCAGAATGGTCGATCACTGATCGCATAATGGTTAATTTTGACAAGTTTGGTAATCTGCTACATACTAAACTTGTCAAAATCAACCATTATGCGATCAGTGATCGACCATTCTGACACTATTGCAATAGCAGACTAAGGCCCCTGGTTAGCCGTTACGACTGCCTCACCATGGCTCACTGCTCCATCGCAACGTTACTCGCTCTGTTTAAACTTCCGTTATACTTACAACTCGGGACCTTAACCGTTGGATTATCGCTTCCGTAACACCTTAGCTAAGGCGAAAGTGGTCAAACATTAATTGTTTTTAGGTTACATAAAATTAATAGTTGGAGTGCGGAGATCATCCTGGTAAACGTAAGTTCACTGGTGACTGAGGTTGTCTGGGTTCGATCCTTTTTTTTCAGCTCCTTGAGGCACGCGTGGTACACGAACGCGCCTTCGATACGGCCTGTTATCACTAGACGGACGGACGAATAGCTACCCATTGTTCACCGTCCACAGACCCGCGTCTACGGTGGCTGGGAGTCATCACGTGACTGATCCTGACGCCTGGAGTAGCGAGGATCTCTCCCTCAGAGATCCAGCTACCTCCTTCACGGGGTTCTACTCTGAGGCGATTGTCCTTGAAGAATTTTCAATACAAACATTTCACATAATATTCATTTAGCATAATATTATTCATTTACTATAATATTCATAATCTCATAGTTAATATTCATAGTTTAAACAAAAAGGAGCGAATCGATAATATTCTTAAAAAAAATAATACACTGAATTTTATTAAATTAATATTCTATTAAGTTTTTTTTTCTTCACTTTATACCCGCTATACACCTGCCACCCTCAACTATTGTTACCAGGAAAAACTGGATGCAATCTGGACTTTAGGGCACCCCGACTCGGATAGGTTAGGTTAGAAGGGGATGGCGGGGTCGTGTGAGCGAGCGAAGCGAGCGAATACACCGTGGTTATTCCACCAAAATACTTCGTGGTTATTTTTCTCCGTCGACCAAGCCCACCCTCGACCATGCATAGAATATTTTAAGGTTTGGTTAGTGCCATTTGAGTTAGGCTAGAACTGTGCCCATTAAGCATGAATTTTAGGTCAAATGAACGTTATATTAAATGTTATTATGTTAAATGAATATTATATGATATGAAACATTAGGTCATATGAATTTATGTCATTTGATATTATGTCATATGAACGTTAGTTAAAGTGAAATTAGAGCATTTGTTATTATGCCAAACATTACACACCCAAAAAATACGGCCATATACATCACAAAAAAGTGATCAAAAATTAATTAGAGTTGGTAAACTAACCTTTATGTTGACGTATGGGAAGAACATTTTTCCAAAAGTTAAGTTTGTCCTTCAATACGGTTTAAAATTTTCGTTACTTTCATTAGTTATACAAGTTTGTACGGAACCCTAGATGGGCGAGTTCGACTCGCACTTGTCTGGTTTTTTTTTAAGATTTTTACATATATATTTCTTAAAAAATGTATGTATAACAGAGGTGTTCGCCGATGCCGGGAGTGGAATCCGGGAGTGAAGAGGTGCAATCTACCGAAGTTTGGGGTTCCAGAGACAGGAACCTCTTCACAATGCGAGCCGTAACCAGGGGTATTTTCGTCAAGGCAAAAGGTTGTGCAACAGAAATACAGAGAACGAAAACCGGCCAAGAGCAGAGTTAGAATCCTGCACCAAGGGTTCCGTACAAACTTGCGACATATACAGCCATACTTTTGTGCTGTGATATTGAGTGATGTTTGATACCTCTACGCCTTCCAGAGATATAAGGGCTTGACAAACAGACAAAAAAGTGATCCTATACGGGTTCTTTTTATTTCTTTTGAGATAAGGAATTCTAAAAAAAAAGCAACACAACGGATAGTTTCTAACGAGGAAACAAGTTCTGAACTAAAGAAGCATTCTACTAATTATATAAAGATTGTCTCTGTGTAAACCAGACTTGTCGTGTCACACCCGTATAACATTCGCGTGATGGCAAAGCATGATAATTACACAAAAATACCTAATTAGCAACGAGGATGTGCATGTAAATTGTATTTAAAACTGACCAGGTACACACGCTATATGCCTTAGTATGACTGACGGTAACAAATGAAAGCAACCACAGACCAAATATACTGTTTTTTTTTATTACAATGCGCAAATGCAATGGAAAGTCTCGGGTATAGTAACGTCTAGACATCAGTCATTATAATCGATATCGAACGGTCACTTTACACTGTTGCAAAGAATTACTTGTGTTTGTGATTAATGCATTTTTTATGTCATCGCATCGGCATGATATGAGTGTGAAACAATAAATCTTAGACAATGTAAGAGTTACGTGATTTAACATTTTTTTATAAACGCTTTAACGCGTTTTAATTGCGAATAGTATGCGGTGCGTTGCAATTGTTTCAGAAATGTATGAGCGTTTTTAACTGTTTACGGTGTGTTAACGTTTTTTTTTATCACAAATGGTATAAGAATCGAGAAGTGTCGTTTTTTAGTTGATGCTGTATTGTTTAGGCCTATTCAATTCGATTTTCATTTCCCATGCATTATAGTTACAGATATTGTGTCACGGGAGACTTATAGAGAGAGAATAGTTGCATGTATTGTAATGATGATATTTTCCCATGTGTACGCTGAATGCAAAAAGTAAATTATGTACGATTGTCAACTTAGACCTTATAGTCAAGCAAAAGGTACAAAAGCCAATAATGTGTAGGTGTACCTAGTGATATTAAGTAAATAATAATGGAATCGCTATGTTATATTGCTAATAGGTCAGAGGCCCTAGCACGAGCGTGCGATGTAAACGTTACGTAACCTTCAAATATCCTATAGCATTTTATTTAAGTTGTTTGCAATTAAAAATAATAAAACATTTATTTCAGGCATTGACACGCATAAAATTACAAGTTATTCACACAAATATCTAAAATAAAAAAAAATAACCAACCATTCTATGTTTGTCTTTTTTAATCATTTTTAATATTTAAAATGAAACGAGATTTTTTTATCGATGTTCGCGTGCTCATGCGACGGCCTCCGGTATTTTTGTATATGTAAACAATATTTTAGCCATAAGCCAGCTCTGGGAACGAATTATGGCCGGGGCCACCTAAGATGGTTTAAAGAAGGCCAATCACATTTGTGTTTCTGAACTTACTCGCAAGGAATACCCAAACATCCTGAATAAGATCTGAGCTGCCGACATCGCCACAGCGCCAGATTCCGAAACATGAATACATTGCCCTGTTCACGACATGAATAATAAATCAACATTGACAAGCTTCTATCTCAATAACAAATGAGCAGCGCGTGAAAGCACTAATTTCGGTCCAAAATTCTAGGCGTTAAGTTGACGTTTCGATTTTTCGGCATTCCGTATTGACAGGAAATGGCCTATATTGCCAAACATAGTGTGTGATTAGCATACGCGCGGTCACGGACACGATCGAGCGATGCAGCGCCCGCTCACTGTCGCGCGCGGCTGCCCCACGATCGAGTTTCTCTACGCCGTACGTGACAAGATTCCTGATTAATGCCCACTAATTATGCACCACACACGCTAATCATAATTTTCACTAATTATTCTTACATGAATCGCAATTAAATGAAAGCAAAACTTACAGGACGCATAAACTTTATGATTGATTTTCATTCCTTTCTTTAGTGCGAATATAAATTATTTTAATTAACTCTTTTAATGACATTCGATAAGACTTGAAATAGTAAATAATAACGGTGGATTCCTAATGAATAAACTCTCAAATTGGAGTTATTAAAATCATAATCATTATGTTCAAGTCTAACGTCTAACTATGTCATAATTACATAACAAATGATTGTGAATTAGTTTTATGCAATCATACAAAAATAATGGAAATTGTTATTGTTTATATTATTACTAAAAGTTGCCTCACACGAGTAGTTTTTATTGCTCTTACATTTCTTTAACTTTACAATTTGCTGATAATGCAGGACTACGTTATTGTCATCGAATACCATACAGAGTACAATTAAAAGAAATCCTGGGTGGATGAGGTGGAAGTATCGTCACTTTCACCTTTCATTTGACGATAACGATCGCTACAATGTCCAACGGGAGCATACACACCGTTAATGAATCAACATTAGTCCTTAACCGGCGCAGGCGTCGATATCGGGGACGACATTTCTACCGTGCAGTCACGTTGTCCTGCGCTTTCTTTTGTCATGATTCTTTGGTCTCGCCGGCCATTGTCTTTCATATGAGACTTTATATCCTGGCAGGCAAGCAGGCAGACAATCAGTCATACACCAGCAGGCGTCTGGAGTTCACCAGCTAATTGTTCTGCAGAATTACTAAGTGTTCGCTAAAATGTGCAATAAATTCACCCTGTTGACTTTGACGTACGTTGTCGTCTTCGTCTCCGTAGTGCAGTGTGATAATGTGGATTCTAAGGATCCCTTGAGCCAAGGTAATTATTATGATGTTTGATACCCAAAGTCAATTAACCTCTGGCGGTCATTAAGCATAGTTCATTTAGAGCAGAGCTTGAAATGAACAGAACTCATTGCCAGTCTTTCGCTAAGGTTAGCTAAATATTCAACAGAACACCAAATCCAAAGGCTATATAGAAAAAAAAATTACATCACTAGTTACGTCTAACCTAATAAAAATGATTGCATTTGAAAGATAGGAAATATTTTCTTAACTAACAAAACCAAATTGTTTTTTTAACCATTACCGTTAGTCAAAATATCAATGTAGAATGTAAATGCCTAATAAAATTCTATACTAAATTTGTTGACGCAATGAAAAAGAACCGCAAATTACATTTGAAGTGTACCTCAAGTTATTTAAATTGAATGCTGAAGCTTTGGATTTTTGTAAACGTTTGTAAAAATACGAATAAACGCATTTGTTGTTTGTTGAAGGGCATTCGTTTCTACATACACTTTTTACAGATGGGAAATTATCAAATGAGTGTGTAAAACTTGTACAGAGCGGGGAAAAGGTATTTGATGATTTCCTATTCGCAAAGCTCCTTCAAGAGGTGTACAATATTACAATAACATAACGTTTATAATCCTTGTTTATAGTTAGGCAAAGCTAAGTAGGTATCTAATAACACTAAAAGCAATAACCAGGCAATCATTCTGATTATTGCTGAAAATGATTGACGTTGACAGTTTCAATATAATCTGGTCGCTTTCAGTTGTTTCGGTAGAATTCGACCGCACATCATTTTCGAGGAAGCCTTCATTAGCCTTTGTACAGTCAGGGGTGTGAAGTGCAGAGGCATAATTACAACGTAACAGCTTGACGTTTAGTTTGACTTACGACCTTTTATATTCAAGCATATAATGTAGTCGTTGTCGTCAACAAGTGATTTTAGCTCATAATTTCAATTTGTAAATTAGAATCAGGATGGCTTACCGGTTAATCGGGTTCCGACAGACGTGCGAATCAATTAGCCTTAAGTTCAAATCTAACGCAAGATGCAGACTTTTTGTAATTTTTTATTTGGTTGGTAGTAATGGAACAGAAATATTATATTCTTTACGTTGTTTGCTTTGTTCACACAATAATTCGTTAAGTTAACGTTTAAAAACTCTTTTTTTTTATTACATTGCTATGAACTGTGCGAGCACTATACAGTCAGTGCGTTTACTTGTATGAGTTTTGTCTCAACATTCAACAGATAACACACACTAATAAACTGTAGTCGCACTAAGCGACATTATATTATCTCTTTTGCATTTACGCGTTATAGTGGCTACCCGTTCGTTACATTGCATTGCTAAAATTCGCTAGATATTAGTAAGTACTGCTAGCTGTTTGAGTATAGTCGTGGATTTACGATTAAAGTGTCTCGAATTCGAATTTCAAATACAGCGCAAATTAGTTTTTGTTTCTTTGAAACCATAAATGTAAGATTAAATCAAAATTTGTTACGTTTGTGTTAAATAAGTAATATTAACTTCACTATTCATGTGATTTGAAATTTATCTTTGCGGTGTTAGAAGGGGAAATAAAAAAGGCGTGCTGAATGAAAATAAAAATGTTTATTCGTTTTATTATACAATAACAAACTTTTATGAGAATTGTGACGTCACATTCCTACCTATTAAATAAGTTCACATGTAACTTTTTGACTCTTATTCTTGTTGAGTAGTGGGTATACAGTCAATTATTCATATTAACTTATCAAGAAAAGGATATTTTAAATTGTTGATTACCCACTTATTTTAGTTAAAGGCTCGTAAATATTTAATATCATTGTGTGTCGGTATTCATCAGAGATTTAATGATAACTAATATTTATGATTTAGACCTTATGAACATGTTTTTTTTTATGTAACGTCACAATGAATGCATTGAGGTTATAGCTTAAGTGTTCATTTTCTTAGCGAAAAGAAGATTGAAACTAAACCTCAACTTAAGAATTATGCATTTATGTTAATGTTACACAATATTTAGTTACACTGCCTAGAATAAAAACCAAAAGATATAGGTATTATTAATATTTAGTGTATCCCCCGTTATTATCTATACAGTCAAGTAGACGTTTGCGCATGGAACCTACAATATTGCCACATATCTCGGTTCCTCTTAAACTTTCCCACACCTCCAAGCAATGTGCTTTTAATTGTGGAATACTCCTCTCATCCCGGGAGTCCCACCTTTGCACCATCATGGTTGAGGTCGGGTGATCGCGCTGGCCATGGAACAACAATGATCTCCGGGTGATTCTGAAACCATTCACGCACAGTGCTCGCCCGGTGAATAGGACAATTGTCCTGGACAAATGCTAAATGTGTCAGCTCATCAGCTGGGTAAATGTTGCGCACAGTTGGTAGCATGACGTCATTTAATACTTCTACATAAGTAGAACTGTTGGCGCGAGGAAGAATAAAAGCAAGTTCTCCTGGCCCTGCTGCACTCATCCACCCTCACATATTAATAGTCTTTCGACCTGATTCTGTATTAGGGATTATGTTTCTTTCGCACCAACGAGTGTTATCTCTGCGCCATAAATGAAGCCTACCCTTTTGACTTGATTTAAAAGTCTTTTCATCTGAAAATATGGTGCTATTCCAGTCAAAATCTAAATAGTCGCGAGCGAAACGTACCCTTTCTTGTTTGTGTCGCTCTGTCAGGAAGGGCTTTTTAGCGGGAATGCGGTGATGCAAGCCTTCAGCGTGAAGGGCACGGCGCACAGTTTTAACTGAGGTGCCGAATAATTCCGCGAAGTGTCGTGTTGGTGTAAAGCCATTCTTTTCAAATTCGTCTACCATTTGGCGTCGCTGTGCCTCGCTAATGAGCGGCGGCCTTCCACTTCGCTGTCGACTCGCAAGGCCTCTTCCTCATAACTTTTAATCCACCGACTTACAGTATTCCTCTAAAACAAAAAAGAAAATGATATTAAGCAGCTATATAAAAATATGGCTCCTTTTCTGGAGGGTATAAAAAATTGCTTACGAAATGTTCTCAGACCTAATTAATATTTATTTATTCATAAAACAATTGGCATTGTTTTAATAACATTACTTAACCGTCAATAATAGTCCTACATTAATTAATTTGTAACAGCTAAAAACAATAAATAGTGAATTTAAAAAAAAACTAAAATTATTATCAATAAAAATTTTACTAAACAATATTATTGTTAATAAAAATCCTTATGTTATTATGATTATGGTTCTCACGACAAAACACAGTAACATCCTCCGTTTTTTTGATAGTCGTTTAATAAAAAGAATTACAGGTTTAAGTTAAAATCCACAAATATAATACTCACATTTAGTCCGGTTTCATCAGATATTTGTGTTCTATTTAGACCACTTCTATGCAGCGCAATTATGGTTGCCTTCGTCTCAATATTAATATTTGAGTGCATTTTGATTTTTGAGAATAATTAATGAGCCACACGTCACTAACCCACAACTACAATCACTCGACAACGTGAATTCCGATTAAGTTAAAAACTCATTGCTACCCAACAGAAACATTAATTCTGTAGATCACTTTCTATGATCTACCATCATAACTTTGCTAATTGTGTGAACAAAGCGAACAAGTTTAAGAATATAATATTTACCCATTACTTCCAATCAAGTAAAAACTTACAAAAAGACTAACGATTCAGCGTAAGATTTGAACTCACGGCTTACTGTTTCACTCATGTAACCGCACCCATTTAACCGCTTAGTCATATGGACTCGAAGTTTTTGGTTGAAATTATAAGCTACAATAACTTGTCGACGGCAATGACTTTTTGCTTGAAAATAGAAGGTCGTAAGTCAAACTAAACGTCAAGCTGTTGCCTCGAGAGTTTGCCACTCGAATTCTGGCGCCGACTGTACATAGAGGGGTATTCACGAAAAGCGGTCCGAAATGCGATTGTCAAGTTGAGAAAATTTATGTAATTTGTGATAGGTATTATTTATTTGTTTTGTCACATAAAAGTAGTAACTAGTTCACGTGTATGTGTAACTATCACACGATTCCACACGTCTCGTATTATTGCATTAGTATGATTGTACACATGTTCCCATAGAACCGCGTATTAAACCGTTACTCCTCTGTAGAAATAATATAATAATATAAATTCATGACTGCAGCTGCGTCATTTTCCCTACTAAAGATTTTTTTTCAGATTCCTTGTTATAGAGATCGCGAAAGAATAGGTTTTTTTCTTCTTTTTAAAATTCGAATGATGTAGCTTCACGAACACGTTGCATCAAAATCGGAATCGAGACTCCTCTGAGTGTTCTCATAGCTTCGGATTTGGCCACCCACGGTCCCTTGGAAAATTACACACTGTTGAAAACGAGGAAGTCATTCTCTTAACCTCTTTTTTACTTCTTAACGATTTATATGAAAGAGCATAACCTGAGTTATACTCGTCGTTGCTTATCCCGGTATAGTATACAGTAACTGAATTTCCCATACACGAAGCTGCGGTTTAAAAAGTTAAATGCTTATTTTTAGACTTAAGCGTCGGCCGTACGTTTGGTCACAATGCCCTCAAGCGCCTGTCCTTCATCTTCCTGCCCGTCATGTTCACCCTGGGTGTCATCTCTACACTCCTGATGGCGCTTGCCGTCATTTCTGTGAAGAATTTAGCCATCGGAGTCTTGCTGCTCATTGTGTCTGTCAGCCAGGTAAGGAAATATTTATTTTATTGAAAATAGAAAATGTGCTAACTGAGAGTGTCACTATGTCTATTTGGCACAGAACTGCAATATTTATAACCTGTGTTTACGAAACTCCCAATAGTACTGAAGTATCAGTATTATTAAATCTAATTGTTTTTTCAGGTGATAGGTATTGGTCATTTAGTAAAATGACCAATATCATCTGAAAAAACAATTAGATTTATTTATTTATGTATGTATATGGCAGACAAGACAGGAAAAAAAACATACAATTTGAGTACAACGGCACTGCTTATTTCTTAATGGTCTTTTAGTGCCTATAGAAGGTGCTTCAATAAAATGACAGTAAAAAAGATACTGTACATGAATCCTGAACCAATCGGGACCAGAAATCCAATATCGTTATTTAAACTCACTTACTATGACGACATTGTTTAAATATATAGGTAAACTTGTCCAGTTTTCCTAAAAAATCCCCTATAGGAACGTTGATTGTTACATGACCATTCCAAAATATACATTGATGACCACACATTTTTTTACCAGAGTAAAGGAATGAGCATACATAGCACACTTCGATAATTTCAACGTCAGTTAAGTTTTGATTTACCGGGAATAACGAGATCAAGTAACTACAACCAACTCCTTTTTGTTTTCCAGGCTGTATCTAGACTGTTCTTATCGGCTGCGGCACCACAATCTCTGGTGCACCTTCACCCCCGTGCTGAGCTGCTCCCCGCCCCCGCCATCCCCGCCCCCTGGCCCGCACCTGGACCCCTGCTGTCACCCTGGGCCAGATCTGATAACGACGCCACCATTTCTGACTAGATAATTTGCAACTCTAGTGTCTGTTTGGAACGCATGGAAATAGTCATGGAGCAGTTAATATGGAGTTTTAATAAAACACACTCACATATTTATGGCCAAGAAATAAATTTCTGGCAAGCGATGACATCACTTTGACTATAGTTCCGAAGTCGGAAAAACCGGTCTGGAAGGATCTCTGTCGCTAGGACCTTTAACTCCAAAGTCATTTGGCACTACAAAAACGCCAATTTACCTCAAATTTATGCTCCATTTCTTCTTTTTTTCATGAAAAATACTAGCTATTAAGTTGGCACAAGTTCTACAAGTGACTCACAATCGAAAACCCACCAATCGAGTATACGCTACGGCTACCTCAACGACTGAGCGAATCAGTTTCATTAACATGCATTTATTTATTCGCTAAGAATTAATTTATTTATAGGAAATTATTACTTTTTCCTCTCACAAAAGTAATAAGATTTGTTTATTTAAGTTCGTCTGCCTCTCGCGAAAACTGTGAGATTTTGTGAAAGATAGACGATCAGGCTTAATTTTAAGTATTTATTATTCAATAAATGTTTCAAACAATGTGACGTTCTTTCACTGTGTAAACACTTTCATAATGGCGCGAAATGAAATTAAAATGGCCGCACGGCTGGTACCTACACATAATGGCTACTATAATAACTCTGCTTTCTCACGTGAAATCCAGAACATTATTACCATTTTCGTTTTTTTTTTGCAAATGCCAACAGTCTGAGTACTAAATCCAGTCTGAGTACTGAATCACTATCTGAAATACGATGTTGTTGGTAATTATATTAAATCGTACGTAGCCGACGAAAATTGAATTTAAATTTAATCGAGAGACGTACTCGATTAGATTAAAATTCAATTTTATTATTGTATCATTGTTGCTGCACTGCGAAATAAAACAACAGTCAATAGCACTTGGGTTCGTTAGTTCTATTGTTAAACAAATATTTCTAGTGACTTTCAAATAATAACAGACTGCTATGTCAAGTTCAATAAAGTCTTTAATTTTTAAATAAAATTCCTTGAACAACTTTAAACTTTATCTGAAACATGTAAACAACGTAAGACACAACTTTTCCTTTTCTCAACTATGTTGGGGTGGCTTCTAGTCTAACCGGTAGCTGAAACCAGTATTTCACATGGAGCTACTACCTAGTTAGTGTTGGGTAATTAATATGATACCCCTAGGTAAGACTGGTTGTCAGACTTTCGGGACACGGACTGTCAAAGATTTACAAATGACAGCCGGGTCCAACAGTTTAACGTGTTTTCCGTGGCAAGAAGGAAACTCGGTTTGAAACGGATCACCTATCCGCAGACCAGCGCAATGGCGGCTTAACATAAAGATCGATCCGAGCGGCTGCTTTTATTTAGTCACTAAATTAACTACTAAATAAAATTCATGCAATCCTTTATTCTGTAGCGGCAGACAGTGATACATGCTGTTGTATATTTGCGTGTTACAGAGTGTTTGTAATTTAATTGATAGTGTGTGACACGTTATTTAATCACCTTTCTGTTCACAGCACAGCGTCTTAATAACTGTGTTATAGTAGTTATTTTGTGCTGTGATTATAGTGTTTTTTTTAGCTTTATTTCTTTTAATTCTGTCGAGCTTGACGAACAAATCGCTTGGGAAATTCAATACAATTATTTTTTTGTCATCAATATAGAAATTTCAATAGAGGAAATTCATAGTAAGTCGTAACTTATTGATTATTTTAATGGCCATACCACTAAAAGAAAAATATGATGAAACAACAATCTAGGTATAACTCCATAGTATGTTACAATAATTAAGTAATTTAAAAGAAAGAGCACGAGCTCTTTCTTCTAAATTACTTAATTATTGTCACGAGGCTAAATCACAACAAGAGCTCGTGGTAAATAACAACAGCTCGGGTCGATCTTCAGGTAAAGCCGCCAAGATGGGTCTGTGGATGGGATGGGACCCATTTTATACCGAGTTTTCTTTGTGCCTTGGAAATAGCTGTCAAAAGTATTTTCACACTAGTATTTTTTCCTGCATGGTGGGTGCGTTTACAAACATTTAAACTCAGTACGTTGTAGGCCATACAAATATTTGTTCCGTGTGGAGTCCGAACCCGCGACATGCAGCGCAGCAGTCTTAACCACTGCGCCAACCATGTCGTCAAAGTTACAGGTAGTCTGTCTGCGGCCCGAAGGTCTGACAACCATTTTTATTAAGGGTTATCGTATTTCCCAGTATTCATTAGGTTGACGAAGTCAGTAGTAATCGTTCCATGAAAAATACTAGTATTCAGCTGTGCTAGACTGGAAACCTTTATTTATATCATAAAAGCGAAAGTGAGTTTGTTTGTTACGTCTTCAGGCCAACCGATTTTGATGAATTTTGATAGGTAGAGAGATAGTTGGGACCTGGAGATGGAAATAGGTTTTTTTTAAGTAAGAAAAGGGGGAGATAGAGGGAAGAGAAGGGAGAGAAAGACAACTTTTTTTCGATCATCACGCGGGTTAAATAAAGTTAGCGTTAGCCCAAAGTAACTATGCACGCGGACGAACTCACGGATGGAAGCTAGTAGTATATATACCTTAAAAACTTTTACAAGTACCTAATATCAAACCCGCCTACGTAGAAAATCTTGATTTAATTTGAAACATTCTCTATCAAACCATGCCTGGTAGCTTCGCAACTGTATATTGCGGTATCTCCCATATACCGCAAGTTCTCAAGTCAACGCCGTGCTAATAATAAACGTCTCTATTCTCTAGTCGACTGAGCAACAAGTTACCTCCGTAACAGTGAAACATATTTTTGAAGGGGATACCTACCTATTTACAATTTTTTCTATTAATATCGAGTTTCCGATAATTCGTTCACCGATAAACTGAAGTTATTGTTGGTGTATGTTTACAAGATGACAAAACGGTCTACACTCTTCCTCATTCAATTTTGATTTTAGCGACTATATCAGTTTCAAAACTTATAACAGTGAAACATCCTTTTATTATTAAGTATTAACAATAATAGAAAAACTTCACATTCACAATAATATAGCTTACATGTCAGAATAACACATAGGCTACAATTCATAAAGATATATTGTATGTTATATCACCACGCGAGAGAAACCGCGGGGCGCAAAGTAGTTACTTAATAAATCTATTTCCCATTACTGTTTCCGGTAATACCACACTGTATGGAAGTGTATATACAGGGAGCTATACTCGCACTTTGAAGTATTACACACAGATTAAAATGAGAACACGCTTGAAGTAAGCTCTTTGAAATGAAGAAGAATAATAAATTAATTCCTGGTATTAATACTGGAGATATCGGGAACGTACGCATTCAAAAAAAAATTAAGCACCTCCTTTTTTATTAAAATACTTATTACTAGGTGGCGTCCGCAGCTTCGTACCGGCGTGATATCGAAAAAAAGTATGTGTTATTCCAGACCATAATCTACCTCTGTGCCAAATTTCATCAACATCCACACATCCATCCATAGATCCTCACAAACATTCGCATTTAGCTATATACTAATATTATAAAGAGGAAAACTTTGTTTGTATGCTTGTGATGAATAGGCTCAAAATCTACTGGACCGATTTTAAAAATTCTATCACCATTCGACAGCTACATTATCCACAAGTAACATAGGCTACATTTTATTTTGGAAAAAATAGGGTTCCGTAAGATATTTGAGTTATTCGGACACAAGGTGTAAATACCCAGAATAGTTACTTATTTTGCGTACGCTGCCTAAACTATAAAAGATTGAACCATAATATGTTCTAATTAATTGTAGATCTTATAAATATCTACAAAAAACCGCAACACACTATACATATAATCGAAGTCGTGGGTTAAGGTTAGCGTTAGCCCAAAGTAACTATTCTACGCGGACAAAGTCGCGGGCGGAAGCTAGTAATATTATAAAGTAGGAGAAGCAAACCGCAAACCGTATGAAGTCGTGGGTAATTTAATAAATATTACTATTTTGCTACATATATATATTTTTTTAATTCATGATGTTAGGAATTTGTTTCAAACGCGCTGATGTGCACCGATGCGCTACGTCGTTATATTTAAAGTAAATAATAAAATTAGAAACTTATTATAATACAATAGTCATCATTATAAAATATGTAAAAAAATGTGTAAATATTAAATAGGTAGGTAGGTATATAAAAGAAAGTCGAGAAGAAAGTTAAGTAAAATATAGTTACCATAATAGAATAAATGAAAAGGTATTACTGATAAGGTCAAAAGCGTATTTAGTAAAAACGTATGACTAACCTCTTATATAGATGTGTCCTGCGTCCCAGCAGTGGGACATTCAACAACAGGGTGATTATGCTGAAAAAGTACCTACAATTTATAAGAGAGAATATGAAAAAGATTACTTGCAGCTCCAGATAGGTAAATGTTATAGTAGATTTACCCATAATGTCGTTCCGAAAAAAAAAATGTTCTTTTATTCAGCTCTCGTCTGTTTCGTGAAGCGCACTGTTCATGAGGTACTTACTGGGTTTGTTTACTTGATCACGCAAAGTTTTATTGAATTTTTTGGTTGCAGCCACGGAAGCTAGATTTGTGCACGGTCGATGGCAATAGGCTCGCCCATTCGAGACTTTAAAAAAATGGGCGAAATATTGGTATACTACTCTGTCAAGAAAGTACCGGGAAAAGATCAATAATACACAAAATGTCTGTTATTCATCCAAATTTATTTTATCACCTTCAAAGTATGCTCCTTTAGAAACGATACACTTGCGCCAACGAATAATCCATTCATCAAAACATTTTTTAAACGCTGCTTCCGGAATTGAGTTCAGTTCTCGCCGCGAATTCTCCTTTATGTCTTCTATCGATTGAAAACGGGTGCCACGAAGTGGTAATTTGAGTTTAGGAAAATGAAAAAAGTCAGCAGGAGCCATATCTGGTGAATATGGTGGTTGCTGGATGGTATTTGTTGAGTGGTTGGTCAAAAATTCGTTCACAATGATAGCCTTGTGCGAAGGCGCATTGTCGTGGTGCAAAATCCAAGAATTTTCTTTCCACAAATCTGGCCTTTTTCGTCGACTTTGCTCTCTTAAACGCCGCATAATGCTCAAATAATATTCTTTATTTACCGTTAGACCTTCCGGTAAGAATTCAGAGTGCACAACACCGCGATAGTCAAAGAAAACAGTCAACATGACTTTGACTTTTGATCGACTTTGGCGTGGTTTTTTCGGTTTCGGTTCAGTTGGAAGGCGCCACTCCGAAGCTTGTTTGCATGTCAAACTCGTAAACCCACGTCTCGTCACCAGTAACAATGCGTTTCATGAATGTTGGGTCCGAACTGACTCGTTCTAGCATGTCCTCAGCGACTTTCATGCGATTGAGTTTTTGGAGAAAATTCAAATCTTTTGGGACTAGCCGAGCAGCAACATGTTTCATACCCAAATGATTAGTTACAATGGTACTTACGGATCGACTCGTGAGATACAGAAAGTTCGGCGGCTATCTCTCTCAGAGTTGAATAGGGATTTTCAGTCACTATTTTCTTCACTTTTGCGATGTTAACTTCAGTTGCAGACGTTGACGGCCTACCAGAGCGAGGCAAATCTTCCATCACATCTCGACCGCTTTTGAACGCTTTGAACCACTCATAAGCACGAGTTTTTGATAAAGTCGATTCACCGTAAGCCTTCTGTAACATTTTCAGTGACTCCGAATACGAAATTCCATTGGCGATGCAAAATTTAAGACAAACTCTTTGTTCGATATTTTTGTCCATTATGAAATTCGCAATACACACTATATATGATATTACTAAAACCAGCACTGTATTTAATTGAAATAATAGATGCAACTCAAACTCCGCGCCAAAATGGAAAACAGTTGTGCCAATCTAACAACTAAAAAAAAAAAAAAATTGGAACCATAAACAAATCATCCATTCCCGATACTTTTTTGACTGAATGTATTTAGGTTGGTATACATCTGAGTAACCCTACTTGAATTGCAAAGAGAAATACCTAAATCTCGATGATGATTATAAAGAACTAGCTGGCGCCCCCGGCTTCGCCCGTATAATGATAAAAAAATATCTTAGTGTTATTCCAGACTATAATCTACCTCTGTGCCAAACTTTATCAAGATCGATCGATCAAGACATACATACATACTCACAAACTTTCGCATTTATAATATTGGTAGGATTTATTAACATCTATTTAAACTAAACAAAACGTCTAAACATTACAATTTCTTTCTAATTCCTTCCTACCAAGAGTAAAAAGTCTAGATACAGCTAAGGGATAGGTAGAATATAAATAGCCATATAACCTATCTAGACTATGCACCAGCCAATCTGGAGTTTCTAACCAGTTTAATACAGGTCTATTGACTGAATTAATGTGAATTCCCGTTGTATTACGTAGATATACATACAAAACAAGTTCTACGTGAGGAGAAAGATTCATAGCTTAAGAACGTAATTCGTTAGAAAAAGGTTTTACATCAACCAACCTTTTTCAGGCGTAAACACTAAACAATTTTACCGTTTCCGATCTACTTTGTCATTCAAACTCCAAAAAAAATCATTGATCATCTTATATATTTGATTTGACTAGATTTGTTTGTATTCATACAGTCACGGTATACGGACTAAATAGAACCAAAAAACGGACTCAGTGCGAGTCGGACTCGCGCACCAAGGGTTCCGTACAAATTTACGACATAAATGGCCACACAATCTTGTGACTGCGTAAATTTAGACGGTCGATTTTTCACAGCTTCAAGGAACAGGACTTGAGTATCCTTACTATCCTTACTAGTCCTTACTTCCTTACTAATATTATAAAAGCGAAAGTGAGTTTGTTTGTTTGTTTGTTTGTTACCTCTTCACGCTAGGCTATTTTTTATTTTAAAAAAGTGGGATGTGAGGGAGAAAGAGGGAATTAAAGGGAAAACTTAGCGTTGCTATTACAAATCAATAAGGCGCAAGGGGAACTGTATTACCCCAAATATAACGCAGGCGAAGCCGCGGGCGAAAGCTAGTAAATTATAGTTTTGATTTCAACTCGATACCTTTCGCGTTCCCGAGATAAAGACTCTTAACAGACAGACGGACAACAAAGTGATCCTGTAAGGGTTCATTTTTTTCCTTCTGAGGTGCGAAATCCTAAAAATTTTAAAACTCGTCATGTTCACCGCCGCCAGTGCAACCGCAGTGGGCCCATGTGATGAATTATTGTCCATCCTTGAACTGGAACCCGGGATTATAATAAGCGTCGCATTCAAGAAAATAGATAATACGCTTCAAGTAACCCAACTGTAATACCGTAATTCGTTTAGCGAACATTCCAACCTTCAACAGTCTTCCCTTACAAATTCCTTCGTTGTTTATTTACGCATTTTTCTATTGCCGTCTAAATTTTCTGGCTGTTAAACTAGGTTATAACTGACGTAGAGAGTTCTACAATACTTTCATAAAAATAAAATTTTCATATTATTCTAAGCAGGTACAATAGAAAGTTGGTTTCTTGTGTTATTTATGGTGTGGGAATACTGGAGTTTCTCACGCCTTGGTGAAAACCCTAGGAGTGTCAGAAGCTGAACCCGTTTGATTTGGAAACAACTGAGGGAAACAAGTTGCTATTATGCTAGCTAACTGCTAGCAATTATTGTTAACTGTAGTTATTATCCCGGCCATCTGCCCAAGTTTACACTGGTATCCGCGATTGTTTGTACACCTATACCTATATTGTCTGGTAGGTATGTGGGTTTGCGGTGACACAAACATCAAATCTTCCGAGATTTGATCCTTGGTTTTAAATTTATAAAATAAAATTTGGATGCAATAATTCGCATCCCACAAAATAAGTATGGACCGATTAACATTATTAGATAAATCCTTAATCAATTTTGCAAATACGTTGGTATGATCTTTTACGAAACTTGAAACTAACTAAAAAAACAGTTAAACTAAAAATCCGACAAAGAAAGTAATGTTTATGACTGCAATGAGCATGATTTGCAAGCAAAAGTTTCTTAGACTCTAGATTTGATCTAGTTTCATTACACGATCAAATTAAAACCCGGAGTAAAATCCTTACTTATAATATAATATAATCCTTACTAATATTATAAAAGCGAAAGTGAGTTTGTTTGTTTGTTACCTCTTCACGCTTTAATGGCTAAACCGATTGTGATGAATTTTGGTACATAGATAGTTGGGAACCAGGAGACGGACATAGGCTAATTTTTATTTTCAAAAAGTGGGATGTGAGGGAGAAAGAGGGAAGAAAAGGGAAAACTTAGCGTTGCTATTACAAATCAATAAGGCGCAAGGAGAACTGTGTTACCCCAAATTTAACGCGGGCGAAAGCTAGTAATATTATAAAAGCGAAAGTGAGTTTGTTTGTTACCCCTTCACGCTTTAACGGCTACACCGATTTTGATGAATTTTGGTGCAGAGATAGTTGGGAACTAGGAGACGGACATAGGCTTTGATTTTTAAAAAAAAAGTGGGATGTGAGGGAGAAAGAGGGAGGAAAAGGTAAAACTTAGCGTTGCTATTACAAATCAATAAGGCGCAAGGGGAACTGTGTTACCCCGAATTTAACAAAAGCTAGTGTGAGAATAAACTAAAAGACCAGAACGACAAGTCTGCACTTACAACCTTGATTAGTGTAAATTGTTTAAACAGATTACTTATTTAGTAGGGACGAACAAATCAGAAACTCGAGTTAATGAATAAACGTCCTTTGAAGAACGCTTGCTACTTCTAAATAACGTAATTAACTCACTTCACCGTGGTTTTCTTATGTAAATGTTGAAGAGATCTCAATACGATGTTTGGTCGTGCTATATACAGGTGTAATGAATCAGAAAGAGCTGGCAACATTGATGCTCGGGTTTGCTCCGCTTCAGTGAGGTAAGTGGTCCGTCGACGTGCTCTAATTCCATCGGTAGCCCCCATTTGTGCATCTAGATAGGTAGGTCTCATAACATTATATTTTGATATATACTGCATTTGTTACTGTATTTACAGGTGCTAGGCATAAGTTAGTACACTTAAGTTTTCTGACCCTGAATAAGAACAATTACTAGAGAAAGAACGCAAGTATTTGGTATGTCTTCTATTTAAGTCAAGAATTTACAGGCATTATTTTTGGGTTAGCGATCTTATGTTTATCCATAGACTAGATTAAGGCCTAGACTGAGCCCGTTAACAATAATAAAAGTCTCAACTAACTAACATGGGCTTTACTCTACAATGAAAACATTCATGTAATGATTGTCGATATGTTTTCATTTATACCATATTTTAATTACTTACAAATTCCAACAGTTTTCGTGTTAAATAAATAATTTATTCTGGCAACTGAAATATGAATCAGTGATGATGCCTGTGGTATATAATACGCTCTTTTCAGCGGTTGAAATGAAACTGGCTTTGTTAAACCAGTCATAATTATTTACGATTAAATCTGAAATGAGAGCATTTCAGATTTAATCGTGAATATCCATAAATGACTTCTTATAAAAATACGTATTTATATGGGTAACTAATACTTAAAAGATAAACAGTAAATCAACATTGCAACTGAAACTTTCTTACCCCATAATTGTATATTGCCTTTAAAATTACGTTACGAACGAATTTCACGAATGATAAGTGAAATTGAATATCGAGCGTGTGATCGTGGAAATCATGACGCGCTTGACTTAGATCACTTTAGGGGTACGGTAGGAGGCGTAGAGGGGCGCGCGGACGCAGGTGCACTGCCCAAACGACCGGCAGAATGGACGCACCGCACCCGACGCGGATTCTGTGCCTTGTCGCGCTGTTCCTTGTAATTTGTGCTGCGTCTGCGCACAATGTGCCGCCGAAACAACATCACGTGGAAGACGAGAAAATGGAACTGTTCGATGGTGTTTTCGTGAGCATTCCCAAGGATAATAGCACGGGAAGGATGTTGTCTTTCGAAGTGAATAATAACAGCGGTTTGACTGAAGGTAAGCGTTAGTTTTTAGTGCGCATAATTTTAAATTTTGGGCACTTAACCGTTATATAGAATCGCTATAATATTGCACACCAAAGTTAAAACGCAAGCGTTTTAAATCAAATCAAATCATTTATTTATTTGCACAACATGAGTATAGTGCATTTACAAAATCCGTCCCGTTTTGTAATCCGTTTTTCTGTTCTTTTTTATGTATTATCTTAAATTGTATAAGCAGGATGCTGTAAAATGCTTTTAAATAACAATTTCATTAGAATTTTAAATATTAATTTGTTCAACGATTACCTACTACTATCAAAGCACATTATTTTTCCTAATAATATGTTTGAAGTCTACGATCAAATTATGATAATCGATATCCTACAAAGTGGTCTCAAATATTAATTTTCCAAACATTTAATAGATTTGTTAAATTGCATATCTTACAAATATGTATCTCAATATCTACAGTTGTGTTTTGTTTACACTGATTTATTGTCTGGCAATAACTGAAATTGTAGTTATTAGGTCCATAATGATGTTTTAATTTTCTTCTTCATCAATAACTAAAGTACGGGCTACCTACGCCATTATAATAATATTATGACGTAGGTAGCCGGCACCTTTGTTAAATTCATAAATATTCATGTGAAGTTCCACTCTAACCCTCATTGTTCCAACTCTGTTTGTTGGTTTGTTCCACATAAAGCAAGTATTTAGTCCAGACTTGGACTACCGAGATTACGTCACTGTCATCTCGGGATTTGAAACTTTCGAGACGTATTGTTAATTGAAGAGCTTAATATGACCATGGACATAAAGCTTAGCTATGGACTTTTGAAGCCATATGGTCTTTAGATCTTAGTTCATCAGCAACGTTTCAGTTTGTGACGAAAGTAACTGCTATGTTATGTGACTGTATGTAAAAAACAGTACATACTATACTACAATACGAGTTGAAAGAATGAATTGCCTAAATTAAGGCCCAAAATAAATCCGCTTTGTACAATTATTTACATTGTTTTTTAGTGCAGTATCATTTATTGTGACTAAGCAAATACATCGTATTCAATGTGTCAAAATGCAAGCTTCGAAACCACGCACATATTGTTATCTTATAGATACCAAGAATACACCACACGCTTTAATTACTCGTGCAGGGTCACTGCTGTCTAATTATGTAAAATGCTCGTGTCAATTATTTTTCAATACACTTCTTCGAAAACTGACTCTTATTGCACTACGATTAGGTTCAACATGCAATGTATTTCGTGACTTTGCTTTTTTCTTATTTATCGCAACGAGGGCTTTCATTTTTTTCTGATTTCACCACGGATAACAGTAAATAAATCCATATTGGCGGCGGGGATTATTTCTAGAGCAAGGAGGCGCATACTTTTAAGGTTTTATATTTACAAAAAAAGAAATTGTAATTAATCACCAGAATATCAGAAACATACTTGATCATTTGTCACATTATTTGCTTAAAACATCAAATTGACAATAATTTGAGTTCTAAATTAAAATTATTTGAATTTCTATAGGATATAAGTCTTGTGCTTGGAAGAGCTCGTGGCTAAATAATAGCAGCCGCTCGGGTCGATCCTTAGGCTTGCCTAGGTTGGTCTGTGGATGGGTGACCACCCGTTACATACTGAGTTTCCTCCGTGCCTCGGAATGCACGTTAAGGCGTTGGTCCCGGCTGTCATTTGTGGATCTTTGACAGTCGTTACAGGTAGTCAGTGTTCCGAAAGTCTGACAACCCGTCTTACCAAGGGGTATCGCATTACCCAGTACTAAATGGGTTGTGGAGGTCAGATAGGCTGCCGCTCCATGTAAAAAACTGATATTCAGCTGCATCCGGTTAGACTGGAAGCCGACCCCAATATAGTTGGGAAAAGGCTAGGCAGATGATAAGACTTGTGCTTATGTTATTTATATTTTTAACATTAAGCTGTTTAGCGGTGCTATGTCTTTGTTTCTCTTTCAGTCTGCGAAGACAAATAGCAGAGAAAAACAAATTAAATCATAGTTTGACATTGAATAACGACAAAAGTACCTTTTGTTATGTTATTTAATTTCTTCGTAAGTGTTATGAAAAACATCGATTGATTCACGTGAAAATTTGTCACTGTTGTGCTCGGCTTAATAACAGAGCTTCCTCACTTGAATCAAAATGTAACATTACATCCTCACTATGTTTGAATTTCTCTGAAACATACAGGACGCAAGCATTTTCCAAAAAAGTTCGCTCTTAGTGTCAGTTGTCAAAAATGGTAAGGATCCCTCCTTACCATTCACAAACGCAAATGACACGTCTCCTTTTCAAGTTTTATCTTTTATAAAGGAACTATCTTTTATCAGTATTCGCCCGCGAAGAGTTTAGAGAGGATCCTGAATTAAAGGTATAGTTTTGCCTTAGGTTTTAACCCAAGAGAAGGTAAAGAAAATTTTGTCTATTTGTGCGCCAAATCCTTTCAGTCATTAAAGCGAAAAAAGATAACAGACGGATTTACTTTCTCATATTGATAGTTATGGCTTATGTTCCAGCTGAGATACAATTGATGTATTTTGCGTAACTGTTACTTTTGTAAGTGTCAGCGTCTAGGGCTCTAGGCGATGATAATAATAATTGAGAATTAACATCTGAGAGATAACTTAAAAATCTTATTGAAAAACAAATGCATGCAACGTTAAGGATAACTATTATTCGCTTTACTAGATGAATGAAGCTACTACTAATAATCTTCTTGTAAAAGAAGAGCAGTTTAATAAGTCGGGAATTAATGCGACGCCAAGACGTACTGCCTTGCGTCACTTTAATTACTGACTCAAGTCACCACTCCGTATACAAGAAGTTTAAATTTTAATTAAAATGAACTAAGGAGATTTCATCCACCAGTAGAAGGTTTAATGCTACTTGATACCGGGTACCCAAGATTTCACTTAAATTTTTTGCAATTACCAACTGTATGATGAACGTATACGTCTTAAAATCAATTCTCAAGGAAGTAGGTGAACTTGGTAATGAAATGACTGGAAAGGAAATTCGATCAACACCGACCTAATTTATAGGTTTATTACGGTTCGTGTATCGTACCTAGAAAGTTCAGTGAAATGCGTACGACATACAAATAGGTAATAATCAGAGCGCTGATAGACTACTATTGTTTATTGGTACAATTGTGACAAGAATATTCAATATATTTTTACCATTTTGATACATGTAAGTACTATATATTTTAACAAATGTACATAGATGTGAATAAATATAGTATTTACAAGATAATGACTAAGTATTAAAAGTTGCATTTTGCGTCTTAATAAAAGTTTCTTAATGAACTTCTACGATAACTTTGATCAATTTCGACCTAAATGTTCTTTGGACTTTGTAGCGTTTGCAGCAAAACTTATTGACGAAGTTAAAATTATCACGAATTCATAATGAGAGCGTTTTAAAAGTAAAACCTTTTAAATAACTCGATAAGACTTACATTGTGACATCGAAAAATGTAGACCACACTTAATTTTTTTTTGTTTCGGGATATTTGATGTGATGTGATTTCTTCCCGAAACGTTCCCCACTATAGGATTTCTCCTGTATCGTGGGTTGCGTTTACAAACATCTAACCACATATACACAAACAGCCAGAACAGAAACATGTATCTGTAGGTCATACAAATATTTGTTCCGTGTGGGGATGATGCGACATGCGATCGATGCGATCTGCGACACGTAGAGCAGTCAAACGCTTAGCTTCTGCGCTAACCGTGTTGTCAACAGTTAAAAACTATATTTTAAATTATGTAATCATTTTTCCAAATTCGTAGCCAGGTAGGTACACGAGAAACAAAAACCGCATTATTTTCAACGTGTCACCTAATTCTTTCTCTTGAAGCTTTGATAATTATATTCAATACGTCACATAGTAGACTTCGTCATTTGCATAGTTATAATGAGACATGGTTCTAAGTAAGGTCTAATTTTGCAGAACTCTGTGTATGAAACTGTAAATCAAAAATAAATAATTGGAGCGCTTGAAAGTGCGGCGATCGCGAACAAACCGGTTCCGTTGCACTCGCAGGACCGTGCACTTCAATATCAGTTTTTATGGTGCACTTTGTGAAGACAAGAAACCAGATATACTTAATTGGCATTTCTTGTATCGAAGTGCGGTTAGGGTTGCCATTTTAAAACAATAAAAAAAGTCCTAACAAAAAATCGAACAAATGTAAGATTTCCGAGTTTTATTCTTTTTTATCTTTTTAAATATTTTCATCAATCTTTGTATTATTGGAAAGAAATTCCCGTAACTGGATGATCCAGTTCGGATAAAGGAGGGGAGGCCAAATAACCGTGTAGGTAGGTGTAGGTAATGGCAAATACGGTTACTTAGCGGAAATAAAAAAATACCACAAAACGGTAAATTTTATTTTCTTGGTTTATGTAAATAGAAACACACAAACAACGTCTCATTCAACTTTTCAGAGAATTTATTTGTTTTATTCTGTTGTTGCTAAATAAAAACACATCGAAAGTGTATATTTAAGGTTTCGTTTACATATATTCATTTGAATACGAAGAAAATAACTTGTACAAATAACCAAACTCGCGTAGACTGTTTCAATTTCTAACCTTTTTGTACCTAGTTTAAACCGTGTTTCCTCCGTGCCTCGGAAAACATGTTATGTCGTTTCCTGCTGTCATTTGTAGATCTTTGACAATCGTTACAGATAGTGACCCGAAAGTCTGACAACCAGTCTTATCAAAGGTGTCGATTTACCCAGTATTAACTGGGTTGTGGAGGTCAGATAGGTAGTCGCTCCATGTAAAACACCGATATCTATTCCAATCCATCTAATTAGACTTACCCCAACATACGGATGGTAACCCATCCACAAACCAAACCCAAGGAACCGCGGGTTCACCTAAAGATCTACCCAAGCGGCTGTTATGATTTAGCCCGAAAACACCTAAAAATAATTAGGCACTTTTACTAACGTTTTATTTACTGAAACAAATGTGGAATGCTATTAACAAACATTTTACAAAAAAATAATTAAATCTTAATGTTTGTGAAAAATAATTACCACTATTTTATTCGAACGAATTGCGGTTAGCGTGGTGATCGTGAAAGTTGCAGTTTCATAATGTCACGCAAAAGTAACTTTATGCCATTTCACGTCGTTTTATTCAGCATAAGATAACACATTGTGAGATTTATAATTTGCTGACAATGTCGGTGGTAGTGCTAATGGCATTCGTGGAAAAAAAAACACGCGAGCATCCGCAAGTATGCACCATATGTTACCTACTTAGGTACTTTACGATACGTTCTTTATCTACGTCGGTTTTAAGGGTTCCGTACCTCGAAAGGAAAAAAACAGAACCCTTATTGAATCACTTCGTTGTCCGTCTGTCTGTCTGTCTGCCAAGACCCCTTATCTCGGGAACCCATGAAGGTCTCGAGCTGAAATTTAAACTATATAATGAAGTCTGTGGTCCTTTGTGCTGTAAAAAATCAACCCTATAAGTCTACGCAGTCAAAAGTTATGGCTGTTTAGTAGTCTCGCCCGGTTTTTTTCTGTCATGATTTGGCGATTTTCATACTGCAAGCATTATTTCCAAACCTTTCAGATGCTCTTCCAAGCTCTTAAATCTTACAAAAGACGTCCAAAATGAATACAATTATGTACTTATATATATTAATATAATTTTCATCTTTTTATTTCAGGTCGAGGCAAAAGCAAGAAGAACTTGATGCAGAAAATTCTTCCGATGTTCATATTGCCATTCGTCCTTCAGTCAGCGATAATACCCCTAGTCATGGGCATGCTCAAGTTCATGCTGGTCAAGTCTTTGCTAGTAGGAAAACTAGCTCTTACCCTCATCATGATCAATGCTTTCAAAAATCATAACTCCTTCAAGGGAAGAGATGCTGAGGTGGCCAGCGCTCACTATGGTTACCATGACAACGGCATGGAACAATATACTTCTTACTTAAATTGAATGTAGATAGTTAAAAACTTCAAAGAACTATTCTTCAAAAAGTACTGCAGAATGTATTTGGTGCAATGTTTATATGCAATCTGTAAAAATTGAGTTATTTACCAACTATTGTATTGAGCTTACACAAGGTGACATTCTGTTCAGTTTTCTTTCTAAAAGATGCCACTAGGTATTACCCTTGTAACGTGGGTACATTACCAAATTTAAACATGTCGTACCTATGTGACAAACAGCCAGACCCGGAACAACTATTTGTATGGGTGTTTCTTGCGGGGTTCGAAACCACTGCGCCGACCGTGCCTTTCTACCGATTCGATTATGAAACCGAAATGTTTGTTTCAATACCGTAGACAGAAATAGAAATATCTAGTAAATGACATTTTGACCAACCAATCAAAGTTCTTCATTGATTACAAACTTTGTGAGCCTTGAAGGGAAACGGGAATCAGTCTGTGAAATTCAGCCACCTTGTAGCGGTTAGAGCGAAGTCTCGATTATCACTGGTCATTAAAAGAGATATCTTTTAGAAATTAATCTAGCATCACGGCATATTCCGCCAAGTCTAGCAAAAACAAACAAACATGGACACGGCCATAATGGTATGGCCGTCTCCGTGTGTCATAATGTCCTGAGTGGCTTTAAGAAAAAAGCCACATTTTAAACCCTATGTTACTTCTTTGTTTATATAACGAGAAGCCTAAATTTTTTTCCATTTATTGCTCAGGTAAACCCAGCCGCCGACATGTTTGTTTAAAACATATCTAATGATTGTGAAAATCGGATTATGTGCAAAATCGGTTTATGACGAGAATAGATTGCCAATATATTAGTCTCATTATTCTTAATGATTAGTACGTATAAGCAGATTTTAATTTCACAATAATTATCTTTGACAAAAACATCGCTTTTAATAATATTTTATGATAAAATAATAGAATTGATCGGGGAGGAGGGGGTTTACGATTAAATTCTATGTAAAAGAAATGGTTAAAATAATGATGTATTTCAATGTTTCATTTTTATTGCATGTAGTCATTCTAATTTGTTAAGTTTTTTTTGTTTAGGTATTTATTAACTATAATTTTGTTGTAAATAAACGTTATCACATTGATGGCAAATGTTGACTTTAGTATGTTTACAATGTTCTATTGTTTTATTTTGACTTTATGACCAGCAAATATGCAAAATATTGTTTGTATTATTTATTTTTATAGTACCAATACTAATTTATTTAAAGAATTAATATAATTAAAAATACTAATTTATTTAAAGAATTAATATAATTAATAATACTAATTTATTTAAAGAATTCGTTATTAATTTATTTTAGATCGTAAGTACCTAGTTTAGGTAGATGTTGAAGATTGTTTGTTATTTATTTCAAGACATTAAAACAGAACAGAAAATTACAATCACCTGCTTTTATAAACATGGTTTAATTATTAATTACTATGGATTGATACATACCTTTAAAGACCTTTTAAGATCTTTTTTTTCATTTAATGTAACTTAGAAAATAAGAGATGATAATGGATGGCTATTCTAACCGGATTTAGCAGTTATAAATTTTCCTTTTTTAAATGTATATCTACAGAATTTGAAAATGCAATTATAAATTAACACAATTCCAAAGTATTTTAATTTTTACCATAAATAAATATTATTTTGTTGTAATAGTATTTTGGATATTTTTTCCGTGCCTCGGAAAGCACGTTAAGCCGTTGGTCCCGGCTGTCATTTGTAGATCTTTGACAGTCGTTACAGGTAGTCAGTGTTCCGAAAGTCTGACAACCAGTCTTACCAAGGGGTATCGTATTACCCAGTATTAACTGGGTTGTGGAGGTCAGATAGGCAGTCGCTCCACGTAAAATACTGATATTCAGCTGCATCCGGTTAGACTGGAAGCCGACCCCAACATAGTTGGGAAAAGGCTAGGCAGATGATGATTTTGGATATTTTTTATTTTAAGGAACAACGACCTCTTTATTAACATAATGCTTTTTCCTGGTGAGGCTATTGAGCATCGAAAGGTACCTGCACGTTTAATTTGAAAAATAATGGTAGAATATTAATTATTGTGTGCTATGCACGCACCCAATAAATTTCTAACGTAAAAACTATACCAGTTAATAATAAATAATAATAATAATAAATATCTTGGGACAACTCACACACGGCTATCTGATCCCAAGCTAAGCAGAGCTTGTGTTATGGTAACCAGACAACTGATATACATACTTATATAATTTATAAATACATACATAGATAAATCACACCCAGACACAGAACAAACAATCATGCTCATCACACAAAGTTTGTCCTGGGTGGGAATCGAACCCACGACCTCCGGCTCAGCAGTCAGGGCCACTAACCACTAGACCAACAGGCCCGTCGAAGTTAAAGAACTTCCTTTTAATTTTAAGGATTAAAAGCAAAATAAATGTCTGGCTGTAAAACGTAAAAAAAGTTACGCTAAAGCTATTAAGATTAAATAAAAACATATTTTATAATAGTCGCCAGTAACAATTGGCTATCAAAACAATCGAGAATATCAAACTGCTTTTTTCGGCAACTTAAATTAATATGAACAGCGAACGCCGAACAATGTTATCAAAACTGTTCAAACTAGGCATAGTACTATTCGTTTTAGTAAATATCAAAGAGCATTTACTCATGCACAACTTTATGTAATGAATCCTTCGATCATCGAAGAATAAATCTGTTGAAATACAAATTGCATGCATGAATACCTACATATCTACAGTTCATATTTCTTTTAGAGTAAAACATTTTAATTTCATTAAAATTGTGTAAGCCAGAGTTATATTTGTCCTGAGACCATCTTAGCAAAAGCAGTATATCAATCAGTAGTTAGCTCACTTGAAAATCAGCTTTCAATATTTGTTTATTAATTATCGGTCTCACGACTGGGTTTTAGAAGTGAGATTTGATTCTAAATACTGCCCTCAGTAAGTCAACTCCAAATAACCTAACAAATCCACCCTCCACACACTTCCAAAATCCACATACTCACAAACTTTTGCTTTTATTATATTTGTAGGATTTAGGTACGCAGTTTTTTTTTGCCTTCGTCTACGTGTACAGAGGAGCCTATTTCTTTTATTCGCAGTTTCATACCACTTTTGTGTAGCAGTTTACAGAATGGAAACCGCTAGCGTTACTGTTGAAAACAACATAATTTGTAAACGCTACTTACATTATATGTTTAAGTAAATACATACCTTATCAAAATCCAGGACTTTTTATCATTCTGCTCGCATTTCAGCTTAAATACCAGTCCGTCTGAAATCCGTCCTGAAATTTCGTACGTTTGGCAACCCATTGAGTCCTTTAACTTGAAGTTATACGGTTATTAGAAAGTTAATAATCACTTCCAAGGTTTGGCATTCTCTACGTTTTTTAATATTATCTGCGGTCAGTGAAACAAGCTTTAAATGAACCCTATTGTATGAGCAGTAAATAGGAAATAGAGATACCATAGTTATGCTAGGCGGAGCCTGATTAATATTGAGTGTCTCATCAGTAGGTACAATGTTTCCAACGTTTACAAGACTTCTCGTTTAAGCTCCTTTGAGGAGCTGTGAATGAAATTATATTAATAATATTAATTTGCCCTGCTATTAATTTCAGCCTTCAGTAATTTAAAAAATTCATCTATCAATATTTATTTGTAATTTTTATTAAAGCAGAGTGAATGATTATACAATTTTTAATGTACTTATTTATGATATACATAGCTCTATGAGTAGATACTCATACAGCAATATTTAGTCTTGAATAAGATCCTACTAATATTATAAACGCTAAAGTTTGTATGGATGTTTGTTACTCTTTCACGCAAAAACTTCTGAATGGATTTTAATAAAACCACGACCAATCATAAGATAATATTTACGCCGACGAAATTGTGGGCACAGCTAGTAGATAGTAATCATATTATACCCTTGTCAGTAATATTCCAAGATTCAATTTTGTGCAGAAAAAAGTAAATCTGAAATGTCACACACAATCCTTCTCGAATGCTCCCGGTGAGAGAGCGCCGTAAGAAATAGTCTGAACGTGGCTGGTATGTATGGCATACGTATGGTTGAAAAGTTGTGTAAGTATAACTAGTTGTCGAAGGCTTGGGCATCTGATCCGCAGGAATAAAGACAAAACACATAAGGTAAGTTCTAAGTAGGGATGTAAGACCTACTTCATTATGAAAAAAGTAAACGACTAGAACAGAGTAACGAGACTGTTAAGACGACTGCTAATATTAATATTTTGGTAGAAGAGACACTGTCAACTTCAAATATATTGAGGTAAGGCAGCAAGATCCCTTTATTTACAATCTTACAAAGTCTATTTTAGACAACTACTTTCATATTTTATCCCCTGCTAGTTTTGTACAGAAACTCATGTTAAGACTGTTGGAACTATTCCCAGTTAAGACCTCAAAGCAAACGTTAGTTTGCACTAACTTGTGGTATTTATTGATAAAAGCTTACCAAACAACTAGTTCATAAGTAAGTTTGCAAAACAGAAACACTGACTAAACGAAAATACCTGGTAAATATATAAGTTGGTTGCAACACAACCATTCATTCGATTTTTTTTTAAATTCAAGAGAGTACCTATCTCCTGCTAAATTGAAAATGTTAGTGGAGTTTGCTGACAAAACTTAAAAAAAACAATACGAGTAAAAAAGCTCATACCTGCTGAACTTTTCACAATTCAAAGTAAAGTTAGAAACTGATTATTCAAATTCTGTAAAACTTAGACGAGGTTTTTTAACAAAGTTTCAGTAAAACAATGAGATAGGTGTGAATACCCAAGTTGCTACCTTAATATGAATATTTTTGAGACGATATTCAATTAAACTTTTTGTTAGCTACTACAAAAAATGTGGTGGTACTGGCATTTCTTTTGCATGGTTAAGAGTGCGAGGTATACGCGTCCACGCTGTGTTACATAGCTACACATAATTATATCATCACGAAGAACAAAGAGGTTCGAAATCAAGACGAAGAATCCGTTTTCTCCTTAAAACGACCCCCTTATACGGGCGCTATAGATACATTAAACATACACCAGACCATAATCTACGTCTGTGCCAAATTTCATCAAGAACCGTTCAGCCGTTTTGACGTGAAAGAGTAACAAACATCCATACATCCAACAATACATCCTCACAAACATTCACTTTTATAATATAGTAAGAAATAAAAAGATAAGTCTATTAGTACGATTATGTAAGTTATTCCAAATACTAGACGTTAGCCATTTGTTTAGGAATTAAACTTAACTGTTATAGCTATGACTGGTTTAACGCTATAACTCTTTTATTGCAATAGGTAGCAGCTGAATGTAACTACATCGTAAAACAGAAATCAAAATTGCTAATGTATTTTGTGTATTATAAAACAAAAACGAAAAAAAAATCGCAAGTATCTGCGTAATACGGTTTTTGTTTGCACTTTTTTTATTAAACTTGTCCCTTTTCATCTCGTACCTTTTTAATATGTTTATAAATCCTCTTATTTATATATTTTGGAAGAGAGCTTCATACAACTAGCAATTTTAGAAAGCAATGCATGGCATGAACGTGATGTGATGCATACAAATAAACGTAGCAAGCAACTCGACGGCAACGTCCGATTAGTCCTAAACTAGCCCTCCTGGCGACTTGACGGTCCCTTCGAGTTGCACGCTGCTTACTGTACAAATAGTGTTTTATTTCATATAAACCACCAATATCAAACAAGTGTTATAGTGAACACCACATTTTTAATTATGTAGGAACCTACACCTAGTACCTACAGATAGCAGATAACAAAACCAATAAAAAATAATTTAAAAAAAACTAATAAGATAGATAATAGCCTTCTATTTTATTGATTTTTTTTGTACGCACGGGCAGCTTAAGATCAAAGTATCATCACTAAGACATACATGTGGTAAAGTGGTCCGTGGATGACACGTTTGTTTTAGCAGTAGGTAATTCTTATATGATATGATATTCACATGTTTTTTTATCTATTTCTAAAACATTTTTACTTTTGTCATACACGCAAAAATCTCTCATGGTTTATCTGTGTGCCGGTGAGCCGTTGTACTTAATAAGTATGTAGGTATTTAATAAGTTAGAGCATGTTTAGTCATTTCCTAGTATCTTTTAGATTTGTAAGTACTTCTTAACTTGATTCTTACTTTGCTACATTTCTCCTTAGTATCGGGCTATCAAATCTAGTATACTCAGGTTGTAATCTTGCTCCATTGGTTAAAAAACAAAGCCGAACTGAAGCAGCCAGGTACTACATTCGTATAAAATAATTGACATTCATTCGGTCTAGGCCGAACAGCCGAACGGCTTTTCCCCGACCGTTTGATTATCTACTGCTATATTTTAAACTCATACTCGAATTAGTAGAATTACACCTACCAGCTAATAAGCTACCAGCAAATATTCAGTCCCAATTTATTCATCATAATCTTCTAGATAAACTTATTTTCCAACTTGAAATAATTGTATTCATCTTGTTGGTGTAGGCACTGTAAGATATGTGCTATATTATAACTGCAATAAAAGGACATATAATACTTTAAGATTATATTTGATGATACATCTCACACTTCCTACACCATTTCTAGTCTGCACTTTTCTCTCTCTTTATTTAAAACGACCTGAGTATTGGAACGTCATGGCTGACCAGCCAGCATTGGTTAAGGTATAGAACCTCTTACAGTACATATATGCTTTGATTAGAGGTAGCTAAAATATACAAGGTCGGGGAAATTTAATTAGCAAATTAACTACCAACAGATAACGACATGACTGCTAATAAAGAGCTTTATAAAACGAGCTTTTAAATATTCGATGTCTGCGGGGCTTTAAAATAATTATAAACGACCCAAGTCAAGAATGCAACATAGAAACTACCACCACATACAAAGTGGTAGTTTCTATCCAAGATTCAAGGTTAAAAGGTTATGTTTAGCATAGAATTAGAAAATTTGCAATGTTATGGGTAAGAAAACTGGTCGTTGGCTCATGAGCGATGGACCTGTTCCATTAAACAGCAAGCACCTACAATTTGCTTACATAATGACCATCTCCGTCACAAAACGCACGAAACGACACGGTTAGCGCAGCGGCTAAGCGTTTGACTGCTGTGCTGGGTTTGATTCCCGCACGGAACAAATATTTGTATGGCCTACAGGTAGTTGTTTCGGGTCTGGCTGTTTGTGAATGTGAGTTTAAATGTTTGTAAATGTACCCACGATACAGGAGAAATTCCTAGTATGGGGCAACGATTTAAAAAAACAACTGTATTTTTCTAACCCGAAAATTTAATCAGTTAACGGACCTATTGTCCGTGCTATATTTCAAAAATAATAAAAAGTTAAATCCTAAAACGGTTCTGGTGTTACGAAACCATTTGCGTATGAATTACTCAGAGTTTCCTATTATTTGTGGGGTTATTAAGACTTCTTAAAGCGGGATTGTTTATGTCAGTGTGTGTTAGAACGGGACAGAGCTATTCAGGGTGTCTAGCGCCATATCTTTCCCACACTGAACTAAGTAGCATAACCTACAAAAAATAATCCTGTTTCAAGACGTTATTATGCCCACCAAGTCACTTTATTGTGGACGACAACTGGGCGTCCAAAATATAGTAACTTGTACACTTTAATTGGGCAGTCGTGTTAAAAGAAAAATATTTCAACTTCATTTTTACAGTTATTCATCGCTCACAACAAAATATGATTTCCCAAGGGATTGTTATTTATTTTTCGTCGTAAACCTACGTTAGTACTATTATTTATTTTTTGGTTACACTCTAAACAATATGTAATTAATTTTCTAATACGTGGCTATAGTATAATAGATAGTAATGTATGTACAGTCAGCAAAGAAGATAAGTAACCAGGCTCGATAGAAACAGGTGATATTTTCTTAAAAATCCTTGAATATTTTCAATTTGTTTCGGGTCTGGCTATTTGTGTATGTGAGTTTAAATGTATATAAACGCATCCACGATACAATAGAAAAATTAGTGCCGGGCAACGTTTAAAAAAAAGTTTAAGTTGAAAACTTCCATCTATTTCCTGGAGAAATGAAACTACTTATATCTAACGAGCCTGGTTATCTCCTTTTCTGAATGTACCATTCTGACATTACTGAAGTAGGTACCTACTTAGTTCTTTAATTGTCAATTAAAACTTACATTAAAAACATCATTGTTTTTGTAATAACTAATAATATCTGATTAAAATGTTCAACAAAAGCAACAACACTTATGTTTTTCTGTGTTAAGTTGACCAAACATTTCAATAATAACAATTTATTGCTAATTTTAGATAGACCTTGTCATTTAAAGTATTATACGGTTTTTTTTATGTTGCCACTGAGAAGTTGAAACATTGTAGGTAGAGATCTTTATAATCCTTAAGATTTTCACCTCTGAATGAGAGACAATGTTAAATGATAAAAAGGATGTTTTTTCGAACCGAGGCCGGTTTTTCGAACCCGAGTACGTTGAGAAGAAAAAATCGAAACAAACTTAGACGTCATAGTCTCTCTTAAGGTCCAGACAAAAATTTTGTTTAATTAATATGAGGACTATGCAGACTATGCAGTGTATGAGATACTTAGTATTTTTTAAAGAAAGAACCACATAGATTTGTGTAGAACTGTCCAGTCAGTGCAATATTATTTCGAATCATAAAGAGCTGGCGAAGCTTAAGGTGCAGAACGATAAAAAAGTACCTACAGTAAGAAAACAATATTTTAGCATTCTACAAGTTGTAAGGGTTTAGTTATTAAAATAGCTATAAAATTATAGAAAGCTTAGTAGGTACTAAGTCACGATGTTTACGTTTTACTCGATCTATACATATAGACGGGTCAAGCATAAGCCTGCTAATATTAAAAAGAGGTAGGTAGGACTATTTAGGAGGAATTTTCGGAGAAACTCTTCCAATTTCGAATATTTTATTTTACTTTTTTGGAACATTATATATTGCGAATTGTGTATGTACCAAATTGCGCATGCTATAATGTTTTTTCTCCCTTATAGATTTACTGTGTATCCCTCAAAGACGGACGTGTATCCGTGTCAGGAGCCATTCCATTTCGAGACTTTTGTCACCACATAGGTAGGTACTTGAAAATTGAACAGTTATAAAACGCTATAGTACCTACGCCATATGACGCGAAATTTAAAAAAAAAATGATAGACCATACATGCAAGTAAGGCTTAAAAAAATCTTCGTAAAGATGCCATCTTGGGTCTATAGATGAGTCTTAGAACCATGTCGAGGTTTCTTACGTTTTCTTTTTCTCAGGTAAATGGCTGAGCCAAACTTAGCAAACTATAACTTTACGAAAACGAAATATCAAACCTTCACCAAACTTAAAATTAAAGTTTGGTGAAGGTTTGATATTTAGATTTTTGAGTTACGGAACTTTTTCATATCTTTACCTTTTCGCAGCTTTGTTAAGATCATTTGAAGAACAAATTAAATTTTGCGGTTGAGTGTAAATTTCTATTTTATTTGAATGAGTATTAAAATATTGTTTGATGCTACAAAACCCTGTATCTGCCAGGCCGGCTCGTACGTGGCGGGTTTTTATCTTGTGTTGAACACCCCGACAATAGCACCAGAAATTAGTATACGTCTTTTATATGGACATTCTGGATGTGATCTAACAGCTAGACAAGATGAGGATACCTTTCGTAATTGTAACAAACGTGACTTAAAATGTAGGTGAAAGTACGAAAACGTTGGCAAAAAACTGGTATTTTTGCTACGTTAGAACTGAGAATAGTCGTAACAACATGGTTACATTATTTTGTCAAAGTATTGCGTCCAACTGGAGTGACGGCCGCAGAGAGCGAGTGAAACTTATGTCGTAATATCGCTAGCTAGTGCGAGCGTTTTAATCGTAGTTGTGATTGACTCGGTCAAGCCAGTACAACCCACATCTTTGTTCTGTTTGTTGGTAAATATTGGAAGTAATAAATAAGAAAAATAGTGATCCCGTAAAAGATATACCTAAATAAATAAATGCAGTTTATAAGGTGAAAGGATATTATTTTCAGCAAGGTATGTAATTATCTACCTACCTATTTTTATGTATACCTAGCTGATATTGATATTATAACAGTGATTGTTCACGCATTCATTACAAAGATTAAATTATTATTAATGCAGTTATTCTTCACTGCATCAATGATAATTTAATCTGGAGAGTGGAGCGAGAAAGTTAATAAACAGTAGTGAAGTGACATAGTTTAATTAAGTTCAGTTCTAATGTAATTATCTTTTGAAAAACTTTATTATTCTTAATAACTAATCTGTGAGCAGTAAGTACCTAATCTAATCTGTCAAAACATATATTTTTCCAAGAATATGAATTTAAAAGAAAAAGACAAAATAATCGTTAGTTTATTTCAAAATAGTATTTACGTACTGTACGTACATAGGTACCTAGGTAGGTAGGTACCTACATTTTTCCCTGTACCTGTGTATCTAAATTTTATCTCAAACCTATGCTTGTAAATATACATAATGCACTGTATGGTGTTTGTACCAACCGAGCTGCATTTATGACTTGCTATTTACGTAAGTAATTTATAACAATGTCGGTATATCTGTCTATATTTATGTTATTTTTAGTAATTAAGTTGAGTAGGTACCTAATCACAGTCACAGTGTTTACCTAGCTATTACATTGATACCTAAGTAGGATCTCGAGAATTAACTCATAATTACCTATTTTTTAACAAACTTTACTGAAGGCTAGCAAATAGTAAATAATATACAGGGTGGCCAGTTGAAAGACGTCCAAAGAAAAAAATTAGATGCCTTATGCTAAGGGGTACCCGAATTACCCCCATGTATGTTCCGCGATTATTTGTAGTTTAGGAGCTAGAATTTTTTTAAGTATTATTTTCAAAATTTTCACCTAACATTGGTTTTTATTTTTTATGTCTTTATTCCTATCATTTTTAGATATTCTTTTTTGTGGAAAATATTAGCGATAACAATAGCTACCATGCAAAAAAAACCGTTTGCCTAGGCATTGTAGAACTTACCACAAAATTAGTCCAAAGTTCAAAATTACCATTAGAGTTCGATCATCAAAAATCTTCAGAGCTTAAAAAAAAATTAGTTGGGGGTGCAAGAGGTTTCTAAATGATCTTAAAAACTTCTATGGACCTTCAACAGACAAAATCGGTAAAAAAATATAGAGCTTGATCGGGGATTATTTCCTGTAATTAGCGTTGATAGCAATAAAGGTATTTTTACAGTTATTGTTATAATTTGGGATTTCTTTATTTTTGCCACTTTTATGATAAAAAAATACGGTAGATAGTTTGCAAATTTTATTAAAACACGTTACAAAAGGTTTTCAAAGTGCCCCCTTACCACAGAAATGCACCATCTACATCTACGGAGGAAATTGTCTTTTAGTTGTAAACCATGTCTCGTCTCAGTGTTAAGTTAACGCCTGACAGCAAAACTGGTAATTCTTCAAGAACTCTTTGTAGGTGGCTCCATCGAGCTTGGACAGCGGTCTGGCTATGGATTCTCCATAGTCCGCTATCGAGAATCCTCATTCCTTAAGACCATAAAATTTTCAACACCACTTCAGTGTGAACATGTGGTCCGGCGTTCTCAACGGTGAACTACCAATTACTTTACCGCCTCCATTCGAGCTGCCGTCCAGGCTCGTGATGGTACGCACGGGACACTAACAATGAGGAAGAGCTAAAACGGAAAATTGAAGAAGCGGGAAATGTGGCGGGCCTGTTGGTGTAGTGGTTAGTAGCCTGACTGCTGAGCCGGAGGTCGTGGGTTCGATTCCCACCCAGGACAAACTTTGTGTGATTTTTTAACTTTGTCTGGTTACCATAACACAAGCTCTGCTTAGCTTGGGATCAGATAGCCGTGTGTGAGTTGTCCCAAGATATTTATTATTTATTTATTTAATGCTGTAAGAAGTAACAGAGAAGCCTTTAGACTTTAGACAACTAAAAGACAATTTCCTCCGTAGATGTAGATTGTGCATTTCTGTGGTAAGGCGGCACTTTGAAAACCTTTTGTAACGTGTTTTAATAAAATTTGTAAACTATTTACCGTATTTTTTTATCATAAAAGTGGCAAAAATAAAGAAATCCCAAATTATAACAATTACTGTAAAAATACCTTTATTGGTATCAACGCTAATTACAGGAAATAATCCCCGATCAAGCTCTATATTTTTTTACCGATTTTGTCTGTTGAAGGTCCATAGAAGTTTTTAAGATCATTTAGAAACCTCTGGCACCCCTCACTCATTTTTTTTTTAAGCTCTGAACATTTTTGATTATCGAACTCTAATGGTGATTTTGAACTTTAGACTAATTTTGTGGTAAGTTTTACAATGCCTAGGCAAACGGTTTTTTTTTGCATGGTAGCTATTGCTATCGCTAATAGATTCCATAAAAAAGAATATCTAAAAATGATAGGAATAAAGACATAAAAAATAAAAACCAATGCTAGGTGAATATTTTGAAAAAAGTACTTAAAAAAATTCTAGCTCCTAAACTACAAATAATCGCGGAACATACATGGGGGTAATTCGGGTACCCCTTAGCATAAGGCATCTAATTTTTTTCTTTGGACGCCTATCAACTGGCCACCCTGTATATTACCTACTAAATAAAATAGTAGATTTAAATTATTTTTGTACACGGTACAAGTTTAGTGCTCCTATTGCTATGACCACAAACCCTTGCTAAGCGTAGTTAGCAGTAAATACATATTATGCTAGGCTTAGAGGCCTGTCAGGTCTGAGTAATCGCAAAAATAGGAAGGTACTTAAATGCGATTTACTTTTAGTAGGTACTTAAGTAAAACATAGCTAGTCTCCCAGGTACCTACCAAAACAAACGTTTTTGGTAGGTACACTGGGTGACTATAGCTAGTGTGCTATGGATATCTTTGTCTTATATCTTTGTAAGTATGTTGTTGCAGTGTAAGTTCCTGCAAGAAAATAATTCTTACTACAATTGCAATTTTTAACAATATTTACAATAATTGCTTCACGTTCTTTGCTAACAATCCTCGGGCGCGTCGCCCACACGACCAACAGTCGAGGCGCAGACGAGACGCTGGCGCATTAGGCGCATCGCCCACACGATATTTGTAAAGAAAATGTCGTTGCGGTGTGCCTGTTATGTGCCTCAACTGCACCTCAACTGTTGATCTTGTGCGCGACGCGCCTCGACTGCGCCTCGAGTGTTGTTCGTGTGAACTCGTGTGGGCGACGCGCCTAATGGAGTTAGAGCGTATTTCACGATGTTCTTTCTTGAGATGACATCAATGAAGATCAAATAAAGGTTGACCACAATTATTACTTCAAAATTTAAATTAAAACGGAATAGGTATTCATTTTACTTAGAAAGGAATAATTAGCGACCTTACTCTTCGGAATGGTTGGTTAATAGACAATTCCCATTCCGGACGTAACCCATTCGAGTACAATCATTCTAGATGGCAAAAATGTAGGTACTGCAGCAATGTGCTTTATATTTCAAATTACTTCAAGAGAGCTCTTATCATTTCCAGATGAGCAATTCAAAAATAAGAAAATGGACAAGCAACAATAAATTACTGCTCTTTTTCATATTTGCCGCTCTAAGCCTGTCTGTGTCCACCATCGCGTTAGCGACCACAGACAATAGTGCATGCAATAAGCTCATTGAACATGAAGAAGTTGAAGACAACACTAATGAGCAGGAAACGAATGCAGCAAAAGTAACGGTAGGTGCCATAACTTTAACATCTTTATTTTTGTTCGGACAGACAAACAGACAGGCGGACAACAAAGCTTCAACAGACGGTGGAAACAGCGACGGTTTTACAGGTAGGTAGAGGAAATGAATATTACGAACTTATGAAGCACATAAGTGACAATTCGATAGGCTGAAAATGATTGGGTACCTTCCAATCATTTTCAGCCTATCTAATTGTCAAAACAACGGCGCTCAGCATAGTAACCACCCTAGTCTGTGAAACCAACGAAACCAATAAACGCGAGATTCAGGCTGTAAACCAAAAGCGCTCGTTCAGAAACAGGCAAAAAACGCTTTTAGTTCCGTGAAACTGATTCATAACGATTGCATTATCAGGGTAACATTAAAGAAATCTTGTTTTTTTTCAGGATAAATCATATTACCGACTACCAAAAACCGTTGAACCTAAAAATTATAGACTTATGTTGCATCCTAACATGAATAATCATACTTTTGATGGATCTGTAATGATAACATTAAGAGTCAAGCAAACTATTCAAACAATTACGCTGCATTCAAATAATTTGACCATTCATGCAGTTACCTTAAAAAATAGCAACAATCAAAGTATACCAATTTTAAACATAAACAAAATATTAGATAAAAGAGAGCTATTGATTGTTGACTTAGAACATGTTATAAACCAGGAATACTACAAATTGTTCATTCTATTCTCTGGTAGATTGGATAATAAAATCGTCGGATTGTATGGAAGCCGTTTAAAAAATGGCGGGTAAGTAGAAAATCTCACCTTTTCGTCAATAATTTTTTTACATAGTTGGGATCCCACTGTGGTATTCATGTATATATATTTCAAAATATTAAAAAAAAACGTACAAAAAGAGATAATAAAAAAACGCTTTTACGCCTTGAAAGGCCTGAACCTACCTTTTAAAAACAGCGCACTGACTGACAGGAATTTAAACCATGACAATGACATTCAGTGTTGATAGGTTGAGGATCTTTAATTAAATATAATAACTGAAATTTTGAGGAAAATTTAATTTCTTGGATATTTCTAAATATATGCATTTAATAACTTGCTTAATATAAAATTATGATTACACAGATTGCATTGTGTCCCTTTTGTGAATTTAAATATTTTTATTAAATGCAAAAGAAAGGTATCATTTTGGAAAAAAAATATTGATAATTCAGGAACTTGCTCTTGCAACCCTGATTACATGACATTTCAATTTCAAAATCAGCTGTGTGGATAATGCAAATCAAATTAGTACAGTTTAAATGTTATTTCTGTAATGAATGTTATGTTCTCGGTATTTATTAATTAAGACGTTTTTGAGTGTAAACCATATGCCGCTTCGACCTCGTAGTCGTAGACAGATATTTAGATTCACTGATGTTATAATTCAACAAAGCCGGGTTAACTTTGCTTCTGATAAAACCATGGAAATCATACGTCCAAACGTGAAATTAACTGATCGTCTCAACCCGTTAGTTCGTCCTGTGAACTATAATCTTGAATTACGCCCTGATTTAGAAAAAGGCGAGTTTCAAGGGAAAGTAAAAATTGATGTTGTGACCAAACAAGAAAGACAATTTTTAAGTCTACATTCAAAGTTCTTAAATTTAACGAATCTAAAAGTTCACAATGGAGCAGATGAGATAGCCGTCTCAAAGTTTTACGAGATTCCAGAGGTGGAACAATTATTTGTACATTTTGATTCTCCTCTAAGCCCAGGGAATTACAAAATCTGCATTGAATTCAATGGAGACCTAACCAGAGATATTGTTGGATTCTATTCCTCCCGTTTGCTTAATTCCAGGTATATTTACTGCAAATAATATGTGTGTAGAGGGCAGAGTTCATAGTCAAAAAAATTGCATCTAGAAAATCACTCAAAGAGAATCAAAAATCATTGAAAAGAAAATCAATGTTGTAATATTTATTCACTTTATGTCAAATACTTGTATTCAGCTGCATACAGTTAGTCTGGAAGCTGACCAACATAACTTTGAAAAGGATGATTTTTCTAGTCATTGGAATAGGCAAAGCTAAGTTGTTTAACTGGTTTGGTATTCTCTTTATATAACCTTGCAAAGAGACCTTTTGACTTATTGTAGTCACCTGTATCACCTATTGTGTATATTATTATTAAAGAATTTTTAAAAGCAAGATTGCTTGATGCTGGTAATAGAATTAATTTGCCTTCACCAATTGCTGATACTATTGTAACTATAATTAGTTAAATACATAGGTAGATTAATTGTTTTCATTGCAACACAATTTACTGCATTAAGCTTAGGTAACCAGTCATATTTCATTCAATAACCAAATTATTTTGTTGCAAGGCATGTAATGAAAAAATCCCTATTTTTTATACTATAATCCTCATAAAGATTCACTGTTGTCAGGAAAATGGTGGCAAGTAAGTTCCAGCCCACCTATGCTCGCCAAGCTTTCCCTTGCTTTGACGAGCCAGACTTCAAGGCTACGTATGATATAACACTGTGGAAGCCACAATCCTATATTGCACTTTCCAACATGAATGTAAGTAGACAGAAGAGTATTCTTCTATTAAACTTAAGATTAAACTGAATTTTCAAGACAATTTTTTTTTCTTTATTAGCACTGTAAACCTAAAGTTATTGTTAAAGGTATTGTTTTGTTTGTTAAATTTTCTTACAATCAACTTTCATGTTTTCACATATTCCTGTATAAAACTGGTATATTTTTTAGTCATCATCAAACTCCTACCCTTATATAGACATAAAAAAATAATTATTTAACAATGTCGGGAACAGGGTCCCAGATACTGGAGGTTAGGGTTTTAAAGACAGGAATCCCTTCTCAGTATATCATACCTTACCACCACCATTTATTGAGGGCCTCAAGATTGTTGAGGCTCAGTAATATGTATAATGTTATAATATGTCAGAGTAGTAGATATGGTCTATATGAGAGTAACAACAACTTATAGTTGCCTGTATGTTTTGTTCCCCATTAGATTTATTGCAGTATAATGTTTGTATAGACTATTTTTGAATTGGTAGTGAAGCTCCCAGAGGATCTATATCCTCAGGCTTGACTGTTTGGCTGTTTTGTTTTTATGAATACCATTCCATGACTTTCTTTCGTAATTTTTTCCAATTTTTCCCAGGAAATTAAAACAACATATGATAAAGATGCCAATATGGACCAAGTAACATTTGCAACTAGTGTGCCAATGTCCACATACTTAGCATGCTTTGTTGTCTGTGATTTTGATCACAAAGAGGCAGAAATTAACACTGGAGGCATTGGAAAAAGCTTCACACTTCGTTCATTTGCTCAGAAACAAGAATTGCACAAAATTGACTTTGCTCAAGATATTGGGAAGAGAGCCACAGAGTTCTATATCAAGTATTATGAAGTGCCTTTCCCGCTGCCTAAACTAGGTGCGTAAAAAAAAACTCAAAATTGCATGATTTAGTTTCTAGTAAGTAGATATAAGAACTTCTTGTTTGTAATCAAGTTATTTGATAATGTTTCAGACATGATTGGTATTCCTGATTATGTATCAGGTGCTACAGAGCATTGGGGTCTGATAACTTACAGGGAGACTTCATTCCTTGTTGATGAGGCTTCGGCATCAGCTAGCAACAAAATTAGTGTTGCCAACACTATAACACATGAACTGGCTCATATGTGGTTTGGTAACTTAGGTAAAGCAGTTTGACTTATATTTCTAATTTTTCTTACAATTATTCCATTTATCACTCATTATTTACTGTTAAATCTTTATGTATGCTATTTTCAGTAACCATGAAATGGTGGGATGAAGTTTGGCTTAATGAAGGCTTTGCTTCTTATATGCAGGTCAAAGCCTTAGATGTCATTGAGCCAACTTGGAAAGTTGTAAGTTTACTGTAAATTTTAATACTACATTGATTCTTCTCAAATTTTTAACCGATTTAAAAAAAGAAGGAGGTTCTATGTTTAACTGTTGATATTTTTATTTGTTTAACGATTTATGTATACACTGAATACAGAAAAATAAAAGACAGGACAAGAAAAAAGGTCATCATATCATAAATAGAAATGGTGAGATAAAAAAAACCTTTTATGTCAGCATTTTTATAAATCAAATTTGCAGATATATGAATTTCCAAGTATGAAATTTTGCATTTCATTGTCATTATGAGCTGAATCAATATTGGTATTATTTTTTTCCAGTTGGATCACTTCTTAACTAAAACGTTGCAACCAGTGCTTGTCACTGATGCTAAGCTGTCAAGCCATCCAATAGTGCAAACTGTGGCCACTCCTGATCAAATTACTGCTATATTTGATGCAATCTCGTATAATAAGGTATGTTTATTCTTAGTGTACAGATGGGACCACCGGCTACTCTCTCTCAGCCGATGGTCTGGTCCCATCTGTCATTTGTAGACCTTTGACAGTTGTTACAGAGAGTCAATGGCGCGAAATCCTGATACTCACTTTTTCTTCTCTTCTTCTTCATGTGAACCCCGCTTCTTGAGGGGGTCCGATTTCCGCACTTAGTCCTTGCAGTGGACCATTGTGCGTATCTGATACAAACTCTTGCCAAGGGATATTGTATTAGCCAGTAACTGAGTTACGGAGGTCAGATAGGTAGTCGCTCCATATAAAATACTGGTTTTCATTCGCATGGGAAAAGGTTATGCAGATGAACAGTAGTAGTTAGTGCTTACCACCACAACTAACTGCCCCTTGAAGGTTAACCTTTTATTGCCAGTAATAAAAATAAAGGCTTTATACTGTGTATGTTCATCAAATTAGCCGAATTTATTAAATCATTTAATTTTTTAATAGGGAGCATCAATTTTAAGAATGTTAGAAGGTTTCATTGGTCAAGAGAACTTCCGTTTGGGGGTGTCTGATTACTTGAAGAAATTTGAGTTTGGCAACACAGTCACTCAAGATTTACTCTCAACAATGGAACCTTACTTCAAGAATGATTATCCTGATTTGAATCTTTCGTAAGTACCCTATTTTGCTATGTTAATAAATAAAATAGTAGTAAGTAACTACATATTCTCAGTTGAATGATTTTTTTTAAATCCACCCATTTAAGTAGTAATGTAAGTTATTGTTAAGTGAAATGTATCTGTTGAAAGTATTACAATTTAGTAAAAAAAAACCTAGTAACATATTTATGCTGTCTGTATATGAAAAAGAGATGGTATAAGGTTTAACTATCTGGGTTTATGTCCGATGTTAAGTAACTTTTATAAATTGCTGCTATTTTCCCATGTTTCAGATACGTAATGGATACTTGGACGCGGCAGATGGGTTACCCAGTACTGGAGGTGAAAGTGGGTGACATGCCCAACACTTACTTCGTGTCACAATCACGATTCCTTATCGACCCCGACGCGACCTACCCGAATGATTCTAAATTCAAGTAAGTTACCTCTTACTTTGTGGGCCAGTGTAATAACGGATAAGATCCGTTCTTCTATATTTTGTATAAGCGCAGGGGTATTTTTTGCGGATAAGAAATCATCAAATAACTTTCCCCGCTCCGGAGCGAAGGAAGTGTCTATCTGCCTGTCGTTACTGGATGGACGGACGGAGACCTACCCATAACTCACCGTCCACAGACCCGCATAAATTGTATCCGGGAGTCGCTTCGCGGCGCCTTGGTTTGAGGTTCTCTCCCTCAAACGCCTGGCCACCTCCTTCGCTAGCATGATTGTTTCGCAGTGGAAGTGACCGCTTCCCATTCTCTCTCGCTCCGGACCATGGATTGAACCAAGACCAGGAGCGAGAGATCGCCGCCGTCGATTGCCTCTACGAGGGCAAAGCGGTGCTTCGCCCAAGCTGGGCAGACACAATCACATTGTGTTCCACCGCGTCCTCGGGGCGATCGTCACAATGGTGACACCCGGGGGTTTCGTCCGGCCCGATTATGTGCAGGAACACCCCGAAACTTCCGTGTACGGTGAGGACATGCATCAGGTGGTATGCGAGGACGACATGGCGCCTCTTCGGCCATTCCTCAAAGAGGGGACGCAACTATCCCTTTTTCGCTATAGGTAAAAAGAGAGTTCCCTTAGGGCCTTTGAATATAATATGTGTCCTGATGTTTCATATATTTTTAGCTACCGTTGGTTCGTACCTATAACTTTCAAGACGAGCTCCGGAACCAGTGATGAGATTGTATGGCTCCCCGATACTGCTGAAAATGGTAAGAGCATTGAAGATTTTTAATTCAAAGTTTGTTTTAAAAAAATAGGAAAATGTGAAAATTATTTTCTTTTTTCAGTCAAATTGAGGGGGGATGAAGGACATCAGTGGATAAAGCTGAACATTAATCAAGTCGGGTACTATCGAGTAAATTACTCATTACCCATGTGGCAGACGCTGATTGAAGCTATGAAATCTAAATCTTATCAGGTATACACGAATACATACAGTCGATCTGCCATGAGTCAAAATCCAAATATTAACTGTAATTTTATTTTTGCTAACTTTGAGACTGTATTGTTTTTATTTGTCATTGTAACAATTGTAGATAAACTAATTCTTACTAATATTATAAAAGCGAAAGTGAGTTTGTTTGTTTGTTACGTCTTCACGCCTAAATGGCCCGACCGATTTTGATGAATTTTGGTATGGAGATAGTTGGGACCCTGGAGACGGACATAGGCTAAAAGAAGTGTGATAAGGGTCTCCGCCTTATCACACTTTTTTAGAGGGGAGAGAAGGATATTTTCTTTTTGATCATCACGCTAACCTAAAATAAGTATGCCACGCGGAAAATGTTGCGGGTGGAAGTTACTAAATAAATAAATAAAAGATTTCCCACATTAAAGAAACTCCTTTCCTAATTAATAAATTATCTTCTATTCGCAGCTAACATCAGCAGATAGATCCAACCTCATGGATGACATATTCGCCCTAGCCGAGTCGCGCGCAGTCCCATTTAATATCGCTCTGAACCTCACTACCTACTTGCTGGTAGAGAATGACCTCGTTCCCTGGCAGACTGCTGCATCTGTATTCAAGAACCTTGCGGATAGACTGCTGAACACTTTGGCGTATGACAATCTGATGGTACGTGTGAGATTTTGGTATACTATCTTGATTAAAGTTAACATTCAATTGTTCCCTGACGTCACGAAAAACCAAGAATGAGAACAGACGGAACCAAAAGGTTTCCGCTAAATTACTAAGCTTTTAGCTACAGTTTTTTTTCAGCTAGTTGTTACTATAAAAATGCTTTAAGCATTTAGAGCCTTTTCTTTTTACAGAAATACATTCAGCGTATAATTCGTCCAATTTACGTGAAGCAAGACTGGGACGCTGAGAATTTGCCCGTTCAAGAGAGGTAACTTTTTTGCCTATTTTTTTTTTATTCTGTAGCTGGTCATGGATATAATTATACTTTGATACCATTTTATAGAAGAGTTTATTTTTTTTTAAAGTCAGTATTTCGTAAAATGTGATCACAATCAGCAGTTCATATCAGAAAAACCCGTTTTTTTTTTATTAAATCCAATGAATTAAAATTGTTGCAGTTTGTTAAGAACTCTGATTCTGTCGTTGGCTGTGAAGTATCATTTACCTGAGGCTGAAGAAAGGGCAAAGGCTATGTTTCAAACGTGGTTGAACCAAAATGGCGAGTCTGGGAGCAAGCCCATACAGCAGGACCTTAGGGATCTCGTCTACTATAACGGTATTAAAAGATTTATTGTTTTGTAAGCATCCAGAGAGGAAAAGTAAACATTTATTATGCAGTAAATTAACATTTTGGTAGCATTTTAAAATTTATTAAATTAAATTTTTGGTATGTGCACTGTCAATGTCATAAATATCAAAGGTCAAACAACAATACAACCAAAACTACCCAGGCGATCTGTAAAATTTGCCGAAATCAAAATTTGCAATTTATCCTTGAATATATTCCAGATTTGTCAAAATTACGTTATTTTTTTAGGTGTGCCTTAACTGTTCATTTTGACCCTATTAACCCCTTGTATGCCGGAACGTAGATCTACGCGAGACACAATGTGTTTTTAATTGTTACTGTAATTCCGGCATACAAGCGGTTAATGATGATAGCTTTAATTCCAAACGATCTTCACATGCCCAATACTCGAGCATACTGTCCCCCGAATACTGAAACGTCACTCAAAATTTGAGGGCCGCTTAACATTTGAGCAGCTCCTAAACTTTAGATTTAGTATTGTCAAACGTCACTTTTGAGTATCTGTTAAATATAAGTGCCACTTAAATTTTGAGTGACGTTTCAGTATTCGGGGGAGCCTCATCTAGTTCTCCACCATATTAACAATTTTTTTTCGCAGGTATGAAGTCAGCTTCCATGGCCGACTGGGACACTTTGTGGACATTGTACCAAAAAGAGGAAGATGTCCAGGAAAAGGTGAAACTACGTAGAGCTTTAGCTGCACCACGTGACACCAGCATATTGCGAAAGTAAGTGACGCCTCAACTAGAATACAACACATTTTCACTTTCTTTAATCAGTTCACGAACTACCTACCATCTATCATCCAAGCAAGATTATCACGAAGTGAGATTTAAAGTTATAGTTTGTTTAAATGTTCAGGTTGTCTCTGATATGTGTCTAAGTTTTAGTTACATATAGGGGTATGAGAACAGAGTTTAACGTCCTTCATTCCTTATAGAAGATGGGGGACCCTCCGTCCTGACGGGTGTTTTCTGGTGGAAAACTACCCGACAGTTGTCGGGTTTTCCTATTTGAAATTGTAGACAATTTTAATAGCTCGATTTAATCATTATGATTCTCTTTTCCCTTTGAGTTCCCCTTTCCTGATTTGCAGGTACCTGCTACCTGCAGTTTTTGCCCTCGCGCCTTATTGATTTGTTATAGCAACACTAAGTTTTCCCTTTTCTTCCCTCTTTCTTTGTCATATCCCATGTTAAACCTGTCCGTCTCCTGGGTCCCTACTATCTCTGTACCAAAATTCGTCAAAATCGGTTTAGCCATTAAGGCGTGAAGAGGTAACCAACATACTCACTTTCGCTATTATAATATTAGTAAGGATGAAATATAGCAGAAATATAAGCTTGACGTTAAATTACAGATACCTACTAATGGCGTGGGATGAAAGCAACATCCGAAGCCAGGACTACCTGACTGTGCTGTCACAGATCAGCTCGAACCCTTCAGGCACTGGGTTGGTGTGGGACTCGGTGCGCGCGCGCTGGCCGGAGCTCGTGCAGCGGTTCACGCTTAACAGCCGATATTTGGGCGGTTTGATTCCCGCCATTACTGCGAGCTTTAACACTGAACTGAAGATGAAGGAGGTAGGTTTTGTGACCTTAGCCATTAGATCCTAGATTTATGCCCAGTTGAAGGCAAACATGACTTACTAAATGTAGAACCGAAAATCACAGGTTTATGCTAATTATTGACAGTAAAATAGCTTCTTTGAAATCACCATTATTTCTTAATGTAAGGCAAGTTTCGCATATCAACTGACAACTGACGTTCAGTCGTCTGTGTGTAGCCCTACTATGACCTCTTAAAGCAATTCTTATTCCGCTGAGGGAAAGAGACAGAGCTATACAGGGTGTTTAGCACCATCTCTTTCACTCAGTGGAATAAGAATTGCTATAAGATGTCATAGTAGCCCTTCTGTTCTAATTTTAATGAATATCAATCTTAATCATTTGATGTTCCGTGTGATAACCTATAATGTAAAGAGTCCAAAATCATATTTTTTTTTATTATCTGGATTTGGTCTTCAGAAATTATGCCCAACTCACAATAAGTAGGTACCTACATAAAAAAAACGTCGTAGTGTACATTACTCATAAGGCTTGTTTTATTTTCAGATGGAAACATTTTTCGCTCAATACCCCGAGGCGGGCGCAGGCGTGTCCGCTCGCAAGCGCGCGCTCGAGAATGTTCGCAACGCTATTCGATGGAACGAATACCATTTCAAACACGTGACGTCATGGCTTAACAATAACCATCACGCTTAATTCTGTCGACATAGCTTTCACATTCGGGTACTAGATGTAGTTACAGTAGACAACATTGTTTTTTATATACTGACAGTATGTCAACTAGGAACGAATTATCGGAATTGGCGCACACACATTTGCAAAGATCTAAACATGATTCAGGTAATAGTTTACTCGTCAGTAAGACGGGGCTATGGTATCGAGACGAGTGGTTACGTTTCATGTGTGTATGTGTGTAGTGCATTATAAAATGTCCAATTGAACAACTGCGCTCCATTTAATAAAAAGGGCCTAGTTGGTTTACTGTTTTTAAATACGTTATACTGTGACGTTTCAAAGCTGACTTTACAGTACACTCGAGTGTAGTATACGGTCTAATCAGTTTTTCCTAGAATTGAAAACTGTTTTTAAACAGTTAAATGATCATCGGTTCCATTCGCGGACATAGTGTACATCTAGCTATTTTTTGAAGTATTTACAATCTTGGTGTCTATATTAATATTTGGAATGCGAGAAAAGATTGCGTTGATTGCGTTGTGATTTGAGTGAGGTTTGACAGATTTGCGCAAAGCGTGGTGTGAGAAACGGTAAGATGTAAATGAAAAAGGAGGATTTAATTGATGCAGGTTTAAATCATAAGCATTAATAAAGACAACTTTATAAGTGTACTTAATTTATCTGTGCGTAGAAACGTAGATTTTTTAACGATCTTTATGAAGAACTAATTTTTTAAGGTTTATAAACTAATGCATTTGTATTCACAAATTTAAATGTCTTAAAAATACAGTGAAATATTATTTTAATCGCTGTAATAATCAAATTTTTCATCTGGAATCCGCATTAAAAGTAAGTTGGGGGTGCAAAACTATCGTTAGCTTATTGAAATTGAAATCAATTCCTAAATCCATGGAATTGTCCTTTCAAAAAATAGTTCTAGTAGTATTTATGACTACTTGCTTATACAACGGATATAACATTTTGTTAAAAATCTTGAACGCACTATTAGGAAAAGTGCCCAGTTGTTGGCAATAGGGTCGCCCCCTATTACATGGCGACTTAAAAGCTGGTGAAATGTGTGTCTACTATATTATGCACATCGCCTTACCCTTTTGGGGATTCCAAGCTCGATGATGTCTTAATACCCTGAAATCTTAAAAAAAAAACACCAATATTGTTCATGTAACTCTGATATGGCTATGAAATAAAACTGAATTTTGATCAATTTGTACTTTTATTAGACTTCTACATAATCTACAAATAAATAAAATTGTTGTGTGTTTGTAAAATCATAATAACAGTTTTTTTTCTAAATGTATAATATGGATGTATATAAGGTACATATATATACCAAAAAATTAGACAGAAAAACTGAATAAAATATCCGAATGGGAAAGTTGTTTACATACATTATATTGTGCTTTACCATGTATGGTGGGTTCTTACATTGTTATTAACATGCTAATTTCACGTGTTGTCGAAATCATTCAACCTTTTTTAGTGCATTTCTCTAACATAAATTGAAAGTAAGTGTAGGATAACGTAGTAATCAGCAAAAATCTGTATTAAATTTACTCTTTTTTTCCCAATACAGCGTAATAACTGTAAGCTGCTCGTACTACCTGCAATCAAATAAGTAACATGTTTTATTTATTTATTTCTAAAACACTTATGCACTTACTTAAAAATATATTACCATACACGCAAACCTTACAGGGTTTCTCTATGTGCTGGCGAGCCGTACATTTGTTATTAAATAAATATTAGTACATTTATAACTTAGTATAGTAACGTTTAGCTTTATATTTTTACATGAAGACACTATTACTCGAATTAATCAAAGTAAATTGAGCCCTACAATCACTTTATTTATTCTTAGTATCTCGGATACTTTATACCCGTACTAATAATATCGATCCAATCTTTAGAAAACTGCATTAAAATCGAACCTCCTATTTCGGAGGTATACTGACACGAGAGTCGTAAACTAAGGTCCACGTCTATTCTTCTTAATTTTGATTACTCAATATTGTTGTAAATCAGTATGTTATCACGTTTATTTCGGTATGAGTGGAATTTTTTAATAATTTAAGAACTCAGTTTTACACATGTAATCCAGGACATGGATTGTTCTGAAGGAATCCCCTCCCCACTCTACCGACTTCTACTCCTACTCCTGTACACTCTACGCGGCTGTGGAATCCGCTTCCGTCATTAAACTGAGACAGTTGTCCCAGTTTTCAAAAGCAGTGTGAAAGAACATTATCTTTCAATTTCGCCATTGTTGCATGGGTATTTATTATTCTACTTATTTGTATGTCTCAGTATATTCTTAGATTGTATTTAAATTAATCATTTGGTTTTTGTTTTAAATATTTTATTGTTATAAAATAATCTTTTATTCTAAAATAAATAAAAGAGTTGTAGACCCAGTGTGTTCAAATACACTGTGTCTACAACTCTTTAATTTACTCTCCTTTCGTAGGTATGCTGGAAGACATTTTTTTAGAAATAAACATAACATAAACATGTATGTGCATATTCAATACTGGTCCAAATACCAGTATTAAATGTGCACATACATCGTTAAATCCTTACTAATATTATAAAAGCGAAAGTGAGTTTGTTTGTTTGTTACCTCTTCACGCTTTAATGGCTAAACCAATTTTGATGAATTTTGGTACAGAGATAGTTGGGAACCAGGAGACGGACATAGAGTGGGATATGAGGGAGAAAGAGGGAAGAAACGGGAAAACTTAGCGTTGCTATTACAAATCAATCAGGCGCTACCGAATTTAACGCGAGCGAAGCCGCGGGCAAAAGCTAGTAAATACATAAAAACCCCACTTTCACTGGATGGGTCACTATCATCCACTTCTTTGCAACAGCCGATTAACTTATCTAAAAAGTTTAATGACCATGGCTACCCTACGCGCACGTACCTGAATAAAAGAAGGCAAATCGAGGAAATGGAAGGGTCCAGCGTGCAGGTGCCGTGGGCTCATCATACCGACGCTGAGAATTGTCAGTTCTCGTCTGATGCGTGGACTCAGGCACCATGTCGCCGCTGCGAAGGGTCCTTGACCCATTCCCATTGAGCTCTGATACAAATAAAGGTACGTTCAAATACATTTAAATATTTCAAAGGACTTGGTCCCATATACTCCACTTCCATTAGAGGGGCAAGTGGAAAAATAAGTTAGTCTTCTGCTATGTGGCCCCACCATACCTAATCAATGCATTTTAAAATATGTGCACGAAACATCACTCTCCCGTGTTCATCCCAATTTTGTTTTGGGGACAGTGAAGCATTTCTCTTTCCATACTTCTCCATTACTAAACAGCAGTTACCTACCTCGTTTAAGACCGCCTCACCGTACCGGCAAAATAAAAAAAGCTGTGTCAGAGTACCGCACATGTACTGTGTTACCGACACGAGTTGCATTATGCTCATGTCTTCCTGAAACAGGGCAAATAGGAATAAAGTACACAGGATACAGGAGAAATCCTAGTGTGGGGCTACGTTTTTTTTTAAAAAAAAATGTACAGTCACGCTGTTGAATAGGACAAATAAAACACTTTCGACACCATTACGCCCTTGCTTCAATCTCGCCGCTAGTGTAATAATAATGTTAGCACACTTGTTAAATATACATTTTAAGAAAACTTCTTCAGTGTGCCTATTTCTACTCATATATAGGCACTATCATATATTTGTACTTACGGATTTCAATCGAATAGCAACAGAACACAACGTTAGAGTGGCAAATAAGAAATACACTCCAATGATACTGCTCAACAACTTGTCAAGCTCAGCAATTGAACTGAAAAAAGAAGATTATTTTTATTGTTGTTGCTTACAGTTCCTAAAACAAATCTGGTCTAAGTTATGAAAGTATGAGTACCAAAATGGGTACTATTCTGTGCCGATTTGGTTATAAAATGCAAATACTTAATCAAGCACTTAAGACATACGTACGTACCATCGCCAATAGGAGCGGTGTGACACAGACACATTGCCGCTCACACACACGCATATCGGCCACCTCTGCCGATGGTCGTTACCCGCTGGGCCTCCTCTGAGTAACCGGAGGTCTTACCTGGCGCTGACAGACGTGGATGACCAAGATGGCGTGAAGGAAGCGGTTCTACTATGTTTATATGGTACCGTGGCGCTCCTACCGCAATACTTATAGCAACCACACACAGGCAAGTTGCGTGCGCGAACTTGCCACTAGGCCATCGCCTATATGGCCTCCAAACGACGATAAACGTATTGACGGGACACATATAGTTGAAACCACGGGACCAAGGACCCTGGCCACACCCCGCCCGCCACGCCCCTTGCTGGGACCAGCAATTTCCAATCTTATAAAAAAAAGTTTGCACTATACTAACTTTGCTAGTAATATATTAGTCTGATGGCACCGTACAATCCTGAAGTGAGCTCTATCGTCTCTTCTCTTTGAAAGATTACACCGTATCCCTTTGCCCCCGATGCGTGAACTATAATCGCGAAGTGACGAATACTGACCACATACGAATACCATCACTCCAATAGCTGTTAAATCAAATGCAACGTGGATGCAGACACAATATACAGCAGCCACAAATTCGCAAATAACCAATATAAAGTAGCTGACAATGGTCAAGTCATCCAGTGGAGCCCAGCAGGGCAAAATGTGAGGGTATCCCAAACATCCCGTGCCGCGCACCTTGCAAAGCAAATATTCGACAAAAGGAGACACTATAAAGATAACGGCTGTAAAGCTATAGATCCTAGTCAGAATAGCTGCAGTATTACTAAATTTCTTTGTGTAAATGTTGATGTAGTCAGAAAAATTAGCACACTCCTCATCATCGGACTGGTACTCTGCGTGTGAGATCGGATCTTTGCTCAATTGCGTGGATTCCAATTTTGAAATTTGGGTCAGGAGTTTTCGCCAGCTTTGATGGCTTCTACGCAATGAGTGTAGTTTGAGTAACCCCATGCTACAAAACGCGAGAACACTGAAGCATTCAAAAAGCCTTTCAGGATCGTCCTTAGACAGGAACAATTCAAAGACTTGTAAGATGAATGTTACTATGAAACAGAAAGTTGTCACATCGGACACCCAATGCACTTTGTGCATAGTGATGAAAGATGTGAGGCCGGTGTTGTGAATCAGGCAGGTTATCAGAGTGATTAGGTCATCAGTCTCGCCTTTACGTGCTACTAAAAAACGAAGCATTTGCTTTATCTGCAAAAACAAAGAATTTTAATAAGTTACTCTTATAGCCATTAGGTAGCAGATGCTCTATTTAAACAAATTAACAAACCTTGGAAACCATCATGAACGATTTGAAATCACGTCTTCAGAAGAATATCGTAAGTCTCAGTATGTTTGGTGATATCGTTTGTGAAAGCAGTCCTAGGTGCCTTCAAACGTAAACTACTTACGTATTAAGTATTTATTTACTTTATGCGACTGTCAAAGCAGAAACTCCAATTACTAGTAACATTGAGAAATGTCGGAATTGAAAAGCAAAACCATTTTCATGTTACAAAAATAATTAGGTCGTTTAGTTCTAAATTTATTGGTTTATTATTTACTAGCTTTTGCCCGCGGCTTCGCCCGCGTTGATACAGTTCCCCTTCCTGATTTGCAGGTGCCGGCTACCTGTAGGGTTTGCCATAGTGCCATATTTATTGGGATAGCAATGCTGAGTTTTCCCTTTTCGGGAAGAAAAGGGAAAATTTAGCATTGCTGTTCTGCCCCCGATAATAAAAAGACGTATCTAAAAAAAAGTATCTAAATTTAATAAAAATACAGGCCGATGCGCCTTTTTTTCTGATTCCGGCAATGTATAACTCAAAATTGGAGAAAGTGTTATACGTTTTTAACTATATGGGGCAGTATTATATTTCTCGCATATTTGTCACTCTTTATGTTTCTCGCATATATTTCACTCTTTTAAAAAAAAAATGCCTATTTCCTACTCCAACTATCTCTGTACCAAAATTCATCAAAATCGGTTAAGCCTTTTAGGCGTGAAGACGTAACTAACAAACTCTCATTCGCTTTTAATAAAGATGCACGAGTTTATCTTTTGAGGTACGGAACACTAAAAACAAAAGTAAATCGTTTAAGCACTTGCTCGAGCACTTGAGGATATGAATAGTATTTGCAATATATTTCTAGCCTCTATTTCCGCAGAAAAAGTGCTGAAACTGAACTCGGATTTGCGTTGGCCGCCAGACACCTTTTTTAACTCTAGATTTACCCAACAATTGCTGTAACATGTTTTAGGTACTTTTTAAAGTTCATACGTAAAATACTTAGTTATTTATATGGAATTAAACGAAAATTTGGTATTTACGATATAATATTGCATGTTATACGTGGAAATGTATTGAAATAACAAGAAAAAAACTACTACCACTGCAGGTTTCTTTATTAAAATCAAATTAATCAACTTCTTAGTTACCAATGTAATTATAAAAATTGTAAGTGTAATGATATCGAAATTATTTGAAACTTTTCTTATTACCTACCGCTAGTTATACAGCGTCCAAATTATAAACCATAATCATTTATTTATTTGTTTGACATTAAACAAATGGAAAAACTTCAGTAGTAGAAACCATTACTTTAAAAAACCGGCCAAGAGCGTGTCGGGACACGCTCAGTGTAGGGTTCCGTAGTTTCCCGTCCGTCACAATAAGTGTTCCCAGTTATGAGGCCAACCGAACAATTCGGTAATACCCGATCCAATGTAATAAGTACGTACAGCGCCATCTCTCGAGGAATAGGGTTACTAATTAATACAAAGACGTGCAATTTTGGTGGTAATTCAACAACAATTTTTTTTTTGAAAAAAGATACGTTTAGGATAATAAAATATGTAAACAAAGTTACAAAAAAAGCTTGCATATACGATTATACTACAAACTTAGTCCAGAAATTATTTTGTACAACTTTTTGTCTTTTTTGTACAAAAACTGTTGTGTCAATCAAGTTCAAAATAATTTTCATAGAAAGTTCTTATAAAGTTCTACTTTTCAGATTTTTTTCATATTTTTTAGACTTATGGTTCAAAAGTTAGAGGGGGGGGCACACATTGTTTTTTACTTTTGGAGCGATTATTTCCGAAATTATTGACATTATCAAAAAATGATCTTAGTAAACCCCTATTCATTTTGAAATACCTTTCCAACAATATATCACACGTTAGGGTTGAAATTAAAAAAAAAATCACTTCCCACTTTACATATAGGGTGGCTACCCTAATAAAACATTTTTTTCAAATTTTTATTTTACCACTTTGTCGGCGTGATTGATATACATATTGGTACCAAATTTCAGCTTTCTAGTGCTAACGGTCACAGAGATTAAGCGAGGACGGACGGACAGACAGACATGGCGAAACTATAAGGGTTCCTAGTTGACTACGGAACCCTAAAAAGCAGCTATGAAACACATGTAGGCAAAATACGAAAAAAAAAATATGAAAGCTTTAGCTACTTTATACCTTATAATTTTTTTTATGCTTTTTAAAAAGTTTCTAAGTTTCTCTATCTAGGTAATTCTAATTTCCTATGTACCATTTACTTACTAAATAATATTTTCGAGGTTCTGAAACCTACGGGAAAAGAAATTTTCCAAAAAAGAAATAATTAACTTCACGTCATGCCGTAGCATGAGCATAATTGAACAATTTATCGAGGTGTGTATTTGATTGAATGGCAGATAGTCCGCCCTTATCATGTTTCTATTGCAAACAAATAACTAATTGGTAAAAACACCTGCACTATTTCACTGAGTGGCAACCCTGATTAAAGCGCAAGACATGCAGCTGTCTTGGGCGGTTTTACCCGGGTCTTTAGTTACTGGCCGGTTCCCGTAGGTAATAACGTGATGTTTTATAGCCTATGTTACTTCCTGATAATGTAGCTTCTTAGTAGTGAAAAGATGGTTAAAACCGGTCCAGTCGTTTTGTAGCTTATTAGATACAAACAAACAAACAAGTCTTTCTTTATATTATCTAATATTATAGTACTTAGTAGGTATAGAAGTATAGATTATTATGCAATCAATGGTCAAGTTTGCAGTTCCATAATCATCACAATATTACTTATTTATTAAGCATCAATTAAAACAAAAGCTCACGCTATCATTATAAGATTGAAAATACCATTTCTACTAAACAAACCAAGCCACCATCAAGTGTACCATCCGGAAGACCATCTATTGTTGAAGCGAAAGCCTTGCTTTGGCTTGTTCCAGCTGTTGGCAAAATTAAGACTACTGTCAGATAAATCAATCACTGCATCTGCAATAATACCCGCCGTAAGCACCGTTGAAGCGGTATTCACGCTGTGGCCAGCCGTTGCTTGTAGGCTTTCTGATTCCGTTTATGCCCTGGCTTCGGCTGCTTGATCTAAAGGTAGAAGTACCACGCGATCTACCGTTACTAGATAATCAGCCCAACCTAGCCCACTAGAAGTTCAGCCGCACCAACCTAAACCCCGCGAGCAAAGCTGCTGAAATCAGAGTAAGGTCCTCCGTTGAAGCCTTTTCTTGTTTGTAAATTGCAGAAATCTACCGAACTGAACAGTTCTTAAACATAGAAGACTATTAGTAAAGCTGTTATACGAATTTGGTCGATTTTTGAGACAATGCTTTTATGTTGGAATGTATCTATCGTATTTATAGTACAACACTGCACACACACACACGTCATACAGAGATAACAATATTCTGACTAATATTTAAAACTCACCTCGAATTGCAGTTGCGAGCTGCCGCACCGTCACCGTCCTTTTAAATATTAATTACCTGTTATGTATTCCGGTTACTTCATTTGCATGGAAATTACACAATACTATTTTATATCACTTTTGGTTGTCAGCATAGTGACGATCGAACGGAGGACACAGTGTAGTACCCTGGCGGTCTGCCCGGCTTGTGCGGACCACCGGCGTGAGCTCGTAGCGGCGATCAGCGGTGGCGATCTCTTGCATCCGGCCCTGGTTCAGTCCATGGTCCGGAACGAGAGGGCATGGGAAGCAGTCACTTTCTTCTGCGAAGCAGTCATGCTAACGAAGGAGGTGGCTGGGTGTTTGAGAGAGAGAACCTCAAACCAACCCAGCCGCCGCAGGAGACGCTACGGGCGTCGGGCGCTGTTAGTCGACTCCCAGCAAACGTAGATGCGGGCCTGTGGACTGTTAGCAATGGGTAGCTTACTGTCCGTCCATTCAGTGACGACCGGCCATATCAACGGCGCGTTATTGTTCCACGCGTGCCTCGATGTCAGCAAAGCAGAGGGGCCTGCCAGGGACACCGACTGCTGCAGTTGCGGGTTGTTCGAAAGAGATATTGCGGCCCCGTTACATGAAGCGCAATAGAAGGAACATGGGTGGATTTTAGTCAGTACAAGTCTGACTTGCTCCTTTCAGCTGCTTAGAGAGAGCAGATTCTTATCACGTTGAAAACAGAGTTTTTAGTATTTGTAGTAAGGTTTATTTTTCCATGTGCACTGCTTTTGTCATTAAGAATGAAGGCGCTTGGTGTGAAATAATAAGAGGAGGTGACCGGCTCCGATCGCGTTCTTTTTCTCGATCGTGCAGCCGTTTGGCTCCGATTGCATGCTCGTTAACGCTCGCGCAGCCGATCGTTTCCGATCGCGTGCTCTTATACAGATTTATTCGAGCATTGATAGTTCAAAATCCTCTTTTTTACTTTTCCGTAAGGTTTTTTTTAGTTTCAGTCTATAGTCTGTATTATCCCATAATATACGGACCTAGAATACGTGACTGGTGAATTGTGGTTACCCCATAGTATATCTGCATAAGCCCATCAGGTAAACAGGCGTAATGTTACGTGATGTTGATGATAAAAATGGTTAATTTACTATTTAAACAGTTACAACATTTTAAATAATAAAGTTATATATTTAGTGTTAGTGAAATCGGTCCTCTGTTTTCAAATTCTTATCACAATATTACGTTTGTCTCGTATTTAACATAACAAAATGAACTATAGATTAAGATAACCATATCCACTTACGAATCGATGACGGTGATGATTGACCGGTCATTATAGAAATAATATCAACATGTATACGATTCACATTATAAACATTCATAGAATATTTTATAAGAAAATCTATCGATACTTAAACAATTGTGTTTTTATTGTCAAAAAGGGGTTTCTGTGAATATTGATAACCTACCTAAAATAAACAAAGGTACCTTTATCAAACAGTTTAACTTGTGTGGTCCAACGTTTTTTTTTTTTTTTTTTAAATAAAGAAGGGTTTATTGTCGAGTTTCTCCGAGCATATAACCCTCTCTATAACGTTTTCATCTGGCTCACAGAAACAAGGGTCTGAATTTATTTTTCGTAACATCCTGGAATTAAACGAAAAGAAGCGTAATTTTAGGGTTCCGTAGGTTCCGTCTAAAGGAAAAAACCGAATGCTTTTTTTTGCGGATGGAAAATCATCTAATACTCTCCCAAGTTGTGGGCGGAGCGACTGTGAGACTTTTACTAACTAAAACCCTACTTTTGCCATTATCTTACGGGGCTGCGTTATCTTTTTCAAACAACCCGCAACCCCGGAATACCCTGAGGATCACTTCGTTGTCCGTCTATCTGTCCATCTGTCTGTTTATCAAGAACCTTTATCGAGTTGAATTTAAAACCATGTAAACATGTCTATGGTCCCTTGGAGCTGAAATCAACATATACAACATGTCATATTAATCAGCCTTCTAACTAAACGCAATCAAAAGACATGGCCGTTAATGACGCAAGTTTGTACGGAACCCTTGGTGCGCGAGTTCAACTCGCACTTGGCCGGTTTTCTTAGATAATACAGGTCTCCAAAGTGACTTATCATCTATCTACCTTTTTCCCCGACTACAGCGAGGACGGGCATAATGTACATATATCCTGAAAACAACACGTTGAGCACACAACCACGGCTGGAATTTCTCCTAGACCCGAAAAAACTACTAGGTCACACACCAGATCTACTGTAGGTCGTACAAATATTTGTACAGTGCGGAGATCGAACCCGCGACACGCAGCGCAGCAGTCGTTCGCTCAGCCACTTCGCTAATAGTGCTTTCAGTTTCAGACGAGAATGTTTCAGTTGCTTCATATTCAATCATTAGTCAGATTATTAAACTATTTAAAAAAAAAAAAAAAATAAGATCTTTGATGCTGGCTGGTCGCAAATAAATTTGCTTATATAGCCCATTAAGCAATTGACAATGTGTTGCGAAGAAGACTAAATGTACCAATTTAGCAATTTGTGTACAATACGAACCTACCGTATCCGTACGAACACGATGTAACGAATTGGCAAGCAAATTCTAGAATGTTCTTTATGAAAGAACCGAGCAATTTCAAGTTTATTCTAAGTAGATAGGTCTTCTTTAATATAGTATTTCAAGGAAACAACAAATTGAAGCTCACAGAATTTAATTTCACTATGAATACCTATATTGTTTTACTTTTAAACAAACTTCAATTAGTTTCACTTGTAAGAGTTAACCCATTCTCTGGATTCCGGTTGAGCTGAACAATTTTTTTTGTTTGTTTGTTTATTACGTCTTCACGCCTAAATGGCTAAACCGATTTTGATGAATTTTGGTACAGAGATAGTTGAGATCATGGAGACGGTCATATTTTTGAGAAATGAAGGAGAAAGAGGGAAGAAAAAGGAACTTAGCTTTGCTATTACGATAAATAAATACTTCCAAAAAACACAAAAAAAAACGGAAAATTTACCTACTTCCGGAAGTTGGTGGCAAAAAAAACGTTGAGTCAAACAAAAGTCAACGCCTTGTTTTACAAAGTTTTCTTTAGTTATTTTTTTAAACGGTAATAAATAATTTTAAAAACCTACCAAGTACGATTCAGACTCGCGTACCGAGGGTTCCGTACGAATAGCGACATAAATTCCAAATCTTTTTCCTGCGTAGACTGAGACGGTTGATTTTTTTACAGCTCAACGGGAACAACGATTTGAGTTTGTAGTCCGAGATAAACGGTCTTGACAGACAGACGGAAAACAAAGTAATCCTATAAGGGTTCCGTTTTATTATTTTGAGGTACGAAACCCTAAAAGTGAGTCATTTCTAAAACAAACATCGGTTTTGACTTTTATGTGTAATTCAATTTTTTCATTTCAGCTATTTTACAAGGCTCGAAAATCTAATGAATAAATCATAAATGCAGATGACTATATAGTTTTAGTGCGTGCAATAAAATCGTAACTACCAAAGTACCAAACTAACTAGTATTTCGGTTTTGTATAAGAAGTCTATTTTTAGAGTTAAGAAGATAATTAATGAAAACTGTTGATTTTCCTAGGAAACTGCATATCGTCACATTATAACTTACTGATGAAACATATGAACATCATCACGCACAATAAAACGTGACAGTAAACATCAAAGATGAAAAGGTCACTTTCCTTGAACTGAAGTGATAGACCACACACTATGTCTTTGATTCGAGAAAGGTTTTCTAGCATTTTCAAGAACATTACCTACATTTGTCTAATATACTTGGTTTGAGGACAATCTAGTCTCAGAGTTTGTATGCCACGCATGGTCCATTGACTTGACTGTACCTGCCGTCAAGGAATATCTCTTAGGCATCGTCATTTGCCTAAACTTTTGCCAACTATGTTCGGGTCGGCTTCCAGTCTTACCGGGTGCAACTGAATACTAGTACTTATTTTGCATGGAACGACTGCGTGTCTGACCTCCACAACCCAATTAGTACTGCATGATACCGCTTAGTAAGACTGGTTGTCTGGCTTTCGGGACACTGGCAACCTGCAACGCCTGCCAAAGATCTACAAATGACAACCGGATCTAACAGCTTAACGTGTTTTCCGAGGTATGGAGGAAAGCTTTGTATGAAACGGGTGGCCACTCTTCAACGGACCAATCTAGGCAAGCGCGGCTTAACCTCGAAGATCGACCTAAACGGCTGCTATTATTTAGCAACTAGCTTCTCAGTATAAAAAAACTCAGGCATGCCTACTGATGTTTCTTTTGGTATGCTTGTCACGTGATATGCTGAGTCTGTCAGTCTCCAATAGAACGTTTATTGAACTTCAGTTAACAGGAACACTAATGTATGACTAGGTTATTTAGTCAGTGCGACACACTTGCAACAAATCTATGCACAAGCACGCCTCTTCAGCACACTTCAAACACACCATAAATAAGGAGGAGCGGGGTAATGCATTAACCATAATGAATAAGTACATCAACGAACCTTCTTATTCATTTTCAGTTAGTAATTAATGAAAACTTTCATCTCCTGATTTGGAGAAGAACCAATTTTCTAGTATTATACTTAGGTGATCTAATTCGGGCTGAAAAGTTATTGTATACCGACTGCGTACCGGAAGCCATGGGTATGCTTCCAGAACTTATTAAAGTTAAACCTACCCTATGCGGCCGAAGAGGTCAAGCTGCATTAAGCATTCTGCTGAAATGTGATACATCCAAGTTCTTTTAAAAACTGTCTTCATTATTCTTAATGAAAACAAGTAACTCAGTAGGAAGGTAACCATCAAATCATTCTTATCACTAAGTGCTACCCCAATCAGCTCATAACATACAGGTATTTTTAGACGACAAGTTCAGGAGTTATCGTTATCACGTGAGTTTAGCAAAACGTGATGTACGTGGAAAATAACGTGAACATGGCAGAGACGCCAACCCCGGCACGTAGATACTGTAGGCTTATCTATCACCCTATGTTTCTAGTTGCACTTAGTAAATTAATTAAAGGTTATCAATGATAATGATTCACACAAGATGCGCATATCGTTTGCGTATAAACTTGCACAATGTTATAAGAGAAACGTGACAGCTCATAAACTCATAAATATAAAGTTAATTCATGATTTATTTCACGGTGGTATTTGTCAGCGACAATTGCGAAATGAAAAATCATCGACAATGTTAGAGTTCAAGTTCATGTTAGAAAATAACTTTTGACACAAATAACATATTATTTTATGTAACATTACTTGTAGTCCAGCGTAGCTCTTGATTGAAAAACGAACCATTCATGAAGCCAACAACTATAACTTAACGTAAATTTATTGTTGGAGAACGTAAGTTTTTTGCGGAAAAACGATTACCTATGATGATGCATTAACATTCAAAACAAGGAATTGAAAAAAAAAACTTTTGAAAATGTTCGTACTTTTTTCGATAACTAGATTCTAAGGTTCCCACTATTAATATTGTTCACCAAAAATTGAATCGCAATGATGGGAGAGGACAAATGCTTTTCGGCTTCGTTGAGGGTACTTTTACAACCCTTATAGAATTTCATACTTTAAAGAACATTATTTCATATTTCATGAAACTGACACAAACCTGTGGACCATCGGTTTATCATTATATTGCCCACAATACTGAAGGTATGTTTGTAATAGTATCTTGTTATATAATAATTAAAATAGAAGTAAACAAGTGCCCATACCGAGTCAACTGATAACTAAGTATACAACTTTTCAGTCAACGTCACTTTCAGACTTCTTCTTAAATACTCATTTCTTACTACTTCTTCATCCATTCGCGAATACCACACACCCCCGTAGCATTCTCATCTCAAAAATTACCCTGCACTAGGAATTTCTCCGGTTTTGTTGAGGCGCTTACAAACATTTAAACTCACATACACAAACAACCAGACCCAGAAAAACTATCTGTTGGTCATACAAATATTTGATCCGAACGGGGATTGAATTGCGCAGCAATCAAACGCGTCAAGAAATGTTATGCAAATGTTACTCATTCATCCTTTTTGTGGGTCAAAATTCATCCATACAAGACAACAGGAAGAAAATAATTAATACGGGAAATACGGGAGTAGCTCAGTCAAATATAAAAAGAACTACAATATTGTCGTTTATTACGTAGGTACAATACCTCACGTGAGATTTAACTGGGAACTCGAGGTTAGGTCATGTATGTTGTTCTTATTATATTGACCCGATAATTACTGAGTAAAAGACGTTACATTTTATTGTCTGATTACTACCTAGCATTAACTAGGTACATGCACTAGAGATGACTGGAGATTCGGCACCCGTTTATGTTGTACTTTGCCCCTGTGACAATCATTACAGCTGAACATTTTGTTATCATCAAAATTAATTGCCAATGATTCAGTCCTAAGTAATTAAAACATGCCTTTTAAGGTACTGTCGTCTAATGGCAAAAACGGACCCTTATAGATTTTTCCTGTCTGTCTGTCTGTACGTATGTCACAACGATTTTACTCTGAGTCCATTGGCTCCATATTGTTGAAATTTGTGGAAAGCCATATATAAAGCACTACACAAATAAGACAAGAGAATTAAAAATAATAACAATAGAGGTTTCCCTCCGTACATGCAACTTAGGGTTGATAAAATTAATACCTTCGTATATTACTGTCTTAAAAATTATATCGAGTTTTCTTATATACTTTTTTTTCCTCAAGTAAATGGTTGATGAGGTATTGTTTCATAAGTCGTAAAAAAATCCCCGCCTCTAATGTCCAAAATAATATTTTTTTTAAATTGCTAAATCTGAAAAAGATTAGGTTTTTATAGAACTTATAAAAAATCTTTAACGAAAATTGGTTTGAACATGGTAGGTATGAAATTTAGTTTTTGAACTTTATATATGGGACTTTTTTATCACACTTCAGCCGTAACTTTGTTTGTCATTAAGATACTATGAAGAATAAGTTTACTTTTGCAGCTGAAAGTCATTTCCATTCAATTTGAATGAGCGTTAAAAACATTCACCTTCACACTTCAGTGTAAGTAGGTTTCGTGTAGGTAATGCGTGTGGAGTCACCACACTACACCTACATAAAAATTTATAATAATTAATATGAAATTTATGTCTGTTTTCCTTGCTTCCGAAAATAAATCAATTGTCTAGCGTATACAAATCTGCAATTATAGATTATAGAGCCTGGGGATCAGTGACATAGGGTATCCTAGTATGGACTCCAGTCTCTCACAGAGGAACATATTTACAATGTTGTTCTCATATTTGTGTCCTTTTATGTCAATATGTACCTTTGTGAATAGAGAAAATAAAGATATATTATTTTATTTATTTATTCTTATTGTATTGTTTGATGGCGGAACCCTGTGTGTGCGGGTACAACTCGAGCTTGGCTTATTCGGGCTTATTGTCTCTTGATAAAAAACAGATTCTGACCAAACCTAGGGCAGTTTAGGTCAGAGCTTGTGTGATTTTCCCAAGTACTATTTAACAGCGCTTTTAGCTTGTTTTAGTTGAAAACTACTCTTTGAAACTAAGTCGGCCTTATCATCATTTATTTGCCAATTAGCGTTGTGATTACAAGTGAATGTTCCTTTATCGGCTATTGTTCATTAAGATTTAGATTAAGTACCTAGATAAAACATACGTGCTGTCAGTTTGGCACCAAATTGTACCTACAAACAATGTGAAGATACAAGACAAAGTTTTACAACATGTCCTTTGACTGTGTACATACATTTGAATCGAGCACTTATACAGTTACTAGGCGCCAACTAGAATATTGCTAACTGTTTTACAAGTGTTGACTGCCTCGTTTGTGTAGACGTCACAAACACGACTGCTGAGCATAACACCCTGAGTTCGATTCCCGGGTAAGGCAAAGTGTTATTGTATTTTTTTATCCGAAACTAGCTGGCGCCCGCAGTTCCGCCCGAGTGATATCGAAAAAAAAGTATCCATGTGTTATTCCAGACTATAATCGTGAAAGAGTAACAAACATACATACATTCATCCATCCTCACAAACATTTGCATTTATAATATTAGTAGGTTAGGATTTCTCAGTAGCAGCTTCGGTGTCCGGATTTGTTCCCAGTTGGAAGTAATAGGCTGGCCCCCTATTACATGGGACTCAAACATAACAGGAGTAATGTGGATGCTCTGCCACCCTTCAGGATATAAAGGCGCAATTTTGTCCGGAACGATGTTGAAAGATATGAGATTCAAGACCAATTAAATATAAATGTTCGGGAGTTAGGAGTATGCAATACGTTTTTAGCTTTACGAGCTTCAAAAACAGCTTGAATTATTCATAAACTAGTTTTTGACCGCGACTTCGCTCCCGTTTAATTCGGGGTAACACAGTTCCTCTTTCCTCATTTGCAGGTACCTGTTACTTGTAGTTTTTGCCCTAGCGCCTTATTTATTGTAATAGCAAAGCTAAGTTTTTGTCCCTATTTCTCCCTCAGTTCTCACTTAAAAAAAAGCTAGCCTATGTCCGTATCCAGGGTCCCAACTATCTCTGTACCAAAAATCTTCAAAATCGGTTTAGCCATTAAGGAGTGAAGAGGTAACAAACTCACATTCGCTTTTATAATATTAGTAAGGATAAGGATTTGTTAATTTAGAGATTAAACGTAGAATATCAGTTTTGCATGTAATTAAAGTGTTCATGTGTTCGAAATGTGAACAAACTGTCTTTAATACATAAAGATAATAAAAAAGTATTGGCATTTGGATTTCAACCAACGTTTATTTTTATGAAAATTGAATCATAAGAAAATTGTCATTGTATCTGTCTGTCCTATCTTGATGGATGGGCTCATGACATAGAGAATGGTGTGGTTGTATCAATTACAACATGCTCAGCTCACGTACGATGACACTAATTTCAATCTATTTACTAGGATATATTATACATACATATACTCGTATAACCAATTAGACAGATGTGACGTGAAATAAATTAGGGCCAAGATGGAACATATTGATTGAAACGCATCATATTTCAAAAAGCCTTGTTTTCACGAATAAAAGTCCACTTCAGGTGCCACTTCAGGTGTCCATGGAGTACCAATCTTGTCGATTCTTCTCCATAGAGATCTACGCTTTTGAATGGGCAACTACAGTACTTTCACAAGATATTATGCCTTGTGACCGGGACTGTAGATTCATTTTGTTTCTTGACATTCAAAAGTGCCTTTAATGGTCTAATTGATTTAAATGATTTGATTTGATTGACTATGGCATAGGTTTTTTTTAACATTTAACATAAGCATTAAATGTTCCCATATCTGGGACACAGGTCTGGGCTGTCAAACGATTGGGTTTATGTTTAACACGCGGACCCAGTGTGGGTTGGTATTGTCTTGAAATCATATGTACTGTCAGCAAAAGTAATAAATAACGAGGGTCGTTAGACATCGTTTTTTTTGTTGAAGTTTACATGTAAACTTATACGTATAATATTATAAAGAAGAAATATTTGTTACCGGACAAAAAAACAACCGGACCCTTTTTAACCAATTTTTTTACCAATAATAAGGTATATTATAGGAACACAGGCTATACAACGTCAAGCTACTACCCTCAGAAGCGGGGCAGCAACTAAACACGCGGCTGAAACCGCTTTCTTTCAATAAATGCAAGTTTTTCGAAAAATTCGTGGCATTTCAATAAAATTTCAATTTTACTTTAACTTATCATTTCACGATTATTATGCATTACATATCTAATTGGCCTAGTTGACAATTCTCTGAAAAAATAAGAGCGTTCTTCTGACGGTACTTATATTTATTTTCATAAATTAAAAGACAATGAACACTTAAATTATAACAGCTGATTGAGCCAGTAAACTAAAAGAAAACAGCACCCGAGTGGTCGTAGAGTAAATAACTACAGAGGAGCCCCGTGGAAGGGCAAACCACGTGTCAAGTTTGCGTGCAAGTCGTAAATTTATTTTTCGCACTTCTGGCATGTGCGCATTTTGCATGTTTAGATCTGGGAGTAAAGTAAATTCAAAATATGTTGCATAACATTTAAATTCCTTATTCACTTTTCTTTCTTTACTATTACATTTTAAACCTATTTGTATAACCTATAGGTAGTTGTTTCGGGTCTGACTGTTTGTGTTACTGAGTTTAAATGTTACTAAACGCACACACGATACAGTATAAAGTCCTAGTGAGGCGGCAACGTTTTTTTAAGACAACTATTTCGAAATGTGTTTTGGCACATCTTAAACTATCTTGTATTATCTTTTGTAAATGGTCAGTAAACCATGGGTAAAATTTGAATAATAAAAAGGAGATTACCCAAATAAACACATTATTTGAATAGAGTAGGTATAACATACACACGCAGTAATAATTATTATTCAACCACAAAATGTTTGAGATTTAGATACTTAGGGCCATTCTTTTTTCAGCATAAAAAGGTTTTTTTTTTATTTATTGCACTGTAAAAAAAACTTTTGAAAATATACGAATAATTTATGGAAGGTAGGTACCGATTCCCCTAATTTATGTAATTTTATCATAATTTTTAGGTTTAACAAAAAACACTGATGTTGCTATAGTCAATTTCGCACAATTACTCATAAAGCATTCCGACATGTTTTTGACTGCAATGGGCTTTCCAACTTCACAACAAATTTCATAAGCCAACATCAATGGTGATAACGATGGACTTTGACACATCACAACAACTTTATGTCTAACAGGGTGCCGTTGGTCCAAGGGTCACCAAAACATGACTGTGTGCATCACTGCACCCGCTGATCGGACCACGTGGGACTGTGTATTTTGACCCAAAGTCCTTGCGGTGACGTATATGTAAGTGCGCGCGCGCCGGTCTTCCCGCGTTCGCGACGAATCATAGCAAAATCGCATTTGTATATAATCGGTGGCGAGGAAATTCTGCTGCCAGTCTTCTGCGGTGCGTCTGTCATCAATCACATCTAACGGACTGCAACTTGGCGTGATATTGAGTGGATGATACCCGCTCTCTTTAGTTCCGCTGTTGCATCGTTTTAACATAAGTACAAGTAAGCTTACTTTTTTATTATTAATGGTTTTAATGGTTTTTAAGATTGATTCACATGATTTTGTTTACGTATTGGATTTTTTTTTGCAATGCTCTTATTTATTCATTTAAAAAACGTTACAATAATTTATGAAAACATTTTTTCGGCTATTTTAAATGGATATCAATCAATTCTTGTGTAATTTTTCATAACATGTTTTTAGTAAATTAAAAACTAACGTAAAGTATTACAGTGAATAATAGAAGTGCCCTAAAGCAACAAATACTTACGTTAAATATTAATTGAATTTCTAAGTTATATTTTATACAAAAAAAATTAAGGCACGATATTCAAATATGTAAATGTATAAGTGTGCACTTTAGTTGTAGTAACAAAACGAAAGCTATTTCGAAGGTTGCAAATACTTATTATGGTTGTTGTTATAACCAGTGAAAATACTGCAGAAAATATTAAAATACTTTACCTGAGTATTTAAAAAACTATTTCTCTGTAAGTAAACATTTTAAATTGTCCATAAAAATTACTCCTGTAATTTTCCAGTGGTAAAAAAACATAAAAATAGGTGAAAAAAATCTCTCTCGCTCTCGATTAAAAGTTTGGTCTTGAAGTAAAGTAAGATTTACATAAATATACCTATCATCATTAACATTTTCATCATTAGTTAACTAAGTAACTAGTTAACTAACTAATATTTTTTTTAAGATCAGTATCTTAAAAAAATGCTTGCATAAAATATGAAAAAAAAACTGATGAAAACCAAAATGAAAAAAGTTTTACCATCTATATAAATAAACACCCTCAAATAACTTCCTTTAAGGCAAGATGTGACTGACAGACAGGTCATGGATATAAGACAGGGAAAATATTCGATCTTACTCCAGAATAATACCTAGCCTGGAAACCATCCCTAATGAGATCGAATACAATATTTCTTTACCTTATTCGTCACCAACTATTTCCGAGTCCCAATATAACTTTTATTAGTCTATACTCTCATAATTACCTACTTACTAAGTAGGCTGAATATAATTTGAATCAAAATTCCTTGTAGCAGTTATAAATATTTTCTTAGATTAGTTTTGGATAAGAATTTCTTGCCCTCTTATATTTTTTAAGTAATAATACAACTATTTCTTCTTGAGTGAATATATCAATGCATAATTTGTCTAGACCTTTCTGATCTTGATCAAACTCATTCAAACAAGTGACGACTAGAAAACTCGTTTTCTATTCATTCACGCCCAATCGAGTGTGTAAACTAATATTTTCGTTTAAATGCCCATTTTCGAAAGTTTATCTCCTTTTTTATATTACTTAGGCTACTACAGAGGTGTTTTCAGTAAAAATAATTGTCGTAAAATGTTTCCACTACGTAACCTTTATACCAACATGTAACCGCTTATGGAAAGTAAGTATAATAATAGTAATAGCCTTAATAAACAATCTTACAATCTGGTTACAAAGTTAGAAAAAACGTGTATATATTTTCCGACACGTGTTTACAAAGATTGTTTTGCTTTCGCATATACCTAATAATATAACTTTTAAAATTTAAGAACAAACGTGGAGATTAAAGTTAAAATAAAATTCAAATCATTTGTTTTTAATGGTTAAACACTATAAAAGCTTTGAACTCTCTTACTGTTTTTGGAAGATTTTTGATTAGCCAAATCTAATTTAAAGTACATACATATCCGGGGTTACGGGTTGTTCGAAAGAGATACCGCGGTGGAACATGAGGGGCAATAGAAGGAACATGAGTGGACTTTTAGTAGATGAAAATCTGACACTCCCCCCGCTCCGCCCAGAGCGAGGGAAGTTATTTGATGATTTCCCATCCGCAAAAAAGTGCATACATATATTTTATGTATAAACTTTATTATCTTTAACTGGAACTGCCACGTTTTTCAAGTACTTATTTAATAAACCGACTAAATCTAGTTGTTTATCGAGTTGGTACAACCGTCTGATAATAAAAGGTTACTAATATAAAGAATTCATCTGTGAGGCGTCGCGCGGTCACCAACTGTCACCTTTCATTGCACACAAAGCGCGCTCTATCAACTGATCTCGATTGTGTACGCATCAGACAGATCACGCCACTCCTGCGCACCCGTCACGGCGGCCAAACGACACACACGAACTGCGATAGACTGGCTACGAATCAGCATAGAATGCGCGGTATTAGACTAGACAAAGTGCCTTTGGTGGAATAGAGTTCATGAAAATAAAACTGTGACCGTGAAATTAAAATGTAAGTAATAAAATAACTCAATGGCACTTTACGAGTCTTTAATGTGGAACTTCATAGCGATTTCGTGAATCCTTACTAATATTTAAAAAGCGAAAGTGCGTTTATTTGTTTGTTACGTTTTCACGTCTAAATGGCTAAACCTATTTTGATGATTTTTGGCACAGAGATAGTTGGGACCCTGGAGACGGATATAAGTAGGCTATTTTTTGCTTGATGTTATATTCTGTAATTTCAACAAGCTTAAAGGGATAATTTAAAAAAAGTTCCGATCATTAAAAAAAAACTGTTAGCAGACTAAGCCGTATCGTCTGTCTTTTACTTCCTGTTATTTATTTTAAAATGATAAGCAGGAAATGTGTTCCATAACGTAGCATCTTCATCGTGTCGATGGCAAATTTAAATTAAATATTTTTGGCTAAATATTCAGCAATGCGAAGTCTACTCGATGATATAGTCATAAGATCGTCAAGTGCGCAGTTGATAAAGCGCAAGATGGAAGGTGTACCCTTGTCTGTGGAGACATTCAGCGAAAACACTTGAGATCTGAGCCTTCTTAGCATACACAACATTTGAAACCACCCCCACACATCAGTCATTTTAATACGAGCTAATCCAACAGTAAATCCATATTTTTTTTTCACACATCTGATTGTTCTGCTAAATTGTTGACTAACGCAGTTATGGAAATCAGTAAGTAATGATTAAACATGACTGCACGTCTTTTGTAAATCATTTTTACAACAAAAAAACCGAAGTACTTTAATTTATTAGATTGTTTTGAATATAACATCGTTATATTTTCAAGATGGTTGATGGATGGAAACTATTAGGCACATTAGAAAATTTGCATTTAATAAGGTGTTCTATCTTGTGCGTAATATTCAAGAAATTTCTTAAAATTTAATTTTGGAATATTATGGTTCCCAGGCCAACCGTGAAGATCAAATAATAATGTAAATATAATTAATTACTACATTCCAATTGAACCATTTTCGGATAACAAAAAAAAAATAAACTAATTTGTGCTTAATAAGCATACAATGGTCGTTTACATAACTCATATAAATGGCCTACACACACATATTGCTAAAGAAAAGTAAGTTTAAATAAAAAAAATATAAATAGTTAGAAATATAACACAGCACTGACAGCGAGCTATCATCATCATACTCCTGCTCTTATCCCAATGGGATCAAGTCAGCTACCTTCACCGTCTTCTTCTTTCTTCTTCTATACTTCTATATTACTCGCTAACTCAGCAGTTCACTTCTTCCTAGCCATATTATCATCATGCACACAGTTCATCCATCGTGTTTTGTTCTTCACAACTCATTCCTTTCCGCGTGCATACTCAAAACTTCCTCGCAAGTGAGTTTGTTTGTTAAGTCTTCATGCCTACATGGCTAAACCGATTTTGATTAATTTTGGTACAGAGATAGTTGGGACCCTGGAGACAGACATAGGCGAACTTTTTTTTTATAAAGTGAGAAATGAGGGAGAAAGAGGGATGAAAAGTTGAAAACTTAGCTTTGCTATCACAATAAATAAGGCGCTAAAGCAAAAACTACAAGTAGCAGGTACCTGCAAATCAGGAAATGGGAACTGTGTTACCCAGAATTATACACGAGCAAAACCGCGGGCAAAAGCTAGTATAGTGTAAAGTGTGGTGTACAACGTAGATTTATGTTGCCAAAACAATACTTAGACCCCGATGTTTAATATAAAACAGCATTTTATTTATAAACACAGAATGTAATGATTGCGTGCGTGTCATCAGATATCGCAATAACAAGCTCAAATCAAGTATAATTGTTTTCAGTTGAAATATTCATGAGGTGTCTCGTTTAACGGTTACCCACATATTTGGTTTTGTATATTCAGATTAACTGCCTCGTTTGTCTGGTGGTCGTAAACGCGACTTCTAGGCATGCGGTCCTAGGTTCGATTCTCGGATCAAACAAATTGTTGTTGGGTTTTTCTATCAGGATGTTTTCAGTAATATCTGGATTTAAGCCCGATTGATGGGTGTAGGCTCGCCCGCGCTATTACATGAGACTTAAAGTACACACCAGTGATGTAGATGAACTATTGTGTTCTGCTGCTGTGTTCAAATTATTATTTGAATATTTCAAGCGTAATATTTATGTTTTGTTTATACAGGTAGTTTATAGTATGTCATTTTATCAGTGCCTTGCAATAAAAAACTTTTTTTTTTTAAATAAAACAGACTTAAAAAAAACTATAAAGTGGAAAATAACTTTACTTCCGGAAGTCGGTGACCGATTTTCGTTGAATTTTGCAAATCGGTCCAGTCGTCTTTGAGTAATCGGTAAACATAAAATATATATATTAAAAGATTCCGACGAATTGAGAACCTCCTCCTTTTTTGTGTTCGGTTAAAAACGCGTTGTGGCTATGCATTGATAAAATGGTTGGTAAATATTGAAACTAACTTGAAAATGCTTTGATGCCTTTTCCTCCCGTGGGTTGTTCCATATAGGGACCGTGCCGTTGAAGAGATTTAAAGCAGCCCGCGTCACTCTTCGTTTAATATCTCGACAGGCTGTCAATTTTCGTAGACTAGACCCTTAAAGTATTTACGGAAAAGCATTTCTGCTGGAAATATGAAGCCAAATCACACTCGCTTCTGCAATAACAATTCTGGAAAATAAAATATTTGGAAACTTTCCACGTTCATAACGTTTCGTTTTAAATTATATCACACCCGGGTTTGCGCGTTGTTCGAAAGAGATACTGCGCCCCCGGAACATAAAGAGCAATAGAAGGAACATGGGTGGGTTTTAGTCGGTGCAAGTCTGACATCCCGCACCGCTCCGCGCAGAGAAAGTTATTTGATGATTTCCCATCTGCAAAAAAAAATGATTTTTTTATAAGGTCGCATGTCTTTCGAGATTATGACAGTGTAAAGTTAAAGCTTAGTTCTAAATTATTATTAACTTGGCTATTATTATGTTTTCCTAAGCAACACTGTAGCCTGATCGACTGCGTTTGCTGTAGACCCGTTTACATTGTTCGCACCAAGTTATTGAGTAAACGGACGAATCGCCAGTTAACAGCTAACGATGGATCAACATAAAATAGAATGGTGCAACGTACTTTTAGCAAGATTGACTTTGTGAATTTAGTGATCAATAGGGTAGTTTCCAGGGTCAAATAATTACATTCTATTTAGTCCGTCGTTTAGGTTATTCAAAAAAATAGGAAAACGTATTTTTCTATTTGTAAATTAGACACTACATTAAAACATTAATTAATTAGTCTAAATTATATCACATGTTGCGAAAAACTGCAGCAACGCATGACATAACAGGTAACTTAAATGGGCTATATCTTTGTAATTTTTTTTTAAACTGCAACTTTCCAGGTCTAATATATAGTCACTTTGAGTAGATAGATACATAGATAGCTTCAACAAACTCCGCCAAATAAAGCACCTACACATCGTCCAATAGACTAGAAGCACTAGTCTATTCTATGAGCTGTCATTACCACTATGCATTTTTTTTAGAATATCTACTTACGTGCTAAACGAGTTAAAAGGCCTTTCTTTTAATTGCTAGGTTTCTGAGCCGGTATTTTATTTTCTGTCCATTTTTTTCGCTTATACCACATATCGCTCTACTTACTAAATGCAAACGCGCCTTCACGTGTGATTGGATGTCGAGTTTAAGGCTTAACTGGGATTACGGCGAGAGGCACAAACGCGACGTGTCACGTGCTCTAATTTACTTTTTAGATTGTGATTTCATAATTGTTTACATAAAAAAAGAAATAAACATGCTTTAAAATGACGTTTGGTTTTGAGTACCTAATATTAGGAATAATGTTTTACTTTAATAAGTATTCCATGAAATGTCAATAAAGCATACAAGATGCGGGCCTGTGGACGGTGAGCAATGGGTAGTTCACCGTCCGTCCGTCTATTGACGACAGGCCGTGTCGACGGCGCGTTAGTGTTTCACGCGCGCCTCAAAGAGATGTCAGCAAAGCAGAGGGGCTTGCCAGAGCCTCCGCCTGCCGGAGTTGCAGGTTGTTCGAAAGAGATACCGCGGCCCTGGAACATAAACGGCAATAGAAGGAACATGGGAGGGTTTTAGTTAGTACAAGTCTGACACTCCCCCCGGTCCACCTAGAGCGGGGGAAATTATTTGATGATTTTCCGTCCGCAAAAAGGCATACACGATGAATCCTTTATTATCAATTTATCTGTCTGGGCCTCCTTGGTCTAGTGGTCTCAAGCGAGGACTGCTGAGCCTGGAAATCGATTCCAGTAGGTATGTACTTCATGGTACTGGGATTGTTTACCGGGTTTGGAAAGACGTGATTGCGTTATTCGATTAGGAATTTCTCAGAAGTAGCAGGATTTGAGCCCAGATGATGGCAATAAGCTCGCACCCTATAAAAGCCGGGTTAAAAACATAACTAGCGAAATTTTGTTGCGCTTTTAATTAGACACATCTATTCAATGAACAATTCTTGGCTTGGCAAATGTAACTTTTGAAAAGTAAAGCTCAGAACTTTGTAAATTGGAGAGAGTTTTTAAGTGAAACATTCAACTGAAAGACTGAAACTAGGACCGTGGCACTAGAAACTGTGAAGTAAGCAAAGAGCTTCAGTTTCAAGATGAACGCTTCGTTTGTTTGTTTGTTCAATTTTAGTGGCTATTGAAGACAAAACCTCGTATGTATGCAGCAGTTTATTTCGGTTTATGTTCAAGTTTGGGAAATTCCTCTTTGAATATTTCAGTAACTTGGTTCAGTAAAGTTGTACATACATAAACTCACTGCCTTTTTCTCATGGGCAGAAACTGCGAGAATATCAGTTAATGTTACGATCCTCATAAACTGCTTTTGCTTTTCCATGTTTATATAAATATGCTGGTTGTTAGTATCTCCGACGCACCTGAATTACACCAATAGTGTTTTAGATATAAGTTAACTAGCTTCCGCCCGCGACTTCATCCGCGTGGCATAGTTACTTTGGGGTAACGCTAACTTTTACCCGCGTGATGATCGAAAAAAAAATATCTTTCTCTTTCCTTTTTTCCCTCTTTTTCCCCCTTTTCTCTCTTTTATTTTAAATTAGTCTATTTCCGTTTCCAGGGTCCCAACTATCTCTATACCAAAATTCATGAAAATCATTTGGCCGTTTAGGCGTGAAAACGTAACAAATAAACAAACTCACTATCGCTTTTGTAATATTAGTAAGGATGATGAATTAGTATTCCAATGCGAGCATTTTTTTATTCCTATTTTGATTGTAGCCTTTTCCCAACCATCTCATTTGGGTCGGTTTCCAGTCTAACCGAATGCATCTGAATAACAGTATTTTACACGTACCTCCACAACCCAGTTAGTACTGGGTAATACAATACTCTTTGGCAGGAATGGAGGTCAGACTTTCGGAGCACTGACTATCTGTCATTACTGCCAAATATCTATAAATTACAGCCGGGCACAACAGCTTAACGTGCCGCCCGAAGCAAGGAAGAAAATCGGTATGTGATGGTTAAAAAAATATGTTTACCATCTACTAGCGAATTATGCCTAAGTAGTAAGATAAACATGAGCATTAACCAAATGATTCACTATCATCATGAAGTTGTGCGCCAGCAACAATTGTGTTGTTTTTGTTGTCAACAAACAGTTTATTTTTCAATAAAGGTCATTATTGTGAATACTAAGATTCTCTCTTTCATTTTATTTTACACGTTTCGTCAATCACAAAATGATGGCTATTATTTTTAAACGACGACAAAAAAAAGAAGAGATTCTTAAATTTTGATAAGCCATTTTATTTTTTCGAAGATTTTTACCTTCAAACACCTCTGTTTTTGTTCTCAAATAAATGCTATTATATATCAATCTTTTATAATGACACAAATCTGCAATATAACAAGTCCGGGATCAGAACCACCACTAAAGTGAGAATGCTACAGTGTCCCACTGCAAAGTAAAAGCCTCCCCCGATTCGTTTCACGAACTCTTTTCTTCTGCCACTTCGAACTAGTCCAAAGAAAGGTAGCAGTCGTTAAAAAAATTATAAAACTAGCTTTTGCCCATGGCTTCGCTCGGGTTAAATTCGGGGTAGCACAATTCCCCTTTCCTGATTTGCAAGTACCTGCTACCTGTAGTTTTTGCTCTTGCGCTTTATTATTATATATATATATATATATATAAAAGCTAAGTTTTCCCTTTATTCCCTCTTTCTCCCTCATTAAAAAAATAGTAGTATGTACATCTCCAGGGTCCCAACTATCTCTGTTCCAAAATTCTTCAAAATTGGTGTAGCCAATTAGGCGTGAAGACGTAACAAACATACAAACAAACTCACATTCGCTTTTATAATATTAGTAAGGATTTACAAGACACGTCCCCATGTAGATACGAACATTCAATAAGAATTTGCGTTGTAGGTTTGCACTCGACCTGTATAAATAGCATCGTCTGCATCAATTTCAACTAGCTTTCAGTGATTCTTCTCCACGTTTCTTGCTAGCCTAGCAATTGTGAGGAATATAGAAGGTTTCATTGTCACCAGTATCTTACTTACCTACTTTTTATGTGAGTTATCTCTCTTGTTTGGGAAGTAATTTTACTTCTGTTAAATACGTTGATTTAAGATAAAAGGTGTCTAAATAATGTTTATTCTTAATTGCAGATAAAAAATAAAAAAGTTTTTTTTTGCCTAAAACATTTTCACAGCCTGCGTAATGCTGGCTAAAAATTGAAGAGTGTCAAAAGAAGAAAGTGCACTAAGCTTTTTTTAACTACATAATGATTATTACCTTACCCCCGATACGTTACCTATATCACGAAAAATAGATGCTGTGTTCCCTATATGTATCTTTCGAAGTGGAATGACGTGTTAAAATAAAACACATCTGGCGCCGCCCCAGCCATTTTTCAGCGCTTTTACATTTTCGGAATTTTGACATTAAACATTATGTACGCGATAATGAAATGATTTTTATTTATTCCGAAGCAAATTGTGCCCGAGACTTCAAGTTTTCTCGAAACAATTTTATTTTTCCCGATAACTAATTATCCGATATGAAAAACCTTTTTGTGACTGCAATAAAGTAGAGCTTTCGTCTAAGAAATACTGTTTAAGGAAACCATTAAGTACCCAGTTAAATACATTTTTTCTTTAAAAACCTTCGCAGCTATCGTACCTATATAATATATAAAATTCTCGTGTCATAGTGTTTGTTACCACACTCTTCCGAAACGGCTGGAACGATTTGAATAAAATGCTGTGTGCATATCGGGTAGGTCTAAGAATCAGCCAACATCTTTTTTCATACCCTTCTCTAAAAAGGAGAAAAAGGAGCTGAGTGTTTGAAACCGCTGGGTACAACTACTAATAATATAAATGCGAAAGTTTGGGAGGACATATGTATGTTTCTTACTCATTCACGAAAAAACTACCGAACGAATCGGAATGAACACATAGATCGTTTAAAACCTGGATAGGTCTTTAAATCCCGAATTAAGAACGATTCGATCGTGGGACAGTTATCGAACTTCATGTGAGCAACGCCGCGGTTATGAGCTAGTAGATAATACAGTTTCTTTCTAATAACTTATTCCAAGCCCTCCTAAGGCAAGTCCATAACAGTTAAATATTTATTTTAAAACATGTTTAAGCTGTTTAGCACGTGTGTTAAACAGCTTGTTATGTTAGAATGAATAGATATTAATTCAATTTAAAGTTTTTTCTGAGAAGCAAAACCTAACAGCTGTTGTTATTTCCCACAGTTTTCAATTCTGTTCTGAAATCTTTTGTTTATTAAGTAGGTATATTAGTTTTTCAAGCCCGTCGCATCATGACATTTAAATGTAAAAAAATCATGTTTGAGCTGCAAGGCACGTGTTCTGGGATTTTGGAGTACCTACATGAATAATCAATGAAAATAATTGTTTTTATGCGATAAATCATTGTTATCGCATTAGAATTAGTGTTAATTGTTATTGTGTCTATGTCTTTTTCGTGACATGATTATACCTACCAGCTTATAAAGACAATATTTTAGTTTAGCTCTGTTTATTTGGTATGTTATAAAAGCTTTATATTTCCTTTTTCGTACTTATTTTTGAGAACTTTATTAATGTGAATGCTTGAATCAGCCTCAGTATCCATAATTAAAGTAGATATTTAGGGCATAATACAGAAAGGTTTTAACGCCTTATCATGTCATAGAAACTGTTGGTCAAACACGATTAATTAAAAATAGGTACTCGAAAAGTCGAAATACAATTATCATCCAAATTTTATTCAAAAAAAATCTGTGTTACATTAGGCGTAAATAGTGTTGTCTTAACATTAAACTTAACAAATGTACGAACCACAACATTTTCCACAGATTACTAAGTCCATGACAATAAAAACAAACTGTTAGCAAACGTTAACTGTAACAGGGCTAAATTAACATAAACAAACTAAAAGAAAAAAAAAGTATAAACAAAATAAAAATAGGAAACAAAAAAAAAGAAAACAAAATTTGTACGTGATGTCTTGCAAATCTAGCCTATAAATTCAAAAATCATGCAAAACCTAATGATTCTACTGCCGATCCTTTAGAATTTAAATAAAATCATTTTTGAATTTATAAACAATATGCCTATTTCACTAAAACGCGTATAGTATATAAGTGTCGACTAAGCGGTATAAAAGTGAGCGCACACCAGCGTTGGATTTGCAAAAGCCCGCTTTGTAGCCATCTTTTGTCACAAACGTTTGTAAATAACCTCAAGTATATAAACAAATACTTGTAACCGGGTTTCAATGCAATGTATCAGTCACGTAGCTTTTGATTTTATCATTATCTAAACTTATCGATGTTATCCTTCACAAGTACTACAATTGAGTATTTAATCGTATCTACTAAATTTGCACTGATACATGAAGAGACTCATTGCTTCAGTTGAGGCATTGGTTTGCAGAGGAGCCTGCCAGGGCCACCGCCTGCCGGGGTTGCGGGTTGTTCGAAAGAGATAACGCGGATACTGCGGCCCAAAGGGTAATAAAAGGAACATGGGTGGGTTTTAGTCAGTATAAGCCAGACACTCTCCCCACTCTACCCAGAGCGGGGAAAGTTATTTGATGATAACCCATCAGCAAAAAAAGCATTGGTTTATAGATAATTAACTAAGTTTATTTGCAATAATCCTGTATTTTTCTGTGGTACTTATAACTAAGTAACTACCAACACCGTCATTTATAATGTACCCACTATAACTTAGAATGTTATGGAAAATTAATATCTTTTGAAACGTTATAGATAAGTAATATAACTTGTCAACTTGTCACGAGACTAATCAATACAGCTGACTCTGTGCATCACAGTGCACTTGACAAAGTTCACTCATCCACTCCAGACGTCTTAACTGCGCTGACACTATATTCTACCTAATCCTCATAAACGACGTAAGTTAACCAAGGAATAAAAGCTAAAACTCCTGTAGCCCGCATTATATTACCAACTTGACTGGTCGGATTTGGCACACTTTTATCTTGCGCGAATCTCTCGAATCCCGGTATCGAATCGTCTTACTCTCAAACTTTTCCTTCTGTAAAGTTTCCACTGTATATGTGATTGTGCACTATTTAAAATATTGTTCAATAAAAGAACCTTAATCTTATCTACGATAAAGATTACCTAAACCTATTAAAAGATAAGGAAATAGGATTTTAGCATAAATATGCCGCACTTTCATTAACAAACTCGAATCTGCTGCGGAAGAACCGATTAACATTTATTTAGCGTGTATTATGTGATGTTGTAAAATTTTGTGGCCTGTGGTTTAGTTGACAGTTAATTACCGTTATCGATTTGATGTTTATTTGTTAAAATGAAAGGTGAGAGCATTGCACAAACCGTTTCATTCGTCAGCATAACACATTTTTAATACCGACTATGCTGGTTTAAAATTAAAAGTTGGTAAATTAGCAGTCCATTAAAATTTAAAAATAAAGATATTTTTAAAGATTCCTTTATTTTTTTGCAGATAAAATGCCTCCTCAAGGGCAAACTGGTGGCTCCTGGGTCCTCTACGAAACAGATGCTGTGAATGAGGATACAGATGCCCCAGTCATCGTACCACCATCAGCCGAGAAAAGGGTGTGGAAGATAGTATGGAGAAATGTCATCCTTATGGGACTCCTACATATAGGAGGAGTATATGGTGCCTACCTATTCCTTACAAAAGCAATGTGGACGACGTGTTTCTTTGGTGAGTTTCTTTTGTTTTATATTTGAGAGGGTATTTTATTTTTGTTGTTAATTTTACTTTTGGACAATGTGGCATTAATTTGTTTATTTATATCGGTCCGTTGCAGTACAAAAGCCTCCTTTAGTTGTGTTAATGAAACGCGTTCTTGAGCTCATACGGACCAATCCATGAATAAATGACTTACCTACCATCATTTTCTTTCGAGTCCTTTAATTTTCGGAATTTTTTTCAGTGTAACTTCGTATAAAACCTTTTAAAACTCAGATTTCAATTAATACGAAAATTCCTGTATTTTTGCTCGTCAATGAAATACTCTAACTTAACAATCAAACAGGATTATTTCATTTTAAGTTGCTGAAAATGTTTAAAAGTATATTTTACTGAGCTTACTTGATCAAATAGTCAAATATTCAGAGCCCAAACAAAGTCCACGTCTAAACACTCGTCTCAATTAAATTCCTGAATACGCGTCGATTTCTACAGAAGTTACGAATTAATAATAGACTCTAACAAATATTACAGTTTCAGAGACATAATTCCATGAAATTAATTATATTGTTCTCCTTAGATTCCTTTAGATTAATTAAATAAATTCTCCTTAGATTCCTTTAGATTCCTTACTAATATTATAAAAGCGAAAGTGAGTTTGTTTGTTTGTTTGTTTGTTTGTTTGTTTGTTTGTTACCTCTTCACGCTTTAATGGCTGAACCGATTTGGATGAATTTTGGAACAGAGATAGTTGGGAACCAGGAGACGGACATAGGCTAATATTTTTTTGAAAAAAGTGGGATGTGAGGGAGAAAGAGGGAAGAGAAGGTAAAACTTAGCGTTGCTATTACAAATCAATAAAGCGCAAGGGGAACTGTGTTACCCCAAATTTAACGCGGGCGAAGCCGCGGGCGAAAGCTAGTAATTAAATAAATTCGTAGCTGAGATAAGAAAAGAGATGTATTAATACATATCTATAAGATGGCACAAAAAGAAAAATAAAATGCATAATGTTGAGCTTACTGTGTATACCGCTCATAAACATTTTTTATCAGAAATATTCTAACGTAGATTATTCAAATAACGTCTGTGGACGGTGGCCAATGGGTAGCTCACCGACCGTCTGGCTTAAGACGACACGGTGCGGTTTTGCTCCGCGTACGCCTCAAAGAGTTGTCAGAAAAGCAGTGGGCCACTGCCTGCCGGGGTTGCTCGAAGGAGATGCTGCGACCCCGGAACACAAAGGTCAAAAGCAGGAACATGGATAGGCATGGATATATATCTGACGCACAAACCAGAGCGTTAGAAGTCATTAGATGAACTGACCAAAAAAACATAGGGTCTCATATTCAGCCATCGCTTGCAACTACTAGACCAACGACCCGTCAGTATGTCTTAAGTGTTATCTGTTCTATTGACAACACAGGCCCTGTTCTTTTTTAACTTGTTGTTCCAAGGAACTCTGTGTTGCAATTTTCTATCTTCATTAATGTTCTTTTTTTTTATTTGTTTCCAGCTGTGTTCTTGTACATATGCTCAGGCCTGGGCATCACCGCCGGTGCGCACAGGCTATGGGCTCACAAGTCATACAAAGCGCGTATGCCACTCAGAATTCTGCTCACTCTCTTCAACACCTTGGCTTTCCAAGTAAGTTTTGCATATACCTATGCTTAAAAATACTTAAATAATAAATAACCAATTGTTTGTTGGTTTTGTTGTGAATATTAATTAATTAAGGGTCGCTCGTGCGTAAGTTGCTCAAAATTTCATGTAGGTTCCTATTTATGTTCGTATTTAAAAGGAAAACATCAAAGGAAGTGAAATTTGACCACGACACAATTAGATTGATAAAATTCCATGTATTTATGAAAATCACAAAGGAATTTGCGTAATCAATGTTTCAGGAGTTTGGAAAGGGATAAGTTTTACCTGTCGGGATTTGACTTAAGATTTATGAGGCGGAAACAAAGGCATTCGTCTCATGCAAAGACATGTGTCCTGGAATAATTTTAAACTATCTTTGAAGCACGTGCGCCCAGCACAAAGTTCATTGAGGTTAAAGCGCATAGAAAATGCGTACGTGAATGATAACGTTTTGCGTAGTTTAGACGTCATCTTACATTTTCTAGGAAAGCGGGAAATTACTTCAATGATATTTAAAGTCACCTTCAGCAATAACGTTTGAGGTCTAAAATAGAATGACATAAGTTGCCTGGCTTTTTGACGTTGGACTTCTATAACTCATCTTTCACGAGCCGAATTTATGGCCTAATAGATGTTCTTCTGAAACGATTCAAAGGATTATTATTAATACCCATGCAGGTATTTTTAGTAATCATGTGAGTGTGTTCGTTGTGATTTGTATTTTTTTCTACATTCGTTAATAGAATCGATTTCTGATATAGAGTATCACAGACTGCCGGGGTTCCGGGTTGTTCGAAAAAAAAAACCGCGATCCCGGAACATTAAGGGCAAAAGAAAAAACATTTGTGGGTTTTAATCAGTAAAAGTCAAGCACTGCCCTTCGCTCCGTTCAGAAGAACGGGGTAGTTATTTGATGATTATCCATCCGCAAAAAAAGCATCAGAGATTCAGGCAAAATTAACGAAAACTTAGTGCAATATATAGACAAAAAAAAGACACACGGCCATACCTTAAACACGTGAACAAGCAGTCTATCAACCCATGCATGTGCTTATCACGCGTGAGAAACTAGCGTTATCAGAATCACCTTTTAACACCAGTATCACCGATTACCCTCTGACTGTAATTACGTTATCATCGGTAGGTAATGATCTGCGTGATCGATACTTTCTATAATAAACAATGTTTTATCAACAATAATTTTCCTTAAATACCAGTTTTGGAATTTAATTCTTAAAGGACAATGTCCAAAATGGTCTTGTGCAATAAAGAGTATCGAAATACACTGTAATTAATTGTCTTTTATATTATGTAAGTTGTAAATACTTCTGTAACACGGACAAATGTACATTTTATAGTATTTTACGCGGCTTGTAACATTTGCCAGCCGCCATTTACGCCTAATGTAAAGAATACAGGTATCTGTTGTGTCTTATAATAATTAGAATAGGTTTTTAGAATAGGCTTTATTTTTTCTCAAAAGGCACATTCTTTGGTTCATGTAATAAAGTATAAGAGTAAATAACCTTTGTGAAAGCTGGAGTCTATAATGGGTTCGGGACCTGTATGACAGATCTCCAGGCTCTCACCCTCTTAAACAATAGTATTGAGTACTAATTTGAAGACATCAAGGCCTTCACGTACAGAGAGGAATATTTAAAAACTAGAATAAGAAAATTTTAAAATTAACAAACAAAATAATCTGCGAGTGTGTAGTGAATGGTGTGTGTGTGTGTTATTTATTGAATGAATAATTATAATTAAATGAATAGTTTCTATGCATTTCAATGTTGCACTTACAACTTACTTGGGCGTTAACCGTTAAAGAATTATGTGAAGCTCGAAGGCTCTATGATGAAGGTACACTCTTACATGAAAATTGCAAAAGTGTGTGAAGATGTATGAATGGCTGCAAGGATGTTTGATTCTTTCACGCAAAAACTGCTGAACGGACTTGGAAGAAATTTAGTCACAGATAGTTTATAAACCGAATTAACCCATAGAATCCTTGAGAACGAAACCGTGGGCATAAATTTGTAATATAAAAAATTTAATATGTTATAATGTTTCTTAATGCAAAAGAAACTACTGGAATGAAGACAAAACAATCGAAGTCCAGCTGTAAACAACGATGAGCTGTTGATTAATTGATTGATACTTAATCTTGTACGTATGCTAGATACTGTACTTATTTATAATCACGTTAGTATTTTATCGCAAAAATACCTTAAAAAACCCAGGTGTTGTTTTACTTTCCCTGTTATAAAAATCTAGTAGTAATACTTAGTGATTACACAGATTATTTTGATAATCGTTAATCGTAGTGCGTCAAAGTACACAAACAATGATTCGACAATTATTAATGAGACAGGTGTAGATATATATTACAGTAAAAACAGTTCGCGTCGTATCGACCGATAAGGATATTACGGTAATCCAGCAATAGGTTGACAACTCCTTGCTGCAGACATTTGCCAACCCAATGCTAAATGAAGGTGGTTTATTTATTGTTGATGTTGAAGGTTAATAACCTTCTGCTTAAATAGTAGGTTAGGTACTCGTTTTGCTGTGTATCATAGAGTTTTGGTCACAGATAGTTAAGTATAACCTCAATTAACACAGGATCATTACGAGCATAAGTTAGTAACATAAATAATTTAAACATTGAAAGTTCAACCTTAAAGTTAAGAACTTAAGTCGTATGTCATTGCCATTTGACTACGGTTTCCAAAACATTTAGGTTTTGAAATGAAACGACTGGGTATATGTAGGTATATTTCATACGACTTTTATTTAACCCTTATTTCCTGATGGATTCCCTCTCAACTTCGTATTATTGTTTCCAGGATGCCGTAATCGACTGGGCACGTGACCATCGGATGCATCATAAATACTCAGAAACCGATGCTGATCCTCATAACGCGACACGAGGCTTCTTCTTCGCCCATGTGGGCTGGCTGCTGGTCAGGAAACACCCGCAGATCAAGGCAAAGGGACACACCATCGACCTGTCCGACCTCAAGAGTGATCCTATTTTGCGCTTCCAGAAGAAGTAGGTTTAAATTATTACTAGCTTTTGCCCGCGGCTTTGCTCGCGTTAGATTCGGAGTAACACAGTTCCTGTTTCCTGATTTGCAGTTACTTGCTACCTGTAGTTTGTGCCTTTGCGCCTGATTTATTGTAATAGCAAAGCTAAGTAAAACTTAGCTTACCTTCCCTCTTTCTCACTTAAAAAAAATGGGTCACAACTATCTCTGCACTAAAATTCATCAAAATCGGTTTAGCCATTTAGGCGTGAAGACGTAACAAACAAACTCACTTTCGCTTTTATAATATTAGTAAGGATTTGTGTTAAAACGACAACATGAAGGGGAACATGTGTTCAGGTTTGATTTGTATTCACACGACAGAAACGACGACTGATGTTCGAAACATATTGCTTCCAAATAAGTACGTCAAATATTATAATCTGCAGCCAGTATTTCCGTCTATTGTAAACATTTCGTTATGCCAAAAGAATAGGTTATTCCTTTTTGCAGCATGTTAGACGAGTTCGAGGTAAGCTTGTCTCAAAACAAAGTCTTATCTAATAAAAATGCACTTACTGGCATCGTGTTCTCATATTTTATATGTATACGGACATAGGTACAATATCTAAAGAGATACTTACCTTTTAAACAATGAATCCATTTAATACTAACATGACTAATTTGTTTACAGACACTACCTGATCCTCATGCCCCTGGTCTGCTTCGTAATGCCGTGCTACATCCCCACACTGTGGGGTGAATCTCTGTGGAACGCGTACTTCGTATGCTCCATCTTCCGCTACGTTTACGTGCTAAACGTGACCTGGCTGGTGAACTCGGCCGCCCACCTGTGGGGCGCCAAGCCTTACGACAAGAACATCAACCCCGTGGAAACCAAACCCGTCTCCCTCGTTGTGCTCGGCGAAGGCTTCCACAACTACCATCACACCTTCCCCTGGGACTACAAGACCGCTGAACTCGGAGACTATTCCCTCAACATCACTAAACTTTTCATTGATACCATGGCCGCTATCGGATGGGCATACGACCTCAAGACGGTGTCGACTGACGTCATCCAAAAACGCGTGAAGAGGACCGGCGACGGTAGCCACGCGGTGTGGGGCTGGGATGACCAGGAAGTACACCAAGAGGACAAGAAATTAGCAGATATTATTAACCCAGAGAAGACTGAATAATTAAACAGACCCGTTTGATCCAATTCCATTAGTTTTTTAATCGAATGGTGTACTTGTATTATACAAAACGTGAGGGAAATGTGATACCAGTAATATTATTTATTTTATTTATAGTTCGCAGTGATAATGGTTATCAAGACTTTTAGAATTAATTCTTAGATTTTTAATAAATGATGCCCATCTGTTTCATGTAGACAGAATACAATAAATAATACCAAATAATATATTGTTTCTTGTGAAATCCTTTTTTATAATAAACTAAATCATAAGCCCCTGATGAATGATAAGGAAGGCTTGGCAAATTTATACTTATTGTGTTTGCATACACTCATGTCGAATTACTGCTACTTTCTTACAGCTTTAGAATTCGTGAGGTTTTTAGGGTTCTGTGCCTAAAAAGGAAAAAAAAGGAACCCTTATTGGATCACTTTGTTGTCCGTCTGTCTGTCTGTCAAGACCCTTTTTCTCGGGAAGACGTGGAGGTAACGAGTTAAAAAAAATCCTCGGAATTGTGAAATCAACCCTCCAAGTCTACGCAGTCAAAAGATTAAGTCTGTTTTTTTATATGGCCGGCGAACTGACTTTAAGTAATTTTCGAGACTAACCCCCGAATACTGAAACGTCACTCAAAATGTGAGGGCTGCTTAACATTTGAGCAGCTCTTAAACTTTCGATTTTGTATTGTCAAACGTCACTTCTGAGTCTCTGTTTTTAAGTGGGACTTAAATTTTGAGTGACGTTTCAGTATTCGGAGGTTAGTTCATTGTCTGCTTGCTCAACATTCTCTGATAAAAAAATGATTGGAAACCCAACAGACAGATTCGATAAACAACACTTTTCTTATCTCCTCGTATTTATTTAACTATCGACCTTGAATACATTTTGACATTTGAAGTTTTTATTACATTATCATGCGTGTGAATCACGCGACAATGACATTCAGTTTTGCATAACTACAGCTGTTTTTATTAGTAATTTATTATCTTCGAATGATGAACTTGAGAGACAATCAGCTGTTTTTCTATAAAACATTTACTTACTTATTAGCCTAGTTTTTAAAAAACTTTTATGTCTTTTTATATTCTCAGCTTACAAAAGGGGCGTTTTACTCGAACCCGCAGACAATCCTTCACAAGTACTATGTGTATATGAAACACACATTGAAATCCCTTAAAAACTTTCAAAATGGAGATAATAATTGACCCAATTTGGGTGACAATAATTGGGTCAATTGCCAATTAAGTACCCAATATCTTCACCCTCCTATAATGGCGGTTTTTGCACCACAAGTTTGATTAAATTGAGTTCAAGCATGATTAACACTATCTCTGATGGAGTATCCTATTGTTTTTTTATCAACTAAGAACGCTGAAAGTTCGTACGGTAAACTCCGTGTTACCTACCATTTTCTTTATTACAACTTTACGCACGAGAACAGTTATTTACGCGTCAAATGATTCTTTGGTGAAAGCCAGCGATCCTTACCACACCGTCTTACGAACTATAAATAGTCACAAATAACTTACACGGGTACGTTCTCCTGTCATTTGTGATTAATTATGTAAGTGTGGGCGAGGCAGGTTGATGACATGCATTAGGATTATGACATTCGACACAATAAGGCCCATTTACCGTATTAGACCTACAACGTAGTACACTGTCAGTTGAGTATATTAAAGCTTCTACATGACTACTACATGACTTAAACATAATCATCAAACTGTGGCAATATAGTGTTCCCTATCGTGGCGTATCTACTATCTACAACGACAAAATGAGAATACACTGGAAAGTATCACCATCATCATCATTAGGCCTTGTTTCAGCTGCTGCTTAGGGTAGCTTTCGTACTTTATGTGACATGCCTCCCTAGTCTCGCTGTCTTACCCACCTTATCTTCTAGAGAGAAAAAGACAAGTCTGAAAAACTTCTTTAAAACTCCTATGAAATCTTTGAGATAACTTTTTCTATAACTAGCTTTGTTATCGTCAGAAAAATAACATATTCGCCAAATTAGATCTAAGTTAACAGCGCACGAACTTCGTAAACAAAAGACAAGAAAACGAACTTGCAATGTAATGGTCTTCATTTCATCAGACAAAAACTAGACATATAAACGACAAAATCAGTTCTCCCCCCCTCCCCCCTCAGTCTCCACTCCACGGCTACTGTATTATGACGCTTCTTTCTACAACAGGCTGTAATTTCAATTAGGGGTGACCGTGCGTCTGCACTATATGGTTGCCGCAATTTGACCGCTTGTTTAGATCAACGCAATTACTTTTATAACAAGGGTGTAGCCTTTTGTTGAAATATTAATGGGTATTTTTTTACTAAGACTAAATACTCGATTGTTGTATATGCTACAACTGGTATTCAACCTCAGGGCCCCTAATTTCAATTTTATAAAATATCCTTACTAATATTATAAAAGCGAAAGTGATTTTGTTTGTTTACGTCTTCACGCCTAAATGGCTAAACCGAATTTGATTAGTTTTGGTACAAAGATAGTTGTATAAGACACCCTGGAGACGGACATAGTTTTTTTTTTAATAAATTGAGAAATGAGGGAGCAGAAAAGGGAAAACTTAGTATTGCTATTACAGTTAATAAGGCGCAAGGGCAAAACCTACAGGTAGCAGGTATCAGGAAGGGGGGAAGTGTTACCCTGAATTTAAAGCGAGCGAAGCCGCGGGTAAAAGCTAGTAATAATATGTTTTTAAAAAAGATTAATATTCTTTGATTGTTTCACAGCACAGTTGGTCAATTAAAATGCAATGCGTCGTACATAATGCATCAGCAAAATTTGTTTTCCCGGAAATATCGCAGAACAGGATTCATAAATTACTCTCCCATTTTACTGAATCCGCTTCCCAAATGTTTACGCTCTCTTAATTCCCTCGTGGAATGGCTGTCTCTGGTGTTTCCACGAGAAAATATATCCCAACGTCAAAGGCTCCGTTAAAGACAAAATGGCGCAATAGGTACTTCCTTAGTAGAAAAGTCAACCCCTCTTTCCTGCAGCGCCGATCTTAACATTCCAAAAATAAATATCCACTTAAATATAATGTTATTTCCCATAAAGTGAAATCTAATTCACTTCAGAAGTCTTTTGTACTGCGGCGCTAAAGATCGGAATCGACTCAACGTAATCGACGAACGTAATAACGATAAAGAAATGTTTTAGGGCACCGATATATTTCTTTTATCACCTCTCTGCATCGCGGTAGACGTGCCAAGTAATACTGGAGGTGACAATTTGGGGAGAAAAGTCAGTTATGCTGAGTCAGGACGGAAAGGAAATGAAAGGAATTAGGACTAACTTTTTTAAGTTTCACAATGCCTCGGTAGTCAAGTGGTTGCAAGCGTGACTGCTAAGCATGAGGTCTTCGGTTCGATTCCCGAGCCGAGCAAAGTGTAATTGTGTTTTTCTAGATGTTTTTTTTTCAATAGTAGTAATCTGGATTTGTGCTAGGTTGGCGGCTGTTACATGGGACTTAAGCCATAACTGGCGATATGTTAGTAAATGCGCCTTCACCAATTGTGGAAGGTGGAGAACTAAGATACGTAATTGAAAGCGCATAAAATACTTTTTGAAATTATATTTTAGTTCATATTTTACTGATATATGCGACACACTTCCTATGACATTCTCATCTCTTCTTCAGTTTTATTCAAACAACCTGAGTGTTCGAATGTCATAGCTAACCAGCCAGTACTTGGGTTTGGTGGTACGAGTATAAAACCTCTGCAGTACCTAATAGTAGTCTGCCAAACCCGACCCGTATTATGGGCGTGATAGTTTGTTGTTTGATTCATTTATTCCTAATAACCACGTAGGTATTGTAATATATCGAGTATTATGCAAGACCATCCACTTTCATGTTTAGACTTAAGAACTTAAATAAATTCTGCTATAACGCTCAAGTAGCTGATAAGAAAGAACTTAATTTAACGTGAAAACCTAAAAGGCAAATTGGCTAGTAAATATTTTTATGTTTACTATCCAATCTAGAACAAACATTGAAATTACTTTTTACTCATAGCTTTTTATAACAAAAAACTGGCTGTTATCTAGTACCATCTATGCCTACTGGTGAATAAAGTTACAGGATTGCCATAGAATATTTCTTCAATCTGAATATCTACTACCTACATAATAATGTGATGAAAATAATAAAACAAAAAACTTCACATAAGTGTTTTAAAATGTATAATTTAGAATGCCAGCGTTGGAAAGTGATTCACATCATTAATGTATTTCAAATAGGTACAGAAAAAATATCGAAGTATCGTTGAACGTTCTACAAAAAACTAGATAAGTACAAGTCCGTCACACTGACTGGGTTCCTTAACGCCAAATAATACAATTAAAATATTTAGAACGCTCATTTATATGTTTTATACTTGGCAAAAAGTTATTACTACTACAGTTTTAAGAACGAAAAAGATGATATACAACTATCTAAAACGATCCACAAAACAATTTCTTTTTTCATCAATTTCATGAGAGAGGTACATATTTTTTGCGGCTTTAGAAGCAAACACTTGTATCTCATCAATCATTGACTAATAAAAAAGTGTGCGTTTTAAATATTTTAGAACCCTAAGTTTCATGTATCGAGTTGGAGAGCTACCCCTTTTTATTTTCTTCACAATTTCACATCACTTTTGTGTACCGGTTTATAGAAGACACCTCCAAAATTAAAATTAAAATAATTAAAAACTGTGTGGTGCAAACAGTCTCGGAGTAAAATTAATGTGAGTGATAGAAGACAGATCATGGACAGAGCTAGAAAGATCTATAAGTATTCTGTCTGTTCCGTTTTTGACATTTGCACATTTGCATTGTACCTAATCAACGAATAAAGGAAATTACTTCGAGATAGGTATCTACACTCACAATCGCAGCCGACCATTTCGTTCTCTCTGGTCTTTTGTATTTTCAGTACTTCTCACTCTTATAACTACAAACGAGCCAACACTGAAAGGAGGCTTCCACTTAATTGCCACCGGCAAAGTTGGCTGCGTTTAACGTCATACTAGTGTCAACGTTAAGGCTTGAAAACACGACGCAAACGGCATGAAAAAGTGTCGTCTTTACTACAGGAATAAACCTAGAGACACCTCGTACCCAATCTTCTACTTGAGTAGTGCCTTTATTAACAAACTTCTTTAGTCAAAGTAATTTCGTACTCTTTGTTGTAAGTCACGATTTATAGTTGTACAAGAGAAACTGTCCGTGTATTTTGTTGAAACCACTAACGAGGTACTGGGTTGTATTCCCAGGTCGACAAAACGGTCGGTCAGCCGAGTAACAAATGAGCTCGGTTTATTCATCTCTGCTAATGGGATTCATTTGTGCCAGAAAGAAGAAATAAACGTTTGCGGCATATCAATTGCTTTACATAATGAACATTTAGTTTCTCACCGAATAATAAAGTATTTCAGAATCGTTATATTCCAAATGATTCAATCTTTTAAGTACAAAAATTAAACAAAAAAAAATCTTCCTTTAACATCATACTGTATAAGGGTGCGTCAAGGCCTGACGAAATTTATTTTTTTATCAGTACTTCCCTATCGCTAGTCAGAGCGACACTGGACACTGTGAAAAGGTATATCGGACAAGCCACTGTAATCAAATACGGAGGTTATTAATTCAAAATACATTAAATGAGAACTTTAAGTAGTTTTATATTATAAACAAACAAATTACAAAAATGTCGTTCATAAACGACAGCGATTACGAGAACAATTCGTTTTCTTTCTTCGGTCCCGTGGGGATGGCGTTCTACGACGATGGCAACGTTTTAGAAGACACATATACCGTCAAGATCATTGTAAGCATCATCCTGGGGATCCTTATGGTGGTGAGCTTAATTGGCAACGTGTGTACGCTAGCGGTGATCGCGCGCGACCCCACCATGCGCACGCCCACCAACTGCTACCTCGCCAACCTCGCAATCACCGACCTCCTAACTGCCCTCTTCATCCCGCTCGAAATATACATCATCTTCGTGCCAGACTTCTACCCTCTAGGAGAAGTAGGATGTCGAATACATTTCATCCTCTGGGACGTTTTCAGTAACTGCAGCCTGCTCATCATCACAGCATTTACGATCGAACGCTATATAATAGTAACAAAACCTTTTTTTCGGCAAAAGCTGACGTTGAACTCTCGTGTCTTCAAGATTGTAGGTGTAATATGGGTCATCTCACTTGGATTTTGTATTCCCGACGTGTTCTACATAGATCTACTGGAGAGAAAGGAGTACGTGTTTTGCTACTACACGTTGACAAAAGCTGTGAGCACTGTGGTCGCGGTCGAGATATTCATTTTCTTCGTGATACCAATGACGACCATATTGGTATTATACATTAAAATATCAATAAGGTTAAAGACAGCACAGAAGAAATTACGGAGCAGTCCAGTGGTTGGAAAACAGAACAGAGACAAGGCGGTGAAAATGATTGGTTAGTACCTACTCATTTTATAAGTTTGTTTAACTAATTTTTACAAAGAATGATGTCGTTGGATTAAGACAAGAGAATTTTAAAATATGCACATAACGAATATTTTCTAACAAAAACACCCGTGGTCACTTAAGACATATTTTTTTTAGGATGGTATTTAATACTTTAACTGTAAATCCCCTTTTTTCAATCAAAATATTCGAAATTATCACCAAAAATACTGAATTGCACACTAAATTTGCTCATCAAATAAATCAATTATGAGCATCAGGAAAAAGACAGCACTACAATAAAAAAGTGTTATATCTTTATCCATTTTCTATTAATGCAAGTCGTTACTGGCACTCGCCGGCCGCTGCCGCGGCACCGCTCGCTCCGCTCGCTCGGCTCGTGCGTAGGGGGTCGCAGTTTTAACCTAACCTAACCTACGCATTTTTTTAGCATTCAGGAAAGAATATTTGGTGCACGATCAGTATTTTTGGTGAACACAAAATTTTTTCCCTTTTTTTTATAACAGAATTCTTGTTATATTATAAATCATAACCTATTAACCATAATATTCTTGACTCCGGGAAAAAACATTATTGAATCGCATGTTTACTCTTCAAGTTCCTAGAACCAGCTCTTAAAGATGCTCATAATATTTCAATCATAAATCTTTTATTTTAAGAGCAATTACAGGAAAGAAAAACATTGCGTCTTCTTTAAGCTTCTCGTACATTTTTTTATTTTATTAAGGATCTTTTGTGGAAGTCCCTGCACAAAATGGTGTTAATTACTTTGCTAAGCAGTCCGTGCAAGCGGGCGCTGTGTTTCTTGTGTACTTAAAGTTGGACTCTATGTGAGTGACTCCATTTCCTTGCGAAGTAGCAACACAATTTATACTAAGTGCTACAATAATTATAAGAAATGTATCTGCATTCAGTTTTCATTTTATACATTTGTTTAATTTAGATTTTTTACAACCACTAAAAGTAGAGACTTGCTCACCTATAAATCAGAAGAAATGTATTTGGAGTTGAAACAATAGGTCCATGCGGTCTAAATGTCAACCTAGTATTTCGGGACTTTGCCAAACGATTGGTTGAATCTTTCCCTGATTGTCTTATTTCTTGGTAAAAAAAATCCACTCTTTTCATTGAAAGCAATTCGGCCGATTTTTTTTATTCCCTTTAATTCTGCCTTTGACACATGTGCGGATGGTAAAAACATTTGTATACCTACATGTTTTATTATTACTTAAGGTCTGTTTATTTAGTAAAAGTGTATGTAAATGAAAACTGACTTACAGGGTACAGGAGACAAAATATCGACTATAAAAACTGAGCAAAGATAAATATAACTCCGAAATATGTGAGTTCAGAACTGCATAAGTTTTCGCTATGCAACTCGATTTTGTCATTAGGTATACCTGCACCATCTTACGAAATTACACTTTATTTAAACAACAAAATCTGTACGAGAAAGAAATTTAAATATCATGTAAAGTAGGTAAACACCGCAACTGTAATTTAAGTTTTTATTTTCAGCTGCTGTTGCAGCGTCGTTTTTTCTGTCATGGACACCATATTGTATTTTCCGTATCATGATGGTGTTACCAAAATTTGACTACGAGGATTATTATAATGTAAGTTTTATGATATAGAAAGGTTTCCTTCAAAACTAATTTATCATTCAAGATGACAATTAATAATTATCATTTCCCTGTCTTAGCCCCAATTATAATTTACAAGATTTCAGAATAGCACGTACGTACGTTTCGTCTAAATCACTTCCTTAATATGGTTATTTTATTTCATATGAAATAGTTAGAAAAAAAAACCAATTGTTGCCTCTTGTTCGTGCTAAGTTGTGTTACGCACACGAGGGTAATATTCAGTTGAGCTTAAAAAATAATAATTGGACCCAAAACCAACTCATGAATATGTAGTTCACCTCTAGAGAACAAACTAACAACTAAATTTAAACAATCATTGTTGCAGTCTGCTTCACATCCCTTGAGAACTAAATCATTAAAAACTATTTCTAAACATTGTATGCTTTATCTCACTGCACATCAACTGCAAGCAATAAAAATGTAAATTTTAACAAGAAAAATAGTTATTCTGAAAGTTTTTCAGCCCAAATTGGGTATTAAAAACTTACATTATTTCTAAAATATATCCATATTTTTCAGGTGTGGAAAATTGTCAACTATCTCTGCTATAATGGGTATCTTTCTACTGCTGCGAACCCGATACTTTACAGTCTGATGTCCCGGAAATTTCGACAAGCGTTTCAAGTAAGTTTGCGTTTGCTTTCGAACTTCGTCTGGGATCCCGGGATAGCCTCAACTTTATTGCGAGGGTAGATAAGCTGTAGATAGATCACTATAAGGACACACACGACCGGCCAGTGTGAGGTCGTTACACTTTATGTTGCTCTTGAGACTTGCTTAAAAGTTTAGAAAAGGATGATAGGTAGGATGGATCGAAAATTGAAGGATCGATGACCTTTAACAAGCAGATACAAATTTATAGATGTTTTTGTCTGGCCGTGGCTCGTCATCATCAATCTTTTGCCGTCCATCGTCTTTTCATGTTTCTTTACGCTTGATCTTCTGTCTCAACATTTCCCTCATTCCTCTATATTAGTACACTCCACATAGTTACTATTATTTATAGCATATTAATTACCATAATTAATTCGATAATCTGTACAGTTTATGTACCGCAAAACTATTACCTGTTCGTTATAGTTAATACAATTAATGTTAATGTTCGGGTATACCAACTTACTTCCATAAACATACACACCGGTATATGTTAAATTTATGATAATCCTTACTAATATTATTAAAGCGAAAGTGAGTTTGTTTCTTTGTTACGTTTTCACGCCTAACTGGCAAGACCGCTTTTGATGAATTTTGGTACAGAGATAGTTGGGACCCCTGGAGACGAACGTAGGCTATTTTTTTTTAAGTGAGAAATGAGGGAGAAAGGGGGAAAAAGGGAACTTAGCTTTGCTATTACAATAAATAAGGCGCAAGGGCAAAAACTACAGGTAGCAGGTACCTGCAAATCAGGAAACGGGAACTGTGGTCCCCGAATTTAGCGCGAGCGAAACCGCGGGCAAAAGCTAGTATCGTTATACAGCGATCTGTGATTAGGCTCCAAAGTAAATGAAAAGGTTAGTATCGGGTAAAACAAGTTAAATGTTCTTTTACTCATTTCTCAAATTGCAATGCACATAACATTAAAGTCATCATCATCCACATTGAATGTACTAGCTGTCCTGTGCGGTTTCACCCGCATTTTTGGTTACTGCCCCGCTCCCGTGGGTAGTAGCGTGATGTTATATAGCCTATGTTACTTAGTGTGATGTAGATTTGTAATGTTGAAAGAAATTTTCAAATCGTTTGAGTAGTTTTTGACTTTCATTTGTAGCATTCAAACAAGCTCTTTATAATATGAGTTTACAGACAGAGTAAGTTATTACGCACGTAAAACCTAATCTATTTGTTTCCGTTTAAAAAAAAATCTAAAGGTTTTGAATCGAATATGACCGGACGTTGATGTTCCGGAACATTAAGGGCAATAGAAGGAACATGGCTGGTGGTGAGAAAGGGGGCTAGACGGAAAAAATTAAGACCAAAAGTTGTAAGGATCTGTCTGTCGCTCTCTCTTTTTCATAGAAAGCAAGCCAGTTATTTTCGTTTCGTCTTTCTATTTGTTATGTTGCGACGAATATTTTTGTTGAGTGCAGGTTTTTTGTACATAATAAATAATAACTTTGTTCCATCCGGGTGTCCCTTGACACCTCTCAAGTTTTTGATTATTTCCTATCCGGAAAAAGGGTCAATAAACAACTATATTTTTTAAATTAAACAAGAAAGGTTTATTTGTAGCAGTAATAGTTTATAGCTGACTACATTATTCGCAACTAAATTAAATTTTATTTAAAAAAAAAACATTGCCCCATTGGGTGCGTTTAGATATTAGCATTATCAAAGTAATTGGTTATTAAAATACGATTGATGATTAAAATTCAATAATTGTTAAATGTTTAGATAAGCATTTAAGATAAAAATAAGTAATAAACGCAAATCACAGATTAAAAAAACACATACATAGGTAGTATAATGGGACTCACACTATTTCTGATAAAATATTAATATTGTCGAACTTAAATTAGAATTTAGAACATTTGAAGATATACGTTCCAAATACTATACGATATATTAAAATACTTTATGCCATGAACAATTGAACATCTCCCAGTCTAAGAGACAGAGTGCATAGGACATTATTGAATGATCGCCACTTGTTTAAGCTATTAATAAACCCCCACGCACGGTCCTGAGTTAAATCCTCGAGAAATCTTATCCCACTATATCCAGCTATACAAAGACGATGGCTCCACTTTTGAATTATCACAGCTTTAAAGAAACCGCTTCCATAGACGTCTTTACGCTAATATTTCGTCTGGTCGCAAGTACTTGTCGCTGCGACTGTCGGACGGTAGTGCAACTTTACTACCTCCATAAAACACATCTGCGCTTTATTATATTATATCCACATTGTCATGCCACATATTGTGCTGAGTACTCCAGAAGTCGGACGTAACTTTGACGAACGCTAGCTTGTGTAGTGATTTAGCGTGGTAGTTATATGATAGGCTTCCAAAGCGCATAAGAGGCGAACGAGCTCATTGAAATGAATAAAAAAAAACAGTATTTAATCATGTGTAGTCACCGAAGAAACGATGAATGGTCTGTGTGAATGATAATACGGCAAGAAAGGAGGTGTCATGTGCTAACCTCAAATAATTTTGACGACTCGGTTAGCGCAGTGGCTGAGCGATTAACTGCTAGGCTGCGTGTCGCGGGTTCGATCCCCGCACGGAACAAAAATTTGTATGGCCTACAGATAGTTGTTTCGGGTCTGGCTGTTTGTGTATGTGAGTTTAAATGTTTGTAAACGTAACCACGAAACTGGAGAAATTCCTAGTGTGAGTGGGGTCCAAGGTCCAACGTATTATTAAAAAAAATGGTATAAGGGCAGGAGGCCGTAGCGCAAGTCTTCCTGAATAGGTATTATTATAGTAGGAAAGCCTAAACGAGTAGCTCTGAAATGGGAAGCCAGGCTGGCTGTTCAAAGAGCGTAGGATGGAAACACAATCTCATGATTGCTTTTCCGTTTCTAACCATTAACCACTTAGGGTGCTTCCTCATTTCATGCCAATGTCGTTATTTCGATTGCTTAAAAGTAAGAAATATCCGTAGCAATCAATCGGCGAAATGAAAAAATCTTCCATTAAAAAGTTGCTCAAGTCTTTCGGAAACACGTGGAATTAACGAGGAAGCACGAATGAGAGGCAGTTACAGTTCAATTGGGAAGCTGCCAAACAGATGCTTGTAATTAACAGCCGCGTCCAGTGACACCATTGTTAGTTATTTCACTATTTAGAAACTTTTTTTTTCGGATAGCACAAACTTTACTACTACTAAGTTTTTTATTTCAGCCTTTTTAGTTGTGATATGATGATATCTAACACAAAATCTTTTCGAATATTGTTTTTCCATTCTACTAACAGAAATAAAAATATTACCCACATACACTAGTAATATGTATTATCCTTACTTAATATTATAAAAGCAAAAGTGAGTTTGTTTGTTCCCTTTTCACGCTTTAATGGCTAAACCGATTTTGATGTATTTTGGTACAGAGATAGTTGGGAACCAGCAGACGGATATAGGCATAGATATTTTTTTTATAAAACAGGGGGACGTGAGGGAAAAAGAGGGAAGAAAAGGGAAAACTTAGCGTTGCTATTACAAATCAATAAGGCGCAAGGGGAACTGTGTTACCCCAAATTTAACGCGAGCGAAGCCGCGGTCGAAAGCTAGTAGAAGATAACCTAAAAACAACCCTAGCAATATTATATATAAAACTGATATGGGACCATCTCAGGAGCATTCCATTTGAAAATCAACTTAAAATTAACGACGAGATTTCGTAATAAACATCCACAAAACAATTTTTTTTCGAAGTCTTTTAAAAATAGATTATACTGACGTATAGTTACAATAAGGAATAGCAATCCCACAGCGGGATTTATTAAATTAAACAAGCTTGTTAGATGGGTTTACTTATTTATTATTATTATTTTTTGTGGAATTATTGAAATTTAAAAGTAGACACAACACCTAAACCTTCGAATTTCAACCATTACTTCAAAAATATTTCGTTTCTTGTATAAATAAGTAAACTAATATTTCTACTAAAGTATAATGTGTATTGAACTAAAAAAAAATCTCCAGCGTAAAAGTTTTCTAAAGAGTTTCCTCCGCCTGTTAATTGAAATCCACTGATAGTTTATTTCTCGCAATAGATTGTTATACTCCCAGATCGATGAGGCCATAGTTTTATAACTTTTGTTGGGTATTTTTATTAGTACGTACTCCGCTAGCAAGTGTATTGTATTTTTTGTGGAAACAAAATTACACTTTTAAATTCGGCAGATAAAAGTAATGTTTTTTTTTTTTCAGGATTTGCTGAAAACTCCGCGTGTTTTAAGCCGAAACATAATAACAACGAAGACATTATCAACAAATGACTCGGTTGTGTAGGAAATGTCCATTAAAATACTATGGCTAACTTATAAAATAGCCTAAAACTGTATGTTCTGCTAAATATATATTTTTGATTTCGTTTGTGAAACTGTTAAATGAAGTCAAAAACTCTGAATAACCAACCAACTTACATTGTTTTAAAAAAATCCGCTGCAGAAACCGAAGGCTATTATATTTTTAATACGTTTCCAATAGAATAAAAAAGGTTGTAATCAAGTATACTCACCATAGGTACTGGCCGAAATTCGTTGCAAAAATTACCCAATTTAAAAACAAATAAAATAAATGGCATCCAGTTTTTTTCGAATTAAATGGCCTGTATTTTGTGAATTATTGGTATCATCAAAGAGGTTGCAGTGAAGTATACACATACATAGTACCGCCCGATTTCCCGCTGTAAAAAGTGATGTGAGTGAAGCCTGTTCATGAAATTAAAAAAATATAATATTAAAAATAAAATTAAACAGCATCCTGGATTTTTTTGAGAAAAATGGCTCTTTTCTTTTTTCAGTAACATTAGATTAGGATTCAATTATAGTTACCAGATAGGTTAAAAAAAAAACGAATGATTAACATGGACAGGATTGAGAGGTTGAAGAAAAGTGAGTAAACTGTTCCTACATACTTTTGTATGAAACAGCACTTTTTTTAATCACAAAAAAATCCTCTGTGTTTGAAATGATGTATTGAATACATGTTTTTCATTTGTGCGTCTATGTTTCCTTCATCTTTTATAAAATGGAGTAGTTATACGGAAATATAATTATATTAAGCTCAGGTACCCAGTTTTGGTACTGGGTATAGCGTTGCCGAGCTGTTTAACTGTCTGTGAATCTCAAGTATTCGCAAGCCTATGATTACATCTAATGATATTACAACGGAGTTTGTAATTAGTTTCGAGGACATATTAAAATTTCATGGTATATTACGCAGCCGAGCTAATGGAATAATAACATTAAAATTGGAATAACCCGTGCGTTGACCGAGATTAGGAAAACTATACTGTTAAGAATTTTACTTAATTTTCTTACGAAAGTGTTATTTTTATTTGGTGTATTGCGAACTCATTTTTACATTCCACTTGTAACTTATTCCACGTCTGAATATGCATCCTTACTAATATTACAAAAGCGAAAGTGAGTTCTTTTGCGCCTGAATAGCTAAACCGATTTTGATGAATTTTGGTATAGAGATAGTTGGGACCCTGGATTCGGACAGAGGTTAATATATTTTTCATCCCACCATCTCGGAAAGAGTATTTTTAATCTTCAATATCTGAGTGGAAAAGCCGTTTTTATTCTCTAGAGGATAAAGTAAATTGAATTTAGAACATCGTGTGCACTAAGTTTGTGAATTAAAAAAAAACGTTAAACCTATTTACTGCTACCTCTATGGTGCCGAATATATCATACAACATTTTTTTAATTTGTTAAAAACTCAGACTCGGAACCTTCTTGGTGTTTTTTCAATTTGCTTTGTACGCGGTTCTTTACGCGGGATTTTTTCACGTCATTGTTAAACCATAAATTAAAAACAAGAAACTTGAAAACAAGTGAAAAATATTATTTTGTTATAATTTAAAGATTATTCTGTAATAGGTACTTACCTGTCATAATGTAGTAATTAATACCTAAACTGAAATAAAAGTGTACCTATCTTGTGATTGCATTTAGTCATTTCCTCGCTGAGGTGGAATGAAAAGTTACGTGTTGCACTCGAGTGCAAAGATTTTTCACCTCGTGCTCTTTTGATTCCCTCGCTAACGCTCAGGATTCTAATTTTGAATCACTCGCTGCGCTCGTGATTCAATTTTAGAATCCTTCGCTTGCTCGGTCATCAAAATTGAACACGCGGTTAAAAAGCAACTTTGCACTCTTGTATAACAAATAACTATTTTTTTAAGTTAAGAAATGAGGGAGAAAGAGGGAAGAAAATGGAAAATTTAGCTTTGCAATTACAATAAATAAGGCGCAAGGGCAAAAACTACAGCTAGCATGTACCTGCAAATCAGGAAAGAGGAACTGTGTTACCCCGAAAATAACGCGAGCGAAGCCGCGTGCAAAAGTTAGTTAGTTATAAATAAATATAAACCTGCGTACCTATAAAATGCAAGTGCCTACAAAAGACCAGTAGCATGCGGTTGTTTCACAATCTCTAGATTTTTTAATGGAACTAACAAATGAGCAACAAATTGTAGCCCGTGTATAACACAGTTTCCCCCACACTCATTTCTTGTTACTTGTTTCGTCCATTTCGTTGATTACTCAGTTTCGCTGATGCGACAGTTTTTTCAATGAGACAGTTTACGTTATTTGTCAGTTGCTTTGTTACAAGAGTATTAATTAAAGACAAGAACGAACGATGAAAGAACTGTCGAATTCACAAAACTACATAGTAAACTGTCCAATCTACGAAACTGAGTAATCAACGAAACTAGTGAATTAAATAAACAGTCGAATAAGGGAAACTAACCAGTGAAACGCGGACTTATCTATTCATTCAATTGAAATAAGAAACCATTTTAGGAAAAAAAAACAAAAGCACGCAACAACAACCAAAAATACTGTCTATAATCCTTAAAAAGTTTAATCCCTTCAATTACCTATATCGATGACGCGCACCGTCCAGACTAAAACAGAAAATCTAAGTACTTACCTACCTATGCTAACAGCCCAAAGTTCAGCTGCCAAGATGGATAGGGGATAGACGCCTGTGATGTGACAGTAATTCTCGGGTCGAATGAACAGTCACGATCTGACTAGAATGTTCGACGCATCATAGACGACACACGTACTATAGTCTCATTATAACAGACTATACGTTTACTAGACGACAAAATTACCCTGCATACAAATGAGTAGTCAAACGCAATTTAGTGTTTTATACGTCAATGATTTTGATTGTTTTATGCGTTACACCGAAAAAAGACCTTATTGTTATTCAGGTATATTTCTTATTATATTATGGTATATATTTTATATTATATTATGGTACATTTCTTTAGAATTATTTAATTCCGTACTGGAATTAAATAATTCTAAAGAATCGCGTTTGAATAATGTACAAAAAAGTTAGATCAGCTCTGCTTAGACGCGATCGTAGCACAGTGCTACGCTGTAGCTCCGTGCGTGGCCTAGCGTAGCAAGCATCTCTGTCCGATGTAGAGTTTAGAAATTAAAAACCACCCGGTAATTACGTGAAATATTCTACGCATTTACAAATGTTTGTGGTCTCATTTTTAAATTTAAAACAATTAAATAAAATGTATCACTAGCCGTTAATAACTATGAAAAGCAGGACACGCGGGATTCTATTTACTAAGCAAACAAAAATATATTTTCCGATAAATAAAGAGTCAAATACGATATAAAAGCCACATTATAAACATTTGGAAAGGGATAATCCTAGCCCCCGCCCAGACATACGCGAGCGTGTCGTTGATCGGTAAACCCTCTCTTAAATCAAACGCCACGACTTTTAACAAACATTGTCAAATCGGCTTTCGACGGCGGCTGACATTCCACTAATTGAATCTCCTTTGATCGTTACGAAATCGTTTTTGTTTTTCACTTAAGTTCCTTTAGGATTTCAGGTTGTCAAATACTAAGAAGAAAGTTTATTGACATAAAGTTAGACATTATAAAAACTTTGAAATGTTTTCAAAATTTCTCATTCTTCTTCTTTTTCTCACGTCTCAAAGCGACGTCACGAACACTTTTTTTTTCGATTTTTTTACTTGGCGGGACTTTGAATGCACCATTGTGCATTCTGTTGTTGAATGTGGCATTCTACATTTACATAATTTTCACATTCTGATTTGCTTTTACAAATATTAGATCATGACCTTAATAGACCAAGACCAACGAATGCATAGTCCAAGAGGGTGCCTATATAACACTTTAACACACCGTGGCATAAAACTTGGCACATACACGCATGTGTTGTCCAGGCCTAATAATATAACGGTATTGATATCCTTTGATAATATTAATGTGTTGTCAAACATCCCTATTTGTTTCGTTATCGTCGACTCATCTCTAAACGCGACCCAAGGGTTCCACCATTTGTTATTGTATTCATATTGCGTTACAGATATACTATTATGCTCGATTTATTGTTTTAATAACATAATAATTCAACCTGCCTCCCGTATCCGAAACAATAGTTTCAGTCGCATGTTCATTTTATTGTTTAATTTTATAAGAAATGTTCCTCTCCATCCGCGATAACGAACAAAGGAAAAAATACTGATGTAATTGTTAAAATGAAAATCTGTGGAAACCTACCACTTAGCTAATAAGTGTAAATTATCTTGAATATAATTTCCAAAGCAGTAATTCCATTAAACAAATTACTCCATAACTTTGCTACTTTACTTCTCATTTCTACAAACTGTAAAAAAGGTTTTTTATTCGTTTTTAAAATGTTTGTCCCTACAGTGTTTTCTGATTTTCCACAGCAGCGAATGGAACAGGCGACATTTATTAAAATACGTAAATAAATAAGTTCCGGAGAGGTTGGCGGCTCGCCAGCCGAAAACACCCGTTCGAATGACGCGAAATTACAAAATACACTTGGAAACAAAACTACCATCCTACATACATAGAATACCAATATCAGTTATTTGATATTGTTTATTTTTACTTTAACTTTCTTCTAGGGAAAAGTCTGTGTGCACCTAAACCTTATAATCTGAATTAATAAGGCGTATTGTTAACATTACTTAATGAGCTGTGTTATTTATTAACGGCACTTCAACGACTTACCAAACAAAAATTATAAACAATGAGTTATCGTGAGTTCATCTCTTATAGAAGATAATATCTAACCAAAACAAAAGGTTAGTTTTATTCAAGTTTTGGTGAAAAATAGAATTAAACAAACCACCATTAAGGAAAATAATACGAAAAACCCTCGCAGATAGGACCGGGTCACTCATCACACATTGAGCGTGAATGCCAGCCCCGAGAACATTGTATGTCAAGCATTCTCCACGATAATTTACACCCCATTAAATATGTCAGAATTTATTTTTCGATTTGGAATATAATAACACTTTGTTTTATACGTCCTTGTAAATACTGTAGGAATAAACGCACTGGAAATAATGAATACATTGTACGAGTACGGTAGATCCTATTAAGTACTAACATAGGCTAAGAATTTTGTTACTAACGCACTAGACCCCTGTTGTCTTCATCCTTTTTTTTTCGGTTGGGAAATCACCCAATGACTTCCCCCGCTGTGGATGGAGCGGGGGGGCATGTCAAACTTGTGCTGACTAAAACCCACCCATATTCCTTCTATTGCCCTTTACGTTCCGGGCCGCGGTATCTCTTTCGAACAACCCGCAACCCCGGCAGGCGGAGGCTCTGGCAAGCCCCTCCGCTTTGCTGACATCTCTTTGAGGCGTGAAACACGAACGCGCCGTCGACACGGCCTGTTGTCAATCGACGGATGGACGGTGAGCTACCCATTGCTCACCGTCCACAGGCCCGCATCTACGGTGGTCGGGAGTCGTCTCGTGGCGCCCGGCGCCCGGGGCGTCTCCCGCGGCGGCTGGGTTGGGCAGATGTTCTCTCCCCCAAACGCCCGGCCACCTCCTTTACTAGCATTACTGCTTCGCAGAAGGTGTTGACCGCTTCATCCTTACTCCTTACTTTATAATATTATAAAAACGAAAGTGAGTTTGTTTGTTACGTCTTCACGCCTAAAGGGCTAAACCAAATTTAATGAATTTTGGTACAGAGATAGTTGAGACGGACATAGGCAATTTCTTTTAAAACAAGAGTTAGAAATAGGGAAGAAAAGGGAAAAATTGGCTTTGCTATTAATAAATAAGGCGCAAGGTCAAAAACTATAGCTAGCAGGTACCTGCAAATCAGGAAAGCTGTGTTACCCCGAGTTTAACGCGAGCGAAGCCGCGGGCAAAATCTAGTAATAAAAAAAAAAAACATAAATATTCCAGAATAATACGGTAAGGGTAAGATTATTATTGGTTAAGCTCTCAATAGACAGTTGTATTATACTCGCGTTATAGAATTAAAATTACAATCTTTCTTACACCGTTCTTTCAGCCTTTAGAAGTGTTTTGTAAATACGCAGCCCGTACTTCAGTGGACCTGGTAAATATTGCAAGTACGCCATTGAACGAAATAATGGAATGCTACGTATGTAAAAGTTAATTACTTTATTTATTTTTTTAATTAAAATAAATCAGTAAGCCTGTAACGGGGATAGGCTAACTGTATTTTTTTCATACAAAAACACTGAAAACTGCTTTTGCTAAAAGTATTTTTATACTTTACGTTTCGTTTAATTTTGCCAAAATGCTCAGTAGTCTTTGTCTCAAAATCGGGCGCAGAAGTAAATAACAATCTCTCAACACTTGATAAAGTTTATCTCTCTCCATTTGCATGCAATTAAGGTAAGTGGAAGGTATTTCATCAGATACTAACGGGTAGTTCTCTACTAGTTTCTGTCATTTTATTTGCAAATACAGAGCTGGAGCAGACGAGAAAGATGGCATACGTACGTAAGTACATATCTTATATTTAAAATTCTCGTGTCTAAATATAAGTTGCCATACTCCCCCGAAACGGCTTGACCGATTCGTATGAAATTTTTGGTCGTACATGCGGTAGGTGTAGAAAAATCGGTTGTAACGTATTATCCAGAAGGGGACCTGAGCAGCGGGCAAAACCGCTGGGCACAGCTAGTTTTTATATAAGGATAAAAGTGGGTTGTACTATTAACCCACAACTATCAATTCATAGCATAAATTGTAGCTTATTTAGTAAGACTAGTTTATAGGACTATAACCTGTTTACTTGTATCCTTACTTGTATTATAAAAGCAAAAGTGAGTTTGCTTGTTTCTTTGTTACGTCTTCACGCCTAAATGGCCAAACCGATTTTAACGAATTTTGGTACAGAGATAGTTGGGACTCCGGAGACCGACACGGCAAAAAGTGAGAAAAAGGGGAGTAAGATATTTTGTTTTGGATCAACACGCGAATTAAATTTTGCGTAAGCCCAAAGTAACTATGCCACGCGGACGAAGTCGCGGGCGGATGCTAGTTTTAAATAAAAGGTTATTTATACCTTTATTTTATCAATCCAAGTTTAAAAACCCGTTTCACTGCATATTCACACAAAGCTCTTAAAATAAAGCACAACAATTAAAATTAGTTCACAAAAGCCCGACAGCACAAATAAGGAAGTCACCAAAAGGCTTGTCCAATTAATTGTGTGCCTTTCTGTGAAAACCGTGACAAACAACATTCCAGCTGAAAACGCCTGTGCCAAAAATTCCCAGTGTTCCAAAACATTCGCTTCGAAGAACGTTTAACTTCTGTAACCGTCTAGATTGTATGCATACTGCGATTTACAAAATATATGGTCCAAAAAACGTAAATAACTCCGTCGTGGCAGGTTGAAGTTCGTGAAATATTCCTCTGTCCTAATATATGTACTTAGTATTTTCTGTCAACCAATCGGTATCTTAAACCAATATAAAGTTTATGACACAGAATAATTCATAGCATTTCAATCTCGTGACTGTCCATTACAACAAGTTCATATTCCAAAAATCAAACCATGATTAAACTACACAACTTTCCAGAAATCCCCGAGCACCCACAGTTCAATTTCCGTCTGCCCAAAATAATTGCGAACTGCTCGCACCTGGCGAAGGTCGCCAACTCCCTGGATTATGTGGCGGCAATAATTGGGTGTCTACATAACCGGACGGCGAACATCAAATGTACTATTCTAAACATGTCGGGATACGGATTCATCTCGACTAACGTGACTACATTATTATGGAATAGGTGAGATTTAAATCTGTGAGGAGAGGTGGGAAATAATCCTTACTATTCTTACTAATATTATAAAGGCGAAAGTGAGTTTGTTTGTTACGTCTTCACGCCTAAATGGTTATTTTAAAGTGATTTATGAGGGAGAAAGAAGGAAAAATGGGAAAACTTAGCTTCGCTATTACAAAAAAAATAGGCGCAAGGGAAAAACCTACATTTAGCAGGTACCTGCAAATCAGGAAAGGGGAACTGTGTTACCCCGAATTTACAGCAAGCGATTTCATAAATTTAAACCTACTAAATCTCACCAGGGAATCATCATCAGGTCAAGAATATTACGCAGTGAGTGACGGGTTTTGTCAGCAGGGCAAGAAAACGCTCATCTCGTTCATTACAGAGAAAAGCATCTTTAAAGCATTCTTAAATTGCAATTCTAATTTCTAAGCTAAGGAGTAGCCTATGTAAGATTAAGACACCTTCGGTGTGTTAGCGTCTTAGCTAATTAATCTAGACAATAGGCAAGTACTTATGTATGTAATAGGGATTGGTCGCGTAGCACCTGATGGACATTAGTGATACATCATGAATCGGCCAATTAGTTGTAACCAACAATATTAACTATGCATGTAACATAATTGGCAGGTCTGCTATAGGTATAAGTGACCCAATTATAATAATAATAATTTCGTTTATTTACCAACAAAGGTTATAAATTATAAGAATACTTCATTAGCATGATACTTAGTTCTCTAATATACCATCTTACTTGACAAGAATAAATTATTTTAAACAAATTTTTATAACTTTAATCACTTACGTCACAAAAACAAAATTAAACGACTTTTATTACCTAAAACGCCGGAAAACTCAAGCAAAAACCTGATTAAATGTGCTGAAAATGTGTAAATCCGAAAAGGTCAAACGATGTGTACTTAGTATCAGTTTATTTTATTCTGGGTAATTCTGCGCTAATAGGGAAACGCGTGCAAGCACTAACGCCTCTTTGCGCACTATTACCCGCCTATTGTCTGGGGCTGCGTTCTAATGTACACTTTATTTCGCTCTCAAACGGCCCATGGAGGTAATATCGCCGATTTATACAAACGGGTATTCTTACAGCGCGAACTCCTGACGACCAAGCCATAAGTCTTTATAACTGAAGTATACATTAACATGAATGTCATGAGAAGTGGCTCGATTATACAAGTTTTCCATTTTTATAGGACGTATATAATAAATGGAACTTAGTGTCTGTGAAGTTAGGCTATCTGGTTAAGTTAAGTTAATATTAAACTTTAATAAAAATGAAGAAGACATAATTTTCCTGCCCTTGTCCCTTTCTATTTGGGAATCCCCGCAAAACGTTTTCTTCTTCCATTCTGACCTGTCAGTAGTCACGGAATCAATCATTCCTTTCTCCCTTATATCATTCCTTACAAAATCCATCAATACGTTCTTTTCTTTAATAAAAAATATTGACATAGTTAAGGGAAAGCGTATCAAAGTGCAATCAGACAAGAAGTAAGCACAGACATAATAAGCATTTTTTATTTCATCTAAGGAAACACCGTTTACTGGTAAAATCTTCAAGAACACGTTTTAATACTTAACGATGCCAAGTAAAAAACCAGTTCGGTGCTTAAAACTCAACACTCAGCGGCTTTAAAGTTCAGTATTACTTGGAAAAAAAAAGGATAAAGTGCCCTGAAAAATCCTTACTAATATTATAAAAACGATAGTGAATTTGTTTGTTTGTTAGTTCTTCACGCCTAAATGGCTCAATTGGATTCGCTCAGTTTCGATTTTGACGAATTTTGGTAGGTACAGAGATATTTGGAACACTGGAGACGGTCATAAGCTTAAAAAAGTGGGAGAAGGGGGAGAAAGAGGGAAGAAAAGGGGAGAGAAAGATATATTTTTTTCGATCACCACGCGGGTTTTAGTTAGCGTTAGCCCAAAGTAACTATGCCGCGGATGAAAGCTAGTACTACTTAGTTTCATTTAAGTATAACCTCCCCTGCAATATCCTCCACAGTTTTAATAAGATTACTGTTCTTTAAAGAAGTCAATATCATTATGTTCTGAAAAGCTTAGACATTTTTTGTATTCTACATGTTTACACAATCCAGTCTTTACCAACTAGTCGATTTTTTAATACTTTTGTTAAGGTTTGGGGATCAATATGTATAATAGGTTTTTACCAGTCATTCGTTATTGAAGGCATGGCATTGTAATGGTATGTAGCAACATAAATTAACATTATTGTTTATATTTTATTTTTTGTCGATGGGAAATCATCAAATAACTTCTCCCACTCTGGGCGGTGGAGTGTCAGACTTGTACTGACTAAAACCCACCCTTGTTCCTTCTATTGCCCTTTTATGTTCCGGGGCCAAGGTATCTCTCGCCTAGAGCGGGGGAATTAAAAAAAAATGTATAAAAAACGTAAACAATAAAAAAACGTAGACGTGAGTGTTTACTTTTAAAAAACGTTTTGAATTTAACGTTGCAGCTGATTTTCCCATGTCATATAAAACAAGATTTACGTTTATTAAAATACTGTACTGATCGTATTATTTTCAACGGGAGTCATATTATTATAAAAAAGTGTATTTTATATGTAAATTGTCTGTGAAGTTTTCGTTTTCATTATCATATTTGAGATCTCTTTGCATTATTTACTTTTGGTCACGGCACCAAGTGACGGTGCCCTAATTTTAATGTGAAGTACTTTTTTCGGGTTGACAAGTCTTATGTTAATTCATTTCATAACTCTTGAGATCTATCGTTGGATATTTTGACAGGAATCCTTATTAAAACTTGCCAACAAAGTATCAAATTAAAGCGCTTCAGTTTTTAAATCAATAAATTACAAACAAACATCATCATCATCATCTTCCAACTATATTGGGTCAGCTTTCAGTATTTTACAAGAAGCGACTACCTATACTGTACTCCTTGGTGAGACGATGTGAAAGTCTGCCAACCAAGACTTTCGAACCACAGACTTCCTACGTAACGACTGTTAAAGATCGAAAGAGGAAACTCGGTATGTAATGAGTGAGCAAACAAGGAAAGGAACCTAGCGTGGCTCAACCTCATGATGGCATTTATTATTTAGCCACAAACTCCAACAAACAGAGAGGCTGAAAAAACTTACTAGAAAAACTTAGCATCATTTTGAAACCGCCTCTGCTCAACTCAACATTACCGTGTATTTGATACAATTTATACAAGTCATGAAATGCAAATAATCATTGTTCATGTCCCACAGGTTAGTACAGAACGTATGGAAACGAGTTGGTGGTCCTGACGTTAACTGACCCGTGCAACTCACGCCCCGTGCAACCGAGTCCGCAGCGGGCACCGCAGGCACGGCACAGTGATTCTCCGTAATAACTTAAGCTATGCTCCCCATTCAGAGAATTTACCTACGTTTAAGTCCGACACATCCGTTTCTATTACAGAAGATTACGTTCCGATAGTAAAAACTCTTCCAACCTCACCTGAAGAATTTTATCTTTAGTTTCAACAGTTTCCCTCGCATTTCGTGCACTCAAAAGTTTTCTCAGCTTTAAAAGACAAAAAAGCTCCCAAGTGCCATTTCTATATTGAAGTCTGAAGTATTTAATCCTTAAATTCAAGTGTAAAAGGTTGCCGCGAATTTTTATTATAAAATGGTCTCACTTGGCCATCCATTCGCGCAATAATTTTCCTACGGCTTTGTAGAGCACAGCCCTGAGCTTTGGTAAAAACGTTTTCAGCTTTACAGTGAGATTGCTTTCATTTTCATTGGCATTCCTAACGCCAACAGAATTATACAATACAAAAAAAAGAGAGTTTTCGTCGGAAGATATTGTAGTTTTTTCTTTTTTCATACACATTGTCGCTAAAAGCTTTTTCTTGGAGTTCTAACCTAAAAATAAAGTTAACAATAAAAACTCACTATAAGTTGGAATTGAAATAAAATTCCTAGTGGAAGAACATGACGACCGAAAGATAAAATTGGGAGTCATGCAGTCAGACGTTGCTGTAACCGTAATTGTCGTAGCTACTTATACTAAAGGGAAATATATAATTTCCTTCGCTGAAGTTCTTCAGGGAATTTCCACGTGTAAGCTATAAAGCAATCGGCATTCAATCAAGTATATATATTAAATTTGGATGAAATGGAAAAAGCCCAAATTGAGAATTTAAATAAAACTGAAGATTTTGCTTAGCACAGTTGCCATGCCAGCTACATAAAAGTTAAAAGATGTATGAAAAAGTGCATGTGTCCCAATCAGCTCAAACTCTTCACTTTTATACACCACCTTTCTTTTGTTCGAATCAAGATGAAACTATTCAGTTCCTAGAACCATTGCCATCAATGTTTTACTATTATTCAGTACTAGACGTATATTTGTTTTTCATAATAATTTATTAGAACAAGAAAAGGTATCTCGGAGTAAGTATCATCTGAAACGAAATGATATTGAAGCGGCTTCTGCTGGAAAAGGAACGAAAATATAATTTTGTCCTTGTACTTGTTTCTATATATAAGTATATCCTTATATAGTATGTCGTATTTAAATTTGTTTTTTGCTTTATATTTTTACATAACATCACGCTTGCATACATCAAAGGGTAAGACAGAGGTGAACACAATGGTGAGCCCACATTTATCCAGTCCGCCCTCAGTTATGTTTATTTTCCATGAAACAGGGGGCGAGCCTATTAGAAAATTTTGATGGAAAAGCCAATAAAACTTTGGCCAACCCGGGAATCATACAAAGAATTAAGGATCTCATTCTCAGGCCAACGAGTCAGAAGACAAAGTAGCAGAGATATAAGATAAACAAAATATTCCAAAGGCAAAATATTCAATGTGCACTTGAGACAAATAGTAAATAAAATCTACTTTGAACAAGATGGTATCAACGCTGCGTCGGTGACGCTGAACTTTAGCGGGACATGCTTACGACACTGACACCAATTCAATAAAACCTCTCTACCGCAGAGCAGAGTGAAAGAATTGTCAGGTGGGTCGCATTCTTAGCGAGTTTCAGCTTTCTTTTAGGCACAACTATGCGCCTGTCATTTTGATTAAACAGATTCTAATCCTACGCCTTTATAGACCTAAAATTTATATGAATTCTTTAGTACTTGTACAGCATTTCTGTTTAACTTTAAATGTCTTTTAACATTTAATTTTATCACAAACGTAACATACGTTGATGCCAAGCTGAAGTAATCTTTTAGAAAATGTTAAATCGTTGTAGTACCTAAAAGTAGAAGTTATCGTGTGTAGACCTATAATTTGTTCCACACATTTATTCACCTAGAAAATCTACGAGTTTCGCCCTAGTTTTGGATAAAATTTGAAGAAATAACATTTTCTTTGTTCATTCAATCGTATTTACAAATACGATTGAATGAAGATTTACTGCTAGCAGTCGATTTGTGTTTCTATTACATTTCAATCGATTTTTCTAGTGTGAATAAAACCAAAAGAATCGACGTAAGAAAACAAAGGCAGTAGGTAAAGAAATGTAGAGCTTAAACCACGAGCAAATAGCTTTGAGAGAAAATTCTATTTGAATAGCGAATGAAAAACAGTCGGAAGCTGGGCTGATCTCGACGGGACCATAAACATTGACGGGTGGTCTGTAGCACTTCCTTTCACAGAATAATCTCAGCACGGAATCAAACCCATTTTACGATAATATTCTGACCTTGACACATTAATACTTTTGAATATTGAAGTTTAATATAGAAATAAAGTAAAACATTCTAGAATTGCCCGCGGTTTCGCTCGCGTTAAATTCGAGGTAACACAGTTCCCCTTTCCTGATTTGAAAATGGTATGATCGATACCATATAGTGTTTTCTAGATCTTTGAACCTGTAATGCAGTATAATGTTTATTAAGTGAAAGACGCACATAAGTCTGTTTAAAAAAAATAAAAGCATTGTTGTCAAAAGTTTGTAACAGAAACTTGTTTAATTTAACGAATTATGTAAATTGTGTGGCGTCATGTTCAAACCAAATAAAGTGACATTAAGAAAATACAGTCTGTGAGCAGACAAGCGCCTGCTGAAATAGTACAAGCAAATCTACAGCCTGCGTAATGCTCACCCACTTTGTGAATTAAAATATTTATTCACCTAATAGAACAAAGAGATACAAGAAAGAGACTAACTTTTCTTTCAAGAGTTTAAAGTAGCTTTAGATTAGTTGTTCTGTTTTATTTGTATTCTGAATATGTAATTATTACTAAATTCATCAAGAAAATAAAGGTATATATTTTGAGTGGCTGAAGTATTGTTAAATGTATATTCTATTATTTGTGTACTTCTATTTGACATATAGTATATTTAGAGAATGATATAATTTTCATAAAAATATTAAATATAATATAAAAAAAAAATATGTTTTGAACTATAAGTACTTTAAGTGGTCCACCAGTTATTCCGTATAAAGGTTTTCTTTACAAACTATTTTTTATTTTTGTAAATCAATATTCGACGAAAATAAATAACAAAATTAGCTATGAAATACGAAGCTTTAAAATATAAAAACCATAAACAAACATCATAATTCTGGAATTGAGTCATTCTGAAACATGAAACTTATCAAAGGAGGTTTTATTATTGAAAATATAATATTTAATCAATATCTTCTTAACTTTTAAGCCAGTAATTTTAAGGCTAAACGTGGGTGTAGATAAATTGTGTTTAGTACTTCACATTAATTCGAATTAATCCACGGGTGACTGTGGTAAACCATGGATCGCTGTAACATGATAAAAGAGGGTGCGATTTTAATAATTTCCACCAACACACAGAGGAGTCGCATGTTTGATTACCCTGTGACAAAGAGAAGGCCTGGATTCCAGCTGTAGTAAGATTTCAGACAGATTTTTAGTGATCAGAATAGGTAGTGCAATTTGGTTTGGATATGCCTTTGATATGCCATGTTAATCGCAGTTCTTGTCCCAGTGGTTGATAAGAGCGGTAAAAGTCATTTTTACTTCATTGTTACTATGTGCAGAATGAGACAAAATGAAAATTTAGAAAGCGTTATCTTTTGCTTAACCAAAAAAGTGTTATATAGTAATTTTTCTAAATACATATACTATAATATTACAAAGCATATCTTCGATAAAGACGCATTTTTTAGTAATTTAGATTTTGAAATTAGTCAAGAGCTTCAAAGTGAAGCAATACTGTATAAGAAAACTGTAGCTAACCGGTTTCATAAATAGATTCCATTCTCAGGGTCACGGCGATGCACCACCATTATATTAGGCTTATTGGCCACAATACTCCTGTCAGTGATGATAGATAATCCTAGGAACAAGTATTATTATTATTTGTTTAAATATATGTGATCACTGCTGATTATGCATGCTATTGTGTACCTGTCTAAGTTTTCAAAGTCGTATAGAGCAACTATGCGCACTATTAATCGCTGTAAACTTTAGCAATTCAACAAGTTTAGTGGAGTTGTTCGCAAATCTCGCTTTAATCGGATGGAAGGAGTACCCATCTTTGGTTGCTTTAGTTTTTACTTATATGTCAGTAAGATATTTCAAACATGTTGCAAAAAATAACACACCTTTTTTTATTTACGGATGGAAAATCATCAAATTACTTTCTCAAAAGACTGACACTCTCTCTCGCTCAGCCTGATTGTTTCAGACTTTAACTGACTAAAACCCAACATGTTCCTTCGTTTGTCCTTTATGTTCCTTTAAGGCAGGCAGTGGTCCTGGCAGGCCCCTCTGCTTTGCTGACATCTCTTTGAGACGGCCAATCGTCACTAGACGGACGGACGTCGACAGACCCTAATCTTCGGTGGCCTGGAGTCGTCTTACGGCATTCGACGCCCGGAGCGTCTTCCGCGGCGTCTGGGTTGGTTTAAGGTTCAAATGAATGTATTTATTTAAATATACGTCACCATTTTCTATATAGCCTATGCCTAACTATGTTAAGGTAGGCTTCCAGTCTAACCGGATTCAGCTGGATACCGTCGTATTACACATGGAGTTACTACCTACATGACCCATTAGGTACATACTTATTATGTAAAAAACATCATGTAGACCAGATTCCATGAGTTATATTAAAACTAAAACGGAACGGTAGACACTCTTGTATACTTTATTCACAGAACACCAAACATATAAGCATCACTTTACATTACTTAAATGAATAGGTATTGTTCAACATTAAACGTCTACGTTTAGTTATTTCATTGTCAGAAAAAAGTATGACAACTGACCACTTCGCGAGGTGATGTCCCTAATCAAAATCTTGTACAATAAAAAAAAATTACTACACACTAGGAATTTCTTCTATATCGTGGGTGTGTTTACAAACATTTAAACTCACATACACAAACAGCCAGATCCGAAACAACTACATGTAGGTCATACCAATATTTTTCCGTGTAGGGATCGAACCTGCGGCAAGCAATGCAGTAGTCGATCGCTCAGCCACTGCGCAAAATGTGTATTTAAAATATTAATTGTTATCGTCTTACAACGTTTGTGCAAGGATGGACAGATCCTTTCAACAAAGCCTTGTCTTAACCAAAAAGGTTTAGAGATAAACAATGTCATGGCGTAAACTATTGTCTCTTAGTTTGCCTTAACAATGCTTCCTTTAGGAGAGAATTCGGAGGTCAATTGAAGATAATGGTCTGTTAAAATACTATAAACGTAGTTCTGTTAGTAGACACAGACGTGTATCTTTTTGAGCAGAAATTTCTCGTAACGACCACAGAACGATATCAAATCTATTCACAACAAAACACTGGACAAGTGCGCGAGACTCACTCGCGCACCGACACGGTTCCGTACAAACTGACGACATAAACGACGACATATCCTTTGACTCCCGTCCCCTATCCGTAGGCTTCAAGGGTGGATTTTTCAGAAATCCGTCAAGGGTCTGTCCCTCGAAAGATTTGTGTATTTGTGATTTGAGTATCTGGTTTTTCTGAAGTACAGAACCCGAAAAATACAAAAAATGTAAATCAGTTTACCTGTTAATTTATAAAACCCCTTTTTGGTCATCGAGGGTTAAAAATATTACAGGTATTAGGATAAACATCACGCGATCTAAGCCTTTAACAACATATCTAACAAATCATGATGGACAGTGAAGGCTCGCTTGAGTAATACTGTTTATCAAATCCCCAGACAATACAGAACATCTGTCACTAGGGTAACGATGAGATTAAGTGAGGACTTAATCAGGTCACCAAATGCCTCATTGGCGCGACCCCATAACATATGAATTAAAGTGTAAAACCATAGTACAGCTATATGACAAAACTTTTAGATATAGAAGTATATACTGCAGCAACTGGTCCTACTAATTCACTGCTAGTACAATAGATCCTAAACAGCTAGTAATCATTAGAATGTAGTAATAGTTCTTCATCTTTTGAGGGTTCCGTACCTCAAAAAAAAAACAAAGTGATCCAATAAAGGTGCTACAGAGAGCAACTGGCGTTTTCCTTTGTTCGTTTTTGTCATCCGCCCAAAGACTGTTGGTAATCTCAAGAGCCTTTTAGAATATTTGTCAGCTTAGTATGTTATATATAAACGGCTAGTATTTTACCAGCCATTTATAGTGTGCCGGACGTTTGAATTGAAGTACTGTATTTAGATTAACTCCACCCAAATTAGCTCTTTTTATGACCCCAATAAATGCAAATGTTAACAATTCGGATACTCAAAAGTACGGCATAACATTACATTAGAGCTAGGCTCATTCTTCCGGGTTTGCACAAATAGTTAAATAAACTAAATAAAACTACCACGGTTTGGCGCGGACTGTTAAACAAAGGTCGTATAGTAACAGTCCTAGAGTTCAAATCTCTCCCATTTAACTGCAGTAATAACCATCACAGGATAAAGGCTTATTTAACTTTATCGGTGAGATTAACGCAAATGTTAGTTTACTAGTTTAGATTATTATAGTTGTAATATTTAATGTACTACTACCGCACTTGAGGTTATTTGCCTTGCTTCCTTAATAATTGCCTCTATTGTACATAATGATACTATTTTCAGTTATAATATGAATGCGGAACTCCTTTTTGACTAGGTTGTCCAATTGTCCAATCAACATAGTTCCAACCTTTTCTGTTTTTTTTTGTTGTGGCAAGAGTTACCTATGTTAGCTCATAATTAAATAACAATTGTTTCATTCTTCTTGTAACAAAAATTGCTCTTGGAGCGCTTTATTAACTTTAATCCTCGAAAGACTTACATTACTCCACACAATCTTATGTTACGATACCCCTTTGTATCGCCATCATATAACTATCACCACACAAAAAAGTAATATATGTGCTTGACATGACTTCAGACGACATACTCACCCAGTTTCCTTTAAGCTGTTATTCTATTTTCCTGGCATGAAGGATAAATTTGACAAATGGCTACAACTTGGCCAGATAACGGAAGTTTTTTTTATTATCAGAGCGTGACGTAGTTACAATAAGTTTCCTTTACACAGTGAATTTGCCGCTGACCAATAACTGGGTGAAAGTTGTGTAAATATGGAATTGCTGATGTATGGAAATGTTCGGGACCATTTTTATCATGTTTCCGCCGTTGTGCTCTCCGCAATCAAGTTGTTGGATGATTGCATTTGTTTTGTGTCCCGTGACGCAGTGTTGTGGTTTTATGTTTATTCATTAACAGTTTTCAGGTATTTTTTAATAAAAACGCTGTCAAAAAAGTTGCAGGTAGTTCTGTTACTGTTTAATATGATTTCTGGTTTTACAAAAAAAAATGGAAAGCACGTTGAGCCTTTCGTCTCGGCCGGCATTTGCAGAGCACATGTAGTCATCGGCCCGTTAGTCCGGTTACCAGTCTTACCAAGAGGTAAGGTATCACCCAATACTAACTGGGTTGTGGATAGGCAGATAGGCAGTCGCTCAATGTAAAATACTTGTATTCAGCGGCCTCGTCATTGTTGAAAGTGGGAAAAGTCTACGTAGATGATGATAATTAAGATGAAAGTGTTATTGATTACAACTATCAACGAAACACTACGACTTGCAAGGAAAAGACTAGTTTATGAGTCTAGTTAGTTTTGGGATTCCTCCACCAACAAAACCAAATGCGATCATCAAATATAAACATGTGCTAGAGCTGTCAATCACAAAGTTCAAAACAATTTATGACACTCGTTTTCCAAGGTTATGCAATTTTCGACGTGGTGTTTGTTGCCCTACTATCAATATAATAATAATAATATCTTGGGACAACTCACACACGGCTATCTGATCCCAAGCTAAGCAGAGCTTGTGTTATGGTAACCAGACAACTGATATACATACTTATATATAATTTATAAATACATACATATTATAGATAAATCACACCCAGGCACAGAACAAACAATCATGCTCATCACACAAAGTTTGTCCTGGGCGGGAATCGAACCCACGACCTCCGGCTCAGCAGTCAAGGCCACTAACCACTAGACCAACAGGCCCGTCAATAACTGAACTGAATCAATAACTGAGTAACATAATTATTTATTTCATAATTTATATATACGAGAGAAAACATACTAAAACATAGACTATAAAAGCACAGCTTATTTCAAAATATTTTTACAAGCAGGCCTGCGAGGGGAAATATGAAGACAAGAAACGTAGACAGAAGTGTGTGAGACCAGGAAACGAATAACATCTAAAATATGAATTTCTTAACCCGAATATAAGTATAATAATATATACCTGTATAAATACATAACACTAAAATTTAGTAACAAATATGTAAATACAATAAGTATTATAAATATTCATAATTGAGAGAAAAGGCAATGCTCTTTAAATCTAATCTTAAATTGTCGTATTACTCAAATGTTGTTAGATCAACACTGTAATAATGCCAAAAATATGATTATTTAAATGACACTACCGTCAACACAAAGCCAATAACAATATCAATAACCTACAAAACATTCTACCAAAACCTCGTAGACAGAATCAGGATTCTCAACACACAATAATCACATTATATTACGAAAAGAATCCCATAAAACGATATTTACTCTCATTTCTCACATTCCCCCATGGAATACGTTCACAATATCAGGGGGAAAATCTCCCAATTTCCATTAAGCTATGGTTTAATGTACTACGGATACAGAATTGGAATGAATAAAATACTAATTGTATTTGGTGGCAGTGGAGTTGGTTAGGCACGGTCTTGGGCTTGTTTATTCTGGATGGAAGGAACATCGACGTACACATTGTTACTTCATATTCAGTACGCCTACCTTAAGCGAAATTTTATTTTTATTGTGAAGGTATACTTTTTTTTTCAAGCCAGCTTTATCCCATTTCTGGGTAAAACCCTCCAATCCTTCCACCGTTCAAGCCGCATACTTTTATAACCACACGTCTTCTCTCCAATTCCGATGGAGCCTTAGTTCAGTTCGTCCATGCATCTCCTTCGTGGCTGCCACTACGTGTTTGTTCTACCCAGCCACATTAGAGTTGGGCAGCCTATTGAGTCATGTCAACTATATTTGTTTTGGTGACCTAGTTTACTGCGCTCCATTTCTCGTTGGCAAAACTTTAGTTTGGACTTCTGGATATTAGTCAAAGACCAAGCCTGTGCACCATTCCTTAAGATAGGGAGAATACACATGTCCATGAGTAATAGTTGAGTAGTCAGTGAGAATAGTTCTTTCTTGGACCAGTAAAGTTTTCTGGTCGTCTTGCGACCTCTTCGTGCTCGCCTGGAGAGAGACTGCTTGGCCCAAGAAACTCCTGCACATGTTGTATTGTCTTATTACACATGACATGGCCTTCGAAATATTCATCTTCAATCCAACCTCAAAGCTTTCATCTCTTAGATCTTGAAGCATTCGCTGAAGTTTTGTAACTGAGTATTCAAAGGGAACATTGTCGTCAACGAGTTTAACAGTCTCGTCTGGCCGAGAACAATGCCTCTTTCCTAATGGTGTATATAATAAAAAAAACAAGTATGATAATATTCTAAAATATGTTTCGGGTGAGAAATCATCAAATAATTTCACCTGCCCTGGGCGGTACTGGAGAAGTGATAGACGTTGATTGACTAAACCCACCCATGTTCCTTCTTTTGCGCTTTATGTTCAGGGGCTGCGGAATCAAAAAAAAAAACAAAAATATCACTTTCAAACAACCCGCAATCCCGGCAAGTTGTGGCCCTGGCAAGCCTCTATGTTGTGCTGACATTGCTTTGAGTATGGCATAATATTATTCTATTCTACATAATTACAAACCCGTATAATTTTTCATCGATAATACCCCGTCAAACTTCAACCTGAAACAAAATAAATAAGCGAAAACTTCAAAACATATCTGCTGACGTCGGCACGTCTGTTTGACTTGGAGTTGGTCTATCATAGTACAAAGCAGCGCCACCCGATAATAACCTTTGTAACTATTTTTATGTAGTTAAACCAAATAAAGAAATAAGTTAAAAAAAAACAGAATTTCACCTTTCCGTAAAGTATGATGCAAAAGACAACAATAGCAGAAGTTACATCTAACGACTAATAACACGGCACCGAAACAATCTCAGTCACCTAAAAAAAACCCAGTTTTTTTGCCCTGCTAATAATTATGAAAGACTTTTAAAAACGCTTTCAATCTATTTTGTCTACCCTAACATCATTAATATGCAGGCCCTAATTAAAACTGTTAATGACAATAGTCTACAGAAATGTGTTTAATGACTCGACACATCTTTATAAATTATTGTGAACATTGCTGTTGACAGTATTAATATGTCCCGTCGTTGAATAATGAACAAATCAAAAACAATCTCACTCAATCAGGGTAGCTGTGGCGAAGTACTTTTTAATTGCTCCAAATGGAAAGGGTGTCTTTATTTAACACATTGGAAATTGGAAGCCTGGCGACTTAAACAGAAATAGTGTAAAACGTTTGCGTGTCACACGATTTTTTCAGTTGAAATATGACAAAATCAAAACATTTTTATAACTGGCATTTTCCAACAATAAACTAGACCATTTATAACGCAATCCTTTGTTCGTAAAACAGTTTATGAGTACAAAAATAAAATGATTGAAAATCTAATAAGTTATCAAGGCTTAGTTGCGTACCCGTTCAGTCCAATCTAATCAGTGCTACGGCGTAGGCGCCGTAGACTTCCGCGTAGCAGAGAGCGGCACGTAGCTCCCATACTATGAATACATTTAGGAAAATACTAGAGACATCCCGCAGTGCTGCCTGAAATTTTAGTCCTAGATTTTTGCAGCTTCGTGATTTATTTTACGATAATGACATTTTTAGAACAAGTAACGGTTTGGGTACTGTGAAAAATGCTGAAATATTATAGAAACAAACGACAAGGTTATGGACCATTCAAACTGAGAAAAACAAAAGTAAAATGAAAATAAGAATCTTATTTATTTCTGTCATTCTTATCTAGGAAGGTAACCTAGGTGTCGTATTAAAAAGTTATCCTAATTATACCTAAATTTATTTATAACAATGCCGATGTTTCTCAAAGAAGATACCTTTCTATACGTGCAGACGTATTCTGAAATAAAAATAATAGCATGTTCCGTGCGACAGACATCAAGCTTGTAATCAAGTCAGAACTTTTGCCAATTACACGACTCATTTGCAACGGTACAAACAATATAAGCAGACTACTTTTATTCCAACTCGCGCTGAATACTGTGATTTACTTTGTGTTGCTAATTAAGTCGATAGAAAATCACAATTGTTTACCTTAATTAGTGCTGTTTTTATTTTTGTTTAGCTGACATTGTCCTGATCCTGTTTAAGGTGTCCCTATATTTTCCAGATAGCCTTTAAAATGATTATTTTTGTTTTTAAAATAATACTAAAAAAAAAGTAATACCAATAATTGCTGAACTGAAATTATTTTATTTCCTTCTATAACTCACAATACTTTAGAAGTTTAACAAACCGTCATCAATTTATTTGAGCACACGTTTACGTTCGAAATTAATAATACATTAATTGTATTCGATGATTCTAATTACGTTTGATCGTTTGAAGCAGGTTGTAGCGTGGATAACAAGGGGTCGACGACATAGTAAAATTAAATTACGTAAAGGAAGCGGCAAGCAAAATGTTGTAACGTTATACGCTTGTAACATACTCATATAAATTAATAAGACTCACCTGTAATAAGCGCTCCTTGTTAGTCTTACGACATTTTGTTTTCTAGATATATGGTACAATATCATTCGGAATCTTTCTCACAATTTATCGGAAGCTATAAAAGCTGCAAAGCTGTCGAGTTTTTCGAGGATCTAGTTATGTATCTTGAAATCGGACACGTGTTCTTTGTAACGTGGGTATTCGTGTCGGTAGTCCGGTAACTGAACTAATAACGTGTCGATTTTGTAATGTACCTATTGTCTAGCTTTCATCCATTGAATGCGAATTCAAGACTTTGGCACATGTTCACATCCCATAATAAATAAAACCGTTCGATATCGCCATACTACTGTGCTCCTTTTTATACATATTTGGATATCAAGATCCTGCGAAAGATGAACAGGATTTGCAGAATATCTCCAATTTCACATAGCTACAACAGCAGGCATGTATTTCGTTTGCCGCCTAACAACTCGTAATCCTACAATTTGCTTTGCGTATCTCGACGAACATTTTGTTGGCCACAACGCGTTGCGGAGAAATTTATTGCTAACATGCGAACATTTATTTTCTAAGTGATTAATTTGTCTTCTGGTTACTTAGTTCAGGTCCAAATGGAATATAGTATGCGCAGTGATAGAATAATCTACTTAATCTAGCCGCCTTACTATCATGTAGCAATTAGAGGGATCTGGGGATAAATACACACATATTTTACCAAAACGGTTTATTGTCTGTCTGGCTAGCATTGAGCGTGGAAAAAGCTAGACCAATTCGTCTAGAAGTTTTAATCTCTAGATTCTAAAATCTTACTAAGCTTTACAAGAGACAAAGCCACTGGTACGATTTTTAAATTCTTATCTATGGACGATAATAACACAATGACTTATATCTTATCAAGGACATTGCTCTGCGCCCATCATTATTGGCCCTAGAGCCAAGAGCATCGGAATATATCTATTCATATAATTATATATAACATAGGTAGGTAGGTTTTCTTCACATTAAGGTTGGTAGATGGTACATAATAAAAAGACGATTAACTATCGTGTATATTTTTGGCCCTTTTTTTCCATTGTCTTGTGATTTATTAATATTGTTTTATAAATAAAAACAGCTACGCGAGTAAGTTCAAAGCAAAATTATGCCTGCCGAGGTCTGTCTGCGGATGACCATTCATTAGATTTCGAGATCATTCACAAAAAGCATGGTAAGCCGATGCTTTTCAACACCAAGTTACAGTAAATTGTAAGTTATACTAACTGTTACTTTTATGTTGTTGAAACTCGATAGATGTAGGCAAAATCCGGAAAGTCTGATGACCGAGGCTACCTTCACAGTCGCTTCAAATAAAATATTGGATGCATCCCTTTCCACTGTACGCCGACTTCGACGTCGACTACGTATGATGATGTTGTTGCTACAGTTAGTTACTAAAATTTGCCACAATTTATTCAACAGGATCCCAGAGAATGTAAAAATATTTTTACACGGTAATTTTATAGTGAAAAACACGAGGCATAGTCGCATGGATGGTTTTTATATCGTATTTACGCTCTGACAGCCTAATGTTATAAACTTGGGCCTAATATTATTTTGTGTGCCTCAGGCTACGCTATCTAACAACCTAAGCAGAAATAAATTCAAAAAATATCTATACAGTTTTGGTACGAGAATAGCTTTTTTTACAGATGGGAAATCATCAAATAACTTTTCCCGCTCTGGGGGATGTGTCAGACTTATACTGACTAAAACCCACCCATGTTTCATTTATTACCTATTATGTTCCGGGGCCGCGGTATCTCTTTCCAATAACCCGCAACCCCGGCAATGGCCCTGTCAGGCCTCTCTGCTTTTGCTGACATCTCATTGAGGCGCGCGTGGAACACTAACGCGCTGTCGACACGGCTACGAGAATAGCTGATAGCCAATCGACGAGGCTCGTTATATCAAAATTAAAAGTCATTTATTCAAAAGGCTGATGATCAGCACTTTTGGGACGTCATTACAAAAAGCAGTCCCCCAAAACGCCCGCCCTTCGCCTAGGAAGAAAAAGTGTCAAAACAATCTCCCCAACAACACAACTGACTGCTAAAGCCTCCAAACACATGAGTGAACCCGCGTGCATGTGCAATGTTGGAATATGAACATATTCTAAATAAAAAGTCAATGATTTACAAAGACCATCTGAGAAACAATCTGAGCCTCCTTCGCTGCGATTAGGCACGAGTCTTCGGCCTCGATACGAGCTTAAACATCACGGATCCTTAAAAGCGCGCTGTAGGTATAGGTAGACTTATAAGTAGGTCGCATGGCATCAAAAACCTTTTCCTCAACTACTAATAACACCAAAACTTAAAACAGGCTAAAAAAGAAAATTAAATCACTCCATATGTCCTCAAATAAGCCGCTGCCACCTCAAATGGCTTTCTATGGTAATTTACATCATCCATACATTTTCACGCAATTGAATAATGGGTTGTGATAAATGGCCACGAAGAGATGTGAAATGAGTTTCTATTATTGAAATTGGTACCTTATGTAATATTGTTTAGTGAATAATTTGCATTGATGAATTTGCAAAGTATAGAGTTGGTCGTAGTTCTACATAACACTCAATTATAGAGTACCAATCAATTTAATTCATTTTCATTTTGTAACTCAATTCATAATTGAGGAAAATAACGACATGAATGAAAATTGAGCGCATGTTCTTGTTATTGGTATAAAAAATGTTGGAAAGCCTTTTAGAGTTTAATTTACTTTCTGCCACCTGCTTTTGTAGACGTGGATTGATTGATGTCTGAATATATTTTAACTCGTTTTAGCTTGTGGCTTTACTCTTCAGGGCCACAAGAACCTCTACCGGGAAAAAAGGTTTCCTAAAGCATAATAGTGATCTACATGTTTGTAGATCTGTAAGGAAAAAGAGTGGCAGCCAGCGTTTCTTTAGCATTTATAATGTTTTAGTATGGATTTTGTGAAATGCAATATATTTGGTTGCTTACAGACATAGATCTTTATTTCAAGCGCATTCAAAGCATATCATGAAAATCATTATTTTGTGTAAATTCCATAGTTAGTGGGAGTGACATTTGTTTGAAATGCGTAAATAGTGTATAAATAATTTTTGAGATTCACTGACATTCAGATGACAATTTTATAATTATTATTTTATTATCTAGAGGAATTGCTGAAAAAGTTAGTAAAAGCGATAAAACACTGTCACCTGATCTGCTGAGTATTTTCAAACAAGAAATAAAACACCGGCCAAGTGCGAGTCGAACTCGACACCGAGTGATCCGTACGAATTTACTACATAAGCAGCCATATTTTTGACTGCGTTGACTTTGAGGGTTGATTTTTTCACAGCTCCAAGGAACTACAGACTTACGTAAATGGTTTTAATTTCAATTTAACACCACGTGTTTCCGAGATAGTGTCCTGATAGACAGACAACAAAGAGTTCCGTTTTTGTTCCTTTTGAGGTATAGATCTCTAAAAACGAGACTTTATATAAACGGGTTTTTAGCGTCCTTCTAAGGAACACCTTATTAAATATATGAATGTTTGAACGTTAAATAATGAAACTTAAAAACCATTCGTTATTTTAACGTCAAATTGCCGCCTTTGTTAAAATGTCGTTCATCGTACGTGCTTCCCTTTGTGGTTGCGTGCAGTAATTACAAAACATGTATTTTCCACTTCAAAATAATATTTTGGGTCGTATGTTGACGTTTTCTGTTTAAATTTAAATCAGTTTAATTGGTGTTACGTACTTGTGAATACATTCTGATTAAATTAATGTGTTCATAATGAGCTTAGGTTTATAGGCGTATGAAAGCTCTGCTAGCGTGTTATGAAAATAAAGTTGTTTGCCTGTTTGTATTGGATTATATCGCGATTTAATCTAGAGTAACCACAGAACGCGACCTGCTCCGAGGCTTGCACTTTGGTCGTGGTTTGATTATGTGATAAATATACAGTTTAAGGTTTTTATTAACAGATTAAATACCTAATAACAACATACAACTTTGCCAACTTTTACTTAGTATAACCTCAACCAATTTATTTAAACATCAAATGAAAGTAAAGTAGGTAGCACCCAAGTTACAATAAAAGCAAACAAATTTATTCAGAAATTATTCGGCTGTTTTCCTTAATATTCCCGCCTGTAAAGATACCGAAACCAAAGGCTGCAATCAGAAACCCACATAAAAGCGAAACTTAAAAAATAAAATTCTAATTAGTAGGATTCTCGCCAACGAAAATAGTCCGACGCAAAACTTAAAATACGCTGGTACGCTCAGACAAAACATTCGTTTAAATTAAGCTCGCTTCACCCCAGTAAAAGGGTTTGGCGCAGACAGAGATGGAGTTACACCAATAATCTTCTTTGTCCTATGATTAATGTAAAATTGGCCCCGATATACGGTGACCCTGTTTCCATTAATTTGGGCCAAATCGGATATCGGATCTAACGCTATAATTGCAGGTTTCATACCCGGTACTTAAACGAATTTAGATGGGCTTTACTGCGCGACAGTGCTAGGCTGTGGCCTACTGATTACTGCTCATAAATGGACTGGCTCGACGGTGACTAAATCACTTCATTAGTGATTACACGCCTGAAGTAATCGCCATACACATTGCAACCATGCAAATTGTGTCAGTGTGATTGGCGAGTAGCAAATACGGAAAATGCAATCTCAACTTCAAAGTAGAATGCGGATTAGTGAATCTAAGATTCCTTTGACCGTAAACGGCGCGCGGCGTCAGTCGCATGTCAACAGGAACGTTCATTAACCTTACAATTATATAAAAATGAATGGTATTGTGTTGACATCATTACGTTGTAAAACTACCTACGCTGAATTTAGTTGCGCTCGAGGAGCCAAACGCGGGCAGCATATTCATAACATGCATAGATTTTTTCATTCATGCCTGGTCTCCCCGTGTGCGAGTTTGTTTAGACACACTGCAGTAGTGTGTGTAGGTAGATGGAAAACGCACATAGTCTGATATTTCACTGTCGGAACAAGTTAAGACGGTTTATGGACATGCAAACTACTAAACCTATATGTATGCGTAACACAAGTAGAGGTAAATTAGAATAGACTTGTTTGTTTTACTGAATTAGACAGCACTGTGTAGACTTTGGGAGGAACGAATCCAATAGAATCCGGAATATTATTACACTGCAGACGCGTTATTTGTCGGATTTCCTCGTTTTGCACACCTACACGATTTTCAAACGAAACGCCGCCGCTCTGAATATAGCTACTGAACATTTGAACAATGCTGGTCTGAAACTACCACTTCCCGCATCCCTACTAATTGATAAATCAGTGGTGCTTTGATATTTGGTTATGATAAGAAGGTACACATTTAAATTGTTCGTACCGTCTTCCTAAACGTAATTTTCTTATTCGAGAAAAGTTCAATTATTCGATAAAACAATATGTCTTACTAACTGCGAATGTTTGTGTTACTGTATGGTAATTTTCACTCTTTCATGCAATAGGATTTCGATTAAAGTCACACAGACAGTTTATAACCCGGATTAGTACAAAGGCTACTTTTAATCCCGGCACTAGGTTTCCTTGGGATACATTTCTACATCCACGCAGATGAAGCCACACGCAACAGCTAGTCTTTACTTCCTTACTATACTATATACTATACTATCCTTACTAATATTATAAAAGCAAAAGTAGGTTTGTTTGTTTGTTACGTCTTCACGCCGAAATGGCTAAACCAATTTTGAAGAATTTTGGTACAAATATAGTTGGGACCCTGGAGACGGACATATGATAATATATATTTTTAAATAGAGTGAGAAATAAGGGAGAAAGAGGGAAGAAAAGGAAAAACTTAGCTTTGCTATTACAATAAATAAGGCGTAAGGGCAAAAACTGGTCAAAAAGAGGAACTGTGTTCTGTTAACCCGAATTTAACGAACGAAGCCCCTGGGCAAAAGCTAGTCATAAAATAAAATTAAGAAAGTCGTGAAACTCAGTAAGCTACATCAAGAGGGTGTAGAAGCAAGAAAGTTAATGTAATGAGCGTTGATGAGTTAATTAATTTCAGTTTAAGCCACAAAACACATTCTTGTGTTTATTCTTTTGTTTTTTTTTTGCTTTCTGGAACCGAGTAGACATTTTGTACCAGCTTTGTGCCATTTAACTTTTTTTGGAATGGGAAACAAAAGTTTTCTCCCGCTTTGGGCGGAGCGGAAGGGAGAGTCAGACTTTTGCTAACAAACACCATGTTCCTTCTTTTGCCTTATGTGTTCCGGGGCCGCGGTAACTCTTTCGAACAACCCGCAATCCCAGTGGGATTTCATCAACACTTGCACCCGTATCTTATTACTTGATTAAAATGTCATTAAACACGATTTTTAACTAAACTACTTAGTAATTGCTTGAAGTTAGAACTTTCAATAATAAAAACATCGTTACGAAAGCGGCGCGGTTGCTAGGTTTACTTAAGAGAAGTACTAAAGGGTTCAAGCTGGTAAAAACTAAAATTGTACTCTAATAACGCCATAGTTCGCAGTCACGTATAAAATGAATACTCTGCGCGATCGATGACTGACACAGGACCTCATGTTCTTTTTCAAATTAGTAAATAATAAATTGAACAGCGATACGTTGGTTGAACAAATTGGACTAAAAGTACCCTATAAAATACCTAGTTATCCTATAACTAACTTATTCCACACTAGAGCATCCAACACAAACATCGGTGTAAACTCACCTCTGAGATATATAGATATATCTCACGTTGATATACACCTCGATTCATTTAATTCCTTTATGACCCAAATACTAAAGTCTCAAAATAAATCTCCTAAGGACTTGCAGTTTTAGTAATAAGCCACCTACATCTGGCAATTTGCCTACCCAGATTGCATTTTATTGTTTTTAATTTAATTTTGATCCCATTTTTTTTTAGCTAAAGTTATGATGTTAAATGTTTCCTTAACATCATGTAATTACTTTAACTTGACTATAGATACGAAGGAACTTGAAGATTAAACCAACTTCATTCTGTATATGATAAGCAAGTCTTGTGATAATCTGGAATAAAAACCAAACGATCCATCAAAAACCAGTCAATATCCCAACATAAGCAATCAGTCAAGCTATGGCATTTCCCTTACAGAACATGTATCAATATTCGCATATACCTGCCGAACCAAAATACAGCTATTATTTCTTGGCAAACTTATTAAGGATCGCTAAAATGTGCTATTAAAACTTTCAAGCAGTCATTATTGGAGATGCAAACCAATGAACCGCTCGAGTGTTTTCAACTTTATTTTCTTGATCAAACTAATATCAGCCAAGTTATATAATACTAGCTCATACCCGCGACGTCGCGTATACATCGGAATATATCCCAAGGTATATATATATATATATCCCATTCCCATTCCCATTCTACTTTTTTTTATGGGAAAAAAAATGTAGCGTGATAATATAAACCCCAGGTGGAAAATCCAACCATATTTCATTACTATCCGATCGGCCAATTAGTTGTGAAACAAAACAAACTGAGCTACTTTCACAGTTATCTATTAATATATGGTTCAGTAGAATATAGTATGTTTACTGGGATGTGAGCTAGGAACTGGAAGTCTTGTCTGACAGGCTGGCTTCGTTTCCTTACCGGTCGAATGAGCACGTAGCTCATTTGTACAACAAAGTGATCACCTAAATAAGTATAGGTAATCTACATTGATGGGGCACTAGTTTTATTTAGTGCGAAGTTAAGATTAATTTTACTTTTTCTTTGAATTTGTAGATAAAGGAAAGAAAATGTATTAGCATATTGTATGCGACTGTTAATGGTAACTAATTGCGTATAATTGAATGCCAATAATTTACAGCATTCTGATGTAACTTTCTATTTTGTTAAGAAAATGTTGCCCCACACTAGGAATTACTCCTGTATCGTGGGTGCGTTTACAAACATTTAAACTCACATACACAAACAGCCAGACCCGAAACAACAACCTGTAGGTCATACAAATATTTGTTCCGTGCGGGGATCGAACCCGCGACAAGCAGCGCAGCAGTCGATCACTCTGCCACTGCGCCATACAGATGAATTTTGTAAATTAGTAGAGTAGAGTTCATATTTTTCAGTAATAATTGGTCGCCGTACTTTTACATAAAATCTTCACAAACAACTAATTTGGCAACTAATCGAGTATTCTTTGTCATGTGTCGCCGTAAAAGAGGACGCTTTATAAAAGTTGCAGGGATCGAACCGATCGCAACTTTGTAACAGATGTGACCTTTGACTTTACACGTTCCCTGACATAAGTAAAAGCTCGGGAACATTTGCTGAAGAAGCTGGCAGATTCGACTCCAAGTTAAATGGTTGTTAGATTTTCTTCATTAATTTTTGTTTATTTAACTCTCTTTACATTTTTTTTTTTAATATTTTGTTTTGTATGTATGTATATAAGTATTTATAGTTATATTTTAATTATATATATAATTTTTTCTTATACTTTCTGTTATGCACCCTGCACCTACTTTATTTTCTCTCTGCATCACCCTAAGGTAGACTGGTAGAAAATGCCCAAGGCATTAAGTCCGCCTTTGTACATTGTTTTTTATACATGTGCATAAAGTTTTAATAAATAAATAAGTAAAGGCACCTTTTATTTTGTGTAGCTCCTTCAGAAATATTGATTGGTCTGACGAAGTTGTTTGTGTTAATTAGTAGAACGATATTACGGTCATCAATTTTGCCCACAAGTACCTATTTGCTATTTTAATCGTTATTTAGTGGTCTACGTGACTTACAGCGCAGTCGAGAAAACGACATTAGGAGGTATAAACCATACAATTGTGAGTAAATACAACATTATTCGTTTGATTGACGGCACCTGCTCTTCAGTAGATTTTAGTACACCTATTTGTTTTGCGATCATTCGCTGACAAGGAATGAATACATGAATCCCAATTCTAAATGCATTCAGTGCTCGTGAGCGAATACTCATCTTACGAAAACGAACGTTTATTGCGTAACAAAACCTCGTACAGACGCCTGCACATCAAGCTACTACAATCTGTCAGTTTTGTTTGATAGATTTTCGACTTTATGACTTTATGAGAGATCGCCTCCACGAGGGCACGGCGGTGCTTCGCCCAAGCTGGGTAGACCGTCACTGTGTGTTCCACTGTGTCCTCCGGGCCATCGATATAATTTGACACCAGGGCGTTTCCTCCCGCCCGATTATGTGCAGGAACCACCCGAAACTTCCGTATCCGGTAAAGACCTGCTTCAGGCGGTAGATGAGGACACCATGGCGCCTCTTCAGCCACTAAAAGTCGGGACCTAAGTCATTGCAAATGTAAACCACCTCATATCTTCGCAATAATAGGCACCGACTGTTAAAGACTCTTTTTTTTCTTATTTGATTTTAATTTTTGAAAATTATTTATTTTACACTCAATAGTTATTTAAAAGAAAACAAACCTACATATACATATATACTGTTAACTAAATATCCATCGCCAGTCGGGTAAAAAGAGAAATGTCGGTAGTAGGATTGTCGCAGATAGGCTAGTCGAATTACCCGTCCGGTTGTTGGTCTAAAGGTAATTGACAACTCAATGGACGATCCGTAGTAGAATAGAACGACTGCCTTTTGTGCTCCGATTTTTATCAAAAGCCGTGCGAGAGCGGCCCGCATCCAATACATACAATATTGTTTCTGATGAGTACGCATTACTACTTTTTTAGGTCTATACTTGTAGTTTTTTTGAGTAATTGAACGTAAACATTATAAAAACACATATTATATTTGTAGCCAATATGACTAACTAATAAAACATATCATAATGTCATGCCTGTAATCCCCGAAAGGTTAGGCAAAAGTGTACCCAATTATAGTACACCGACATTTTGCCATTTATATTTATTTCCCATGTAATAGAGGGCGAGCTTATATATTACTTGCTTCCGCTCGCGAGTTTGTCCACGTGGCATAGTTACTTTGGGCTAGTGCTAATTTTAAACCGCTTATGATCGAAAAAAATAATATTTATCGCTCCCTTTTCTTCCCTCATTCTGCCCATTTTCACACTTAAAAAAAAAAAAACTATGTCCGTCTCCAGTGTCCTAACTATCTATGTACCAAAATTCATCAAAATCGGTTTAGCCATTTAGGCGTGAAGATGAAACAATATTATTAGAAATAAGAAAATAATAAAAAAAAGCAGCCTTTTAAAGAAACTATGCCAGTTATTAAGTGGGAATACCGATATCATACTTATATGAGGATACTTATATTCAGTATCAAAATCCCTCAATACATTCCCTACATCGGGTAAAATCTCCCCAACATAAAATATTACTAAACCAAATGAGCCACACGATTCAACCATTTCTCAAAAGAACTATCATTTTATGAAGATACTTTTATTTTATTTTTTGTAGCCCTGCGCGTCCTTGTAGACTTAGAAAGTAGAATCTTGTTATAAAGTTATTTTTTCTCATGAAGTACGGCTACAAGCTATGACTATGGCTAGAAATTGAAAAAGTTTTCGGAATATTGTGATTATGTTAGAATTTAAGAAATAAACAGCTCTTTTAAGTGTGGGTATTCTTATTTAGAGTTTTTTACATGGAGATTTTTTACAAAATCAGAATGATGTTGTCTGTTGTAGTAGTGGACAGAGGAAATTTGTGAATACAAAGTGGAAACGAATTAACGAACTCATCATGAAACTATCGCTCAAGCATTCTGTACATTTGAAAGAGATACCGCAGTCCAACAACATAGAAGGCAATAATTAACCTGGATGGGTTTTAGTCAAGAGACAAGTCTGACACTTTCTTGCGTTGTGCCCAAAGTGGGAGAAGTCGAGAGTCGGACTCGTATATACAAGAATCCGTAGCACCAAAAAATATAATGACAAAATTAATAACGCTCATCCTTACTAAAGTTAAAGTGAGTTTGTTTGTTTGTTACGTCTTAACGCCTCAATGGCTAATCCTATTTTGATGAATTTTGGTACAGAGATAGTAGACCCTGGAGACCATAGATTATACAGTATAATACTGTTATTATGTTATAATAATTAGTAATATATATTTAAAGTGGAAAATGAGTGAGAAAGAGGGAAGAAAAGGGAAAACTTAGCCTTGCTATTACAATCAATAAGGCGCAAGGGTAAAAAGTACAGGTAGCAGGACCTGCAAATTAGGAAAGGGGAAACTTTGTAACCCCGAATTTAACGCGAAGCCGCGATTTTCGCTGAAAGTTTTTATACTATTAACATTTTTTTTTAGATTTTCCTCCCGTTTAAAAATAAGAGGACAGGAGCCACAGTTTTACGAGTTGAGAAGCAAATATCTCATCAATGACTTGAGAAGAAAGGACACATTATTTAATAAGAGCAATTGATAGACACCCAAATTTACAAGAAGATATATTTTATTCAATCTTCAGTTACATGATTAGAGGGTAGATCCACTCGTATTTATTTATAATACGATAACGCCTATGCCAACGCCAGCAACAACGCTTGTGGTCCATGGGCGTCAAGTCCGGACTTCTTGCAGGCCACCTTATCGTCCCGCACTGCAATTAAAGTCAAACGTTCCATTTTTAAACTTCTGAAACTGGGTTCATAAAAATCTTGTACAATAGAATAATAATCCTATCGATTATTTTAAAAAATAGGCGAGTTTTTGTTTTTTTTTTATTTTAGTCGGTTAGGTTAGCGATTTTTTGAAAATCAAAGAATGCTGTGTTGTTTTTAAAAATAAAGTATTGTCTCCTTCAATTGAAATGAGCCAAGGGCCAGGGCTGAAGTTATTTTTCCTCATTGTGTAGTCCTCTGGTCGGTTTTCAGTGACGGCAGCCAATCTCAGTGGGTAGTAGTGATCGGCACGGGAGATATTGTAGTGCACTCTGTTCCCTCACTCTCATAGTCCGAGGGGACGGCAATCGGACGAGACCCGAGAGAGATCAGACGCAAAACTAAAGTAACCTGATATTAGACAACAATCATTCAAAAATTCTAAGGTTCAGAGATTGGTGACAATTTAAATTTGGAATGATATAGGTACCGCTACACAAAGCTGAACTAGTAGAGCATCTTAATTTTAACGACATGGATGCAATAACGATTAATTTTGCTTGCAGCAAATATCTAACTTGCGTTGCCCATGTTACACTGAAATCGCTTGTGGAACATTGTTACCGAATGCTGCAATTTCCGCCGATATATCTTGTTTTAGTTGGTTATACCATAATCTATTGAGTGCATAAAGCAAACCATCGCCTCCTGTCTTGTCTGTTTTTAATCTTAAGGTCCTAACTAAATAATGTAAGGGTCTAACTTTCAGCAACTCAGAATACATAGAAATGAAAAACGAACCTGAAAAGCACTTCTACCCCCCCCCCCCCCCCGCTCAATGAGATACTATTTTATTCAAGATCATATTATTATCTTGGAACCATCTTGTTACGGAGATATTGGGGGTTAAAGTTCCAACTTGGAGTTTTTTTTAATCGAGGTTTTGTATTTTTACATAATACCATATATATTTTTTTATATTATTACTTTACTTTAAATACGTCCAAGTCCAATTAATGCATCCATCAGCCACTCTTGGTTACTTCGCCGTTCTACCAAGCCCCTGTGGAAACTACAATGTATTGTCGAAGCGCCATGCACAATCTTGATATTACGTTTAAGATGTCGGTGTATAAAGAACCGTCGACTCATGTTGTCAAAACTATAATGTCCCGAACTGTATTTGGTCATATTGTAATAATGTTCTTTTATTTTTGTTGTCTTTTGTATTAAATCATTGTTTTTTTTGTTCGCTTATCTTTTTCCAACTTTATTGTCTTGTCAAACTTTTTTGCAACTAGTTATTAAGTAAATGCTGTGGTTTCCTGTAATTGGAGGAGCACAGTAATTAGTTCCTATTTGTATTTTTTGTTATCATGTTATTTATGCATTCTCTGTTGGAAATCCAAATAAATAAATAACAATAAAAGTCATAGTTGACTGCGTCTCTCGGCTTCGTGCTGGTACAGGGTTTTACTAAAATATTGATAGAATGATAATTTTAGTATCCGTAATGGTTAGCTTTAAATCAGTATGATGTAGTTTCATTTATACAGGTAGACAGTGGCCCCAAAGTCTGATGAGCAGTCACATCAAGTATCGTAATATCCCGTACTGTGTTGTTAAGGCCAGATAGGCAGTCGCTTCATGGCATTCAGCAGCATCCGGTGAGACAGGAAACCAAACCTAACGTAAGAAGGCTTGTCGATGTATTTTGTTTATAATCAAACCCTAAGTTGAATTGACCTTGTATGCTTTTGATTGCTTTTTTCTGTGCAAAAATACAACGCGACTGGTTTCTGACGCGACGAACATTTCTTTTTTTGTTTTTAATTGTACGATTCCGACTTTATTTTTGGTTTTGCCTTGAAAATACGCTGACTGCGTTTATTTTGAACACGACTTAAAAAGGTTTTTTAGGTGTCACTGAACCGAACGATTCTCAAAACTTGTTCCAAATATAAAAAGATTTCGAGTATACAGTATGTCCTTGGAATTCGGCAAAACTCGAATAGGGGCGTGGGCAAGGCCTTTTCCAAGCTTTCTGAGAATATCGGCCCCATTTTTACGGTTTAATAGATATGACCATATTTTTTTCAACATTACTTGTCAAAAATATACCAATAATATATTTAATTTTTAAAACCTACTATCTACTGAGTCCCACGCACAGTCTTGTTCAAAATATAACTGGTAGGTACTGATCTGATACTGATACTGATGATGGTATGAGAAGTGATTAAAAAAGAGTAAGAACACTCCTTTATACCAAAAATTGGACCGACATTTCTGAGATTAAAAGATTTGGGAATGACCAAGCCCTACTCGACTTTATACATACTTCCAGGGACAGCCTGTATATTAATATTATTATATTTTAAACAGGTTTTCAAAACCTCAACTCCAACTTTTGATCACTATAATCCGAGATATTTTGTATCTTTTAAAACACAGTTACCCCGTATCTATAGTAAATAAGAGTAATAACTTGATTACAAGTTTAGTTTTCTTGACTTTTTCTTAACATTTTTATCCAATTTAAACGAAGAAAGAGTTAAACAAAGCAAAGCAATTTTTTACGTCTTTTAAAAGTTCAAGTAATTATTAAAACTACAGAATAAAAATCGTGTCTTAGAAATGACCTTTGGACAAGTAATCACTTTGACTTGTTTATAGACTCGGATGTAAATACTGCTTAATTTAAATCACTTAACATGACTAGTCACGAAACGTCAATCTGACATAGGTTAGGTAAAGAAATTTGCAGAAATGTTTGCAGATGACGACAAATAAAGGGAATAACTCGGTCAACCCTTCCCGCCAATAGAAGTGGTACTTTGGTGACATAACCACGGTAATGTAGACCGAAGTGGTGGAATGTGAATTGAGGAGGCGAAATAATGCCGTTTATTTTTTTTGGCTTTGTTCGTTATGAGCTTTCCCAGCCCTATTTCGTTTTGAATATTTCTGAACTTATGGCTGGAACTAGAGTACTTGATATTCATAGTTTTTCTGAGTTCACTTTAGAGCTTGCTAGAAAATATTTTACTATATTATCATAATTTATCTTTTGTTGGAGCAACCCACCCTGCATCAGGATTTTAGCCCGTTTTCTCTTGTTCAGAAAATACTAGGATCCCATCAGTGGGAACAATGTACGCTGCATGATAATGCTTATTGTAGTTGTCATAATCCTCGCGCAGTCCTCGTTACTGGTCGCAGTCGTTACTGCTGAATACCAGGTTTTGGAAATCAAATTGTTATTGGGTTTTTCGATTAGGAATACCATCTACCTGGAGTTTTACCCATTTGATGGAAATAGGCCTACCACCTATACACCTACCACCAACCAAAATTATTACCCAATGTATTATGCGGTGAGTCTTCTAATTCGACTCAAAAATTCACCCTTCAGGCTACCTAATGAAGTTAGTCACAACCCACACCACTTAGTCAGTTGAAGCTCCCTATTCTCGTATATGTGTCTCTAGGTACAGTTAAGGGCAGTAGAAGTTGGACATAGCGCGGTATTTACCTAATGATCGTAGGTGTACCAACAAACTTGCGGTTGAAACTATCGCAATCGAGGCTCACTTCAGCAAGCGGCGGTTAAGAATAGAACTCATATTGATATTGACTGAGCCGTCCGGCGCATAGTGAAAATCTTTTGTTGATGAGTTTTCTTCTTAGCCTGCAATCATAGCTAGGTAGCTAAAGATAAAGATATATTTATTTTGTAAAACATGAGTATGTATAAAGATGCTAAGCTGAAAATTTGCTAAATTAGGTACATGTTTTGCCATCCAGGAATGGCGTACAATTTTTTTGGCTTAAACCATGCGTTGAAGTAAAAATTTACAAAAAACATATCTAAATATAAAACGTAGCTTAAATTTACAAGAAATGTTATATGTATATATAATTGCATTTTCTTTTCAATCATTTAAAAATTCTGATAGGCTGTGTATCCATACCAATATTATAAATGCTAAATTAACTCTATAATTATGTCAGTCTGTCTGTTTGTGTTATTCTCACCCATACACGCTTTAACAGTAAAATGGATGATATTTGGGACACTGATAGACCATAGATAACAGGATAATTTTCATTCCGGTATTCCCGTGGGATAATTTCAAACCTATGTATTTATGAAAAAACTAGTCAATAAATGAATCGTTACTGACATTTTCTTCTAAATATTTGTACTACAGAAATATAATAAAAAAAACCTAAAAAGCTACACAAGTAACTATCTATCCAAAACCAACTTTGCTTGCAGAGCACATACAAATGTTTGTTCTACTTAGAAACAAACGAAAAATATCATATAGATATCAATAGCATAGAGATACTGGTGTATGAATTTCTCGTTAAATTCTATTCTTTAACAAGAGTATGTTTGTAGTGCACTTTCCTTAGTAACTACTTAATTAAAGATTTGTTTTAATAACAAAAATCTCTATTAAAAGATGCTGCTTTTTATATTATTTTTTTTTAATTCCGTATTTAATTTATGTTTTAATTTTATTTTGTTTCTTTTTTGATAACGAATTTATTGACATTTGTATTTCGATATATTATCAGTAGTTTAATTTGTAGTATTAATTCATTGATATTTAGTTTGTTTGTTTTATATTTAAGATTGGATTTTATGCCACTTAACTTAAGTGGCTTAAAATTCAATGTTGACATTTGTAGTTTCTGATTTGTTGACATAGATTTTTTGTTCCTTTTCTCTCTTTTTCTAACAATTTTAGTCCCTTTACTAATAATTATAGTAATTTTGCTTGCTTAGTGAACATAAGAGGTTTATCTATGTTGTCTACAAAATGAATTAAATAATTTCGCATGCCCTAGGGCAAAATGTATCGGGACTCTCATGAAACTCATCATCATATCGTTATCTCTATAGTCTGGAAACTATGTTCCAGAAGAAAATTGTATTTAAAAAATATACATAAATTAATAATATGTACAAGTATTAGAACGAGAAAAGAAATACAGGGCGTCAAAATCGTCGACATAACGCAATAGAAAAAATGCCCAGAAGGCATTTAATAAGTAGGAAATTATATTCCTTTCCTCTTTTAGAAAATTCTCAGAATTGTACGGGCTTAAAACGCGTTTTTTACGCACTGAATAACTCTCTGTAACGCAAATAGATATGTAGGGAACTACTAAATGAAAATGTTCCACAGAAGGTTCGGTTCAGAACAAACATATTTCTAAGGTCGCTTAAAGTAAGGAGCGTTTAAAACTAAAAAAAAAAGATTTAGGAATAACCTAACTTTAAGCAGCCGATTTTTTTAAAAGATCTTTTTTAATGCATCCTCTATCTTGATTTATATTATCAAAGGTGTGTGTACAGACTGTACACTTCAGCCAACTTAAGTCAGTGCAGACAAAAAACAGAACAAAAATAAATGTATTAAATGTGATGCAAGCGCCATCTTGAATTGCAAACATAAGCCACACTGTACGTAGAGGTAGTGCATCAAGCCATCACAGTTGTGACGTACCTACAAACTGGTCCACCAATTGGTTCAATTGCATGAACATTGTGACAAGTGTCAGTGTCAGGGCACTAATTGAAACCGCATAGAACGGAACGTATGTATGAACGTGCCGTAGTTGCAATATTTGAAGTAAATGGGCAATACGTGAACTTTGCGTTTGTGCCTTGTCTGACGGTAAGTAAACATATTTTTCGTAAAGGCCATTTTCACATGAACAACGAAATAGCACCTACTACGATCCTAACATAATATTTTTGCTTCGGACATGTTTTAACATAGGCCACTCCATTCTTTACACAAACTATTTCAGAATAGCACACACGCCAGTTGTGATGTTCTACGCATCAAAGTTTTTCAAAGATCCTCTCTAAAATACAGGTGCAATTATAGTAACAGTTTTATTTCTATGGATGATTAAAAAGGCACCATTATATAGTCCACTTCTACTTTCCAACTAAAACACTACGAAGTGTCGAAAGGTGGGCGTTTTGGGGGACTATCTTGTGCATGTAATGACGATCAAATAGTGCTGATTATCAGCCTAGTTTGAATAAAATGACTTTTGATTTTGCACGGAGCACAAGCTTCAACATTCAATAAGCGAACCACCAGTCTGAGGAATTTACTGCTTGCTTATATATGTTCCCTGATCATTACAGTTGTAATGTTCGAGTGAATCGGTTTATTCTTAGACAACGTGCTCCACCGACACTGCATCATTGGTTTAAATGACGGCATTCTTGGCGCAGTGGCTGAGCAATTGGCTGCAGCGCTGCGTGTCGCTGGATCGATTCCGATTCCCGAATGGAAAAAATATTTATATGGCCTACAGGTAGTTGTTTCGATATGAGTTTAAATGTTTGTAAATGCACCCACGAAACAGGAGAAATTCCTAGTGTAAGACAAGGTTTATATAAAAGTTGCACTTTCTAAAACATAAGTTTTATTTAGGATGCGAATAATGTAGTCGGCTATATTACTATATAGCTCGGCTATATTACATTATACTTCTACAAATAAACCACAGGCGAGTAGCGTCCAAGCGCAAACATGTTTAGTATAAAAACTTAAATCATAACTTTTGAAAAGGCCTCCTCTAGTGAACTCAATTAATCACTGTCCATTGCATTCTGTTCGGGCAACGTCCTGTTTTCACTCTTATGACTAAAGTTATATTATTGAACTAACTCCGTAAAACGTGAACATGGCCCTTACAGTTCGTCAGAAAATGTACTACTTCCCGTAAAGTAGCTCAACTAACTAGTAGCTAATAGTTGTGGTGGTGCGATGTAGCAGTCGACCACTTTATTCACAGGGTCTTTAAGCAAGGCACTTACTCTGTTCCATAAGCTATGCGCTTAACTTGGTTTTACTGTCATTATTGTCGGCTGCACTTTAACACTATAGATTTTTTTTTCCAAAACAGATTACTCCGTAAACGCCCCTTGACAACTTGTTTATATTCAGAGGAAATTACTATTTACTTTACAGTTTTCAAATACTTTTCAAATAGGGTTGAAAATATTTCGCATATTTTCAACCAGAGGCAACATAACGTAATTTATACGTCATTTTTATAATTAAAAATACTCGTATTACATATAAAATTTTCATAATTAAAACAAAGTATTCATTTACATCAATGGATGGTACTGATTGTGCTTGTTGTAAATGATCAAGCAAAAAGGATAATGATATTTTCGATAAAAAATGTATTACGTTATGTATTTAAGTAACTGTGACTAAATATATAAATACTAGTAGTAAGAATAAATATATCCTACTTCCTACTTAAAAATATTATATATTATGCTTTTGCCCGCGGCTTCGCTCGCGTTAAATTCGGGGTTCCCCTTTTCTGATTATATATACGTACCTGCTAGCTGTAGTTTTGGCTCTTGCGCCTTATTTATTGTAATAGCAAACCTAAATTTTCCCTTTTCCTCCCTCATTTCTATTTTTTTTTAATTAGCCTATGTCCGTCTCCAGGGTCCCAACTATATCTGTACCAAAATTCATCAAAAATCGGTTTTGCCATTTAGGTGTGAAGACGTAAACAACAAACTCACTTTCGCTTTTATAATATTTGTAAGGATATTATACTATATATTTATGTATGTGTATTTTAAAAATGCGAATGTTTGTGAGGATGGATGATGGAGGGTGTATGTATGGATGTTTGTTACTTTTTCACGTCAAAATGGCTGAACAGATTTTGATGAAATTTGGCACGGAGGTAGATTATAGTCATATTATATATATTAGATTTTCTTTTCGATATCTGGCGAAGCCTTGGGCACTAGCTAGTCTTGACGACACGGTTGGCGCAGTGGCTGATCGATCGACTCCTGCACTGCGTGTCGTGGGTTCGATCCCGCATGGAACAAATATTTGTATGGCCTACAGATAGTTGTTCCGAGTCTGGTTGTTTGTGCATGGAAGTTTAAATGTTTGTAAACGCACCCACGATACAGGAGAAATTCCTATTGTGAGGCAACGTAATTAAAAAAAAAAGATAGAAAAGATAAAAGTCTTACATAAAAAATAATTTAAATTCTCTTATACGGACACTGTAACGCAAACTTTTCCGTTCAACTATAATTATGTTAAAAGTTGTCCACGCTTCTGTCCTCGCCATTATTCATTATACTTAACTTCGCAGGTGTTACACCAACTTTTATTTTTGTTCCAGCGTTTAATGATGAAGCTCAGTTTTGATAAACTTTCTGCTACAGATATCCATCACCCAAAATTTAAATAGCTTCGTTACATGGATATCGTCACGTAAAATATCCTTGCATGAAAACAAACAAGGTTTGTTTATCATCCTGTGTTTGTTGAAAAAATAAAGGACAAAAAATGCTCTGTGGTTTATAGACTTACCCCATATCAGTTTAGTTGTCATGAAACCCCCAACATATTGTTTTCGCCTCAAGCAATATCCATGGGAGTGTCTGGAAGACGTACACTACGCACATACCTATTTTTTACTACTTTATTTTACGCCCATGTGTTCCCAGAAAACAAATATTTTGTGTTTCTTACTTAAGAAGCTTATTTATTTACTTCAAATATGATGTCTCCCAAACACTGCAACTTCTTGTTTTTTTTACGATGTTCAATAAAAATAAACCAATCCTGTATTTTGATCAGCCTGAATAGCAAAAAGAGCCGTGTTTACCCACTGAAACTATTTTATGACTTCTGAAGTTTGTGCTGAACTTCACAAGGTAATACTGTCATGGAATTAGCATAAAAATCCCTTACTTTTCCTTCAAAGTACGTGCACGCTGATATGAGAAAAGTTTGTTAAGTGGAAAATAGCGTAAGTACTTGTTTTACTGACATTCAAGGAGTAATCTTACTCGCTGTGGAACTTTGAGAAAGCAAGTATCATGCGAGTATGTGTTTGTTATCCTACAGCAAGATTAAGGGGTTCTAACATCGTGTTATCTTGCACGTACTTGCTTAGAAATAATTAAGCAACGCTTTAGCAATTAAGCTAACTTATTACCATTGAATTTAAACCACAACTGGGGTTTCAATATTTACTTCAATTTAATTTTGCATTCCAAAATTTAGACGTGTATTCTTTTAACATAAAGGAATACCGTTTCTGCGAACGAGGTAAATTTTTGATCTTCGGTAACAAAATATTTCCCGACAAAACTTTATGTTTCTGGAACTCCCCGACTGTGTTGGGATCGACTACTAGTCTAGTCGGATGCTGTAACAGGTTCAAAACCCAGGGAGTATCTTCAAATAGTACTTTACTCCAAGACATTAAAATATCTACCAGTGATAGACGAGACAAGACGAAGAAAATCGTAATCTAATACGTGTAACTATTTGGTAACAAATTGTTACGTCTAGTGTTATACTGTACGCCGCTAGTCAGGTAAAAAGATAACATGATTGGGATCAACATTTTTGTATAACAATAATCCCAATATCCGCTCAATAAGTCCTTTAAACCAAGAGGTTACTTATAGAGAGATGTGAATCAAAGTCATTCAATCAATTTATTTTTGACTATACTCAATTTTATTACGTTTCAGTGATCTAACTAAATTGCATTACATTAAAGAATCAGTCCCGTGTAAAAATACAAACATCAAATACAAAAGAAAAATGATATTTTTCATACGAACAGATGCAATAACACCAACGAAATAAACAAGGAAAGCGTTGTTTACTCATCTATTATGACTTTATCTGTGTATATCATAGTATCATAGCGTATCTCCGGAAATTGTTTCCTTATCGCTCCATATGTACCGATACACCATATATATTTCTCCCTCTGAATAACAAACAAAATGGACGAACGTACCTGGTGTTTTTTTTCCGGCAAATTATACGTTTGTGAGAGTATGATTGCAGTGCTTTTATAAACTAAGGCTACGACCCATAGACAACTCTGGATAGCTTTAAACAAACTATTTAAAGTTTTTTTAGAATAGCCTGGCATTAACTATGTGTATTTTCGCTTGTTACACCCTGCCGGGGCGACAACAATTTTCGACTTTATCAACCTACACTAAAAAAAAATCTCTTTCCAAGATCTTTTCTAACATCAGCCAAAACGTGAAAGTATCGAGTTTGAACAATATATACACTCTGTATAAACACATCACATAGACCAAAGAACTTTTGATTAAGATACACGTGTTGGAAGCTATATTAACACGAGCGTCGGTACTTCTAAGCAAAGGCAATGTGTCTTATAGGAAACGCTCAATTTATTTTAAATTAACTTCGAGCCGAGTTCATTCACACACACATACACACCCACACACACTAATCTGAAGAACCAAAATTCTTTTGTTTTCGTCTCTTCCGAAAGATTAGGCGCAAAGCGCTTTTGCGTTAACGCTTACTCTTATACCTATCTATTATTATAATGTCTTACCTTGAGTCATTTTTGAAATTACATTTTTTATGCTTAAAATGTAAAAAAACCGGCCAAGAGCGTACCAAAGGTTCCGTACAAACTTCCGACATAAACGGCCATATCTTTTGATTGTGTATACTTAGAGGGTTAATTTTTTTTACAGCACAGGATCACAGACTTGATTTTGTGTTTTCAAATCGATACTTTCATACTTTCCCGAGATAAAAGGACTTGATACACAGACAGACGGATGGTTAACAAAGTGATCCAATAAAGGTTCCGTTTTTGACTTTTGTGGTACGGCACCCTAAAAAAAATATTCACACATTGATTTAATGCTTTTTACAAATTAAAACAATGTTCGGTTTCCATTTTTAAATGAAAATCAAATTACACGACTACATTGGTTCTGTTTTCAAATTAAAGTTAGGAACTGTCTCAACTAACTGACAAAGTGATACTTGTATACGACTAGACGAAGCACTATTAAAATCATTAGACCATTTTTTATTTGGAATTCAATCTGTCCTGGTAGAGCAAGTTTAATAGAACTTAGTTAATGGATATACTTCGGCGTGCTAAAACAAAAAGCAGTTTCAAATCAAGTGGACCGGGGAATTCTAAAGATCAATCTTTAATTAATCTCGAATGATTTGTCTGTATGCTGTTAGGTATTTACTTGAAGTCTTTTATTTAACCTTTATTCGCTTTTTGCAAAACCTCATTGACTTTGTATAAAAAAGGATTTGTGCAACTTAATTACTTTAATATCTTCAAAAGATTTTAACAACGATGCAGTGTCTTGTTATTGCTGGGTATTTCAATGCGGTGAAAAGCTGTTTTACTAAGAAGTAACGTGGTTTATAAACTTCATCAATCAATATACAAAAGTAAAAACTTAATTATACTTTTTGCAAATCATATACATAATGTATAGGAATAACATCAGATGCGTGGACATCGAGCCAAAATAAGTACTGCCACGAAGTTTGTTTGTCTTTTTCTACGTGCATGCACTTAATAAAATGGAGCCCATCAAGACAACATAGTGGACATGACGTCACTGAAACATTTACCAAATGCAACAATTTCGTTAGTATTCTCTGCGTACAAGCGCTTATCTTGCCAGTCACGGACTGTTGGAAGTATGCAGTGCATTTGGATGCAAACAATTTGTTGATAAGAGACATTTGCACCTCGCTATTTTCTATTGTTCGCAGTTGGAATGCCTCCATGTTGTAAACTATTGTTTTTATGACTGCTAGACGGAACTGAATGTGTAAACAGAATTTTTATTTGCTTGCATCACTGGGTACACTAATATCATTGGGCACAGAGTTTATTAGTACACTAGTTTTTGCCCGTGGTTTCGCTTGCGTTAAATTCGGGGTAACGTTGTTCTCCTTTTCTGATTTGCCGGTACCTGCTACCTGTAGTTTTTGCCCTTGCGCCTTATTTATTGTATTAGCAAAGCTAAGTTTTCCCTCTTTCTCCCTCATTACTCCCTTAAAACAAATACCCTATGTCCATGTGTTGACTCCCAACTATCTCTGTACCAAAATTCATCAAAATTAGTTTAGCCATTTAGGCGTGAAGACGTAACAAACAAACAAACTCACTATCGCTTTTATAATATTAGTTACGAATTCTAGGGTTGGGCAAAATGTTATCAGTTCTTTCCATTACGATTTTTTCACCCGAAGTCTGGACGTGCTCGTTTTATGATAATACATATATTAGAGAACAGGGTGTACTAAGAAGACCATCGACATCATTTCAGCTTATGGACACCCACTGTTGGACATAGGCCTCTTCTAATTTTTGCCACTTAAGTTGGGTGTAACCCACGCGTCCCCGCAACATTTATCACGTCTTCTGTCCATCAGGGCACATAACCAGGAGATCAGATGGCCAATGGGGAAAAAGAAACTCAAATGGCGGCCGCGTACCGGGTAACGCATAGTACAACGAAAACGTAAATTTGAATATCTTTTACGTATAACATATATTATACGCAAAATACGCGCCTCAGACGTGGAGTTGCGGACACCAGCCCGTTATACAATACAATAAAATAGGTATAACATACAGATGTGATGTGACTCGTACATTTATTTATTTTTACATACATATAATTACATTTTTAAATATTTCTTAAAATCATAAAATAAAATAAAAAATATAAAAATAGTAGCCCACCGGTATCGGGAACAGGGTCCAAGCTACCGGCGGTCAGGGCTCCAGAGAAAGGAACCTCCTAACAATACGAGCCGTGTCCAGGAGTACCGCTTTCTGTATCAAGCCCTTGATCCAGCTGCCTAACGAGAGCCTCCTCAGGTATTGGTCGAGGCTCTTGGCAATTAAGCCATTGGCAGATACTGATATTGATGTGACTTATTATTACGTTAATGAGTTCACATATTTGAAACTTTTCTTTAGTGTTTACGCTTAATTCGTTGACCAAATAAGAAATAAAAGAAAGAAATACTGTGGTTATGTCCATTATTCCATTTATATCAATTACTTACGTGCTTAGATGTAAGCCCTGGCCCTGCATCTACGTCTGGAGTTATTATGACGACAAGATTGGAGGATTAAGACCCGATTGAGATATAGATAAGACGTGTTCTGTAGACACAGGATATTACTCTCGCAGACTTACTTCCGTGTGGGAAGATAGTAAATGAGTACGATTGGGTTTCTCAATAAAAGAAATAGAAACACAGCAACATTTTTCTCAACCGGAGACTTGATCCCAGATCTCATGGTTACGCTCTCTTATGATCAGAGCAGTGATGTGTCTACATTCCCAAATATTTGTTTTTCGAAGACTGCTACGGGAGCTAAGAGCTACTAGAATTAAACCGCAGTTTCGTAGCACCAACAATCAAGTCTAAGTAAATGCATAAATTAATAACAACTTAATTACACGTTAATGAACCGCAATTTGAGAAAGTTCTACGTAACCAATAAAGAGTTGTAACGTGAGCTAGCTTCGCAATATCCTCGCTGAGTTAATCAGGCGGTTTTATAAGCAAGGTTTTAGCTGGTACTCATTGATCGTAAAACACGTAGCCTGTGAGGGTCCACCCTTTATAGCAGAACTTTTTATGTCATAATTTTATTTTGCATAACAACGGATGGCATAAACTTCACTTCGCAGAAAATAGTTTAGCAGACACTCATTTATCATACATTCTAAACTCATAATTTTGTAAGTCAGAATCATCTCTAGGCATAAACTTCATATCCATAATATTTAAAAAGTAGAAACATCATATTGCAGAAAGTTCACAGTCAGAATCGTCTTTTGGCATAATATATTTTATATCGATGATCATTAAACGGCAGACTTGTCATATCGTAGAAAGTTTATAGTTAGTTTATAGTCATCTTTGTCATTATAAGTTGTCATTTATTTTGATTAATTATTTCTTTAAGATAATGTCATTTATTTAAGTTATTGTTTAATTGAATTTGAGATAATGTCATTGAATTCAATAAGTAATTAGGTATCCTAATCTAAATAGTTCAGTTCCGGGTAAGCTACTTAAAACAATCTCTTTTTCTATTAACGGAAGTCGTTTGTGGCACTCGCCGGCCGCTGACGCGGCACCGCTCGCTTCGCTCGCTCGGCTCGTGCGTAGGAGGTCACAGTTTTAACCTAGGGTCCACCCTTTATAGCAGAACTTTTTATGTCATAATTTTATTTTGCATAACAACGGATGGCATAAACTTCACTTCGCAGAAAATAGTTTAGCAGACACTCATTTATCATACATTCTAAACTCATAATTTTATAAGTGAGAATCGTCTCTAGGCATAAACTTCATATCCATAATATTTAAAAAGTAGAAACATCATATCGCAGAAAGTTCACAGTCAGAATCGTCTTTTGGCATAATATATTTTATATCGATGATCATGAAACGGCAGAATTTTCATATCGTAGAAAGTTTATAGTTAGGGTCATCTTTGTCATTATAAGTTGTCATTTATTTTATTAATTATTTCTTTAAAATAATGTCATTTATTTCAGTTATTGTTTAATTGAATTTGAGATACTGTCGTTGAATTCAATAAGTAATTAGGTATCCTAATCTAAATAGTTCAGTTCCGGGTAACCTACTTAAAACAATCTCTTTTTTCTATTAACGCAAGTCGTTTCTGGCACTCGCCGGCCGCTGCCGCGGCACCGCTCGCTTCGCTCGCTCGGCTCGTGCGTAGGAGGTCACAGTTTTAACCTAACCTAACCTAGCCATTACTGCCGTCTGCATAGTATGCCAAGTGCAATTATACCAAATAATACATTATGCGAAATTTGAACTCTGCGAATCGTAATTATGCTAAATGTAATTCTGCCATCTTAAAAGTATGCCATTGTTAATTCGAAGTTTAAAACATTATGCCAAACGATAATTATACCAAATAAATTTTATGCCTTTAAAATGTTCGTTTAAAGAAAATTATGCTAAGTGTGTTATGCCAAATAAATTTCGGAGCATCAAGTTTCTGCCAGATAGAGGGAACCCTTTTAACCTAACCTAACCTAGCCATTACTGCCGTCTGCATTGTATGCCAAGTGAAATTATACCAAATAATATATTATGCGAAATTTGAACTCTGCGAATCGTAATTATACTAAATGTAATTCTGTCATCTTAAAAGTATGCCATTGTTAATTCGAAGTTTTAAACATTATGCCAAACGATAATTATACCAAATAAATTTTATGCCTTTAAAATGTTCGTTTAAAGAAAATTATGCTAAGTGTGTTATGCCAAATAAATTTCGGAGCATCAAGTTTCTGCCAGATAGAGGGAACCCAGCCTGTGAAGGGTTGAAATCTCAATAGTAACTTATTTTCAGGTAAGATAACCGCTTCTTGTCTTTTTAACATCAGAGGTTCTAACACTAGCCGTATAGACGTAACCTTAAAATAAAGGAATGTTGTTAATTTATTAAAAACTATAATATCTATTTACTAATTTAATAATAAAATTGTTCCCCAAAAGCCTCACAACTTCTGGACCGATTTTAACGAAATTTTGTGTGCATCGGGTAGGTCTGAGAATCGGCTAACATCTATTTTTCGTGCCCCTAACCGAGCAGCGGGTGAAACCGCTGGGCACAGCTAGTTACTATATAATATTATGAAAGCGAAAGTGAGTTTGTTTGTTTGTTACCTCTTCACGCTTTAATGGCTAAACCGATTTTGATGAATTTTGGTACAGAGATAGTTGGAAACCAGGAGACGGACATAGGCTACACTTTTTTTAAAAAAGGGTGGGATATGAGGAAGAAAGAGGGAAAAACGGGAAAACTTAGCGTTGCTATTGCAAATCAATAAGGCCGTGCGCTGCGTTAGGCGTGCGCACGGCGCGAGCGCCCGCGTTGCTTTGCTGTTTCATGTAATCTCAGGTCGTGCGCTGCGGAGATTATATGAAAAAGCACGCCACGCGGGCGCCCGCGCCGTGCGCACGCCTAAAGGCTACTACACACATGCCGGCGGCAATGCCGCCTGGTTCATGCCGAGCGTCTATGCCGCCGGCAATACAAGCCGCCGGCACAAGCCGCACAAAGCCGTCAAGCATCATTCCGGTTGTGACAGTCACATAGAACGCTAGTGAAGCAAACTGACGCCGGCAAGCCGCGTAACCCGCCGGCTCCCCCCGGCGGCCATACCGGCGGCTCTTTTGTGCGGCAAAGCCGGCGGCTTTGTACACCGCCGGGTGCACGGCGGCTTGGCCGGCGGCTTACCCGGCGGCCCTGCCGCCGGCACTGTGTGTAGTAGCCTTAACGCAGCGCACGGCCTAAGGCGCTACCAAATTTAACGCGAGCGAAGCCGCGGGCAAAAGCTAGTAGGTTATATAACATCACGCTATGACATTCAGGAACTGAGCAATGGAAAAACTGAAAAGCTATATTTTAATCATTTATCCATATCTATAGATCGATGATACTGATTGTTCTTGCTAAGCTAAAGGAAATTTTCAATTAAAAAAATCACGTATTTACGTTACGCCGTATACTCCGCGCGGTCGTACTAAGGCGCTGTTCTTGTCTACCTACGTGATTTCTCGCCACCACGAAATCGTTGAATGTGTGTATTGTGTGAGGGCCATCATTATTCTCTTGTCCTTTTTTATTTTTCGGCAGAGCAGGGGGGAGTGTCGGACTTTTACTGACTAAAACCCACCTTTGTTGCTCCTTTTGCCCTTTATGTTCCGGGGCCGCTTTATCTCTTTCAAACAACCTGCAACCCCGGCAAGCGGTGACCCTGGCACTCCATACTACGTTTCTGTTCTTTACTTGCTTCATTTCAGTATATCTTCAACTTAACAATAGGTAGATTTCTCGCAAATTATACCTTATCATAAAATGTGTTAAAAATAAAAAGAAACAAAATGTGAGTTTGGGGGAATTTCCTTTTTAATTCATTGACATTACAATAATCAAAATAGATCACTCGTTATGATATTTTACAACAACAATGATTTATCTACCTTTAACAATGATATTAATTACTAAAACATTTTAATGTGACACGCGTACATACATTGGCATCTGATACGAAACTACGAGACATCCAGAAAGTTATTTAAAAAAAGAAAAGTATAACAAATGATCATATATCTACCACTGACTACCTACCTACAAAAGCTAGATAAGGTGCCGAATAAAAAATAAACAAAAGAAAAAAAAGAGTATTCGTAGGCGCAATTATTCGATGTTCTTTTTTGTCTTTGGATTATAAAGTAGTTTCAAAAAAACGGTTACACCGCGTAGTCGCATAACAGATGTATCACAATTTCATACCTACTATAAAAAATACATTTGACCAATGGAATTACATCGCTGCATAATTTACATTACTTTAGTTTACTAAAATTTATTTCTACTGAAATACACAGCCAAAGCCTTTAATACCCACTTATTTAACTAACGACACATACTAGTACAAAACTCGATAAAAATAATTTTACAAAAGGCAACTTATCATAAATAAGTCGCATTTAAGAATATTGTCAAAAATAATAACATCATCTCTTCAGACAAATTTTATTATTTATCTTATCCAAGTCACTTAGGCTTTTTGTTCCGTTTATTCACATAAGTATACTTTATTTACAGTCTGTTTTTGTATATACAGCAAATTATGGTTAATGTATACCTAGTTTGTTATACTTGATTGACAACGTATAAAGTATCTAGAATCTCTTAAATAAGTACATACATACAATACGTTCTTTTAACTTCATTCATGATATACTCACATAGCGTTTTCAATATCGTGTATATTTAAAACGCTTCATTGACAGTCTCATCGAGTGTGTCGTTAATTCCATGGCCTGCGCAGACATCGCCAAACCAAACCAGAGGCATACATCGCGATACTGCCGTCACAAACATGAATAAAGTTGGTCAGACGTCCTTGATACGGTTCGGTGATGTATGACTTGACCCTCACAGATTTGGGCGGGAAACAACGGTACATTAAACATTAGGTATCCTCACTTTTCGCAGCTTAACTCATACGTAATTTATTGAAGTACTTCCCGTACTACCACAGCTTTCAATTCGATTCAATCTTCACACGCTCTACACTCAACGTGTTTTGTTTTTATTTTGTGCTTAGCACATACTTTTTACAACCACCGAACTTAAACTCTATCAGTAGGGTATTATTGGCTAAAGTTAATTATTTATACACCTATCTAGTCTGACTTTCAACGAATACTCTACAATCACTTTGTCCAAAAACGAAATAAATAGATACCTACCTACATATTTAATTTGTATAATATCACTGACAGTTTTGATCGATACTTTATATAATATAAATAATAACCAAATGATTTTAGAAAACAGCGTTCAACCTTCGGATATTGACTGTAGATTTATGATGCTAACTAGAATGTAAGGTGAAGTGTCACCCTGACGTAATTAATAGATTCGAGAATGAATAATGGGTAGTGCGTGCCAAAGATTACAGCTTTATGACACAGTGGGCAAGTCTCCGGGATTATATCTATAGGTACACCCATAATGGCACCCTATACCCATAAGTAAGCTATTACGGCGGCTCCGTTCACTACTTAAATTCTCAAGGACAATATTTTACGTTATTTCACCATCATGTTTCAACTAACATAGATTAGCACTTAAGACCAAAATGGACGCTTAAGTGCACGTTAACATTTAAATATTAACAAAGCCGTAACTAACAATGGACAACAATGTTTTATGTACAATTTTAAAATCGCTTCGAAACGTCTATAAAATAGATCACACTGTTAGGCCGTCTACGTCACTTGTAGTTCTGCTCGGGCTCACGAGCGCCGAGCGTCGAGCGGTAACGTGGTCACTGTCACTTACACAGACGTGTCTCAGGTGAGTCCACCGATGTTACAGTTCACGTGGTACATGTAGGTGGCCAGCTCTTCGCCGGTGAGCTCGTCATCGATCTCGCGAAGACTGGAGTTGGAGATGCTTCGAGGGGAGTCGACGGAGTCGGAGGGGTCGTGGATGCGTAGGCGCCACGCTCGGCCCCAGTGCCCGTTGCCGCTCGGGGACTCGTTAACGGTTGGTAGATCGCGCCCGTTGTAGCACTGCGCACACAAACATTACAACTATTATTATACAGTGAATTAGCACAGAATATAAGTAAACAGTAATAGTCGTCATCATCAACAAATATCCACATTTTTGATTATATCATTGTTTCTACCGAAACGAAAAGGTATTAATTATTGGCATCCATTTTACACTTATAAACGATCAAAAACATGTTTGCTCTGTCCATTAAAAAGATATTAATAGAAACAAAAAACGGATGTAGTTATCATTATTAAATTTAATGTAGGTCAAATATATTTAGATGTTGACATCGAGCGATCGACTCTACTCGATTTTTCTGAGCATAAAAATGCAGAAACATCAATGAAAATAACACAAAAGACAAAATATATGACACAATGTTTTGTTCGTTTTGTGCACCAATCAAGCAGAAATAGATTTTGATTCAACACAATAATATGCGATCAGGAAAACAGAAATGTGATATCATGCACAGAACGGCTAGCCGAAAACTTGAGATATTGTTATGATTTTTCCTCACAACCCTCAATGAAAGACAGCTTACTGTCAGCTAGTAAGGGGAAAAGAAATTGAAAGATAAAGATATTATTCTTATGTTCAAATTATTTACTAGTGCAATATATAGATACGAGCGCTAACTCAAATCTGGTTTGACATAACCTTTTCGTAATTTAAGTTATCAAACATTAAAGTAGAACAGAACGAAAAGTGACTTTTGTTGACTTTTTTGCCACTAACTTCCGGGAGTAAAATTACTTACCCGTTTTAAGGTTTTTTGGAAACCGGTGTTTATTTTGCAAAAAGGTTTTTTATACTAGCTTTTTCAAAAAACTAAATTGAACCTTCCATCAGCAGCTCACCTCAGTAAATTGGCATATTTCAGTTAAGGGTCAACGAATCTGCATTTTTTCAGATGTTTTCACCTGCACCCGCATATACCTAAATAACTTGGACTTAAAAATATTTAAGTATGTGACACTTTGTACGTGCTTACAAAATTTGAGAGCTGCCCTCGTATTATCTAAGTTCCCATCATCAGATCCTGACTTAGTGGGACTGAGGAGTATAAGCTTTGGAACAAAAAAGAATTATGAAAATCGGTCCACATTTGGCGGAGTAATCTGTGAACAGCAGACGCCTTCCTCCTTTTTTAATCCGGTTAAAAAACCCGATATAGCGCTCAGCAATGGAACCAAGACGCAAATACAGTTGATCCATTTAAATTAAATGCCTTTGAACCCTGAATTCCGGTCCGACAATAATAAGACCCTAAAGCCTACATTAGAATTTGGCATGGAATCTTGTTTATTGTAAGTAACAGATAAGGCAGGGGTTTATGGAAATACCACCAAGCGGCGATAAAAAGTGTAGAACGAATTATTTTCCAGAAACAGTTATTTGCTTAAATCCGGCTACGAGGAAATTTGTTAAGTTTCCTAAGTATTTTCTCATGTTTCAGGAAAAAAACATTATCATAAGAAATATATTAAAAAAAAGGTTAAATAGGAAATATACGAGTACGTATAAAAACGGTTCACTAGAAGTTGCCCAAGGGAAACCCCATGATCTGTACAGCTTAGAAAACGAATAAATGAAAATTCGTTTTTCTGAAATCTCCATGATTTAAGTTCATTCGAACGAACCCCTTTTGCAAAACATTTTACGAGGCTATTAATGCCCAAGCTTGACATTAAAATAAGTGTTGAGAGTAGGACACATTTGCACTAACACTTAATTTAATGTCATTGCTCGCGTTATTCCACATGGTATTTTCATGATTATTAAGATTCAACCCCTGGAAGCTTTGGCATATAAAGTGGCCTTGGCAGAGAGACCTTTATCCAAACCTTTTAACAGGTTGGTACATTAAGAATGACAGAAAAAGGATCATTTGGTTAGAGTGCACGAAATGACCAAAGCAGCTGAGGTAGGGCTTTTCTTGTGGATGGGAACTCATCAAATATTACCCCCCCCCCCCAGCTCTCGACGGATCGGGGGGAATGCTCCCATCATCCACTATTTTCATTTATACTCAGGAGTATCTCATTTGAACAACCTGCAACCCGGCAGGTGGTGGCCCTGCTCTGCTGACATTTCTTTAAAGCGTACGTGGAACATGAAAGCACTGTCGACACGGCCTGTCGTCACTGGACGGACGGACGGTGACCCATTGCTCACTGACCATAAACCAGTATCTACGGGGGTCGGGAGTCGCCTTGCGGCGCCCGATGCCCGGAGCGTCCCCCGCAGTGGCTGGCTTAGTTTGAGGTTCTTCGAGAAAGTGCCTTTAATACCATCAATAGTAGTAGCCAATTTGTCAGCGTTATTAATAAAATGATAATATCTACTGCCAGGGGTTCCCTCTATCTGGCAGAAACTTGATGCTCCGAAATTTATTTGGCATAACACACTTAGCATAATTTTCTTTAAACGAACATTTTAAAGGCATAAAATTTATTTGGTATAATTATCGTTTGGCATAATGTTTAAAACTTCGAATTAACAATGGCATACTTTTAAGATGGCAGAATTACATTTAGTATAATTACGATTCGCAGAGTTCTAATTTCGCATAATATATTATTTGGTATAATTTCACTTGGCATACTATGCAGACGTTAGTAATGGCTAGGTTAGGTTAGGTTAAAACTGTGACCTTCTACGCACGAGCCGAGCGAGCGAAGCGAGCGGTGCCGCGGCAGCGGCCGGCGAGTGCCAGAAACGACTTGCGTTAATAGAAAAAAGAGATTGTTTTAAGTAGGTTACCCGGAACTGAACTATTTAGATTAGGATACCTAATTACTTATTGAATTGTCGTTGTAATACAATGACATTATCTTAAATTTAATTAAACAATAACTAAAATAAATGACATTATTTTAAAAGAAATAATTAATCAAAATAAATGACAACTTATAATGACAAAGATGACCCTAACTATAAACTTTCTACGATATGACAATTCTGCTGTTAATGATCATCGATATAAAATATATTATGCCAAAAGACGATTCTGACTGTGAACTTTCTGCGATATGATGTTTCTACTATTTAAATATTATGGATATGAAGTTTATGCCTAGAGATGATTCTGACTTACAAAATTATGAGTTTAGAATGTATGATAAATGAGTGTCTGCTAAAGTATTTTCTACGAAGTGAAGTTTATGCCATCCGTTGTTATGCAAAATAAAATTATGACATAAAAAGTTCTGCTATAAAGGGTGGACCCCTACTGCCAGTGGTAGAAAAAGATGAGGATATTTTTACTACTATAATCTTGCATCCGAAAACCAACAAATTTTGCGCATATTTTTATTCTCAAGCGATAAAAAAGAGTCTTGCTATTAAACAGTGGTCATTAAATCGGTGAAAATATACAAGTTGCATTCATTTATGTTAAAAATATGTTTATAAATCACTATGTTAAGCATAGTGAAACTACTGTTAGGTTAACATATTTTAGAAAATATGCGGCTAGAAACCACTTTAAAAAAAATACACACATGTTACATTTTTTTTATTGCCGCATAATTTAATATATTTTTGCTGTTCACTATCAATGTAGTCGGCAAACTGTTGCACCACAACGAAAGCTATTTTAATTTTGTTTAAAAATATGTTGTTTTTTTTACTTAATCTCGCATAAACCAGAACAATTTATCCACTAATGTACGAAGTTTGCGTTCATTGATGAAATATGACCGCAAAACCGAAAATCTAAGCGGTCTTGAGAATATATGGGTGAAATAACCGCTTGCCGTAAGCAATCCAGACCTTAGCAATATTTTAGAGGCTGCCTCAATAAATCCAGGGACGAAATTATCACGGGAACCCGGGGCATGTTTAAGATGTTGACGTAAAATATTAAAAGGCATTAAATCTTGTAAATTGCTCTCGAAGATTCCTCAATAAAGTATAAAATGGACATTACAAGCCGGTCAAGGGCAGATCGGCCCTAATACGAGTTTTTTAGATACAAACCAATAAACTTAACCTTGTATTTATTACTATTGGTTATAACCGACTTTTTATATGATACTATATAAAAATAAGAAGAGTAAAAATACAATTCACTCCAATTTACAAACCTACTTTACAAAATAAGAAAAAAATGTTACTCGACGTAATGGTAATGTTCTTGAATTATATTGATGGACATTATGCTTGTCCAGATTATAAAATGAGAAGGGCTTCTGCGTCGCACAGGGCCATATAAGGCTATAAATTCATTCCTTTTTTTCGTGTGTGGATTGTTTTGCATGCATTCGTACATTTATTATACAAACCATTTAGATACGTCCAAGATATTCTGATACCCCAGTCATCAAAAGACTTGAGAAATCTACACACAGCTTCATCAAACAAGTTAGTAGTAAAGATAGATGAAAATAAATTTTCCTCAAAAGCAATTAAAGAAAGTCGTACATTCCTGCAAGAACTTGGTCTCATTTAGATCTCAATTCCCTATTGGCACATCCAACAGTTCCGCACGTTCTTTGTGCAACTTAGTTTCTTTCTTATGTCTGTATTAATAGGTTCTCTTTTCGAGATTCCAGGTAACTTATAATTTAGTTTACTATATATAGCAGGCAAAACCTTCATATATTTGAGTCCTCTTTTCGCATCCTTTGATACTCAATTGTTGTGTACTATTTACTGTGTCGTTAGGGTTTCGTACCTCAAAAGGAAAAAAACGGTACTTGAAATGACTGTTTAACCTGTATATTTAACTCTATGGTATCTTTGTGCTGTGAAAAAATTAACACTTTATGTGTGCGCAGTCAAAAGGTATGTCACATGTTTGTACGGAACCCACTGTGCGCGAGTCTGACTGGCTCTTGGCCGTTATTTTATCTTTTCAGTAGCTTTAGATAAAAAGAGAAACCACAACAGTATTTAATTTTGATACAAATCGTAGTCATGAAATGTTTTATAGCTAAACCTAATTAATAGCTTCTGTATTCACTGTGGCCATTTTAATAAAATTCAGAGCCAGTTTAATTAATTTGTCGTTTTACAGGTTTACAATAGTATTGGCACTGGTCGTGGTTTTTGGACAGTCAATTGTAATTCGTGGCTTGTGCTAATTACTGGGATAAACATTAAACAGTTATGAACGAGATATAAACTTAATTTTTTAAAGCATAAATGAGTTTGTGAGAAAACTATAAAACAGTCAAGAATGAGATGCCCATACAGTTGTACAGATATTTAATGTCAACAACCATGATTGCCGTTAACTTACACGTGTTATTAAAAAAAAAAAGATATCGACTTTGAAGCAACATGATCTAATTTTTAGGGATCCGTACCCCAAAAATAAAAACTGGTACCCTCATAGGATCACTTAGTCGTCGTCAGGCCCTTTATCACGGGAACGAGTTGAAATACAGAGTTGAAATTGAAACCATATACTCAAGTATGTGGTCCCTTCGTGCTATGAATACGTCAAACTTTTGATAAATGATGTTTATTTTGCTTGTAAGTTTTCACAAACACTTTTACACGTACTTTTTTTTTAAAACTAGACGTGGCCGGTATTTTGTACCCGACTACTCCGAGAAGAAACAGCCGAAACAAACTCAGGGGTCATACTCTCTTTTAAGGTCTAGACAAAAATCTTGGTTTGGACTTACATCAGGACTATGCTGATTAGGGTCTGAAATGGACTTTTTAAGAAAGAACCACACAGATTGAGTACACCTGTCCAGTCAGTGCAAGTAATTGTCAGTTATTGTGTAGCTCGACTCATAACTCAAATCTAAGCCTACGCTATCAAATTATATGGCCGTTTATGTCGCAAATTTGTACGGAGCCATCGTTGCGCAAGTCAAGTTTTTCTTGATTATGCTAAAATTATAACTTTTACAATCTATTGAAAGAAATGTCATTTAGCAGAAAGTGATCTGATCTAATAAGAAAACTTTTAATACAATTTGACGGTCAAGGCTGTTACCAGACAGAATATTTTTTTTTTAAATTTGCTATTCTAATTACATCAAATCAATCAACACGCGACATCGAATTTAATTTTATAATTAAACAGACTTGACATTTGTTTGACAGGTACTACACACAATTTACTAATTTGTGCATTCTTGATGCTAATGTAATGACATTCACTAAAATAAATAAATAAAACTGATTTGAACTTAGCTCATTATCATAATCAATGCATTTAAAAGAAAATATTTCATTTGAGATTTAAAAATGACCAAGACTGCGTCACCGACACGTCTAATGGAACGGGTCCTTAAATTAGATACTTTTACTATTTATATGACACTTCCCGGTTTTTGTTCTCAATGCCAATTTAGTAGTAAAATAGAAGCTGCATAGTGGAATAATAAATTTATCATAACGTTTGTTAAACTAATGGAATTGTAAGTGTCCCATACCTATAAAAGCTGTTTGATTTACGTCCTGAAGCCGCATCCATAAACGAAACTTAGTATTACAAATTCAAAAGCTTTATTTTTAATAATCCAATTCCAGGTTTCTTAACTAGCCAGGAATCAGTCAAACAAAATAAGAGGCCAGTTGCACATTCCAAAATTCAAATTATTACAATTAGCTTCAGAGAATTCATTATCTTATGTTGTTGACAAAACCAAATGATTGGCCAGAAAAGCTCAACAAAACGGTAATTAAAAAAGAAATATGATGAACCCATGTGAACCCATATCGGTATACACCGTATATCAAAATTGCATTCTGAAATTTAAATAGGTACCAAACCGAACGGAAGGGCTAATAATAAGGCTTCCACTACCAATTATACGTCTTCAATAATGCATGAAGATAACCTCCATCTCAACTTCAATACTAATATTAGGAAGTGACGTTATGTTTATGGAAATCATGAATGCTTCTTCAAATAAATTGGACTTGAGTTCAACAATCAAATCCTTCCGATCTCGAGTTGACGTAGGAACGCCTGCTGTGCGAATTCTTGTTTCTGTAATATACATTTGGGAAGGCCTATGATAAACAGTAACAACTTTCATGTTATGTGCGTAAACTATCGTATAAAAATATATACAGTACTTGATGACCACTTTGTTGTCCTGTCTTTTTTTTAAATTAATAAATAAAAATCCGAAAATGTTATGTTGTTTTCTACAAATTCATATTAGGATGAGTAAATACGATTTCGGTGTGTTGCCAAGACATAAAATAAATAAAGCATGCTTTCAGAGTAAAATCAAGATTCTAATCTTGAAAACGGTTCTTAAATACGGCCCCTAAAGTTCAAGGACCTCGTTCAGCAAGGTAACCTGAATGTATGATTAAATTAATATTAAAGTCACAGCAAATATACTAATGTGACATGTGATTTTAATATTCCATACAAATGGTTTCTACTTTATAATGAAAACATTATTTAAGCAATACAACTTGTAATTAAAGCATTGACATTGAAGTTTCGACCCATGTATTGAATTAATTGAAGGCGTTCCTCAATAGTTTTATCTTAATTATTTATCAATAAGGTTGTTTATGTTATTATATTATAAAATATACCTAAAACACACAGGTTACTGATGATTACTGAAGATAATTTAATTATAATCATAAATAGTACAACAATATGGAGTAGGGACATGGATCAACATAACGACAAATCACAACATAGAGACACATGACAATGATTACAGCCATACAAACATTTTGGATGGAAGCAATAAGGGACACATATAAGGTATCCACACTATCCACAAATCGCATGATTTAGAAAAAAAAATACATCTCCAATGAGATGATTCGAAAACCAATATCAGACGCATCAGTTGAGTGAGTGGCCATTCCACGTTTATAATTACCGAATAATCAACGTTAATCTGTAAAATATTTACAATATCATTGAATCGATTAACTGGAGAATTCATTTTTCACTTTAGATTATTTTGTGACGATGTTAAAAGATATTGAATGAAAAGTGAAGAGGTTTTTTTGGGGTGGGAAATCATCAAATAACTTCCCCTCCGCTCCGCCTAGAGGGGGCGGGGAGTTATTTGATGTGTCAGGTGTCAGACTATTACTGACTAAAACCAACCCATGTTCCTTCTTTTGCCCTTTACGTTCCGGGGCTACGGTATCTCTATTGAACAACCCGCAAACGTGAAGAGTTTGATTTCGGTTTAATGAGAAATTAAATTTTTTACGAAGAATCTATCAACTACTGTTAGTTATTTAAGCGTTAGTTACCGTCGCCCATTTTTCCCATTTAATATTTGATTGTGGGCCTGACCTCACCTGCGCTCGCGGCGGCGCATCATACAATTGTGTGGTGGCGGTGGATAGCCTGCGCAGGCGACGGGTACCTCGTACACTGGCGCAGGCCCCTGGGCCCCCGGCCCGCAGCCGCTGAGACGCTAGGAGAGCGCTGTACGTGCGGCCCATACGCGGCCCACCTCGTCCGCACCAAGTTGCTAAAGTCATCTGCAACAAAAACGCACTTTTTAATTGGAAAGTTAAGATTACATATTAATTAGATGAAACGGTGGAAAAAAAAATTCTACGCTGTTCAGCGCTTTAAAAAAAACAGGTATAATAATAAAAAAAATTCAAAGAATTTTGCTATGAACTAGGGCATCCAATCTTGTTCTCACGAGATCTCAGCCTTTCTTAGCGAGATTGATCTCGGACAAAAAAGGGCGAGATCTCGCGTGTTTAACGAGAATGTACTCGAGCATAAAATTTGTAATAGTCTGACTAATTGGTATTTTTGTTAATTAATCTGTAATATCTAATTGATAATAATATCTGTTTAATAGTCAACTTAACTTAAGAATAAGTAACATATTTATTACTTCTCGTTGTTTTGTTTGTTACAAAAGAACTGTTTTATTACTGATAGAATTTTTGTTTGATATTAAGGCCTGGTTGTTTCGAAGTTTATTAAAAATTTTAGACAAAAACGTGAAATAATGTTTGATGCATGAAAATATATTTAAAAATAGACAATAGAAATAGATAATAGAAATAGAATACATGAAATACTAAAATTTGGTATATTCTCTCTTGTTAAGCGCCGCACCCGTGTGAATATGCTACGCTGTCGCTACGCGCCGTGTCAGTTCGCTACGCCGTCGTTGCTACGCACAGTGTGAGGTTGCTACGTTGCGTAGCCGTGTAGCATAATACTAATTGCCAATTAAAAAGTTTTTTTAATCAGTATTGAAATGGAAGGTACGGCGGATACGACGCAATAATATAGTTCGAGGTAAACAGAATAAAATTCAGACTTTCACTGTCAAGTTCAATGTATTCAAAACTTCATTGTGTATTTTTCATGATGTTTAGTACCAAATATATTAAATTAAATTAAGTGTAAGCAACCCAAATTCTAGTAACTCATGAATTACAATTAATGAGGGAATAACAATACAAAGTTATGTTAATTTATGCGTGAATTAATTTTTGAAAATCATGATGATGTATACCTTCGTAGTGAAATTTTCTAATTTACGCTACATTATTGAGTTGAACGGGCATTTAAACGATCTCTAAAATCTAGCTTCCTTGAATTTCCCTGAAAATGTTGATGCGTTTGCACCACATAACGTAATCCAGTATAACTAGCCGTATCAGCTTAGTTTCTACCAAAATAGACTGAACGTAAAACTAGTGCAATATGTTTATAAATAATAATTTTACACTCTAGCGGAACAAATACAGTAATTAAACCTACTTGTAACGGCTAACATGGCAATCAATTACAAAACGTTGGCTACATGTTTACAGGATAACAGAATCTAATTTATTTCTCTTCGTTGACGTCTAAAACTTTATGTATCTGTGTTTATCTTCCTGAACTAGTGACCTACTAATCCTTATTAGAAATCAAAACAAATGCCGAAGAACTTCCAATCGCTCCATCCCTTTTCAACACACGAGAGTGAATGTATCAGAGCTAACTGACGAATGTTTAGTCCTTCTTCTGTGTCGACAGTTACACGAGGTGTAAGATAATTAATGAAAACCTCCCGCGTGTAGTCTCTCAGACAATGCAATTCTCAATAAAAATATACTTTCAATAGGAAATAATACGATCAGCTGATCAACATGTATGGAAAAAAAGCGGAATTTCGTCGTGAAAAAATGTTTTACTTCCCCGGCAAAGTCGGTGAGAAAAAATCTATGAATCAAACAAGAGTGAGCAAAGTAATTTTATTTTTTCGTTTTTTAGAGTTTAATTTTTCTTTGCTACTAAGAGATATTAGTATATCGTCCATATACATTAAAAAAAAATAGTATTATAGAAGATAACTAATAAATTAGCCAAGTAATATAGATAAAATTCATATGATCCTTTTGATATTTTTTTTTAATCGGCCCTCTATCGACGGAGCAATCGCGTACTAACATACAAAAATACTTCCCCCTTTTGAAGTGGGTTAAAAATAAATTTGAAATTTGATGGATTTTGAAAATTCATAGACTTAAAGTTATTCAGGTTCACGGTTTAGACCCCACATAAGAGGTATTGCGATAATAATGTTACACACTGTTTAGCTTGAAGAAATTTACATAAAATATTGTGAATATTTGCGAGCCCTGGCCGGCACGTCGCCTCTGGAGGTCCATTACACCCCCACATTTCCACTCCAAGGAATCCAAAGAATTAAATTAGATCAAGATAAGAATACCAAGCTGGGGCGGAATTTTTAATGACACCTTTTCTCCGTAATAGTGTAATTTCATTAAAGTTTTTCTAGTTACGCAATGATGCCACTGACCTGATATTATATCATTAATAACTAGAGCTAGCTTTTAATATGTATTTGTGAAACTCAAGGCAATTCGTTTTTAGGTCATGATTATCGTACCAAAATTGTTATACTGGATAAAACAATTAGTTATAATAACATAATAAAAATACAAAATACAATTTCTTGGCATACAAATCATATTTCATATTCTTGGAACCAGTTTGAGTAATATGAGGCGTTAAAAATTAAATACAAATCCGCTCAGCTGTGTTTAATGATGTCAATAAAACACCTGATATTTGGATACATTTATGACAGTTTATGACCACATAAAATTTATGGGTTGCCTTCTCTTTATTACTGTTACACGTGCATAGACCTTTATGTTGCTATGGAAAGAAACATAAACTAAGTCGTAGTAAGGAGATACCGCGGCCCCGGAACGTAAAGGGCAATAGAAGAAACATGGGTGGGTTTTAGTCAGTACAAGTCTGACATGCCCCCCACTCCGCCCAGAGCGGGGGAAGTCATTTGATGATACCCCACCCGAAAAAAAAAAGTCGTAGTAAGGGGAAAATAATTTAAATGAGGCTGGAAAAAAAAATTTCCACACTACGAATTTCTCCTGTATCGTGGGTGCGCTTAAAAACATTTAAACTCACATACACAAACAGCCAGACCCGAAACAACTAATTGGAGGCCATACAAATATTTGTTCCGTGCGAGAATCGAACCCGCGACATGCAGCGCAGCAGTCAAACGCTCAGTCACTGTGCCAACCGTGCCGTTAAATCTAGAAAAGACTAATCTTCTCTATTATTGTTTTACGGAGGCCTTTAGCAGGCAATTTTTACTTAATGGGTATATAGGTATATCATAGTAAACAACAGTTCTAACTGCTAAATTAGTATCAATATTATATTGAAATTTTTCACAAATATATTAGAGGCAAAAGTTTGTATGTGTGTGTATGTTTGTTACCCCTTTTTTTAAGGATGAGAAATTTTGTTTATTTTGCCCTTTAATTAACTAACTATTTATGTACACACAGTAAACTAGACAGGATAAACAACATATAAAATTTGAGTACAAAGGTACTGCTTATTTCTTTAGAAATTTATGCCAGCAGACCTGCGACAGGAGAAATGAGAACGAAACGTAGACGATAGTGTGTGAGAGAGTATAAGAAAAATATGTGTGTGTGCCTTAACTATTATAACCTACATATATAAGTAAAATTAATAAATACTAGTTAATACATAATGCTTAAATTTATATCCATAAATAAATACATATATTACGATTGAGAGGACAGGTAATGCTCTTTCACTCTGTTTTCAAATAGGTAAATAGAGGACTTTAAATTGCGAATGCTAGGCGGCAGTGAGTTCCACAACCTAACAGCGTGTACAGAAAAGGAATAAGAAGAATAATAACTACTGGATTTGTGCGGATGGGATTTGAGTAGGGATCTGAGGTGAGATCTACACGGTGCGTCGCTAGGGCGGGCATAGGAAAAACGTTCACGCAAATAAGAGGGATAAGAAGGGTTGTGTAGGATGTTGAAGAGTAGACAAAAGATCCGAGTGTTCCTGCGAAGGCGGATTGGGAGCCACAAGAGTTCTTTGCGAAGGTGAGAAACGTGATCATATTTACGGGGACCAAAAACAAAACGAATACATAAATTTTGCAGGCGCTCAAGCTAGCTCCTCAGTAGCATCAAGGTAGCAAGAGTCGGTGTAATCTATGATCGGCTGAATAATGGTTTGTGCCAAAGAAATTTTAGTCTTCAAAGGCAGGAGCTTCTGAAGGCATTTCAGCGAATGTAAAGAAAACTAAACCTTTATGTTCCCGGGGCCGCAGTAACTCTTTCGAATAACTCTGCTTTACTGATATCTCATTGTGGCGTGCGTGGAATACGGACGCGGCGTTGACATAGCCTGTCACTAGACGGACTGACGGTGAGCTACCCGTTGCTTTCCGTCAACGGACCCGCATCTACGGTAGCCGGGAGTCGTCTGAACCACCCTGAACGTATACCGTGGCTGCTGGGTTGGTTTCGATTGTCGGGAATGGATAAAATATAGTGTGTGGATAGGTTATACCCCAAATACACATAAGCTACTTATTATCAACGCGAGTCAAACCGCGTGGCGCAGCTAGAACCAAATAAATGTCATTTTATTGTTTGACCGCAAGAGAGATGGATGACAATACATTATCCAGCACCATGAGTAATACAATTTTATCATAAAATAGAAATAGAGCAACACTTAGTGATTCACGCAGACGGGCGTCAAAACGTAGCTGAGACAAAATTTATAACTCAATTTAGACGCTTTTGATAGCTTTGTCAAATTCCATGGATTTTAAGCATCACGTCTCGTGTCAAAACACGGTTGACGTCACATTTCTTAGGCCTGAGTTTATTTTGATTCTAATATCTAAAATTATTCGTTCATAAATAAATTTATCTTAGTTAGATCTTTTTCCGTCTAATTCTCATTAAAATCAAAGGCCTAACGTTTTTTGTTTACAATAAATATATTGATAAACCTTCGTTCCACCTTGCTGTGTAAATTGTGAAAGCAATTTCAATTGCAATTTCTATTAGAGAACATTTCTTCTTAAAGATAGTTCCAAATTTAAATCTACTTCTATATTAAACTTGCATTCAAATAAGATCTCAATCTCCAACTCAATCCATTTTATTACGAAACATGGTTTAGCTTAGCCTGTACTTGTCCTATAAAAAAGCTCACTTACCTAACTGGTAGATCTGGTACACACGACGGAAGGTCAACCTATTCTAAACTATTATAAGCTGATCTCTCTAATACGAATCGCACACCGTAGTAGAGAGATCAGGTTAAAATGGTTTTGTGTAGGTTGATGTGCCGTCGTGTGTACAAAAAAAAACCCCTTGAGGCTATTTTATATGTATGTAATTGAAATCAAACTCTTTTTGCAACATGTAATGTTCTTAAATCATAGATAATATCGTAGTCTTGAGCTGTCATTAAAGCGTGTTTTGTTCTAAGATGAATCGGTTTTTATTTGGCAACGCGCAGCCACCTGTGCTCAGGATATTGCATAGCAATAGAAATGAAAGCATATTCTTATCAATCAAATTCGATTTTATTACGTTGTATAACAATTACTTTTTAATAGTTTAGCTTATAGGTCCGGTTCAGGCGGGGTAACATGACGTCTTAAAGCAGAACTTATTCCAGTCAAGGAAAGAGACAGAGCTATACAGGGTGTCTAGTGCCATTTCTTTCCCACACTGGAATAAGGCGTCATGATAACCCAAAAGGTCAAGGCTGTAATACGTCCGCTACTTTTAAATTCTAAGTCCCTCACAGAAATTCTACGGACCGTGCAAGCGGACACCAATTGGGCGTTCTCGAATTTCTTGCAGAGCGCCCAGGTCTTGTAGCGTAGTTAGATAATATCCTGTTCTATCCTACTTAATAATTTATTTAATTTATATTCTATCCTACTAATATTATAAATGCGAATGTTTGTGAGGATGTTCCATACATCCTGTGTTTGTTACTCTTTCACGTCAAAACGGCTGAACGGATCTTGATGAAATCTGGCACAGAGGTAGAATATTTTTTTTCGATATCATGCGGGTGAAACCGCGAGCGCCAACTAGTATAATAATATTATAAACGCAAAGGTGTGTATGGATGTTTGTTACTCTTACACGCAAAAACTACTGAATGGGTTTCGATGAAACTTAGCAATAATTAGCTTATAGAATAACACATAAGCTTCAACTCTAAAGACACATTGTATATTCTGTCACCACGCGAATGAAAACGCGGGGCGCAGCTAGTATTGATATTGTATAAAAAAGTTAACTTGGAAAGTCTTACTTAACAGAAACAGTACCCATTAATTAGTTAGAAAATAACGCCGAGGTCCGAGTTCCAAGGTCCCAGGTCCCGAGGTCCCAGGTTCAATTTCTGGGTCGGGCCAAGTGTTATTAGGCCTTTCCTTCAGGTTTTATCAGTAGTAGTTGGGTGTCTGGATTTGTGCCCGGTTGATATCTATGGGCTTGGGGGATTACAGGCGCGATGTTACGTCATATTTACATATCATTTATAAAAAAAACACATTAACTAGTTTAAAATAGAATGTCAGAGTAAAGTTAATCGCCATCAAGAAAATCGTACAAGGACATTCAATTATTCTGACTAGAACAGTACTCCAAATTATCTATTTAATTATATTATACGCACGAAGAAAATTACTCTAGATTCCTACAATAGAGCTTTTACCCAACCTTTTGCGTTTCGTCAAAGTTAAGTACCTGCCTAGCCGGTTGACGTTGACACATAACTGGGGTCTTAGACAAAGTAACATCGCTTCGTATCGAAACGATATCTAAGTTCGTCATCGATTTCTTTTTTCGCTAAAAAGCAAAAATATTGGTTTTGGTATCGAAAATTTTGCTGTCAGTGTCAGTCAAGAAAATCAAATCGGATCAATCCCGCGAGTTACTTATTGCTGTTTTCAAATTTTATTTACTAATAAGAATAGGTAAGTGAGTTGTTGGCGATCGCCGTACTAAAATCGTTTTATTTAAGTGAAATCATACATTTAAAGAGCCGCTTAAGTATTTTAAGTCATAATAAAAATGTTTGATTTTTTTTCAACAAAGGTTTGGGTGGATTGGAAGTCGAAGACAAAAAAAAGGCATTGGCCATAAAGCATCATGCAAGTGGGACTACAGGTGGGCCAGCAAGCGGGCAAACATTATCAGCTAGCGATGAAAGAGTGCTGGCTATGATGGGTCCTTTAGCAGTAGCAGGACAAAACTCTGTAGAAGAGCTAGGATTTAATGTAAGTACCACCTTCAAGGCAGATGTTTTATAAAATATTCCTATAAACATTGGTCAACCAAGTAACTTTACTCAGTTAACATGAAAGACAACATTTCATTTTTTGTTAAATTAGTTTTAACTTTGTTAAACATATATGACTGAAAAAACTTTGCTATAATTTTTACATAAAAACGTACTAAAAATAATAAACTTGTTCAGTAATAAATAATTTGACGTACATCTACCACTTATTTTTATTAAATCTACCACTGACATTTTTTTTCAGAGATCCATAAATACTGCACAAGATGATCCTGCCGCCCAAGATGATCCCGTCACCCAAGATTATTTGGAAATTGTAGATGGTAAGTCTAAAGACTTAAAATCTTACTTCTTACTAATATTATAAACATGGAAGTTTGTTTGGATGGAAGGATTTTTATTATTCTGTCACGCAAAAACTACTGAACCAATTTGGATAAAATTTAGTACACAGATAGTTTAAACCCAGATTAGCACATAGGAGAGTTTTTATTCCGATTATTTGCGAAGCCGCTGGCAACAGCTAGTATACTATTTATTTGTTGTGTATTATGTGGAATATAAAATTATCTAAAATTCGTAGAGAACCTCAGTTTTACTATTTATATTTTATACCTGTGTGCCAATTTTCATCGAAATCCGTACAGCCGTTTTTGTATGATTGAGTAACTATTAAACTTCCAAACCTCCACATTTTATAATATAAGCAGGATTTGATTTAAGAAAAAAACAAACAAAGGATCAGTAAACTGTCCAAAATAACACTCATTTTCTTTTGCAGAACTATCCACTTCACAGCCCTCAAATAATTGGCTTCCGCTCGTGCTCAATCAGACTTCGGCTCAACGATGACAGACTGTTGCGCCAGCCCCATCAGCCACATCAGCCCCGGCAGCGCCATCCACGCCAGCCCAGTCCCCGCCAACCCCTGCAGTGCCCCCGGGGAAGTCTACGAGGCGAAAGCGGCCACCTGCCCCCTGCACGTCTGCTATTTCTCCATTTACCAGGCGTCGTCCGCGGTTGAGGTCGCCAGCGACACCGCAGTCAACAGCTGCCTCTCCCGACCGTCCTCTTTTGCGCGTCCGCCGTAAGCGAGTTTACGGCCGTGGAGTTACGACGCCTGGAGCTGGAGGAAGCCTGGATTAGGCTCCAACAAGATCGAGATTTGCGAGCATTGGAGATTTAGCACGAACGGAACCAGGTTTTAGCTTATTACTAAACGTCGCTCAAGCTTGGCTTGACTATTATCGCAGTAGGGACAATACAGAAAAGCTGTACAATGAGTAGTTCAGCAATTGTCTTGTCCCTATTGCTATAGTAATCAAAGGTTTTTTAGTATGTATGTCCGAAGCCTTAGGCATTCTGCATCTCAGACTTTTGCGAGGTGAGGAATTCCTAAAGCTGTTTAAGATGTTAAGTTTGCAGCAGTTGACGTATGAAGACTGATTAATATAATTATTATGTTATTAGAGAGAAAAAAATTGTTATAGAGTTTATCAAGTGGCTTAATAAAAATATTAAAATATTTAATAGTAATTTTTATTTATTCACCTATATTACATCCTACTTACATTCCAAGTAACATTAAATCTGATTAAAGTCAAGAGGCTGATTGTAGATATAAAATAATAATTAATATATATATAAATACTAGCTGTGCCCAGCGGTTTCACCCGCTGCTCACTTAGGGGTCTAAATCGGTCCAGCCGTTTCGGAGGAGTATGGGAACGAAAACTGTGACACGAGAATTTTATATATTAGATTACATCCTACTAACTAAACGATTGCGCATAGCCCTGCCTCGAATTACATCGTTTTGGTTTTCATTGGAGGTGCTATACTGTACAGCATGATCTTCACTATCTTGTACCCCTGCAGCTGGCATATCACTTGGAGGTGGTATTCTAGCATCTAATGCAATGTTGTGCAGCACGCAACATGCATTAGTGATTTTGCTAGCTATGTAAGGGTGATAGTGAAGAACTCTGTGTCGAAGCATACACCTCCAACGAGCCTTAAGAAGACCTGGCTTGGACATGACGTCGTGTGTACACCTCTACCTGGGATCCTGGTTCTGCATTCAATATAGGAACACTATCCACCTGCTGACCATCCAACTGTGATTAAGGGCGTTCACAACCTCCCTGATGCAGCGACTTGTTGTCAAATGCTGGCCCACACCCACAATTTTGTGGTGTGACCCAGTAGCTAAAAAGTTAAGAGCACACAGCTCCTGAAAAATATAATAATACATTGATAAGTTTACCTATTGATATGGTGGATCTTTTATTGTTCATGCTGTGCGTCTGTAGAATGCACTTCCATACTCTTTGCGTGATAGTCCTACGTTAGAAGTGTTCAAGAAAGGAATAAAGGAAGGTTCCCTGTCTGTTGATTGATGATTATATGTACTTATTTATTTATTTATGTATTACCGTTATTGTATAGTTTGCAATATTGTTTTTAATTTAAGTTATAAATGTATTGTTATTGCACATAAGCATATTATTATCCTTATTTTATGTTGGGCCACTCGCAGTTCAACTCTCTTGAGTTGTTATACTGCTTTTAACCGGACTTGCCTGTAGTGACCTCAATAAATTAAGGCACCCAGCCAAGGCTACAAAGACTACAATATACTAAATGACCGCTCGCTAAGGGCACCCCCTGTGGGGTATGGACCTAGCCTTTTTTTTTCGGGTGGGAAATCATCCAATGACTTTCCCCGCTCTGGGCGGCGCGGGGGGGCATGTCAGACTTATACTGACTAAAACCCACCCATGGTTCTTCTATTGCCCTTTACGTTCCGGGGCCGCGGTATCTCTTTCGAACAACCCGCAACCGCGGCAGGTTGAGGCTCTGGCAAGCCCCTCTGCTTTGCTGACATCTCTTTGAGGCGTGCGTGAAACACGAACGCGCCGTCGACACGGCCTGTCGTCAATCGACGGACGGACGGTGAGCTACCCATTGCTCACCGTTTACAGGCCCGCATCTACGGTGGACGGGAGTCGTCTCGCGGCGCCCGGTGCCCGGATGGACCTCGCCTTAGGGCGTCATTGAGGGAGGGCAACAAGGGTGGCTGGGTGGATTATTTAGGGACTTGACCTATACAACAGTTAAAATAAAGTATAGTGTGGTACAACAATATTTTTGTTGTATAGTAGGTACCTATAATATACATAATTAACTAGACGAATATGCTTTAACTCAAGTTATGAGGAACAACAACCAACAACATTAAGTAGGTGCTTACTTACCTGCAAAACCTAGTACTTATATTGTTTTATTAATGTAAATTTTCTTACCTTTATTTCCAAGGGAATCTCAGGGGATCCTTTTAATCCTGCATGAGCTTTTAGATCCATGCATAACTTCTTAAATGTTCTTGTAGTAGCATATATCCCGACATATCGTTTCGATAACTACAACGTTTTAGCATTCGTTTCGTTATCTTTATTGACGATCACGATCGAGGCGAAGACGAACACTGAAAGTGCTACTTGTCTTACTTGAATAATAATAATGTTTATGGTTTCGTTATGAAATGTAACATTGTCTACCAAATTGCGATAACGATGTCGATTTACCACGTGACTTAGCGCGGCTTATGTCAATCTCATACATTTTAGTCTTTTCGAACTTCGTTATCGTTTTCAAATTGTTACTTTGTCTAAGCCCCCTGGCGTAGTTAAAACGTAACTGTATTCCTTCGCTATTCCTATTGAGTTTGGACTCGGTTTTAAAGTGTTAAATTACGTTAACTGACAGCTGACGTACAGTTAGATATTAAATTACAGTTATAATAAACAATAGATGATGAATAATATACCAGTATGTGGGTGAAGCCGCGGGCTGTAGCTAGTAATTGTAAACGTGAAGTGATTCATACAATCATTGTACATTGTATTAGTAGTCTACATTTTTTTTGGATGTATCATAATCAAATAACTTCTCCCGCTCTGATTGGAATGGGTCAACAAATATGTCAAACCTATCAACGCTGTTGCCCTTTGTGTTCTGTGTCCGCGGTATCTCTTTTGAACAACTCGTAAACCCGACAAGCACTGGCGGACCCCTCTCCTTTGTTGAGGCTTGCGTGGAACATGAACGTACGGTCGACACGGCATACATTAAAGGCTGTTTTTGAGCACATATACAATTTATATGCAACATATTCTTGATAGATTCTACTATCAGTCATCCACCAGTATCACAGAATCTGTATTTTATTAAAGCTTTGTAATATTAAGACCGGATGACGTCCAGCTAATATTTTTACAAATCATAATAAAAACATGACACTAATAACAAGAGATGATGACAAGAGAAAAAAAGATACATCATTAGTCCATAAAAAAGGTCTTAGATTGGCATCAACATGATATTGTTGCAAAAAGTAATAACCGTTTTGACCACTGTTTAACAAAAAATACATTTTTCTATGTAATAGGCTACTAAGTTTACCAAATAGCAAAAATCTTCAAAATTTATTGAGTACCGACTTGATAAAGTAATTACTAAAGTTGACTGTTGTAACCAAAAGGCTTGACGATCTATAACTACATTTTTATAGCAATTTAATCTATTTGGCATCAACAACAACTATTTTCCTCCTTCAATATTTTTGTTTTCTAATGGCGTCACGACATTACATTATAGTACTTACTACAGTATTAACCGTCTTTGCTCCTTCCTACGAGAACTAGCAATTTTTTTCTACTTTAAACATGTTTAACGTCCGCATCACGTAGATTACGATCTGAATCGTAAAATCAGCTAATCGCTTCCACGATATCATTACCTGTTGCTCAGCTTTTTATACAAATCGGATTCTTTTACTAATCACCATTCATCATAATACATGCCACATATATTATTTTATTGTAATTCACACTGTAATAAAAATATGTGGCATTTATCACGACACGATAACAAAAAGTGGGGTTCTAAAATGGCTGCTTAAGCAGAATCATAATTAGTTTATAATATGAATTACGTTACCATTCGTAAAATGGTCACAAAGTGACAATTTACAATATTAACTGCGTCTCCATTTTAAGAAATTTATCTTATTATGATTCTGCTAAAGCAAGAATTTTAGATGCTCTGTTTTCGTCCGTCAAAAAGGGGGATTTTAAGTAATTTTGTTTAGGGTTCCGTACCTCAAAAATAAAAAACGAAAACCTCATTGGATCACTTTGTTGTCCGTCTGTCTGTCTGTATCTAAAGAACGCGTGTCGCAATCAAAATTAAAACCGTATAGTCAAGTATTCGGCACCTTTTTGTTGTAAACAAAAATCAACCCTCTAAGTCCAAACAGTCAAAAGTGAAAATATGGTCACCTATGTCGCAAGTTTGTACGGAACCCTCGGTGCATGAGTGTGACTCGCTCTTGGCCGGTTTTTTAGACTGATCAATTGAAGATTCTTTTTTACTTCAACAGTCATTGCATTTTTTTTTAAGTCACGATTGCGAGACCTATCTTTGAGTATGAACTCGTAATATAGTACACTTAAGTACGTCAGCTGAGCTAAAACAAAGAAATTGTGTAACACCCAGTAACAGTTAGTGTGTCGTTTCGAACGATAGAAACCGTTTCAGGCAAATGCTAACAGCGTATACTGTTCCAAAACACACAAAGCGGGATCATGTGTCTCCCAGACTATAATAAAACTGTATTCTGTATTGAAAAACTTTTATAGCTACAGGTCTTTGTGTGGGGGCTGGAGCTATGTTTCACTGAAAAAAAGGTTTCAATAAAAAGTATTGTCAGTGTAAACAAAGTAACGTACGCAAAATAGATAAGTAAACAGGATCGTTTGATACAATTATTTTTCCATAAAAACCGATGGACTTTGTAAACTCAAATTTGTTTTTAAATGTACAAATGTATGTTTTCCATCAAATAAGTTAAAACTTTTTTCACAAATACTTATTAGTAAATTTTTAAGAAAATATCAACTTTATCTGACGAAACTGCTTACTCATATCCTTCGCTGACCGTACAGAGGTACAAATAACAGGTCAACGTATTTTTTATAAGCAATCAATCAAAAAAGACTAGCCGTTTGATTTGAATAATTGAGCTGTCGGTAAAAAAACACGCTCTATCTACGATACTGTACCGATATTTGGGCTTTTTTTTACAAACACAGAGAAAAATAACATTGGAGCCACTCAAAAGGCGCCGATTGGTTAACTACGTGACCAATTTAGAATTTGCTGAATCATCTTTATATTATCTGATCTTTGACCCATAATTTGTGCGCTAACCATCAAAGTGGACATGCTAAGTATCAAAGAGACTTCTAAACATCAGGTTGTCTCTCTGGGGAATCGTAGTAGTTAGAAGGTTGAACCTGAGGACTGGGGACTTATGAAACCACAGAGACGTTTTAAATTTGATGGAAGGTAATTTCACTGTGGTTTTTATCTATACTAAATCCTGACGGGGTTTGCCTGCAAGATTTAATTGGTGTTTGCTAGCTGACGTGCGACAATGACTACATTACTTTTTAATTTTACCTTGTGATAAACGAAATTGTATTAAATCTGGTTCTTCTAGCCTGACAGAAACATGTGTTGCTGGGGAGTTTCTTCCGCCACTTCTTCTTCCCAACTAAACCACTAGGAACTGGCGAATGACCGTTTTGTGGGATTATCTCTTGTAATTTGACGTTCAAAACGGGCTGATTGTCAGCCTTATTTGAATAAATGACTTTTGATTTTGATTGCTCTTACTCCTCAGCAAATACAGGTTCAATAGCAGTAATTCTGCGGAAAGAAATGTTAATCAGGCTTGTCATCCTATTTTCCTAGGTCATAAGGCTGAATGAAGACGAGTTTTTAAATAACACGTGTTTTTCTTTAATTCCGATTAGCATATAAATTGGTTTGTAAAATTACGCGTCTTAACAGCCAGCAATAAAATAGAATCGTGTTGTCACACTAATCTCAGTATATTGCGCCCCAGGTGCTAATAAACCACGCGTAAAGTATTAAAATTAAGTCTTATTTCCAGGTCTCGTCTAAAATTAAAACATTTAAGAGTGATTTCAAGTTTTTTGAATAAAACCTTCTATAGCACAGTACAAAAAAAAGTTTTTCGAATCTCGTTAACAGCTTCTGAACTAACAAATGGCAATTAAGCTTTGAGTAGGGCAGAAATCGAAAAATGAGTTATTTTTCAGTTTCCTCCTAGAGTCACACGTCGCAATTCAAAATTATTGGTCAGCTGATTTTTTCTAGTGTATACATAACGTTAATTTTAAGCAGTATTGAACTTAACCCATTTATAAACGTCAGTTTGTGCCTATTATTGCCTTCGCTTTGTTCTATAACATGCTTGGTGTAGTGGAAGTTATGTATTGTCTTACTTTTGTACGTTTCTTTCTGATTAATTTTGTTCCTGGATCCGAGATAGTTGAATCATTACTCGTTGAGATGTGCCGTTCGCCACGGTTGTTTCAAGGCTGCAATGAGTGGCAATAGTGTGGCTTATCCCAAAATGTTTTAGCATACATTCCAATACCAACGATTAACAAGACCTACGGCTCACTTTACATCCGGCGAGTTGCGAACGTAAGCTTATGAAGTTAAATAAATTATAAATTGTCTCTTTCATCAACAAGACAGGCACCTGCTTACGTCATAACTACACGCACTCCAAAGGCTCGAAACTTGTAAGTCTTGCTCTAACTTAAGAAGTACAAATCAAGTACCAAGTCAACCACAAACGATTCGAACTGTTTAATGGAGCGCACCCGTTTCTCAATTCAGTCGAACAAAGGTTCTTAGTTTCCGGACGATCTATTTGTCACCTAATATTATATTGGAAAAGGCAGAACAATAGAAGAAAGCAGCAGTTATGCGCAGTGTTTGTGTCACATTTACAAGCGAAGTACTACGACGTCGCTTGCGTTGGACATTAAGACTGTTGTTATTTCTACCATTCATAGTCAAGTACCTAACTTCAGCGCACTGCTATAGCAGATAGTACGTACTGTAGCTATGTTATTCGATAAAACAAAAAAAAAACATAGAGACGCGCGGACGACTTAAGATTCTTCACAAGTTCTCAAGTGCGGATCGACCCCGCCTCGATACGATTAAAAGCAATAAATCTTCTCGTGAACCTTTAGAATTCTAAGAAAAACTAGCTAGTGTTAGTTTACAGAGGAAACTTAGAAGAACAGATAATTTTAAGTAACACTTAGAGGTCTCAATCCCTACCCCTAAAATAGCTACTTTAGCAGATTCTTATGAGATAATAATACGAACCAAGTTTCAATTCGTAAAATGGTCTCAAAGTAATCGTTTATATTAACTGCGTTCGTGATCATTTTAAGAATTTTAACGTGGACCTGGCCACGCTAAAATTCTGAGGCATAAAATGAAATTGGCGACGACAATTATGGAAAAGTTAAAAAATGTATGGAACGGACATAAACTGTCAATCTTGTAAAAAGTTGATTTTTCAAGCGGTTGCAATTTGCCTCGACACTCAGTAATGTGTAACTTCTATAAATTAAGATCTTGAATTCTTCTTAGACTACTAAGCCTAAAACTTAATTAGATGACTGTAGAAAAACATTAGAGCAACGACCGCTGGCGGCACAGCTAGATTAAAACTCAAGAATTCTGGTGATTTTTTCTCATTTAGCTTAAGTTCCTAAAGAGATAAACTTTTAATCTGTCTGTAACTAACCTGGAGTCATAAAACCGTTGGTAGAATATAAAACAGGACTATTTGTTTCAATTTACCGCTCAGTAATAAAATCTCATAGATCATTGAATCACAAAATCATGATTATCATAAATATTATACATAACGCAGGTATCCTTACTTCCTCGCTAATATTATAAAAGCGAAAGTGAGTTTGTTTGTTTGTTCGTCTTTACACTTCAACGGCTAAACCGATTTAGATGAATTTTGGTACAGAGATAGTTGGGACGCAGGAGACGGATATAGCCTAAACTTTAAATAGTATATAAATAATGGAGAAATGAGGGAAAAAGAGGTAAGAAAAGGGAAAACGATTATTAGAATTAGCATTGCTATTACAATAAATAAGGCGCGAGGGCAAAAACTATAGGTAGCAGGTACCAGGTACAGGTACATTACGAAGGTTTTTAACGCATAAAACATATTATAATATCAGCGAATTCTTTACTGAGAAAGAATTTTGTGGTGTGTAGTATTTGTCAGTAAATATGTTAAAAGTTGTGTTCGTATGTTATAAATTGTAATTGTAATTTCTTCTGACATTATTTTAATAATTCTTATAATTTGACATGCTTTTAATTCTTATGATTTGACATTTATTTCCTAATAACTTTCAATAAGTTCTTGTGTATATTTATAATAGTCATTAATTTTAGATTTGAATATTATTTGCATGCCTATGCGACGACGGTAAAATCTGGAGAACTATATAATATGAAAACATCTATGTACAAAATACCCATGTTTGCAAAGAATAAATGATTTGATTTGACCTGCAAATCACGAAAGGGGAACTGAATCTCGAATTTAACACGAGCAAAGCCGCGGGCAAAAGCTAGTAAAATATAATTGGATTGAAGTAAAAAAGTGTTCGAATGCTCAATTGGCTGACTAGGACAACATTTACTATCTCTTTGTTTACGCGAGTTCCTGGTTCCGATTTCCAGGCCGGGAAGTGTTATAGGGGTTTTCACATTACCCTTTCCCAGACGATTTTTTGTTCAAAGTTCTCAGAACCAGCCTCAGAGTCTAGATTCGTGAGTGAATGTGTATTTTTCTTAGTATACTTACACTTAGTTCAAAAGTCATAATTAAAGTATGTGCGCCATACCTACTTTGACATCCACTGAAAACAGGGTGACAAAAAACAAAACGTAAACAAACAAGTACTCGCTGTTCAATTATATTGGCTATTACGTTTCGTGTGATTGCCATCAACAAAGGAATTATTTGAAAAGTTGTTTTTTATTTACATTTTGGTTTTGCTTTCCCATATTTGGTAGGTATTCGACAGATAAATGCGTACTATGAGGAAAAATAATGCTGAATCATTCCTATCCAATCATCCTATCTAAACTTTTATTGGATGATAACATACGATATCATGGTTCGTAACTCATAACGATTATTGTTTATTCTAATATTATCTATCATCCAGGATACATAGCTGATCTGAATTTAACAAAACAAAAAAGGAACTTGTATTTCCTTGAAACGCCGCGCCCGCCTGCTTTAAGAATTTTTTTATGAAAATTATTCCGCATGCCTTTCTGAAAGATTGTTTATAAGCTATATTCAATCACCATTCAACATTGCGTAAGTCAAAAGAACCGTTTTTGTGACAAAATTAATTTCATAATGATATTGTTTGCTACTGGTATTCCATGATGGATTGACAGAATTTAATTTTAAACCTACCCTTTTATTTTTGTCATTTTCCGGGTGTCTGGTTTATTAAATGGAGTTTATTCTTGTTACATTAATATTGTTTAGTTGTCCCGATTTCTCCGAAGTTTCAACATCAATTTAAGTTCTTTCTAATTTCTTACGACCGTTGAGTGACTTGAGGAAAAACAATTGGAAAAACGAATAAAAACAAATGAAGTGACGCGGGTTCAATCTCCTAGTTTTTTGTTTATGTAACTGTTGGCTGTTGTCTATTTGAGACAGTTGATTGCGCCTACAAATTCCTAGTGGACTAACTGACACCAGTACAGCATAAAAATAGGTGTGACGTTTAACGAATTTTTTTTTGCATAATTACGATCTTCGTTGGCACATCGGTGATGTTTTTTTTTTTATTTTTTAATATTTTCTTTAAAATAAGTATACTTTTACCGTCTTTGATAACCATATTTGAATTTCAAGAACTTATTAAGCAGATACTTTAGCCACTTCGACACAGTAAGCACTAATTCATATAAAAAGTCCACAATTAATCAATCATATCTAGATTTACAAAAAATACCAGAACAGGTTGCACAAGTATACATTTATCAAGGCCAAACACGGCCATAAGGGGCGCCAGCCACTCTATAATACTTCACTTAACAAGTAAGGACACGCATCAGGCTTGAGGACATATATCATTTTCACTCCTCAATGTCCTCAAAATCCTTACATTTTTACCAATATTGGAATAAAAAAAGAAAGAATCAGCCTTGCTAATTCTTTAGTCAGCGGGCATAATTGTACGTGAGCGAACATTTTCGTCGTTTCATTTACATATCGCCATATTTGAATTGAACGGGATGATGAATTGCTCTTTTATATGTCATATGCTTATTAGACGTGACTACTAAGGCCTACTAATAGATTGATGATACAAGTGTATGTGTATCGTGTATCGGGAAACGTCTAGGCAGATGATGATGATGATGATATTGGTGATGTCTTAGTACAGTATGACCACTTTAAGTGTGCAGTTCAAGATGACGCAGAAGCGTCATCTTGAACTGCAAGAATGCCAAGAAAAAAGCATCGATTTGACAAAATTGGTACTTTTAGGAATCTGTACTTCAAAAAGAAAAAAAACGGATCCGTTATTGGATCACTTTGTTGTCCGTCTGTCTGTCTGTCTGTAAATACCATTTACATTGGGAACGCGTGGAGGTATCTAGTGGAATTATATATATATAATTCCACTAGAATTATATTGAAAGAACTTTTTTATAGCTCTAAGGGACCACATACTTGAGTATGTGGTCCCTTAGAGCTATAAAAAAATCAACCCTCTAAGTCTACACAGTCAAATATATAGCCGTTTATGTAGCAAGTTTGTACGGAACCCTCGGTGTGCGAGTCTGACTTGCGCTTGGCTTTTTATTTTATTTCTATGCTTTTACGCCAGCACAAGTCAGTTGGTTGAAGTGTTACTTCAAAATCCTGTAGAAACGAAGGCTCGAACTCATAGGGTCTATTTATATAAGTTAATTAAAATTCATTTAATTCCTAGGCACTAGATGGCAAGAATCATGATTATATAATCATAAACTGTGGTAGAGGCGTACCACAGGCTTACTTAAGCGACAGAGCACCGTCCGTCTTTATGCGACGCAACTGCTTTTAGAAGAAAGTACCTACTTATTAGCATAATGAAACTATAATTGCTGTGGTATTTTACAAAGCAGTGGTTAAAGAAATAAGTTAGTGACTAATCTTTTTACTGCACGCAATAATGACGGATTGCAGAAGAACACCCTTTTTGCGGATGGGAAATCATCAAATAACTTCCTCCGTTCTGGGTGGAACGGGGGGGGAAGGTCAGACTTGCACTGATTAAAACCCACCCAAGTTCCTTCTCTTGCCATTGTTGCCTGTACCGGGCCGTGGTATCTCTTTCGAACAACCCAGGCAAGAAGTATACGAATAAAAACTGTCATCAATTTATTCATGATACCTTAGCCACCTAAATTAATTCAGTCCAATAAACAGGACAATTAACTCAGTTTCACACAGACTGTGGAATCAGTGGCAAACCGCAGTTTAAATCCACATGACGAAGTAAAACCCTCTCTCACACGTTACTAGCATTCTAAATTCTCTGTCTCTAATTAAATTCTGAGGTTTACGGTGTACCTATGTCACTATTCCAGACATTTCCTTTTTGAACTTCAAAATCCTCGATGAGGTAACCTTTAACTGACGAAGTGACAGTTTGACAATGATTAATGTCTGGTTCGTAGGAGCGGGCATTGACACCGATAGCTGAAAGTTAAGCGAATAGAAATACGTGTTATTTTTATATACTGCTAAAAATAAATTATCATAATTGCACATGTGTAAAAAATAAAAATAAAACAATGTGGTGCCATTGTACAGACGTGATCACCGTTTGTGTGTCTATGTTCTTTCCACCATATATCTAAATGTAGTCTTATTATCATATCCGAATAGATAGTGCAATTTATGGCCATTCTCCTTAAATGATTTTAATATGGATAAGATAATTGTAAGAAGCGAGTTTTTATGATTTGTAATGCATTTCTTCTGAAAAAAAAATATCTTTGATTTTTTTACTTCTGTATTATTTTTAAATTCTTTAAAATAAAATGATTTTGCGGGTATATACAAGTAATACATTGTATTATTGTAAAATATTATAAAAACGTTAAAAAGTAGAAACAATTTTTAATGTGTAGAAGAAATTTAGTACGGTCTCTGAATTTGAAAAAAACCGATGTTCCACATGTTCCACATAATCCTATCCCAACCAAATGGTGACGCTCGCTGCGAAGGATTTATTCAAATTCGTGACCCACGTTATTTGAAAGTTTCGAAATTGTTTAGTATAATATGATGGGACTGGCATACACTGTGCGTAAAAGTTCCTAGGAATAAAAAAAAAAAAACTTTTTCACATAATGAACAATGCAAAAGAAAGAGTTTATCTTGCATTAAAGAAAATACAGTACAAAATTTCCACAAAATTGCAGTACCTATTCGGATTACTGCTTGTTATGCCTTTTGCTCTAATGAGTGAACTAATGAATATTTATGAAATGCATTTGATGACGTCATGCGTTTTATGTGAAACAAATAGATTGGCACTTAGTTACAGTTTAACCGTCATCAACTGCTAACCTTGTGGAACACAGCCGACCTTAATTATATCCAACTCTCTCCTTCAGCCGGCGCTGAATAATAAGAATCCTATAAATCTGGCTTTTATTCTCGTTCTTACTGTAAAGTCGAGAGAATTTTATTTAGTCCCTAATTACGTGTTAACAGATTATGAAGTATCATATTATATGTATAACAAAACCACCGTTTTTTCCTACGTACCTTTACCTTTTGTACCATCCCACATTGCGCCAGTTATGTTTAAGAGTAGGCACAGTACATAGGATTAAGACTAAGGTGCCAAATCCGTGCTCAAATCCAGGCTTCTTGGCTGTATTGAGAAATTCCTGATAGACAAACGTAATAACAGTTTTTAACTAGAAATCGAAACGTCCGCCGTAGATAGAATCAGCCACAATACTAATAAGGCAGAATATTTCCGTTCTGAATCCATTATTTAAAAAAATACTAATTGAACATGAACTACACTTGGAAAGTTATTTACGAGTTGTTATGAACTGTTTTTTTGTCGAGCTCAAACCTAACCATTGCAGCATTGTAAGCCTGAAAAGTAAGTAACACGAATGCTTTTATGTTTTTTACAGATCTTTGAATAAATTATCTACCATTTTGTTTCATAATCGCTCCATTAAAATTTCTACTTTCTTAAGTCTAAACCAAGTACAATCTGTTGCGTGTATTTTGCGAGTTAAATTCCCTAAGCTTCTTATCTCTCGGCGCAAGTTGTGTAGGGTCAACGAGAAAATGGGTCAATGTGGTGAATATAAGCACCGTAGTGTTCGTAATCTTCAGATCTGTAGGCTATCGATAGCCCAGCCTCTTACACGGACTGCCTGCTTAAGGACATTTGAATTAAAAGAACAACAAACATGTTTTGGAAATCATCTTTTAAGCAAGGAGATGCTTGTGATAGGTGATTCCGCTCTTCCACTTTACATTAAGCAGTGTATGCAAATTAAAGAAAAAATAAATACAAAATTAAACTACAAAAGGTAGCTCACTTGTGTGACGTATGCGAGTGTGATTATGAGTGTGGGTGATTGTGAGAGTGTTAGTGTGTGTGTGTGCGTGAATATGTGTAATAGTGTGACAGTATGGTAAGTATTACTTTTCAGCACTGAAACTGGCCCCTAATATAAGCAAGAGTATTTTTCCAGCCATTTTCTGTAACATTCGTTAATATCAGAGGCTCGTGAAAATATATGTCAAATACAAATAGAAGAACTAAGTGATAATGATGGGTCATTAATCGGTGATGTTTACGAAAAAATGTGCAAGAGAGACATCGATAAACAAATCAAATTACCGTAAATACAGGAAACATAGACCAACAGCAAATCGGTTTCAATCGGACTGTCTGTTTACTTTTGGCACTATGACTAAACTGTACGTCGGTTTGTTCCCCGCACGGAACAAATATTTGTTATAAATGATGTTTATTTTACAAGTAGGTTTTTACAAACACTTTTAGATGGCTTTTTTTAATTTGATGAGTCTGGTGATTCGTACCCTTTTACTCAGAGAAGAAACAGCCGAAAGCAAAATCAGAAGTCATAGTTTAAAAATTTTGGTCAACTTATAAGAGGACTTTGCAGATTAGAGTCTGAAATGATCTTTTTAAGAAAGAACCACGTCAGCTATCGTGTAGCGCGACTCATAATTTGTGACCGATTTATCCGGGTCTGGCTATTTGTGTGTGAGTTTTAATATTCGCAAACGCACCCACGAAACAGGAGAAATTCCTAGTGTGGGGCATCCATTGTATTTTTTTTTCTTTTTAAAGCCCTAAATATAATAACATGTCGATGCTACAAAACTAAAGGGTGTATAATAAAATGGCGATATCATGACCCCCACTTCTTCAGAGTGGAGTAAGAATCAGCTGATATTAGCATTGTGGATGTGTGTCGTATAGATAGAACACAATGTTACAGTTTGTTTTTTATTTTGTTTGTGCTCACTCAGCCGGCTGCTGGTCTGAATACTGCAGATAAAACCATAAAATGCTGCAAATTTTTAACTTTTAGCTTTGCGGAAAATCGCGTTAAAATTTCGGGGTCATCCGAATTTTATGTGATCAAGTTGTTTTAAAGTACAAACGACGTGCAAAGAGGTCAACGTGCTTCATCATTATAACGTAATATTACACCCTTGAGAATACTTTAAAACAAAATGTAATAAAAGGTTCAAACAATAAAGTCTGTTGTAAAATGAAAAATGAGAGGTATGTCCTGTAAGGTATAATACAAGTAGATCAATCACAAAATGTAACAAAATCTTACCTTGAAAGCGTTTCTGAACTTATTCGACATGATGTTGTAGAGAAAGGGGTTGATGGCGGTCGACAGGAAATAAAGCACCCCCGATAAAAACGTAAGCACGATGTAGACCTGAACATAAAACAAACGCAAAACAATAAATATCAATATCATAAATTTTCCAATATCTGACAAATCTTAAACGAATGGGATGTACAATTTATTCAGGGATATACAAACTCTTTGTTTCTATATAAGATAGTTAATAATTAGCCTTATCAGTTTTATTTAAAGATGAGAAGTTACAAAGTCAAATAAAAAAGACATCTAACTAGAATTATCTCGAAAAAACTTATTTTTGAAACTCGTGTCCCAAAATGCTTCGCACTAGCCAACTTTACAAAAGTTTAATCTTACTTTGTAAATGGGATAAAATTCTAAGTTTACCAGGTAGAAGGTATCTGAAGGGTGTTCCAAACTTTTCCCGTAGATGGCCAGCAGTCTTTGCACGTGGAAGGGCGCCCAGCAAATGAAGAATGACAGCGCCACGGCAACTAGAGAAAAAACAATGTTTACACTACTGAGTGGCATTTTAATCTTAATATAACAGGAAATAAGGTCAATATTATTGGAGAAAGAATCTTTTCGGGTAAGCAAAGATAATAATTCTAAAGTTCCTTTATAAGATACTAGTTTTTACCAGCGTTACATCCGGGGTAACTCAGTTCCCGTTTCCTTGCTACCTGTAGTTTTTGCCTTTGGGCCTTATTTATTGTAATAGTAAAGCTAAATTTTCCCTTTTCATCCCTCTGTCTCCCTTATTTCTCACTTTTTATATAAATTTAAACTAGCCTATGTCCGTCTCCAGGGTCTCAACTATCTCTGTACCAAAATCAAAATCGGTTCAGCCACTAAGGCGTGAAGACGTAACAAACAAACAAACTCACTTTCGCTTTTGTAATATTAGTAAGGATATGCGCCTTTAGGCGCTGGAGATTATAAAAGCGATGATTGCGCTCGCAAGTTGGAGTTATTTTCTCGATATTGCGCGTTCTGAGATCATAACTGCAACGTGAACCCTTGTAGTCGTATTCATTTCGTCTCAAATGCGTTTTACTGTTTTTTAATCGATGTATGAAACGTTTCTAGAGAAGTGAATATAACTAGAATAGCAACTTAATAGTTTAGAAGTTGGAAGTGGAAGTGGGTTAGACGACTCTAAAGGAATGAATGTGCGTATAATACAAAAAATTTTGTTTGTTTAGGATGCACGTGAGCTAGCCTCATCAAACTGTTATAAAACTTAAGTACCTATTCTAAAACAATTTGTTTTAAATGTAATAGATTGAATGATGTTAACTGAACAGTTTCCATTATCACTACATTATGTTGTTTACTCAAGCACAATGTGCGGTTATCGAAATAACCGCACATAGTGCTTGAGTAAACATGTCGATGCTACAAAACAGACGTCAAATCGATTCGAAAATCGATTGATGTTTAGCTGACGTCTGTTTGTTAAAACAGTTACCGATTCTAAACAATTGGCTGTTTAAACGGGGATCGTAGTGTGGTTTTATCGTGAACAACTAAATTACTCTCGAGAAACTGCAAAGATTGGCGCAGTTGCGTAGTCTTCTTGTAAAAAGACGAACAACATGTAAACTCATCTTAACAAACTACCGAAATAATTGTATCGGGGAGTCTTTATTGAAATTAAAAGCAAACGCGTTTCTAAAGATACGATCTTTAAATACCTATTTGAAAACAGTGTGAAGATTATTAATAAAATATAATAAAGCCAATAGAATTAAATTATTTAAGATTCATAATTGTATAATAATATTCAAATTTAAAGCTAGTAGGTAGCTGGACTTTTTCTAAGTTTGGTATTTAATAGATTAATGATAATATTTTATTTCCTTGTCTTACTAAAAACGATATGAATGAGTGATGTAACCGGTGCAGTCCAACGAAAATTCAAGAACATTTGGAACGGGTTTTTGTGTGTAAAGTCGTAATCTATAAAGGTTACTTAGAACGTGCGTTGGCATTATGCCTGTCGACATGGCACAACTGTTAACGTATTTATAGATCCCGGTTGGGCAAAGTTATCTTCTAATGTCCCTAAGCAGAAAACTACTAGGTTTTTCACACAAAATAATTAATTAGATTATGAACTTGTAATAAGTTTGAATACTGCTTGTAAGTATTTGAGTAAACTCTGCTAGTTTCATTGTCTTCACATTTTGTGTCATTGTATTCTCCCTGGTTTACATGAAAGAGAAGCCAAAATTTGAATAAAATCAAAGAAACAATAATTCTAAGTTTGGTTGTGTTGTATGTTTCAAGTAGCAACTACAAATTTAAAAAAAAAAACAAAATTTTTACTTGTTTTTTTAAGCTATTGCATAGCTTCTATCGCGGGCCTTGAGCGCGGGGACCGAATCCAGAAATTCCGTAACGAGAAAAAACCTGACGCTTCCCACTCCGACGGGCACGGAGGTGTGGCTTGTCTAACGTCGTTTACACAATACGGTCAGTTATTTCAATCCCGATTCTAATGTTCTAATAGCGTGATTGGTAGAGAATCGGATAGTCAATCGACATTACGCTGGATCAAACCCAAGGTCTTGTTTTGTTTTTTCAAGAAGTCGCAAAAACTAGTACGTACTAGTAAGAACTACGCAAAAACTAGTACTAGTAAGTACTTTTTAAATATTATATTTAGTTTTTTTATTTATTGTCTAAGTTGATATTTTTTTTCTTTTTGCGACTTCTTTTCATTGAAAGTACTTTTTAAATATTTTATTTAGATTGTTCTTACTAATTGCATAAGTTGATAAAAATGCTATGCAATAGCTTTACCGCGGTGGTCCCCGAGTGCCACACGTATTTGTTTTTCAATAAGTTTTTATAGTCATGTTTCTTTCTCGCGTCTATAATCAAGAAAATTCGTAGTCATTAAATACAAAAACGACATAACTACGTGGCTCTAAAGCCAAAACTAAAGTTATGTAACGTTCAAACCAGTACCTACAGGAAATTACAGGCTTTAAATACTAGAATTATAGAAACAAAAAACTTGATAATAATCAAACCATTCCACAGATACTTAGATAAGCTTATTCTTAATTAATTTAACACCAAATAAAAATGTGTCTCGATTGACTACCTTGCAATGAAATGACTCTACTTTTAAATATTATAGAGAAAGAAAAAATCGGGACACAAATAAAATTATTGCATTGCAGTCCGTAATTGACGGCTTCAAGAAAAATAAGGGCCTCAAATGAGGTGTAACAAATGATTGCAAAGAAGTTCATATCAGTTCTTCTCACGCCGTTTTTCTAATGGAAGTCGGTATAACTATAAAACGCAGATCGCGATACTACAATCAAAATTAAAATATTTTTATTTCACATTAGGCCTACATGGGCACTTATAAAACATCGAAAAAAGATGCACGGTTTGGGTTGGTCTTTCCTATGGAGAAGAACCGGCAAGAAACTCCATGGTTACTCTTTTAAGATCATTTGGTTTTACACTGTTGTTGTTACAGCGTTAGTACTTAAGTATGAGAGGACAGCGTAGGCCCGACAATAAGTCATCTTCCTTTGCATGTCATAATCCTTTTGCTTCTTGTTCTGTGTGCAATATAATAACCGAAACCAATGCGGAAGCATGTAGGTAAATATAATGTTACACATCACGCTACGCAATTAAAATTTTAAAATAAATTAAGTATAAATAAGGTTCGAAACAATTTAAAAGTTGCTTCTGTCGATGCGGGAATACGCCTCATGACCCTGTGTTCAGACAATCTACAGACGCCAATTATTGAGCCAAATAAAGACGAAACTTGAAACTGTCTGCAACCGTTTATAAATAAGTCTATGAATATGGAAAATATCGTAAATAATCATTATGGTCGTTAAATCTGCATAATATTATGAGTAAAATTACTGTTCAAGTTCTCTTGTTATTAGCTTAATTTGTAGCGACCTCGAGTCTAGTACCTAAAGTTAAATTAGTTGTCTGTTTATCTGTGGTTTCATTATTGTGTATTTTGGATTTATTGCCTAACAAACTAAAGAGAAGCACGCCCGAAAAGTTATGTTAAAATAAAGTAAGATTTTCCATTAAGCTCTCTCAATACTTTAGAACAAATAACTTACTTCATTTCCTCTTTATTGCGTTAACAATAACATCAAAAACAATTTATATTCATAAACTACGATGTCTTTTTTTTACCTTCGGCAAAAACAGAACAACAGCTGCATTTTTTAAAATTTTAATGGATGTAGACAAAGCTTTATGCATCCAATAAAATGACTATTCAGCCCATTATTTTTATGACATAAAAAGCTCTTAATGTTCCGTCCTCTTGTTTATTATACGTACAACAGTAATTACACAGTGATTTATTTAATTTTAAACAGTATATACGAGACGTGAAATGAGTTTACATACTGTGAGTAATTTTGTACGTAGTTTTCTTACAAATCCTTACTTATATTACAAAAGCAAAAGTGAGTTTGTTTGTTTGTTACGTCTTCACGCCTTAATATCTAAACCGATTTTGATGAATTTTGGTACACATATAGTTAGGACCCTGGAGATGGACATAGGCTATTTTTTGTAATTTTTTAAAAAGTGGTAAAGAGGGAGAAAGAAGAGTCAAGGGAAAAGTTAGCTTTGCTATTACAACCAATAAAGCGCAAAGGTAAAAACTACAGGTAGCAGGTACCTGCAAATGAAGAAAGGGGAACTGTGTTACCCCGAATTTAACGCGAGCGAAGCCTCGGGCAAAAGCTAGTACATGCATGACCTTGTAACATATCTTTTATTTAATTTTAGGAAATTATCTGCAATGTTATGTACCTATCTAAATTATCAATTCAAGACAGAGGTACATAAGCGGCATAAAATACTACAACAACTAACTTGATGTTATTGTTTTATGCCGCTTCTCTATAGGCACACGAAAAAAAAGATTTTACCTACCCCCAGACTTTTGTTTTTGTAAAGCAATGACGGCGGATACACGAACAATGGAATTTTCTCTTCTCCCTTTGACCCAACTAAAGAAAACAGGAAAACTCACGCAAACAGACCCGACACTCTTTGACCTAACCACGAAATGTTATCTGATTTTAACACGAGCCTCCTTGGTTATAAATCTGCAATATGTATTAAAATAAAATATTATATTGCCTAAACGATTCTTTGCATAAACTCAATGCGTTGCATTAATTCCAGCTTCCTGGCCAAATGTCACGTATCTGCATATTACTGTATATTATTTAAATTGTTTACCTAGTATGGGCTGCGAACGAAATTCCATACATATTTTTCTACTAGTGACACAATCAGCTTCGTGGCAACTAAAAAAAAATAACACATGTAAAAGTACTTATACATATATTCTGATGTTAGTGAACAAAGTATTGCCTTTACATTCCATTTGTTATTACGTACTCTTGTCATAGTTTATTCGGAATTCAAAAATGCAAAATTCAAAGACAAAAGCAAATCGGTATTGAAAACTAAAACATGGGATGTGTCATAAAATTTTATTTGATTTTGTGTTCCAGATTTCATTTTTGCATTGTTATTGGTTCGATATTGGATGCGAAGTAGAGCTAGCTCGATAGCAAAAGCCGATATTGAAGTTATCAAAGTGAATCTCCAGCATGTATACGAATGAAAATAAAGAAATTTCTTTGTAAATTTGTAGTTTCACATCAATTTGACCACAATTTAAGTCCAGTGGTAAACCACTGCGCGGACACAGAGGCGAGTAATCGCGGGTTGTACCCATTTGCTTAATTTTTTACTGCCGTGAAGAAAAACGTACTGTCAGCCAAAGAGATTTAAGATATTTATTAAGAAAGACTATAAAAAAATATCATTAAATAATGCGATTCCAATTCCAAGTTTGTCGTCTTATGCTTGTAGGTACCGACTTTTGTGAGCTGCATCTTGCAGTATGTAAATGAAGTTTATTTGACGTCGTCCCGTAAGTCAGTATATTTACCTACTAGCTGCGGCCCGCGTGTTGATAGAATATGCAATAATCTTTATGAATTATAGCTTATGTGTTATTCTGATATATAAGCTATATTATTGTGAAGTTTCATTAAAATACATTCAGTAGTTTTTACGTGAAAGACCAAAAGACATACTTACATACATCTTTACAAACTTTTGCTTTTATAATATTAAGTAGGGTAGGTATGTCCTTGCTCCCAACAGAAGGTAAAGTGTAGTTTACATCACAGATCAACGTATTTTGTAAGATAACAAACAAATGATGGATGTTATGACGGTTTGCCGACACTCTCTCGCACTCGCGTGTCACGCGTCAATCACTCGCGTTTGACATGTTTTCGCGGCGCGTGCCGTTCACGCCACGCGTGATAAACGTCTGTAGGCATTACATTTTCGTTCCATAAACACGTTACTTTTCAAAGAAATTATTTTTGTTCACGCGCTTTTATTGACTTATATTAATAAAACTTTTTAAATGTGACATTAACACGTTAACTTTTAATTACTTAACACTTGTACATTTTAGTATCATGAGTAACGATATAGAAAAGTTTTTATCTAAGACACGAATGAAATTTTCTCCTGTATCGTGGGTGCGTTTACAAACATTTAAACTCACATACACAAACAGTCAGACCCGAAACAACTACCTGTAGGCCATACAAATATTTGTTCCGTGCGGGGATCGAACCCGCAAAACACATCGCTATTATTTATTAAGCAAGGAATTTGCTGCTACATACAAATGAGCCAGTATTTCGTAAAATGTATAATCAATCACTGCCAGCTAACTAAGGTCAAGGGACAGTCCGCTAGCCAAGATAAATTAATTAGCGCACCTAATGGCTTTTTAACAAAATAACAGTACACTACGAAATCCCTTTTATTAGCTATCTGACTCTAATACAAATCATCCACAACGATGTAAAAGATAATCCATAACCAGACAGGCTTGGAACTTATTAACAACACAATGAATTTTGATGCTGATGTACCACAGTTAAAAACATTTATTCTTACAGGTTTGTGTACAGAATACAATCACATTTAACTAAGACATAATACCGAAATATCTACGTGTAAAATGATTGCAGGTCCACGATACCGCTATTTAAAATTCTCTTGCATATCATGGAAGTGAGCAAACTCTACAATTTCATATTCAAATCGGTCTTCCGAGTCCAACTTATATTCAATTTGAAACACCTCATTCGCTAGTGCTGAACCTATACCAAAATTATTTTGTTTTAAAGCTATACTAGCTTTCGCCCACGGCTTCGCCAATTTGGGGTAACACATTTCCCATTGCACCTTATCAATTTGTAATAGCACATCCCACTTTTTTTAGCCTATGTCCGTCTCCTGGTTCCCAACTATCTATGTACCAAAATCCATCACAATCGGTTTAGCCATTAAAGCGTGAAGAGGTAACAAACAAACAAACTCACTTTCGCTTTTATAATATTAGTAAGGATTTCACAAACGCAACGGCTACATACATCAAAGTTTATGACTACAAATAGATCATTTAAGCTGGCCAAATTATTCCATTCACAGTTTTTCTTTCTGTTTTTAACTTACTTATAAAACACAACAAAATGGTTGCTACGCCACAGTGTCAAAAATAAAGCAAGATTCCATTTTTAAATAACATAGGTAATTATTTTTAAATGCTGGAGATTTTAAGACATTCATCTTCAAAAGTTGAAGTAAGATAAACTAATTTAATTAAAAGTTGAATAGTAAATCTAGAACAATCTTAAGAAAATACAGACTTTTTTCAGAGACATCTTTTTTAGAAGTACACGTTCCAATCTAGTGTTTTGTGGTTGTTTTTACACAAGCGCAAAAAAGTGTTTAGATGCATTTATAAATATTGTGTTAGTTTTTTTGCGAATTTATTATATCCTCGGTTTGGCAGCGTTCACTAGAACTCTTATTCTACAGCGTTGGAAATCATATCGCACATATTTTTGTTAACCTAAAATATAACACAAAAGCTTATAAGCTGCTGAAAACAGCTGAAAACGTCATCATGTTTATCTTACAGACGCACGGTGGGAAATATCATTCGCCAGTTTAAATCCAATTGTCCCACTTGTGTGTACGCAATTAAACCAAGGTGTCTCAAGAACAGACTAAAGTAATTCACAAATAAATTTATAATTAACTTTTAGTAACGTTTCCACTAGTTTTCTGATCTGTTTGGCTTCAGCTACGGGTTTATTTTTAGCAGTTTGCTTCACTGAAATTACAAATTAATTGTTCTTGACTGTCGTAGAATGTTAATAAAGTTTAGATGAGGATATTTATTCTTTAAGCTAAAAATATATCTTTTGAGGCTATAATAATGCTAGTTAGTATATAATCATTGTTCTTTGATCCACCGTTCTAAAATATCGAATTCCTCTTTCTCACGTGAAGACTATAAATTTTCTTTTCCAAAAGTACCACGTAATACGGTACAGTATTACCAATAGTAAGTTATAGGTACTAAAATAGAAATAGGTGCGACCCTAATCCTCTTAGGTCTAGTGGGTCCTCTTTACTATGCTATTAGGTCCTAGTCTGGTCTGTAAGCCTTCCACATTTTCGGTTTTATTAGACACGTATTTATTCTTGTATTTTTACTTGAACAATAGTTTCATATTCTTTCAAGACTATACGAGACAGAGTAGAATTGAGATAAGTTTATTTTAAACAGTTTTTTTTCGAATCGATAAATCAATCGGGGGACGAAATTGTTAAAGAACATTTTCCCAGCAACATTAAATGTTTTCTGTCACATAAGAAATGTTAATATAAAACGCGTTTGAATATGAATCTTAAACGCTTACATTACACATATTGAAAATGCCCCATGAAAGAAATAAAACATCTATACTAATATTATAAAGCTGAAGAGTTTGTTTGTTTGAACGCGCTAATCTCAGGGACTACTGGTTGGAATTGGAAAATTCTTTTAGTGTTGGATAGTCCATATTTTGAGGAAGGCTATAGGCTATATAACATCACGCTACGACCAACAGGTGCTGAGCGGCGTGGGTGAAACCGCGTGGAACAGCTAGTTTCAAATATTAACCTATTGAAAATAGAAGAGTTTGATGTAATATATTTTTTAATTATTTCTTGTAAACTGTAATGACATCAGATTACAAATGTCATCCCCGTCGGGTTTTTGCGGATGAGAAATGAGATGGGCGGAGCGGGGTATAGTGTCAGGCTTGTACTGACTAAAGCCCACCCATGTTCCTTCTATTGCCCTTTATGTTCCGAGGCCGCGGTATCTCTTTCGAACAACCCGCAACCCCAAGCAACCCGCAGACTCGGGCAGCCCGTAGCCCCGGATCCCCTAATACCTAATAGTAGGTATAATCACATTTCGCTAGACATGTCTTAAGTCCCAGAAGTCCGTGGTAGTTACCGAGAAATTCCTGACACCTGATTAATCAGGTGTCAGGAATTTCTCGGTAACTACCACGGACTTCTGGGATTTAATCTGACAGCCAACACTATAACAATTTGTCTCGGGGAATCGAACGCAGGACCACATACTCAGCCGTCACGCTTGCGACCACTAGGCCCTTTGACCTTTGATGAAGAAGAAAGTACCTACCACTTAAATATCAACATAAAACGTATCGGTTAAATAAACCTAATAAGTACACAGTAAACTTGTTTTCCCGTAAAAGGGTAGATGAGCAAATAATGGTACAGCGGTCCACGAAATGAACCGCAACTAATACAATTTATCCACAATTTGGGTCCATTCGTTCATTCATACAAAATCAACTTAATTTCCTAATTATTTTCCTTTTTGACTTTATTACCCGTGGGAAAGAAAGAAAACGTAACTACGGAAAAAGAAACTATGATTTCTGTTTGATGTAATTTAATATATTTTAGGTCATTTCACTCTAGAGACATGTGTTATGCGTTTAACCCTTTAGCGGATCTTCAACGATATGTTACCATAACAACTAAAGCCATGTTATTATTATAAATGAAAAACTATTTATGTGTCTAATGTTTCGAGAGGATGAGTTATTGTTTAGTCTAATTATTCCCAGATGCGTAGTCTGGGGCGGTTAGCTAATCTTTACGGCTGAAACGAATGGCTCCGCTCGTGTTTCACATTACTTGCCTAAAATCCGTATAATTTATATTGATGCGTAGACACAGAAATTATAAATTTTAATTTACCTGAAGCGGTCACTACGCTCATTAATTATTCATTATTGTCGGAATATTAAATGCTTAGACAATAGCTCTATTCTTTTCTAGAAAAAAAGTTGATTAGAATGTTCAACAAGTGAATTAAACAGTTTTCTAGTCTCGAATATTAATTCCACCAACTGCTATTTTAAATGAATTTGATTTGCGTGATTTCCTAATTTATAAATCGTCATTTAGTGGTTCGTCTCGAACTTTCAGTGTTTTCAAAAGTTTTTAAATATATGAAAAGTACTAGCTTTTACCAAGGCTTTTGCAGACGGATTTGCAGGTACCTGCTACCTGTAGTTTTTGCCCTGGCGCTTGATTTATTGTAATAGCAAAGCTGAGTTTCTCTTTTCTTTCCTCGTTCTCCCTCATTTCTCACTTTTATTTAAAAAAAGCCTATGTCCATCTCCAGGGTTTCAACTATCTCTGTACCAAAATTCATCAATATCGTTTTAGTCATTTAGGCGTGAAGAGGTAACAAACAAACTCACTTTCACTTTTATAATATTAGTAAGGAGTAAAGTAAAGATAACCAGTCTGATACAATGGGTACTATTTTATCCTATCATTTTCCAGTTAAACTGCACTAGGTACATTTATTTATAACACATAAGGACTAAAGAACACAATGATATCGCTTATTTAATCACTTTGTTAATAAGAAATCTCTTATTAACAAAGTGTCTAAAAAGAATAAATTATGCCTTAACTTATACAAAATCAGTATTGAATAAACACTTACACACATTATGTCCTGTCCAAACTAATTTTTGAAAGATGTAACGAGGTTAAACAAAATAACATATACTTATATCGAATCAAGGTTGGAAAAGATAAGATCTAGCATCCAGGCATTTTGAAATGATATTAAATGGATGCCTAGGTCAGTAGTTCAATGCTAATGTCATGATACTATGTAGACTTGTGAACGAGGTTTAACTGCGTTCTTACCCTTGGATCCTTATCTTAATACCAATGTTTAATTCAATAATTGTCATTCAATGAACGAATTCTAGAACCAAAGTTTTCCCTTTAAAATAACTAAGTACTTATAAGTAGAGTTTGAAAGTGGACCCATTAAGTATGGATGGGTAAGTACTTAAAATAACTTAAAGAGTTTGTTCGCTCCACTTTGCTAATTATCAGCATACTTGAAGCCACCTTTAAAACTGTTAGTCTTGGGACTTACCAAGCATTCTGATGACTCTTCTCTGTGACGCACCGTTCCTGTACTGCATTTGCCCACTCGCTCTCTCATTACTGTCTACCGAGAGCTTCTTCACGGGATGCAACACTCGAGAGGTCCGCAACTTAATGCCTATCAACGCGTACAACACTGATATCATCGACATGGGCACCACGAAGAACACGAAACTAGATATAACGAACACTTGATGTACTCCTACACCCTTCACTGTACACGCGCTCACATTCTGCCCATTATCCACATACGACACTATACCGAATTGCATCGCTTGCGGCACCGCTGTACACAACGCGAACACCCATATCGCTATTATGAAACGCACAGCCCTTGACAGCTTAGACATGGTGTGCGACATGAAGGGCCGACATATTGCTATGTAGCGCTCCACCGTGAACGCCGTGATTGTCAATACTGTCGCGTTGGCCGACGTCTCTGACGCCAAGCCGATAGCGATGCAGTGCGCCTCCCCCAGAGGGTACGTGTCCGGGTTCCACAACCTGTGCACTTCGAACGGTAATCCACATACTAGCAATATGACATCTGAGATAGCCAGACTGAACAGGTAGAAGTTAGTGGCGGTGTGCATGGATCGGTTCCGGGCGATGACGACGCACGTGCTGGTGTTGCCGAGGATGCCCGCCACGAAGATGATGACGTAGGTGACGGTGAGCGGCACCACCAGGTCCAGCGCGTACTGCTCGTCGTAAGCCGCGGGGTGGCTCGTCACGTTCGTCGTGTTCATTACGAACAAGTCTTCATACTCGTCGATACTTGGAGGCGCTGGCAATGTCATTTTACCTGTGAACAAGAAAAACTTGTTTACCTCGAACATTAACATGAACCCCTATACAATAAAAATGCTGAGGCGGGGGTTAAAGTCCTGAGCGTAACCAGTTAGTGTTTATTTGTATTTATTTGACACAATTACAAATCTCATCAGTACTCGCATAAATAAATTATACCTTTAGATGAGTATGGGGCATAACACGGTATGTTCACACGTAGTTCTGACTGCTACACAATATTATTTTATTTTAACTCATTGTGGCTCAGTGCACGTAAACATCTTGAAGGTCATTTACTAATTGGCCGTTAACACGACCAAATTACTTATTAGAACGCGATTAACTTGGTTGGTGGGGTGGACACAAGTGACGTAATCAAAATTATGTGGTTGACAAAAATGAGTTGACCCGGATAACACTAGATTTACTCACTTCTTCTAACCAGTTATACATGGTATAAAAAAGTCATTTTAAATTCTATAGATCCTAGTGGTCTAAGGGCAACGCTCTCGAGATCGGCATGGTAAATGTATCTGACATTTCAAGTTTGTGCTTATTTTTAACTCGGTTTAATAGCTTCACAAGTTAAATTAGACCCACTCTACGGTGTCTGATAAAGCTATATTTTTGCATAGATTTGGAAGACAATACATGGTTAAGAAATTTTCCAAGCAATAAAAACGTAAGATCTTTTTGCGAACACAAAAGTTCTGACAAAAATCAAAACACATTCAAATTAAAACAACATACAATACATTTATGTCAATCAAATTGACATTGACAATGAAATAAGGTCACTAGCAAAAAAATGGTTTAAGGGACACAGGTACATATTTTAAGCGTGTTTTTAGATTTTTTAATCTACCTAACGAGTTTGCGACAGTTTGAGATATAGCAACTATTCTCTAAATCCTACTTATAATATTATAAACGCACATGTTTGTGAGGATAGAAGGATGGGTGGATGTATGGATAAATGGATGTTAGTTATTCTTTCACGTCAAAACGGCTGAACGGATCTTGATAAAATTTGGCACAGAGGTAGATTATAGTCTGGAATAACATATAGGATATTTTTCCATATCACGCGGACAAAGCCGCGGGCGCCAGCTAGTCACTTATAAACATAAAGCATAAAGTGGACATTCCTACGGGAAATCAGAATAGCAATCAAGAAAATCATTCGTATTTCTATAAGGTAGATAGTGTTGTATTCATCATGGTCACGCACACATGAGTAACAACCCATGTATGTCTTAACATCCTAATTTATCGTAGTTCCAAGTGGATATTTTTTTAACGAGATAATTGGTTTAGCCTTTAGGTACTTTAATCATCCGTTAGCAAGGGCACTTTTTTATTGCCCCACACTAGGAATTTCTACTGTATCGTGGGTGCGTTTAAAAACATTTAAACTCAAAAACACAAACAACTACCTGTAGGTTATACAAATATTTGTTTCGTGCGGGGATCGAACTCGCGACACGCAGCTCAGCAGTCGATCGCTCAGCTACTGCGCCAACCGTACCGTATTTCTCGCATTTTGTTATTTACGACTTTGAAATAAGATCGAAAAAAGAAATTGACCTTTAGAATAAAAGACCACCTACGTATATTGGGTACTTAGATTTTTTCGTTACGATGATATTATTTATTTTATACTGTAGAAAGTTGGCTTCAAAAGTGACAAATCTGTGACTGTAAATACACCACAATGTTTTGAGGAAATTCTATTTTAAGGATAACATGTCATTGAAGAATAAATTAAAATCAAACATAGTATCAAAAAGACAGCTTCATTTAGCGCTCTTAAAACTCTTTTCTGTTTATTTTACCTTGATCTTATTGACACTCGTCTTTATAAAAAACAGCGGAAAACTTCAAAGCAACTAACTGGCCATAACAAATTGAATAGTTATTGTAACTGTAACTGAATTAAACAGGTATTTTCCAAACCAGTAGCAAGGGTGGACATTATACAATAATTTTCGGAATCCCGTACAAAACATGTTAATTACTTGGGTTTGAATTATTGCACATACTGTACCCTTGGCAAAACTTTTGCTCTTTGTCACTGCCCTGTGGTCATAAATTATGAGTAATGATTAAACGTTAAGGATTGTTTAGTTTCATTTTGTAGAACTAGAAATAAAATGTAGCCATTTTATAAAAGATAAATAAAAACAAAATTCGATCTGAATACGGAAATGGCGTATTGTTTATTCAATGTTGTCTTTATTTGATTAATTTAAATCTATTCAAAAATAAACATATAAAGAGTAAATAAAAAATATCTTATTGGTTCCTCTACTTCCTATGACACATTAAGAAAAACTGGTAATAAAATTACTACAGAATAATAGATTAAATTTACGTGCTAATCAAATATCATAAATGTCAATATAACGACGTCATTGTTTTACAACACAAATAATTTCCTATTTTAATCTCCCTTTGTAGTTTGAACAATAAAGACGCTACGTTTAGTAATTAAACGGTTTTGTTATGTTGTTCGCACAATAATTTGCACTACGTGGCGACGCAATAAACATGTGATTTTTCAAAAATTATTGTACTACTCTTTCTACTAAGCTACTCTTTCTCATTCTTTAAAAAAAAAACATTGTCCTACTACGTTACTCATATCATACCTACATTACGCTATCATAATTATACTTATTTTAATGATTGATGTGAATGGTAACAATACGTAAAAAATATTTAATAAATCAATATAACTTGTTCTGTATCAATTTAACCATTTTGTATTATTTTTAGAATTACTCAAACAACGATTACTCAACTTTATATCGCTTCGTGTGGGCAATTTAAGATTTTCCTGTAACTTGCTTAGAAATGGAAACAAAATCATCAAGCAACGATCATATTACATTCTCCTTGCCTTAGAACCTGCTCAAGGAGATGAAAGTACCTTAATAATAGCTTTCATGTAGCTGAAAAAGAGAAACAACTAAAATATCTCGACTTGGCACACAAGATTGTCGACATGTGGAATGTGTATTCGGCTATAATTGTGCGGATTCTCGTAACGGCCAATGACTTTATTGCCAAGAGCCTCAACGAACATCTGTCGAAGCTCTCCCTAGGCGGATGGATCAAGGGTTTGATGCAGAAAGCAGTACTCCTCGACACGGCCCGCATTGTGAGGAGGTTTCTGTCTCTGGAGCCCTAACCACCGGTAGCTTGGACCCTGCTCTTGATACCGGCGGAAACCTAGATAGATAGAATATTCTTTATTATGTACAGTGTACACCATACAAATGACAAGAATAACAGTATACAAATTATAAACAGGGTGACACAATGGGCGGTCTTAATAAGAAGAAGAGCAAATAAAGAAGACGATGGCATTCATTTTCCAGTTTCGTTAGCTTGACTTTTATGTTTTTTTTTCTGTTGCTCAAGTTTATTTTATCGAGAGTAGATAACGTAACTTCACGCCTGTAATCCCCGAAGGGTTACTCAGAAGTGTACCTTTTAGTACACTAACATTTCGTCAGCTATGATTAAGTTTCATTTAAAACTGACAACTGCAGACTTCCTGGCTGCTACTGAGCAATTCCTGGTGTATAACTCCTTGATCAATCCGGTAATTGAATCTAGCACCTCAAACTCAGCAGACTCGCTTGCGACTAATAGAATAAATTGACAACACAAATAAAAAAGTAATTTGTAAGGTAAAGCGATCTGAAATAACCGGTCATGTTGTTGCTATAATTAGCTCAAAGCTGTAGGCACTTGCTATAAATCTGGGTTAACCCAAGGAATAACCCAATCATCGCAAAAACACTATCGAGATTCAAGAAAAAAAACGAACAAAAAGTATTTTTTATAAAAAGCAAGGATGGCAAGCTAAATAAACACGAAAATCCCGTGGCGATACCACGTGCACGGTAATTAGAAATTTAAATAACTTGTTTTTAATCTAGCAACCTTTACCGTTCGACGATATTTTTGTGGTGTAAACATTCTGTCCCAAAGAGGTAACGGTTGCATTCGGTCAACTGTTTACTAGGGACTACTTTAACAGTAAAAGTGACTACTAGACGCCCTTAACCAATTTTGCTGATTTAACAGGTTTTATTTGGTAAAAGTCAAGTGTTACTTCTGTCAGATTTGCACTCAATTACTAAAACCTACCCATTTATTAACAGTCATTAGCCAATAATAAAATTGACATATTATAGTTATTATATAAGCAAATGCCCCTCACTAAAATTGCTTCTGTATCGTGGGTAAATTTAGATATTACAAACATTTAAATTCACTAACAGCCAGATATTTGTGCAGGCGACTCACTCAGCCTCTGCTCCAACGTGTTATCAAAGCACATTATAATGCAGTCTTTGTAACAGTAATCTTTGTTTGAAGTATATTTCAGAGTTTCTTTATAAAGATGATAGAAATATCTTGATGACAATCCTGCCAGTGTTACGGGTAATTCGAAAAAAGAAGGAATAAGGATAGGCTTAGTCAGTTAAAGTCTGACACTCCACCTAGAGCGGGAAAAGTTATTTGATGATCTACCATGCGAAAATAAAATAAATAAAAATAATAACCTCGACAAATGTAATAAGTCACAACCGAAACAAAATTTGAGTTTATCTACAATAAGCAGCAAAATGCTTTCCACGACCCCTCACGTACAGCCTCCAAATATTTCTTTATCCATAAAATATTTTATCATGAAACCTTAAATGTGTTAAGGGATCGACCAACGATCTTTTAACCCCTTATTTATCGACGATAGCTTTCTCGCGACTTAAGAGAGGGAAACACCTTTTAAAGGTTACAAAAATATTACCATCTGTATTCTGTTTTATGCGTAAAAAAGTGAACCTCTCTTTATTAAGTGTTATTTTATCGAGTCAAATTCTATATACTGTTAAATATACTATTATATATAGATACAAAAAATATTCTGTATTATATCCTCCATGACACACATAATAGATATCTGAGGACATCGGAAAATCTGAGACTGGAGATGTCATGTGCATTCTACTAGCTTTTACGATAAATCCTTTACAGTTCAAGCTGTACGGCTATGGAATGCCCTGCCCGTGTCTGTAAGGAGCGCTAACTCTGTCCACTTTTAAAATTATGGTCAAAAACCACTACCTCTCTCCTTAAACAAAATATTAAATACTTCTTTGCTCTTAATTATTATTATTTTAAATGTATATTAAATGTATTTATATTTAAGTATTTGTTTTTTTAAAAATGTAGTTATTAATTTTCAAAAATGTTACACCACAGACTACCTACAGTACTGTTTGTCCTCCTTTAAATCCATCCAAAGGTTGTCTTGAAAAGATCGCTTTTAGCCGCCCATTGTGTCACCCTATTTATAAGTTGTTTAATGTTATTCTAGTTATTTGCATGGTGTACATAATAAAGAATATTCTATCTAACTATCTATTCTATCTATCTATATCCCTTCAATTTTGAAAAAAATATTCTGCACAACGTTAATAAGTGATTTCTCGTAATTAATTCTAATTATTTTTATCGTGACATGAAAATGTTAAAAACGATAATTAAAATTAATTTAAACCTCACGGATTTGCATTCCAAGGACAATTAACAGCGTTTCCAAATCAAAAGTTCCATAAAGTTTAGAAGTTTAATATTTCATTAGTAAAGTTAGACTAAACTAAAATATAATTGGGTGTTTGTAACAAAGCGAAATTCGAATTTAGTGAGAGTAGGGTCTCACGACCTGAAATAACTGAATTTTAAAAATAAATCATAATGTTACTTGTCCACTTCTACACAAAATCCAAATTATCCTAACGACTCGCCCATAAAATTTGATTATCAACTTGATAAAAAAAAACCTGTAAAATGATACCAGTTCTTACCGCATTTATAAAGTCAAAAGAATTCGAGGTTACAACAGTTGTAACTTAAATATGCAAAAGTGGAGCGAACCGTCTGGTTAAAAATCTATATATCCTTGACATTGTAACGGGATTAAAGAAATAATTAATATTAATGTAAAACAAGTATAGATAACAGACAAGTGCTATAGGAATAACTAATTATCGAATTAAATTAATTGATTTACCCATTACATACATATAAATAGATATACGATAGTGTCTGTCTCTTGTCTGACATCGACAGCATTTATACTTTTTATTTATTCTACCTCAACAAATCCAGTTTATCTTGTAAGTACATTGTTGTTTAAGGTTTATTTATATTTAGTGACTTAAATACTTTAAAACAAAAGGCGCTTAATGGATTGTTATTGGACCTGGGTTTATTTATTTTGTGTATGTAGAATTTATTTTGCCGATGTAGCGACACTCTTTCATTTGGCTTGTTTCAGAGTACAACCTATCACGTTCCTACGAATCCGTAGGAAAATAATAAAATTGATCCAACGAAGGTTCAATAAAATATAGAAGTGAAGAATTTGCCAGAATATCTTTGAAACGCCATAAGATTTGATGGCACCATCACGACAAATTGCAAAGTTCCGCACATCGGTCAAGGTTTTTCTCATATTTATTAAGTGGTTTTTTATTAAGTAATTTTCTTTTCTATTTCTTGATCCCTAAAGGCATTTGCTCACTTCAATTTTTAATTTTATGCTTAGAATAACCTAAGTTAATTAGGAATTGCCTCTTTGTGGAGCGAGGGGGAGTGTCAGACTTTTACTGACTATAACCCATCAATGATCTTTCTTTTGCCCTTTGTGTTCCGGGACCATGGTATCTTATTCGAACAACCTCAGCAGGCGGTGGCCCTGATAGGCCCCTCTGCTTTGCTGACCTCTTTCGAAAAAACCCGCAGCTTCAGAACCAAACATGCCCAAGATATAATTCTCGGGGACGAGGCGAGGACTGGCAAGGAGGTTCGCCGCCTCGGGTACGAGATAAGCCTATGGCTACAAAATTTTAGATCCCCTGATATCACTGCATTTAACTAATGAATTTTCCCTAATGTGCGAGTTTATTTATAACCATAAAACTCAGAATGTATAAATGACACTTTTTTAACAGTTACCTTTAACCATCAGTGACGGGCCTGTTGGTCTAGTGGTTAGTGGCCCTGACTGCTGAGCCGGAGGTCGTGGGTTCGATTCCCACCCAGGACAAACTTTGTGTGATGAGCACGATTGTTTGTTCTGTGTCTGGGTGTGATTTATCTATAATATGTATGTATTTATAAATTATATAAGTATGTATATCAGTTGTCTGGTTACCATAACACAAGCTCTGCTTAGTTTGGGATCAGATAGCCGTGTGTGAGTTGTCCCAAGATATTTATTTATTTATATTCGAGAGGATCACACAGGTTGGATCGTCGCAGTCATTAATTTTTAGGTAAAATGAGTCATACGACACCGGTTTCGACATTATAAATTAAAAGAAAATTAATTTTAGCTATGAATCTTGTTATCTGGTTGCGAATAGAAGATTGTATCTCATTATCAATTCCACCATCTATAATTATGATGTAATTTTTGCCTGTCATTATTGAACTGGAAAGATTTTCTTGGAAGCCTAGCTAGAACATAATGAACATAAAAAGACAAGAAACTTGAAGGATCATGCAGACAACTTGCCTTACCAATCGTTGAGTAAAAGGTTATTGAATTAATTATGTTGTAATAAAATGGAATCAACTCATTAGTAGTAACACAATCAGTGTAACACATCAATAGTAGTGTATATAGAACTCATAAAACTAGCCTCATACTGTCCCCCCGCAGTGGGCCAGTATGAGGCTAGTTTTATAAGTTCTAAGTGAGTAGTATGAGTTCAAAGACCTTTTCTCATACGGAGAAGACTCGAGTATCGAACACCACACTTTCTCCAGACGTGCTGGCTATTTCAAACTTATATTAGTCCATATTTCCTCACATTTTCGTTCAACAAGTCTGTAATGTCCAAAACAAACTTAGAAACGGAACGGAATTTTAAAATTAATTTACTGGTATGATACTTTGACATGACATACGTAGTACGTACATGACATACATTAATAATGTTCCATATTTGTTGTTGATTAAAAGGAAACTTTGTTAATTCACAGTCCCAGCAAATAAGCTTTATTTTCTATTGAAAGGATCCCGTACTTTAAATCTACGTTTTCATTACTGCTACCTAACGGATTCCAGTCGTTGAAATTGCTGATCTTAATGAAAGTAACATGAAGTAATGCCTGGGATTGAATCGGATCTAATTAAACTGAGGTTAAAGGTGAACCCGATCAGACAGCTCCCTGATCACCGATCCCACCCCCAGACATAATAATAAGGTCAATATATACTTTGGGAATACGACAAAAATGTTTGCGTGGGTAAAAAAAGTATTTCCTAAATATTCAGGAACAGGTATTTGGAGCTGAAAACAAAAGTAGATCGAGAAAATTGAGAGCGGAGAAAAAATTGAAAATGTCATCAAAATTTTATATGAAGACTAGTTGTACCCAACGGTTTCTACCGCTACTCAGGTTCTGAAGAGGGGTTTGAAAAATAGATTACGACCGATTCTCATACCAAATAATACATTTAAAATTTACTAGCGCGGCTTCTAAAACTGTATGTATAAAAGTTGATGAAGATATTAGGTAAAATTTTGTTGATAACGCTATTAATAAAAACATGCGCTCCTTGTCGGCACGAAAGCGATTAAGCAGTGTTATCATTAGGATGGATGGCAGCACCCTCTTCACCTTTGTTATATCTTATAGCGAACACTAATCCCAACGGATTGGCAGGCTCTTAGCGTGGCCATTATAGCCTTAAGCTCGTCAGTTTAAGCGATTCCTACTGTATTCATGTTACGCATAAAATAGTTTCCTACGTAACTCCTCACTGTTTACTCTCAAAGGGAGAATTTTCCGGATAAACTAATATTAGGAACTGAATTCGTTATGTAGAAGTTTTCTCTATCAATATTCAGTAGTGCTCCAGCAATGAGGTGCGTATCTTATGGCGTTTGTAAGCCCTGTGGCCCTAACATGAACGCGCAGAGCCAATGTACGTATGTAACTAAAAAACAACATTATAAATTGTTACCCATTTCACCCGTAATAATTACCTAGTTTATAAAACTTATTCATATTTTATATTCGATATAACTGTACTAGTGCCGTGTTTCTTACCCGTTCTAATCCATAGGGATCAATGATTCGAAATGGGCAATTACAGTAGGTACTTGCATAATTATTATGCGTAGTGACGGGAACTGAAGCTTCATTATTATTACTTTTTAGGGTTCCGTACCTCAAAAGGAAAAAATGAAACCCTTATTGGATCACTTTTTTATTCGCCTGACTGTCTGTCTGTCAAGACCCTTTATCACGGGAACGCGTGGTGTTATCGAGATGAAATGAAAACATAATCAACTGTATGGTCCCTTTGTGCTGTGAAAAATATCAACCCACTAAGCCTACGGAGTCAAAATATTTTGCTGTTTATTCGCAAGTTTAAACGCAACCCTTGGTACTCGTATTTGACTCGATATGGCCGGTTTTTGTATTTAACAATTAAAAAGTGTGTATAACTGGCTACCTTGAATTGAAATCTTTAGATTTTGACCGACTAACATTTATGACCAGATATATGAATGAGGACAAGGCAAAAGCAGTGTGTAGGTTGGTGTGTATCTTGGCAGGTGGAACTCAGCTTTTTTTAAACCTTGTCCCACACTAGGAATTTATCCTGTATCGTGGTTTCTGACTCTACCCATGGAAAACATGTTTTGTTATTTTGACTAAGCTAGTACAGTTGTATTTCTTATCTACAATAAAATTGACCCAATTTGCGATGTGTTCAAAACGCGTTCACGCTAGGGCCTTCGTAGGTAAAAGATATTGGTAATGGTAGCATGCTAGTCACGTCACAACACTGTGTGTCTATTTGGCCTATTTTTTTCCGTAAATTATTACAGTTTTCCCTTTAAATAAGTTATAGGTACGAGGTAAACTCCTTTGTTTATTGCAGTTCGTGTCTATTGGGAAATGCTGAACAATTATTAAATGGACTGTACCAAGTTTGATATTAAGTTCTGCTTTAGCATTGTTTGTAGCGCTTCTAACCTACAATATTATTACTTATTATACGCAATACAGTATAGGTATTATGTGTAGTTTTATCTTTAATTTAGTGTAAAGGTTTTTTTTATCTACTATATTTTTTACTACTTATCTAATAACTTGCTTCCACCCGCGACTTCGTCCGCGTCGCATAGTTACTTTGGGCTAACGCTAACTTTAACCCGCGTGATGATCGAAAATAAAATATTTTTTTCTCCCCTTTTCTCACTTTTGTTTTAAATTAGCCTGTGTCCGTCTCCAGGGTCCCAACTATCTGTGTGCCAAAATTCATCAAAATAGGTTTGGCCATAATTAGGCATGAAGACGTTACAAACACACTCACTTTCGCTTTTATAATATTAGTAAGGATTATTTTCCTTCAAATTTTCTTATTGTGGAGGAGGATGTTTTTTGGCATGTTTTGCTTCATTATCATTAAACACTAATATTGAAACCTATATTTTAGGCAAAAATGATTCTGACTCCGAATATTATTCAAGTAATGCATGGTAACTCAATAACAACGCTGTTTTGAATATCAACTTCTTTGAAGGTGCAAATAGATTTTTTCAAAGAAGTTCTTTTTGCTTGTCAAAACAGCACGTGTGTGATAAACAAGATTGTCTCTTACATGGTAATCAATTCATTTAAGAATATAAGGTTTAAGTTTTTTTTAATGTAATTCTCGAGACACATAGACAGGCTTCCTGATAGTGATGATGGCCATCAAACGTAGACAGTGTAATGATATGAAACCGGATTTTGTGGTTTAATAAATTAAAATACCAATTAAGTAATGCTCAGGCCTGTCATTAACTTGGTAAAACACAGCGTAGTATAATTTTCAATGACAAAAACATATTTGTTTTTATTTTGCTTTGAAATAAAATTTATTTGCATAGAAAATGATAGTATGAATAAGTTAAACCGCTTAATCAACTAAAAACACCGGCCAAGAGCGAATCAGATTCGAGCACCGAGGTTTCCATAAAACCTGCAACATAATTAAAACATCATAAACATATTAAATATCAACATATTAACCACGGCACGGTTGGCGCAGTGCTTGAGCAATCGACTTCGCGCTGCGTGTCGCGGGTCAACCCTACACGGAACTAATATTTATATGACCTACAGGTACTTGTTTCGAGTCTGGATGTTTGTGTATGTGAGTTTACATTTTTGTAAACACACCCCCGAAACAGGAGAAATTCCTAATGTGGACAACATTTTATCAAAAAAAAAAACATAACCAATCATTTGTTTTGACTAAGTACTTACAGGGTTTTCATTTCTCATAGCACACAGAAACAACACAGTTGAGTACCTATATCATTTTAATTTCAACTCGGTATCTCCACGCGTTCCCGAGATTAAAGGTCTTGACAGACAGACAGACAAAGTGATCCAAAAGGGGTTCCATTTCTTTTCAATTTAAAAATACGAAAACCTAAAAATCACAAGACGCAATTCCACTCCTTGTATAGATACTTATCCGAAAAATAACGACAACATTTTAACGTTTTCTGTCATGTTATTATTACAGTTCTTCGTACAGATAAACGGTAATTAAGTAAAAAACGATACGATAACTGATTAGTTATGTCGTAAAAAAACTTTAAATTAAAAAAAATATCGTGCCTACTAATTCACATATTTTTATGGGCGCAATTTCAAAACAGGTAACAAGGTTAAATATTAATTTGCCCCCTTATTAATTATCTCCTTATTTATTAGTAGTTACAGCCAGTATACTGGTTGTAACTACTAATAAAAAAGAAGTTGATTAATACCTTTAGAATGACCTCACATTTTTCGAGGTTATGTTTTATGTTTGGTGAACGAGGGACTTCGTTTTTTACCCTTATGGGTGTGTTGTCAAAAAATTTAAATAACATACACAACTCCAAACCATTAGCTGAAGACCATGCATATTCAAAATCACGACCCGCAGCGCAGCAGCCGATCACTCAGCCACTGTGCCAAACGTGTGTATTAATACATTAATAGGCAAAGAGTGATGACTGATTATAATAACAGTCCTCTCAATTTCAATCAGGTCTACTACTTCGGAAATCTTACGTTCCCAGGTATCGTATGCACAACAAACAATCAAGCTAGACAGAACCAGTTTATGCGGATTTCTCACTGTATAGGAAATCTATACGAATGCTAGACCATGTTATACTGGAAATGTATTGTTAGGTATATACATTAACTACTTACCACAACAATGTCATTGCCACCTTCAGTCTAGGTCACATGGTTATTTAATTAGCTATCGTCATAGACCTTTTTTCCTCTGCTGTGTGGAATTCAGCTGAATGATTAATTATGCTGTGAGACGCTAGTGATGATAGACCTCAATAAAGTTGAAAATAGAAGCAAAGCACGACTTTCAAAATCGATGCTCAATGTAATGTTATATAAGCAGTATATTCAGTGATCGTTTTTACTATAATGTATTCTCTACGTATTTAAATTGTCATTAATATTAGCAGGGCTACTCTCTAAGAATACGGCGTCGAGCTTAGCGCCCGCCACACACTGTGTCAAGTTTTTTAAAAAGTCGTCAGGGGCCAGCGCTGCGCTCGTTGCTGTATTCTTAGAGAATAGTCCTACATTTCCGCGGTGTCTATCTATATGTGTTATCAGTCATTAAAATTAATAAGAGTGATATCTGCACCTATGTATTTCCTTTCTTATTTTTTTTTACCGCCACGAACATCATCATCATCTGCCTAACCTTTTTCAACTTCCTTGGAGGCGGTTTCCACCACAAACATTCAGGTCCAAAATTTAATAGAACCTTCAATGCATCCTGTTCTCAAGTTGGCCAGTTATTGCTTTGAAATCCGAACTCAACGAAACGTCAAAAACAGCCGAGATACGAAATGGTATCGGAAGAATCAATATAGCTGCGCCGTTTATTTTGTAAAGCGCACTCTTGGTGTTACCCGTCTAGAAAACATTTCCGAACGGACGTAGCTTGTGGACTTCCAAGGAAAGGGAAGCTGTTAGATGTTTATCGTTTTTTAAGGGCGCTGAAAGTAGCAGCTGAATTATTTTATGCGAAAATTTACGGCATAGACTTCCCCTTTGGGTGCGATAAAAACTAATGCTTTGATATGAAGGACGAAAAATAGTTACAATAGTATGGTGAAATCTTAGACAGTAGGTGCTTACAGTGGACCTATCAAGTAGTATTCTAGATTTACAGCATCAATTACAGACTCCGCATGGGTCTCATCCTTGAAAAAAAGCCGAGTGATATAACTTCCGGTCCGGCGTCGTGTGGTTTCGTTCTGCAGACCTCCTAACCTAACAAACGAGTTCCTGGGGAAAAACGACGAATTGCTCAAAAACTCGCGCACGCAGGGTTCCGTACCATTATCTCTAAAAATCCCTTATATATTTTATTTTATTCTGTTTTATATTGTAAGTAATAAAAAAAACAGAATAAAGTATTTCTGTTGCATACGCAGCAAGCAACAGAAATACCTCATTTGTGAAAAAATTGTCAACTATCACGATTCATGAGATACAGCCTGATGACAGACGGACAGTTTTACCCATTGGGTACGGAACTCTAAAAATGTAAATATTTCAAGAGGGTGAAATTTTGGCCACATTATGTCTTAATGTATTGTGAAATGGTAATGTTTTCACATCCTATTAATAAACTCAACATTAAGTTACGTGAAACTTAACTCCGCTAAAAATTAAGGTTTTTGGTTGTAACTTGACTTCACAGTTATTTATAAACGGGAAAGAATAATCAAAATATTGACACTTGACACCCTCAACATTGATACGATTTTAAGTGCGGGAGAAGTGAGATATACCAAAGAAATGATGGATTGATTACGGAAATATTATATAGCTGAATAGGAAGTAAATACCGTGATGAAGGTTGATAAAGATGGATGGAAGGAAACGACTAGAAGGGTGATTATACGTAGGCACAGACTTCTCTATACTTCCAACAGTAACAATCACAAAATACCAATTTAAGAAGAATTAAACCATGGAAGGTGTGCGCTTCGGTAATCTTCGCCTTTCTTAATTACCGTGAAAATCGTACAACAGTTAACCTCTCATAGACTTAAAGTATTTTTTTATCAAGCCATGCTTTATGCGTATGAAATTTTCCTTTGCCAGGTTACCTACCCCGGTCGCAGGTCATCTATCTCAAAATTGAATGTTGTAATCATGGATAAAAGAAACTTGCAAGTACTGAAATGCTAGTATTTCCGAAGATAGACGATGATTCCCGAAGCTCATACTTTCCCTTGAACATCTATATCGCCATTATTTCTCAAATCTGTGTCTCAAACACAAAGGCCTTTTAACATTCAAGGCGTTACAAGGTCGTAACTTACCGCGAGTATCTTTTTGACAGCTGAAAAATGTCTGTCTTTTGAGATGGAATTTTGGAACGAAAACATTTGAATGACAGACAACCCTGGATTTGTTTACTTTCATTTCCACAGAGAATGAAAAAAATTGGTTGAGTGGAGTCAGTACGCAATAATAAAAAGTCTTGTTAAGACCTTGATTGGAATGGCTTAATACTACTCATACTCGGTCTTCTATAACCAGGTTCTTATTAATATCTAAATAAATAAAATATACTTCTTTATTAATAATATAATACTTCTTTCTTTTGATCCAAAGTTTTCATTTATGACCATTATATAAACCACATTAAATGAACCCCATCATTTTGTGCTCAAATATCGTATATCTAAAACATGATATTGTGAAGATCCCAAAATTAATATGGTTTTAGGTAGCTTGACCCTAAAAACGAAAAGTTTTCCAAGAATCCAGAAAATGATCTCTAAAATTAACCGTAATATAATTCCAAAACTATTTTAATAGTTTTAGGACAAGTAGCAATCAAAAAAACTCTTATAAAAAATGCTGAGTAAGATTGAAAATTGGTCGCGATGTAAAAATAAGATGTATAGTAATAGGCAGTTTAGGGGCAGACCTTCGCCATAAAATATAACACCATGACACTACACCCTTAGAAACGTCTATAAAAAGGTTATGTGAGTACTTACTTGTAGGTATGTGCCCCTTAGATGTGCCGTATGACCACTGACGTCCAAGTCTTATGGACCCAGGCTAAGAATAGAAGATCCCTTTCTTTGAAACGTGACTGTCCTCAAATATATTAGAAAGGCAAGAATATTACAGTTTTTCTTTTGTCTATTTCGAACCTGCGTATATTGAACTATCGAATGTATTGCTAAAGTTATAAAATAACTCAGTACATAGAGAAGACGAGATGAGGATTTTTCCTTCCTTTTTCCTCTATTATGAAAAATTTTAAACTTTCCAAGAGGCTAAAACCTCGAGCAGAACAAAGAGTAGAATTATTTGTATCGGAAGAACACAATGCGTCGTTGTTTGATGTGAGCACCTATTCACGTGCATAGATTATTTAAGGTTTTACTGCTTACTAACTGCCCTTGCAATTAAATAAAGTATCCTTTGTGTTAGTAAATATTACGGAAAATCAATCTACTATGGTAAAACAGATACACGTATTAGACACCTGGCCAAGGCACATGGTTTAATTTAACAGGACATAGGGGCCAATTAGGTAAAAGGGATCCTTTGGTACAATAGACTAATAACCATTTGGTGTATTGGGTACGTATTTCAGGTTAAGGTCCTCTTCAACCTTACGACGAGAATATTAATACAAATTAATTCTCTTACTAGACAGGCGAACAAGCAAACCCCCCAGACTGTCTGGTATGCCTGAAAAATTACTTCAATAAAACGGTGCTGCTCCCAACAGTCCCAACCAAATAGACAATCTATATTCTACGTTGTTTAGTTAATCTATCTTACCTATATTCGAACTAGAGGCGAAACGCGATTCGGAATGTCAATTGTTCCAGAATAATAGTTCAATGTGAGGATTGATTTGTGATTATCTGAATGGCTACGTTCACTATTGTTATTTGCGCATCGATTGGCAGACTCCATGCGAAAATAACAATAATAGGCGGTAGGTTTTCCTTTAACTACACCTTATGTTCTTAGATATTTTCTTTATTTACGACGATGTGATTTGTCTTTTGTTGATACTAACGTAAGTAAGAAGTGTCTCAATAGGTTCACACTACTATAGTCGCGCACAAAGATGAAGTAGGTACTCTTAAGATCAATCCAACAGATATAGAATTGTGGAGTAATCTATGATACTTTTCTTCAACAGGTGCAGGAGCACAATGGGTACTTTGAATATGTATATTCTTTCGCTCCAGAGCGGCGTGAAGCCTTACATTACATTGCCACATAAACAGGTAATATTCTTGTTTACCTCTTGAATCAATAAACTGGCGAGGCGGCATGCATTTACTGTGCCTGTGTTCACTTGCCAGACTGCTACCTATGTTGATCATCGTTGCGTTATGTATTCCAAAAAGAAATACAAAAACAGAAACATGTTGTTTTGTCCTTCAATGCTGCTTTATCTCCCGGGGTTGTTCGAAAGAGAATGTGCGTGTGAACTGAGGGACCACACTTGGATTTGGCGAAATGAAAATGGTAGGATTTAGTAGTAGTCTTAAAACAATTGTAGAACGAATCTGGGAATTTGTAAACAAATATATTAAAAACTACAGCCCATAAAGTGTGGTCCCTCAGTTCTAACAGACGATCAGCCAGATCTCGGAAAGTATCTTAAAAAATAAGGTTTTGTGAATGCAGAAATTTAGTAAATAATTTGTAAAGATATTTACTAAATAACAGACCACAAAGCATCAAAGATTAAAAAAGAAAATACGACTGAACTGTGGTCCCTCAGCCCACATAACAAAGGTAGTGATTGTGACTGAACAAATTAATAAAACCGTTCTTTTTCGACATAAAGATTTAGTAGAAGTCTTAAAACATTTTGTAAAAGAAAATGGAGCAAAAATATCGAAGCACTTTGAAGATAGCGATACTTAAAACTGGTCCCTCAGTTTTCTCCTCCACTGACATAATGCATGTGCTAGCTGCTAGACGAGAGGAATATCGCAAACTCTAGTGTACTTAACTTTTAGTAGTAAGTTTCTACTAAATAATAGAAATCTAAAAATGTGTAGTGTATTTTTTACCTCTTAGCTGAGATAATATTACTTCTTTAATCCTATGAAAATAGATGGAGCAGCGTGACCACACAATAAAACAAATGTAGACAGTCCTATTATACTTTATATAATATATGATTATTTAGTCGAAACGAAAACAAGGTTGTACGGTTAATTTAATGCTATATTAAATGGCTTATGTCTATTTAGTAAAAAGTAGATTACAAAATTAAAGAATCACATTATAATACAAAAATAAAATAAATACATACTTTTAGTGAATGGTCATTTGAATGTAATAATATGTAGATATATTTGTTGGTCAGTACCTACTTTCAATAAGTTTGAGATATTGATCATCATAACAAAAGAAACGCTTATTCATAAAACAGTGACATCAGTAATGGCCAAGCCCACCTGGAATGAATTTAGATGCTCCCATGATTTTATAATTTTTGGTCTTTACTGTTATGGTTACAGGAAAATTAGTAAGAGAATTTTTATCAGTACCATTCAAATTGAATGATATTATTTTTGAAAGCTCTTACTTGAAATTAAGTTGGTCATCACAGTGGTACAGTTCCTGTTTTTTTCATCGATGTTGATTGCCTCTTCTAAAATACCTACGCCAAATATTTCAATAAAATTTATATTTAAGGGTAAAAACACAATGTTTCTTTCGATTAAGTTTGATTGGCAGGATGTATTTAAACCCTTTTTATGAAAGTAGCACTGAAAAAATGTTTAAGAAGAATATTGTGTTCAAATATAAGATATGTGATATTAATGGCAATCATAGCTAATGCCAATAATGTAGCATTAAACTAACCGTCAGTCTAGTTTTCATAACACCACGCCAGTAATCCCCAAAACGTTAGGCAGAGGTGTACTTAATAGAACACCCACATTTCACCAGTTATGTTTAAGTCCCATATAATAGGTGGCGAGCCTATTACCATCAACTGGGCACAAATCCAGACTCCGTAGCTGCTTCAGAGAAATTCCTAATGGAAAAATGCAATAACATTTTGCCCGACCGGGAATCGAACCCAAGAGCTCATGCTCAGCAGCGCTTGCGACCACTAGACCAACGAGGCAGTCTTTCAATCTTTTTTTTCGTTTCGTCTAAATAATCATTTCTACACTAATATTATAAAGTGAAAAGATTATGACTCATGGACAACTGTACGTTGGGCTATCACGAGTCGGACAATCGAACTCCTGAGTATAATTTATTTTACTGCCACAAAACAAAACTGCAACAAATATTGTTTACAGGGAAGCTCTGAGGCGCAAAATTTTAGATAGTTCGATTTATTTTACCATACTCAACTAACAAAGTCTACGCGGAGAAAGTCACGGGCACAGCTATATTTATAAAGATATTGTGTGAATATTCCAAATAACAATAATTGTCAAGATAGTAGGGAAAAAACACTTCCATCTCGGAGTTATTCTGGCGAGCGCTGCAAAACCTATTAGTAAACAAATAGTGGATTGTTAATAATAATATTGAAACCTGTGCGTTGTCAAATACACGCGGACGAAGTCGCGGGCAAAATATTAAATAAAGTATAATAGGACTGTCTACATTTTGTTTTATTGTGTGGTCACCCTGCTCCATCTATTTTCATAGAATTAAAAAAGTGATATTATCTCAGCTAAGAGGTAAAAAAACACATTTTTAGATTTCTATTATTTAGTAGAAACTTACTACTAAAAGTTAAGTACACTAGAGTTTGCGATATCCCTCTCGTCTAGCAGCTAGCACATGCATTATGTCAGTGGAGGAGAAAACTGAGGGACCAGTTTTAATTATCGCTATCTTCAAAGTGCTTCGATAGTTTTGCTCCATTTTATTTTACAAAATGTTTTAAGACTTCTACTAAATCTTTATGTCGAAAAAGAACGGTTTTATTAATTTGTTCAGTCACAATCACTACCTTTGTTATGTGGGCTGAGGGACCACAGTTCAGTCGTAGTTTCTTTTTTAATCTTTGATGCTTTGTGGTCTGTTATTTAGTAAATATCTTTACAAATTATTTACTAAATTTCTGCATTCACAAAACCTTATTTTTTAAGATACTTTCCGAGATCTGGCTGATCGTCTGTTAGAACTGAGGGACCACACTTTATGGGCTGTAGTTTTTAATATGTTTGTTTACAAATTCCCAGATTCGTTCTACAATTGTTTTAAGTCTACTACTAAATCCTACGATTTTCATTTCGCCAATTCCAAGTGTGGTCCCTCAGTTCACACGCACATGAAAGAGATACCGCGGCCCCGGAACATTAAGGGCAATGGAAGGAACATGGGTGGGTTTTAGTAAGTACAAGTCTGACACTCCTTCCACAACTTCCCCCGCTCCGCCCAGAGCGAGGGAAGCTATGTGATGATTTACCACCCAAAAAAAAGCTGCTTTATCTGTCAATACCGTGATATTGTTACAATGATGGTAACAGCAACAAACGAACGACAGATTTCACGCAAAATCTTTCATCGCGCATGATTAGTTAATAAGGAAGTTTAACGCGGTAAAAACACACAAAATCCAGTGAAACGCCACAAGTAAAATAGTACTTCATAAATTCGGATTTTAAACTACACCTGAATTTCAGGAAGGATTTCGCACGCATCTTCCATCGGCTATCCTACACAATGACGGTGTTTTGTGTGCGTGCAAAACGGTATCCATTAACTAGATCTAGCCTAAGCTTTGGGAAAGGTATTAGAGGCTTTTTTACAAATACTATTGTATACTGACTTTAAAAGCGGCTTTTTTTAAAGCCAGTTTTAAATAAAACACATGAATACGGATAAAATATTAGGTCAGCAAAACAGCAAAGAGGCAGCGAATAAAAATTGTGGGCGAGACTTTTGTCGAACATAATTATTTTTTAACTATACCAAATGTTCATACTACGTTGTAGCAAAGTTACGCTACGATAAATCAGTTAATTGTTACTAGACATCTGTCTGTTTATGACTCGATTAAACCGCCTTCTAATGAGATTAAGTAAATAATTGAAACAATTGGCAGTCTCCCTACATTTATAGATACTTTGGCTAGGTTGCTGAATCTTTGATCTTCAAATTACACGTCCTTATCAAGATGTAAGTCAGCAACATAATATCTAATGATACACGTGTATTCGTGTGGAAGGGCTTGGGGGTCAATAATGGGTCGATCTTCAGGCTACGCCACGCTTGCCAAAGTCGTTCGGTCCGTATGTGGTTGAATACAATTTACACACTGAGTTATCTGAGTGCTTTAGAAAGCATGTGAAGCCGTTGGCCCATGCAGTCATATGTAGATCTTTCACAGCCGTTACAGGTAGTCAGTGGCCCGACAGTGTGACAACGAATCTTACCTAGGGATATCGTATTAGTGTATCAATACTAAGTTGTTTATGAAGGTCAGACAGTCAGTATCTCCATGTAAAATACGTCCAATTAAATGAATACACAACATACTTGCGGTTCTGAAAATCTATGCAAATAAAGCACATGTGACGTATGACGTATGGCTATCATATTGCGGATTATACCGGTGGAACATTTGTAGAGGGAACGTTAAATCGCACAGAATGATTTGATCCCAGCTCCGAATAACTATTCAATAAATCTCAATGTGGAGTATGCGCGCGTAGCTAATTTAGGACCAGTAGCTCTGACTCTGATTGATGGTAAAATCATCACTACGTTTTTATTGGGCTTTAGGATTTTATTGACGTCCTGCTTTTAACAATACAAATCAAAAAAACATTTGCGCGCATGAACGATAGCACGAGTAGACTTTTGCGCGATCATGACATTGGCGCGACAGGACACTTAAGAAAGAAAGAAAATTCCGTTTATTTAGCATTAAAAACAAAAAATTAGGAACACCTTAACAAAATAAAATAAATAATGCCAAAAGGGCCTCAGCTCAGCATGATGCCAGATGGCAAAACAAAGCCGTCACCTGACGTTGATTTTCAGCTGCTGCTCACGAGTGCCATACGTTCGAAAACATAAACAAACACATAGGTATAAAATTCAGAATTGAAAACAGTTATAACATTGATATAATAAAATAAAAACAATATTAAAAGGTAAAAAATATTAATTAAGCGACTGAATACTTGAGCGAATAGACATTTTATGCGCGAATGTAAGTTTACGCAGGTAATTTAACGATGTCCAAATGAAATTACGTGACATTACGGCTGTAGTTATGATGGATAAAAGCTTCTGAGCGACACAATAAACTATCAAACGTTAATCTCAAGAAATAATGAGATAGTAACTTTATAAAGCAATAATAGGTTTATGCATTATCAACACAAGATATTTTACCGTATCTTCCGGCGTCGGTAAAGAAAAACGTATCGCAACGCAAATGCAAATATAATTACATTCTACCCTCATCTTGAACATTACAAAGAATCGTTGTACTGAATACTTAACATGCTTTTTTAAAATGAATGTTTTCTTTAATACTGGAAGATATTAAACCAACATCGTAATTAACATTAATTATATATTTGCTAAGTTGCCAGCTTAAAGTTACGAGATATTCATACAAAATTTGTGGTTAAGCAGACGTTAATCGAAAACCAAAACATTGATGAATTAATCATAAATATCCTGGCTTCTATACTGATTGATTTTGATAAACTGTGCTTCCCCGAAGCTATCGATGCTAGGAAACTGGCTTGCCAAAGTTCTGTTAGTGAAAGATGATTATGAGAAAAAATTCAAAGATCACGTGGTGGATAAATTGGGAGTTATAAGTGTACAATACGAGGCTAGCTTATTGCGTAACATCTGTTTTCACCATCTTTCAGCGACAACTAATTGATTGCTCAGCGCCTGTTTTCACCACCACAAAGGGACAGCCAACTAAATGTCTAACTAGTACCTTATATTACTTCGAGCTCATGACTTATTAAGTATTAAGAAATTGCCAAAATTACTGATCCAGTACTGCTGAAAATTATCTTTTATATTTTTAAATTTATTGACTTAGAGTTAGAAAATATTTTTAGATTAGGGTCCAGATTTTTCAAACAAATTAAATTATATTTCTAACTAAGGCTTGCAATAAATTCTCCGAAACCCCAAAGCTAGGATTAAAGAGAATACTAATGAATTAGCGAATCAATCAGCCACAGACAGAGCCAACTGTAGAACTGTATATGGAGGATCTTCCATTGTTTTGGTAAGGAATATTACCGATTGGTGCTAAAAACGCTTTTTACAACAAATACTGCAAGTAAATTCATGTGTAGTTAGGGCACGCTATAATGTAGGCAGTAAGTCCCCTCTTTGAGGAGTGGCTGGAGAGGCGTCATGGCGTCCTCACCTACCGCCTGACGCAGGTCCTCACCGGACAGGGAAGTTTCGGGAGGTTCCTGCACATAATCGGGCGGAAGTAAACGCCTGGGTGGAGCACACAGTGGCGATCTGCCCAACTTGGGCGGAGAACCGCCGTGCCCTCGGAGCGAGAGGGAGTGAGAAGCGGCCACCTCTTCTGCTAAGCAGCCATGCTAGCGAAGGAGGTTACCGGTGTTTTTTTTTTATAACGATTTTCCAAATAAATAAATAAAGATAGGAACGAGTCCCAAGCAACATTCATAGTCAAGTCAAGCTTCAATTTACTATAAGAGGGGCGTTTCTAATTAATTTGACAAATGTTTAACTGGTTAGTCTGCGGTGTCAGAATCCTATAGTTATTATAATTTATTTATCTACTATGAACTTTTAGGTAACCTTTTTCTGTATCTTACACGAGATTATCAAACCCATATGAACGTTTATTCACAAATTAATTCCATCATCTAAATTCCATCACGAGATCATATCGTGAATCTACAAGTCTATTACAATTCTAGTGATAATGGCACTGAAATACCTTGTCAAATCAGAACCTACGCCCAATTAGTGCTAAAATTTCAAAGGCTCCCTGATTTCTCTATCGAAGATTTAATTATTTGCTGCAAAGAAATCAAGGGATCGTAAATACATCATTACAGCTAATTAGGTTTATCAACCTACTGTGTACCTTTGACCAAACGCTGACCTAGGCCACTACTGGTTTCGCTGACGTGCGGACCACACGTTCCTAACCATATTGAAAATCGACCGTAACTTGATGGTAACCAATTAAAAATCCGATACGGCTACATAATTCAATAAACTTCTTTACAACAATATTATGAACTCACAATCTTCAATGTGAATTAATTCAATAAACTTCTTTACAACAATATTATGAACTCACAATCTTCAATATGAATATGTCATCAATCATTATTTAATCTTATACCTACATCTACACAATAAAACAAAAACTTAACATGTATAATTCAATGTGAATAAGCTGCCAAGCAAGCTAAAACTAAAAGGTAATCCATTTACAATAACATAAATCTTTCATTTAGAATCATTCCAAAAGCCATTGTAACTGACCATTGGTTTGGATGTTCGAGTGAATTTTGAAGTCTCATAGAGTAATGTTTATTTCAGTAACATATCTTGGCCGGAGTGGAGGGGGATTCCTACGTAAATGCTCCAAATCCTAATTTCATGAACGCAAACGGTCCCGAATAAACGATTCACGTCTGATTGTTCTCCAGTGAGTTTGTAACTGCGAGAAATTCTCATTCCTAATGCATTTTGTAATGATAATTAAATATACCAGTTAAGTGTATTTTTATAGACAAGTAATGATAAACACAGGTTTATCACAACATTTCTGGGTTTCTGCACCAGTGTCAAGTTTTTTATAATAGAAAAGAAATATGAGTGGCTATACCTTAAAACTAGAATTACGTGCCAGCATTTAGGATCATTAAATTGTACATTTACGCAACTAGAACACATTATTTTTTTTTATTTTAGATTTTTTGAATGTTTTACAAGAAAAATCCGATTGTAGACAACGTGTTCTCTAATTTCAGCGCTAAAATATTCATGTAGATACGGCAACTACAAATGAGAACTCATTCACTTATCTCGCATTCACAATGAACTTGAAATTTTCTATTATCACACAATTATACTATTAATACCAAAATATTATATAATCATTTTAATATCTGACAAAAACGGCTCAGACCGAGTCAGACTCGCACATCGAGGGTTTCCTACAAACTTCCGGCATAAACAGCCATATCTTTTGACTGCGTGGACTTAGTGTTGATTTTTTCATAGCACAAAGGGACTACAGAGTTGAGTATATGGTTTTGACTCGAAACTTCCACGTACCCAAGATAAAGGATCTTGACAGACGGACAACAAAGTGATTCAATAAGGGTTCTGGTTTTTCCTTTTGAGGTACGGAACCAGAACTATGCAGATAGAGAGAGTGGAAATAAAAAGCCAAAATGTAAGAACGAGAACACCCCTTTTGATGTTGTACATACACATACATAGCTCACAAAAGGCATTAAACTAGTGTGAACTAACACATAGATTATAAATAAAATAAATACATAAAAACTCTAACCAGTTTATTATAATTTGCAACATCGCTTGATTAACGGCTCAGTAGATAAAAAGATGAAATACAATTTAAATAAAAAAAAAGCTTTAATAAACAGCGATCGTGAAGCCAACTTATTAAATAAACCGGAATAAATAAATAAATAATCTGTTGAACACTACCTTTACACACGTGTAGAAAAACGCTGTATTAAAAGAAATAGATATTAATTTCTTTCTTTTGTTTGAGAAGACAATGTCAAAAAAAACTGGTTCAGAACATAATAATTGTACCTACTAAGAAACCTTACTCGTGATACAAATATATTTTACCGAATTATTTCCTTTGAACAAGACCTTCCTGAATAAAGCCTTGTGAAATGCTCAATAACTAATATTTTTCCTGTAAATATCTTATTTTGGAGGCTTCTTGTAGACAAATAGGTATATCACGTTTTGTTTGCTCTAAAATCTGATGTTTGAAGTTTCATTTTTTTCTATGGGAGCTACTTGCCACTTGAGAAGTATGACAAAACAGTTAACTACTCAACAAAATATACAGCGAAAGTATCGACTCGCCCTTGTACATACATAAGTAGATAGTCAGCCTTACTAATCCTACTAATATAATATTATAAATGCGATTGTTTGTGAGGATGGATGGATGTATAGATCTTTCTGAAATTTGGCACAGAGGTAGATTATAGTCTGGAATAACACATAAGATACTTTTTTTTCCATCGTCACGCGGGTGAAGCTTATGGCATAGTTATATAATAATTTATATAACTATGCCATAATTTTAAATCTTTACAAGTTTTTCGTTTCCCTACAAGATTTTTCCGTTACCGATGCAAGTGATCAATTAAACATTTCGTAAATGAATCCGAAAAATCAGATGTGTCTGTCTTGGGTTCGTTCGTTATAATAAATAGTGCAATCTTGTTAAAAATAACAAGATTTCAGCAAACTTTGGGATTGCTCAGCCGTTGCCACAATTTATAATCTTCTGTTTTAAAGACTGATCAGCGTTCTAAACTTCATTAAACTGGAGGCGCCAGGATAGTCCGCGAAATTCAAATATTCAACGGTTTTTGCATTTTGCAGGACAGTGTCAAGTAGTAGTTTGATTAAAAGAATGTAGGATTTCTGAATTTTAACCATTTAAATTATGAATGCAACACACTAAGTTCATTAACCATATTAAGTGAGTTTTTCATAATATATTTATTTACTTATTGGCAAAAAATTTATCCGCTCCGCCCAGACCTAAAGAAATTATTAGATGATTTCCCACATGAAAAAATAAATAATGGGCTGTATGATGATGATGATTTCAATTATTATAACTCTATGCTATAAACCATATTTGTTACAGTCCCAATTTATATTTGAATCAACATACAACCCAACACTGACCATTAAATTGCAAAAAACAAAACAAATTATGAATTTTGTGGGCTACTCTGGCGCCTCCACCTTGAATTCATAATATTTATTGTTGAAACTAGCAAACCGCAAATAAATACATAGTTATCCTACACGAGTGTTCAGGTCTTGAGAGTTTATAACGAACTTTCTTGTTTCTTGCTAGTTGTGGCTAGATATTACTTACTGCAAAGCTAGAACATAAAGTTCGGGCCAACCAAAGCATGTCTCTATTTCTTGTCTGCACGAGAAAACGCTTAATGGAGTTCTTATGCTATTTACAACTACCAGAAAACAATACAAAAGAAACGCATTTAAATTAACGAGGGAAGGCTTAACTAGATAAATTTAGGAGCAAAGCGGATTCCTTTTATTCTTAAATCACTGAATGATTCAGAAAAACACTAGCGAAACGGCAGATAATACAAAGGTAGTAACTAAAAATACGTTTGGGAAACTCACTAGTAATGTCGCATCACATCGAGATAAAATGAATCACGAGGACCATTTCAGAAATAGAGGATCATTTTACTTGTCCATTTTATAAAAAGCTGAAAGTTCAGTTCCCTGAGCACGCAGGAAAAATACCACAAGATTTGTACCTACTTATTTCTACAGTTTAATTAACAGATGCTACTGGCCATGTGACCAAGCAATTTTATAAAAATCTCTAGGGGGAAACGTAGGTAAATAAACACGAAATAAATTGCGAAAATTATTCCAGGATGTAGTAGAATGGAGAACTACTGGTATCGAGTAACATTAACCATGAAAGGGAACAACTAAACGAGCAACTAAAATTGTTCAATTTTAGTAGAATGTGTACTGGTCATGCCAATATTTCAGTTACTAGTCAATTTACATAACAAAACGAATGTAAACTCCGAAGGGTGCAATGGTGTCACATCTAGTACAACCTCATTTCGTCAGTTATGTTTATTCCTTTGTAATAGAGGGCTAGCCTATTTTCGTCCGGGTACAAATCCAGACTGCTTTGCTACTACTAAGAAATTGCCCTACCGAGAATAGAACTCATGACTTCATGACCTCTCGACCAATGAGTCGCCTCATTGGTTCTACTAATCCTACTTAATATACTACTTCCTACTAATATTATCTGGATGTGTTACTCTTTCTCATAAAAACGGCTGAATGGATCTTGATGAAATTTGGTACAGAGGTAGATTACAGTGTGAAATAACACATTTTTTTCGATCATCACGCGGGCACCAGCTAGTAAGTAATCAAGAACTAGTCATTTAAGTGCATTTCTTTACATATTATCATATTTATCTTCGTATGCAACAGTGTTAGTCTAGCTGTATTACAATGAAGCATAATTTAGTGGCTGTGACATGGCACTGTTCACCTTTGACGGCTTTTTAAGTATCAGTGACGTGAATTAAACAAGTAATATAATTAATTAATGATAGACGACGTTTGTTGTTCCATAAAATAAAATCTGAACAGGGATTTCTTATCCTACTTATAACAAAAACTAAAAAAAAAACAAGTAACGCAGCTATGGTTTCAACTTATACTGCTTCGGTAAGCATGTGCACCTTTAAAGACAATCATTTTTGACCTATCAACGTATAGATGGAAAATAACAGAAGAAAACTACAAACAGTTTAAAAGAAAGAAAAATGCCTAGTTACGTCTCACCCCATTGAGTTTAATATGCTAAGCAATGAATGCAATGACCGATAGGGGTACAAACAAAAGTAGTTCACTCTACATCATAGACCGTCTGAAACAACTTCACATATATTTTTATATATTTATTTTTTATTAGTGATAGTTTCGCGTTTGATCACTATCTCACCTGATGGTAAGTGATGATGTGGTCGACGATGAAGCACGCTTACCTAGAAATAATCTATTCACTCTTGACTTGAAGACCCCCAGGTTATAGCTGTCAGGAAATACAAACTCCGGCAGGGAATTCCACTCCTTAGCAGTACGCACAATGAAAGTATTCCCAAACCGTTTAGTGCGTGTGGGTGGGATGTCTACCATGTAACGGTGGCGCATCGCCGTACGTCTTGTAGTCCGATGATGGAACGGGCTTGGCGGAATTAGGCTGTGCAATTCCATCGCACACTCTCCGAAATGTAACCGATAGAAAACCGAAGAGCTGGCTTTGACTCAACCAGCGCGTCGTTGCCGATGAGCCTCTTGGCTCGTTTCTCTATAGACTCTAGCGCTTCAAGCTGGTATTTGGCGGATCCGTCCCAGAGATGAGAACAGTACTCCACACACGATCGAACTTGCGCTTGATATAAGTGCAGCAACTGTTCCGGTGTGAAATACTGTCTCACCTTTGCTAGGATACCTAACTTCTTAGCAGCCAGTTTAGCCTTAGCCTCGATGAACGGACCAAAATTGAGGGTAGGGAGATGTAAGCGTTACACCAAGAAGCTCAATATGGTCGGTAATTGGCACGGTTACATCACGAAAAGAAGGAGCAGGTTAAAATTCACTCCTCTTTGCGGAGAACACACACGCCTGGGTCTTAGCAGCATTGAACTTGACCAAGTTGGCATCTCCCCAATCCGATACAGCCCTCAAGGACAAGTTCAACCGTTCAACCATGGCCTCGCGAAGAGACCGGATCTGAGACCCACTAGCCCCTGCGTTGGACGTATATCTCTCAGCAACAGTGCTGTCGTCTGCATACCCAAAGGTGCCGGGCACTAGCAGACTGTTATATGATTCTTAGAAGTTTGAATACAGACTTTAGTAAACTGAATCAATTTAATCGTGAGATCAGACAAAACACATTCACAGCGGAAATTGGCGTCTCCTTCATGAGTCGTGATGTCTTGTGGTCTTATGCTCCCCGAATTCCGTCTGTTATGGGCTTTAGCTAGTGATCTTGACGGTGGCCTTCCAAATTCACATTTGAAATACTAGTACATGCATACTACTCTGTCAAGAAAGTACCGGGAAAAGATCAATAATACACAAAATGTCTATTATGCATCCAAATTTATTTTATCACCTTCAAAGTATGCTCCTTTAGAAACAATACACTTGCGCCAACGAATAATCCATTCATCAAAACATTTTTTAAACGCTGCTTCCGGATTTGAGTTCGGTTCTCGCCGCGAATTCTCTTTTATGTCTTCTATCGATTGAAAACGGGTATGCCACGAAGTAGTAATTTGAGTTTAGGAAAAAGAAAAAAGTCAGCAGGAGCCATATCTGGTGAATATGGTGGTTTCTGGATGGTATTTGTTGAGTGTTTGGTCAAAAATTCGTTCACAATGATAGCCTTGTGCGAAAGCGCATTGTCGTGGTGCAAAATCCAAGAATTTTCTCTCCACAAATCTGGTCTTTTTCGTCGAATTTGCTCTCTTAAACGCCGCGCCGCATAACGCTCAAATAATATTCTTTATTTATCATTAGACCTTCCAGTAAGAATTCAGAGTGCACAACACCGCAATAGTCAAAGAAAACAGTCAACATGACTTTGACTTTTGATCGACTTTGGCGTGGTTTTTTTCTGTTTCGGTTCAGTTGGAAGGCGCCACTCCGAAGCTTGTTGACTAGTTTGCATGTCAAACACGTAAACCCACGTCTCGTCACCAGTAACAATGCGTTTCATGAATGTTGGGTCCGAACTGACTCGTTCTAGCATGTCCTCAGCGACTTTCATGCGATTGAGTTTTTGGAGAAAATTCAGATCTTTTGGGACTAGCCGAGCAGCAACATGTTTCATACCCAAATGATTAGTTACAATGGTACGGATCGACTCGTGAGATACAGAAAGTTCGGCGGCTATGTCTCTCAGAGTTGAATGGGGATTTTCAGTCACTATTTTCTTCACTTTTGCGATGTTAACTTCAGTTGCAGTCGTTGACGGCCTACCAGAGCGAGGCAAATCTTCCATCACATCTCGACCGCTTTTGAACGCTTTGAACCACTCATAAGCACGAGTTTTTGATAAAGTCGATTCACCGTAAGCCTTCTGTAATATTTTCAGTGACTCCGAACACGAAATTCCATTGGCGATGCAAAATTTAAGACAAACTCTTTGTTCGATATTTTTGCCCATTATGAAATTCGCAATACACACTATATATGATATTACTAAAACCAGCACTGTATTTAATATAAATAACAGATGCAACTCAAACTCGCGCCACAATGGAAAACAGTTGTCCCAATCTAACAACTACAAAAAAAACAAAATTTTTAATTTGGAACCATAAACAAATCATCCATTCCCGATACTTTTTTGTGTGAATGTATGTTGGTGTTATCGCTAAAAGGGGATCTCAATGATATGTAATTGAAACTTCGAATGGATAATTTGTCGGAAAAATATATTCATCAATTTAATTAAAATAAGATAGCTTTAAGTATATCATTATCCTCAATTAGAAAAGGGTTCCTAAAGTAAATTTGAATGTGCTCAAGCGGGTTAAATTTTAAGTAATTTCCTACTCTACTTGATCGTTATCTACGCGACGGATACTTGAGTACCTTAATGTGATTGTTTAATTAAATATAGAAGTTGATCAAAACTTAAATTATTAGGAGAACGAGAAAAATATCAAATTGATCTATGGTGAAATCGGAAATTAAACCCTAACAACAATACTCTCTCTTTACTTCCAAAGCATTCTAAAAGAAACAAGCATTAAAACACCTTCACTGAATCCAAATCAATTATTCCAAGCTCTATTATCTTGATGTTCGCAACACAAACAAAACAATAAGTTATTAATTTGTGCCTTTGATTAAAGATGAAATTATATTTCCAAAGAACCTACACAGAGGTCAAAGAACTCTATGTACATGTACAATCACTTCTCAAAACTACAATGGCCATAGATTATAGAGGACGTCCAAATTTGAAACGGATATTACAGCGATAAATAAAATTAGGCTGATGTTGCTGGCAGTATAAAGGAATCCCTGGGAATGCTAAGAGACCTTTGACTATGGAATTCAAAGGAAACAAATCATTTTGTATTTATAAATTCGCTATTTATCGGGATCATTCGTGTGTAATGTCTGTATTTAGCTCCAATCCGGGCATTACATCTGGGAATAGGTCAAGCCTAGCATTGAATTGCGCAGTTTTGCAATGATATAATTTTGAGCATTGCTATAGCGAGCACATAACAGAGCATTGCTCAAGTGTTTGTAACATGCAGATTTAACATTTCGGCCACCATTTAAACGACGTCAAGCTACTCATGTTAATTCAATTTTTGTCACATATTTGTGTCCAGGGCACGCGCTAACTCGTCACGTATATGTAACAATAGCATTAAAATAGTGTAACACTTGAAGTCGATTGTGACAAAAGCGAATGTTCGTCCAGTCAATACTGTTCCATTGGATTATAAGGGTCAAATCGAATTACAAATTATACAAAATTATCAACACCTGATGAGGTACCATGACGTCTTTAAGCAGGATTGTTTTAATGTCAAAAATGGCAAAGAAATTAATGAATTTATTTGTCATTTAAGTGTGGGAAAGAAACAGAGCTATTCAGTACATCTAGCACTATCTCTTTCCCAAACTAGAATAAAATTAAATAATTGATATCATGGTAACTCCACTTGTCTGGTATTCAGACAGGGTACTTGGCAGAAGTAAATACTGTGTTGTATGTGTTTATACATACATACAGAACCATTCGGCTGTGAGCCTGTGTCGTCACACGTATTACGCATGATGTTGGCAGTTGTCACAGGCAGTCACGTGTTTGTTTCGGGATTGCTCAATTAAGTTTCACAATCCCTTATCCCGACAAGCACGTGAGGAAAACCGTAGACATTGATAAACATGAATGTGTCTTGGAAAGTTATATTAAGTAAGAGCGATATTAGTTTTAGTTAATTTAGTTGCTCATGCCCGCGTGAAGTTCGTTAAATTGTCCCATGGGATCGTTTTAACGAGATGAAAAGTATTATATGTGTCAATCTAGGTTATTAACTATTTTGTGGGCTAAATTTCAACCAAATTTTAGCAGTTTTTGAATGAAAGAGTAACCATCATTCATACATTCTTTAAAACTTCTACATTTAAAATATTAGTAGGATATATTATTCCAACTGCCTGCAAACCATCTGCAGGTCTTCATTATATCAGTATAAAACAGTCAGTCACAGAGTGTTAAAAGTTGTCACTTTTCAACTGAAAACCATCCCAACTTTGTGCGGAAAAATCTGATCTGAATAAACGTCCGGGACAGTTTGAATTAGCAAACTGAGGAAATTGGAGCTGGAATTCCAAATGTCTGGTAACTTTTGTCCAACAGACAATCTACCACCCTCCCGGCAATTGGGTTATTGGGATTTGGAACCTATTCTGATAATCACCTTCCGGCCCTTGTTCCATTCTATTTGGGGCGGCGCAACACAATTTATTTTTCCAGTCTCCCCTGTCAGACGTCACGGCATCATTTACTTCTTTCACTTGTATATCATACCTTACACAATTCGTAAATCTTTTCTTTGGACTCCCTCTCCATCTATCAACATTCTCAAATATACTCACTCCTTACTTTATCAATTCCTGTCGCTCCACACATCCATATAAACATTCTCATCTCCGTTACATGCAATCGTTTTTTCATCTATGTTTTTCACAGTCCAGCCGATTTCGATATAGTAAAAAAGGCTGATATACTTAAAGATTTTTATTGTTCCATATGTCAAAAGGACTAAGGACTAAAGCGGTACCTTTATTGTACAGACAAACAGACAGAAAGACGGTCAACAAAATTGTTGATGGTCTGTCTGTCAAGGCCCTTTATTTCGGAAACGCTGAGGTATCGAGTTGAAATTAAAACCATGTACTCAAAACTGGGGTCTCTTAGTCAACCCTCTAAGTTTACGCAGTCAAAAAATTTGTACGGAACACGGAATCCTCGGTGTGCGAGTCCAACTAGCACTTGTCCAGCTGTTTAGTTTGTGTTTTGTTTTCATTGTTCATGCAAATAACTAAAATACATTCGAGTGGCGTAATTTATTTACGTATTATGTTATCTATATCACATGAATTATAGTAGCCGGAATCTGAGTATTGTCATTGACATTTAGCTGTTATAAAAGATGTCAGCTGTCAGAATAATTTTTTCATTATTATGTTGCATCTTTATGATCACATAACAAATACTAATAAAATACATGTTTTAAAAAGAGTCATAAGCCATCTTCTTTATATTTTATTTTATCGTAACTGCAGGACGAATGTCAAAAAAATCTACAAGATCTCATGGTCAACTTTCTCTTAAAGAATTTTCGGATTCTAACTTTAATCTGCATATGATACAATATCAGGGTTAATGTATGTGACTTGGTGACACTAACGATTTTTTTCATGTAGGTATGTCGAATGATGCGAAATACAACTTTCGAAAAACACGTAACGACAACGTTACGTAGATTGAAATGTCAATTCTAGTGCTAGGCGTAGTGATTAGTTACTTTCTGCAGCACATAATTATCTAATTATGCTAAACATATCGTCCTCTTACACGTTGAAATGGTATCAATAATTACTAGTTTCCGTGTTAGTATAGAACAAGCCGGGTATCTGCCGTCATTTACATTTAATATGCACATATTTGTCACATTTCGAAATCACTAGTCAAGATTTCGCGATAAGTCCTATTAGAATTCATTTTCTGTTTCCTTTTAGAAATCAGACCGTGATTTTTGACCTCCAAAGTATCAAGGATCATAATAAAAGTAGTCGATCTTATATAAAAGCTAGGGGACTGATTGTAGTTGTCACAATAAACCATGATTAATACCATTTTAATACGCTCATAATTTTTCTTTGCCCTCCTTTGATTCCCTCTGTGAACGACTAGTTTCCGCTACGCAACAAGTTGACAAGTAAATTAAAGAAGTTTGATCGGTCACTCCTACACAAAAGTACAAACGTTAAAACAGAATCTATAAAAAAGCTAATTAATATAAAACAGTAAAAGGGAAGCCATCAAAATTAAAGGCACAAAAGAAAAAAGTTAATGGCCAACGATCACTAGATGGCGGAGAAAGGTCGTTTCTATAAATTAATAATATTTACGTGACCCTAACAGTTAAACATTTCTGGAGATTTTCTCCGCAGTCTCATACATCTTATCTTTTACATTATTTTAGGGAGATGACGATTATTCACATCGCGACATCAATTTGTCTTTTACTAGGTCAGTCCAACCTTCTTCCGGAAATCAAAATAACATCTTAAAATGAAATGCTCTAGAGCTTTTTATAGCTTTTAAAAATATACATGCAAATTGATTAAAAAACTGCAGTGAGAGTTATTTTATGATAACGTATCGCAGCATCAGTATTAATATTTACATATTACGTCACTTCCCATAAAACTGGATGGAATAACTTCTATCCGAATAAATATTTATTTAAAACCTTTTAGTTTTTTTAAACCTAAATACGAACCCAATCACAATCCCAATCGCTTTCATTATATAATTCATAAATATTTATGAGAAGGCGTTGTCGAGCAGAAGAATTTCTCTAATGTATGAATGAAAGCTCTGATCATGAATGAGGGACTGATGAATGAGACTGATGAATGAGACTTACGCAATGGGGTGCACATTCTAGAAATCTAGACCAATCAAGCTTGAATGAATTTTTTTTATTCCGATATAGTGTTTTATTATTTTTTTATGATAATTATCTTAGTTTGTGGTTATTACTTTCTAACTTTTCAAATGAACATTAAAATGTCCATGTTTTATGGAAATGTTTGTTTATAGAAGTTTTGTTTAACTCCAACCTATGTTTACCTGTAGATATAATTTACTTATACAATTCCGTGGGAAGAATGTATTATCATAATCAGAGTGTTTGCCAAGTGGAATGCGGATAGCAATTTAATGGTAATTGATGAATAAGGTGTCGTAGCTTTACATCTCATCCTTTTTCGTTCAAACGATAATTCTTAACTTCTCTATATATACACAATAATACTCAATATATAACAATATTTAAAAATGTAACAATATGTGTATATACAACTCTTTAGAAACGATACACTTGCGCCAACGAATAATCCATTCATCAAAACATTTTTTAAACGCTGCTTCCGGAATTGAGTTCAGTTCTCGCCGCGAATTCTCCTTTATGTCTTCTATCGATTGAAAACGGGTGCCACGAAGTGGTCATTTGAGTTTAGGAAAAAGAAAAAAGTCAGCAGGAGCCATATCTGGTGAATATGGTGGTTGCTGGATGGTATTTGTTGAGTGTTTGGTCAAAAATTCGTTCACAATGATAGCCTTGTGCGAAGGCGCATTGTCGTGGTGCAAAATCCAAGAAATTTCTTTGGCGCCACTCCGAAGCTTGTTGACTAGTTTGCATGTCAAACTCGTAAACCCACGTCTCGTCACCAGTAACAATGCGTTTCATGAATGTTGGGTCCGAACTGACTCGTTCTAGCATGTCCTCAGCGACTTTCATGCGATTGAGTTTTTGGAGAAAATTCAGATCTTTTGGGACTAGCCGAGCAGCAACATGTTTCATACCCAAATGATTAGTTACAATGGTACGGATCGACTCGTGAGATACAGAAAGTTCGGCGGCTATGTCTCTCAGAGTTGAATGGGGATTTTCAGTCACTATTTTCTTCACTTTTGCGATGTTAACTTCAGTTGCAGACGTTGACGGCCTACCAGAGCGAGGCAAATCTTCCATCACATCTCGACCGCTTTTGAACGCTTTGAACCACTCATAACCACGAGTTTTTGATAAAGTCGATTCACCGTAAGCCTTCTGTAACATTTTCAGTGACTCCGAACACGAATTTCCATTGGCGATGCAAAATTTAAGACAAACTCTTTGTTCGATATTTTTGTCCATTATGAAATTCGCAATACAAACTATATAATATGATATTACTAAAACTCAAACTCCGCGCCAAAATGGTAAACAGTTGTGCCAATCTAACAACTACAAAAAAAAACAAAAATTTTAATTTGGAACCATAAACAAATCATCCATTCCCGATACTTTTTTGACTGAATGTAAATAAATAAAGAATCTAATTGGTGATAAATGGGTGACTGTAAATACGATACATCCATTTTAATATAATTGTAGTAGATACGTCTTTACTAGTTATACCGAAGCTCAATGTCTCATATAACTCCTAGGCGATGACATTCGCCAGAAAAACTTATGAAAGTAATATTAAACATATTTCCAATCATTTTATTATGAAAATGATTAATTTTGAATTAATTGAACCGCGTGGTTACAAAGTTACTTGACAGTTGGGACACGGATCTAACAAAACTATTTTAGATCTTTTGTTTGTTTTAGAATGCTACTAATGTATGTAGTCTACTTGTCCGCTTTCGTCCACGGCGGCCAATCTCAGCGGAGGATAGTTAACTGCGCGGAAGATATAATAATGCACAAGTGTGTGCGCAGGCACAGTCCTATGGGACGGCAAACTGACACGACTATAGAGAGATCAGGCGTAGGACGGCAACGGCAACGGCTTAACGTGCTTTCCCAGGCACGGCGGTATCTTACCGCCAACTTCCAAATTCCGAGCTGAAACACAGTTTTCGGCGTTTGATTCCTACGTCCCGACGCGGGAATATAGGAACACAGAACCCAGGACTCCAAGCTCAGCATTCACACTTGCGACCGCGAGACTAACTGAGCAACAAGCAATGATACTTCCTACTAATATTATAAATGTGAATGTTTGTGAGGATGGATGGATGTCTAGCTATATGGGTATTTGTTACTCTTTCACGCAGAAACTACTAACAGATTATGATGGCACATAGATAGTTTATAACATTGATTAACCGATAAGATACGTTTTATCCCGGGAGTAGGATCCAATTGAACAATAATCAAAATCCAGACGGGCGGACCCGCATGCATCAGCTAGTAAAAAAAATATTTGGCGGTAGTTAGTGACGAACGCTGACAAACGACAATTTCTAATTTATGACGTTCGGGAATGCGTCGCATGTGTCCTAGTTTTATTGAAACGTTGTACAGTTAGACCGAAGCAACGCTTTTCAAAAGACCGTTTGAATATTGAATATTAAGGCCCGCTTCCACCACAAATGGTTAAAAGCGTTTAGCACTAATCATGTTTCTGCTAATTGTTTAAAATTAGACGAACGGAACAGTTTTAAATAAGTTTTATCCGGACGATATTGGCGCAGATGCCAATTAAAAAAACCAAAACATAACGAAAAAAAGGTTCAACGCTAACCATTAAACATTACTTATAAAAAAAATAAACTTTGTGCCACACTAGGAATTTCTCCTGTATCGCGGGTGCAAATATTTAAACTCACATACACAAACAGCAAGACCCGTAACAACTATCTGTAGGCCATTGGCACAAAAATTTATTCCGTGCGGGGATCGAACCCGCAACACGCAGAGAGTCGATCGCTCAGCCACTGAGTCAACCGTGTCGTCAAGTTTTTTTTCATACAATTGCTGTCAGATATATATAAGGAAACCTAAATGAAAAACCAACAATTCCATTGCTCTTTGTAATCGCAACCGACAGTATAAATAACCGGCTTACAGTCCACATTAATATGCGAGGCCTCTGTATTAAATTAAATAAGTAATAATAAAGCTCAGGTCTTCCCCTTGCTTTTTGTAATTACTTGTTTCTTAATGGCTTCTAAGTAAATAGGTGCTTTAATAAGTATCTAAATTTACATTTTGGTACTAACAACAAGAGCTGGATTTGTATGATTTACAAGGTATTTAAATTCTGTACGTTTCTATCTCAATTTGGCAAATCACGGAGGCTAAATCAGAATTAAAGTATTTAATTTCTCATCTAAAAGCAGGCCACACACGATTCATATTTTTAATAAATAAAAGTGGACAGATTTCGTTAATACAGATCTGATTAGGCAATATGAAATCACCGATACTTCCGTAATTAAACAGCTTTCACAATTTCAAAAATAATGGTATTCCAAGTATTTAGTGAGGATACTGGTTATATTGACTACATATACTATACTAGTTATATCTCCCTAAAACATAATAGAGAAAACTTACAAGTGTTAAAGTTAGTACTGAAACGTGTTAACATAAGTTATTTAGCCCCAGGGATCTCCTTAAGTACAAACTTAACTGTCCCTTAAAACTTCTTAAGCACACGTTCATAATGTATTTTAAAGCTCATAAGACAACGATGATGATCGCTACTTTAAAACTTACTTTATACGAAAGAATCAATGAAGATTATCCTCTCTAAGAACTACTAACTAACCTCTTTCATCTCCAGAATGAAGTAGTTGCTTGGAATTAATTAAAGTTAATCTATTGTTCTTAGGTTTCGTATACCTGGAATTCGTCGTAAAGGGCTACGGTTTCTACTTTAGTAATAAGGCAAGAGTTTATTCATGTAGAGAACATGTTCCCCTCCCCTCTGGGGGCCTCACTCGGAACAAACCCCAATTAGGTACCCGGTTGCGTCCTTGCGTGAATTACGAATATTGTCCGCAATGTTGGTACACTCAGCAAATCTAACATGTTGCTACTACTGTGAACTGGATACTCTCGCAAAAAATAGTACACTATTAAGCAGTTTTTAGGTGTTGCTAATTTCTAGTTGCTTATAAAACAACAGGAAAATCTCAAGATTATTATCAAACGTCAAAATTATAATTTTATTTCGGTAACGAAACAATAAAAATGTAATTTGATCATAAAACGTCAAAAAACATAGCAAAGCATGTTTCATTATTAAATAATTACAAATTCGTTTTTAGCACGCTGCAAAAACTAAAATACTAAAACTGGATCGCCATGTATTAAAAAACCTGGAAAATAATAATAAAAATATCCTGCTAGCCGGTTTGATCTGTTTATTCTTTCGATCAGAAAGATTTCTGACATGCGTTTAATATTAAAGATACCTACCCATTAGATGTGACAAATAGTTTGATCCGTCTAAATGACACAAAAAAAGGAATGATCCGTCTCGGGAAATAATAAATTGACTGAAGAGACATTTTCAAAGAATATGTAAAATGTAGGAAATAATGGAGCAGTCTATTCTTCGAAAAATATCTCTTAATCCGCAGTAAAAAGATAATTAGGGCAGTGACGTCTTAACCCAATACTTAAGGACATTCCGTATTCGTAAAAGTAGTATGTTTTTTTTTAATGAACTCACACAGCAAGTGTAACTGGTTTGTTGTCTATTAACGTATTGGAACAGTCCAAGACATACAAATGTAAATAAAAGCCATGTTTTTACAATCAATATTTAAACATTAACAAGACAACATCAACTCCATTGTTCTTGTCGCTAATTTACCTTTAATGAAGTTTAATGACCTTGCAACTCGGCACTTCGGGCATTTTTTGCCAATCATAGTCTTTTTTGCTTTGACCAAAATCTTATATCCTAACTAAATTCTTTAATGTGTTCATATACCGGTCTTAGCCGGTTTCACGGCTATATATCCAACCTTTATAATTGACTTAATCCATGCCACTCAGAAGCGGTTATGACAGAAGGTAATAACTTGGCACCTCAACTTGAATACATACGGCGCTTAATGAAGTCCTTTGTGCTAATATGTAGTTGGCACGTAACAAAAAATTGTCCAGGGATTTCAGTAAAAAATATATATATATATCAGAGCCTACATCAATATCGCCTTTAGCATTATTATTGTGTATTTCATAGTCCTCTTCATTGACAGCCTTGTTGCCTCCAATGCTGAGCGTAGGCGTATTTGTGCTATGCATTCTTGGTCTCTGGAAATCCCATTCAAGCCTTAACTGCGAGTGGGCCTGTGGACGGTGAGCAATGCGTAGCTCACCGTCCGTCCGTCAATTAACGGCGCGTTAGTGTTTCACGCGCGCCTCAAAGAGATGTCAGCAAAGCAGAGGGGCCTGCCAGGGCCTCCGCCTGCCGAGGTTACGGGTTGTTCGAAAGAGATACAGCGGCCCCGGAACGTAAAGGGCAATAGAAAGGACATGGGTTGGGTTTAGTCAGTACAAGTCTGACACTCCCCCCTCCGCCCAGAACGGAGCGGAGGGGGGAGTTATTTGATGATTTCCCACCCCAAAAAAAAAGCCGTAACCGCGATCTTCTGTAGGTATTCCGGAGTCTGCATCTTGTTGTTCTACCATTTCTTTGCATTAGCAAACATTTCGTTAAGGCTCTGTTCTCCTTGCCATCACCACGCCTAGCCATAATAGTGTTTAAATCGCCAGATTTCATCATAAGTCGTTTTATTCTTTTTTAGGATTTTAATAAAGATATTTCAAAAACTTTCAGGATAATTTATGATAATCCTTTAGGTTAACACACAATGGATTTTGTAATTTGAATCTAAAGTTGAAACACTTTTATTATTTTGAACGTTATTTTTGGAGAGTTGGTTCATTAAGTTGGTACATAATGAAACAGATTCAAAAAACATCAGAACGTTTATACAAACTTTAGTAAACTGTTTTTTTTTTCTCTAAATAGTTCATCCTTCGTCCTTCAGGCACTTACTTAAATGAAAACACTTTATTTTTAAGTGATCAAATTGGAACAGCTGAAAGCCTTTCATACTGCAAAGTTAAGATCAAAAAGATGAATTAAGTAAACCAGGCAATAACATAAAAATAGATCCAATTATATGAGACCTCTTGCTCTTATCATTTTTTTAGTTTTACTGCGTAGTCGGTGCGTTTACAAAAAATAAATAAAATACGTAACTATCGCCTATACCTTAAAATAGATCTTTGTTAAATGGGAATTACCATTCAGACTATGAACACAAATAATACTGAAAGTATAATCAAACTTGATAAATACTGTTATTAATTTATCTTTGCATCTTAGATAATAATTAACGAGTTGAACCATTAGTGAGTAAAACAATCATAAATGCCATAGTCTATCAATACATTGTTTTAAAAATACGACTATTAAAGCTACGGCCATATTATGGCCGTAGCTTTAATAGTCGTACAGTTTACTAGCGGAATAAATAAAATCAATTGGTGATTAAAGTAGAATCTCTATCTTGTACCGATACTCGTGCTCTTCAGTAGTCTCTGTAGACTTCATTCCAATTAATGTAATTGTTTTATTGATTGTGCACCGTGTTCATGGAGTTCATAATCATTCTCTCAATTTTCACTCTCGTCGAGAAGTTCTGAGACAAGGTGAATGCTAGACTATACAGCCAAGCGAGGAATACTGAAAATAGGCGAGAGCTCTAGCATTATCTTAAGGGAACGAAATTTAAAGACATCTTTGAAAATATAAATAAAGGTTCTCCCTAAATAAATATAGAAGAAGACCAGAAGAATAAGAGGAGAAAATACTAAACTAAGTGTTAAATCAACGTTCTAGCACATCGAAGCATGAGTTTACGTTAAGTTTTCTCGGTCAAGATCTATTACTATCCTTGGTAAACACATTTATGATTACGAAGATAACTTACACGTGCCGGTCAAATATTGACTGGTCTTTCAAAATTTTACTTTTGTTTACATACTTCACTCTCAATTCCTCCACTTTAGATCGAATAGCAATAAACGAATCAACAGCGTATTTCATGCTCAATTTATATTAGTCAAATCAGGGTAATGGTATATTTGGCAGAAGGGGAGCTTCTGTCTTTTGTGCGGTCACGGATCCAATTCTGACATATCGGGTTAACTACTTGAATGCCAAGTGGCATATACGTGGTGGCCGTCTGCAACAAGATTTATAGAACATGGAGACATTTTAAACTATATCTTGTGTCCCACATGTGGCCAAAAACTCTCTATTTCTTAAGGACTATCGTAAACAGAAAAAAACACATGGGTCCTTCTACTATAAGTTCCACAGAAGTATGCATCAATTTGTACCATTTTTTTAACAGAACCAAAGAAACATGAGTGTGTCTTACTGCCACCCGAGGGTTCCGTTCAATCTTACGACATATATTTTGTCTGCCTAAACTTTAAAGGTTGATTTCACAGCTCTAAGGGACCACAGACTTGAGTAGCTGGGTTATATTTCAACTCGATAACTGCACGTTTTGCCAAGATAAAGGGTCTTGACAGACACACAGACGAACAACAGAGTGATACAATAAGGATTCCGTTTTTTTCCTTTTGAGGTACGGAATTCTAAAAATTAATGAATTGTGTGAGGAATGAAATAAGGAAAAACCGGTCAAGTGCGAGTCGGAATGGTGCATGAAGGGTTCCATATCATTATCTAAAAAGATATGTTTATTGAATGGGAGCTCCCTTAAATATTTATTTTATTCTTATTTTTAGTTATAGCTGCAGCAGAAATACATCATTTGTGTAAATTTGCCTGGAGCGACACGTACAGACATGCGGACGGACAGCAGAGTCTTAGTAATAGGGTCCCGATTTACCCTTTGGGTTCGCAACCCTAAAATAAGTAAATGATAGCGTGACGATTGACATGGGGGTCGGAGCACCCCCAATAACATGAGACCATTGCAAGAAGATGATAATGACTCAAACCACAGTCATACTGATTTCAAAAGTTATAAAAACCAGTACAAATGCCAAAGTCAGACAGACTAACATTCATACTATTGGACCACATATTTCGTAGTAAGGGGTGTTCTATTCTTAGCCCGCGGCCATGACTTAGACGTCAATGGCTATACGACCACAAATAACTTGATAGCGTTTTTATAGACTTTTATAAGGGTAGTCGTTTCTAGTAATAGTACGCAGGTGCCATGTTTTACGACTCTTTATGATGCCAAATAGTGATATTATATTTATATATTTTTATGTTATTTGGAGTATAGATAATGATTTTATTGTTAATTAGCTTTACGTACAGTCAACAAAAGAGACGTTGACGTGGCTTGTTAAAAACAGTTGAAATTTTCGTAAATAAAATATTTGTTAGAAAACAAACAGGTAATTGAATAAATAAAATTTGATTTGAAAAAGTCTTTTCTAAGAAAATTCTTGAGGAGCCTGGCTACTTATCTCCTTTATTGTCCGTACAAACTTCCAACAGGGATAGACAGCAACTACGGAACTGGCCCGATGCTAGTATATACTGCCTCTATGTACGGCAAATTTTTCATTGGGTTCTTTCAATGTACCTCAATAGCAATCAGCAACAAGCAAAGTGTGGGTGTACAATTAGATCTCCACTACCTAACACTTGGGAGAAAAACCGGTGTGATTATATATATTGAAATACGTTCAAGACTTTATTAAAAGAGTAATTTTAAAATCCCTTTGTTTTACCCTAACTACTGGTACTCATAAAATATCCTATCCTACAATCCTACTTCCTACTTCCTACTAATATTATGTACGCGAAAGTTTGCATGGATGTATGGATGTTTGTTACTATTTTACGCACAAACTACTGAATGGGTTTTAATGAAACTTTACAATAATATAGCTTACATATCAGAAAACAAATAGGCTGCAATTCATAAAGATATATTGTATATTCTATCACCACCCGAACTGCGGGGCGCAGCTAACTTATTATAAGATTTTCATAACAGGTATTAGGTGCTTATCTAGATGCAAAGCGAATCACAACAAATAAACCGTTTCAAATCGGTTACAGTGACGCAGAGCTCACTCCTAAGTATAGTTAGTTCCCTGGTACATAACTACTAACTTCGTACTGCTGAATACGTTCATTATATGCAGGTATTATTAGAATTAACTTTGCATTGTAACTGCGTAATAACTGGGAATGTTTCTATACAGTTATAGGGAAATTTTCAAACATACATACATATACTGTATGAAAACATAATTGAACAACCATAGAGCAGTTTCTACAAATTAAAAACTGCTCAAACCATGATTAACACCGTTAAAATATTCGTCGAAATACGTTTCACAATCTACTTTTCCAAGATTTATGAATTTCTTTTATTATTTGCAATGGGAAGAATCCAATAAAATTCAAGGATACAGCCTTGGGCATACAATATGTTGATATTTACGCATATCTACAGACTTCGTCGACGACGACGTATTTGGTACAACAAAATCCTTTATTAAACCAGGCTGAAGTACATAATGTACGTGAATTTAACTGAACACTAGCATTGTAGGTACGTTATCTTAGATTAACTAGGAATTTAGAAAGACCAAGAAATATCGGGAACTCAGAATAAATCACAATTAGAATACTTTAACAATGGAATTAACATTATAAATTATTGTTGTCTCATAACAATTACGAGACGCTTAAAGGTTATCTTTTCCATAGCTTACAAACTTCATTTGTCGATGCGCGAGAAAATTCAAATTATTTTTTTTTCCTTTACATCAACCCACGGTTTTTTCTCAAGGACATATGCTAAAACCACAAAACATTAATTGCTACGATCCTTGCACACTTCTTTTGCTTTGCCAACGTTCATATATACACGCCATAGACACACGCCGGTTGTAAGTATAAATAAGTTAATGCTAATAATTATCCCATTTAAAATATTATTAATAATGTCAGTTTAAAAAATATTACATAAAAAGCTTTTGAAAATCGCACTTGTACAAGTATGGTTTTTTTACGAAGCTAGTGCTTACATGATATAAATTCCAATGTTTAGAGATTGAACTCTTTTTTTTTTTTTCGGGTGGGAAATCATCCAATGACTTCCCCCGCTCTGGGTGGAGCGGGGGGGCATGTCAGACTTGTACTGACTAAAACCCACCCATGTTTCTTCTATTGCCCTTTACGTTCCGAGGCCGCGGTATCTCTTTCGAACAACCCGCAACCCCGGCAGGCAGAGGCTCTGGCAAGCCCCTCTGCTTTGTTGACTCTCTTTGAGGCGCGCGTGAAACACGAACGCGCCGTCGACACGGCCTGTCGTCAATCGACGGACGGACGGTGAACTACCCATTGCTCACCGCCCACAGGCCCGCATCTACGGTGGCCGGTAGTCGTCTCGCGGCGCCCGGCGCCATGGGCGTCTCCCGCGGCGGCTGGGTTGGGCAGATGTTCTCTCCCTCAAACGCCCGGCCACCTCCTTCGCTAGCATTACTGCTTCGCAGAAGGTGGTGACCGCTTCCCATTCCCTCTCGCTCCGGACCATGGCCTGAACCAGGGCCGGACGCGAGAGATCGCCGCCGCCGATCGCCTCTACGAGGGCACGGCGGTGCTCCGCCCAAGCCGGGCAGATCGCCACTGTGTGCTCCACCGTGTCCTCCGGGCGACCGTCACAATGGTGACACCCGGGCGCTTCCTCCCGCCCGATGATGTGCAGGAACCTCCCGAAACTTCCGTGTCCGGTGAGGACCTGCGTCAGGCGGTAGGTGAGGACGCCATGACGCCTCTCCAGCCACTCCTCAAAGAGGGGACTTACCGCCACTATTGTAGCGTGCCCTGCACGGGGTTGCGACAGTCGCTCTCTCCATGCCACCATGAGATCGCACCGGAGGTCTGCCCGCAGAGCGGCAACTTGCCGCGGCAGTGGGTTTTCCCCCCGGTGTAGTGCCTCCGCGCGCCACTCAAACAGGCGCGCGAGGACTATCGCCTCCAGATCCCACGGTGGGAGATTGACCTCTTTGGCATCAAAAGGTCATTGAGCATTGAAAGCTTTATTTTCTCGTTGGGTGAAGATAAAATGCTCTGACTTTCTGCCCCCGATCTGCGCCATCCTTATTTAGGGTTCCGTACCTCAAAAGGAAATAAAACAGACCCTTATTGGATTACTTTGTTGTCCGTCTGTCTGCTGTAGAAAAATCATATCTCTAAGTCTAGGCAGTCAAAAGATATGGCTATTTATGTCGCAAGTCGGGATGGTAAATCATCAAATAACTTCTCCCGCACTTGGCAGAGTGGAATGGAGTGTCAGACATTTACTGACTAAAACCCGTCCATGATAGGAACATTTTTACAACACACATTCACACTTTGCCACTAGTCACTAAATGTAGCTGTCCGACCATTATATTTTACGAAACCATTTAAGTACTCACGCAGTAATTATCTATTAAAAAAGTTAAGATAAGTGAAGCGAAATAATAGTGTCATATTTTCAACAAACAGTCGGTAACATTGTAAAATAAATTCAAAATCTACGTATGTTCGGTCTGCTAGTCCCCCGAGCGTACCAAAGAACGAATGAATGAATATAGATCGATGGTACAGATATGCGACGTGGACACACAGTGTTCCAAATTGAAATTTCAATACCTAAATCAGATCAGCGGAATGTTTATTTGATTTTGGGATTGGCATTTTGATTTAAACACTATATTTATGATGGCAGTGGTAATGAAATATTGGAAGTGGTTAACTGCCCGAGGAAATTGGAAACCTTAATTATGATGATGACTTTCAGTGTTTTTTTTTTTAATTGCGATGCGAAACGATGAGTTCCACTTTGTCTCGGAAAGCACGTCGTTCGTTAGGACTCACGAATTGCGCCAGACTTGTTGAAGTCTCTTGTATTAGGATGCAGGTGTTATTATTGTATTTAAAGAAAATAGAGAGCGAGCTTATTGCCATCAATTCGGGACAACTCTAGGCTCTAGACCCAATACGGCTTTGCCCGACCCGGCAGTCGAACTCGGAACCTAAATACAACTTTTTTTCCTTCTTTTAAAACGTTGCCTCACACTAGGAATTTCTCCTGTATTGTGGGTGCGTTTATAAACATTTTAACTCACATATACAAACTGTCAGACCCGGAACAACTATCGGTAGGCCATACAAATATTTGTTCCGTGCGGGGATCGAACCCGCGACAGCAGCGCAGCAGTCGATCTCTCAGTAACTACGTCAACCGTGTTGTGATTGGCCACGCTAAAAATATTCATCTAAAACTTACAAAACAGATTACATATCATAATTTAAGCAGCACCTGGGCCTAAACCTACCTAATATAGTACACTAACATTTTATAGAGCGTTATATTTTGAGTCCAATGTAAAAGAAGGCGAGCCCATTGCCATCAACCTGGCTCGAATCTAGTCCATGTGGCTGATAGAAACTCCTGGTGCAGAAACACAATAAAAATTTGCTCAAACCGAGAATTAAACATGCTAAGGAATGAATCCGGAGAGCACCGGAGCAACAAGGCTGTCAACTATAATTTTTTTTTATATTTTCTTTGTTGATCCAAAATTCGCAGCTGTTTCATAATATAACGTGTGTGTCGAACCACTTAGCTATTACTTAATTAACAGTATCATAAAGTGCTTGAGTATGATGAAAATTAATTCAATCGTTTTCGGTATACAATCAATCTTAATTAGTTTGTCCAATTACTGAAGCTCAACTCACTAAAACTGTTGCTATTAAAATAATAATGTATTTAGGGTATCACAAACACGTTTAAAGATTCAAAATGTACACGAAGGATTCGTCTATGCTGACCTAGATCGTCGGATATTCAGAATTAACTTCGACCAAATTCTCTAACTACATTGGAGTTTCGCGTTTCAGCCCAAAATCAATCAAGTTACACTGCTCACTTAGAACTCATGCAATTGCTCTATAAACGTTAAATGTATTATAGAAAAAAAGAAGAAAAAAGGTATTATAAGGAAAATAGCACTTAGAGCAGCGCGTGGCAGGAAATGAATGAAGAATAGTGAGCAATATTCACAGAGTATACCACATGCCACACGTTCTACAAATGAACGAACGTACGTACGGAGGCTTACGGCAGGTAATTTATACCGCAATTGTGACTCGAAAATATATAGAACGGCTTAGGAGCATGTGTTACTACGACAAAACATAATTTGTAGTGGAACCCAGACCCCGTGTAGGTATTAATCCAGGTCGGAGCTTCTCAATCTTATATCCTGGAATATAATTTGTGTTCCCCTTTAGATGAAAAATAATACAAGTAAGGCCTTATAGATAAAAGTGCTATAAAAATAATTTAGGCCTTGATTCGAAAGGCAGTACTTATCGATACGGCTCGCGTTTTGAGGAGGTTCCTGTCTCTGGAGCCCTGACCGTAACTTGGACCCTGATAATGGCGGTCTAGTATATACTTACTATCCTTACTAGCTAAAGTGAGTTTGTTTGTTACCTCTTCACGCCTTAATGGCTAAATCGATTTTGATGAATTTTGGCACAGAGATAGCTGGGACCCAGGAGATGGACATATTAAGCTATTAATAATTAATACAATTATATTATTTAAATTGTTGTATGAGGGAGAAAGAGGGAAGAAAAGGGAAAACTTAGCTTTGCTATTACAAATCAATAAGGCGCAAGGACAAAAACTACAGGTAGTTGGTACCTGCAAATCAAGAAAAGGGAACTGTGTTACCCCAAATTTAACGCGAATGAAGCCGCGGGCAGAAGCTAGTTTTTTAATATTTTTGAATTGTTTATGTGTGTAATTTCAAGAAATATTAAAAAGTCAGTAAACGAAAAAATAATATATTTTACCTAATAATAAAAAATATAATAGATATAGTGTGCAGCAGGTGGGTTAACTTAATTATTATCGTACTCCACCGCTACAGGATCATGATTCCCAGTTTGAGATGAACTGACCTAGATTACATAGCCAAGAATGGAACTTCGTCTATAATTAAAAGAATAAGGCACAGCAGTACCATTACTTCCTTTCATAACAGCTTTGAAATATGAATTTCAAATCCAGAATGTACGATTTAATTTCACTTCCGACCCTTTTATTAAGTGTGAAACAATTTAATTGTTCACTGTTAACGAAATCTTTAACTTTTGGTCACAAAGACTTAAATAAGTAGGTATTTATCTGATTTCCGTATGTTACCATGAATTCAGTGGTTCAGTAAATTATTGTTCTGTTGATGGCTATTGTACCCTATATGCCTGATATTTTGTCAAACTAACATAAATGATATTTATTTTTTAAGAAAGCACCACACATATTGAGTGGACCTGTCCAGTCAGTGTAAGTGAATCGTTGTGGGTTTATCAGTTAGCGTGTAGCTCTACTCATAACCCAAGGAGCTTAACGACACGACGAACAATACCAAAAAAGGACATTTGTGTAGGTCTCTTATACTTAGTACTTAAACTGCCAGACAATCGTCAAAAACAAAAAAGTAATTATCCACATGGTCCTCACAAACGCAATACACAAATAAAAACTAAAAAATAACATAACATTACGTCTATAAACCTCTAGGAGATGGGAAAAGTTGCAATTTACCACATTCACTAGTTATGTTTAAGTTCCATGTAATGGGGTCAGACTATAGCAATCAACCGGGCACAGATCTGGACTCCTTTGTTTTTGCTGGAGGGAAAGCATCGAATAACTTCCTCTGCTCTGGGCGGAGCGTGGAGGAGTTTCAGACTTGTAATGACTAAAACCCACCCTTGTTCCATCTATTGCCCTTTAAGTTCCGGGGCCACGGTATCTCTTTCGAACAACCCCGGCAGGCGATGGCCCTGACAGGCCCCTCTGAAAATCTAGACTCCTTGGCTTCTACTGAGGATTTCCTAAAGTAAATGCCTTATTGGGTTATTATAACTTGGAAGAATTAAAAGTAATTATATCAAGTAGGTTTTTGTATAAAGCTTCTTTTTAAGTTCATAAAACATAGCCCCGTTTTCAATACACTTCGGATTTTAATCGAGCAATTCTTTGAAACCAGTTCGTTGAATAAGGTCAATAATATTAATTTCCTAGAACTACTTTTATTAATTTTTGTATCGAAGTGATTAAAATTCTATCATAATTTATTTCTTTGAACACCAAAGACAACATTTTTTCAATTGTTTGTACGAACGATAGCTTGTTTAGACCTGTTTAGAATACCGCAGTTACGAAACTGCGGTATTCTGCGAGTGCGTCTTACAATTTAATTAATTATTATTCGAAAACAGTTCATCAGTCGATCTAACTAAACACAACAGAATCAATTTTGTGAAATAAACAACAAACTAGTCTTTCGTTTATTTGACCGTTCAAAATGATAACCGACTAGCTCATGCCTCCAGCGTTGCGCGCGTGAAGTTGGGTAATTGTCCCATGGAATCGTTCTACTGGGATTAAAAGTATCTCAAGCGTTGTTAATAATGATTATAAACTATCTGTGTGCCAATGTCATCCAAATTCGTTCAGTATTTTTTGAATGAAAGAGTAACAAACATCCAGGTTTCCACATCCTCACAAACTTTCGCATTTATAATATTAGTAGGTATACATACCTATACATTTACTTAAACTTAAGTATTTAAAGGTAATGATAATAAAAAGCTGCAAGAATCGATTTCTGATTAAATCTTGATTTCAAGTATAAATTATATTGCTGCCATTTCAGTTACAAGAGCACACAATATTTTTTACAACGATTCTAACATTGCATTACTTTAAAATTCGTTTTATTATTGAATCAAAACTTCACACAAAGAAACAAACCCAACTTTTTTGATAATTGCATGAGCCGGAAATTGTGGCAAACTCTGAAAACAACAATTCATTTCAGGAATTTCCGTGACTCACGATTGAAGATTTGGGATAATTTCGTCATTTGCACGAGTGCTCTCATACATTTCACCGCAAATTCAAAACATTAATATCGTAACATTGTTATTTAATTTGTCACGTAGTTGCCTAGTAATTACCAACTCAATGAAATTATCGGAATGCATTGGATTTTTATTTAATTTATGTGTTAAAATTTCAACTACCGGAATCACCGAATTGACGTTAACTTTACCTTATTAATTCAAATGATCGGAGCTGTCAATTTAATGTTAAAATATTTATTAGGAACAAAGTGAAACGCTACACTTTGGCACGCCAATAAATTTTGCAGATGATTTGATAAAATTGTGGTATTTTAATGACAAATATAATGTCCCCATGAATAATAAAACGTTTGATTAATGTCAAAAAATGAATAGGCTTTTGAAAATATTTGTTATTCATCTAGCGACTTATGTAAAAGTTAACGTTACGAATTTTACGTTCCACGATAGAGAAGTGCATTCAGCTACGTCCGTTTCGGTTGTAAATAACTATAGAAAAAACGATAAAATAAAAAAAACGTACGTAAACGTTTTCTCTTATAAATAAAAATAAACCACAAAATAAAAGTTTGAAGTACGACAAACAACATCTTATTGCATACATACTTTGATATTTCACAGCATCCACGTGAAAAATATTTTTTCTGAACAATCCGATTTTATCGCGTATTCTGTCTAACTTAAACAGTCCAACACTATCACTTTTACTTTAAAACCGCGCACTTGATCCGACGTCGCGGAAACTGGGCGCTTGTGCGTCGCCCGAACGACAAAGTTGCGGCGCGGACAAATCGCGACTGAAAACAACCGCGCGCCGGTCGCCGCGTGCCCGCGTGTGCTCACCTTCTGCTGCTAAGGTCAATGTCGACACAGCTCTATGACCATCTCTCCTGAATGCATCATCGACTTCCCTATTAAACTACTATTACATAAACAATATAGAGATATAACCTTCAAAATTGACGAGAATTCTCGCAAGCGGGTACATTCCCCAAAGTTTCGGAAGTTCAAATTTTCATTAATATTCTAGAGCAATTTTGTGATCGACTTTTTTGAATTGCGGATTATTAATAGGCTGATACGGCCGTGAGGAATTTTTTTACGAGATTGTTATGAATTTACCGGTAAAATATGAGCCGAGATATACCTAATTAATAGAAAGTTCACAAATTTAAAAAAATTACTATCTTTTCTCAAACGAAAAGTTATATAATTCTCCATCATCATCATTTGTCTTTCCATTTCCTAACTATGTTAGGGTCGGCTTCCAGTCTTACCGGATGCAGCTAAAAATCAGTTTTTACATAAAGCGACTGCCTATCTGACCTGCACGATCCAGTTAGTACTAGGTAATACTATATATACCCCATGGTAAGACAGTATAAGTCAGATATATAATATATAATTAATAAATATATAATTTATCAGTAGCCTATACAGAAATCTTTTCCTTCAAAACAATAATCGACTTTAACGTATATTTATTAAAATTGTATTTAGGATATTTTAAAAAGATAAGTTGTCATGATATTTTTACTAACTTTCTTCAAGAGCCGTATTTGTTGGTGTTCGTTGAAATGGGTATATTTTTCTTAGGTGTGTTACACAGTACAGTACACAAGCATATAATTATGTATAGCCTAGAACGGAATAGTACCAAGGCGAATGGGGCTGTATACATAAACCTACGAGTTATGCTCAGCTCGTAAAGGTAACCGAGCGTGAAGATATTAAAGCTCAAATCAATTTTCCCTACATTGACACTCCTGTAGGTGGTATAAAACTACGAAGACCGATAAGAGCATGCCATTCTCGCCCTTACGGAAGTGTTGTTTTGATTTGAAGATTTCAGCATTCTTTGCCAACATTCAAAAAAATCACTTAAGATATTAGAGTTGGTTGTCAGTACTTATGTAAGAATGTCAGCACCTTTTTGTATTTTATTTAAAACATTATTTGTCTTTTAATTTATTTATCATATTGAAACAGACAGGTATACATAAATGTACGAAGTTAAAATATGGTCTACAAAACAGGTTGGGCATTCGCTTGCATGTTTGTTTTCAATACCATATTTAAATTAATTATTGAGTTTGACGATTTTGCATTCAGATACATAATTATGATGAATGTTATTTTATTACCTTGATACTTTTATAGCTATTTTGGAATTGCTTTTTTTAAATATTTAATACCCCTTATATGCAAGCATCACATAACTTAGATTTCTCCAATGTTTATGCAAAGGATAGTTACGTAGCTCGGAGCTTAAGTTAGTTAAACCATCTTAACCATTAGCATTCAGATGACAGTTTATTGGTTAGTCTTTAAATACCTACTGCAAGAGCGAAGCATACACCGGTTTTCGTAAACAAAAAAACAAAACATTAAAAAACTTGCTCAGGAAATGATTTAAACAAAAATTAAACTGAATTTTTACACTGCATTTTAAATCTACATATTATGTCTGTACACTGTTTTTTTATTATAGGTACGTTTGACTTGTTTTTGTGTACTTGAGCTTTTTTTTATTATGAAGGAGTCTGTTCTCTACTCCGTACCATACCATGGCCGTGCTAATGTACTAGCAGGTTTGGAAAGAAACATGGCCATATTAGCTATTCACAACCACTCGATTGGAATCGTGCGAGTAGAATACGGAATGTCGACGCACAATATATCGATAAACGCTAATACGATGCTACAAAATTGCGATGCACGTAACGGCGAAAGACCGTCTCTGCGAAACCACTACACTTCGATGCACGTTACCGCGAAAGATTTTAACTGCGATACTACTTAACTTCAGTGCACGTTACCGCGATTAACTACGGAGCAACTTGGCTTTGATAATATATTGCGAAACATCGTATACTGAGAAACTTTTACCCTCGACATCCTTGCTCGTCTTTCGTTAAGCTTGTCATATTAGCTATCTACATTTATTTTATGTATTTATTATATTATCACCTATCAGAACGAAAATATGTTTTGAATGATCCTAAAAAAGATATTAAAAAAACGCATAGTGAACAAAATAATACACACTTGGTTTATATATTTTTAATGCCCATTCAAAACTAAGTTTCGTTCTCGCAGTGAAGATCTATCGCGGTAACGTGCATCGAAGTGTAGTGGCTTCGCAGAGACGGTCTTTCGCCGTTACGTGCATCGCAATTTTTTAGCATCGTATTAGCGTTTATCGATATATTGTGCGTCGACATTCCGTATTCTACTCGAATCGTGCCGTGAGTATAATCGAGTCCTCCAAACGCTATTCACAGATCCGTAATCGACTAATTTTGAGCTGTCTCATAACATATATGTGAATCACAACGACAAAAAACAAATACCTGGTAATAAAAATAATATATATAGTACTTTAAATTTTCAACCACAATATTTGTATGTATTGTTTAAAAACATACCTTAAAATGATTAAAAAAACAACTTCACACTGAATACCGTTTTGACGGTTTGACGATTGGATTACGAGAACATAGACTAGTGCCGATCGTCGATTACGGTTACGATTGGATTGTTTGTGAATGGCTATGCTGTACTGCTATGCCCACTAGAGTGTACCAACGGTTTCGAATATTTTGCCGTTGCCGATACGAACCATCGCTTGTCATCATACGCGACGACGGTTTTAGTGGTCATAGTCTCATACTCAATACAAAGATTATATATATGCCTGATACGTTCATTGGACATTCATATATGTATGTATTCAAAGTATGGTACGATTTAGTGGGCAGAATCCTTCATCGTTTCCTAAAAATAATTGCTAGGTTTTCACCTTTTTTGACGTTGAAACTGTAAATTGAATCTAGTACCTCTTGTCATTTTCCACCAGGAACAAGTCACGTTTACCAATTTTAACATCAGAACTACCTATATTTGAAACCAGACTAGCTTCTGCCATTTGAAAAAAAAAGCAGTGTAGTGTTTTTTTTCTTTTAGTCGGTTTCATCATAACCGGTCAAGTTGTGGGCTTTTTGTCTTGATAAACAGGATACCTATCAACAAAGTTGTTTTCTGATTAAAAGTGACATTAAAAATACTTAATATTAAAATATATGAATCATAATGCTGTGGTTTTTAGCTAAAAAAACAAAAGTTGTTTCAAAAGATGCAGCGCATATTGGGTTGTAAATAATTGGGTTTTTACGCTTTTAAGTATAAACAAGCGTTATTTTTATACTTGGAACAGTCGCCCATCGAACTCACGGGAATGTAAAGTTTATATAGATCCAATAAGGGTATACATTGGGTATAGATTTTTATTACGCTTGTTACCTAACCTCATTTTAAAGTCGACCAGCTGTTCCCCACAACTTCGCATGCGTTTGGTTCGCGATTTGCTTAAAATAAGTTTTTGTAAGGATGTTCTAAATTCCATAATTTATGTGCATTCGTTACTTGACGTCACTTACGGCGGTTGACGGTTTAATATAAATCTAATTTCAACACAGATCAAGTTGATTATTTCAAACTTTTCTTTTTTCTACATGAGAGGAATACTACCTCAAAACATATGACAAAAACATCGCAGTTCCGACTAGTGAATTTGACGCACGATTGCCTGTAACTTGCGTCGTGTATGATCGACTAATCGTAGAACTACTGGGGCAAAGCCGGTACAAAGCCGCCTACGCTACAGGCTTGCTACGACTGCACCTAGCCTCGTATACAGGTAGCTAGCGAATGGCTACGACGTGACGTAGCACTTGCAAGCCGTAACAATTGTAGATGCATTCGTAGCAAGCAATTCAAGCTACGAGTAATAGTAGAGTGGGGAACTACAATGTACTCTAGTAAAAGTAACATACGTGGGGCGAGTATTTTGTAAACAGATATTTATTTTATAGTTAGGCAGCCGATTCACCCACGCAAATTCACGCAAATTGTCAGGGGCTATTCTTAGACGGGACTTTGAAATATGGGCTATATTATTGAATCCGAGTTTAATATGTTACATGTTACACATTCGTAGTTTTCATTCTAAAAATATAAATACGTTGTGATGTCATCAAATGAAAGTTCTTTATCGCCGCTTTGTGATTGTCACGAATCATTACAGACAAGATATTTATTTTAAGAGCCCATTTTTATGACATCGAAGAAAACTTTTATGATGTTTACTTTATTTTTTACTAGGAAATGCGCGAATCTATTCGCTTCAAAAGATGAATATTCCAGATTTTAAGTTCTCAGGAGGATCTATAGAAAATTTCGTATTTATTGGAGCGTGAACGATACGGTTCAAAATATGTTGTTACTAGGTACAGTAGCGGAGGCTTGGATCCTGGTTATTGATAGGTTGGTTCTAGTTTACAGGTAGGACTCGGTTCCATCGAGCACGTCAGACCACAGCTGACGTGCTCGATGGGCTCCAAACCAACGATCCGTGATGTGTAATACTACCTTGGTAAACTACCGAAGATACTGGAAATCCAGTTCCTTGTTAACCAAGGAAGATACAATATGTGAATGCATACAACTCTAGTCGCTTGATATTAGTGAATTAAATCACTCAGTGAATTCGCCTGTGATTTGTATACACCACATATTTTTTACGTAGAAAATCTGACGCATATATTTTTAAGACGATAAAAATAGTTTGTAAGTCGATAAACAAGATATTTCCTCATTGGCGTAAGCGATTTGCAGGAAGTCTGACAAAAACAACACGTTATTAAACTGTATAGTGAAATTACTTTATTATTCTTTTTTGTTGACATGAACTATTTAAATAAATTGTTTACTTCGTTTATATATTTTGTTTTAAACAAAAGAAGTGAACACTTCTTTCGTTTAAAACAAAGTATATAAACGATTCGTTCGGTTCTTTGTCCCTTCTTCCAGTTTTAGTGCCGGTTTTGCGAGCGGGTTTTGGGCAAGTTTCTACCAATCAAGTTAAACCTTTTATTGTCTTGTTTTGTATGGTCAGCATTGCTATGAGCCAAAGGCCCTAACCCGAGTGCGCGTTGTAAACGTAATGTAAATACGTCGATGCTAAAATTAAAAATACACGCTTTACATTTTCATAATTTTCAGAATTACGGATTATGGATGATACTGTTCTAGCTGTTGCATACCATTTATTTTAAATGCTATAGGATAATTGTCAATAATAGATTTTTACTAGATTTTACGTTTATACTGCGCGCTCGCGCTATGGCCACAGATAGTTTACTAACAACATTCTTAAAATCATACCCAATAATATGAGGTCTATTCTGGCTTTCAGCAATCTAGCATTCCATGATAAAAAGACTGACTTAATTCAGTTGTTTATTTCAGTTATATTTTTTATAATGAAAGAACCAATAACCAGTTTTTACAGTAAAATTTTTAATTGCAGGTTCAGAATAAAAACATTGTATCAGTAAGGATCTAAGTGGGTAATAGATACGCTGTACACAAGGTTGGCCTAGTTGCCAATTATCGTTTTATTTTAAAGCAAACTTAGGTAAGGGAAAACAAACAACTGAAAATATCATTTTTGTTATTAGAATAATATAACCTTGTTTACTAGAAATTTCATTTAGCGCCTAAAAGCGCCTACAATAAGATTTTTACTGAAATTAATATTGAAATTAAAAACTATAGACGATATGCAGTTAATATAACTATTTGTAATACGTAGTGTAACTTAAAAAAAGCAGAACCATGCGTCATATACAGCCATATATTCTGACTGCGTAGACATACCTAGAGGGTTTAGGTGTTTTCACAGCATAAAGGGACCCTGTGGTCACAGAGTTGAGTATAGGTTTTAATGTCAACTCGATATCTTCACGGGTTCCTGAGACAAAAGGTGTTCATAGACAGACGGACAACAAAGTGATCCTATAAAAGTTCAGTTTTTCCTTTTGAGGCACGGAAACCTAAAAATGTGCTTCTTAACAATGCCAAATTTTAAATAACTGGTTTATTAAAACAAACTTATTGAAAAATTGACTCAAAATTGTTGAAGTGCTGTTGATTCCAAGGCCCTTCTATTTTGCGTTGACTACTGACGCAGAACTATTGGAATCTATGGTTTATTGCGTAAGGGAACGTTGTGTTTAGATGTAATCAACTAAAAGTTATAAATATAACATACGAAATTATAAAAAATATGTGCATATGTTATTTATTTCAAAATTAATGGCCCTATTCAAATTTTTATTTATAAACTGCATAATATAATATATAGGCCCGCAAAAGTTAATTTTATAGTGACGTTAAAGGCAAGTTTATCTTCCGTAGACAGCTGACGTAGATGCGAAGTAAGCCTTTTGACGTAAGAGAAGTATAAAAAGCAAGCTAAAATAATTCGATCATATCTATTCATAAATATAACAGAAATAAATATATCAGAAATGTTTATTTATAATAATACAGTCGTTCCTTATAGGCAATACAGTTTCCGGGTTTAAAGACATCAATGGTGTTGAGCTGTAAGTTTTATATGAAATGCAAATTTACAACCCTAAAAGTAAATAAATATGCCCCAACAAACTGTTTTACAGTTTCTCTGTAAAAACAAAACCAATAACACAGTAAAGTGAAATAGGCTAGTTTAAAACAATTACTACTTAGTAACGGTTACGCATTAGGCTTCAGTGAAGAAGAAGTGAGAAACCTCAAACCATACCAGTCGCCGCGGGAGACGCTCCGGGCGTCGGGAGCCGTGAGACGACCCTCGGCCATCATAGACTCAAACATATGTACCATCTAGCACGGCTGTCTAGCGCACTACAAAGAGATGTCAGGAAATCTGAGGCTCCCTTGAGAGTCACTAGCTGCAGGAGCCGCGGAATGTTTGAAAAAGATACCGTGACCTCAGAACACAAAGTACAAAAAAGTAACAGGTTAAGGAAAAGGATGGGTTTTAGTCAGTACAAGTCTGACACTCCGTTCCGCTCCGCCCAGAGGAGCCATTTGATGACTAACCATCCGAAAAAAAAAGTGATCTTAAATATTAACGTTGAGAAATGCCAAATAAATTTAATTGCTTAAGTAACTTGCAAACAGGCTGTTTTAAGTATATTTCTAATATTTAAAGCCAAGCTTTTGAGAATGAGAACAGAATTACTTGTAAATAAATGTTATTACTTTATGTAAAACTTCTTACATTATATTTTTTTGTAATGTCGTTATCATCCTTCACTTTGATATTTGCATGCTATATTAAGACAGAATGTACATGGAACCTACTATATAATTTAAATTAATTATAGATTCTACTAAATACATAGTATCTACAATCTAAGACAAACATACCTATTCAATTTATTTCTTATATACTTACTTTAAGTACCCGTTTATTTTATTTGCATTTAATCTAAGAATGGCTCAGTTATGGGTGCGGTGACCATAGACGACTAGATGTACGGTAGGGTTCATTATTGCTCCATGAAATCTATCCCAAAAATAGCATAGCTTACAAAGTCATTCGTCATTGAGATGTGAATTGCAGATCCTACCTCCTTTATTATTAGTTTCGGTGAGTAGGTACAATTTTAAATAATAATTTTATTTACGGTTTTCCCATGCACCCTAATTACTCTGAGTATATAACCTTCTTACTGAAGTAGATAACCACAGCGGTTAATAAAGCAGAATTACGATTAAATTGGTTTCATTAAAACGTTATTTATTTGTGATGATCGTGGTCAATGTTGTTTCAAAAACACTCACTAAAGGTCGTCGACTGAAATAATGTGTGGTCGGAAATTCTGAAAGAAAATATGATATTCTATTAGATGACATTTGAAGACCTTACGAAAAGTACAACTAAATCTATGTTATATACTCGTACTATAGTGTACCTAGTCACTAAACATATCCTTACTAATATTATAAAAGCGAAAGTGAGTTTGTTTGTTACGTCTTCACGCCCCAATGGCTAAACCGATTTTGATTAATTTTGACGGACATTGCCATTTTTTTTTAAAGTGATAAATAAGGGAGAGATAGGGAAGATAAGGGAAAACTTAGCTTTGCTATTACAATAAATAAGGCGCAAGGGCAAAAACTATACGTAGCAGGTACCTGAAAATCAGGAAAGGGGAACTGTGTAACCCCGAATTTAAAGCGAGCAAAGCCGCGGTCAAAAGCTAGTTTTTTATAAGTGCCTACTTAGCTTTAATAAAACTAGCTGTTGTCCGCGGCTTCGACCACGTAGACATCTTTATCACTAGGGAAAATACTACCCAGATTTGATGTAGTCTATGTTAATCAATGAAAGATAAAGAGCTCCATATAAACCTAAAAAGCAAACCGTTTAACACCTGCATACTACCTATCCTTACGTACGGTTGTCAATCATGGTCCTTAAACCAAGAGACCTCGAACAAACTAGCAACTTGCCAGTATGCAATGGAGAGGAGCATACTAAATGTTAAAAAGTCCGACAAATTAAAAAAACATCGTCATTAGAAATAAAACAAATACTACCGATATAATAAACAAAATCAGAAGACTTAAATGGTGATGGGCTGGTCACTCGGTAAGAGGACATGACAAATGGTGCAAAAGGGTGATATGGTACCCAAGGGAAGGCAAAAGGAAGAGAGGCCAACCATGGAAAAGGTGGGATGATGACATCAGACAAGTGGCAGGAGTCACGTCGAACAGAGTGACCCAAGTAAGGAATGAATGGAAAAGGTTGGAGGAGGCCTTTACCGACTAGCAAACAGATTTTGGAAAGATAACTAAGCAACAAATATTAATTTAAAATTAAATTGTTTATTAAGTTAAGTTTTAAAGTTAGTTATTCATGTAAGTTTAAAAAAACCCATTGTACTAAGTTAAGCGATCTGAATAAAAGCCTATATTATTATTATTTTTTTTCTTTTCATCTCATTTTTACATTTTTAAATACATATTTCCTTAAAAAAAATAACAAAACAAATATTTAAAAATATATAAATAGTGGTCCACCAGTATCGGGAGCAGGGTCCAAGCTACTGGTGGTTAGGGCTCCATAGACAGGAACCTCCTCACAATGCGAGCCGTATCGAGGAGTACTGCCTTCTGAATCAGGCTCTTGATCCAACCGCCTAAGAAGAGCTTCGACAGGTGTCCGTCGAGGCTCTTGGCAATCAAGCCATTGGCCGTTACGACAATCGGCACAATGATAGCCGAGTTTACATTCCACATGTCGACAACCTCGTGTGCCAAGTCGAGATATTTTAGTTGCTTTTCTTTCTCAGCTTTCACGAGGTTCTCGTCATACGGGATGGTAACATCGATTATCATTGCGCGGTGCACTGATCGGTCTATCACCACTTTGTCAGGCTTATTGGCGACAATAGTCCTGTCAGTAATGATAGACCGATCCCAGTACAGCGTGACATGGTCTTTCTTGAGAACTGGGTCGGGCACATACTTGTAGTACGGTACCTCAGATTCCACAAGATTGTATTTCAAGGCAAGTTGCTGATGAATAATCTTGGCTACTTGGGTGTGTCTGTGCAAGTACTCGCCGTTAGTTAGACGAGAACAACCAGAAATAATATGTCTGATGGACTCACCCGGACGCGCAGACGGTGGCATGCCCGACACACATCAACCGTCCCGTCCTTCATAATATATTTCCGGTAGTTGTTCGTTAACATAACTTCGTCCATAATCGCACAGACAAAACCTTCAGTTTCCCCAAAAAGGTCGCTGAATCGTAGCCAGGATATGGATGCAAGAAAATCTACATCGGGCCCATGAAGAACCCGGTAAAAGCGCCCGTGAAGCTTCTTGTCTTGCCATACTTTCTTGAGGTCATCGGTAGTAAGTACCACAGGTTTGCGCCAGTCCTCTTTAGCCATGGACAGCGGTGTGAATCCCTTGTCCACTGCGACCACATCTCGGTGCATACCCAACTCAGCTTTTAAAAAATATTCCCTGTGACTGCACACCTCTCGATTATGGAGGGTCTTCGCGTTTAAGAAGCCTCGACCCCCACACTTCCGTGGGATGTACAGTCTCATCACCGATGATCGTGTGTGATGCATCCGATTTTCAGTCATATTATGTTAATCCAGGTTTTAACTCTAACTCGTTTGACTGACTTTAAAGGTTAAGCAATGATTGCCAAGAATTGTCTGTGGACGGGTGATCATCTTTAAAACATTAAGCTGTTACCGTTAACCGCCGTTAGCTGCTCTTTGTAGATCTTTGATAGTGGTAACGAGTGGTCTGAGAATCTATCTTATCCAGGATTATTATATAGATAAAAAAAAAATATTCGCCGTCTCATTGACGTAATGAATGTGCCCTACGGGCAGTATTTAGAAACAAATCTCACTTCCGAAACCCGGTCGTGAGAACTCATTTGAGTTATCGTTATACTTAATAAACAAATTGAACCCCGGTTTGCGACTCGACTTTCAAGTGAGATCAGAGAACATTTTCGATTTTGACACACGAATGCTACCATGCAAGTGGGCATGTGACACTAGACAGATCGATTTGTTACCAAGTAATGAAATGTAGATGTTTTTCGTCTAGTCCTATAGATAGACGGAAAAAAGTGATAACTCGAATATATTTGAATGCTTTGAAACGTTAAATATTGATAAGATTATATCATAATCTTGAACAGCAAGCCATTTACAAATATTTATCGACGGCCTCAACATGGTGTGAGCTTTTTCATAAAAAACCGGCCAAGAGCGTGTCGGGACACGCTCAGTGTAGGGTTCCGTAGTTTCCCGTCCGTCACAATAAGTGTTCCCAGTTATGAGGCCAACCGAACAATTCGGTAATACCCGATCCAATGTAATAAGTACCTACAGCGCCATCTCTCGAGGAATTGGGTTACCAATTAATACAAAGACGTGCAATTTTGGTGGTAATTTTGGATTGCGAGAACCGATTTCAATAATTCTTTTTTTGTTTGAAAAAAGATACGTTCAGGATAATAAACTATGTAAACAAAGTTACAAAAAAAGCTTGCATATACGATTATACTACAAACTTAGTCCAGAAATTATTTTGTACAACTGTTTGTCTTTTTTGTACAAAAACTGTTGTGTCAATCAAGTTCAAAATAATTTTCATAGGAAGTCCTTATAAAGTTCTACTTTTCAGATTTTTTTCATATTTTTTAGACTTATGGTTCAAAAGTTAGAGAGGGGGGACACATTGTTTTTTACTTTTGGAGCGATTATTTCCGAAATTATTGACATTATCAAAAAATGATCTTAGTAAACCCCTATTCATTTTTAAATACCTTTCCAACAATATATCACACGTTAGGGTTGAAATTAAAAAAAAAAACACTTCCCACTTTACATATAGGGTGGCTACCCTAATAAAACATTTTTTTCAAATTTTTATTTTACCACTTTGTCGGCGTGATTGATATACATATTGGTACCAAATTTCAGCTTTCTAGCGCTAACGGTCACAGAGATTAAGCGAGGACGGACGGACGGACGGACAGACAGACATGGCGAAACTATAAGGGTTCCTAGTTGACTACGGAACCCTAAAAACGATTAAAGACTTATTTGTTTAGGTACACACGACGGCACATCAACCTATACAAAACCATTTTAACTTGATCTATCTACTACGGTACGATCCGTAGTAGAGAGCTCAAGTTTTAATAGTTTAGAATAGGTTGACCTGCCGTCGTGTGTACATTATGCTCGGTTAATTGATAAACACTTCAAAGTTTTTCTTTACCAAAAAAGCAACATTTTGTAACTATTCAACACCAATTAAGTAATTATAATAAACTGCTGTTCGTGATGAGCTCAAAATATAATAAATGAAATAAACGCTACAAAATCTTGTTCCACATTCTGATATTACCTGACATATAAGTGTTCAGGCACTAATAATTATGATATTTATGACAGTCTGCAAATGAATACTACTACAAGGTAATGAATGAATCTCCCAACTTTTGTAGTCAAAATACCGATGGATGTTGAATGCACGCCGTAATTGCATAATACGTTTTTAATCTCAATGCGAACAATTTTCTAGAATAATCCTGATCCATTGCCTTCTGCCTTATAAAACTTGTCTCCTCGACAGCGTAACGAACGCAATAAAAATGATTAAGATTTTAAATGCTCACTCTGTGCTTGTGAGTTAAGTGTTTTGGTTAACGAACCCACGATTCAGGAGACTTTCCTAGTGATGAGCATCATTAATAAATAAAAAAAAATGAAAGGAATTGACATTTAAAATGTGTTACGCAATTAAACCACTAGAATAACTAAGCAGCAAAGTTTATACGGACCTCATGCTGAGATATGAAACTTCTATATTTAATATTTATATGGTTATTTATTAACTAGTTTTCGCCTTGGAATTCAGAGGTTTCTCATTTAATAAAATTCTAGACCACATCCTCGTCTACCCTAATTCTACCAATAATATGTACCTTGAAACAATAACCACAGTATCCCAGTAGATACCTTTTAAATCAAATCCCTCTCCCCCATATTTAGACTGATGCCTACTGAATGAAATCTAAACATTTCCTCGAATAAATCACTTTTTGAATTCTGTAAAAGATAAGCTATAATAATTTGTGTACAACCTTATATTGCTCACAGAAATATTAATTACTCGTCAATCATCATCCAATAGTTGTCAGACGGTAGTCCATTCAAATTACCACTCGTTTGAAGGCTTGTTACGTGGCCCTTCTAAGGGTTTCCTTGAATCGAAAATATTGAGTTACTTCAACTTCTCTCACGCCATTACATCGATCGAATCTCAGTAGAATTGAGAATGAAAATCCAACCAATGTTCTTGGCAGCTGATAGCAATTCAGAAACAATTAATTTCTGAACTTCAAAGTAACGTTGTTAAAGTAGAAAATGGAATTATTGGCTTTATCGGTGGCTTTGAAAAATAAAGAAAGTCAATTGATTTTGGAAACCCTTGACAACGTGTTATTTTTAAAACTTAGTAAAAACGTATTTTGGGGAGTGCCTCTAATAAATTTTAATGAATAAAAAACCGGGCAATTGCGAGTCAGACTCGCATACAGAGGGTTCCGTACAAACTTGCGACATAAACAGCCACATATTTTGACTGCGTAGACTTAGAGAAATGATTTTTCCAAAACTCTTAGGGACTACAGACTTGAGATATGGTTTAAATTTAAACTCAATACCCGAGATAAAGGGTCTTGACAAACAGACAGACTGACAACAAATTGATCCAATAAATAGGGGTTCCGTTTTTTTCTTTTGAGGTGTGGGAGTGGGACCCTAAAAACAACTCTAACTTTTAAATAAATCACCGAAGAGGATAAACACCCACGACGATAGGCCGTACTCGCATGACGATGGGTCTCATGACCGGTATAAAGTAACAATAAAATTGTCGAAGAAACTCCAATCGATCGGGATCCGATAAAACGCCCTCACTTTATCAAATAAGCTCAGATATCGCCACAACCCGCTACCGGGAGATATGGCAAAAGCTCTCTACCAGGCAAAGATATAGCCAATAACCTTACTAGAAGACCTTGCTAACTTAGAACACTAAAACAGTTCAGACATTTTACATTCGGTCACGCAAACCTGTCGTTTGACAAAGTAGGTATTTCTCTGCTCTGAATAATGACGTAGAATAACATAAACTTTCTTATTCTACGACAATAAATGGTATTTAAGAAACTCACACAACCCGAAATGCTGACCGAGCATCACACAATGATTTCATGATTTTCAATGTCAAGTGTTCATAAATGTTTTCAAACGTTTTGATCGTTTAATTTTGTTTGAAACACAAGTTAGAAAAGGGTCAAAAATTTTGGTAATTTGTAACATTAAACTGTCTCCAGGGGCCTAAGTCTGCTATTACAATAGTGTCAAAATGGTCGATCACTGATCGCATAATGATTGATTTTGATAATTTTGGTAATCTACTACATACTAAACTTGTCAAAATCAACCATTATGCGATCAGTGATCGAGCATTCTGACACTATTGTAATAGCAGACTAAGGCCCCTGGTTTTCGGTATGCAAGTTGAATTTTTCCTTATGTCGAATGAAAAATCATGAAGAAAAATCTAAATACCGACGTCTATTTCACTCTTATATTTTTTCACAAAGTCTTTTATTTTACATTTATTGTAAAAAAAAATGTGAAATAGGTAGTTGCAGTTTATAAGGGCTTTAGCAACATTATCTTTTACTTTTTAGTCTTGTTTGCCAGTCTGAAAAAATGTGTTAATACTATCGCTTTATTACTAAGAATTTTGTGATTGTAAACAAAGCACTTTGATAAAATATTCAGTTTTTATATCTGCTTATTGCCTTTGAGTAACTTGAAAGTAACATTTTAATGCTGTTATAAGTATTTTGAGCTTTTATTTACAAGTTGGCGTTTATATTTTATATCGACTACTAGCGACTGCATGCGGCTTCACCCGCGTTGCCAACATAAAACTTTTTGGAACGAAGTTCCTTATCGCGCGTTGTGAAAGGGGGCTAGACGGAAAAAATTCTTACGAAAACGTTGTCACGACACTTTTTGCTATAGTAAGCTATTGGAAGCTGTGCGGCGTCGCATGTTTCTCTGTCTGTCTGTCTATCTGTCTCTCTCTCTCTTATAGAAAGCAAGCCAGATATTTTCATTTCTATAGGAACTTCGTTCCATCCGGGTGTCCATTGACACCTCTAATTTTTTTTTAGTAACGCACTATTTAAGCGCTCTCAATCAAATAAACAAACTGACAATATCCCAAACAAAGCAATTAAAGACGAAGTTCTTCGAAAGGATAGCAGCATGGTTTTATTATAATTCAAATCACGTGATCTAATTACGACACATCTAGAAGTGGATAATAAACAACATTTTCAGTGTACAACGAAAAAAATTACCTACTGTAGCATTTCTTCCTAGGATCAAGGACGCACCCACCAAATTTCATGTCTCTAAAACCAGCGGTCTAGGCGGGCGTTGTATATCAGGCATTCAGTCAGTGAGTCCGTCAGCACTTAAGTACATACTTACGTTTAGAAATTAGATATAACCTCCTGAACAAAAAGCTGTGATAAAACACCACCACCCCATTAATACAAAGGTAAACAAGTAATACATAGGGACAATCGAAGCATTACGTACCCACAGTTGATCGAGTATGAAAAACTTGTCAATACACCACCATTACAAAGTAACACCAACACAAAATACAAACCTTGAATTTAAAACCCAATAAAAATGCAGAAGAAAAGTAAAGCAAAACTTTTAAAATAAAAGAGCGGTGACTTTCCTGAAGAGAGTCAACTGAACATCACAGTTCAATCGATCCGTTCTCATTTCATTCGCCAACTCTTCAAACTTTTTGCATTGATTAACTGTCAATAGAATACAAGCATTTTTTTTGTTTTTCATGTTCCTTCTATTTTTCCCTTTGTGCTCCTTTTTCGAACAACCCGCAACCCCGGCAGGCAGTGGCCTTGGACGGCCCCTCTGCATTTACTGACCTCTCTTCGAGGCGTGCGTAAAACACAATAAACGCGATGTCGACACAGAAAGACAAGCATGCAGATCGGACATACACGATTAGTGTTACATACCAAAAGCTCTACCAGTATTTTATATCATTAACTACTTTAACATTAGCCTCTTCCTAGCTGTGTCGGGGTCGGCTTCCAGTTTAATCAGAGCTGAATACCGGTATTGTGCAATGACATGGAGCGACTGTCTACCTGACCTCCACAACCCAGTCAGTGCTAGGTAACTTCTAAACAGACTTGGGTCTGACTACCTCTAACGACTGTCAAAATTCTGCAAATCACAGCTAGAACCAAAGACTTAACATGATTTCCGAGACAACGTGCTTTCGAAGAAACCCGGTATGTTATGGGAGGTTCCCACCCACGGACCAACCTAGGCAAGCGTGGCTTAACCTGAAGATCGACCCGAGTTGCTGATATTATTTATCCTCCTGCTCTTGTTTTTTTTTATTGGCTGTAGAATTACTATTCCTATTATTTCGATCTTCGGAATTTTACTATGGAACTCTAATTATAAAACTTTCCTGTATTAAAATAAACGGATAGCAAGATTTTGGCATGAAACTATGGACCTGGACCACTCAAAGTCATGAAACAAAATATTGTTTAAATTAAACTAGACCTAAGTATTTTACTTTCACGATAATTTAATTATCTTGAGCCTGAATGTCTTAGGAAGGCTTCAACGATTCATTGTTGATAAACTTGAAACTTAATAACTAGAGGGCATAGTTACAGTTTAAATGGAATTTAGGGAAATCCTTGAGGCAATCTTGACACTATTAAAGTAATACGTCTAGAGATATACCTAAATCTAAAGTATAAAATTCGACAAAAGGAAAACGCAGTAGAAAAACAATTATAAAAGTACATAACGCTGACATAGATACTAAACATTTTAATTCGAGGTCAAATATCCCTTAAGCCATTTTTTCTCTTTCTCAAAATTAGCCTATGTCCGTTTCCAGAGTCCCAACTATCTCTGTACCAAAATTGGCCAAAAAATCATTCATCGGTTAGGCCATTTAGAAGACGTAACAAACAAACTCACTTTCGGTTTTATAATATTAGTAAGGATTAGTAATCACATATAACTATACATCGTATGAGGCGACTAAACGTTGACCAAGGCTGTGACATTCGACTAGAATAGATTTACAATCCGTCCGCAGTATTTTTGTTTTATTCCCTAGGAATGAAATAAAGATAAGGCGTACAGTGATAGCCGTCAGGATTTATAGTCGACAAATAAAATCGACCCATTATTGGGGAAGGCTCATCTACCCTAATTGAGGGTTATTAACTTGCTTTCTTTAGCCTATGGTTTCTTTATTATCTGTTCTTGTTACAACTTAGTTTGGGTACTTGATTTATAAGCTATTCAAAATTAAAGGGATCGTGTTACGTAGTTTTAATGTACGTTATTCATGTAAAATGTTTTAGGACCTTAATTTGAATTTAAATACATTTCAATTCATTCATTAGACTACAATAGGGGTAGTTTGTAACTCGGGCTTAGGCTTGTGCAGCAGTTTACGAAAGAAGGTCTCTAACCCTTTCTATAATGTCTTCAATTATAATCAGAAGAAAATGTTTGCACATTCGGACTAAAGAGCTTCTTATTAATGTCTAAAAAGCGTATACACAGTGGGATCCTAATAACAGAGTTATAATTAAAATTAAAGTAGGCAGTTTAAACCGTTGCTCCTTAAGGGTCCATTGTTTGACAACAGACCTTAATACGCAAGACATGCGTTCATTGTTTTTGTTAAGCCCGCTATCGCATTGTCACTCTTACCTTAGTCTACTAAACTGTTGTCTTAAGCTAGCACATTGTCTAGTTTACTTAGTAACTATCTTAAAAACTTGTCTAATAATAAAAGACTCTCTCCCTCTTCTCAATAGAGGGAGAGGCAAAAGAGCGAAGAACAGAAAAATCAACCAACACACATGTCAAAAAGGTAATTTTTCAGGAGACGACATAATTTTATTACTACATATTTGTATAGGAAATTTTAACATTACATTTATTTTAGTCCATAAATATGTTTATAAATGTATCAGTACGATAATTGGGTTATGTTGGATAGTTGCATATGATCACCGAGCATTCGAATACAAGAGTAACTAAAAAAACACGATATTTGAGTTATCTAGATGCCCGATATTATTGGTGAATGATTTCAAAATCGACGTTAATCAATCATAAATAAATATGTTTATGTATGATACTTTTAAAATCATTGTTACATGTGCGTATGTGCAATCAGTGTTTCGGACGTGACTACTCTGAGGTGAACATTCAAAACAAACTCAGAGCTCACAGTCTATTTTTAAGCCTACAGAAGATTATGCAAATCAGTGTCTGAGCTCGTCTGATGAAGTAAGAACCACACTTGAGTGGACTGATCAAATCAGTGCAAGCATTTGTTAATTATCATGTGGCTATACTCATAATTAAAGGAGCTCAAAGACTCGAAGAATAATTAGTATAACAGAAAGGATATTTGGGTTGCCCACATAAAATATCTACTCGAACAGCCAGAAAAAAAAAAACTGAATCGGAATAAACAATAATATCAGTAATAGCTTTATCGGAATAAAACATCACGAAATCGTCTTATCGAAACATAAGCCAACTACAATTTTCCTAAGAAAGAAAAACATAAGCATACACAGAATAAGAATTTAATTAAAACTGAAGGAACAATTTACTTCCAAGTAACTTCCTACAACAGAATTATTGAGACTTGTTCGAACAACTACTTCAAGAAAACAATTTTGTCTGCGCAGGCATAGAAAAGAATTTCTAGTATTTTCAAAACCGAATGCCAACCACGTAGTTCTTAAATAGGTCCGTTTTACGCTAACTATTTTCTTTGCTCCAATTCATGAAACAAGGACATCAAGGGCTCATAAAACCAAATCACAGAAAGAATACAAACGTAAAATTTCCACATTTCAAGCATTTTGTGGGATATTTTTTTGGGAAAACAAATATGAGAAGTTAAATAAGTTCCCAAAGTTTTATCCATATGATTACGACGTATCATTTCGGCAAATTACCAATGGGTACAATGTTATGGTGTTTAGGTATATGGCGGAATCAAGGCAGTAATTTTGATGCAGTCGACCTCGACTTAACTGGCTGGTATCAATAAGTAGTTAAAATGAACAAGTACGAATAAGTAGCACATGACTAATCGCATGTGTGTTCTAACCGACTTCCAAAAGGAGGAGTGATCTGTTCGTCTGTACAATATAGTACACAGATATTTGTTAGACAAGGTGTTCAACGCGTTTTTTTTTTTTAATTGTCGGCTGAATCGGAAGTCACATATTTTTTTGCAAGAAAATAAAATATTTTAGCTTTTTTATTGTGTAAAGAATTTATATGAAATACCATCTTAGTATCTCACATAAATTCTTTTCGCGTATTCATATACTTATACGTATGTATGTATATAAGCATATCGTCCACATACAGTAAAAGGAAAAATATGTATTATAGAAGATAAGTCATGATCTAACCAAATAATATAGATAAAATTGACTCTTATAGGTAATTAAAATTCCCAAAGTGGTTTCGGGAGTTTTCATTATAAGAGGAATTTTGAAAATTGTACCAAAATTGACTTACAAATCATGTAACAAACATACAAAAAAACAGCCAAATCAAAAACATTTATATTCTTTGAAGTCTGTTAAAAATAGTCAATTTAAATAGAAAAAAGTCTTAAATTAAAATTTACGGAGCTGAGAATGCTCATATTATGAATTCCTTTAAATGGCATTCATTCGATCAAATTCGAAAACATTAAATATAAAATTTAATGCAAACATAAAATACTGTGTCAATAAGTATGTACATAATTTAGATCAAAATCTTCGAACATATTTTGTCAACGCTTAAATTGTAACTAAATGATGTTAGAAAGTAAGTATGAATTTTAATATGTTTACTTTCTGACGCTAAAAATATATTTTTATATATAAATTACTAATTAACCATCCTACATCCGTGGCCTAATCATTAGTGCCAATTTTACACCATGTGAATGCAAAACACACACGTACGCCTAACGATAGTCTGAATACATATTACAGTTATCTATGAGGCATTTACCTACTTATTTATACTTATTTTCTATAACATAATGAAATATAGGTTTTTTTTGCGAATGGGAAATCATCAAATAACTTTCCCTGCTCTGGGCGGAGTGGGGGGAGTGTCAGACTTTTACTGACTAAAACCCAACCATGTTTCTTCTTTTGCCCTTTATGTTCCGGGACCGCGATAAGTGTTTCGAACAACCCGCAAACCCTTAAGATTTTTTTGGGAATAAAATTATTTTGTAATTGTTCAAAGTACGAAAAACCAAAAAGAAACTTAGAAAGTGGATACATTTTTGGCTATAAATGTCGGTTGTTACCCAGCTTTGGCAAGGGAGGAGTTGTATTTTAATAGGAAGGAAAACAGCTTGTTAGCAGGGCCAAGTATGATGTGGTTAGGACTTGAAATGTACGGTACGATGACTAATAATAAGTAGGTGCCACACTTCGTACGCTATATTTGTAGGCCAGCTACAGTAAAAATGTGAAAATGTGTCGATAGAATATGAAATGAAACATACAAACGCATGCAGTCATAAAACGATAAAACTGAAGTATTGCGGTTAAGTGCTAGTGAATAAACATTACAATGGCCGGTTCAATTTACCTATTTGTGATACCTATATATTGAGTAATAAAACTGAGTAATTTTAGGAATACCTCGATAAATGCTTAGGTTTTAGTAAATTGAAATTAGTTATGTCTACATTTGTATGATTAATGTCAGTTACATTACGGTGTGGTAACCATGGTAATATATTTCATGTTTTCATGACGATAGTCGCTAACCTAATTGAGGTCTTCAGCACCTGGAGCAGCCACCCAGCACAGCCCACCCTGCTAGAAAGATGACACATATTGCATCCGACACCAAGGTCGACCCAACTTCCAAAATTATGATTATACTGTCTGATCTCATTCCATAATTGCGTGCTAAGCCGTCGGCTTCTAAAATGGCTGACACCCCGGATGGCAAGAGCACGACGGATAAATGCTGGCGTGCCGTGCTATTTGTTCTGCACTCTTACTGCATGAAAGATCATGGTCTCAGAGGCGACCGATTCACCACATTAAGGAGATGTCTGTTCGGAGGTGCCCAAACTCAAGTAGCGAGGCTACCGTGGTGTCATCCCGCATAGTCCCTATATTGGGTGATATAAGTACCCGAAGCCAAACACCCGACTCTTATTCACCCACTGCTAGCAGGCGGGCACGCTCAGCGTATTAATTAAATGGTTCTGTACCAACCTTCAGAGCGGCCCGTTCCTCTGCCTCTGGGAATACGGGTTCACGGGCTGATCCGTATCCGGGCAAGCCACTTTCAAGGCGTTCACTACGTCGGCCAGGCATGGCGTTTCAGAATCAACTTCTATAGTTAACTTAGACGTGTACATTTATTTCGCGCACTCATGGTGGACTCAAAATATTAAAATCAGAAATATATACCAGCTTCACATATAATTTTTTTATAATATTAACGCTTGTTGCACACAATTGAACTAAAATGGTGTAGGATTGCATTCTCGATTAAAAAAATACGGATATATTTTAACGTTTACACCACCCACTCGTGCTTAGGTGTAAGTACGTAGAAACAGGGCGTACATAGAAAAGCAAAGAGTGCCTTCTTTATTTATTTATTATAGTTATTGAATTTTTCGCAAAGTAAATGCACAAATTTGACCTCATCCATATTTTCCAACGTAACAAATGTTCAAATGTGAACTACTCGCAATGACCTAGTTAGAGTAGAATAACAATAGGAAAGTCTTCATTCCTGATCATAACATCTAATTTACAGGGCCCACTTTATATATCTTCGATAAAATAAAATAATGGTTGGCATCTGGCATTGACGCCGTTCACATTAAGCGTCTCTCAAGTTATAACAATTCCTGCTGAAACCTTGAAACAGGTATTATTCCTTACAAAATTTAATTACTTACCAACCAGAGGGCACCTTAAAGCCGATTAAACGGTAAAGTTTACTCTTCTAATTCGTTTTTAAGGCTTATGACATCAATTCTGTTTGATTACTTACGTATATTATTGCAGAATGAGTACGTACTGAAATCATTTATGGTTTGTAAGTTCCGGGAGCGGCGAAGTCTGCATGAAAGTCTGACATTTTTTAATAATAATCCATTTTTTTAAGTAAAATCACACTGGCAATATTTAGGAGCTTTATGTTTAGCATCTAACAGCAACTAGGTGTGATATTAATTAGGTAGGTTATGACAAGATAAATGGTCAAATATTTTATTGGACATAAATCAACTAAGTATAAGATACATGCTCCCAGAGCAGCCCAGTGTCGTTCGACCTTTCGATTGAGCCTTACAATGATACTTACATGTAGTGTATATCCAATCCCCCTAGACGTATTTTGATACGACTTCTAATAAAGAAAAGCTTCGTCAGATTATCCATACAGACTTGACTATTTTAACATTTTATAAGTACCTACTCGTAATTTCTATGGTGTATACTGTGTACCAAAGATTATGACTGTTAGTTTGAAAAAGAACATTAGTTTTATTCAGTGTTGTGGCTTTCATACTAATTAAGTAAAAGCCGTCAGTCGAATTAGTTAACGCTTTCGTCTAATGTTTTATAAAATCTTTAAACAGCTTTTGAATTAGAAAGTGCTTTCTTAATTTTTAACCGACTTAAAAAAACGACTGTGTTTTTTGAATAGAATACGGAATGTCGACGCACAAATAAACGCTAATACGATGCTACAAAATAGGGTATTTTACTCTATTTGAAAGAAATTTTAAAAATATACAATTCAGATAGCTTAGGCAACAAGCAATCAGAAAATGTTAAATTTAATTAATAAAACAACTGAATAAATTTTAAAATTGATTTCAAAGTTTTCACTTTTTTTAGTCTGTTGTTTGAAAGCGAAACAGTGTCCGCCATGATTATTACGTCATATGGTCATGGAAACAAAAATTGACAACTGTCAACTGAGCAACTATTACTATTTTTGTATTATAAAACTTTACATTTTATTTTTTATTAAAATAGTAGTAATAATACCATGAAAGAAATAAATACCACCATTATAATAATACCATAAACTATAGTGAAAAATACAACTAAACAGAAAGACTAATAACAGCGCATTTGTTTATAACCAACTGACGTCATGACCACAGAGTAACATGGCGTCAAGCGTATTTGTGATTTTACGCGCGAAAATTGAAATTGTAAAATTGAAATTCAGTTTTATGGCACTTATCGATTGAATATTTTTTTTTTGTTTTTTTTGGTGGTTTACTAGGACCCTAGGATCAAAATGAGATACTTTTTAAAAATGGGTGTAATACCGTATTGCGATGCACGTAACGGCGAAAGACCGTCTCTGCGAAGCCACACGTAACCGCGAAAGATTTTCGCTGCGATACTACTTTAACTTCGAAGCACGTTACCGCGATAAAGCACGGAGCAACTTGGCTTTGATAATCTATTGCGAAACATCGTATACTGAGAAAATTTTACCCTCGACATCCCTGCTCGTCTTTCGATAAGCTTGTCATAGTAGCTATCTACATTTATTTTATTTATTTATTGTATTATCACCTATCAGAACGAAAATATGTTTTGAATGACCCTAAAAAAGATATTAACCAAACGCATAGTGAACAAAATAATACACACATCACATACCTTCCTCGACCTGGGTGATGCTCAGTAGGATCCCTCGTGTTAGTGTAACGTTGATGAAGATGGCAAATAACGCTTCTGTTGACACCAAAATACCGAGATACTTGAGACTGACTTCTTCCCGCTTGCAACATCTCTTTTCATTTCATTTGCATTCAAATGATGTCACATCACGTAAAAATGTCTCAAAATCCAAATTCTTTCAAAACCCTTTTTCAAATTATTGTTTAATTCATAAAATTGATACGGAATACAAAATTTTAATAGGCAAAGAAAACGCTTTAAAACTCAAACAAATGCGTTTTTTAATTTGTGAAAAAAGAAAACAAATGAAACACGATTTTTTTTACAACCAGCCAGTATGTCTTCTAGATCAAAAAAGTTTACATAGGTATAACCTACTTAGTAAGAATAGTAGATTATTAACCAAGGGGATAAAGCAGTGTCTTCTGTCGCGGGTGACGATTTAAATCGCGAGCGTAACAAAGGACTCGAGGTTTACTCCCGAGCGTAGCGAGGGTGTTAAAAACTTAAATCACGAGCGAAGCGAGGGATTTAAGACGGGTCCTGATTTAAATCACATTCTTCTCTTCTCTTCCTTCCAAATTTAAATCACATTCTCTCCCTAGAGGATGAATGAAATTCAGTACAATTTTCTTTCCCTGTTTTTAACAGATTAAAAATGACCATTGTTATGTTCGCTTTTTGTGGCATAGAATGTCACTTTTTTGAGCAAGTGGTACGAAAATGTTATTTTTCCCTTATTTTCCCATCATTCTACTTATTTGCCATTTCAGTTCAAAAGGAAAAAAAGACTGTTTCCCCCTTGACAAATTTTCTATTATTTTAGGCTTTAGAGATTATGAAAGTTTCTTACACCAAGAGATTTCTGTATACCACGTTTTTAGTTTTGCCATCTCTTGCAAAAATATAAAGGTTTTGTGGTTTCGACACTCTTGAGCACGCAACGTAGAGTTGTTCATGGGAAAAACAGTCTTTTTCAAGATGTACCCCCGCAACTTTTAGTGTTTGCCCTTTTATTTATGGTCATTGCTAAAGCAGTTTTCAGCGGAAACTGTACTCTTTTGAATTGGAATGGCAAATCAGTTGGAATGATGGGAATGCGGGAATAATTACAGTTTCACTTTTTGCCATTCCAGTCATAATTATTTAAATTTTTCCGATGAATTGTTGATTCGTCGATCGATTGTTTTAAACAATAACATGAACCGAACATCTATCTACGGAGCATAGGAACAGCTCGACATTTATGGTACTGAATTGATGCCGACCAATAGATGGCGCTGTATGTCCGGAATAAATTTTATTTTTATTTTTTGTAATAAAAACTATCCTATGTCCTTTCTCAAGTTCCAAACTATGTCTGTACCAAATTTCACAAAAATCGGTTCAGTAGTTTAGGCGTGAAGAGAAGACAGACAGACAGACAGAAAGACAGACACAGAGTTACTTTCGCATTTATAATATTTTTCAATTATTATTAATTTATATTAATTATTATTATTATTAATTAATTCATTTAATATTAGTTTGGATTGAATAGTAACATGAAATAGTACGTCTTGTTTAGACTTTTTTTGATGTGTGTATTATTTTGTTCACTATGCGTTTTTATTTATATATTTTTTAACGCCCATCCAAAACATATTTTCGTTCTGATAGGTGATAATATTATAAATAAATAAAATATATGTATATAGCTACTATGACAAGCTTAACAAAACACGAGCAGGGATGTCGAAGGGTAAAATTTTCTCAGTATACGATGTTTCGCAATAGATTATCAAAGCCAAGTTGCTCCGTTAGTTTATCCCCGTAACGTGCATCGAAGTTAAAGTAGTATCGCAGTGAAGATCTATCGCGATGACGTGCATCGAAGTGTAGTGGCTTCGCAGAGACGGTCTTTCGCCGTTACGTGCATCGCAATTTTATAGCATCATATTAGCGTTTATCGATATTTTGTGGGTCGACATTCCGTATTCTACTCATATTTTTTTGTATACCTACTTGTTACGCGATTTCTTCGTCAATTTTTGCCCAATTTCCTAAATTATTTTTATTACAGAAAGGGTATTTTTATTTATATTGCTTGGGTACCTAGTTTACGACTTATTGTTTATAATATATTTTTTCTTCTACTGTATGTGGATGACGTGCTTATTTTTTATCCCTAATACTCGATAAGTATTTGTATCCATCATAATATCATAACAAAAAATCTAAACTGTGACTTGTTTGTTTCATCGATATTCTAGGCACTATTTTTTTTTTGGAAGTCGTTTCTTTAGCAAAAGAAGCTTTTTATTAAGTATGGTACTCAGGCCAAGTACAAAATTATTTAATTTTTATTATGACATTTAAAATCCACCCTGTAAATTCGCCTAGGGTCCTACTTATAAGACGCCTTGAATATTGACTGGTACCATTCATCATAAAAAAACAGCATTTCATGTCGTGGAATAAGAGTATGGGGCACTGTACATTTTTGAAACCACAAGACATACCCTAATAAATCCCTATATTTAATATCCAGCCAGTATTACATTACTCTCATACATAAAGTAATAATTCAAGAACTGATACCATTATCACTTTGTTACTCGGATACATTTTATACAAATGGCGGTTTACGGCAATAAAAAAGAAAAATTACGAGCGAACATCGATAAACAAAGTGGAATAGGTACCTACAGAAAACAATACATTGAATCAAAGTGGGTTTGATATTCCTAAACACTTCATTTATCTAAGTGTTATTTTTTGGAAAAATAACTTGTAATGATGTAGAACATCGACTGTTTTGTTAATTGTAAATATTTGATTAGATAATGTATCATTATAAAGTCGTAATACTACATAATTAGAGAAATAGCTTAGCAAATATGCTCTTTACCTACTGAATACGTAAGCTTAAAATAACCTCTTAGTACATAAGTAATACGTCTTTAGAAAATCAATAAATAAACTATAATAACTCATAAAATAAAACTAGCTAGATTCGCCATAATCTACTTACCTATTCTAGAAATTCAGTCAGATTCTAAACATCTTAAATTATTATTTTATTGTATTATTATATAAACAAAAAGAAGCTGAGTATTAATTTCAATTCGCATTCACTTTTTAATAACAGGTCGTACTTTTTCCTTTGTAGTGCTTTTCTATTATATTTCCTGAAACCTTTTCTATTTCATTGGCTTCTACAAAAGCCGTTGTGGGATTTTCCGACGACTGATGAAGTTGCGTCTAGTTTTACGCTCGGAAAAGAGTTTCAATTTACAGAAATCTATCAACTATTTGTGACACTGCACTGCTGCAAGATGGAAAGGACGTTGTTGGAATATTTTACTTTATGGTTGTTGCATAAGTTAAATATCAACACTTTTGTAATAATTTATTTCATAATCTGTATAACAAATTAATCGAAATTATTGTTCCAATTAATAATTAAAAAGTTCATGAAGGCCCAGATGTTAGGGCTTCGCCTTTCAAGCACGAGGGTCAAAAACCATTTTTCAATTCATATGAACTTTACTAATTGTATGTTGGTCATCACAGACATTGGTGACTGAAATCATCGTCATCATCATCTGCCTAGCCTTTTCCCAACTATGTTGGGGTCGGCTTCCGTGACTAAAAACATCGTGAGGGTTTATAATTAACTAGCTCCCGCCCGCGACATCGACCACGTGGCATGGTTACGTTAGGCTAACGTTAACTTTAACCCTCGTGATGATCGAAAAAAAACATCTTTCTCTCCCCTTTCCTTCCCTCTTTCTTCCCCTTATCCCACTTTTTTTAGCCTATGTCCGTCTCCAGGGTCCCAACTATCTCCGTACCAAAATTCACCAAAATCGGTTGAGCCATTTAGTGGTGAAGACGAAGGAAACAAACAAACTCACTGTCGCTTCTATAATATTAGTAAGAATATAACTATGTACCTACGTCTGAAACCGCCAACCCTTCTTGAGCAAGCGCGGTAATCAACGCTTGTGCCTACCTTTTCTGTATGAGAAGAGGCCTTTGCCCAGCAATAGAACAGTAATAGGCTGGTATTATCATTGTTCCAATCTGAATATTATTTTTCTAATGTTAAGCTACATTAGCTCAGAGCGCCATAGGCTAAAATAACGAAAAAAAAGGCCCCGTCATCAGTACATCTTGGGTAGGTACTCATACCTATATTTTTAGAGACACAAAACAACTAAAGAAAAGGCTTAGCCCACTATAATGTAATTTAAATGAATGTAAGTACCTACTCATGTAGATTTCTATTTAAGGATATTATTCATAAACCTACGTACCTACACAGGTTCCTAATATTACCTCTGAAGGGATCGCAAATATGAATTATTCAGTTCTATGAGAGATATCGAGCGTGGAAAGAACCATAAACCTGTTGCTAACCAAACAGAGGAAAATATTGTATTTCAGAACTAACTATTATCTACATTTCCCAGTGGGTTTAAACTGAGTACGTACTTAATAGCAATTAACTACAAAAAACCTACTAGAGCTTCAAATGGAGCTCATTCAACGCAGACATGCTGGGATTTGGCATAAATAATTCAAATAACGTTGAACATACCTTATCTTTATTATGCATAAGCATCATTGCTTAGTCTTCATGAAAAAATATGATGATTGAATATGATTCTTGTTGATTGAGTACGTTTTAAATTCAACAGCTTTTACTTTTTTGTTTAATAATAAAATTAGCACATAACGTAATTTCACAGCTCTGATTGTTTTTGAAGTTATACTTCTTTTGGCGCGATGGAGCCAGCGACATCGTGAAGTTAGTTCTAGGTGGCATGAAGATCGATAACTATGTTCAAGTTGTATATTCTAGTATTTTTATATTTAGAACACGTCATCATCTGCCTAGCCTTTTCCCAACTATGTTGAGGTCGGCTTCCAGTCTAACCGGATGCAGCTGAATATCAGTATTTTACATGGAGCGACTATTAGAACACGTGTTTCATAATAAATAAATATTATTTTGGTGTTCTTATTAAATTAATTTCACATTCCAAGCAACCCTTGCCGAGTTTTTGAAATGGATGGGTTACCACACGGAGCCAGGTTAAGCAACCTTTGCCAAGGTTTCGAAATGGATGGATTACCACACGGGGACAGGTTAAGTAACCCTATCCGAGGTTTGGAAATGGATGGGTTACCACAGGGGGCCAGGTTAAGCAACCTTTGCCAAGGTTTGGAAATGGATGAGTTACCACACGGGGACAGGTTAAGCAACCCTTGCCGAGGTTTGGAAATGGATGGGTTACCACACGGGGACAGGTTAAGCAACCCTTGCCGAGGTTTGGAAATGAATTGGTTACCACACGGAGCCAGGTTAAGCAACCCTTGCCGAGGTTTGGAAATGGATGGGTTACCACAGGGGGCCAGGTTAAGCAACCCTTGCCAAGGTTTGGAAATGGATGGGTTACCACAGATAGCCAGTAATAATTTTTATTCAAAGTGCCTTCGATCCTCGAATTCATAAACGATGATGAACACGAAAACGAAAACGATGCCCTTTTGGTAAGTCCACAATGAAACAGAATAATGATGTTTTCAATGACATTTTACAAAATAATGTCGATGTTTCTCATCTGCCAGGCGTCCCGCGACGGCTCACATTCTTTTGATTATTTTTTATATTTATCGTTAATCACTGCAGCATTTTAGTTATTTTTTTTCTATAGGTACGCCAAAGAAGTATAACTTCTAACGCGTGTACATAAGTACACACACCCCTTTTTAGGGTTCCGTAGTCAAGTAGGAACCCTTATAGTTTCGCCATGTCTGTCTGTCCGTCCGTCCGTCCGTCCTCGCTTAATCTCTGTGACCGTTTGCACTAGAAAGCTGAAATTTGGTACCAATAAGTATATCAATCACGCCGACAAAGTGGTAAAATAAAAATTGAAAAAAAATGTTTTATTAGGGTAGCCACCCTATATGTAAAGTGGGAAGTGTTTTTTTTTTAATTTCAACCCTAACGTGTGATATATTGTTGGAAAGGTATTTAAAATGAATAGGGGTTTACTAAAATCATTTTTGATAATGTCAATAATTTCGGAAATAATCGCTGCAAAAGTAAAAAAACAATGTGTCCCCTCTAACTTTTGAACCATAAGTTTAGAAAATATTAAAAAAAACTGAAAAGTAGAACTTTATAAGGACTTTCTATGAAAATTATTTTGAACTTGATTGACACAACAGTTTTTGTACAAAAAAGACAAAAAGTTTTACAAAATAATTTCTGGACTAAGTTTGTAGTATAATCATATATGCAAGCATTTTTTTTTAACTTCGTTTACATATTTTATTATCCTGAACGTATCTTTTTTCAAACAAAAAAAGAATTATTGAAATCGGTTCTCGCAATCCAAAATTATTAAAAAAGTATTAATTAGTAACCCAATTCCCCGAGAGATGGCGCTGTAGGTACTTATTACATCGGATCGGGTATTACCGAATTGTTCGGTTGGTCTCTCCTTGGCATTGGCGGTATCTTATAACTACATAAAACTTCTATTAAGAACATGCTAAGGCAATTTAGAACAAAACTAAAATTCATTTTTTTAACACCATCAAATGTTAAGGTAAAAACCAGTTCATAAATGGTTCGATAGATGGCGTTGTGTAATGACATCATTTTTTAAAAGTCGATGTTAAGATATTCCGTGCTTTCATGACCTACCGTGGTAAAGTAAGTTGCTCTTAAATATATTTGTAATTTTATTTATGAGTGCATGATCTAATTAGTTGTCGAGGTTTGATTTTGCTTTGTCCGGTATTAAAATGTTCTCGTATATTTTGAACGGTGAAAATCATGTTGAGGACGACGCTGTGCGCGCCTTTTTGTTAGCCCTCCCAACACACATCGTTTCGTTTATATATGGCGGAGAAGTCGGGTTTGTGGGGCATTGGATTTGCATTTATTACATCAATGGAATATTACGGGTCTATGATAGTTCATATAATAGTTTAAGTCATTCGCACCACGTTTACATTAACGCACTATTCCCGTCAAACAAATAATAAACTCATAAGTGGGAACACTTATTGTGACGGACGGGAAACTACGGAACCCTACACTGAGCGTGGCCCGACACGCTCATGGCCGGTTTTTTTTTGTATCAAAATGTACTATTTCTCCCCGTACACATGTCAATTTCAAAGTTGCACGGTTCCACTCATCGATCACCCATCAAGATCCATCAACTAACTACTTAATACAACAATGTATAAATTGATTTTTTTTTATTAATCTTCATTAATGTTTCTTCCATAAAAATATTAAAAAATCTTTTTGGGGAATCTAATCGTGATGTTGCCAAGAGAAAAGTTGTAGACGAGGTAGGTACATACGATAAGCACATACATACAACTTTGATTTTATCATCATGCTCATCAGCTAGTAGAAAACATACAAAACACATATCTGGAAAGAATTTAAAATGAAACAGAATACTTGGTAAGTAGGTAGTTATTAAAGGTATCCAAAAGGCATCATACAAAAATAGAAATAAAACTCTTATTATTTTATTAGTAAGTTAGTAGATGAATAGTAAGTAAATACTTCTAGTGCAATAAGTAAGAGATAGGTACATACTCAATCGACCGTTACTTATGAAAATTATACGAAAAACGTTTCCCTTTCAGTGCTTTTAGTCTTCAACTCAGCGATGCTAGGTACAGCAAGCAAAAACTACAATGATATGATTTTATAATATCGTAATACGTGCATGAAATCCACTATCTTGCAGGCCTTTATTTAAAAGACTTATGTTACTGACCTGTGTGTGGTATCCGTATTTCTAAGTGAATTCTTTAAATTCAAGAGTGACAGTTACACCAAGAGATCCAACAAACAATATAGTACCGTTTTGCAATACTTCATTGATTAAAAATAACGTTTTTTACATGTCATTGTGTATATCTATTTTTATAAATAACCAATACCACGTGACCCTGGCAGAATAGTCGACATCGGCTCAGTTGCCAAAGAAGAAGAAAATAAAAAAAACAATATATCTCACAGAACGTGCATTTAAATATTTCAGAAATAAAATCCTTACTAATATTATAAAAAGCGAAAGTGAGTTTGTTTGTTACGTCTTCAGGCCTAGATGGCTAAACCGATTTTAATGAATTTGGTACAGAGATAGTTGAGATCCTAGAGACGGACATAGGTTAAAAGTGAGATAGCTAAGTTTTCTCTTTTTTTCCCCTTTCTCCCTCAAGAAAGGGGAATAAAGGGAAAACTTTGTTTTGCTATTACAATTAATAAAGCGCATGGGCAAAAACTACAGGTAGCAGGTACCTGCAAATCAGGAAAGGGGAACTGTGTTACCCCGAATTTAACGCGAGCGATGCCGCGGGCAAAAGCTAGTATTTCATAAGTGGTTGACAGAAAATTATTTCTACAGTATGCAAGAATTAATGCAATTATAAGGTATTATACAGGGTGGCCAGTTGATAGGCGTCCAAAGAAAAAATTTAGATGCCTTATGCTAAAGGGTACCTGAATTATCCCCATGTATGTACCGTGATTTTTTGTAGTTTAGGAGATAGAATTTTTTTAAGCACTATTTTCACCTTTTTTTTTTTGGTTTTTATTTTTTATCTCTTTATTCCTATCATTTCCAGATATTCTTTTTTGTGGAATCTATTAGCAATAGCAATAGCCACCATGCAAAAAAATCCGTTTGCCTAGGCATTGTAGAACTTACCACAAAATTAGTCCAAAGTTCAAAATTTGGAGTAGGTAGGAAAGGTATTTTTACAGTTATTGTTATAATTTGTGATTTCGTTATTTTTTCCACTGTTGCCTCCCTCCAAATTGATAGGTTTAAATTGTTGTTGTCCATTATTATAAATGCCAATTCTGCCTATTTATAAAGAAAAGCCTATGAACGCGCCTGACGCAGGTCCTCACCGGACACGGATATTTCGGGAGGTTCCTGCACATCATCAGGCGGGAGGAAACGCCCGGGTGTCACCATTGTGAAGATCGCCCGGAGGACACGGTGGAGCACACAGTGGCGATCTGCCCAGCCTGGGCGGAGCACCGCCGTGCCCTCGTAGAAGCGATCGGCGGCGGCGATCTCTCGCGTCCGGCCCTGGTTCAGGCCATGGTCCGGAGCGAGAGGGAATGGGATGCGGTCACCACCTTATGCGAAGCAGTAATGCTAGCAAAGGAGGTGGCCGGGCGTTTGAGGGAGAGAACATCTGCCCAACCCAGCCGCCGCGGGAGATGCCCCGGGCGCCGGGCGCCGACTCTCGGCCACCGTAGATGCGGGCCTGTGGACGGTGAGCAATGGGTAGCTCACCGTCCGTCCGTCGATTGACGACAGGCCGTGTCGACGGCGCGTTCGTGTTTCACGCGCGCCTCAAAGAGAGTCAGCAAAGCAGAGGGGAGGGCCAGAGCCTCCGCCTGCCGGGGTTACGGGTTGTTCGAAAGAGATACCGCGGCCTCAGAACGTAAAGGGCAATAGAAGGAACAAGGGTGGGTTTTAGTCAGTACAAGCCTGACATGCCCCCCCGCTCCGCCCAGAGCGGGGGAAGTCATTGGATGATTTCCCACTCGAAAAAAAAAAAAAAAACAAGCCTATGAACGCAGAGGACATTAGGACATTAAAAGTATGATTTCGTTTGAACGTTTTACGAGAATGTCGGAAGAAATCGTTTCCCAGGTCATTTTTTTTTCAAGAATATTGAGACCAGCGATGCGGTAATAACCGCCCCGTTGCCAACCGCCTGATGACGTTGGGAGACGTGAAGCAAAATGACTGATGCACTGTCAGTTTTCGCAGGGAAAGACCAAAGGAAGACACTTATTTAATTGACAATGACAGCAACCTAGACGCCTTTTGTTTTTATACCTACATAGTAGCTTCAAAAAATCTTTTCTGTGCAACTATTGATTATCGGTAGAAATTCTACCTATTAACCTTATAGCTAGGATTTCAGGCTACATCGTTAATGCCACATGGGTTAATTTTTAGGGTAATCAAAGCTTGGTGAGTAATACACTGGGCCACTTCTACGACACTGCAGGCTGCGGTGTATTTAATACGTATATTATTATTTTTCAGATCGGACAACACCAAACAAAATGTCATCTGTCATCTAATCTTGCTGACTGTCTGTCACTGTCATGTTGTACTTGTAATTATTTACTTTGTAAATTACGGTTCTTGAGATTTCCTGTGGAAAATAAATAAATAATGCCTTATTTTTAAACGAAATATGAAAGTATGATTCGGAATATAAAATGATTAACTACGATGTAAAATTTCTGACTTGTAACGAAAGCTTGCACTTAAAAAACAGTGACTTTAAAAGTTTCAAGTAAGTTACAAAGTTTTAGAAAACAAATATGCAAAATAAATAACTTTCCTTTGTGAAACTATAAGCTTGTTATAGTAACGAGATGAGGAATAAAAAAATCTGCTTATTTTACTTAGAAACTTGTCCCATTCTACTTTCATAACATCTCCGCAATTTATTATAAATATTGAACCAATTAAAAGTTTAAAATTTAAATAAATAGTTTAGTTTAAGTAATCAGCAAAACCAAACCGCTTCAGTACTATGTACTAATCTACTGTACTAGTAAACGTTTTCCTTACAGGTATGAAACAAAGAAAAGAGTAGATGAGACAGTTTATGATTCTGGCAAAAGAAGTTATTACGAGCGACGCGGTGGATTATGGCGCGCTGCTCACCCGCGCCAGCTGCGCCAGCTAGAGTCCAAGCTCCGAGATAGGAGCATCATCACCTGTGAATGGACTACAGACACGCTGATCACTATAGTTTTCTCCTCAGGAGCGATAGCATACCTCACTGTAAATCAAAACACTTTGGATGTCACTCAAATTCTTTTTGACAGGTTTTTTGTGGGGAAACTGTCTGGTCAGACCATTACAAATGGTAAGTTCTAGATTCAATTCAATTCACCATTACTTGCAAATCAATCACGCAACATAATGTGACTCACTAAACATCAGATTATTATATAGTGATGCCAAAATAGTTAAGCCTTGTTTTTTTTATAATATATGTTACAGTGGCACTCTCCAAATCACACATCTTAGTTACTCACAGTGACCGGACAGCAACATTAGTAACATTTGGCAAAACCAATATCAGTCTTCCATGTCGTATAACTGATAGAGATCCACATTTACAGGTGACAAGTTTTAATAGCATGCATGCTTGTTTGAGTATACATAAATAATTACAATATATTAGGGTAAAGTGGAAGGCTATGCAAAACATTTGTTCAGCACTGAGATACAATGGATTAAACAAAAATCTTTGTTAAATAAACAATCATAAATAAATCAGCATATGCTTTATTGCACCTTTATGGCTTATTGGATACACGTAGATGTCCCCAATACATCATGTGAATGCAGCAATTTAATTTATTTGAATTAATAGAATTGGAAGTTTTAAATTGTTTATTCTTATTATATAGCTTATAAGTAATGTGATTACCAGTAGTTTATGTATTAAAGACCAGAATGAAGTATTTTATAAATTTACTTTGAATGTAGGCACACTCATTCAATATTTATAAACTTTCAACACATTTACAAAAAGATGTCATTCACAATTTAATTACTTTCAGAACATAGAACTAGGTGGCAGCAGTCGCAGGACAGAAAGGCACATATCTACAAATGAGGGTACCAATGGAGCCCGCATACTTGTTTGGAGCGTCACTGTTGCAGAGCCGGCGCCCTGGAGCCCTGTTCTTGAGGACCATGCCAACCTCCACCTTTATAGCATTAATGGGTAAAACTTTTGCTTAACCATATTTGGTGTTCCCTCTGTTAATCTGGTCTTTGTGTGTTGTAACAAGCTGTTTTCTATCATTGCACGCGCACGTAGGTCTTCTTGTTGTGTGTGGATGATGCAGTTTAATTAACATAATCACATGAAATAAACATAATTGTATAGTGAGATAGTAGCTTGGTGCAGGTTCACACAGGATGCATTCTAAATACTTGTTTGGGAGCACTTGCAGTAAATATTAGATCCTAACACATCTTATTCTGGTTTACCTATTGATGGACTCAAATAACACCCTAGCAATAAAATTAATTATAGTGACATTAAAATAAATAAAATTATCAAAATTACATTATAATCAAAAATCAAAATTAAAACATTAAAATTAAAATTGAATACAAAATTACATTACAATACAATCACAATTAATTTAAATATAACTATAACCTTGCCCGCTTCCAGCTGCACTAGACCTGCAGCTGTGCATTCGAGTCCAGTGCCACAGGAACGGGCAGTCCGGCCTATCCAATATCACCTTTAAAATACTGTTGGTTGGTAGGGATGCTGTTCTCTTCCGCATAATAGCCTGGAAGCTATCTACACTTGCGTCAGCAAACATGGCAGATGCACTACAGAATCGTGGGAGCCCCAACAGCACCCTAAAGGCGTTATTATATTGAACGCGAAGAACGTTGAAGGCCCTCTGCGTATGTCTAACCCATAGGCTGCAAGAGTAAAAAGACTGGCAAAACGCCTTAAACAGAGTTAGTTTTACTTCCCTAGTGCAACGTGCAAACCTACGAGCCAACATATTACATCGGATCGCCAACGCCCCTCGTTCCCGTTCAATATCACCATCATCATTCAGGTCCTCAGTAACAATGTGACTAAGGTACCTAAAATGCGACACCCTACTTAGTGGTACACCATACAGAAAAACCGGAGGAACTGTTTTAGGCTTTCTAGTACCAACCCTAAACACAACAAGCTCACTCTTCCGTACATTGTACAACAAACCATTTGAAGCGGCGTATCTTTCACATATCTCCAGCAATCGTCTGAGTCCATCAATCGAGGGACTCAGCAGCACCATATCATCTGCATAACTGATACTATTAACTATCTTACCATCAATAGAGCATCCGATACCAGTACTGCTGAGCTCCTCGATCAAATTATTGATGCACAGATTGAAGAGCGACGGGGAAGTCAGACCTCCCTGCCTCACCCCACATTCCAGCCCATACGCCCCAGACAAAGCACCCGACCATCTGACCTGGTTAATTTGGTGGCCATACCAGTAGCTTAAGAGCTCAATGAGCTCATTAGGAAAACCTTGCTCACGCAATTTTGACCATAGGATATTATAATCAACCAGGTCAAACGCCTTGGAGAGGTCCAGGAAAGCTGCATAGACCGGTGTGTTCCTATCAGTGTAGTACCTGACCGTGTGCTTGAGTGCTAGAATAGCAGTCTCCGTGGACAGCCCAGCTCTAAGACCGAATTGAGCGTCATGTAGATTGAGCTGCCCAGTTACTCTCCGCTCAAGCACACCGTCAAGTACCTTTGCTGATACAGTAGCCAACGATATCGGCCTGTAATTGTCTTTGTCTGAGACATCGCCGGTCTTTTTGTTGACTATTGGTACCACAATTGTCCTCATATGGCCAGATTATTTTTATAGCTGTCAACCTGGGCTATGCAAACAGTGAAGAGAATTCCAGATTGGCCACTGCAGTTCCTATCCAAGAGGTGTTCTGCGGGATTAATGAATTGAGGAGTGGTCGGCTGTCTGTCTGTTAACACGCACTGTCGTGCGTCAGATAAAATACACATCATACATATCTGAATCAAATTCAAAGAGTTTGTTCAGAGCATGAAACAAGTCACTGCCACACTAAATGCTGAGCATAAGTCTCATGAAGAAAATTATGAAGCAAGCCTTTGTGGATCAGAAGGGCCTGCCAGGGCCACCGCCTGCCGGGGTTGCGGGTTGTTCGTAAGAGATACCGCGGCCCCGGAACATAAAGTGCGGTAGAAGGAACATGGGTGGGTTCCACCGCTCAGAGCGGGAGAAGTTATTTTATGATTTCCCAACCAAAAAAAAAATGCCCTTGTGGTGTCGTCGTATAAAGGACTTTGCGAATGATTAGGAATTCAATGAAAAAATCATTTAAATGTATTACTTGTATTTTACAGACACCATATCAATCTGACAGCATATCACCAACTAGAGAATGACACACTGTCAGCAGAACTATCACATAAAGGAGACATTGTTGTTCATATTGTAGAACAAGTTACATGTCATAAGGTAACTATTACTTATTTAATTGCACTTCCACTATAAAAAAACCTGTCCAATTCCTCTGTCTGACGTGTGGTTTTGGTTTTGTCATAAAAGTTGACATTCAATTTGTTTTTAAATAGTTATTTTACTGCTACTCATTTGCCAGACTGCTACAGTCCTTTCAAATTTAATTAACTATTTATGCTAGTGATAAAAATCATTAATAAAATGGTACATTGCATATAAAATAAGGCGATATTATAATAAACATCTACAAAATAAAGTGATTATGGTATAATAATATCGTCTTCACCTTTTCAATTTTACCTCCACTTTGCTCTTTCAGAACGGCATCAACTTAGACTGGCTACGATTCGAAGTGAACCCCGAAGACCGTGCGACAAAATTGTCGAGTGGTGTCGACAGTGCGACTCACGTGTCGCTTTCGACGCCCGTGCGAGTCGTGCGACGGTCTCCGTGTGACTCGCAGTTGCTCATCGCGTGCATAGACGGCTCGCTGCATATCGTACACTGTGTCGCCGGCCTTACTAATACGACTAGAGCTGGATTTGTAAGTTAATCATATATTTGTGTCGATATGCATGTCAGTTGATCGCATTCTAGACTGTTCGAAATACTTTTAAGAACGATGTTCCTTATCGCGCGTTGCGAAAGATGGCTAGACGGAAAGAATTAAGACCAAAAGTTGTAAAGACACTTTTTGCTATAGTTGTAAGCCCTGCGGCGCCGGCGTGCGCGTGTTTCTCTGTCTGTCTCTCTCTCTCTCTCTCTCTCATAGAAAGCATGCCAGTTATTCGTTTCGTCTTTCTATTTCGCATTGAACAGTGTGGTGTCGCGACGATTATTTTTGTTGAGTGTATACAGGTTTTCGTACTTACATAATCCTTACTAATAATATAAAAGCGAAAGTGAGTTTGTTTGTTTGTTTGTTACCTCTTCATGCTTTAATGGCTAAACCGATTGTGATGAATTTTGGGCTAATTTTTATTAAAAAAAAAGTGGGTTGTGAGGGAGAAAGAGGGAAGAAAAGGGAAAACTTAGCGTTGCTATATTTACAAATCAATAAGGCGCAGGGGGGACTGTGTTACCCCAAATTTAATGCGGGCGGAAGCTAGTAAATAATAACTTCGTTCCATCCTCTCAAATAATTATTTTGAAGCGTCGCATGGTAAACATTCCCTTAGCCTCATTTGGACATACTATAATATTTACAGATAGCTACAGAAATCCGCTGGGCTGACGAGCTAGTCATTGCTGCTGAAGAAGGCGGCAGATTACAATGTTTCGACCGTGCGCTCTCTCTGCTACATTATCATTCTAAGTGCCTGGATCTCACATCTTATTTACGGTAAGTTAAAACCATCACCATCTTTTTTCTTAGCCTATATTGTCCCACTGCGCCCCATAATCTTCCACACTTCTCTCCTATTTTTTTGTAAAGCATGGACTGTTAAAATACTACAGAGACGAATTAAACACATTAGAATTTAATCATCTTTTCTCTGAAGAAATAAACTATTAAATAAAAAAATGCGTCAAAAAAAATTGTCCTTAACGCTGTGAACTGTAATGGCCCCAAGTATCGAAACCGAATTAAATTTTTGATGGATGTGGCAGGGATTCTCGTCGTATGCAGCTGCTGTCTAGTAGAACCGCTAAGGGCGGACCGATCATATTAGCGACATTCTCTGGAGGGCCTCTCACGCTTCTACATATCACACACCCTCGATTGTTAACGGTAAGCTAAATATTATTCATACTCATCACCTTTTCTTAAGAAATTTAGTAATTCTAAAATCAACTTTATAATCATTTGAATAAAGTAACAATCACGTCAATTGTTCCTTTCTCTTGACCCCTGACCGCAGGATCTAAGGATCCTGTTCCTGATCCTGATCCTGTTCCCGATACCGGTGGGCTACTATTTTTATATTTTTAAATGTTTTTTTTATGCTTTTTTCATTAAGAAATATTTAAAAATGTAATTGTATGTAAAAACACAATTAATGAAAATAACGTCAATTGCAAACAAAGACCAATGCGTTAATATGATTTACACAACAAAAAAAGAATTGAAGACATCCTTTTCGTGCAAGTGATTTTTTACATAGAACGCTAACATTGTTTTTCAGGCATGGGTTCGTACGAAGCGACCGTCGAATGCAGTAGCGTTACTACGTGCCATGGACTGGGAGCGGGAGGGCACCGAGTGTCTGTGGGCTGTCAACATGCTCGTCTGTGCCGCGCTGAGGAGTAAGACTGGTTGGTATTGGAATCGCCATCATTTTCTGCCTAGCCTTTTCCCGCTGTTGGGGTCCGCTTCCAGTCGGTTTCAACTGATTACCAATATTTTACATGGTGCTAATATTTTGACATTCAAAAGGGCGTTGTAATGGTTTCATTTAATTAAATTTGGGTTTTGAATTTGACACGCGACGATTAAGAAAAGTAAATGCTTTTCATTTCGACCGTTTAACAACATTTATTACATTATTTAGATTGTCGAGCAGATGCGAGACGAATTGAAAATCAAGTGATCGTGATAACATGAAATAAGTACAACTGTTCCGCAGAGGCACACAGCTCGGAGGGCGTGGCGCAGGCCGCGCTGGGCGCCTTCCTGTCGCGCGCCGCGCCGCCGCCGCGGTACGCGCCGCCCGTGCACGACCTCGCCAGGAAGTTCTTCCATCATCTACTTAGGTAACTCGTATTCATATTGTACGTAGAGTTCTTAATTCTAAACTACATCATTTTCTTCCTCAGTACCAACTCGACTAGTTGTGAGCCAACGTCATAATCAAAAAGCCCATCAAGCAGTTCAACTGGTCAATTCAGTAAAAGTATTTTTGTGTCGCTCCTCGCATATAAATGCATATGTATGCAATTGTACCAAGACTGAAAAGTTTTACAAACCCTTTAAAGCAGTTTCTCGTTGATAAGGCATCATTTGATATATGAGAGTATTTTAACGATAATTTTTAAATGGGATAGTTAGTATGTATGACATTTCTCGCTGTTGTGTTCTTTTAACACAAAATATTTTTTTTATTAAAAATTAGGATAGTGGGTAGATTTTTGAGCCCATTTAAATATATTATTTAAATCCTTATCGTATTACCACACAAATATTAAATACTTTGAATAATTTTACGGGTGTGATGTAATTTATTTCCCTATTTTTTCTTAACTTCTTGATATTTGCCAGACGCGGTCGCATCGAGAAGGCGCTAAGCTTAGCAGTAGACCTGTCGGCGTGGGACCTGTTCTGTGACGCGCGCTGGGCGGCGGCACGACGCGCACTTACCTCGCTAGCTACTGAAGCCGCCGCGTTGGCACTGCACTATGCCGATAATACGCCTGGTTAGTAGAACTTAAACGCAGAGATTTTTTGTGTCGTTTTGTGGCATTTATCTATTTATTTTTGATGGGAAATCATCAAATGACTTCTCACGCTCTGGGCGGAGCGGAAGGGAGTGTCAAACTTAAACCCATCCATGTTCCTTCTTTTTCTCTTTGTGTTCCGGGGCCGCGGTATATCATTCAAGCGACCCGCAATCCCGACAGGAACAACCTGCAATTCCAGCAGGTGACTTCACCCCAATAAGAGCATCTCAAATGCCCCGAAAAAATAAGGTATTAAGATTTAAATAAATACATAGCTTTCCAATTACCAATTTCAGAATCCGAATGTTCAGAATCATGTTCGAGCTGCAGTTCACACTCGTACTCTGGATCCGAAGAAGAAGCAAGCGCGACGAAAGAGCTCGTCCAGACGAAACCTCCTCCGCTTCCTCGCGTCTCTCTCCCGAACCACCCCACACTCATGCAGGTCCCCATCATGCATACAGAGACCATGTCCACAAACAGTATACGACCAAACCTTCACCAGTACTTAGAAAGAGACAACACGATATGGACCACGGACGTACGAGACGATACATACCGAGAATACCCGAAGCCGATACGGAACTCACAAGGCGTACGGTGGCACAGTATGGACGTGCTTTCTAACTATAGTGCACCAAAACATAAATTACTAACGATCAGTGAAGCCCCCGTCAAACCTACGCACTCAGTCATAGACGTAATACCTCGGCCACACGATGAAAGAATTGCTTCACACTTCAAACACTTGTATCAAACAGAATTGAGAGAAGAAGCCCCTAACACGTTGTACCGTTACCAAAATAATAATAATTATCATCCCAGTACCACCTTGAAGGATAGAACGTATAGAATGGAGAATGATGCTCCAAAGAAACAAGGGAATAGTTCTGGAGAAAAAAATAAAGTTAAATTCTCGGATACTGTTACCATCGCCGTTGTTTCGGTAAGTTACAGTTCAGGGTTCAACAGTTACTTACAGTACTGAATGCATGATAAAAGCAGTAGCGCTAACGACATGCATTTTTTTTTTCTTTTTTCAGCAGGAGTCCCGTGTATCACCAGAGCCATCTCGTGAGTTAGCAGCAAGTCTACCCCTATGTCCGCCACACAAGTACCTCGCCGCCTTCACACCGCAGCAAGCGCAGCCGCCTCCCGCGCCTGCGCCACACGCGCCGCACGTGCCACACGCGCCGCACGTGCCACACGCCCCGCATGTGCCACACGCGCCGCACGTGCCACACGCGGCACACGTCCCACACGCGGCACACGTCCCGCCCGCCGGTACTACGCTCGACTACGTAGAAGTGTGATACACGCACGCATGCCCACATCATTTGCACCTCATTTGTGACGCACGCGATTCTGCACGTTTTTTTTTTATCACAGATTACTACTACACAGATTATTTTCAGACTCCCTATAAATTAACGTAGAATAAAGTAATGCCAAACTCAAATGTGTAAAAAATGTATGGATGGTTCTTATGTGTCATTATACTGGTTATAACTTCATATTCCTAATTAAAAGGAAATTGCATAGAAAGTATCTGGATAGTAAGTTATCTCAAAGATCGCGTCGCTTTATAGTTTCGCTTCGTTCGTTTTTGTTGTGTACTACTAATTGTGCCATTGTACTCCGATGTTAGTATATTTTTTTTAATAAAATAAGACTGTTTGTTCTGCATGATTTGTATCATCTGGTATTGTCATACTCCATCAAAGCATGTACTTTTCTTATTCACTTACTAGAACTCGTTGCACCAATATATTTTTTAAATATCACCATTTAATTTTACATCAATCCTATTTTCAGAAAACGCAACACAAAAGCCGCCGACAATCAAAGTAGTACATTTCGGCATGGTATAGAGACAGCATTACATTCCATTTTGTCGCAACTTTGTGCAATTATAGTGATGATAACGAGTCCGTCCAGACTTAGATATAAATAGCATTTAGTATAGATCAATGATTTAATGTTACTCAATTAGTTTTATTATTTAGGAACATAGAGTCTATGTAATAGAATTGTTCTGATTTTTACTTGTTGCATATCTATACTAATATTATAAAGCTGAAGAGTTTGTTTGTTTGTTTGAACGCGCTACGACCAACAGGTGCTGAGCAGCGTGGGTGAAACCGCGTGGAACAGCTAGTCATCAATAAAAACGTTATTTAAGTCAATCACTTAAGTCGCATGACGCATGGTCATAATTAAAACGGGTAACATTCTCTGTTCCTCAGTTGTGTTGTGCAGTGTGCTACTTATGAATTCTTATATTATGCAACTACCAGAATCTCCCATCAGGCTTCCTTCATCTATGCTCCGATTCTGTCTAAGTTTCAAGTCAACCATTTATTTAAAACTAAAATTTGGCATTAATTTGGGCACTTATGGCAAAGCAAATCCTGTACTATTTTGCAGTACGAAATTAGCATCAAGACTTGGAGAAGAATCCTGACGGATGCATAGATTGATTAGAATAATACAATAGCCTAATGGTAGTGACTTCTACAATGCAAATAATTAAGAATGTAAGAAGTTGAATCATTGTTGATGCACTTACTTATTTTAAACAAAGTATACAAACATTTTTATTATTCAAATGTGTTTTATTTCCTACTAGCTTTTGCCCGCGACTTCGTACGCGTGGATTAATAGTTCCCGTTCCCGGGGGATTTACGGGATGAAAACTATCCTATGTCCTTGATCGGGTCTCAGACTATACCTGTACCAAATTTCATTAAAATCGGTTCAGTGGTTTAGGCGTGAAGAAGAGACAGATAGTTACTTTCGCATATATATTAGTTTACATTTAGATAACTCTCCAAACGAAGTTATTAATACCTCCCTAGGACTGTCCAAATAATACAAGACGATACAAGTTCTAGCATAGCAAAATGATCAATTACTGTTTGCATGTAAATTGTATAAGATCATGATAACAAGCATTTATCGTCATCTATTTATTTTTGCCGAATACCACTTTCTGCAACACTGATCTTCGCCAACAAAAGATTTACCATAGTTATTTCATGTAAGCTAAGAATAGGATAGGTACTTATATCAGACCTAGCCACATGACACAAAATGATGTTTTCGTTCATTAGCCGCAAATATTTTCTCTTTATCAAATTGGATTCATACTGCTAAAAGGGTACTGTTGTTTTTATTGTGGCAATTTGATTACTATGTCATAAAGTTCTGCCCCATGTTAGACTGGAAGCCAACCCCAACATAGGGAAAAGGTAGACATTCATAATTTATCTCTTTTGGAAAAAGCCAGGCAGATGTCTTTGCCAAAGTTAAAAGGTTACAATACGAAAACAAAGTTTAAGAGCTGCTCAAACGTTTAAGCTGCCCTTAAATATTTGAGTGGCATTTCAGTATTCAGCTGTTAGATAGTCTCTAGCACTAATAGTTGTGCAATATATTTTTTGTGTCCACAAAGAAAAACTATGTATTTAATTGAAACAATGAATTCAGCTGTTACACTTTTATTAATTTTGGCTTAAATATATGGATTGCAAATTAAAAGATGAATATGCTATGCATTTTGCAAAGAATAAAACAGTTTAATCCTTCAACTTCTTCTTGGGGCGAAGGTTGTTGGTGTGACCGCACTTGGTCTTGCGGCAGTTAGTAGCACGAGGATGGAGGCGAGCATAGCACTTGCGGCAAATCATTTTGTCACAGTTGTACTTCATGGCCAAGATACGCAGAGAAGGCTCAATGGTACCTGAAAAATACATCTTGTTTGTAAATATTGAAGATTTAAATAATATTATATCACTCACTGGGCAGCATAGCATCAGATTAATCTTACCTCCCCTAAGCCTGAGCACCAAGTGAAGGGTGGATTCCTTCTGGATGTTGTAGTCAGAGAGAGTACGGCCATCTTCCAACTGTTTTCCGGCGAAGATGAGTCGCTGCTGGTCAGGTGGGATTCCCTCCTTGTCTTGGATCTTAGCCTTCACATTCTCGATAGTGTCAGAAGCCTCCACCTCGAGGGTGATGGTTTTACCCGTAAGGGTTTTTACGAAGATCTGCATTTTGTAGCTGAAAACAGGAGTTATTTAGTTACAACAACATCTGCGGGTTTTTTTAATGGCAGGTGGCCTAAAGTTTTTGTAAAACAAATGCCAAGCGAAGTCTAGACATGAGACGCCACGCGGAGGTTTAAATTTCGAACATCGGATTAACGTGACACAGTCAACATCTGAGAAATAATTACCCGAAACACCAAATTACTTATTTTATCACTTTTGCGTGGAATTATTACACAAATCGCAATTTTTTCAGATAATTTCCGAACTCACCTTCTCTTAAAAACGTGCTCTAAGTAAAAGAAACGTCAAACTTGAAAATAAAAATGGCGGTGCTTTTCAAGTTTTCGTTCAGAAATTTTAAAAAAACAAGACTGAAACCCCAAAACAGATTTATATAAAAATCAATGCAATCAAGTTTACAGTTTTGTTAGGGTTTAAAACTTATTTTTGTTTAAAATGTTGTTGCCTATTTATATGTGATGGGTGAACTATATACATTTGACTTTATTTAATTGTCACAGTCGCAAATGGATTCTTCAGAATACAATATTTCTAAACGATTCTGGTCCGTGTGCGTTCGAAAATTCATTTGCCACAGAGTTGACAACCAACAATTATTTATTTTATTTAACTTAGCAAAAGAATACAATAAATCAGTTTATTTACTTATCATTAAAGACTACTAAAATAAGTTTGTAGACTGAACTAAGCACAAATATTTTATATCTCGCAAATTATCTTGACAGCCCAACGTCACGTTTTTGCAGAACGTACTTTCAAAACGAACTTGATAACTACTTGTTTCGTAATCGCTCGATTTTCAGGCACTTTGCAGGTTTAAAATAAATTAGATTTGCTTTCGACAAAATGTATCACCAACTTAGCCGAGTAACTGGAAGGCTGGTGGCCTCTACCCACTTGCAGACCCCACTTTTCCCCGTGGTAAGTACCTAAAAAATTGGTTACATTTTTATCTGATTAAATCCATACTTAGATAATTTTCCTTATACATAGGCTCCAATTGCTTTACAACGAGCGGAGCCCCCGACCATCCATTACAACACTGCGCAATTGTCGACGGTCGCCGATGCTTGCGCAGCTCCTGGCAAAACGAGGCTGATCCCTGGTACCAACACACCCTACGCTCCTCTGTCGGAGAAGATCCGTAACCAACAGAAACAGTTCCAGGTAACTATTAAATTCTACTTTATCTCTATTTGTTAACAATCTCGTAAGGTAAACAAATATTTCAAGTTTGCACTGAGTAATACCTGTTTTATAACATTACGGTAAGTAACAAAAATAAAACTTACTACTTACTTAACTTGTTTTCAGGTGTCCTAGCTAGACATTTAATACAAATAGGTAAAAAATGTAATAACTATTTATAATTTAAAATATTCTATTTTGATTTCACATTGAAATATTGAGTTGTTTTTAACCGACTTCTCATCCATCTACTTGAAACAAAACAATTTCAAATAATATCATTATCAACCATAAAATAATAATATTATTACTGCAGTTAAGTTAATATGTAACCTCAGTTTATTACCATGTTGATCAGTGGCATTTGAAGGAAAATATTATGAATATTACCTATCATTGTGACTGTCTTACAAATGGATTGTTCTAGTACCTACATATAACATTGAGCTATGTGTGTCTCTCATTCAAGGATGTTGTAATTCAAGCAAGAAATTATCTTTTCCGCAAAGTTTACTCATACTCAAACTTTTTGCAGAAATTAATTTATGATATGTCAATCTCTACTTCTATCAATTTTGTTGTTGGTGTGAAAAATCCTAGTTTCATTCTGCTCATTTGGACATTCAAATGTTTATTTATTTATCTTTAATTCTCCTCTTTGATAATTATTCTACTTCTACTCTTTGGAGAAATCAGTAACATGCAAAGAAAAACAATTGTTTTCAAAGACATTTAATTACTTAATAGTGATTTATTATTTTTAATTTCTGATTGAAATCAACATAGAGTCTCCTCCATCAGACACCTTGAGCCAAATACTCAATGGCTCATATTTATTATTACCTATTTATAGTTGACCTATGTAACTTGAACATTTTTATGCCCCTTGCATTACAGAAAGAGGATGATGTCCCAGTGTTCCTGAAGGGAGGTCCTCTGGATGGTATTCTGTACCGCTTGACCATGGCTCTCTGCATCGTTGGCCTTGTCGGCGTCGGCCACACCATCTTCACGCACGCCGTACCCAAGAAGTAAATACATGAATAAATCAATTACTAAATTATGTATTAGATGCCTGTGTTATAAGTGTCTCAGCACTGTGATTAGAAAATATATAACATAATACAAAAACATTGTTTAGTTTTTATTTCTTATTTAAATGGCAATCATTTCGAAATCAATTAGTGACTTCTTGCTTCAGAACCAGAATCCAGTCCAGTTTTTCTGTAAACTAACTAAATAGTCACTTGGTATTTAAAATCTAAATATACCTACACTCGGTTTCCTACTAAACATATCAAAATATAGATCTATATATAGGCAAATATGTACTTAATAATACATGACATCCACATTTCGGCAGTTACATTTACGAAGCCTGCCTATTATGACTTACAGGGCTGAAATGTGAACATTTTGGTAGGGTCGTTCCACATAAATTTAAGATCGCTCAGCGAACTATGGAATGGGCTATGCTTGGAGTGTCTCAGCTATCGCACGAAACGAGGTGATCCGACAGAGAACCAATGTCGATATAGCTCACAAAATAAGTAAGCTTTAGCGGCAGTGGGGTGGACATACAAGCCGTAGAACCAATGACTGTTGGAGAAGACGTGTTCTTCAATGGAGACCGCAAAACGACTAGTTAAGTGTAATGTTGTGTGAAAATCAAGTTATGTGACGTGCGATTGAAAAGGCCATGTCCAGGACTCCTCTAATCTGCCAGTGATGAATGAGAGCGAGTCTATTGTCACCAACCCAGTCCAGACTGGCAGCTACTGAGAAATTCCTTATAGAAAAACCCAATAAAACTGCTCGACCCGGGAATCGAACCCAGGATCTCTCCACTAGACCAATGAGACAGTCCGAAAACAATACCGAGGCAATGTAATAAGAAGGCAAGGCAATGTAACATCCTTGACTCTATACTTTAGCAAAATGTAATCTAATATTGATTTTGGAGTGACCTTTTATTACACAAATGATCTTAATTGCAATACTTGCAATGGTATTTAATATTGGTCCTGTTTAAGAACGTTTTTGAAAAGAAACTGGCCACGTGCGTGTAGGACAATACAATACAAGTGTATTGTATAACTGGCTGGTGTGCGCAACTCCACGTCTAAGGCGTTTATTGAGGAATATCATTCGATCCACCATCCAACCTCCATCAAGTAAGTGTAGGACCACGCCCACTGCAGTGTCGAGTTCAGAGGCAGATTTAACCGGTCGCAAAGGCTACGGAACCCTAATGTTTATATGGCACATGATAGGACAGGAGAACATAAGTATATTTTAAGTTCGGGAAGATGCCAATAAAAATAAAATTACAGGTGTTTAAATAATTCTATATTTGATATAACTTGTATAACATATCAACACTGGCCTTCACCTATAATGCCATATTGCAAAACATACTTTGTGAATCCATGTAGCATTAACATTCAAAAAGCACTACTTTGTAACACCAATCTACTATGTTTGGACCTTAATCGTTAAGTAAGATTTCAAGTGAGTATACCTACATAATTTGATCGATAATAATAATACTAAACACACCAAGTAAACTTAGTACTTCGTGTAGCTGAAAAACATAACCCTCTTTTTAGGCGCTGCCACAATCGGGTAAAAAGGAAAACAATCAGGTACCTACTACGTGGACCGTTTCGATAACAATCCACGTGCAATAAAAAAGTATTTAAAAATAGGTCAAAAAGAAATCTAGCTAGTAAGTAATATAAAAAGATATTAAAAAAATATTTTTGGAACTTTTTACCATCAAATCGGCTCAGCCAGGTACTGACCAAAAATGACGAATTTAAAATATACTGAGATTATTTTAACATTCAATCTAATTTGAATAAAATGCACAACACAGCCTTTTAAGAACAAAGTAAATCTGAACAATGATTCCTATTAAATTCATATCACTTAATTTCCAAAATTTTAATACTCGAAGTATAAACACAGGTTAATCATAATTACGATATTTAACTAATAATATACTAATTGCTAGGCAACATAAATATATAAAAAAAAAACTATTCAGTACTTCATACATTACTGGAAACCCTTAATACATTCATAAAATTAATGATTTTCTAATAAATGATATAGGTATGTAAGTACTCATAGTAAAAACACAACTATCGTACTTACTAGCAAGATAAAATATATCTTAAAAAAAAAAGAATACAAATGAGAGTATAACCAGTACTGAACAATTTATGACTGAATACTATTGATAACATAATCAGTATGTAGTAGTGTCCTAGATCTAATCATTATCAGAGGATACTGAAGGAAACAGTTACAAAATACTTTCTATAATAACATTTGAATAATATGTACTTGCGTAAAAATTACCTATTTACCTAATAAAAGTCCATTTACGCTGTATCAAACAAAATATTACGATTCGATGCACACCTATTTAAATATATTAATGCTGTTTCGCTTATAATCTCTATAAGCCGAAGCACGCATTATCCGAATTAATGCCTCATTTTTTTTCACACATTGATAGTGATAATGATATGACCCCAGATAAGAGTGCATAGAATCAGGAATGTCATCCAATAAATCGAGCTGCAACAAAGCCGTGTAAAGACCATCGCGCTAAGACCTAAAGACACGCAGTAATAGACAACACTCCAGCGTACAAATGCTAGTCATAATTACCTACAATTAGGTATATATCTACTAATGTGTAATAGTGTTTATACGAGACTACTAGTAATCACAAGAAACAGAAACAAATTGTAGTAATAGCTTTGTCGAGAACATAATGTTTACGTTTATCAAATGCGGTACTTAAATCACTTAGATTGAGTTTGCAGATCTATTTTTTGGACATTGTCTTTACTTAAAACAGGAGACTAGGCGCGCTCTGAGGATTACTTTTAGTCAGGTTGTGTTTAAGCCGCAAAATTTAGCAAATTAGAGGTACAAAAGAGCCTCATATTGACTAATTAACCGATGGGACATTATCAATCTGCCGACTTAAATCCCGCGCTAGTCTTACAATAGAATGAGAAACCTTAGAAAATCAGACGAATCGCGGGTCTTCCTGAATCTACACGTAGGTACAGACATAAAGGCGAAAATGATCCAGAAGTTGTCAAAAAGGAAATCTAGGGAGAGAGGGCGATACACTCCTGTGTCTTACAATGAACTATGAATTTTCATTACTTTATCAATGTTTAGGGACTAAATATTATTCAAACAAGCAGTATTAAGTGATTATCGTAACGACGCAGTACTGTAGCTGTGATAATGTTAGATACTATCAGTTTATACCTACCTGTTTGTATCTGTCTGTATTGGTGTCAATTTCAGCTTAGTATAGACGCTGTGTACGTAACTTCTACCTCTAGTAGGAATAGCAGTACAATAACACCGAATAAGATAGTAGGTTTAGGGTGCCTGGCTCTAAAATAATTATAGCCCCCAGTACCGCTAACGACTGAAGATGCTAAGGAAATTACTAAAGTTGTATTTTTACCGGGAGAATTGTACTCCTCGGAGGGGACGTTCTAACAAGCTTCATCCTATTAAATCGTCTTCATTTTGATTTTTGATCTCAAACGAATGGATAGATTGGCTATTTCCGCAATTAATATTCGCGGTAAGAATGCAAGATGATGAGAAATATTACGACTAGCATGAGCTAATACAATACGATTTGATAACTAACTTATAACTTCATACACACTAGTGTTTTATAGTTACCTTACCTTCGATGAACAAACGATTAGTTTAACCCTTTCAGGCAAGTACTTAACTGGGTCACAGTATTGTGATATTGAAATTGGAACCACTCCAACTGTTACAAAATAATACAGTTACGTTCATTCATAGACTATGTAAAACTATAGATAGCTACAGTTTTTTTTTCAGAAACATAACACTATTTAATAACAACGTTTAGAGAAGATGCATATTTTAATTAATACATAAAGTATTATAATCTTGTTTAACACTAATAGATCGATACACATTTATATAATTAACACGCATTTAACATCAAACTTCACACATGCACAACGAATACTTTCTACTATGAATACGTTTGTCGAATAACTCATCACCAGTAAAAATCAATATAGCATAGCAACCCTATTGGAACAGTCAGTGCCGATTATTGTTCATAATTCAATCCTAATAAATATACCTACATTAACTATCCTTTTCATCTCATATGCAATTTTAACAAAGCCTTTAAAAAGGCAGCAGGCAGCTTTACATTATGAGATTTCAATCTGAAAAAAAACGAATACAGAATCACTGCAGAAAAGAGAATTTTCTAAAATATTATCTACGTATTCTTGTATAATATTACATACGTAACAAAACATTAAAACTAATTAGTAAGTATGTTAATATTAACAAAGCCGAAGCGTATTTAAGCAGCGATTGTATCACACAGTAAAAAGTAGATACAACACCAAACGTAATTTAAATTCGTACATAAATTAAATTCTTACAACAAGTAATCAGAACATGAACTGGTTGAACAATATTTCGTACCAAAGAGACAGTTATAAATAAGGTAACATAAAAAATATATATATTTTAAGGAACACACATTGAAGATGTTGAAATAATAAGTATGCCTATATTATTTCAACATCTTAAATAATAAGACTATAGTTGAGTTCATTACGCTGGACGAGGACGCGCGGGTAATGGTGGCGGAGCACCCTGCCTGGCGGGTACGGGAGGCGGCGGCCCGGCAGGCGGCGGCGTGCTGCTTTCGGGCGGCGGGGGCGGTGCGCACGTGGGCGGCGGCACGCTGTCCGCCGGCGGCGATGTCATAGGGGGCGGCGATGCCACCGGAGTCTGAGCCGCAGACTTGGCCGCGTCCGGCGGAAGCGGCGCCGGCCGCGGTGGTGGAGGACGCGCCGGAGTTATTGCTGGCGCTCTGGATGGCACCAGAGGTGTGGGTGAAGGTGCGGGGGGCCTGCTAGGCTGCTGCCTGCGAGGAGTTGGGGGAGCAGATCTGAGAGGGCGCTCTGATTGAGCTTCTCCTGATAATGGAACAGTATTATTTGAACACAGACCTATTTCTGCTCGAACGATATCGATCCAATTAGGGGTTTTCAAAGTTATTTGTAATGGAATTGAACAAGCGGAGATTTGCCCCTTCTGTGCAGCTGCTAGAGCATTTTGCCCTTCTCTAAACGTAATACTAAGAGAAGCATCATCAATAAAACGCACTAACGTTACTTCACCGATCGTAGATAATTCCTGTAGAACAGCTGCCACCACGTTATCATCAAATGGGCAATCTTCGTTATTATATTCCTCATAAGGTTGTACAACTATACTAGCATCAGGAGGCCCAAGATCTTTCACTACTTCATAGAACACCTCCATACATTTTGTATAGCTTACTTGTAGTACTTCGATCTCTAGAATTGCAATAACTGGCCGATGATCGCTTTGTTTCAGTTCTGCGCGGCCATAATGTAGCAACTTTCCAGCTTGTAATTCCGATGTGCCCTCTGGGTCAATAGTGTGTTTCCTGCTTCTCCATAATACTCGATCGGTCCAAGCAGGCGCTCTACATTTTTCGCTCGTATCATAATCATCGCTGAATAAGTCGTATTTGTATGTAGGAGGAAATGTTACCTCACCTTCGAAGCAATTTTTGAACACCAAGCCTTGTTCTTTTTGTTGTAACAATTGATCGTGGTCTAAAATTCGTTGCAAATTACTTTGTGACACTAATAAGCGTATTTCGTCTTTATCCAGATCAACGCGGTAGTTAAAATCACCGCACCAAAATACATAATCATGAGAGTATAGAGAGCGGCCCATTGGGAACGCGGTCTTTCTCGTTATCTCAGTGTAATCGGCATTACGTTCTGTAACCTGAGATTGTCCTGCAGCAAAATGAGCGCATACAAAACATAGGGACGTTCCATAGAGGACCATTCGGATTCCAACTGATCCTTTGTTCCCAGTAGTGCCACCAAGACCAGTTTTAACACAATCTAGAGCAACATCCCTAATATGTGGAATCAGATCTTTCCAGACAAAAATAAAAAGGCAGACACCTACTAGTTGATGGCTTGACAGTAAAGTATATGGAGCATCTCTGCATAGCACTTTTTCTAATTCTTCACTCCAAGCTTTTGCATTATCTGTACTAGCTGCCATGATATTACTGGCATTTAAGTCCACAATTTCTTCAAAGCCAATGGCAAATATATCTGATGGATGTTCTTTTAAATTCACAGTATTAACCAAAGCAGAATTAGGGCAATCCAGCAGCCAGTCTGCTAAAGAAACATCTTTGTAGGCAAGACTCCTGAAATGTTTGCCTCCATTTACATTGTATGTACCAATTGTAATTCGTATCGTAGTTGGCTGTGTGAATTCACTCGCTCTACGACACATTTCTCTGAGAACTGGTGTAGAGGTGTGCAATAAATTGGGTGGTAGCAATATTCGGGAACGATCAGCAAGTTCAGAGTTCAATGTAGAGCCCAGAAGTAAAATATCAATAGCCTCTTGTTTTGAGTTGTCTAGCAGATTATTTTGGATTGTTCGTGCTGCAGATCTTGCTCCATCAATGAGTTTCGAACCTCCTTGGATAGCACCAGTACCAGCATAGATTTTTGATATTTCATTTCCATTATTGACCCACATCTGTTTAAATACCTCTTCAAAGCGACTGACATTTTGTTTTTTATCAATACATTGTAAAAGCATCAATTGAATAGCCAACATTTCTAATCCTATAAATGTTTGTATAGAATTGGTTCTGTCCAAGCAATCTAAGCAATTGGTTCTTATTGCTCCTTTTTGAATATTGTAAATATCTGAACTTTTAGCACTAAAGATACTTATATCATCATAGTGCTTTTCAATGATTTTTCTAAATTTTGCTAATGCATTTTCTATAGAAGAAGCTCTAACTTCTTGGTGATAATCGAAAATGATTTGAACCACATCATTATGAGCAGAGTCATTTAAGTGTTTTTGGAATGCATTACTCAGAGTAGCTTCGCCTTCACTGCCTCCAATTAAACTGGACCCCAACAGATTAACTACTATTAATGCCCCATAGTTACGCTTTAGTTGTGAGAAATGTCTATCACATGCACTGGTAGAGGCATCATATCCTCTAGACATCTTCACTTTATGTGATCCCACTTGGATGCCAGGTTGTTCCCAAAACAGAGGAACTGAACCTCTAGTCTGCACATAAGAAGCAACTGAATCATCTATATAGATTGCTTGTTCTGTTTCCACAAAGTTGGCAACATTGCCATCATCATTGCAGCCTCGGACATTAAACCTAGTCCCAGCACGCTCACAGCTAAGCCGAGACACCAGTACTGCTCTTGCTTGTCTATGTCCAACATAAATAGTCCTTATTTCCACTGAGCCACACATAGCTCGAGTTAACCACTCTTCACAATCTATTCCAAATCTTATTAAATGTATAAATAGAGTTCTGTTCCAGAAAAATCTGTTATCAGGGCTGGCCCCCTTGCTTTTTCTTTGAGCGCACAGAGTGAGATCAAATAGATGTGGAGTTTTGCCTGAATTCCAAGAAAAGTAGAAGGTCCCAGAGTTGACTAATTTTCTTACTTCCGAAACTTTATCTTCACCTTGCGTATGATAAAATAGAGGTAGAAATTGCGTCTGGGTAATTTTAAAGACTTCTGCGTCTCCGATCTTACCAACTGAGCAACATCCCGTTACAAGGACCAGATACAGCATACAGCTCTCCCCAGAATTCAGCTGAAGGACTCCCAGAACTCCGTACGCGTCGGCTATTTTGTGGTATTGTTTCCGTAATGTTTCTGTTTCTTGAGAAGACAGCGAGACCACGGCTTGAGACTCGAAGAGAAGTGCTGAATCTTTATTTCTGTGTTGCAATATTATACTGTACGGATTCGGTGGAGCCGATTTCTCCAGGACTTTAAATCCCTTTGACATAGCCATGATTACAAGAGACTATTAGTCACTTACATGTATTCAACAGCCATCCGCCCCCTTATTTCAGCTTCAATTTTGCACAACAATCGACCAAGAAAAATCTAATAAGAATTGAATGGAATTTCGAAGCAAATCACAAATGTCAACTGCGTCAAAACTGTCAAACGGTAAAATAACATTCTAATTGCCATAAGAAAAAATAGAATAGAGAGTTGAGTTGCTAGGTACTGCCTCTTCTATACTCAAATAGGTTAACGGAGGGCAAAGGTCGCAAGGGTTCAGCACTATCTATTGATTTCACAGCAAAGGCACATTTTTCTTCCAGGTCTTGTGCTGTGGTGACACATAACTGTTTAAACCAATACCTTTACCAACTTTAACCTGCTCTTCATCACAGTCGCTTTTTATCCAAGCTGCGTTAATCTTGTACACATACCCGGTTTCTAGTCGGAAAGAGCTATGATTTTGATTGGCTTAAAGATTGAGAAAAGAACATTTTACTCCGCGCCATAAACTAGTTGCAAAAGATAGGAGGGCCTTCTTGCAGAATAACTAGCTAATTTTGAATATATAACACGTTTACTTTTTGTTTCGAGTTTCCGATATTTCGGCGAAAGTTGCAAAATTACTAACTAAAAAAATTCAAAAAATTGTTTTAGAATGTATACATATCTATTAAATAAATAAGTTTATTAGAAAGGCCAGCCGTCTTATTGAGGTACGTGAAGACTTTATAGCGTCCTTTGGCAAATTGTAACAGATCTCACTACCTACGCCCGTAAAACGGTTACTTGTAACTACCTTGTAACGGAGTGTGGCTCACTTAGCCCGTCCAGGGCCTAGGCCTGGCTGCGCTGCCGCCCACTAAAATATTATGTTGATCTGTAAGGGCCACCGAGGCTAACTCTGGCGTCGTGAACTGAATAAGCGTTGTGTACTTCTTCTTTTTGTGTGCGCCGCCTTTTATGTGGTTCGGTTTCCGCAGTTAGTACATAGGTATTTCATATACCATATAACTGGCGAACAGGCCGGGGCCATCTCGGGCGGGAGCTAATGATGACCAAAGTAATTGAAAAGTGGGCTGAGAACCTTTAGGTGCGTATCCATCTTGGAAGCTTAAATCAGGTTGAATGGGCGCGAAGGAAAATAAGTTTAATTATGGATTCTTATTTATTTAGTTAGGTAGGTATATCTATAGAATCTAGAGATTACATTGATTGCTATGGTACTATAAGTAAAGAAAATTAATAACAGCGATGTAATTTCAAAAATACAGTTTTACAAACTAAAATTAACATATCTTTTATATGTTGCGATAGAATTAGGATTAACTTTGATTCTTCCGGAATACCGTTGGACATAATCCTGGTAGATTTCGCGGGACGCTTTTGACACGGTCGGTGGGATAACTTCTATCGAGCTGTCGATAGTAAACGCGCTGTTGACGGTCATCACTACATGAATGTCAGACTTGTAGCGCGGGTTGGATCGGCGTTCAAAGTTCACATATCTCCTATACCTGAAAAAGGTACAAAGAGATTTTATTAATTTAATTACCGCTTATGGGGATTAATCAGCTAAGTTCCAGATAAAGTTGTTTTTTAATTAAAAAAAACATTAAGCGTTGTCCCACACTAGTAATTTCTCCTGTATCGGGTGTGTGTTTACAATTATTTAAACTCACATACACAAACGGCCCGACCCAGAACAATTATCGGTAGGTCATACCGCGACACGTAGCGCAGCAGTTAAACGGTTAGCCACTGCGCCAACCATATCGTCAAACAGTCGTTTTAGATTGGGCTAATTTATTTTCATTCGCCATCAATCAAAGACCAACGCCTACGTTTAACCTGGAATTCCCCTCTAAAGAAAAGCGATGTAACAGGACAAATTTGAATAAGCAGGCTACTTACATGACCATATCTCGTTTGCTGGGCTCACTTAAAAGAACTCTGTTTCTTCGTTTAATTGCAGGGAACATTGGTGTTTCCTCTACCTCTTTGGCTTTTAATACTTTTGCTACTATTGTGAGTGGCGATGGAACCGAGAGACGTGTGCTTGGAGTTGAGCTTGCCAAGTCGTCATCAGACGAAGAATCACCATTGGAACTGTAAGTAAGGGTAATATAATATTCAATTATGCTCTGACTCTGATCAGACCCTTTACTAATCGAACATAGGCAAGAATACGTGACCACTGAGATAGTTTTGTGCGTCGTACCGCCGACAGAGGGCGCGTTTGGATTTCACGAATAGAATACAAATTAACGCGATGATCGCTAATATTGGGTCTGCATTAAGTTACGTCACGTAATGTAAGGGGTTATACATACTCGCTCGAGTTATTAGAAGTAGTACTGGATCTACCACTGATGACTGGGTTCTTGGAGGTCGGGCCTTTAATCTGTCCCATAGCACGCCCACGCACTACAAACGGGCTGAAACTTTCTGAAAAAGTCGGAGCTAAGTCGCGGAAAGTGTGGAACATCTGTGAAAATATAAGTTTTCTTTAATCACCGAGAAGCTTGAGTGTCAGTAGACAGTAAGCCCTTAAATCTAGTGCTGCTTCAGTGAAAAGACATGCCACTATTGAGTCAAATTATCAAAATGTGCAAGTTCCATTATCTAAAACTTACTGTTACCCGCGACTTCTTTTGCGTGGAATTTAATAAAATGATTTCAAGACTTCTTGTTTTTTTCTAGAATAAAATAACCTACTAGTCTAGTTTATCCTTATAACACCAGATATCTGCCAGTAAAAGTCCCGCCAAAATGGGTCCAGCCGTTTCGGAGATAAATCGGCATAGACAGAAATACTATTTACCACAAATATACACTATCATATGTATACCGTATAAAGCTGTTATTGTGTAATTACAAACAGGCACTTGAAGCACTTTTTTAAATTATAACCAAGGAGGGGGTTATTCAGTCAAGAGATATAATAGGATTGTCGATAGCTATCAATTCTCACCTTAAATTCAAAGCATTCCATCAATACGGTGTACTCAAAGGGCCTGTTATAATCGTGGTAAGGGTCCACCATTTCTACCGTGCTGCTACTGTCGCCCTGCATGCCAATGATCTCACAACACAGCTTCCTCATCTCGTTGCATGGCATCGGCAGGTGGCGGAGAACATCGTCGTCCCACCATTTTGTTAGTGACCTGAGAATCAAACATGCTGTACTAAAAGTTTTTTGGGAAACAAGACACCTCTTTTTCGTAAACTTTTTTTTGTTTAGCCCTTAGGCTTTCCAGAAATTAATTTTCCGAATCACCTTGAACCCGCCACATTTACTGTATCAGTAAAGAAATAAGTGCTAAAATCTAATTCAGTGTATTATTTACTAGCTGCGCCCCGCGGTTTCACTCGCGTGGTGTAAGAATATACAATATATCTTTATGAACCTACCGTAGCCTATGTATTATTCTGATATGTAAGCTATATTCTTGTGAAGTGTTATTAAAATTCATTCATCCTACATCCTACCAAACATTCACTTTTATAACATTAATATAATAGGATATACCTGTTACTAGGAATATACACCATTGCTTCGGGATGATGTAGATAATAATCGTTCGGGTACTCCCAAATGGGTGCTCTAGTCGGATCGGGCACAAATAGTCCAAGGAACAAGTTCATCGTATTTTGTTTCTCAGCATCAGAGAATGTGTTGGAGTAGTATCTACTTAGTGTTTGCATGATATCGTTTCCGTGTGACGACCACGGCGCTGTCTTACGATACGTCTTTATTCTGTAAAACATAAAACATACATTATTTCACTGTTAAGGAATACCAAGTAAAATTAAATTGCGTAGCGAAATTTTACTACAGATTTAGTACAGATTTTTCATTTGAAGCCAAAACGACTGGTACTTGAAGTACTTATGACTTTTTTTATTCTGATCGATTCTTGTTCAAGTTCTGTTTGTTTATCCTTATATACTACGTAAGCATAGGTATGTCTGGGGTGGTGCGTTGTTCGAAAGAGATACCGCGGCCCGGAACATAAAGGGGAAAAGAACATGTGAAGGTTTTACTCAGTATAACTCTGGCATTCCCCCCGCTTCGCCCAGAGCGGGAGAACTTATTTGATGATTTCCCATGCGCAAAGAAAAGCATAGTCATTTAGTTTAATGTACCTGTGTACAAGTTGTGATCCCCCATATTGTAAAGCCAATGTATCACCATGGTCCTCATACAGTCCTTCAAGTAGCCTAGCGCAGTCTGAATCGAATTCTATATTCGGTTCTCCTAGAAGTCCCAAAGCATATAACTGGAAAATAAATAAAAGATAGTTAGGATTACATTTCAGGAATCATATCTAGGTACAGACAAAACTTTAGGTCTCTACACTCTATATTTCCTAGTTATGTAACTGCCCAGAACAGTTATTTCACCCAGAAATATCAGGTATTTTGTTTAACTAAAATGATCTTTACTTGGATAGGCATAAGTTTTATTTTGTATTGTCCAAGATAGGAATATTTGGACCAACAATAAAGGTTCTCAACGCATCACTAAACCCTATGTAATTGCATGTATTCCAGTGGAACATTGTAATCTTACTTGGTGTGCAAGGACACACTTGCCGATAGCGAACTGTGCAGTATTGGTCCTGTCGAGGCAGTCCACACAGTTGACTCGCACGAGCCCGGTCTGCAGCCTCCCCCCCTGATGACCAGGCACCCCCGTCATCTCGCCGAACCCACTGGTACTCAGGAATATTCCCGTCTTACGAACCACTGTGCGGGCTATTGTTGACAGCCTGGAGATAAGGACGGAGTGTTGTTTAATTTTGTCAGCATCGGCTTGGCAATCAGTCTAACGGGCAGCTGCATGCCAGTATTTTATGGATGCGACTGCGTAACCGACCAGGGTATCGTACAATCCAGTTGGTACTGGGTCGTTCGATAAGCCTTTGTAAGACTGGCTGTCAAATAAACCATTTTTTTATTTTGTAGTACTACTTTCTACTAGTCAAATAAGTGGTTTATTTGTCTAGCTAGTAGAAAGACAAACAGACAGATAGACATATGGAAAGGTCAAATCTATAGTCTTGTTTTTTGAAATTTTGTCAACTGTACCCTAAAAAGTGTGAATGTTGAACACGTGATTATGGGTGTGAAACTTGGCATTTCTACAAATATATTCAATAATAAAATAAAAATGGTGTGCTAACACACAGCTACTGGTTACAAAAATTACTGTGGGATTGTAAATTTTATAATCATCATCAGAAACTTTTTGGTAGTGATTAATTTTAGTGGTTTTATAATTTTAAAAGTATTTTTAATTTCAATAACATAAGTAACTTACTTATCCAACACTTTAGCATCAGATCTTTTATTTGTCCGAGCCATATCCAAGTGATAGTATTGCACTGCATGTTCAGGAGGCAAGAACTGGTTCAAATACTTTATTCCATTACTTATCACATCTGTCAATAGAGACTCATGTTTCTTCTTCTCTCGTTTCTTCACCAAATTCAAGAACATGATGGGAGATCCATATCTTCTCATCAGATTGTTTAAATGCTTGCCTGGTATTTCAGCATAAGGATCACTTAAGTCTATTCCAATTGCTGGTTTTGGCACCATTTTTGAGACGTCTTGAGACCAGTAACTTGGTATAGACCCTCTCATTTGAACAAAGGAACTAAACCTGGAATGAACAGGTTTGGAAACATGAGTTAGTTATAAATAAGGCTTCATTTGCTATTATTGTGGAAATCAAGTGCACTGTTTTTTATTTAATTTACTTGACAGGTAATTTGAAACAAATTCTGTTCCATTGAATTTATTTGGTGGCTATATGGACATCGTGAAACAGGCTCTCGAAGTATTTAATATATTCTTACCTGCCAGCAGCAAATGAAGATACCATGGAATCATGTACAATTTGTTCAGTTTCAACCTCATTGGCTACATCTCCATGCATGTTTGCTCCTCTCTTCAGGAACCTGGTGCCTGCATATCTATTGCTCCTTCTAGCTATCAATGTCAGGTATATGGGTCTGCCAAATATGTTCAAATTGCTCTGTTCTATGAACCCATGGACTATGTACAGGATCCAGTCGGGATGTAGGTGTGAATGTACTGCTGATAAAAGATGACTGTTCCATACAAATCGCCATTCAGGAACTGAGCGAACACCAAAGTCTAATCTATTTGGTTGGCAGCTAAAAATTGGAATCATGAAAAGATTATTAATGCAAGTTATTTGTCTCATTGGGAAGTCAATTTAGAAAGAGAAATAGAAATCATATAATAATGTCAAACTCAAAGCATTTATTTTAATTAGACCATTATTACAGAGACTGTTGTCATAAAAAAGCATAAAATTATCTTTTTGTTTTAAGTTCCAGTCACAAGGCATAATAGCTTGTGAAAGAACTGTAGTTGTTTCAAATTCAAACATTGTTACAAAATCTTGATTACATCATTAATGTTGAGATCACACATGTGAAAGGATGTTGAAAGAAGACCATATGTGGAAGTCAAGAGGATCCAAAAAAATAAAAATAAACCAGGCAACAACATGACTAGTCCAAGACTAGCACAAGATGACTAGTCCCTACTGACAGTGCCCATTCACAAACATTAACTAAATATTAGCCATCTTACCCAGTTTTTTGTCTCTGTTGCAGTTGACTCTTCCAAGTTTCAAAGATGTCTTCATCATTATCATCATACTTGTGACACTCACATTTGTCCTGTAAATCTTGGCTTGACGTTGATGTCAAGTTCATGTGGTATACCGTGGCTGTTACTGGCTTGGGGAACAAAGCCGGTGCAAGTTGTCTAGGAGGAGCCATGTTCATTTGCAAAGTATGTGTGATATCATAACTATAGCTATAATAAAAGTTAGTTGATAAGTCTATAGCTAAAAACATCTTCAGATATCTCTGTTCATCAGGGTGGAGAGGCTTGCTGCTCTCACTAGGAATGTATATTGTAGCTGTATCTTCTATTTTGTAGATGGAATGTGAACCAATGACTGCCACTTTCCTTCTTTTAGTCACTAAAATTATGTAGTATCCTTCTAAGAATCTTATGAAACCTGAAAATTATTAACATTTAGATCTTAATTTCTCAGGATATAAGGCATTATGTTGTTACCCATCTAAACTGCACACACCAAATTGAATAGGAATGATGTCCAAAATGAAGTATTTAGTATAAAATTATGATCTTTACCAACAATACCAAATGCCGATACAAGTTTGTTAAGTCCAGGTCTCAGCCTATTGCCAAAGCCGATCATGTTGAGCAGCTGATGTATTTCTTGTTTATTGTACTCAAACTTATCATCCACCAGTATCAGTTCCCGGGGGTCTGTTCTGTCAATCTTGAGGACACGAAACCTTGTTTCTGTGTTGTTTGAGCCAATCAAATAGAATCTCTGGAATTTGTTGGAAGGAATTTAATGCTTTTTATATATCATGTTTTCCAATACCATAGACATTTATTATTACTTCTGGTTGCTTTGATGCGATATGATAAGTACAATATTATAAATCCACCCACTTAAATAAAACCGCCGAAAATTTGCCACCTCTTAAAAACCTTTGGAAAGATGTCGACCTTGTTTGGAAAAAAAAAGCGCAAGCGTTAGAAGTGTTTAATCCCCATATAATATGTTTTATTTGCTTACCGCTTTGGTTTCATACAGAGCTATTCTTTGTATCGAGCTGATTATCGGATGAAACATTATACTTTGCTTCGACATTTTTGTAAAGTTGAGGTCTAGAGAGCTATAAAAAAGGTAAAATTAGGAACTGTCGTTTACTTGAATTTTTGTTGAAGCCAATGATTATTATTACTAATTATTTAATTGTTATAAATAAACAACAATACACAGTTAACCAAATCTTTTGACATTTCATGACACTGTGATAACAACAGAACAGCTGGTTGTAGAAACGTCAACGTCAGCTTGATAGGAAATCTATGAAAAGGTTTGTTTGAACACTGTTTAGGGAGATTCTGACCACGGTGTTTGTTGGATAGCACGTGTGTTTAGAGTTTTTGCTGTTTTTAGGTGTTTTTTGATATTCTGTAAAGTGACTTGTCATAACATAATTGTGTTGTTCTTGTGTTCGTAACCAGGTTTGTTTTTGTTATAGTTTTAAGCCGTTTTACACAACATGGATAACAATAAACCCCCCGATAAGGTCCCTCCTGACATTCAATTTTCAGCTTCCTTAGACCATCAGTACTCACTGAAACCACTATCGCAACTAGCGGATGTTTTGGACGCCTCACCCATGGATGTATCGACTCCTCAATCCCAACCAAACCCTCGAAAACGCCCTGTGGACGAAGAGATTTTGCTTCCCTCTTTGCCAAGCAAACAGCAAAAGAACCTAATTGGACGTACTAAGTATTCTGTCATGGACAAAGCCCCTTATGTTGTCCACGTTTCGCGTATTGAGACACAACCAAATACTGGCACCACCCTTCATCCCGTTAATTTTGGCAAATTCTTAATGAACAACAACATCGCGAACATTGTTCGTGGTGGTGTTAACAGAGTTGGTAGAAACCGGGTCTCGGTGGAGTTTGCTTCCCCTCAGGATGCTAACTCTTTCTTGATAAACAGTTGCTTGATTAAATATGGTTATACAGCATCAATCCCTTCATTCAACATCACAAGGATGGGTGTTGTCACAGGTGTTCCCTCAGAACTCACAGAAGATGAAGCCATGTCGTATTTGACTGTGCCCTCAGGTTGTGGTCAAATCCTAAAAGTAAGACGCATCAATCGCAAAACACAAAGAGACGGAGTTAATGAATGGAGACCCACAGAAACATGTGTCCTGACCTTTGATGGGCAGGTGCTGCCAACCAGGATTTACTGCTGTTACACATCCCTTCCCGTTAAACAGTACATATACCCTACAATACAATGCCGAAAGTGTTGTAGGTTTGGTCATGTAGCAAATCTTTGCAGGTCTAAACCACGCTGTAACAAGTGTGGCCATGATCACCCTGGTGACGGTTGTAATATTACAGAGGCTGAGGCGTTCTGTGCGCTTTGTTCAGGGAACCACTTTGCCAATAGCCAGTCATGTCCTGAGTATGGTAGGCAGAAGGCAATTAAGACGGTAATGGCCGAAAAAACCATCCCCTATGCAGAGGCATGTAAAATTATTCCTTTAGTTTCCCGCAACTATGCCAACATAGTTAAATCCTCTCCAACATCCCAGTCATATCGCAAAACTGTGACCCTCAAACCCAGAACCCATGCCCCACTTTCTCCATCATATGACAAAGTTGCTCATCAACAGATAGTTAGCTCTCCACAACCCTCACAGCCTAATGGCTGTGCTTATAACAACAATTTAGCATCAAACAATATCAGTTCAATTATTGAACTTCTGGTAAAACTGCTTCCTACTCTTATTTCTTCTACTTCTTCCAGCTCACAATTACCGTCCAACGTTGCCGACCAACTTATAAATCTACTTTTATCAATTAAAAATGGCGTCCCGCCTAGTATTCCTACAGTGGAACGTGAGGAGCGTGTGGCATAAAAAGCACGACCTCATATTCCTTTTAAATAAATACAAGCCATTGGCTTGTTCTATAGCTGAGACTTGGCTCACCCCAAGTCTTAGCTTCCGCATGCCACACTTCAATATTCTCAGATGTGACAGATCTGATGGATATGGAGGTTCGGCTCTCCTAGTCAATGATCGGGTCCCACTTCTACCCCTTCCTTTGCCTTTACTCACAGGAGAAATGAGTATTGTGGCGGGAAGGATGGAAGGCATTACAGTGTTTTCAATATACATTGCTCACCCTCGGCATGAATTTCTGGATATTTTAAAAACCACCTTCTCTAATATTCAAGGATCAATTATGGTCATGGGTGATTTTAACTGTCACCATTACAGATGGGGGTCCGAACGCTGTGATGCCTTTGGTGTGGCTTTGGTTGAGATTTTGGATGATCTGGATCTCTGTATACTCAATAATGGTTGCCAAACTCGCAGATCTCTTCCTGGACAACAAAAGAGTTGTGTTGACCTGACATTTTGTTCAGTTGAGCTGGCGGCTTCGGCCCATTGGGATTGTACGTCCTTGTCGCATGGTAGTGACCACTACCCTATAGTAATATCTTTGTTTAATAAGACCTATTTAGAGAAAAGTTCTCCTCCACTTCTGAAATATAACTTATCCAAACCAGATTGGGCAAAGTTTGTATCATTATTGGAGGATAAAATTGAAGTTTTGCCAAATTTAAATTCAAGTTTGTTTGATCCTCCTGGTCACCACCATGCCAAGAGCTGCTATGAGGGTTTTGTTACAGCCATCACCTCCAGTGCTGATTCCTGCTTTCCAATAAAAAACAGTGCCCGAAATAAAATTCCATCACCACCGTGGTGGGATCCAGAGTGCACTTCGGCAGTCAGGGACAGGAATGCGGCCGAGGTTTGTTACAATGCAGATATGACCACTGAAAATCTGTTGGCATACTGTCAGATTAATGCCAGAACCAAACGTCATCTTCGCAAGAGGAAACGTGCGGGTTGGGTTAAATTCTGTACATCTTTGGCTCCCTCTACACCTGTGTCAACAGTTTGGAAGAGTATCAATAGGTTCAGACATGGGTGCTCTCCATCAGTTTCTTCTCCAATCACTAGGGAAACAGCTGACCTTTTTTTTGATAAAATCGCTCCACCATACATTCCATGTTTTCCTGAATGTGTAAACATGCCCATTCAAAATATATCAGAGGATCCTTTAGATGCGCCATTTACTTTGGAGGAACTGAGTGTGGTACTCAGTCATGTCCGGGACTCAGCCCCGGGTATTGATGGTGTGCCATATTCTTTTATTACCCATGCCGGTGACAAGGCTAAAACTTATTTTTTAAATATATTAAATTTTGCTTATATTCATAGTTGGGTTCCAGATCAATGGAAAATGCAAATAATTATCCCACTTTTGAAACCAGGCAAACATGCAGATGATCCGAATGGTCTTAGGCCAATTGCTCTGTCTTCAGTCCTAGCCAAATTACTGGAGCACCTAATTAAAAACCGTCTCGAGTGGATTGTTGAGTCGAGAGACTTACTGCCGAACTACCAATTTGGCTTTAGGAAAGGACTTGGTACTATGGACAGTGTTGGTACTTTAGTTGCGGACATACGCTTAGCTTTTTCAAGAAATGAGTCGGTTGTAGCTACCTTCCTGGACATTTCCTCTGCGTACGACAATGTACTTCTTCCAGTACTCAGGCAAAAATTGCAACAGCTGAGTTTACCGGGTAAGATGATACGATGTATATATGAGTTACTGATGTCCCGCTCGCTGGTCCTGAGAGTCCAGGGAGAGGAATTCGATGAGAGGCAGATATGGAAGGGACTCCCACAAGGATCCCCCCTCAGTCCCATATTGTACAACCTGTATACGGCGGATATTGGGTCCTGCCTCAATAACAATTGTCAGATCCTACAATATGCCGATGACATTGCCCTGTACGTGACAGACTCCTCTATAGTCGATGCCGCGTCATCTTTGGGCCTCTCTCTGGATTCCTTGAATCAGTGGCTTTTAAGCCATGGCCTGTCGCTATCTGCGCCAAAAAGTTCGGCAGTAATTTTCTCTCGTAAAAGAAGCACTCCTCATGTTACAATCGACATTTTAGGTCAAAATATTCCAATAGTTAATAAAGTAAAATTTTTAGGCGTCATTTTGGACACAAAATTATCCGGCAAACATCACATAAATTTTCTTATACAAAAATGTGAAAGAACTATTTCAATTTTAAAAGTTCTTGCGGGTGTTTGGTGGGGTGCTCACCCCTACACCATGAAATTGGTCTACAATGCCTTAGTTCGTAGTGTTTTGGACTATGGAACCTATCTTCTGATCCCGTGCAACAAAGGTGCCTTAGTTGGACTAGATAAGATTCAGTCTAAATGCCTTCGAATCATCTCAGGTTGTATGAAATCCTCCCCCATTAACGCGTTGCAGGTTGAGTGTGCTGAACCCCCTCTGGCCCTTAGACGTCAATATCTGGCCTCCCGATTTTTATCTAAGATCATATGCAGAACATCACACCCCCTCATAGAAAAATTGTACGAATTAGATGCCATTTGTACAAATTCAAACTATTGGAAAAATAAAGAAATACCCCTAATTTTGAAATCTTTTCGAGAAATCCTAAATTTAGCATGCCCAATTAGTCAGTTTCCCAGATTACCCCTTTTTAATTTTGCGTATAATGTTTTATGTTATGTTCCCAAAATTGTTTTTAACATCGGTATAACCAAAAAATCCCCGTCAGCAAACTCGATGTTCAACGCGGTGGTGGGCGAACGATGGAATGGTTTCCAACTATTTTTTACGGATGCTTCGAAATTGTCTGATTTTAACCACACCGGAGCGGCGGTCTATTACCAGAGCTCTAAAATAATCTTACAGTATAAGTGTCCTAAGGAGTCTTCTGTATTCACTGGTGAGTGTGTGGCTGTATTGGAAGCTTGTCTTTTTATACAGTCGCATCATAATATACACAAAGCCGTTATCTTCACAGACTCTCTTAGCTGCCTGCAAGCCTTAAAACAAAACCCTTTTAAAAGTAAATTGCACAGCTACCTGGTTTTAAAAATTAAAGAGTCCTTATTATCTTGTGCTACCAATCAAAAAGAGGTTCAGCTAGTTTGGATACCTAGTCACTGCGGTATTAAGGGAAATGAGTGCGTTGATGCATCGGCTAAAGATGCTTGCTCATCGTCAGTAGCTGATCTTTCCCACAATAGCCTTCAGGGGTATGACTTATTGAGTCTTCCACGAACTAACCTCCAGTCATCGTGGCAGGATCAATGGAATATCACTGGGGGAAAAAAAGGCAGGTTTTATTACGCAGTACAACCAACCATCAAACCAAAACCTTGGTTCTATGGCTACAAAAAAGTCTCCAAACCTGCTATATCCGTCATATGTCGTATTCGTCTGGGTTTCTGCAGTACTCCTGTTTTTTTGCAAAAAATCCGGGTTAGGGACTCCTCTCTTTGCGAGTGTGGGTTGGAAGAAGGTACTCTGGATCACATCTTCTTTGAATGCTCAAACAACATTCCTCCTTTAGATCTGTATAGACGTCTCCCTAAATTTAAAATCCCTCTTCCGACAAATTTCCCCTCCCTGCTTACATACTCCTCTCCCGAACTGCTTGTGGCGCTGATGACTTTCATCCGTCACAATAACATTAAATTATAAATCTGAATGTGTGGGTGTGGTATGCGTTTATTCTATGTTTTAACAATTTTTATTATTTATTTATTTATATTTTTTGTTTGTTTCAGTCCCACGCTAACCCGACAAGATTCACGTGGTGTCAAAGAATTTAATTTGCGATCTTGATTAAATTAACATTAGAATCATATTTTTATTTTTTATCTTGCACACTTGTTTTTCCAATTCACTGGACATTGGCAAAATAGTCGACATCGGCTCTAATTGCCATTAATTAAAAATAGAATAGAATAGAAAAGGTTTGTTTGTGGAACTAGTTATGCCCATGTAAAATGTGTAAAACCGTAAAATTATCGAACATTGACGGTTACTTTTTTTATTCTAACTCAGATATTCTAGGACATATTTTTTCATAGTCATTTGTTTATAGCATGCATAAATCAATCAGCCAACAATATTTTATTTATTTATTTAAAACATGGGCAGACTTAATGCCCTAAGGCGTTCTCTACCAGTAAACCTTTCTATTCTTGATTGTTCTTCTTGATTGTTGGGACAATAGCATCGTTCCCGTCTTATAAAATAAGATGCTTAGATAGAGATAGCTTAAAGAGATAAAATCATCAGTATTTAGTTTGACATTATGTCTTTATTCTTTTATTTGAACTAATACTTCAAAGGACAAGTCTGCGATAGTGATATAAGCAATAATAATATTATTACAACTCTCGTGAGGCGATCAGCAGCTTCATCCAGAAAGCGTACCTACACTCGTATTGTTAGGTTTCTTTCTCTGGGACCCTCACAGCAGCCGCGCCCACTGAGTGGATCCTATTTCCAATGGCCGGTGGGCTACTATTTTTATGCAGGAACAAAAATGTATAAAATAATTAAGAAAAAAAATCGTATTTGTTCTAGGTACAGCTGACTGTACCTAAAACAAATACGATTTTTTTTCTTGATTTGTTTTGCTGACAAAACAGATAAGAAACTCGGTTCGTCAGACCTATGTATGCCTGACGAGCGACAATTAGAGACGAGCATGTCCATCGGTTAAATGGACGTGTTCACCTCTAATTTAATTTATTTAATGAACTGTTTGTTTTCTATCAAATAAATTTAATTTAGTTCTAAACTAATAAACTTTTAAAGAAATTTGTAAAAAAATAAAAAGAAAACTGTATATGACAAGCCTGGTTACTATCTCCTTTGCTGACTATGCATACCTACTTTATACATATGCGTCCTTTATTTTTTACTCCATCCAATTATGTTTATGTACCTTACACGTTTGTCCTTAGTGTTTCATATTTGAGTATTATTGTTGCTGACTGGGTGAAATAAAATCTTGTCTTGCTTTAATAATGGCATAGTCTGTAAACCCTTGCGTTTATAACTCGAAAACCAGCACAGCACCAGTCAGCTTTGAGTACATAACTTCTAGTTAACGCGAGTAGCTTCGTAGGCAAAGCCAGTTAATAATTAATATCTGCGCCGTGATGTGTCACAACTGCAGCGGTTAAACCTACCTACACACCACCGCTACGCGGCTACGAAGCCAAGATCTGCTACGATATTGTAATATTATCGGATTATGTCATTCTGGCTTCATCATTTTTAATTAATGAGCAGTGGTCTCGAACCTACCGATTTTTCGGTATTTCTACCGATATGGGCTCTGTTCTACCGAAATATAACGATTTTTCTACGATTTCACAGTATACATGGAAATTCTCCCGATTTTTCTACCGATTTTACACTTTTAAGTTGGCAATCCTTTTTATTCATCTATACTAATATTATAAAGAGGAAAGATTTGTATTTTTGTATGTTTGTAATGAATAAACTCAAAAACTACTGGACCGATTCCAATAATTTTTTCACCATTAGAAAGCTGCATTATTCAGAAGTAACATAGGCTATATAATATCACGCTAGGTCCTATAGTTGTGGAGCAGTAACCAAAAATGTTTTAAAAACGGAGGAAAAGTGTCGTTTCTGAGGCCTTCCGTGGCGTGCGCTGGGCATATAGTTAAAGTTATACAAAAATGCTCTATGGATGAATTGTTCATCTTAACATTCTTTTTAAAAAAGTCTGCAAGAGCATATGTCTACCTTTTATAATTTACCCATAACAATCGTTTTAATGAATGGTTCAATCCTTATAAAAGTTTGCTCTAGATAACTTTTGAATTGTTCAATCGGTTACCTTATGACTATTAATTCATCCAAAAGATACCTATTAGGTAAGTACTTACCTGCTATTTCAAAAATACATAAAAAGGCCCGGCTACATATAATGTTAACGAGTTATCAGTATATGTCAACTCAAATGTACCCAAGTTGGTGGCAGATCAAAAAATTGCGTTCGATGCTATAATTGAAAGTGTGATCAACAACAAAGGTAGACTATTTTTTTTGGACGCGCCTGGCGGAACAGGTAAAACATTTCTTGCCAATTTAATATTAGCCAAAGTACGACAATCTGGAAGAAAAGCACTGGCGGTCGCGTCTTCTGGCATTGCTGCAACTCTATTAAATGGTGGGAAGACTGCTCACTCGACCTTTAAATTACCGTTGTCTGTGTCATTAGAACAACAATCGGTATGCTCAATCCGCAAAAATGGTCCACTTGGGAAGCTCTTACAGGACACTTCACTGATTATTTGGGATGAGTGTACCATGAGCCATAGAGCTCACGTGGAAGCTGTGAACCGCACATTAAAAGACCTCAGGAACTCAGGCAATGTGATGGGAGGCGTAACCTTTGTGTTGGCTGGAGACTTTCGCCAAACACTACCGGTTATAACTAAAGGTACACGCGCCGACGTTATTAAAGCGTGCCTCAAATCATCACCTTTGTGGCAATCAATTAAAACTCTAAATTTGCGCACAAATATGAGAGCACATTTAAGTAACGACAACAATGGAAATTTCTCACAAAAAATACTTCAACTTGGAGATGGAAAACTACCATCGCCAGTTGCAAATAGCTCCCAAGTATCGTTGGACAATGAATTGGCTCAAACTGTTAACAGTCTAGATGTTCTTATAGACACAATCTATCCCGACATTGAAAATCTCACAGAACGAAATTTCAATTGGCTCTGTTCGAGGGCGATAGTGTCGCCAAAAAACGATTCCGTAAATGATATAAACAGAATGATTATGGAAAAAGTACCAGGTGATTTCAAATGTTACAAATCTATTGACACTGTGTGCAACATCGAAGATGCAGTACACTACCCACAAGAATTTTTAAATTCCCTCAACCCTGCCGGCTTGCCACCCCACGAACTAAAATTAAAAGGAGGTACTCCTATCATGCTTTTGAGAAATTTAAGCCCTCCCAATATGTGCAATGGCACAAGACTTTTGATAAGGGAATTACGAGACAATGTGATTGTAGCAACAATCATCACTGGGCCCGCGGCCGGACAGCTCGCTCACATACCGCGAATCCCGATGATTCCTAACACAGGCATTGTTTGCTTAAAAGGAGGCTCCAAACACTAAACCCCTTTGTAAACTGAAGCATCAATAAACTTATTATTATTATTATTATTATTATTATTATTCCGACGGATTTACCTATATCCTTTAAAATGTTACAGTTCCTGTGAAGACATCGTTTGCCCTTACGATAAATAAATCACAGGGGCAAACTTTTTCGATTGTTGGCGTCGACCTAAGAAAAGAGTGCTTTTCTCATGGGCAGTTATATGTAGCCCTTTCTCGAGTAGGATCTCCTAAAAATCAATATGTTTTGTTAGCACCTACAAATACCACTGCAAACATAGTTTACAGTGAAGCCTTAAACTAAAATGTAAATATTACGATAATTTGATCAAACACATAAAACAAAGAACTTTAACAAAAAAAAAAAACAAAAATCTTTAACAAAAAAAACCTTAAAACAATAAAGAAATTTAAAAACAAACTTTTACCTCAACCAAAACAAACAACAACAAAATAGGTAGGTTCCTATTTAAGAAGAAAATAATTAATTAAATAAATGAAATAAGTAAATGAAGTCCGGAAAAATGTTTTCAAAAGGTAAATACTTTCTAAATAAAAAAAAAACTGAGAATAAATATAAATAAAACGTAAAACTATGTAAAAAATCTTAAGTCCCCCCGTGCGAAGCCGGGACGGGCCGCTAGTGTTTAATGTTACGGGGAAGCCCTCAATAGTATGGACCTAGTGCAGAATGTAGTTCATATATTTTAGGGAATACCCTTGACACCCTTGTGTCCTACAATTCGATGTTATAAAAGCAAATAACCACGCGGTTTCCATTGAAAAATAACCCAATAAAAGGTTTAGACATAATTGATCCAAAAAATGTTAAAATTGGCAAAACTGCTTCGATAGTTCCTGTGAGTAGGCTCTTTCCCAATATTGTTCACAGCAATTATTTCCAGGAAATTGATACAGAGTGGCGCACTTTAACAAAATTGTGAACAAATCAAAACATTTCCTGACGATGTAGAACTATTTTGGGATGAAGTAAGTTTACTAAAGCGTGGCGATGAAACTCAAATGTTTCCATTGTTGTCTAATTTCATCTCTAATATTTTATCACTTCCCCATACATCCGCTAACGTTGAACGCATATTTTCACATATTAATCTTTTAAAAACAAAGCAGCGAAATAGGCTGTCTACTAAATCAATCACTGGTCTATTACATTCAAAACGACTCTTTAATACAGCTCATTGTTACGATTTTGAAATTAATTCGAAGATGACTGCGGCTATGGCCAAAGAATATTGGTATAAAAAATAATTATGATGGTTACAAATTAGTATGTAAGGTTTTTTTTAAATAAATAAACGAATTTTATTGAATATTGTATTTTTTTTTTTCAAATACCGATTTTGGGTACAAATATACCGATTTTAGCTGGCAATTCTACCGATCTCGCTCTATGACGTTCGAGACCACTGTTAATGAGTAATTAGTATTTCTTATCCCGGAACTTATATTAAACTCTCTTGGAACACCATCCTCATTTATATAGTATTATTAAAAGATGTGGTATGCACAGCAGAAAACATACACACATAAAGTGGTTATTTTTCAGAAAATAATTTGAAATAATAAATAAAAAGCAAAAGGTACTCGCTGTTGCTTGCTATGTTAAAAATAATTCAGTTTGTATATTATTCAATAAAGATTTATAGATAACAAAATAAATTGAATTAAGATACCTAATTAAATTGGTTAGCTTAATTGATCGCGTTGATGTCTTTTCTATGCACATTCTAATGAATGACACCAAACGCATCAGTCAATGCAAGGACGGATTTTTTTTATCGCATGATGCTTTCCGTTGTTTATAATACAATATTTTCTTTATTGTTTTACTAAACTGTTTATTGTCATTCACATGATTGCATTATTGTTGCTTTATTTTTCATATATCATAGTAATTTTGTTCATGAGTTTGATATTTATTAGGAAATGTTTATTATTTTAACACAAAAACAAGACAAGGACAAGATGGTGATATAACATATCTAAGTTACTGAAACCAAGCTTACATAACTTAGCTTAAAAACCTTTAGTTCTCTGTAACTTGTTCTCTTCTGAAAAGACAATTAACGTGCCGAGATTTTAATAACATGAAAATTTTATAAGCTTCAGTGTCTTAAGATTTTAATAGCTCAAGCTTTTGTATCGTTAAAACCTGTCTCTCGTTAAAGGGACGCGAAGGGAAGATTTGTGTTATTCAAGATTTCATGTTTAGTTCACTCTATGGCTAGATCAGGCTTGATCCCTTAAGATAAAGCGTAAGTTGTTACAGTGATGGTTTGTAAAAGGTTAGGGATTTTCGGCATAACTTTAAATTTACTTTTCATTGTTTGAGGAGGGTTCTGTAGGTATATATTCACGCTTTCGTGCGGACCGCGGTTAAGTAAGACGGCAAGTAAAGGGTCTACTGTATTTATAATCCTCCCGCATTAATTAGCATTACTAATTAAGATAAAAAAGGAAGATTCACGCGAAACGAACACGGATGCGGAAGATTTCAGATAATTTTAAGCAAGAAGCTTGAATCAAAACAAACCGATGCTTTAAATTATTTAATAAGTAGATATTGTGTTTGATCTTAACTTTTTTTTTGTAATTTTTAAAGGTTTCCGTTATTAAATACTTGCAATTTACTACAAAACCAACACTACCTATCTCTTTAGGGAAGCAGGGGTGGTTATATCGTTAGGTATGTTTGTGACAATCGGAGAGCTCAGGCAAAGTATAAAAGAAAAGCTTCCAACATCATCACTAGGACGCTGCTTCTGATATCTATCTACACTACACGAGTACGAAGAGCCGCTCGTTAATGGTGCTGGCGGGATCAAAGAGAGGGCCAGTGCAGGCTTTGTCGGAGCCCTGCAGACATAATATAGGTGACCGTATGAAGTAATATGTAACGAGACATATTGTTACGTCAAAGTGCCACTCCCAGCTCACTGAAATATTTGTGTGAATTCGGAACTGGGTCAAGCTGTCGTTATTCCCGTCGCTATCCCCCAAATTACAGCAAGCCTCGGCTGGCGACCATCCCGTTTTGTATTCCGAGGGTTTTTAGATAACCTGCCGGTCTGCATTGAACATTCATTGTGTGAGTCCATGTGTGTAAATGAGGCTCTGGGCCTCCGGCCGAGGCAGCGGGCGTGGTGCGGCGCGCGTGCGCGCGGGGGCGCTGTCGTCGCCGCGCGCCAGTCCCGTGCGCGTCTCCGCGGCTGCAGTACCTGTCGCGTGCCGCCTGCCGCCCTCTCCTCCACACACGATACTGCCACTCTATGAAATAACAATGAATTCCCACACTGTTCCCCTCGCAGCTGTGCTACTATAATAGTTTATGTGATCGCCACCGGCCTAGTGCTCTCCCGGCCGCGAGACCGGTCCAGATCGGGAAGCTGCGCCGGCCTCACGCCCGACTACAGTGGAATGCGGCAATTTTAACTACTGCGGACTCCGGAGACCCATATAAGAATAGGGATCGAACGATTACAATCCCAGCATTAAGGTAAGTCACCAGTCTCTATTTATTTTAGTAGTTATCCAGAAGTACCGCATCGGCCCAAAAGATTTGATAAAGTAAAGTGGTCTGCCGGAGTAAATAAAACATCAAGTTCGTGCTATTACATCTCTATAACACAGAACGCCTATGGGTACAGCTTTACAGTTACCTACGAGGGTTTTAATATCATTACACTTGGCACTTAGCTCTAGCTTCAACCAAGTAAGTAAAGTCTAATTTCGTGACTTCATTTAAACTTTTAAAATTATTTCGAACGCTATTTTTGAGATTGTAGAAAGATTGCAGTAGATTTAAAACTAATATGTTACGTCGCTTTTGTTTAATTGACATTTAAATATTTAATTAAGATTTCGAGCTGTTCGTAAGTAATCTTAAACCATGCTCAGACACTTCGGAAAACTTAATTAAACCGACGAAAGTAAATAAAATCAAAACTAAAAATATTAATTTCTTGTGTGTAATTATGAACACTTTGTGAAAACGAGAGTCCTTGTTCATACCTCATTCATATTTCACGACTTACCTAACTATATTTAATCCGAAATCTTTGATAGCGCTCTGGGCTCCGTATTTTACAGTCCATAAGAAATGGGTTTTAGACAACGCCCTACATTTACTACTTTTAAGACCTATTAATTCCAACAATAAAAAATATCTACTTTCTTTTATTAAATAATCTGCTACCAATACTAATAATCTCCTTCAAAAAATATTCCACAAAATTGTAAGATCGTTTTTTTTATAATCTTAGCCAATTAATTACATCAAGTCTTCTTATCAGCAGTTACTTAATTAATTTAATTATCGAATGAATTCAATAATATTCTTACGGGTTTTTCTAATCCTTGAATGTGCTCCTTCTGATCTCGAATCGCGATGGTGGGCACCGACGTAGACAGAGAATCAATAGTTTAAAGCCGTTACGAAATTCAAATACAATTCATAAAAACAAAGCGGATAACATTTGAGCAGAGAGTTGTTAATAGGATGCGATTATTTCATAAACGTTATGTTCTTAAAAAATAAGACCAAGGAGATGGAAATCTATGGGAACAATAAAATAAATGACCTACTGATGAAGATCAGAATGAACAAGTACATTTGAAATAATAGTCGGCAATAATTCTTTCAATAACGTACCGAGACGTTCTAAAATTGCAAAAGAACCGTGATGTCAGAACATTGAGCGGTGAGCAGGCAGGTATACGACGGATTAAGTAAGATAGCCATGGATCGCTTTCTTTTCTGCCGACAACGAGTCTAGGAGATCCATTCAGTTTCGCTCTCAATTTCTCACGGTAAACGCTGTACGCAAAGCCTGAGAGCAAAAAGGCGAATGAATTGTATTCTACCTCTTTTGCAACGAATATCAATCTTTTATGACGTTGCCATTTTAAGTAATGTTTTTTTTTTCAAATGTCCAATCCGTTTAATCTTGCAGTGATCGCCATCAGTTTTAATTAGTTGATATATCTTCTCAAGTTTCTGTGTGCAGAAGTATCGCTACAGAATATGTTTATGCTAAAGAACTGGTTCGCGTTTTTATAACCGAAAATATTGACATTAATTGGAGGTATTAATCAAACAGTTCTAACGTTTGCAGTAACTAAGTGCTGTAAATTTTCTAATCAAACAATTTATAAGATACGTGTTAACATATAAATAAACCATTGATTTAATGTTTGTCTGTGCCATTGGTAAATTGAAGTTCAATGTTCGTTTAGTACGACTCGGTAAAGAAATTAATATCTTACCCGTAACCACACTCTTGACTGGCCTCATTTGGTAGTTGTTTATAGACTTTGTTAGAAACGCATTATTTAAAAATATTTCAGAATAGTGGGAAGATAAATTCAGTGACTAGGTCAAAGATACCTGAGCTTGTTAATGAAATAACTAGTTAGAATTTGTTTTATTGGTAATTCAAGAACCGCAGTCATTCTTAGTAGATTTACATTAGAATATCGTCTATTAGCCGGGTAATAGATATAAATTCCAGAATCATGTAATCAAATTGAACAGTTAAGGTTTTATAAAATACACAGGGAAGGATGAAATGTAGGTTTAATGGAGGTACCATTGGAATCATTCGATTCTGGCAACAGTTTCCGTGGTAACTGTTTGACCGCAGCGAAACTATTACGAAACCACAGTATGGAGCTAAAGTCATGAGTTCACAGTAATACTAGGTTCACCCTGGCTTATAACACTGCAATAGATACACCACAATTTGGACGCTGCAGTTTAATTCTGACTATAAAATCTGTGCAGTGGTTGAGTAATTTTGAACAAAGAGTTTTGTAAATCTCTATTTGATTACCGCACATGTTAGATAATTACTTAGTATATTCAAATATTTGGGTTATTAAAGATTCATTAAGACAGTGTCAGCAAAGTTGCATTCGGAAACATGTAATTACTTCCAGCTAGATGGCTAGAAGGACATTCCAACATTGTAGTTTCAGAGATGGCATCGCCAAATACATACATAACACACGCATAATTATAATTTAATCAGACCACGGAAGACCTTGTGCATAATGTGCATGTGTGTTTTTTTTTCATGAATGAAAAATCATAAAGACTAATCTTTTAGATATCTATTAACGACGCGGCAACATGAAGTCTTCTTGTAAGAGCGTTGTATCTAATCTTAACTTGCTATTACCGATAAATTCACCGGACGTCTTTAAATATAATTGAAGATTCTTAATGGGTACACGTCACCAAGAAAATAGAATGTCACTTAGGATACAATTAGGCCGAAACATAGTTTGTTTTAGAAGAAAGAGGCGGCCTGACAACAGTTTTTTTCAAGACATAGTCCTGACAATAACTGTTGTCAGGCCGCCTGTTAGGGCACGCCACAATAGTGGCGGTAAGTCCCCTCTTTGAGGAGTGGCTGGAGAGGCGTCATGGCGTCCTCACCTACCGCCTGACGCAGGTCCTCACCGGACACGGAAGTTTCGGGAGGTTCCTGCACATCATCGGGCGGGAGGAAGCGCCCGGGTGTCACCATTGTGACGATCGCCCGGAGGACACGGTGGAGCACACAGTGGCGATCTGCCCGGCTTGGGCGGAGCACTGCCGTGCCCTCGTAGAGGCGATCGGCGGCGGCGATCTCTCGCGTCCGGCCCTGGTTCAGGCCACGGTCCGGAGCGAGAGGGAATGGGAAGCGGTCACCACCTTCTGCGAAGCAGTAATGCTAGCGAAGGAGGTGGCCGGGCGTTTGAGGGAGAGAACATCTGCCCAACCCAGCCGCCGCGGGAGACGCCCATGGCGCCGGGCGCCGCGAGACGACTTCCGACCACCGTAGATGCGGGCCTGTGGGCGGTGAGCAATGGGTAGTTCACCGTCCGTCCGTCGATTGACGACAGGCCGTGTCGACGGCGCGTTCGTGTTTCACGCGCGCCTCAATGAGAGTCAGCAAAGCAGAGGGGCTTGCCAGAGCCTCTGCCTGCCGGGGTTGCGGGTTGTTCGAAAGAGATACCGCGGCCTCGGAACGTAAAGGGCAAAAGAAGAAACATGGGTGGGTTTTAGTCAGTACAAGTCTGACATGCCCTCCCGCTCCGCCCAGAGCGGGGGAAGTCATTGGATGACTTCCCAACCGAAAAAAAAAAGGCCGCCTCTTCTATCTCATTTGTTTTTATTTAAGCTGGAGTCGAAAGTCTTGACCAATACCTAAGACATACGGTGCGTTAGTGGTTCACGCGCGCCTCAAAGAGATGTCAGCAAAGCACAAGGGGTCCTGCCAGGACCTCTGCCGGGGTTGCGGGTTGTTCGAAAGAGATAGCGCGGCCCCGGAGCATAAAGGGCAATAGAAGGAACATGGGTGTGCCTTAGTCAATACAAGTCTGACACACCCCCCGCTAGCCCAGAGCGGGGGAAGTTATTTGATGATTTCCTACCCCTAAAAAAAATACCTAAGACATAATAAATTTGACGATTTCTTTGCTTATTCCTACTAATATTATAAATGCGCATGTTTGTGAGGATGAATGGATGGATGGATGTATAGATATTTATTACTCTATCACGTCAAAACGGCTGAACAGATCTTGATGAAATTTGGCATAGAGGTAGATTATAGTCTGGAATAGCACATAGAATATTTTTTCGATATCACGCGGGTGAAGCCGCGGGCGCCAGCTTGGATAACAATAAGCAAGAGTAAGATATCATTCTAATACAGTTAAGAATGAAGAGTGAAGACAGATACAGTGATAAAAACTTTATTTCTCGATTGGTACATCATGACCATCGCTTTAAGATATCAGTACGTCTGCAGAATACCCCGGGAGACATTTGTCCCAATTTCGAGACTTTAAAGACACGTATTTTGTTTGTAGAACAGCAAGAGTACCGAAACTTTCCCGGCTAACATCTGCCATCGTATTGTAAGTTATTGTGTAAGGAAACCGAACATAGATCAGACAGACAAAGTAAATATATTAGAAAATTCGATTTAGAACTTATTTATATTTGCGGTGTGCGATTTATGATTCATACGTTTTCGTATGGTAACATCGTATTTCGTAAAACACTGCTCAAATAAATCCGTGTTTAAGTTTATTTTATTTAGAGGATTTAAAGTATGTGCATGTGTTATGTTACTAACATACTAATTATTTCTTAAATTCTTACCAGTCGTAACCGCAACGCAGATATTTCGCAAAGTTTAAACAAAAGTCTAAATGTTGGCCATGGCTCTGTGACCTACACTTACATCGCATATAGAAAAACATGACTGAATGATGTTATTTAAAGAAACAAATATATTCGCATAAGTAAACTTGTACAAACGGGGTATCATTACCTTATATAACACACATCAGTGCACACCCCATTGTCTGTGGATCCCTCTTTATTAACCCACTTTCAAAAACCCGAAGGTGGACGAAGGTGGTTTGCCAATGTTCGTTTATTTGTTTTCTTCCCTTTTTAAATATCTTTCGTTTTGCCGGTTGTTTTGGCCGGGTGGGTGTTCAGGTGTCAAAGGACAACCGGATGGAACGAAGTTATTATTTATTATGTACAAAAAATACCGTATACACTCAACAAAAACAATCGTCGCGACACCCACACTGCTCAATGCGAAATTGAAAGACGAAACGAAAATAACTGGCTTGCTTTCTATGAGAGAGAGAGAGAGACAGACAGAGAAATACGCGAACGCCGTACAGCTTACAACTATAGCAAAAAGTGTCGTTACAACTTTTGGTTTTAATTTTTCCCTTCTAGCCCCGTTTCGCGCAATAAGGAACTTCGTTCCAAAAAAAAACATACATACGTAATATCACGCCTGTATTCTCCTAACAGTCAGGCAGAGGTATACTCACATTTTGGCAGTTGTTTTAAGTGTGATCTAATAGGGGGCGAGCTTATTGCTATCAAATAGGCACAAATCCGAACTCCGTAATTGGTACTGAAAAATTCCTAATGGAAAAATCCAATGACACTGCTCGGGCTTATAATCGAACCCAGGAACCGCTACCCCGGAACATAAAGGGCTAAAGAAGGAACATAGGTGGGTTTTACAGTACAAGTCTGACACCTCCTCGCTCCGGCCAGAGCGGGGAAAGTAATTTGATGATTATCCGTCCGCCAAAAAAAGGACCACCCGCTCATCAGTCGCGCTTGTTGCCATTAGACTAACGAAGTATTAATATGAAAAAATATGAAAATTGCCAAGCCATTATGGTTTTTTAGCTTAGGCAATACTGGTCAATTTTAAGAATAAAGAATAGTTTTAAGGCTTTCATCATTTCCTATTCTCAAGTCAATGAGCAGTATTAAAGCTAACTAACACAGCTTACTCAATGACCTCTCAATGCATTATTTCAAGTCTACAAGATTCTTCTATGTCCCCCGACTTAAACTTGAATGACGAGATTGAATAACCGTTTAGTGCGATTAGCCGGTTCTCTCGCTTCTTCCAATAAAAAAGAGTCAAGCTCTAGTGGTGTGTGCGTGATTACGATATTTTAGACAATACCGGTTTTATCTTCCAATAAAAAAGAGTCAAGCTCTAGTGGTGTGTGCGTGATTACGATATTTTAGACAATACCGGTTTTACTATGAGGAATAAATTATTGTTATTTACAAACTAGAGTACGAGATGAGCTTTTTTTCAAGGATCGTCGTTGGAATATGAAGTTTGTGGGGATTAAGTGGCTAGTTGACGGGCCTCTTGGTCTAGTGGTTAGTGGCCCTGAGTGCTGAGCCGGAGGTCGTGGGTTCGATTCCCACCCAGGACAAACTTTGTGTGATGAGCATGATTGTTTGTTCTGTGTCTGGGTGTAATTTATCTATAATATGTATGTACCTATTTATAAATTATATAAGTATGTATATCAGTGGTCTGGTTACCATAACACAAGCTCTGCTTAGCTTGGGATCAGATAGCCGTGTGTGAGTTGTCCCAAGATATTTATTTAGTTTCTCTTTGTGTGAATTTTCTTAACGTACGATTCGAGTGTTCGTAGCTTACGGGCCACGGTACCCTAAAGTTAATAATATACGATTCATTAAAACACAGAATAATAATTTTAGTAGTGTACTAATATTTTTCTTCCTTATTGTAATTATTACCTACCATAGATTACATAATAATTATTATGTAATCTATACTACCACAGTAGATAATAATTTCCAGGGTAGGTAAAAGAAAAACCGCAAAACTGAAAATTTATTACGCGCTGTATCATTGATCATACTTATTTTTGTGGTTTAATATTAACCAAAATATAGTTTAACTAGCGGCCCGTCCCGGCTTCGCACGGGGGGACTTAAGATTTTTTACATAGTTTTACGTTTTATTTATATTTATTCTCAGTTTTTTTTTTATTTAGAAAGTATTTACCTTTTGAAAACATTTTTCCGGACTTCATTTACTTATTTCATTTATTTAATTAATTATTTTCTTCTTAAATAGGAACCTACCTATTTTGTTGTTGTTTGTTTTGGTTGAGGTAAAAGTTTGTTTTTAAATTTCTTTATTGTTTTAAGGTTTTTTTTGTTAAAGATTTTTGTTTTTTTTTTTTGTTAAAGTTCTTTGTTTTATGTGTTTGATCAAATTATCGTAATATTTACATTTTAGTTTAAGGCTTCACTGTAAACTATGTTTGCAGTGGTATTTGTAGGTGCTAACAAAACATATTGATTTTTAGGAGATCCTACTCGAGAAAGGGCTACATATAACTGCCCATGAGAAAAGCACTCTTTTCTTAGGTCGACGCCAACAATCGAAAAAGTTTGCCCCTGTGATTTATTTATCGTAAGGGCAAACGATGTCTTCACAGGAACTGTAACATTTTAAAGGATATAGGTAAATCCGTCGGAATCATCGGGATTCGCGGTATGTGAGCGAGCTGTCCGGCCGCGGGCCCAGTGATGATTGTTGCTACAATCACATTGTCTCGTAATTCCCTTATCAAAAGTCTTGTGCCATTGCACATATTGGGAGGGCTTAAATTTCTCAAAAGCATGATAGGAGTACCTCCTTTTAATTTTAGTTCGTGGGGTGGCAAGCCGGCAGGGTTGAGGGAATTTAAAAATTCTTGTGGGTAGTGTACTGCATCTTCGATGTTGCACACAGTGTCAATAGATTTGTAACATTTGAAATCACCTGGTACTTTTTCCATAATCATTCTGTTTATATCATTTACGGAATCGTTTTTTGGCGACACTATCGCCCTCGAACAGAGCCAATTGAAATTTCGTTCTGTGAGATTTTCAATGTCGGGATAGATTGTGTCTATAAGAACATCTAGACTGTTAACAGTTTGAGCCAATTCATTGTCCAACGATACTTGGGAGCTATTTGCAACTGGCGATGGTAGTTTTCCATCTCCAAGTTGAAGTATTTTTTGTGAGAAATTTCCATTGTTGTCGTTACTTAAATGTGCTCTCATATTTGTGCGCAAATTTAGAGTTTTAATTGATTGCCACAAAGGTGATGATTTGAGGCACGCTTTAATAACGTCGGCGCGTGTACCTTTAGTTATAACCGGTAGTGTTTGGCGAAAGTCTCCAGCCAACACAAAGGTTACGCCTCCCATCACATTGCCTGAGTTCCTGAGGTCTTTTAATGTGCGGTTCACAGCTTCCACGTGAGCTCTATGGCTCATGGTACACTCATCCCAAATAATCAGTGAAGTGTCCTGTAAGAGCTTCCCAAGTGGACCATTTTTGCGGATTGAGCATACCGATTGTTGTTCTAATGACACAGACAACGGTAATTTAAAGGTCGAGTGAGCAGTCTTCCCACCATTTAATAGAGTTGCAGCAATGCCAGAAGACGCGACCGCCAGTGCTTTTCTTCCAGATTGTCGTACTTTGGCTAATATTAAATTGGCAAGAAATGTTTTACCTGTTCCGCCAGGCGCGTCCAAAAAAAATAGTCTACCTTTGTTGTTGATCACACTTTCAATTATAGCATCGAACGCAATTTTTTGATCTGCCACCAACTTGGGTACATTTGAGTTGACATATACTGATAACTCGTTAACATTATATGTAGCCGGGCCTTTTTATGTATTTTTGAAATAGCAGGTAAGTACTTACCTAATAGGTATCTTTTGGATGAATTAATAGTCATAAGGTAACCGATTGAACAATTCAAAAGTTATCTAGAGCAAACTTTTATAAGGATTGAACCATTCATTAAAACGATTGTTATGGGTAAATTATAAAAGGTAGACATATGCTCTTGCAGACTTTTTTAAAAAGAATGTTAAGATGAACAATTCATCCATAGAGCATTTTTGTATAACTTTAACTATATGCCCAGCGCACGCCACGGAAGGCCTCAGAAACGACACTTTTCCTCCGTTTTTAAAACATTTTTGGTTACTGCTCCACAACTATAGGACCTAGCGTGATATTATATAGCCTATGTTACTTCTGAATAATGCAGCTTTCTAATGGTGAAAAAATTATTGGAATCGGTCCAGTAGTTTTTGAGTTTATTCATTACAAACATACAAAAATACAAATCTTTCCTCTTTATAATATTAGTATAGATTGTCATACAGGGTGGCCAGTTGATAGGCATCCAAAGAAAAAAACTATATGCCTTATGCTAAGGGGTACCCGAATTACCCCATGTATGTTCCGCGATTATTTGTAGTTTAGGAGCTAGAATTTTTATAAGTACTATTTTAAAAAAATTCACCTAACATTGGTTTTTATTTTTTGTCTTTATTCCTATCATTTTTAGATATTCTTTTTTGTGGAATCTATTAGCGATAGCAATAGCTATCATCCAAAAAAAAATAGTTTGCCTAGGCATTGTAGAACTTGTTACAAAATTAGTCCAAAGTTCAAAATTACCATTTGAGTTCGATAATCAAAAATGTTCAGAGCTTAAAAAAATAAGTTAGGAGTGCCAGAGGTTTCTAAATGATCTTAAAAACTTCTATGGACCTTCAACAGACAAAATCGGTAAAAAAAATAGAGCTTGATCGGGGATTATTTCCTGTGATTAGCGTTGATAGCAATAAAGGTATTTTTATAGTTATTGTTATAATTTGTGATTTCTTTATTTTTGCCACTTTTATGATAAAAAATACGGTACCTAGATAGTTTACAAATTTTATTAAAACACGTTACAAAAGGTTTTCAAAGTGCCGCCTTACCACAGAAATACACAATCTACATCTACGGAGGAAATTGTCATTGAAACAATACAAAATAAAAACCAATGTAAGGTGAAAACTTTTAAAATAGTACTTAAAAAAATTCTAGCTCCTAAACTACAAATAATCGCGGAACACACATGGGGTAATTCGGGTACCACTTAGCATAAGGCATTTAATTTTTTTCTTTGGACGCCTATTAACTGGCCACCCTGTATAATATGACAGGTGTGGAAAACACAATTTTCAGTAAGCTATTTACTTACGATAACCGCATCCCCACTGGGTATCTCTCATCGAGTGATTACGACAATACGCAAACCGATTACCGACCAATTAATTGTGAACATCACGCAGAATAATAATCGAACTTACATGTCATTAACTGTTATTCGAATAAGTAAAACTTTAACTCAGTGCGGAGAGCCGTTATCAAATTATAATCTCGCACTCAATGCTGTTGAATGCACAATTTAAAGAGGGCAATATTTATGTCTGTTTTCATTTCGTGATAATTTTGTTCTTTTTGTCTGTACTTTGACATATTCTGTTTGAATAAAACCTATTTTCACCGTACCTGTTTTATTTGCAATTTTTCTTCTATCTTACAGATGCTATTCTATTTTATTAGATTAAAGCCTTTAAAAACGTTTAAAGGCTTTAATCTAATAAGTCATTAGCATTTATGAGGTAGAAGAATATTAAGTATGCCAATATCCATCAGGAAATGGGTACGGAACACGCAAGGGAGCATAGAAATTAATTAAATTAGACGAACACTGTTGAACGATATACAAACAAACACAACAATGAGACGTGGTAGCGAAGTCCTTATTTAAACTCAAATACTATCAAGTTTGAGAGGACGACCATACCCAGTTCCGTGTATCAGGGACCGTTGTCGAGCGGCCATTGTGACAGCCTCATTCAAATAGTAACACGAGGGTGGTGTGAAGTGTTTCACGCGAGCCCGTTCAATTGTATACAGGTAGAAAACTATTGACAAAGCGACCGTGTGCGTTGTTGCCTCGCCTCCCCGCCCGGCTCGCCTCTCCGCACTACTCCGCAGGACGCCCGCTTACTAAACACGCTATAACAGTACAAGTACGCTCTATTTCAACAAGCAATATGTGGCCTTTTCTTATCACCTTGTTTTTACCTCTCTATCTTTTGAAACAATTTGACTTTAGTATTGCAGTCAAGTTGCATTGTCTGAGCTTTTGTTATTTTTTTCAGTTCCGCAAAAATGAATTTGGGTTTCCAGATCTTTTGACTTAAGTCACTGATTATGCAACAAAAACACTTTTCAGAACAGCTCCGCTGTCGTTAAGTAAATTAGTATCTATTGTGTTTATTTTAAAAATTGAAGTTTTATGATAACTGCAAGAAAGACAATGGTTTACTATCCTATCACTTGTCAAAGTCAAAAGTTGCGAAATGACTGTGTGTTAACCAGTTGAATGCAGTGTGAGAATAAACACAATGTTAACGTGGGAACCGAGGGAACTCAAATAAAAGAAACCTATTCTGTTTACTAAAGTCTTTTGGGCATTTTTAAATATTAGCTTAGGAACTAGAATTAAAGGGATTCTGATTTATTTGCTGACGCAATTGTAAAAGGATTCGTCTTAAAACCCAGACGACCATTGAAATGATGTGATTTGAGCTCATAAAGTTTTCTTAGAAAGATGGTTTTAATATTGACTGATAACGGGACATTAAAATAAAAATATGTTAATCACGTGGTCTCTCGAACACTGAACAACTTTTGTTCTACCAGTTTTCTAATTTGAAAATGACTATATTCTTTTACTAGTGCTGTGTTTTCTATTACTTTTTGCCAAATTCCACGATTCTATTTCAAATTGAAATATCCTGTAGGTGTTAATGCTCTTTGAGGATGTATTGAAAATCCGACATAAATGTTGATTGCGTATAAAGTGTATGCAAAGCTGTTGAGAGTTGAATTTATCACAGCTCCAAGAAACCGCATACTTCAATATTTGGTATTAAATTCGACTCCATACCTAGGCGCCCAGACAGATAGACAGGCGGACAGTAAAGTGATCCCGCGAGGATTCCGTTTTCTTTTCACAGTACCCTAATAAAATTATGTACTATTAATAAAAGTCATAGAACAAAAGTTGTTCAGTATCATGGTTTGAGACACCACACGAAAGGTTTTGTGTTGATTATGTTACAACCTGTATTTTCCTACAAAAAGCAAAATTACGTACCAGAGGAACGTAAATATCCTAAACAATAAAGTAACGTCAACTAAGCAGGATAATTCACGACCGTCGCCAAAACTCGCGCATTTAACTAATAAGTGGTAAATAAATGAGTTTGGCTCGACTTTAATTAAAGTTTTTTTAAACGAAACAGTGTTTTCGGATTCGGGTCTCATCCGTGCCGTGGATGGGACTAACGAGGGGAGGCAAAGTAGACTATCTATACACATAGTATGCCCAGAAAATAAATAACAAGATTACAAAAAAAAACAGCAAATGACAACATTAATTTACAAATTGACTTTGCTATCTGTAATGAACGATGCACAAGCCACAGAATATGAATCTTCTCATGTACCATAGTCTAGTCTGTAGTATAGAGGCTGCAGTGCGTGGCACGTCTACCAACCATGTCTTTAGATGGCTAAAATACCCTGTATGCTATGTATGCATTTTGGACTTTAGGGTTGTTCTCACTACAAGATTAAATAAGCAAAGTAGGTTTTGTTTTATTCTTCGTTTGCTTTATAAAATGCGTGTCAGTTTTACTCAAGCGGTGGCTGTATGTTCTACCTTTATGGTTGGTACTAAAGTTTATTTTCATGTATTTATAGGGTTTCGTACAAAAACAATAAATGGAACCTTTTTAGGATCAATTTGTTGTCCGTCTGTCTGTCAAGACCCTTTACCTCGAGAACGCGAGGAGGTATCGAGTTGTAACCCATCTATAATCCTTTATAGCGATGTAAAAATTATAACTTTAAGTCTTCGCAGTTAAAAGGTATGGCAAGTTTATACATAACCCTCAAAAGAAATAAATACCCAACACCACCAACCACCAACATTTTGGTCCTCAAGAAAACATAAAATAAAAAAAAGATTTACTTATTACCTACGTAATGAGTGTATCATAAATATAACTTCCAGTTCTCAGTGCTTTTTACAGTTGCAGTTAGTTGGAGGCATGTAGCGTGACCATCTGCTCCGTTACTTTGGGCTTGGGCTAGGATGCGCGGCGGAATGTTAACCGCACTAATGCAGATCATATGTTACCAACTACTTACGTATTTGTTAACTTGTTGTCACTCATCCACACTCAGCCATCACCTCAATTTCCCAATATTAGGTACCTTTTTGGCAGCCTTCTTTGTTTTTGTTAATTACCTCATTATTGTATCAATATTTCTCATTCAAGATGCTCTCGCTGGTCTAGTTATTCTTGGCCTGGCATGTATCATTGAGATTTTCACCAAGAACTTTACAGGAGCAAACCAGTATTAAACCCTATTTTTTTCCCCTTAACTTGCAATACTTACAATATTTTAATATACACGACCCTTTTTTTTTTTTTTTTTTTTTTTCGGTTGGGAAATCATCCAATGACTTCCCCCGCTCTGGGTGGAGCGGGGGGGCATGTCAGACTTGTACTGACTAAAACCCACCCATGTTTCTTCTATTGCCCTTTACGTTCCGAGGCCGCGGTATCTCTTTCGAACAACCCGCAACCCCGGCAGGCAGAGGCTCTGGCAAGCCCCTCTGCTTTGCTGACTCTCTTTGAGGCGCGCGTGAAACACGAACGCGCCGTCGACACGGCCTGTCGTCAATCGACGGACGGACGGTGAACTACCCATTGCTCACCGCCCACAGGCCCGCATCTACGGCGGCCGGAAGTCGTCTCGCGGCGCCCGGCGCCATGGGCGTCTCCCGCGGCGGCTGGGTTGGGCAGATGTTCTCTCCCTCAAACGCCCGGCCACCTCCTTCGCTAACATTACTGCTTCGCAGAAGGTGGTGACCGCTTCCCATTCCCTCTCGCTCCGGACCATGGCCTGAACCAGGGCCGGACGCGAGAGATCGCCGCCGCCGATCGCCTCTACGAGGGCACGGCGGTGCTCCGCCCAAGCCGGGCAGATCGCCACTGTGTGCTCCACCGTGTCCTCCGGGCGATCGTCACAATGGTGACACCCGGGCGCTTCCTCCCGCCCGATGATGTGCAGGAACCTCCCGAAACTTCCGTGTCCGGTGAGGACCTGCGTCAGGCGGTAGGTGAGGACGCCATGACGCCTCTCCAGCCACTCCTCAAAGAGGGGACTTATCGCCACTATTGTGGCGTGCCCTGCACGGGGTTGCGACAGTCGCTCTCTCCATGCCACCATGAGATCGCACCGAAGGTCTGCCCGCCGAGCAACAACTTGCCGCGGCAGCGGGTTTTCCCCCCGGTGATATACACGACCCTGTGTTAACTATAAACAGATAACGTGTAGTCAGTATAGTCAGAGGGGCCTGCCAGGGCCACCGCCTGCCGGTGTTGCGGGTTGTTCGAAAGATATACCGCGGCCCCCGAACGTAAAGGGCAATAGAAGGAACATGGGTGGGTTTTAGTCAGTACAAGTCTGACACTCCCCCCGCTCCGCCCAGAGAGGCGGAAGTTATTTGATGATATTAATGGAGTCGCCTTCAGGGTGACTGTTGTCATAAACAATGTCACGTCGTTTCTTAAGGCTGCGAAGTGTTTCGGGGAAAATAATAAATTTATTTATTGGTATATGCAAGTTTTTATATGTTTGTGAATCATTGGTGCCTGTCGTAGGCAGTGAAACACCTGTAATACAAGTCACCAGGTTTCCACTCATAATTAGTATTACAATATTCGTTGTTGTGTACCAATATTAAAGCTTCCGCCCGCGCCTTTTTTCCGCGTGGCATAGTTACTTTGGGCTAACGCTAACTTTAAACCGCGTTATGATCTAAAAAAAAAATCTTTGTCTCCCCTTTTCTTCCCTTTTCCTGTTATTTTTTATCCTATGTCCTTCTTCAGGGTCCCAATTATCTCTGTACAAAAATCGGTTGGGCTATTTAGTAGTGAAGACGTAACAAACAAACTTACTTTCGCTTTTATGATATTAGTAATGATAGCCTAGGTTAGCCAATTAAAAGTAATAAAAGTTACAGTAATATAAGTATAAAACGATTTAAATAATTACTATAATGTGATGTAGGTGTACATGACACAGACAAAACTGGTGAAATGTAAGAGTATTAGGTATCGTGTAGTACTCTGTGCCTTACCCATCGGCTCTTGCAGTCGTGTTCCCAGTAAAGTTACTGGTATCTTAAAATGTTACTCGCTGCGGTAACATTGATTTAAAAACCGGCCAAGTGCGAGCCGGACTCGCGCACTGAAGGTTCCATACAAACTTGCGACATGAAAGGTCATATCTTTTGACTGCGTAAATTTTGCAAACAGCTTTTCACAGCTCCGATCGACCATCGATTATTATATACAGGCAAACAGACAGTCTATGGACAACAAAGTCATCCTATAAGGTTCCGTGTTTTCTTTTTGCGGTACGGAACCCTTAAAACGAAAGAAAAGAAGAGCTAAAGGCTTTGGACGGTGACTTTCAGTAACTTTTAGTGCACTTGTCTGACGCCAGTTAACTTATTAACCAGTTTCAGTGAGTGAAGCTCAAAACAACTTTAACGTTGGGAATTACTGCAAGTCGTCACTTCGTAGTGATTTCCATGGCTACGGATCTTTTTTATGGACCTTAAGGTTTAAAAATGGCATTCGAATATTTGTTAATTTACTTATTTAGGTACCAACTGAGGTCCTAGATAGACTTTAAAGTTATCTGTTCATGATGATCATAAATTCATAATATTTTACCAAAACTCTTCGCTAACTATCGAGTAGATGATCAAACATTACAAAGCAACCCATGTGATTTAGCAAAGGATGCTGTGTCAAAATTAAATTTCAATCCCTAAAATCATTTGCGAACAACGCAACAAAAGCGTCACAAATTCATAAAGACCTTATGGAAAAAGCTAGTGTTGTCTATGTCGGGCAAGTCCGGGCTACATACAAAGGATTAACATTCCGTCGGCGTAACTATGGCACGTGTGAGCGGGGTTACGATCAACTCACTGACAACTCACTGACATTTCACTCACGTTCACGGTCTAATCATCATGGATTCATGGCCCGACATGCTGTTTGACATGCTTTTGATTTGATACTTTTGTAATTGTTATAGGAAGTCTTTTGTTAGATAATTGATCTAAATGCCGTTAAATTACTGGATGTTTTACTTGACATTTTTGCTAATATATTGGAGCGTACCTATACTTGCGACGAGCACTTTATTTAGATTAGATAGATAACATAAACGGGTTTTACAATGTCTATCGTCTTTTGCTGTGGAACGTTCGGGTAACCCTGTCCCAACCATTACTTACCTCAAAACTTGTCTCCCACAGTTCCATACATCATCGTTCCAGCTACAATCTAACTTTGTCTCGTGTGACATCCCTAAGGGCTCCGAAAATATTGCCGAACGAGAGTTTTATTGCTGCAGACACATGCGAGAAGGCACGAGATGTAGCTAGCTGTAATCAAGTTATACCAACTTGTCTACCTCCGCTTTTATAAATTCGTTTCGATAAAATTTATCAATTTTCGTAACGATTAATGGTCAAGGACGACGTCAGCGCACCAGGCAACCGCCTTGCAGCTTAGAAACAGCTTACTATACTATAAAAATGTAGCCAAAGAAAATCCAATGATCATTTTACTAACAAAGAAAAAACTGTTCTGAAAGGAATACTGCGATCAGATAGCTCTTTATTTAAAACTTTAATTTTCCAGTAACTTTTCTTTATCATAAGTACCACACGAATATTCGAGAACAAAATGTGCTTATCTTCGGTTTTATAAGAAGAAAACACCCCATTTATACCCGTATAATAATCTGTATTATCTTTTGTAAAAGACACGGTACGACGGTACGAGTATAATATTTTGAAATGCAAATGAGAGTCGCTGAAAGTACGTATGTTTGGGAAAAGCAAAACAATGTTATGTAACACGTTCCGCGCACACCTTGCACATTTCTTCTACCTTCATTTAGCGCAAAGCTTTTGTCCTGTACTAGCGCACTTCGAAATATGTCCTAAAAACAGTAGAGAAAGCACTACTTTCGCATAACATACGTTTGTATGAGAACAGTGAGTGATGATTGTCGTGTCCGCCAGTGCTAATGATGCAGTGTCTGGCGAGTAACATGTGCGTCCACTATTATTTAGCATGTCCGCAGTGGGCCTACCGGCGACAATGTAGCTCTGAAGGGCCCTGGCATGACGTACACACAATGTATTTCGCGTATGGAAGCGACATGCCACGCCCTGTCTCGTATCAAATGCATGCTCTGTTGTGCTACATTTGTAAAGATCTACCGCAATATCTGCATGTCTCCCTTATTAAAGTGATCGGTTACATAATGTGTTTGTAAACTAGACTTTAATTAGATGTTATCGTCAATCATTATCATTAACCGGCTCTAATTCACTCTTAAATGTCACATAATGTCAATAGTTTATCTAAATGTAGTTAGTTTAGTTACTATATAAATAGCAATTACCTGATAAAGTTCCATTATTTCACGAACCGCAGTTGACTAATGTTTCTGGAATAAGATAATTAGTTGAGTTATAGGCGTATTTATTGACTGGTAATAGAACTAGTGAAAGGAGCATTCAGGCACCCACGCGTTGCCGGGGACCTACCTCGAGCGTTATCAATCTGTGTTACTATAGCGAGGTGAGTGTGATTCTGCAAAAAGTGCGTGTAAAAACAACATCGTTGGAAAGTTTTCAAAGCGCCCCGCGACACTATTGTGTGTCGATTTTTTGAAAAGATTGTTCACAAACACGTGTAGGTGGGACGTTACGTGAAGGGTGAAACAACACGAGCCATTTGTAGGCGCCAAGTGTTTGCCAAAGAGCCGCTGTGGCATCGCTAATGAGCAGGGAATCGGAGAAAGTGCTCGAGTGGGATGCGACCGCAGGAGTCGCACTTCTGCCTGTACGAGTACGTGCAGTAACCGTTGTGCGGTGCCGCCTACTTCCTCTCACTCGGGCACTTTTGTTGCCGTACTTGTTAACATACTATCTCCGGCCCCTAATTCGTTTGGACAAATTCAACACCGGCCATGTGTACTGTAATACATGTTAATTAGAGTTGTCATAACATTCGAATTTTATTTGGAAAGTTCTGCGGTGTGCACAATTTAATTAGATATATTCAGTTTGACAAATAAAATCTATTATACTTGAAGTACCTGCCTTTCTTTTTGAAGTAAAACTTAACAGAAATGTCTTAACAATTTGTATTAACAGTGAACTGTAGGAGTAAATTAACAAAAGTAGCGCAGTAGAGGCGTCAGTTTCCCTTTAGCGACGTACTTCTAATGGGCAAAGTTAGGAGGTTGGTCGAGCGGCGAGTGTGGCGAGTGTCCGTTACATAATTGCAGTTGACGCGAAGAGACGGATGCGTAGTGGTCGGGCTGCCGGAGACGACAGGCGAAACCTGCTGGACGAGCGCGGTTCGATGCCCGGCCGAGCACTTGTCGCTTCGTTCGTATCATTTTTTCTCAGCTCGCCATGGCCATACACTAATATGACCTTGGATTTTTTTATAACGTATGTTATTTATATGGTATATCGAAATTGTCAACAAGAATCTTAATTTTTATTTTGGGTTTGTTTATGCTATATACAGGGTGGCCAGTTGATAGGCGTCCAAAGAAAAAAATTAGATGCCTTATGCTAAGGGGTACCCGAATTACCCCCATGTATGTTCCGCGATTATTTGTAGTTTAGGAGCTAGAATTTTTTTAAGTACTTTTTTCAAAATATTTACCTAGCATTAGTTTTTGTTTTTTATGTCTTTATTCCTATCATTTTTAGATATTCTTTTTTGTGGAATCTATTACCGATAGCAATAGCTACCATGCAAAAAAATCCGTTTGCCTAGGCATTGTAAAACTTACCACAAAATTAGTCCAAAGTTCAAAATTACCATTAGAGTTCGATAATTAAAAATGTTCAGAGCTTAAAAAAAAATAAGTGAGGGGTGCCAGAGGTTTCTAAATGATCTTAAAAACTTCTATGGACCTTCAACAGACAAAATCGGTAAAAAAATATAGAGCTTGATCGGGGATTATTTCCTGTAATTAGCGTTGATAGCAATAAAGGTATTTTTACAGTTATTGTTATAATTTGGGATTTCTTTATTTTTGACACTTTTATGATAAAAAAATACGGTAGATAGTTTACAAATTTTATTAAAACACGTTACAAAAGGTTTTCAAAGTGCCGCCTTACCACAGAAATGCACAATCTACATCTACGGAGGAAATTGTCTTTTAGTTGTAAACCATGTCTCGTCTCAGTGTTAAGTTAACGTCTGACAGCAAAATTGGTAATTCTTCAGGAACTCTTTGTAGGTGGCTCCATCGAGCTTGGACAGCGGTCTGGCTATGGATTCTCCATAGTCCGCTATCGAGAATCCTCATTCTGTAAGACCATCAAATTTTCAACACCGCTTCAGTGTGAAAATGTGTTCTCAACGGTGAACTACCAATTAGTTTACCACCACCATTCGAGCTGCCGTCCAGACTCGTGATGGTACGCACGGGACACTAACAATAAAGGGAGAGCTAAAACGGAAAATTGAAGAAGCGGGAAATTTTGTAAGAAGTAACAGAGAAGCCTTTAGATAACTATAAGACGATTTCCTCCGTAGATGTAGATTGTGCATTTCTGTGGTAAGGCGGCACTTTGAAAACCTTTTGTAACGAAGCGGTGTTGAAAATTTGACGGTCTTACGGAATGAGGATTCTCGATAGCGGACTATGGAGAATCCATAGCCAGACCGCTGTCCAAGCTCGATGGAGCCACCTACAAAGAGTTCTTGAAGAATTATCAATTTTGCTGTCAGACGTTAACTTAACACTGAGATGAGACAAGGTTTGCAACTAAAAGACAATTTCCTCCGTAGATGTAGATTGTGCATTTCTGTGGTAAGGCGGCACTTTGAAAACCTTTTGTAACGTGTTTTAATAAAATTTGTAAACTATCTACCGTATTTTTTTATCATAAAAGTGGCAAAAATAAAGAAATCCCAAATTACAACAATAACTGTAAAAATACCTTTATTGCTATCAACGCTAATTACAGGAAATAATCCCCGATCAAGCTCTATATTTTTTTACCGATTTTGTCTGTTGAAGGTCCATAGAAGTTTTTAAGATCATTTAGAAACCTCTGGCACCCCTCACTTATTTTTTTTTTAAGCTCTGAACATTTTTAATTATCGAACTCTAATGGTAATTTTGAACTTTGGACTAATTTTGTGGTAAGTTTTACAATGCCTAGGCAAACGGATTTTTTTTGCATGGTAGCTATTGCTATCGGTAATAGATTCCACAAAAAAGAATATCTAAAAATGATAGGAATAAAGACATAAAAAATAAAAACCATTGCTAGGTGAATATTTTGAAAAAAGTACTTAAAAAAATTCTAGCTCCTAAACTACAAATAATCGCGGAACATACATGGGGGTAATTCGGGTACCCCTTAGCATAAGGCATCTAATTTTTTTCTTTGGACGCCTATCAACTGGCCACCCTGTATATGTATATTAAAGCTTTAAGCTTTTAGGTTAGCAAAACATTTTTTGCTTACATATTATAGTTAAAAAATAAATATGTCATGTGTTCAGTGTCTTGTTTAAATTCCTCGGTTGTTGAAGCTAATGATTTTCAGAATTGCGTCTCAAAACACGCACCTATTTCAGTCAATTGCTATCATCAAGCTAAACTGCCTTCTGCCTTGTCCGCAAACCATATGTTGCAATTCACCGGTCTCCTATAGAACTCAGTTTGCTGAGTAGTTCTATGTGATCCGCAGTTATTTAATAATTTCGCTGAGCAAAGACGCAGTGGCCGGGCGAGTGTTTGCGCGATCCCGCCGATCCCGCCGTCCCGCCGAGTCCGTACGTCTCGGGGCGTCGTGTTTGCACTCAATAAGCCGCAGCAAACAGTCTTTGGTCGACCTATTCTTTATCCGAAGCCTTAAACACTCTCACTGTAATGTTTAAGCAATTCAACAAGCCTTGTTTTGTTAGAAAGCAAATAACGTAGGCTTGAGATTTATCATCATTGGATTCAAATGGAAGAAAACAATGGTGATTGCGATTATGTGAGAGCTCAGAAAACGATTATGTTTGTGTGTCACACAGTATCTCTCATCCCATTCAACCTTTAAAGCAGGTCATTAGTCATCGTCAACAAAGAATTTGCATTTTTTACCATCCCGTGACTTGTCTTTTGCGTAGCCATTTTTATAGGCTACGGGTTAATGCTAGTTTATCCTTACTAATATTATAAAAGCGAAAGTGAGTTTGTTTGTTTGTTTATTTGTTTGTTTGTTTGTTACCTCTTCACGCTTTAATGGTTAAACCGATTTTGATGAATTTTGGCACAGTGATAGTAGGGAACCAGGAGACGGACATAGACTAATATTTTTTTGAAAAAAGTGGCATGTGAGGGAGAAAGAGGGAAGAGAAGGGAAAACTTAGCGTTGCTATTACAAATCAATAAGGCGCAAGGGGAACTGTGTTACCCCAAATTTAACGCGGGCGAAGCCGCGGGCGAAAGCTAGTAATATATAAACCTGAGTTTCCTTTTATAAAAGAATAATAAAATGTAGCCAAACAAACCGGAGAAATACTCGGAAGCGTATAGACGTACTCTCACCAAAGCACCTCATGTCAATGTTGATGGATGGTTCCCCGTACTCCCCGTACGGTGGACGTACGGAGAGAGAACATTCTTTTAGCTATTGTCGCCGACTCGAACAAAAATAGAAATGCAGAATCTCTTGATCTCAGCCGGAAATCACTTCGTTCGTTCGAAGTTGTTTGAAGTTTGCACTGCCTGTGAGATTGGATCCACATTTTTTTTAAATCCAAATTTTTGTGAAAAGAAAGCCTCTTTTGATTTATTCGAATGTAGTGCATCTTTTACAGACTTTTACAATATTGTAGGCAAGTCTCCAAAGGTAAAGCGGCTCGTACGGAATGCTAAAGCCCGTATTTGTATGTTGGGTCACTGAGTTTTTACTTTTCCATTGATTGTTGAATGCACAACTTGCTCGCAAACATTTTCCTTGAAACTTAAATAAACTGTAAAATACTACGTAATCATACATGTCTAATTAACCGACCGAATGCACCATAAAGTTCCATGAAGCGCGCGGGTCCTTCAAAGAATTCACGTTTTGCAGCAAATAGTTATAAGTGAGCTCTGCGCAGTGCACCGGTGTTGTAATACGATGGCCTGTTACTTGAGAGATCGAATAAGCTGATTGCTATTTAATTAGAATAATTTCCCATGCCCACCGCATTGTTATGTAGATACCAAGTTGCATTGTAAAGTGAACCTTTTTTTCCATTTTCCGATTAAGTATATTTCACTTTGACTTTGTTTAATCTCGTGGTAATTTGGCAGAAAAAACTAAAAGTTCTCATGTTGCCTTTTAAAATGGCTCCCTTGCTTTCAGCTTGTTTTTATCCGAGATTGGTATCACTCTCACTTCATATTCCGGCAGTTGAAAGTTGTATTTTTTTTTAATATTTATCTGGACAAGTCTGGACCTAAATTTTGTCTTAACGACAAAGATGAGGTCAACGATTGACTGAGTTAAATCTATTAACTCGCGACTTGAACATATAAACAATACTTTACCCAGCCTCTGCCTGCCATTGCGTCGAAGACATTTATTCTCTAATAGGAGTCGGTAATAGTGTAGTTTACCATCCGTAAATATTTTTTTGGAATCTGAGGCCTTTGCACGTAACGTAAATAGAAAGAAAAAAAAATATAAGTATTTATTCATATCTTTGGATGAAACTGATTACGCAAACAATTAAAATAAAATTAAAAATCGTCATTTTTATTTTATGTTGGTAATCGCTTGTGCTAAGGCTTTGGCTGAACAGCTTTGGAGAAAATAACATATCCGAACTTTATGTCTCAAAATATTATAAATGCGAATGTTTGTGATGATGGATGGATGTATGAATGTTTGTTACTTTTTCACGTCAAAACGGCTGAACGGATCTTGATGAAAATGGCACAGAGATAGATTATGGTCTGAAATATAAATAAATAAATATCTTGGGACAACTCACACACGGCTATCTGATCCCAAGCTAGGCAGAGCTTGTGTTATGGTAACCAGACAACTGATATACATACTTATATAATTTATAAATACATACATATTATAGATAACTCACACCCAGACACAGAACAAACAATCACACAAAGTTTGTCCTGGGTGGGAATCGAACCCACGACCTCCGGCTCAGCAGTCAGGGCCACTAACCACTGGACCAACAGGCCCGTCAATAACATATAGGATACTTTTTTTTTCGATATCACGCGGGTGAAGCCGTGGTCGCCGGCTAGTGTCTCTATAATATAAGTGTAGATGTAGAGGTGGATGTCATTAGCCCTTCAAAAGTAGTCCCCTCATTACGTTGTTTCCAAAATTATAATAAATTAAATTCAAACATTATATAACTGTGACCATGACACCACCTAAACTTGAATAACGTGTGAACGGTATTATTTAAGTGCGTAAATAACGGTGTCGGAATGCCGTGAATGCTATTATTACAGCATGTGTTACATTTTTATTGGATCAGCTATATGTATGTAAGTATATTGTCGGCTTTTTCTTTACAACTTGATATCAGAAGTTACTTTTTCTGATATCAAGTTGCTTTCATTGTTTAAAGACAAATACAAAACAGTAAATCAAAGAGGTTTACTGAAACCATGGAATCGCTTGTGCCGAGTTTTTTGAGGCCCGCCAGGGTCACTGCCTATTTAGCCGGGGTTGTTCGATAGAGATACCGCGGCCCCGGAATATAGAGGGCAAAAGAAAGAACATGGATGGGTTTTATTCAGTTCAAGTCTGTGACTCCCTCCTGTTGCCCAGGCCGGGGGAAGTTATTTGATGATTTCCCATCCCTCAAAGAAAAACAAAGGGTTATTTTATTCTATTTTAAGTATTATTTGTTATTCAACGGAAATAAATTATCTGTGAAAATTATAACTGTCTAACTATCACGGTTCATGAAAGATGAGATAGCCTGGTGACAGACGGACTGACAGAAAAACGGCTGGATAGCAGAATCTTAGTAACAGAGACCCGTTTTAACCATTGGGTACGGAACTCTAAAATACCCTAGTACGAGTTCGCGTCGTAAACGTTACGTAATAAAAATACTAGCTTTTAATATTTATCTTGTAATATTTTATCATTTCCAGAATTCATTCATATCTATGAATGATATTGAATGGGATTGTTGCAAATAATTTAAGCATTTCAGTTTAATTATTTGCAACAATAACACTCAGGATAATTGTAGTGTCAATTTAAAAATCGAGGTATTTCGTTTCGTTATCGCCGCGAACTAGTGCAAAGGATTTTTTCAGTAACTAAACTAGACTAAAGCTAATGTTAACTGATAATAGTATTAACTGCGATTAGTACAAAGCTCTAATTTTCAGTCGATTTGGCAGGAACTGTAACATAGCTACCAATTGCGGTGCAATATTAAGCCTCCATTCTATGCTACTAATATGTCACAGCAATGTTATCCTATAACAGAATATAGACAGATACAGGTTATATACATGGATAGTTATAGACGCCTGTAATCCCTGAACGGTTAGGTAACGGTGTTCGTATACCTAGTTAGTGCACCGTTGACATGAGGCACAATTCAAAGCATTTACTTTTGAACGTCATGAAAACAAAAAAGGTGCCGCTACAGTTCCAGACACAAGACATAATCCTTACTAATATTATAATAGCGAAAGTGAGTTTGTTTGTTACCTCTTCACGCTTTAATGGCTAAACAGATTTTGATGAATTTTGGTAGAGATAGTTGGGAACCAGATGATGGATATAGGCTATTTTTTTAAGTGGAATATGAGCGAGAAAGAGGGAACAAAAGGGAAAACTAAGCGTTGCTATTACAAATCAATAAGACGCTAGGGCAAAAACTGCAGGTAGCAGGTACCTGCAAATAAAGGGGAACTGTAGTGAAGGTACTGTGTTATACCGAATTTAACGTGAGCAAAGCCGCGGGCAAAAATTAGTAACATATGAAAGTACTGTAGTTGTCCATTACCAAACGTAGATCCTTATGGAGAAGTATGGGCAAGAAACTCCATGAACACTCTTTTAAATCATAATATTTTTACAAAATCATGGATACATCATTCATTTTGAGAATAATCTCAATGTATAAACATCATGTGAGAACGATGTAGAAAAACGAGCACATTAAGAGTGTCCCGAGTAAAAGGAAAAATAAGAATTTTATAAATCAATTAAAACAAACCGTGGCGGCTAATAGATGACCAGTCACGACTGACAAACACAAATCCAGAAAGTACTAAAAAATTCTGATGGAAAATTCAATAATATTTTGCCCGATAATCGAACTCAGGACGGCAACCTCAGCAGTCACGGTTGCGACAACTAGATCAACGAGCCAGAAATAATGCTTTTGTTTTAACTTCATACAAAGCTCATTGACACGTAATTGAGTTAATGAATTGTGACATAATTATTTTAAATTTCAATAAATGACATCACAATCCACCACGATACGTTAACGATTCAAACTCAATTTTCACATGAATAATCAATTTATTTGTGGTTAGTGTCGGTTTAATTTAATAATATTGATAGCTTTATCTATTATATCGATCTGCAACGTAAACCTAGTATTTAAAAACTCTAAATAATAAACTTGAGTGATAATAACGACTGGATTTGATCCAGGAAGCGGTACTTCTGGACACGGTTCGTATTGTTATCCTTTGTCTGAAGCTGTCGCCGCATAGCTTTAGGCTCGGTTTCCGATAGTGCTGGGATACTATTTTTATGTTTTTAATATTTTAAACATTCCTACATATATAAATAAATATTTATTTATGTAGGAATGTTTGAAAATGTAATGAATAAGTTTAAGTAATAAACTTTAAGCAGGTACCTACAGGTTACCTCAGTACGTAATCAAGTCATGGCCGGTGTCCATGCAGGTTTTTCAGATGTGAAATCATTCAATAACTTCTCCCACTCTTGGCGGAACGGTAGAGAGGGTCAGACTTGTACTGACTAAAACCCATCGATGTGCCTTCTTTTGTCCTTTAATCGGGGCCGCGGTAACTCTTTAGAACAACCCGCAACACTGAAAGGCAACTCTTTTTTGATCATCATACATGATGAGATGACATCTCTTTGAAGCGCGTTTGGAACACGATTGCGCCGTAGACACTGCTGTCTCCATGCAGTAACCTTTACTTTAAGGTGTGTAACCTTTGTGGGCGGTGAATTAATGGTGAAGCTATTGGTAAATACTAATTATAGTATCCGCACTGCACTAGGTATTCAACTTCACAATCTGAACTCTATACAAGGAGTAAATAAACCCTACCTAAACCTATACATCAAATTAAGTAACTATGCAATAATTATTGCTGAAAAACTTTTTTTGTCATTTAAATAAATCATTTACTTGAAATAAATGATTTTGATTGTCGTGAAAATTTACGTATTATGGTAGAGTCCAATGTAAAATTTGCTGATGGATTTATTAAATAGTACAGGGTCATGGTAGTACTTCAACATTAAAAAATACATGTGAAATGTAACTTTTAGCCCTAATATACGTAGATATAAGGGCTAAAAGTTACATTTCACATGTATTTAACTATAAGGCACGTCCAGAGCAAAAATCGCAATTCCGTAGAGAACAAGTGCCTTCCAGATTTGTGAAGGGAGGTTTTACCCTTCTCTTCCTTTTTTCAAAATACAACATGTATTTTGAAAAAAGGAAAGGAGACTAACTCTTAAGAAAGTGTTCGTCAAACTCTAGTTTCAAAAACATTTATTTTGGTCTTAGGTGCTAACGGCACTGTTAGTTTTGCGTATCATCGTTATAATTCTTCATGTCATCGTAGGCCAAGTAATGCTACTATACATGCTTGAATTTGTGAGATGTCCGTTTATTTAACTGTTTTTTTTTCTACTTACAGGTACATTCTACGTAGACACAACTATTTCGTAAGTCTTTTATGTTACTGTAAATTAAATGCTGTTGAGAATGACGAACAAGTCACTTACCTAGTTAGTTATTCCGTTAACACAAAAAAACTAGCGTAAAGAAATACTACAGAAAATCCACGCGATATAAATAGAGCTGACATTAAAAACATTCTGTTACCGCAGCGCACCGCATCAAAACTTTATTATATTGTACGTCGCATATCTAGTGGACATATCTAACTGGATAAACAAGGATAACGCAGAATGGAGTAAAAGTTTTTTATTACAATAACAATATGGGACCGATAAGTTGACGGGCGCGGTATCATTGTTTAGCTGTTCGCGGAGTTTTCTCATATCGCGCCTTCCGCTCGTTTCATCGCAACTTGCGCCGTCCTAGGCTAAACTTCAGGTTAATTAACTCGTCTCAACTGTGTAACTACTGATAAACTAGCGTTATTACTCGCTATTTTATTGTCTACTATTTCCCAATCAACTGGCTACGTAAATAAGTGTACTTTTGGAAGCTTGTGTACGTTACAATTTCATTTGAAACTTACTTGCTATATATATGCTTGACCTATCGGATATTTCGACGGTCGTACGTACATAAAGATATGTCGAAAATGGCATTTTTTTATTGTATCATTGGCTTGCGCGCACATGCTGATATACGATTTTTATTTTTATTTAATTTATTTACCTTGTTTTAGAAATCGTATAAGAGAACGGGAAACGGTCATTGTCAGTTTTTTCAAGAAATCGTGAAAAACCTAAAATACTTGTGTGAATAGCATTATAAAGCTCTTAAAAATGTTAAAATATTGTAGAATAAAAATATTTATTATTGCTCATAGAATTATTTCTAGGCCATGTTAAACACAAATTACGCTCTCCTGTAAACTTCGGTTTTTGACTTAACCTTATGTACCTACGTAGAATCGATTTGTGCAAAATGTGCTTTCTGAAAGCCTAAAACACAGATGTCATGTCATGTCCGATCCGGCTCCAAGGATCAGAATTGGTACCGAAAATCCAACACTTTAGTAATAAATAAACAAAAGAGAGACAAATAATTTTAATTAAAACAAACATATTAGTATAAATAGTAGCTTGTTGGAGTCAAACAAAACACTGAGGTAAAATTTGATAAGGGTGACGCGCAGGTACGACGAGCTTTGTCGGGGCGAGCGATCGCGACCGCCGAATGTATGGGCGAAGTTTGACGGGTAGCTTAGTTAGCCCCGCAATGAACGCGGATTTATCCCGGCGGCTACCCTGATATGAGCGAACCAATACAAGCCGACTTGTTTATCCACAGTATTCGCACGATTAATCACTTAGATACATGTATAGACCACATCAAATGAGATTCTATTAGATAAGATTCCTCTACATTAATTAACCCTTACATCCGCTGTGTTGTGGGAATGTTTCTGCAATATCTACCCAAAACAATGGGACCAATAACACAAATGAAAGTCGAGTAAACAAACACGTTAATAACTTTTTACCGACAAAATAACATTTAACAACACAACGTAAAGTCTTAAAAGTAATAATTCCGTTCGTACTTAATTAGAGGAGTTTGACCGAACATACAAAATATAATAACAGTTGTTCAAAGACATTATAAAGTCTACCTACAACTGTTCGAGAATGGAACACGAAAAATATGCTCTATATAAATAAATCAACATGGCAAGAAAATAAATAATGGCACACACGCGAGTACGCCACTTTGCCACAACCACAGACGTAGTAATCAATAGAAGGGTCGGTCGGTATTAACTGTGCGTACAGTTAGCCGCAAAAATAGTGTAGCGGTGCAGCAAAGCTACCTGCGTACTGCGGTGCCGGCCATCGACGATAATATCTCGCTTCAGTAATCCGACCACTGGACAGGTACTTATTATATAATTTTTATGATACAGAACACAAATTGTGTGTCGGCATCGGTTATTTTCTCATTACAAACTCCTGCAACTTTATACATAAACGTTCTCGTATTGATTTAACTCTTGTTTTAATAAAAAAGCGGCGGGACTTCATTATTACAAAAGATTTCACTCAATTTCCCAGCCTATAAAAATGGTATAACTTTTAAAGTTTCCGCAAAAATACAGCGTTATTTTTCGTGTACATCGGTTGCTTGGTAGGCAGGTCGCAGAGCCGCGCGGACTCAGGTCACGCAAATAGGTTAATAGCTACCGCCGAAAAAACGCCGTAAAGGAAGCTTAATCAAAGAAAAATATTGCTACTCCTTTCGAGTCGGACGCTTTTATTGAATAGGCGAGGTGAACGGAAGTCGCCCTGATTCAGTTGCCGAATACGTTTCTACCTTTTTTCACAAACAATAAGTACAAGGCTTAGATAATGCAGCTCTTACAGAAAGACATGCTTTATAAAGAGTTTAATAAAAGTTAAAAAAAGAAACGGCAATGAAATTCCAACCCGCACTTCGCGTATCTACAAAGCTTTTACCAGAAGCCGGTGTTTGTAAAAAAACAAACGAAAGTTTGTATGAAACTAAAGAGAAAAGCAGACGCAATATTAACACAAAGTTATCAAATAAAAGCACTTATGAATTTTGTATCGAGTGAGAGAAATTCTAAAGACGTTTTTGACCCTGCTACTTAATAGTTGAGGACACTCAAACACAACGATATTTTAAATAAAGATTGCTTTAAACTATGGTAAACTATGGTTAAAGCAATCTTTAGTTAAAATATCGTTAACCATAGTAGGTGTGTCGTTCAGAAATCAATTTCACTCTATATTTCGAGCATGACCCAAAACGTTCAGTTACGTCTAATACAATATTAACGCGAGTACTCGAAAAAGGTAGTAAATGACAAATTGTCCGTCATTATAGGAAAGGGAACGAGGTTAGAAAGCTTGTATATTTTTCGTATCGCGCCGATTATGTTATAGTTGCATGCAACGGTTACGACACGAGCCTTGGACCCGCTCATTATAGAACATGTACACTAACCTACGGTTATTAATGTTGTAACGTATTTTCAAAGCATTGCTTTACATTTCTGTACCACCTTAATTTACATTACTCTATGCTTGAGATTAACTATTTAATTCTTCTTTAATATCGTTGCTAGCTGGTTCAATTCTAAATCAATCCAGCAATAATTCGAACCTAAAAAGTACTATCTTTTGTTTCAGTTAGGTACGCTTTCCAGCTTTATCAAATTCTGATTATACTTTACTAGCTCCTGCTCGCGACTTCGTCCGCATGGCATAGTTACTTTGGGCTAACGATAACTTTAACCCAATTTTTCTCTCCCCTTTTCTTCCCTCTTTCTCCCCCTTTTCACACTTTTTTTTTAAATTAGACGATGTGCGTGTCCAGGGTCCCAACTATCTCTGTACCAAAATTCGTCAAAATCGATTTGGCCATTTAAGCGTGAAGACGTAACAAACTCACTTTCGCATTTATAATATTAGAAAGAGGTGGTGAGGTGGATCACATATATCTAAATACTAGCTGTTCCTCGCGGTTTCACCCACGCTGCTCAGCACCTGTTGGTCGTAGCGTGATGTTATATAGCCTATAGCCTTCCTCAAGAAATGGACTATCCAACACTAAAACAGAATTTTTCAATTCGAACCAGTACTTCCTGAGATTAGCGCGTTCAAACAAACAAACAAACAAACTCTTCTGCTTTATAATATTAGTATAGATACGTAGCGTCAGTCATCCCGGCTTCCGTCTGTCTGACCCGCCACCGCCTTGACAACTGACTGATGACGTTAACGTGCTCTCCGAAGCATGGAGAGACCTCAATCTGTAAAGAATGATCATTGATCACCGACCCAGCTAATAGCAGCAAGCGGAAGCGTCGCCGATCGATCGCTCTCTGATGTAGCCATTTAGCTCCGTGGCTCCGAGCCCCTCCAGAAACAATTTAGGTGTTACAGAGGTTTATATAACAAGAGATAAGAGAATCCTTAACACTTCCGATCCGAGTGGCACCGTGCCAAGGATTGCAACACTGCTTTTCCCCCTATATTGCCATTTTCAATGATAATTTATTCATCTTCACGCTATATTATTTTAGAGGGGCGGTGGATGTCGGAAGCTGGATGCTATCAGCGATAAGAGCAATAAAGCAGTTAACGATCTTACTCATGTCGTTAGGGTATGTGTTCCTGGTACCTTAATAGGTCAACATAAAATTATCCAGATATTGTGTTCTTAAACTATAGCAATAATTTGACACGTTCTCGTATTGTATTAAGAGTGCACTAAACTATAATAATTTTAACACAAGTGCGATTACCGTGTAGTTTTGTCTATGCTAATCTTCCGAAATGCTGACCTTTTACATAAACACAAAGTAAATAATAAGCAAGAAACCCTCCAATACTAATGATCAGCGCCGGCGCCGTGCCGATGGCATCAATAACTTCGAATCTTCGATAGAAGCCTCCATTCACACGTAACAAAGATTCGCGCCGTTCATTGTTCAAGAAATTTTTAGCCTGAGGCGAATTTATCTAGCATTTCAACAGTACAGGCCTTACACAAGAAAGTAGGTAAGTATTAAACTCAGCAACATTAATTCTACTAAAAGTGGTCCTTTCATCCATTGTAGTCTTGGGCATGAACCACGTTATTTAGCAACCGAAAATGGCTAGAAAGACGAAAAAACTACGAATGCTACTCTTTATTTAAACAGTTCATTCTGTATTATAATATTTGAAATGTTCGGGAAATATCCGGCCGTTATAAAAGCATAAAGGACTTAGTTGGGGCGCAAATCCTTAAGGCCCGACCTGGGCTGGAGCAAAGAGGATTATACTGCAGTCAAGACCTAAGAACTGACGCTAACTGGCGCTTTAGAAACCTCTGTGAAACCAGCATTGCTAGCACGGTTTTTTGTAACAATCGATCGAGATAACATTTGATCCATTTACCCGTTTGTGACATTAATAAAATTTTATAAGAAATTTTTTTTATTAGATTAAATTATAATGTTGCAATCCGCCATTTTGGTTTTTAGTGAGGTCTTTGCATTTATAAAATGAATATATATTTAAAAAGTCTGTTCGCACCGCACAGTGTAAATATGTAGTTATTTATAGTCTGATTTTTATTTATGCTCTCTGTTTTTAACGAGATATTTATTAATTTAGTAACATTCGGAATACTTATTCCTTAATTAGATTTCATCTCTGAGCTACAAAAAATAATAGTACGTAGTTAGAAATGATATAATATTTTACGTTGACGCCAGGTACCGTAACTATATATAAATTAGTTTTTGTTTTATTATTTGAATAAAGAACGCGACTCGTGTTATTATGAGGATATTGACTGTCCGGAAACAGGTCTTGCGGTACAGTTACTTTAGTGACTAAATAAAATACCCTATTCAAACATTGGAGGTATTTTATGCCCATATGAACAAATTTATCTATGTAAGGACATCGACACAATGTCTCTGCGTTTTAATCTCGTTGATCAAAATCTTATAATTAATTTTGACCATACTATAAAAATAAATAAATTTAGAAATTAGAGACGAGGAAAACCAAATTTTTACGACTTTAGATCCAAATATCTCATCAAACATTTACCCGGAAAAAAAAGTGTTTAAGAAACCTCAATATTATTCTTTAAGACCTACCAATAGACACCCCATACAGTTGTATATACCTATTTATATATGTATATTTTATATTAAGTTCTGTTTACTGTGTTTCATTCTCATCAAATTAAATCTCTCAAGAAATTTAATTTAACATTTTAATTTTAATCATATTGATTTTGATCTAATGTATGTCTGTGTTATGTGTTATAATATTATAGTACTTTATCCGAAATAAAGTTAATTCACTCATTTATACTTGAATAATGAAAACCGTAAATTCTTAAGTTCGTTTATTAAATCAAATGGCCCCGTCAACCTCTTTGAACTCCAAGATCGATATTTGAGTAATATTTCAGACACGCCTTCAGTTCGTCACACAGGAACCAAAGTTGCCATGCCCAAATAGATAATCTATCATAATATTTTACATTAACTACGTATCGTGTAACAACTACCAGAGTACCAGCATTTGCTTGGTATGTTATGCTACGCGGATCTTGTGAACAAAAACATGAGCATAGTACTGATAAATCCTAGTTTTGAAGTTTATTAAACTCACACATAACTTAACATCACACCTCTAATCTGGATTGGTGTACCCAGATTTGTATACTCAGCGGTAGTGCTCGCGACTAATAGACAAGCGAGGCAGAACAGAAAGAAAACTAATTTAGTCAAAGTTATATGATAATGGATAGCGTCATCATCAGAAAACTTCAGGCAAGATAAGGGAACCAATCTATGCAAAATAAAACTGCAGTATGCGCACTTAAAAGACGGGCTAAAGTACCGAACTTAACACCATAAGTATTCTCAACTTCTTCAGCAAACTTAGGTAGATAACACACGAGACAGCTTGGCTGCTAGGCACTAGCCATTTCTATGAACACTAGCCAGACATTCCGCTCTATCGCAGTAAAACTGAGGCCATTAAATTAGCCGGTAGCTGACTGCTTAGTGGCCAGTTTGACCACCTGCCTTTAATGGCCAATGAGAAGATAGGATGTTAATCTCAGGCTATGTAAAAAAAACTGCTCGAGACAACTAAGTGCTTACGCGTATAAGTTTGTTATTGAATTACTACATTTACATCCAAGATGTAACAATATACAAGTGCAAATGACTGAAAACATGAAATGAACGAATTTCGTATCAACCAGTAGCATTCATCTGTCGATCATTCCGATCACTGCGTTCGTCAAACGAATAAATAAAGCATTACATCAGTAAAAACACTTTTTCTGTACAAAAAAGCATGCAATTATGTAATTTAACGGAACATTTCATCCATTACACGAATTGAAGTTTGAAGAAAAGTAATTAACCGTGTTTTAGTAGCCCGTAGCGAAATTGGAAAAACACTTATGGAATTACTTTGAGTTTCGTCTGACAGCTGTTTGTCTTTACCATCTGTCAGCAACTCTTTTGATTAACGTAAACTTATTGATGGGAAAATGAAAAATCCCTTTTTTAGCTTGCGTTCTGTACGAAGCCCGATCCGAAGAACCCTAAAATCAAAATCGACATGTTTTCTAAATTGAAATTGTAGCGGAATGCCATGATGACGCACTTAATATATAACAAAAACCACCTGTGTGACGTACTGAAGCCGCAACGAGTATTGCGTAAAATTGCCATCGTATACCGAGGAACGAGTAATATTAGGTAGGTAAGGCAAGTTCTGATTAAACCGTAAAAGAGATTGGTTCCTCGGCTGAGTGCTTTATCGTTGACGTTATGTCGGCAATTTGGTGTCGTCTCCCCCGGCCCACGGCGCGGCGCCTTGCCGGGATTTCTGCCGAACGAGTTACCTACGCATAAAAACCGAACAACGAAAATGAAAAAAGTTCAATCGATACGAACGAATACTAATAGAGTGTTGAAATAAGCCTTACAATTTATTGGGCGCAATTTTCTGACTGATTTCTCTCTCTGAAATGAGACTGAAATGAATTGACAGTCTGTAAGGAACACTTGGAAGCTAGGTGCAAATGAGAAGATTAAGTTTTTTCACATTTAATTTTGATTTAACTGTTAGTATAAAACAATATCTTCATTAACTAGTATCCCATATTGACATTAGTCGTAAAGGTTCCTCAAAAGTGGTAATAATAATACGGTATGTGGCATAACGATAATTGTAACGATGTTTTGGCAAATTCAACGTAGGTACTCGTAAGTATTAAAGCTGCAACATTTATGTGGGAAGCCTTACTAAAGGGATAATAATGAAATGACGTTGAAATAAATAATAACACATCATTTATCTATACTAATATTATAAAGAGGAAAGATTTGTTTGTTTGTTTGTTTGTTTGTAATGAATAGGCTCCGAAACTACTGGACGGATTTCAAAAATTCTTTCACCTTTGGAAAGCTACATTATCCCCGAGTAACATAGGCTATATAACATCACGCTACGACCAACAGGTGCTGAGCAGCGCGGGTGAAACCGTGGGGAACAGCTAGTGTAAAATATATTCCCACCGTATTAAAAGTGAACCATAAAATGTTTTTTAAAATAAGTGTTCAGTGGTAGAGCGCGGCGCGGTGCGGCGGTGCGCGGTGGCTCAGCGTCGGCTCGGCACGGGGAGGCACTACGGTAGGCACTTGGCACTTGCAGTAAAAACATGCTCAGATAAAACAGGTGGTGGCTGATATATGGGTCCGCATTGGCGAGCGAGCTCACTGCAGCTGTCCCGGCCGCGCGCACCTAGCCCCGGAGCCCGCTCTTATGTATGCACCCACTTATCAAATCATTATTTGTACCAAACTTCCCGATTTTATCCTGAAAATTTTGGCTTCGAAAAACAGGAAACTTAGGGGAGTTTTGCATGAATCTGTAATTTGCGTTCGATAACTTTGGGAAAGAATCATAATGTAAAATGAGTTCTTTGATAAAAAGTTTCTAATCAGATTTTACACAAATTATTTCTTTACAGTCAATTGACAACATTACCGCAACATAGGATGTTACGTGCCATTCAATTTAGAAAAAGTAAGAAGTAAGAAATATTTTCCCTTAATAAGTAATACAAATGTACAATCGACACCGGAGGAAACTATGTGTTTGCAAAGGATTGTGACCTATGAGCTTGTTTATGGGGCAAGGCACACAATGCAATGCCAGCGTATATTACACCTAATGCTGGAATAAATGTTCGCAAATAACGATAACTTTGACGTTTTGTAGCGTTTCTGTTTAGTTAGGTACGACAAAAGGTTTAGTATAATTTACTTATTTTATAGTAAGAAATAAGAATTTGTAGAATTACAATTATTGGTAACTTATTCAGTTCAGTAACTAGCGACCCACAACTGTTTCGCTCGTCTTCAAACTACTAACAACAGCGCCAAATCTGGGGTCGAACCTATTCTACAGTGCAAGTTGCCAACCAAACACATTCACACAATTTTATTAAAAATCGGTTGGGTGGTTTTAGAGATTGGCTTGTATGAGCATAGTGACACGTGGTTTTATACATTGCAGAAGGTTGGAAAAAATATGTTACAAAATTCAATTTTAGCACATTGAATTTTCAAAAAAGGTTTCTAATGTCCATCTACTTCCTCGTACGATAATGGCCACTACTGAATTGGGTCTCCCCGAGAGCCCTAATAAACCGCCAGTACGAAAGGCCCCGGGGCCTCGGGGGTTATATTGCCATAATCACCACGGAGGCTGCTGCCCATCCTGCTGATAACATCCTATAGGCTGCTCTTACGACTTCCACCGGAAATGATAGGGTGGTCTTCACACCTAATGTTATTTACCTGTTTCATTAAAGCTGTTGGGTATGAAAGACCAGTTTTTAGTAAAAATCAAACATTTTTGGTCCATACACCAACATCCGTAGCAACAATTAGAAAATAAAACAGTACTTACTTTTTTTTTTTACTTGTTATGTGTTTTTATCACGAACAAAACGTTATCAGTGCACCTTTAGTGGAACAAAGCGACTGTTACAAATATTATGAAACGTGCCTTAAACAGTACTAAGTGAGTTTGTAATGTTAAGCACGTTCAAATAAATCTAGGTCCACTTGCAAATCTAAACCATGAGTCTGTGGTGTTATCTTTGTGAACTCCATTCACCTGTACAAAAGCCATTTGGTACAGTAACTTACATTTGAATATAATAAAGGTTTAACGATTACAGTAAAACATGCAGTTATAGAGCACTTAGATAATATTCATATTTACGGTACTGTTTGATTTTGCTACCGAAATGTTGTTGTTTCCAAACCCACACCTAGTCTCTAACAAACATTTTTATCTGAAACACTATCGCAACGCCCGCAGTGGTGGAAAGGAAAACGTTAATCATTTATTATTATCTGAATTAAAAGGTTGTCATTGCATGTAAATTGAAATAGACAAACCGTACTTAATGTTTTTTTAGTTGACACATTCAAATTACTTTATCACTGATGGCCAGTAGCGAATGTACTGGCCAAAAGTGGTCAAATAATTGGGTTTATCAGCTGGTATTTTTTTTATAATGTAATGCAAACTTTGTATTATTTTACTTTAAAACTAGGCATTAATGAAAAGACATTTATTATGTACTTATTTTGAACATTTTCAGTTCGTTCTAATAGACGCCAGATCTCTAGATCGTGTTGACAGATCATTATAGTAAGAACGCTACTTCAAATTCAATACAACAATAATTCGGGGTGAACTCTGCAGGTCAATCAGCATCAATAGCCGTAACAACTGTCACAGAGAAAGCCAACGAATATCGAGTTATTTTCCGCTTGTCGATCGCGTGCCCGGCATGAACTGTCAAAATAAACTAGGTACTCGTTTAAATCAGACCTCGAATAGTTAAAATATATACTTAGTTACATAAAATATTTATGAATCATAATGCAATAGGTACAAGAAGAAATAACATCGATAGATTATCGAAAAAAAAAGTATTTTATTTGTTAATGACTTGGCAGAGGCTTAAGTTAAAAAGGGTTTGAAAATAAAACACGCGATGGAAACAAAATACAAACATAGAGCAATAACAAAAAAAAGGTATGTGGCTTATTAAAAGCCTTACAATAAAACTGTAGCTTAGAATGTAAAAAAGGAACTACAAACAGGGCTAACAAGTCTAGCGCTGATTAGAATGGCGCGTCCAACTTTTTGTGTGCGTTTCAAAGCGTCGAGGTGTTACTAAATAAGGTTATCATCTGAAAAACCTAGTTGCACACATAGCGGACTAGCGGAGAGGCGCGTAAGCTCTAGCGGGGTCGGTGACCGCGGACCGGTCGGCCGCCCGATCGCCGTCTTCCACTGCGTCCGACACGACTGATAAGCTCGTTCAATACTGTTTGCTATTTTATTATACCTACGACCGTTTACGTTAATGAGCGTACGGTTCAAGTGCCTTCGAAACCGGCTCGGAAACTTCCTACAACCTAGTAGGCACGCATCATGTTACGCTCATCTACGGATGTAGTTATTTCATCGTTATTGACTAGCTAGTCTCTAGACTACGAGTTCACTAGCACAGTCTGAAAGTGGAAATTCAGTAATTGTTTTACTAGCAAATAAGAATAATCGTTTCTGAAAATATTTTGGACGCACTTGAAAAGCTTTCGATATGAAAGCTCTACAGAGTTTAAGATAAGAACCTTCAAAGGAGTTCTTTGAACGCTTGACTGAATGTTGAAACAATAAACTATCCTAAAATAACATCACTGAATATAGGCTTTGTCAACCTCTAACCAATATAAACGGGAGTTTTTCGATTCTACATAGAATAATCAAAAAGTGTTGTCTAACCCACACTCCATTTCCCTTTTCGCATTATTTCGAAGCGGAAAATAATAAACTCTCTGCTGTAATGAAAGCACATAATTGATAACATTTTAATAATATTCGCCGAACCGTAGCCGTGGGAGGTCGTTGCAAACCATTTAACAGGTACATTAGAGCTTTTATGAGATAATAGTGTTACCGTTTTTACCACGTTACATAACCGAGTGACGTGGTACGTGGGCGATGCTTTTACAAGGACATAATGAGCGTGTAAACAATGGAAAAGTGCATGTGGGAACGTAAGTAAGTAATCGTGTAGCTAGTCGCGCATGGATGCGTAGGCGCCTGCGTCGTCGGCGTTCATTCTCGACACAGCTGTTAAGCTGCCTATATACAACGCACACAATGAGACTGCATTACGCACTATAAAAAGCTTGCTTGTAACATGACATTGTACTGATCTCAAGATGTATGAGCTGCAACGTTTATATTGTGTGGCTGATGATTCACAAGCGTCGGGATTTTTTCGAAGCTTATTGGCTTACAAAGAGGTTTTGGAGCAATCATACAAAAGATTCATTCGTCTTGTTATAACCTGAGGTACCAGTCTCATTCTCAAACGATTCTCTTCTCATGGCAACCCAAACTATTCAATGCCTAAAGGTACCTAATTGTTAGGGTTTTCTGTAGTTTAACCAACCATTTGAATTTAATTATTATGTTGAGTACAGGCAAAGGCTTCGATTTTGATCAACCGTTACAATTGCTTTGTACCCATAGCTAATTTGGCGCACATAACAGTACAAAACTATGTATGTGCCAAACAATAATAATCAAAGGATGTTTAAATATTTACCTTAACAATATAGTCATCAAAGATACTTTGGAATGGGAATGAATTCTTTGATGTAGTGTGTAAATCGCGAGCGAAGTCCAAAGCGATTTTTTTTAAATTATCCTCATCTGGTATTTACTTATTATAAAAAGTGTAAAAGTAACTTAACGAATAAAAAAAGTCAAAAGGATTGTGTTCTTCACGTCATTGCGATATTATTTTTGTTCTAGAAGTTTCCCAGGTACCTATAGTCTACCTGGGAAACTTCAGTTACGGGTTGGAGGTTTAAGTTCCTACTTTTATAATGATAATAAAATAAATAAAATAGTCTTTCAATAAAATAGTCTGAGTTTACAATTATTTTTTATGTAAGTATTTTATACAATTATTGGCTTTTTAGCCTGTTATTGAATTTATTTAACTAAATATATGCATTGTTGAGAACTCAAATTATGTCTCTCAACTCAGTGTGCCGTTTGGCAAAGGCCTCCTCTAACTCTCTCCACTGTTTCCTGTCTGACGTGACTCTTCTCCAATCTCTTCTAAAATCTTTTAATGATAAAAAATTACTTTATATACTTCTCTGACCCCCATACCATACAATTATCCATCAGCATAATGTTTTGAGTGCGTTACATAGATATCGGAATGGAGCTGTTTTTAATAATTCTATGATTGTTACATAGAGTACTACTTATCGTAAAACGTAATTCATCACCCCAAAAAAAGTTGTTTCCCGGCAATATTTTTTGCGTAGAGTTGTCGTATAGAATGTCTGGTTGGTGGCTTGAAGAGTTGGGTTACACTCTGTATTTAAGATAATCTATTGTCCAGCAGTAGGTATCATCACCAAAAAAAATATCTGACCGTTAGCGCTATTCTTGCTTGCAGCAGCGTCCGGCTACTATAAAAGTGCTTTTTACGCTCATAACCCAATAATACCGCAGCTTCCGATTATGGCTGAGACGCCGACTCCTTTTTCTTTGTAAAGAATAAAAAACACAAAATATTATGTAATAAAATAGCATTTATTTGTGGTTAGGGTGGTAAATATGTGTGACCATCGGCTGCATGGGATTTTGGTTTAAAAATGAGCAGATTAAACTTATAGTTCAGAAATTAATAATTTGTTTTTATTATTACACTTTTCATGTTCAGTTGAAGATAGTTTTAAGAAGGAAATCGCTTTTCAATTTTCCCTTGTGTAAATTTCATTAAATTTTACTAACCTTTTGTTAACATTGTAACACGTCACTGCAGACTTATACCACCAGTTACCCTTTTTATGTAGTGTTAGTTTAATTTATTAGCAGGGCGTAACTTTACCTGCTACGTCCTGCCACCTGGTGCTACAATAATGCATGACTTAATGACCTATTAGCCCATTACTTACCCTAGGAAGTTATTATAAGAACTGCCAAGGACGTTTTCAGGGCGTTTTTATTAAATATTTAATTATGTTTTGTACAAATTGGTGCCTACTTTTAATGAAAGCAGGGAACAGGTAGGTACAAATGGAATGAAATGAGATTACAAAAATGTTTTATGGCAAAAATAATTATTTATGAACAAGAGTAAAAATTACAAAACAATTAACCAAATATGGTAACATATCCACACACATATCATCTATTGTTAATAAGTCCATATTTATAACTAAAAATCGTTATTAAATACTATATTGATGTACTTATAAGGAGTGGTTGTCGGTCGATTAATGATTTATCAGTCGTTACCTACGTAAAGACAGATTGATTTTACTACTAACGCGTTGGCGGCATATTTTTACATATCATTAAGTAAAAAATCAATTTAGGTCAAGGTTTCATAAGATGACGCAAGCCTAAATACTTTTGTTGACAAATAAAAATGGGATTTTGTCGATAAGCGCTACAATTTATGGGTGTAAACTATAAAGCCTATTAGGGCTGTCGAGATTTATTTGCGTTAGGCCAAGCACTAAGAGGGCACAACAAAGACCTGAAAGTAGGGATGGACCGGTCATGATCTGATCTGATGATAATTTTTGATGTTTAAATTTATTTCACAATGCTGCTTTGTCATACGTTACTTAAGAAAGATGATATGTGTGAGGATTTTCTGTGAATTGCACGTATCTGAAGTAGCGCGTCAAATTAATGCTCTACATTGTTCAATATGACCTAATATTCCGAATATAAGAAAACAAAAGAACTAACTTTTCGTACTATACTTTATCAGCAATTTATCGCACAAGTTAAAGTCAATAAGGGAATTTGTGCTACTTTTTACTACGATTATAGACGATAATTTATATGCCGATTTATACGGCTAAGAATTGATTCGAAATAATCTTATCCACAGTAAGTCACATAAAAATGAAGAAAAAAAAAAACAAAAAAAAATACAGTAGTTTTTTTTCTTATTTCAGAGAGTGCCAGTAATGTACAGTGAGCAAAATGGATAAGTAACCAGAAGTTTTGTTCATAGAAATCAGTAGACGTTTTCTACTAAATTTAATTAATTTAATATACTGTTTGTTTTCTATCAACAAAATTTAACTAATCCGAATAAATACATCGATTATTAAGAAAAAATCACTTGTATAGAGCCTGGTTACTCCTTTGCGGACTGTAATGGAAAACTTAGTACCTACCGACTTTTCTCTCTTTTTCTGAAATAGAAATAAAAACTTAACCCATTTAAAAACTATCCGAGTACGGTTCTCTCTCATCCGTAATCTAGATCTGATCGGCGATCTGCATCTATTGAGGAAACGAGGAAGGCGGCGCGCGGCTGCAGCGTCCCAAGATACCTAATTACTTACCGATCATAATTGGATTCCCGGTGCCGCTCAGATAGTTTAATTTATTGCTCGTAGATTTAAATCTATGTATATTAGAATAGATGTTTAATTCATGTTGATATCTCAAATACTGCAGGAGAAAGTCTCGAAAGGGCTCGCTTGTAAACCTTACTATTATCATTTTGTACTATCTGTCTTTTCATTGTAATGATTTTCAGAATAACGTTTCGCAGTAAGTATTATGGATAGGAGATATTGACACCAATCCTCAGGAGAATGAGGGCATTAGGGTGTTAGACACAGTGATTATTTACAAAATAGTGTTAGTGGCGGCTGTCTCATAAGTAATGGAACAACTCTCACTTGGTTCGTATGTAAACCAATTTGCTTCTTTCATTTAGTTTTTCAAAAATCATCATCTGCCTAGCCTTTTCCCAACTATGTTGAGGTCGACTACCAGTCTAACCGGATGCAGCTAAATATCAATATTTTACGTGGAGCGACTGCCTATCTGACCTCCACAACCCAGTTAGTACTGGGTAATACGATACTCCTTGGTAAGACTGGTTGTCAGACTTTGTTTTTCAAAATGCGGAACTAAAGAGATTGCCTATAAAAATAATGCCGTTTAGCAGTGTTTTTGCTGTATTTTGATGGCAATGTCAATCCGAAATGTGTACCTTAAGCTTGACCTTGCTAGTTACGTAAAGATCATGGTAGTGACCTTAAGTGATTAATGAGTAGGTAAACAACTGTATAATGTGACAAACGTATTTGTGGGTAGAAGGTACAGCGCAATTTCTTCATCATTTAATAGTATGTATATTAGATATGATATTTTCCTTGGATTCTTGACAATGAGTCGATTCACACACCTCTGTCTGTCGGTCTTCTTTCTGTCTACTCATCGAAATTAAATAGATTTTTTGGTTTATAAGTTGTGGGCATAGCAGTTGTAGTATAAATAGTAGTAGTAGTACAGAGAATGACTTCAAAATAACTAAAAGCTCAAGGAATACAGATATAAACAAGATTCGAGTAAACCTTATCGGTGCTAATATTGTTGTCAGGTAAAATTCTAAGAATTTTTCATCTGTAAGATATTTTAATATAGAAAAATATTACGAACGAATGGCCGGCTGCAGGTGTTGTGAGCTTTATCAGATGCCGTCAGTTATTTACTTAATATCGGCATACCTTTTCACACTTTCAAATATATAAGATAATAATTAAATATATATTTTATGGCAGCAAGTGTGAGCAGGTTAAATTTCGAAATAGCATTATATGATTATTTACATGAAGGGCCACGTCGCTATTAATATTCTAAAGTGTATAAGGTAGGGCGAAGGGCGAGCGGGTTACGCAAGCTCTTGAATAAATTAGTAATAGTTAGACGAACGTTTGAAAAAACTTGGGTAATATGTGCGGCGAAGTGTTGCTAAATATACATGAGACGGAGAACATTGTGGAATTTGGGCCTGGACCCGCCATTGAGACGTGGTTCGATTTCAATTACGCATTTACCTTAGATAAGTGTAAACACTTATGAAACCAGGTGTATAAATTCTCAAGTATGTTACCAATAGACACGTTTTCATACCCTTTCATAATTGTATCACGGTGTCTCCGACCCGATTTAGCTTTAAGTTCATTTCTGGGCTATTTGACTCGTAATAAACTTTGGCTTGCCAGTTCTATTCTTATACGCAGTATACAGTTTGCAACATTTAAAGCTTACAGTTACCATGCAGGATTTTACACCGTGCTTTACCAATTATTATTTAGTACTTTATGTTTAAACCGCTATGATTACCATGAAATACTTTTGTCAGCGTAAAATAGCCATATAATCGGGAACCACAAGTTAATTTACCTCTCTTATAAATGTGTATGGAAGTAGGAAACTATAACTACACAAAAGAACCGCATAGTTCAAAAAATGTCGTAACAATAACAGACATAAAACTCATATAATCGCGGAACATTAGACAGGTAGCGAGAACCCTCCGCGACAAATTAGCAGTATCGCGGTTACCTCACCTTTGCACTGTCGAAGTTAAAATATTAAAAAAGTCACTTAGCAGTAACAGACGCGCCCTCTTCGCGCCGCGCCCTCCCTGTGCCCATTTACCTCTCCCTCGGGAAATGACACACAAATACACATAACAAACACGATTTTATCAACAATTAAACCTAATACTTTTAAGTGCTCTTTTTATATAAAGCTTACACTACTATCCACATGTTTTAGTTAGAGATTTGTGTAAATCATGAAAATGTAACCCATTTTATTTCCTGAAACTGCTACCACTGTGTTGTTTTTGAACTTTATTACTGGTTTTTATTGTTTTACAAATAAAGCACACCCAGTTATAGAAATACACGGTTGGGCAAATTCTACTTATTGTCATTATAAAATACATTCATTTCGAATTATGATAACCTAAAATATACATGCTGGAACTGGAAAATTATTGTGTGACTTCTAACTGAACGGACATAGGCTACTGTTTATCCCAGACAAGTGAGGCTGCGGGTTAACGCTAGTGGTAAATAATATATCAACGCCATGCGCCAGCCCGCTTCCGGTCGAGGGAGACTAAAAACAAGCGCCAACGACACACTCCACAGTTAATGCAGATGAGATCTACTTACGTACACTCTACACTGCTGCACTGATTCCACATTTTCAGACTATTTCAAAGCAAAGCAAATTATTTATTCATTCTTGCTGTGTACATTTTCTAATAAAGCAGGAGTAATCCACGCGGGATGTCGAGCGAGCGTTACAAATGAGCAGACCGCGCGGCAGCCGGCAGTGCAGCCGTAGCCGCCAAGTTCTCCGCGAATATCATTATCGGCATAAACAATCATTATGCGTCTCCCACGGAACTCGGTGCATGTTTTTTAAGTGTGGCTCGGGAAGCACGTTGACGTCGCATCACCGACAGAGCGGAAACTGCGTAATGAAGATGAATGTGACACTAAATGAATGTTCCAAAAATATGACTTGAAATAATAACCTCAAACTTGACGTGTAATAAAACATACGTGTATTTTCATAATAAAGTGAACGTCAAAAATATTTATTATAAAAGACTAGATCCGACAACGGATGGCATTTTCATTTAAAGCCAAAGTTTGAACATTTAAATTCCCGCGGTGCAGATCACATTTGTTATGTAAACTGAGTCAGTAGTTACAATCATGCATAATTTTGTAGCGTACGTACAGGAATAGAGTAGAGAGGACGCTTTTAGTTAAAAAGTGTAAGCCAGGGTAAGATTGTCGCGGACGGGAAATAAGGAAGATCTCGTTTTGCTAGAGGGAATCAATTATTTAGGGATACACCCCCTGAGTACGCTCTCTGTATACAGAGCAAAAGACACTCTGTAAATACGTGTGTATGTATACTTTTTGGGACTTGATAGAATGATAGCATGATTGAATACAAGTCGGTTAAAATAATTTAATTACTTAGTGATATGATTTTCTGTAGGTGCTTAATAGGAGATGCCATTTCAAAGATAAGGTTAGTACTAGCATTTAAAAGGTACGAATGCTTTTTGTCAGTAACTTTGCAAATAATAACATTATCCGTGGGCGCGATCGATGCTATTTATTCCATCTTCGCAAATTGAAATGAAAACTGCCTCAGAAACGCCAGAGGATTAACTTCCAAGCTCATTTCAAAGCTTAGCCCCTAATCAGTGAAGTTAATTAATGTCTACGTCGATTCAGTCTTAGGGCTGCGTCTGATAACCTGAATACCCTTGTATCCGTAGCCACAGCGAGATTCAGCCATCAAATATTCACGTGTGGAGGTATGGTTGCCGTTTTACTGCCTCCCCTCCCCGCTTCGCCCCCCATCCTCCTGAAGGCCCGCTCGCGCCCTCAAACGACCCTGTCTGAAACAACTGAATGTGCTAAAATCAATAACTGTTGTTTGACGACAAAACTTTTACTCTAGACGTTCAACTATTAACAACTAAATGGGTGCTCACCGATAGTGCCATTATGGTGAAAACTCACGACTTCTTTAAATAATTAATAAAGTATAAAATTAAATAAATCTCCAATCCACCTGGTACGAAACGAGTTTTACAAAAATTGACCGAATCGAAAAAAATAAAATAAGTAACATTAAGTATTTACAATAAAACTTACCTACCTACTAATGATCTACTACGAAATAGGTACTAAAAAGGCAGAATTAAACCTCTCTTCAGCTATTATGGAATATAAACATTACATAAATATACCGTTTCATGCTCCCGTCGTCGTCCCTTTAAAGTTCGCTAAATACTGCAATGACGAGTTAAGGCCCCTCGTTGAAACTCAATAAGAACCGCGACTGAGCCCGTCGCAAATTATTATACCCACTCCCTTAATAAAGTTCAAGAGAATGTTTTCGTTTATACTGTAAAACGGACATCAACACGAGACATGGTACGGCACTGAAATTATAAGTCTGAAGACTTTCTACATCTTGTTAAGTGTATGAATAATTATTGATAATCAACATAAGTAGGTACATTATTTTTTTATAAAAATCAATAGTACCACTAAACCTTGTCAATAATATAGTAAACTAGCTGTGCCTAGCGGTTTCTCTCGCTGCTCAGTTAGGGGCTTGAAAAATAGATGTTAGCCAATTCTCAGACCTACCCGATATGCACACAAAATTTCGTTCAAATCGCTCCAGCCGTTTCGGAGGAGTATGGGAACTAAAACTGTGACACGAGAATTTTATATATTAGACTAGCTGTGCTCAGCGGTTTCACCCGCTACTCAGTTAGTGGCATGAAAAATAGATGTTAGCCGATTCTCAGACCTACCCAATATGTACACAAAATTTCGTTCAAATCGGTCCAGCCGTTTTGGAGGAGTATGGCAACGAAAACTGTGACACGAGAATTTTATATATTAGATTAAAGATTAATTTTCTACAGATTAATGAATGTTTAATAATAAAACTTTCGAAAGGAAAGCTGGTTTGTTATTAAATATCCGCCATATATTCACGTACGAGTACATCGTACACGGCGCACGACACGCATGTTTTTGTTATGGTTGATTAATTTATTTACCTATCAAAATTCAATTATATATTATAGTGTTTATGTTCTTTTGGTGCGGGGTTTCAATTTTTCCTGACTCGAGAGTCGACCCGCCACCCCGCAAAAGAGGCCCAAGAAGTTGGTTAGGTTAGTTGCCTCGGCCCATAGAGTCCTCGAACCACTACAGACCGAGCCGGCGAAATGCGAGACAATTGGGCGGGTTGGACTCTTATATGCTGCCGCAGAAAAATCTCTATAGCGCGATTCAGGATTCGACATAAAACGAACAACGCCATCTAGTTGTCCTTTTTGAATTAATATCGTATTCTGTTTTTTATTTTGTGATCAATAATTTAAAAGCTTAGAGCTTATAATCACTTTTTTAGTATTGGGTTTTTATGTGTCGAACGGCAACGTTACATTTGTGTAGTTTTAACACCCTTAGCCAGGTAGACAAACTTGAATCGTGGCCACCGTTAGTTAGTTTAAAATACTTCCCGTATTTTGAACTAACTTCGGAGTAAAGAGGCGTAACATTTCTACGCTCAAAACTGTTTAATGCAAGCTTTTACAGGTAGGTACGCTTGAATTCGTTCGCTATACTGTTGGTACTATTTTTATAAAACTCATACATTTAGTCCATTCTCGTTAGATCGTAACTTTGAATGCATTAAACTGTTGTTAAGTCTACAGATGAGCTCAGCAGGTACTTCCTTTCGAGTTACGTTGGGCAGAATAAATATTCATAACAAAAACTTTACTTTTATTAAATAAAAAATGTTATAAACCCCTTATGTAAGCTTCAACAAAGCTGTTATGTAAATTAAAATAATTTGGCAAATTGCTTGTGTGAAATTACACGGACATAAAAAAGAGTCAATAATTGTTTTACAATTACTTTTATGAAAATTAAGTAAATTGTACTGCATTTTTTTTTATAACAACGGTATATAAAAGTTGTGTTGGTTACTTTCTTTTTTCATGCGGCATAATGTCCGGTATATCGGTGTGCATATCCCGCGTGATTTCCTCCGCCTGCATACGCACAGGATGGGCTTGTGGTTACGACAACCGATAGCCACCTCGCTATAAGATCACTTCATTGAAACCTAACCGGTCCACCGTTTCCTCTGTGAGCCAACATCCTCAGCACGCAACGTTTTTTTATAGAGACATGTGGCACAGAGCCCCTATGAAACTATAATTGATTGTGTAAATTAATCTGGTTTGTTGGCCTGTACATTGTTCGTACGCAGAATAAACGTTAACTATTTTTCATTTGAAATATAGGACAGTCATGTGTATAAATAGGTTAACCACAAATACTACATTAACCTGTACCTACCTTCTTTATTTATTGAACTACTTTTAGAGTATCGAGAAAAAAATCGGTGTCTCTCGTGTTAATGCTTTTCCTTCTAAACGTTTCAAGATTTCCATGTCCATCGGTCTGCCAATACTTACGATCTGATGTTTATCGTGACGGAAATTTGTTCTCTTATCGCATTCCTAAAAATAAAAATTCGCATTAGCCGCCCTCTATCTGCCGTTACATGGAAATTAAAATCCTGATTCGTCGGGATAAAACGTGTTGTAATAAAAGTAATGAAATGGAACAATCTGGTATCTGCACATCTGTGTGTATATGGTTAATAATTATGGAGGTTGTGTGTGCGTAAAGATTTGATAATGCCGAGCAATTTCCGCTGAAACACAATCAAACCGGGTTGTAATTGAGTTAAGTTTACATCGAGTACCTACTGTTTGAATGTTGGCGTTATGAGCAAGTGTGTAGTGAATTGTATTAACTTGATTTGGTATTCAAATCTCTGTACGTAACTGTCAAACGGTAAAAACAGGTTAACATGCTTTTTATTCCCGTTTTATTGCTTGGCTCTTTCTAACAAAGAAGATAATTATGGCAATCATTCGAGAACCGAATTTTTTTAAGTCACTTTTTGTTTAAATCGAATATTATTCTCTGATTAGTTTCGAAATAAATAGTAACTTTTACCTTGCGCAAATACTTTTATATTTAGCAAGAGCACAAATATTTGCATCGATTAATCTAATGCCTAAAATAACCATCCCAATCTCAATCTGAAAACCGAACAAATTAATTAGTCTACATGTGACCTACAAACACGAACATCGTTTTAAAACGGGGTGTTTGCGATCAGCCGCGTCGTATTCCGAGCCGCGATCTCCGGGAGCTGAGAGCCGGGACCGGGAGCCGTTGGCGTCTGGGCACTAAGCAAATATTCCCGGCGCATTCCCAGCTTCCTTCCTCCCCACTTTGCACTGATAAAACTGAAATTTAGTTCACATTTCGAAATGAAACTCACCAGATTATTTCACATGTTGAAATTTCATATTGGATTATGTGCCTATATGCCACTGGTCGCGTTATTTAGTAGAGGGTTGTATTTGAATGTTATAGAATTCTGTTTTCTATAAAATCTACAGTTAGGTACTGAAAGGAAGTCTTAGCTTGGCCTGCGATGGATTAATTAGAGCAAAAATGTTTCACAATATTTTCAGCACATTCCATTGCTGATTTTATGATTTCATTTTGAACCAATCAATGTGCCATTTTCTTGTTGTTGGCACAGAAACCTTGTCGAAACCATTTGTCACCTGCAGCAAAAAGAGGAATACCGAATTAAAGCAAAACATTGCTATGCAAATAAAATATCCCAATATTTATGGAATCTCACTTTTATCCAAATGACCAATTAATAATAATAATATTTTTAAAAACAAGTATATTGACTTGGCTCGCGAGGTTTTCGAAATGTGGGATTTGGACTCAGCGATCATTATTCCCGATAGGCGTACTGCTAATGGCTTAATTGCTAAGAGCCTCGACCTATACCTGAGGAGGCTCTCGTTAGGCAGCTGGATCAAGGGCTTGATACAGAAAGCGATACCCCTGGACAGGGCTCGTATTGTTAGGAGGTTCCTTTCTCTGGAGCCCTGACCGTCGGTAGCTTGGATCCTGTTCCCGATACCGGCGGGCTACTATTTTTTTAATTGTAAAATATTAAGAAATATTTAAAAGAAATGTGAAAATATGGAAATTAATCAATAAATGAACGAAATAATATTTTTATAGAAATGACGATACGTTTGTATACGTAGTCACGATTTAATGACGGTGGTTTAAATAGATGACAGACGTTCTGTAATGCTTTATTCATCAGTCATGCCCCAACGTAACGGAATCTTCCTTTACTTTGCCATTTAGAAAAAAAAGATTGCAAAAGTACCTAACGAAAATCATGGTAATCTCTTCAACAATATTCGAGACTTGCCGTTTTATGGATTGAAATAACTCTCAAATGAGAGGCAGGCTACGTTTCATAATCGCATTACTAAAATGTCCGGACAAAAGTACAAGAATTTCCACGAGATTCGTAGATATACCTCGGTAGGTGGTGTAACGTCATTTTACTCACGGAAAGCGAAAACGTAACCGTAAATTACATTTATTTAGAGCAGTATCTGACTTGATTTATTCCCTTTTTATGGTACTTAGCACATTCACGGCGGAAGAAAATGTATACCTGCTGAAAATGAAAAGAAAAATGTATTAGAAATTTATTTTTCAGTCATTGTGGTAGCCGTATAAATCACGGTTAATAATAATGTAGCTTCAGACGTGGCATTGTTGTTATATTTATTTCAGCTTACTTTAACGTCTCTTGAACTACATGTTCAAGAGACAGACATCAGGCCGTTAAAGTATATAAGCATATGTACATTTATGAGATTACGTACTCGCATAGGCTACACGACTACTACTAACCTATAATTAAAAATTGAAAAGTTAAATCCACGACCCTGATAACTAATACACAGTAAAACTAGACTAATTTACATATTGTCGAACAAACATAACAATATCTAAAATAAAATTCAATACAAAAATGGCAGCCAATAACAGACACACCACAAACGTTTGCAAATAGCTACAGCTATTCAGTAGCAGTCGTTATTGTGTTGTGTCGTTTTAGGATAAACTGTTCATGTATTCAAATAATGCTGGCGCTGTCGCGAGCTGTTGTAACAAACGAGTAGATATGGCAACATAGCCGCTGTGCCCGTGTCGAACAGCCCTCGATGATTAAAACCAGCCCAGTTGATTACGTTGCATGTTTCTACCCTTTCACCACGTATGAATACCGACCGATAGCTTTATTTAGGTTAAACATGTTTCGCTTACTTTTTCCGAATTGCTTCGGTTAGTGGTTTTAGTTTATCCTCTTACCTTCGAAATGCGAATAAGAGATGTCCATTTGTATAACACGACACATTTCTTTTACCTAATTCGCTCTAAATAGCTCCGGTAAAATATATACAAGATAGTTTACCTACACCAATTTCTTTTAGAGTGGTCTGCCCTCGATTACACAAATAAACAACAGCATCTAAACACGGTAGGTACAGTTCCATAAAAAGCTTAAAAGAATTAGGTCACCACAGAGAAAAAACATGTTACCTTAAATAAACACACCGATTACCGTAGCGAGCACTCAATTGACGTGTTTATAATAAAGGCTTACACTAACCAGAACGTGGATTACGTCGCACAAACTAGATCATAGCCATAAGCCGCAGTGTAGTGCGGTGATTACCATGAACGTCGGGGTAATCAATTGATTCGCGAATTGTGGTGCGCGCAGTATCAAAAGATTCATAAGCCGATACAGGAAACGGCGCGATTAAGCTGAACGGAGCGGAAATTACGCGCTGCCGGCAGCCGTCTCCGAATCTAACAATGCACGATATTGATCACATCACTACCTAGCTACGTATTGTATGTATTACTCAATGTTGATTGCTGACGAATGTGCTCAAAACGTAGCTATTTGTTCACAGAATGCTCCGCGGATTAAATGCGAATCAGTATCAAAGCCTTCTGTTAGCTGAAGGTACTCAAATCTGTGGTCTTTAATGTCCCTCAATCAGGACTTAACTACTTTGTCGCAAGTAAACCCAAATTAAGCTCACGTTGAAAAATGAGAGAACACATCGTGAAAAAGGATTAACCGAAATTCGTGCCCGAAAAGTGTGAAATGAATATAATTTAATTATTTTGGGTCAGATATATTAAGCCGGTAGCTCGGCAGTAAAGAAAATTAATATTTTGCAGCTGAACGCCTCCCTGGTAAAATATTTTATACCGCACTCTGTCCACCACAGGCTGTCCTAGAGCCACTAGAGCATTTTAATTTTGCTGCTATTTCATTTCTTGGTTAAAATAAGTGGTGCGACAAATTACTTGAACAAGTGAACAGACAATATTATCTTGTAACTTGAAAGGAATCTTGCTGACTAAATTGTGCTTTAAGATTAAATCAGTAGGTAATGTATAATAGAAGCATTAGCCCAGCAATGGTGATATGAAAGCGACATCAATCACATGTGCGGTGGGTGTCGAATGCGGCGTTGGCGATGGCGGAGCGTGCCGAACGATTTGATGTGTGACGGTTCCTTAGATCGCTTAGCAGCATTGAGACGTTTTTGATTGCATTCCCGACATTCCTCGGTTCTTAGACCCTTTAGACTGTGAGCGATCACAGTTTAAATCGGAATTTAGATTGCATGTTAAGGACGCCGACGGTTTTTTTGAGAAAAAGGGGAGTCGCCTATTGAGATTCCAAAGTGGAGCGGTGTGGGTGGTAGCTAGCTGTGCTTCACTTCCTGAACAGCTAGTTTACGTGTTAATGAGGTTGGAGGTAGTTTACTGAAAACTTTTTCGTTGTTATTAGTGCTATTTTATTTCAGCTATCTTCACAGCAACTGACAGCACAATACGTAACATATTTTTTTTGGTCGTTTCATATCAGGAAGCCAATACCTATTCGTGTAGATTCATCAGGATACAATATTACAAAGAATAATAATCTATTTATATATTAGTTGTGTTTATTTATAGATACTATATAAACGACAACGAACTTTTTCTTCAAAGTACTAACTTATTGTTTTCTTATATTTTACGCATAAAAACATCGTGGTACCTGAAATAAATGATTTGTTTATTTATTTATACTGCTCTACTGGTTCATGAAATCTATGGACAGCACATCTGTTTAATCAAAGCGAGTAGCATATCTACTTTTATAAACTCTGGAGTACCCCCAACAAGGTAGTGGTCCCTAAAAGTGAGAAAGCCAGTGACGTAAGTGCTATCGGTCCTGATGTCCCGACGTACCCTAGATGCGGCTGAGTCTGCGGGAGGACGCCAATCAATCATGACGGCCACTGACAGCGCCAGCTGTCGGCGACGCGGCACACTACACATCCGCTTCACGCCGCTATCATTAACTAGTGGTCACAAACAAGCGCTGATTAAAACAACGCCTGCTAACTAACACACAGCTAATATTGACATTACGCTCATGTTTATGAATAGTGCTATCGCTATATATTCGGTTACAGGGTACCGATTTTCCCAGTCTAAAACCGGGTTCTGGCGGTCAGAGACGTAATCTCTTCATCGTGTTAAATACTAATGTCCAGCTCCATCCGATAAGTCTGAAAGCTGTCCCCAAAATAGATGCGAAAAGAGATGTGGCTAGGCAGACGATTCTGTTTAGTCACATAACCATCCTTTTGGACTTTGCCGCAGTCGTGTAAAAAAGAAACATAGCATATCCAAATCAGCATATTTGCATTCGTATAAAAATAATAAGGAACTTCGTTCCAAAAACATTCCAGTTACGTAAGAATACCTTGAAAAGAAAAAAAAACGCCATCTTAAGTAATCTTTACTTCGGGCTATTTCCTTTAAAATCAACTTCGTTCATGTCTTCGAGATAAGTAGCCCACTGAAATCTGAAGCACACAATACGGAGCGCGAACACTTCGAGCACTTTTATTCACGGGTAGCCCAAGCGTGACCAGATAAAATATCACAGTAAGACCTGAAAACTGGCGCTGGAAAGTGCTCGCAATGTAGGTAGGTGTGTGTTTCTTCATAATGCAATTGATGAATCGATTCGCAGGTATATATATATATTTAGAAATAGGAACTCTAATTTTCTTTTCAATACACTTCCCCGAAAAGTGGCTGTTACTGCACTACAATTAATAGGTTCAACATGCAATGTTTTGCACACGCGTGTTTTTTTTTCTTTTATCGCAACGAGGGTTTTATTTTTTTATGATTTCGCCACGGATAACATTAAACAACTGGTTCAAATCCCTCCATATAAAAAAAATAATTGTGTTTATCAACAGAATATCACAATTAAAATTATCATTTATAAATTGAAAATGATAGTAATAAGTAAAACAAGTTTTTAACGTTTAATTAAAATGCATTAAAGCCAAATGTGGAGTTTTAATAATTGAATCGCCCTAATCATCAACCAATAATAAAAGAAGTCGGATTCGCGCACCGAGTGTTCCGTACAAGCTTGCGACATTAACGGCTATATCTTTTGACAGCAAAGACTTCGAAGGTTGATTTTTGATACACCTCCAACGAACGACAGACTTTAGTATGTGGTTTTAATTTCAACCTGATGCCTCCACGCGTTCCAGAAATAAAGGGTCTTGACAGACAGACTGCTAACAAAATGCTCCTGTAAGGGTTCTTTTTTAACTTTTGAGGTACGGAACCGTAAAAATTATGAGCATATGATATGGATAAGGAAACCTTCATACTCAGCTGTCTTGAACCACAACACTATGGTACATGAGCATGCATAAAGGTCTCTACTACAATAAAAAAAACACCTTCTTCAATTAGTATCACGCACGCATCAAATTCACGTGGGGCGCTTATAAGCTTTCGGTTCGCTATGTGTGAATCCAACATATCAATAGAACGCAAGCTGGATAAATATATTATTGTTTCGAAAAATATAAGAGACATAAGAGACGTGTACCTAGTACGTGTTCACTTGTACAAATTTTCTGTCTTAGTAAGGACTTAACAAGTAATATCTCAAGTATTATCCTCTAGATGTTACAATCTTTTAAATGAAAAAAAAATACATAAAGTAACCATCGCCATTCTATTCATTCATTAAAAATGAACCCGCTTCGCAAATCGCAAAGTAAAGTTCTCAATACGGCTACTCAAAGTTGTAAGATATAAAATGAAGAGTGTATTTCGTTGTTGCAGAGCCTGGCGCCTGGCGTCTGGCAGTGGTCGATGCAGCGCGCACTGGTAAGATATCCACTTGACTTTGTTTCTCCCTTGAAAACTATTCGCTGATTCGCTCCACTCAACTACTTTGGCTCGGTGCCTCTCCGCTAATTATACTTCCACTTAAACAACAGTATAATATTTTCGCTAAAATATTCTGGTTCAATTCTTTATTAGTTTTCTTTAAGGCTCTATTGAAAGACTTCTATACAATAATCTTGTTTTTTCTTTATTGCTTGAATAAAGGTATTGATAAAAACTGTGGATTTTGTTGGTACCTATTTGACTGTTGGCACCACTAATTTTGATATTACCACTGCCAGACAATCATAAACATTTTTAACAGAATAAAGTTGTGTTTTAATATTTCTATGATCATAATATTGCCTAGGCATGTTAACATATACAGGCATTTCTCGCCGAAGCCCTCATACGTGGGAACTGATAAAAAAAAACTAGCAGCGATGTATCGAACAATTTACTTAATACGTCAGAAACTGGCCCGAAAGGCTTCAACCAATTACCTATTGTTAGTGGTAGTGCAGATGTAAGGGCTACAGGGCAATTTATATACGCCACTCATTTCATTACACAGAGATAAGGGTCTTGTGAATATTTGCGCTCAATTTGGTACATTTATGTTTTGGCGTTGAGTGACGTTGCGAAGAGCACTGGCCGAGCACAAATCTTTGTCTTTAAGTATAAATGGAGATGTGAGCGGTGGCGGTTAAACAACAAATATAACAGTAATTGAAACAAGACTACGTAGAATTAGACATCCAGCACTGAGGCTATTAGAGTCTTACGTACACGAACATGTAATTAGATTCGGGTATCATAGAGCCAATAGCAAGTCGCCCAAACTCGTAATTGACCGTAACTGCACCTCCAGTGTATAATTGGGCGGAATCAAGTTGGTCGCGTGCGGTACCCGTTGACGTCACACTCGAATGTGAAACGCTAACTAGTGGCACTCAGCTCGCCAACATGAGCCCGGGCAAGGCGTACAATACGGATAGTGTGTCCCCTCAACTGGACGAGCTCAAATAATCGCGTTATCGTTGCGATATTCCCGGGAGCCACGGAGCGGGGAAGGCTGAACGAGTAATCCGCTTTGGTCGCAACAGACACAACTTTGTCGATCGCTCTTCTGAATTTTCTACATTAAACTTGCATGCCGCGACAAAAGAGTAATAAGATTCGTTCACGGGTAACTTTCTTAAACCTTTAAACTCAAACTTAGATTTTATTCGGTATACTAATACTTTGAAAATGTCGGCGTTTGCGGTGACACACTTTTTGAATAATATGTGTATTGAACATGTAGTCGGCACGTATACTACGCGCGCATGTACGCCGTGTGCTATCTCTACATTCATATTTGATTTACGTGTTCAGTATTTATACATATACGTTGTATATTCGGTGAACAATAACAGTTTTGTACTTTTTTCTTTGATATTGATCACGAATACTACAATATTAATACAATAATTTTGCCGGCACGATAGCACGAAACATTGGAACTAAAGTTGACCGTTAGTACTATTATTTGCACAGATTAGGCTTTGGTGAGTTTAAAGCAAGGTCTCGTGCTGTATGACAAAGAGAGGCAGTGATCGCAGGCACCGCGTCGACGATGCCACCGCACGCTCGCTTGCTGCATTATTTAACTGCATTCTGCATTTCAGAACCTAGTGTAAACTTTGTATCTGTAGTACACTTCGTGGATTTATATAGCGACGTGTCTATTAAAGTAATGCCGTATGATATATCACTGTATGACTCGTTCTTTTGAACATTTTAATGCAGACATTCATCAGGATATAGAAACGTACACGCATATCCTGATGAATGTTTTGCTACTATTACTAGCTACGTGTGTACAAATATGTGAGAGCGCCACGATACACACGTATACTTCAAATTTATCGGCAACTATTTATTATATTTCGGGCGCCTCGAACAGAAATGGTGATATGAAATGTCTATAAAATATAAAAGGCGGCGTGTAGTATTTTCGGTGAGAAAGTCATTTTACTGGGCGTCCCTTCCTGCGCCAACCCGACCGGTTCCCGTCTTCCATCACTCATTCCGGTCACGAAATAGCTGGATATGTATGTAGTGTGTACCTACATGATATTTCTGCCGCAACACGGCGCGGAAGAGTTTGCTTAGAAACTGGAGAAGGTAATCTTTTTTCTACAGTAGCTCGAAAATAATGACGGAATTGTCAACGAAAAGGATTAGATCTCCTAATACGTATCTACCTACGTCTAAATTAACAGTTTTGTATGTGACGTGAATATTATACCTGTAGCAATTATGAAAGGTTCTCCTAGCTTTCAATATGATCTCACGGAAATGTTTCTAGAAAAATACTCGTTTATTATTTCCACGAGCAAAAATGAAAATGCTTATTTTATTTGCAAAAACCGCATTGCAAATGTGAATTTAAATAAAGGTTTTGTTTTGAAATAAAATGCGGTGTTGTATTTTTATTCAGAGTGCAGGAAAGCGCCCCGAGCACTTGTGATAACGTATGATATTCGTGTGTACAAGTGCAGTGATAGGCTTTCATGAGACGTTAGCAGGCCTGCTGACTAGCTGGCAACACTCCACGAGTGTGCAAGTATGCACTGACACTTCACGTCACATTTACTTGAGCATATTTCGTTTCTAAGTATTGATTAGCCGCGTACCCACCTAGCGCACAGGCTCGCGCGGCAGCCTCGGTGTCCGGATCGCGAGCGATGGCTCGCGCGGCAGCCTCAGTAGTTTTGTTCAATTTACACGAGGCCGCCTCGCGAGGCAGGCTGAGCCATCATAAGTCCGAGAGTATTCGTCATGGACAGTCGTGCATTTTCAGCTGCAGCTATTTTCCTAGCTGCTTATTGTTTAAAGAAACGAAAACAGTCACGTATCAAGAAAAAACCTAGACGCTTCTGGATTGACTCCTCCTGACTGCCCATGATATCAAAATTACACAAGACAAACACGGCAAGAGACAAAACTTGAAGTAGCTTCGCGCGCGAGCCAAAACATAACCGTCCCCACCTAACGCACAGCGCTCACTGAGGCACCTTTGAGCGCGTCAAGTTTACCGACAACACATGGCTCGGGGCCGAGCCGTGCTCGGTCGAGCAAACGCGCGCCCGAGGCAGGCCGAGGCACGTCCACACCAGCCGAGGCATTTGGCTCGCGAGGCTGCCGCGTGAGCCTGTGCGCTAGGTGGGTACGCGGCTATTGGTATCGCCGCATTAATGTGATCGGTAAATAATTAATCAGATATCATGTACAGTAATCATGATCAGTGAATCCAAACTTAATTTAAGTAATAGTATTTGCGTCTATATTATCTTATACCTACATAAAATTCAATTTTCAATTCTCGTGTCACAGTTTTGGTTGACATACTCCTCCGAAACGGCTAGACCGATTTTCACAAAATTTGTACATAGGTACATATAAAATTCGGTAGGTCTGAAAATCAGTCGTCATCTATTTTTCATACCCCTAAATGATAAGGGTGGCTATCTTCAGAAGGGGACCTGAGCAGCGGGTGAAACCGCAGGGCACAGCTACTCTTATGTATAAAGTTCTCGTGGCACAGTTTAAGTTACCAAACTGCTCCGAAAGGGCTGGAAAAAAATATATGTTTATTTGGTTGGTCTGAGAATCTGTCGTATTCTATTTGTCATACCGCTCAGCGATGAGGATCGCTCTCTCCAGAAAAGGAGCTGAGCAGCTGGTAAAACCGCTGGGCAAAGCTAGTAAGTCTATAATAAAAGATAGTAGACTTTTTGATCAACTGTGTAAACGATGTCCTGTTATCAGATAAGTATGCTCATTCATTGTTGGCGGTGGGCGTAGGTAAGTAAAAGGTTCGATAAAAAGCAACTGTCAATGCGTTAAAGTGAGGCTTTAATCACAATGTATTCTTTGCACGCACAGTGAAAAGATTTTTGGAAATACCGCCCCCAAGAGGGGAGGGTAGCAAAATGTATTTTCCTGAACTCGGTATAAAGCGAACGCTTATTTAAAAATATAAATAAATACAGTAAAAGTTATTCCCTATTGTATAAAACAGTAGAAGTTTTAATTCTTCGCATTTATCTATGTCTTTGAACGGAAAACGATCGTACTTAATTGCCTCGTTAAACTCTAAAAAAACCTTTTACGAGTAAAACATTCTGTTTGAGATACTAAACTCTTTAATTTGACCGTCTTTTAATATTATTTAATCTGTATAATTTTCAGTAAAGGCACGTTTCCTAATAAATAATACACAATTTATTTAATATCTACTCATTAAATTCAGCACCTGTTAATTACAAAGGTCTTAGAAAATGTGTAACAATATCGTAGAGGCGGCGCGCGGCGTAGGCCGCGTAGCAACGCGTAGCAGGGCTCGTAGTCACATCAATTTCAGCGCTATTACTAGCTGTGGTCAATTTTCTTATTATATTTTTTTATCAATTTCAATGAATCCTACTTAATACTCGTCGTATTATAAATGCGAAAGTTTGTAAGGAAGTACGAATGTTTGTTACTCTTTCCCACAAAAACTACAGAACGAATTAACAATAGGACTTGTGTAGAACGATCTCGTGGAAGATGTCCCGTGGAAAAACACCAAGGGAACAAACCAGTACGAATTATTCTACGTATTTGCAAATGTGCATTTAATTGCGAAAATATTATTACATTTTTATCATGAAATAAATAAATAGGTAGGTAACAGGGTACCTGACGTTATGATTTTTGAGGCTGAATGAGGTTACAATAATCTTTAAATAATCCCATTACACTTTGATTTGAAGCTATTTTGGGAAGCAAAGCGTAGCTGTCGTAGTCATTGCCTGCGACGTAAAGTGCGTCAATAAACAAAGTTATTTCCATCAGAATTTTACATGTGTTTTCTGTATGTTTTACTAACATAACGGTATTGGTAACAAAAAGCCTGTGTTCTATTATGATACAAATAAACAATTTTTATGCAAAGTCATCGAATCTGGTAGCGTATTACGGGGAGTAATCAGTGCCCGTTTAAACTGTGGAAGGGATTTGCTGTGATCAGTGACAGCGCATTAGGGCGCATATTGGCAATATAGGCGCATTGAGCGTCAGTCGACTCAATACCGACGCGCCTCGCGCTACACTCATAAACCTGTCGTTGAATGCTCCATTATGATTCCTATAGAAGACACCGACGACAACGTTATTGTCAAGTTTTAAACTTTATTATCCAAAATCGTTTAAGCGATCCGAGACAATAGTTGTTATTTGTCATGAAGTTGTTGAACTCTTTAAATATCATAGAGAAACCAAACGATGGAAAAACAATCTTATTTCTATCATATGATTTATTTGATGGTGAATATTTTATTCTCATTGCCACCAAAGAGTAAATTAAATTGGTTTGTAAAAATTGATCACATTATCGGGAACGATGTGGGTAACCTAATTTTTAGGCTAAATGATCAGCGAGTAATATGAGCGTGGGGAGTATCGACATGCAGCGAGGACGTAGTGGTGGCGCGGAGGTCACACAGCACGCCAGGCCGCGAGCGAGGCGAGCACGTGAGCTTCCACCGGGGACCATTCATGTGCGAGGGCGGCGCCTTGCGCGCGCAGCGATCAATACGCGCTGGGCGCGGGCGGGCAGTGCCCGGCCCGCCGCGCGACGCCTCGCACGCGTTCCGCCGCCGCGAGCCCATGACCGCCCTCCACAGATGACGGAGCCCCGCACCCTACGAGAGCGCCGCACTGTCCCCGTCAGCACGACCAAGCTTGCCGCGCGCCCCCGCACTAGCTCGTACCGCGCGACGATAAGGTAGGAAAATCGATAGCTCCGAGTGCCGCAGCATCCGCTGACCGCTCCGCCGGCCGCACGCGCGCCGTCTGCCCGCCTGCTCGCCTGCCCGCGGCCCTGCTGCCTGCTCCCGCTACTCACTGCTCCCTGCACGGAACACGTCACGACCCCTGCTCTCGTGCTCGACATCTGCCACGTTGTGTTCTTATTTTGTTTTTGATAATGGTCATTTATCACAACTAATACCAATTTCTTGTGATTTAGTATGCAGACAGTTCTCTATTTCCTATAAATGTGTTTTTTTTTTCTGAAATACCCTTTATATTCATCTACAGAGACATCACATAAATATCTTATTACCAGAAATATAAAACGTAGAAATATCGTAGTTTTTCCATTACAGCTCGACTTCATCTCTGAGGCGTTAAGTTATTAAAGTTAACGATTTATCTGGTTTCGTAATACTTCGTTGTACTGGTTCATATTTTAGAAATAGCACTTAAGTTAAAAGTCTTTAAATGTAGTGAGCACATTATTAGTGAATTGCCGAGCTAGGTCAAAAAGAAGAAACAAAAACGAAAAAAGCAATGGTCAAGACTGATGTGTGATTTTTCAGTTGTTCTAATTATTTTTACTAGCGCTCGGTATGTTAGTAAGTACATCATCCATATCGTTTTAAATTAAAACAAAAATCTATTTCAATGCCAATAGACCTAGAATTTACACGTATTTTTTTACAAAAATTCCGTTTTTGTTCTTTTTTTACTATGATTTTTGAACGTAATTCTGCAGCATGAATATGAAAAAGTGTTGAAGTCGACCTACATACGTAGATTTTCTTACAAATAAAAGCTCCTTTTTACTTCTTCGTGTTTCAGCCGTACCTACACATTTGTATTACTATAATCATTGTTTTTTTCAAACCTAACATTAAGTAAGCTGAACTGTAGTCTTATTAATTATTTAAAAAAATACACGTGTCAAATGTATGAACATTTCGTAGTATCTATCAGCTTAGGTATCAACTATTTGACCAACGTAAAAGTATTTGTAATCAAAACGCATTTTTTTTATTGGTGTAATTATAAACCCATTTATCAACCTTGTACATTACGTTCTTAACTGCCTACTATGCATAAACTAAAACAAAAACCTTGAGGTAACGGCATGGATCGCAGTGGATCGTACAAAAACCTTTATGTTAATTATGATAAAAGTCGCAAACCCTATTTGTCTTATTCCACAAGGTGCGTTTTTAGAAGCTCTTTTGCAAACGGCCAAGTTTATGATGATAGGAGCACCCGAGTACCCTATTACCCTTATATTTGAGGAAACAGTTGTATCGAAACTCATTTATTAGAATGCGGTGTCATATAGGGGTGCCATCTGACCAAATACCCCAAAAGTATAACTCAAAAGTCGTCATTTATAAAAAAAAATGTACCCTTCGGAAATCACCATTTTATAAAAATGTAACATTTATTCAAAAAAAAAAGGACAGCGGTTTACTTCAATATTATGTTGATTTATTTTATTGTTTGTCATTATTTCTTATTCAGACAGAGGATCAGCTGCGATTCGTTCTGTGTAAAGAAAATTACAACCATAGTCATAGAGAGGTACAAACACTTTTCAAGTTTGCACATTTTTTGGCAAAAAGTTTTATTTTATGTCAGCCTTTATAGAAATATTTCTTCACGTGAAGTTAAGACGAAGTCATGTGTGGGCTTTTTCACTGTTTCACAAACAAAATATAACACACCAATAATCGGATACTAAGTTAAACTTAAGTTCTTTCACGAACAAAAGAAAACTCTTTATTTGGTTCTAAGTATAATGCAACTAACAGGTACCATAATAAAAGCTTAGCATGTAAGCGTCGTTAGGATATTGACGACTTTGGCTGACGGTAGGGGCTGGGGTGTAGGTCGATTATATGTCGTGATGCAGTGCAATTACTAGCCACGGGAAATAGTCCAAGGACGAGCACGGTTCAAAGGCCACCCACCTCTCATACACCGCCTAGCTTCTCGGCTATGCTAATATGTCTGATATTTATATACAAAGTTAGTTAACTGTAATTACTTACTTTAGCTATTAACTGAAATTGTAATGATAATTTATTATTGCAGTACGGATTCTTAACAAGAGCTTGGCAAGGCATACAATTTACATAATTGTATATTATGTAACATAATTTGTAACATTGTAACATAATATAACATAATTGTATATCCATCAAAGTTCGAATAAAAATATTTTTCAAGAATTTGGGAAATCATAAGATATATAATAATCCATTTTCTAAAAATGACTGTTCATTTAATATCCTGCTGAATATGAGTCGTTTCATTCGTAGAAAATCAATTGATTAGCAACGGCATCACCTGAAAGAAACCATCATTCCAGATAAAATGAAATACCTTCAAATATACTGCCAAAGCGTTGGCTATATTAACGTTGATTTTCAACCATGTTAGCAAATTGTCGTCGCTTCAAATCCCCCGATAATTGACACATTTAACAAGGAGTTAAGTCTTCAACAAACATGCTTCAGTAACGATTACACGAGGGTTTTTTTCTAATACAAGGATGTTGCCTTCATTGGATCCGTCCTGACGAGTAATTTTAGAATATTGGAAAATCGAAAATATGGACACCTGGTAATATTCCCACGAATGTTTGAAGTTTAGAAACAGACAATAAGGGGTTGATAGACAGGGAACTGACGAACGGAATAGTATGTAGCAAGATAAATATACAGTTGTTACAAAGTTGCAGTGAAGAACCTTCATAACAACTTTATATTTTACTTCCTAAGGTCATAACGAGTCCTGTCCTTTATGATTAGGGGCGTTTCTTTTGGGCCTTATTTTGTGTCGAATTCCTATAGATCATATTATTATTAGGCTAGACACACTTGCAAATTATAACGCGGTATGGTTCTGGTACCTATCAAAATATGTGATGTTACATACTTACAAGCATTCTTCATGGTGCCCGATATCGTCCGTAAATTCAGACATATTGAGGATGAGAAATTGAATATACCACATTAGTTCAAATAAATGATAATTTCGGTGTGTATACAAAAATAAAGTACTGTCAACAGTTACAAGTGGATAAATTACCAAGTAGTTCATAATGATAGTTAAAGGCCCTTATACAATTCCCCTCGAAGGAAGGACAAAAATGGCAGCGACAACGTAATGACAAAGCTGTAATGCGCTACTAAATAACTAAAGTACATCAGCATAAGAAATTGTCTGAACAGACATTTGTAGCTCGATTATTTATGGAATTTAAAACGAGTTGCGGCATTCGTGATTACTCTGGCAAAATATAGAGTAACACATGCATGACAAATGAAGTACCAAGTAGCTTTTTTGTTGCAAAAAAAATCTGATTATCAAGTTTTTGGAACCTTATTTCCAACTATGCGTAATAAATTACAAATTAAATTTGCTCCAAACCTGTCACTTTCTTTGATTTTAAACAAACTTTTTTAACAAAGGGCAAGGCAAGTAGGTGGTTTTTAATAAACCAAAACGGAAGCTTTATATTTTCGAAATTAAACAAAATTTCGGTTTCGAATTTTGCCAACTATGCCATTGAAAATTCTAATTTCATTTGTCAGCCAGCTAACGTCTATTCTCCACACTTACGCAAAGCTATACCATATAGCCCTTACAGTAGTTCTACAAGATTTTGTGTAGAAATGAATTTGAAATTTTATGTTTGTTTTTTTACAAATTTGACATGCTGTTACTTTGGATCCTTGTGGAGCAGCTGACGCGCAGCCCCCTGCTATGCTGTGTTCGACCGACCAATGCCTAAGTTTCGTGCCACGTACATAGACTTTTAGACAATCCTTTTAACTGAGTTTTATTTTCAAGATCTTTTGTGGTAAAGCAGTTGATACAGTAATGTTGTTGTTTGTTGCCAGGTGATGCATCAACGATGAGTCGCCGCGCGCGGCCGTGACATGGGAGCGCAGGCATGGGCTGGCGCGCCGTGCAACCGCCGCACATCGCCGCCGGCTTGCTCCTACTGCTGCTAGTTAACCTGCCAGGTATACCGTGCTGACTTCCCCCCTTAACTAGCTATCACTCCAGTAGAACATCTTTGGTTACATTTCTCTTTTACACGCTTGGCTATCATTGAAAGTAAGTAGGTATTCTAACTATATCTGATTCCTCTTAATCTGGTAAAAATCAAGTTTCAGCATCGCATTAACTAACATATTTGATTCGCTTTGTCCGCGCAGTAACCTGCCACCAAGACCACCAAGATGCCGTGCACATCACGGCGATCCTCGGCGAGAGCGTGGTGTTCAACTGCCAGGTGGACTTTCCGGAAGACATCCCGGTGCCGTACGTGTTGCAGTGGGAGAAGAAGGTAGGCGAAACGGTACGACGGTCCACACTCCACTCTTACAATACAACGCTGCTCATCTACCGTGTGTGTGTTTCTGTTCAGTAGAGGTCGGCTCGTCCGCGCGACGCGCCCCGCAGAATGTAAAGTATATCTCGTCTGTGTCGGCTCCGACACCTCGTATTGTCCCGTGCTAGTGGTAAAGCGCGGGCGCCGCGGGCCGGGGGCGCCGCCCCAGCGCCCTCGCCCCGCGCGCGCCCACCGCACGCCTTTTGTGTATCTCTGCCTCTTCTGCGTATTGCCTCGTGTACCTACCGCGCTCGTCACAGACCGGCTCGACATACCCACAGTGATAAAGGCCTTCAAAGCGAGTCCGAGAGAGCAGCAGACCCCCGTTAGATACGAACATACACATACACGCCACTTTACATGTACAATAAGATTTTTTCCTGTATTCTTTTGTTTGGGTGCACCGTTGTTATTCTGAGATAGTCTCGCGCACTATCGCTTACACGGCTGACACGGGGCACGCGCACTCTCGCGCACTGGCGGCGGTTCTGTCTGTTTCTCTCTTCCTGTGGCTGTGGGCTTCTCCCACGCTCTGTCGGCAATAGTAGATTCATGTACAACTTACTTGACATACTTTGTATTGTAACTCATTCAAGTGACTGCACAGTTGATCTACTCTAAAGCATGCTGTAGAAACGCTTATGTTTCCCGTTTACACATTCTGCATGCACGATTGTAACGTATTGAATATTGTCTAAGCGTTCGTTAGATTATAACGATGTTTGAAATGCATAATTTATTATGGACGCCTTCGAACGCAAATACAACGACAGCGACTTACGAGCTTCAAGCTTAGTAAGATCATTAATATGCGTAGGTACACGTAATCAGTTTCATAATTTGTTTGTCATCCTTGCATGTTTCAGTAGTTTTCTTTCTTTATCTAGTTAGTTTTGTATCTTGTAACCACAAAACCAAAATGACTCCCACGTGCAATCGTGACTGAATTGCACGTCACGTTACAAGATTCAGCATCTGATTCTGTCTGTGTTTTGTGAAAACGCATCGCATCGTCTTGAAAGCTTTAGACAGAGTTGGAAATGTGTAGCGCCCCAACCAGATATGCGGCGAAATGTATTTAGCATATAAGTATTTAGCTGTATGTAAGCTAAGTGGTAGAGTTAACGATGTCGCACCAGATTAGCTCAGCTGTTAACATGTGGGCGTGTGTGTGTAGGGACAGGACATCCCGATCTACATCTGGTACGAGAGCTACCCGACGCACAGCGGCGAGGGGTACGAGGGCCGTGTGTCGCGCGTGGCGCTGGACTCGCCCTACGGCGCCGCCAGCCTCAACCTCACCAATATCCGGGAGTCTGACCAGGTAACCACCAACTTCTTATGATTTCGTAAGACATCTAGTTCTGTTTAAACATTAAAGTGGCTCGGAAGTCAGCTACAAGTGTCGGTCTGCGAATTATACAGTCAAGGAGATGCATCGTCGACACCCTGCTGATAGCTAAAATTGCGTTCTGCACAGCTATCCGTTATACCTGCGCAGACTTCCACTCGCAGCTAACTTCTGAACCACAAAGTTTGAACAGAACCACACATAGCTATTGTTAATGCTTATATAAAAACAACAGATTAAGATGGTTTATTGTTCAGGGTTGTTGAGTTTTTTGTCTGTTTCACCAGGGTTGGTACGAGTGTAAGGTGGTGTTCCTCAACCGGTCACCCAATCAACACAAAAATGGCACATGGTTCCACTTGGACGTGCACGCGCCACCACGCTTCTCCATCACACCGGAAGACATTATTTACGTTAATTTAGGTAAGTTAACGCTAAAAGTTCAATGGTAATAGTCGATTACCATTTCCAAATATCACTAATGAACTTGAGCTTTTTATATCACTAATTTATTGGTCGATCATGACCTTGTGAGTAAAATTGAATCTATAAGATAAATAAAATAAATCACTGTTCCTTGCAACAAGCTCCTAATTCGAATAGAAGGAAGCAGTTACAACCATCCAACTCCGCATTCTTCTGCCACTACATAATTCCCACAACTTCTTTATTCGACTTTATAGATCGTTCCTAAAACTTATTATAGCAAAAGAAAGTGAAACTCACATTACCCGTTACTCTAGGAGACGCCATAATCCTCAACTGCCAAGCAGAAGGTACTCCCACGCCGGAGATCCTCTGGTACAAGGACGCGAACCCGGTAGAGCCTTCGGGCACGGTCGGCATCTTTAACGACGGTACCGAGCTGCGCATCAGCAACATCCGCCACGAGGACATCGGCGACTACACGTGCATCGCGAGGAATGGCGAGGGGCAGGTGTCGCATACTGCGCGCGTCATCATCGCTGGGGGCGCTGTTATTACTGTGAGTGTAATATTGATAACTTTAGAAAATAACATTCATCGAGACCTTGAGACCTTGGGTAGCCACTCAGGTCTTAATTTTTCAACAACGTGTTACTTGCAACTTTTTTATGAAACTTGAAAACAGAAGCACAAAATAAATAATAAACTAGTAAGGTAAAGACTCATTACAATTTTGTGCCATCCTGTCCTGATTTACGGAGAATAGAATTACGGATACTTTATAATTTATGTAAGGTCTGTTTTTAAAAAAAATCTGATAACAAATAAAAGTACCTATAAGTTAAAATGAATTCTCAATTTCGTCTTCAGATGCCGCCTACAAACCAAACGAAGCTAGAAGGAGAGAAAGTACAGTTTTCATGCGAAGCGAAGGCCTTACCTGGAAATGTGACGGTGAAGTGGTTCCGCGAGGGTGCTCCGGTGGCCGAGGTGGCAGCCCTGGAGACCAGAGTCACGATCCGAAGAGATGGCGCGCTCGTCATCAACCCTGTGGCGGCCGACGACTCGGGGCAGTACCTGTGTGAAGTGTCCAACGGCATTGGAGACCCACAGAGCGCTTCAGCCTATTTAAATGTTGAATGTAAGGAGTTTTTGTTTATATGGACAGACTAAAAGTCGAAACTCGTCACATCAAAATTAACAAAAAAAAAACCCAGTGGTTTTTCTTTCTGATTGGCAAACAAACAAAATAATAAACATTGCTTCTTGCGAATAAGCTATTTATGAATAATTTTTCGAATAATTTATGCAGATAACAGAACTCCACGATATTTTCACAGATCCAGCAAAAGTAACGTTTACTCCAACCGTGCAATACCTCCCCTTCCGACTGGCCGGTGTGGTTCAGTGTTACATAAAGGCCAACCCTCCCCTCCAGTACGTGACGTGGACCAAGGACAAGCGGCTGCTGGAGCCATACCAGACCAAGGACATCGTGATCATGAACAACGGCTCGTTGCTGTTCACGAGGGTCAACCAGAACCATCAGGGTCGATACACTTGTACTCCTTACAACGCGCAAGGGACTCAAGGGTCTTCAGGTAAAAGACTTGCAAGTTAGCAATGGTGATAAAATAGCAATATGAAATTGTTTTGAAGGAAACTAATTATGTTTTCGTTTTGCAGGTCCGATGGAAGTGTTAGTTCGTAAACCACCAGTGTTCACAGTGGAACCGGAACCTCTGTACCAAAGAAAGGTAAATGAAAATGCACTAACATTATACGAACCTACGAAAAGCTGAAAACTGCCTTGCTAAAAGTTCTTATTTTTTGAAACTAGAAAACAATTTTGTTTTAAATTACCTAGGAAAGTTTCTTGCAAAAAAAAATTAAGGAACTTGGGCAAAATTACTGTTCAATAAAATACCAAGGGACTTCTTCCAAGTTACATTACATTTCCGCATTCCACATTCTGATCTACTCTGTTTTCCACATTCCACATTATAAACGACTTCGTTTTCCGTATCTTACTCGGACTGGCCCGGAGTGGCACAGTTATGAGCACTAATTTATATAGCAGCACATAGCAGCTTTAATTTGAAAAAAGGTTTTCTCCCAAAGTATAAACTATATTTTCTGCTATTCTGTGCTCGTGGCTGTTTCGCATAGTGACGTTGGTGGTGTAGTAAAGACTTACGTGACGTTGGTTATGTGTACGGCAGGTGGGTGAGTCAGTGGAGATGCACTGCGAGGCGCAGGAGGCGGAGGGCACGCAGCGGCCGAGCGTGGTGTGGCGGCGCCGCGACGGGCTGCCGCTGCAGAAGAGCCGCGTGCGCGCGCTCGGCGGGAACATCACAATCGACACGCTACGCCGCCAGGACTTCGGCATCTACCAGTGCGTCGCCTCTAACGAGGTAACACGCTCGTCTAATCAGACCACCAGTTTCACAAACACCCAAGAGATAAACGGTACGGTGTCAGAATCACCACAAAACGAGCCGATCAGTTTTATTTGTCTGACACTGGAAAGTCCAACTCATACTTAAAAACAATGCAACGACATAGCAGCAAACGGATTCATGTAGCAAAAACGACGTGAGGTGATTGGTGACTTGACTACTTGGGTACAATGAGCTTAAAAAAGGCCTACGAATGACAGTCGAGACCAACAATATACGATTCCATCACATCTATACTATCTATACTTATACTTATATACTTATCTATACTAATATTATAAAGCTGAAGAGTTTGTTTGTTTGTTTGAACGCGCTAATCTCAGGGACTACTGGTTGGAATTGGAAAATTATTTTAGTGTTGGATAGTCCATTTCTTGAGGAAGGCCTATAGGCTATATAACATCACGCTACGACCAACAGGTGTTGAGCAGCGGGGGTGAAACCGCGAGGAACAGCTAGTCTTTCTATATATATGCATTATTGGTTTTTGAACTAAATTAATAAATTCAAAATTCTGTTACTGTAAAGTATTTTTACAAAGATACACACGATAATCCCATTTTGCTCTCCAGGTAGCAACAATAGTAGCGGACACGCAGCTGGTGATTGAGGGCACTCAGCCGCACGCGCCCTACAACGTGTCGGGCACGGCGACGGAGTTCCAGGTGACGCTGCGCTGGCAGCCCGGGTACGCCGGTGGACCCGACTACAAGCAGGATTACACCATCTGGTACAGGGAGGCTGGCTTCTCAGAGTGGACTAAGGTTCCTGTTACGCCGTCAGGTGCTACTTCTGTGAGTATTTGCAGTCTTCGTTATGGTTGAATCATTATTCAGCGAATATTTGAGCAGTTATCATTGAAGCACGTAAACCAGGGGTGACTATCAGTCACCCCTGGTTTTAAATGTAAAGATTTTATCATCAACGTGCGTTCCCAATCTATTTGGTTTCGGTGCAGTTAGGTATGCTGCACCGAAACCATCTTTTCTGTAATAGTTCGCCATTACTCGTCGTCTCTCAAAACCATACGTATGAAAATTACAAATAAATGAGACGAAGTAAGGGATAAAAATGACAATTGTATAGATATGCGCAGAATTCATAATAATCATAGCGGTCTTAATTTTACTAAAAGTATTTAAATTATTTCGTAGCGTCGTTCGTAGAGGGTCTACGCCGTAGCAAAGAACTTACGAAACGAAAGACCAAAATGATTAATGAGCTTTGAACTGTCTGATGATAAATGTTATCGTTAGGTTTGGGAACTTTTCGTTACATTTTGAGTAAGGATCCTTGACGACTAAAATTAACGTAAAATCATAAAAAACGAGGTGTTCTTCGCGAGTTTACAAATAGGACATTAAAACACTCAATTTAACTTTCCTAAAAGAAAGTACTAATTCAGAAAAAATATAACAATTAAACATTGTTCTTTGTTCACAGGTCACAATAAATCGGCTTCAGCCTGGTACAACGTATGAGTTCCAAGTAAACAGCAAGAACACAATAGGAGAAGGAATGATGAGTAAAGCTATTACAATAAGAACTCTTGGTAAGTGCCGTTAGCCCTTTACTTTTATGTGTGGCGGGACTTAACATGTGTGAATAACATGTTATTCTAATATAAGATAGAACCTTTTAATATTTACTATTAAAAAAAACACTATTTGTGTTCATAACAGGTATGGGTTGTGGACTAGCTTGATAACTTTTGTGTTAAAACAGGGATGAAATTATGTTCAAGTAATCTGACTAATAGATATTTTGTGGAAAGTTTCCAGTTCCAAGGTGTGGTTGGACTTGAGGTGGGTTGTTTAACTTAAGATTGCCTTTTGTAGATGTAGGCGCCAAACCGAAGGCGGCACCCACCCCGGCGGGGCCTGTAGACGAAAAGATATTTCAAAACGCACCCGAAGGCTCTGGTATATACCCACAAATGTTGCACAGTAATCACTAACTTTATCACTTCATCTCATCTCACGTATCATCCATTTAGGTAGTTGGATTTCTGCTTCAAGTAGACTCATTTAGGCATTTATACTTAGAATTTATTCTGTTTTATTTAGCGCATGATTTATGTTGTTTTAGTTGTATTTGTATTTTAATTTATACCGTATTTAGATAACAGTAGTTGCATGTTAACATATTATCTCTGTATATCTTATTTCTTCTTGATACTCACAGATTTTTGTGTTTTATTTTAATGAGAAGACACACCTTTAACTTTTTGAGCAGATAATAAAACTATTTTTACAAAGACTTTCCCACATTTATTTAATTAGTTACTATTTTTCACCAAACATACATTTAATAACAATTACCTTTTTTTCCTTAATTCATCCATCGCAACAATCTTTCTCAGCTAACGCTGGCCAAAAGACCAGGAAACTGTAACTGTTTGTGAACATAGGTCCGAAGTCCGGTCCCCCGCGCAACCTGACGGTGACGGAGGTGCACAACGGGTTCCTGATCACGTGGCAGGCGCCGCTGGAGCGCGCGCACCTGGTGCAGTACTACACCATCAAGTACCGCACAGATGCGCAGTGGAAGACGCTCAACCGCGGCCAAATACGACCCGAGGAAACCAGCTACTTGGGTAAATTGTGACAGATGCTGTTCTGTACTACCAACATTTCATGTTGTCAATGAGTTTTTCTTCGGACTTATCAATTATACTTTCTAGATTCATATTTACTGAAATAGTTAAAAACATTTTCTCACGTTTTGTTCTACCATTAAGTAAAACTCAGGTTTAACAACAAAAATTACACTTCATATTTTCTTCTCTTTTTTTCACAATCGACCAAGAATTTAAGGTATTCATTTCGAATCATCACTTGATGATTTGGATATCTTAAGCCGCACCGTGTTTAATTAAATGCATTATTCTAATATGAGATCGAATGTAAGTAATTTTTTTGCTATTTCGGAGACTAGATATACCTTCTACCTAGTTTTTTTTTAATCTGGTTTCAGCTTGCTCAGTTTATCAAAATGTCTTTCGTCAGATCATAGAGATTGAGTAACCAGTCTTTTTTTGACTTACATACTAACTTAATATAGATTTACAATTGTGTACTACATGGTACATATTGAAATAACAATTTAAATACATTTGTCATCACAGCAACAAAACTAAATATTTCAGTTAAAAACCTAGTCGGTGGTCGTACGTACTACTTCCGAGTGCTGGCCAACTCGGCGACTAGTTACGAGAGCTCTGAAGAGGTGAAGTTCCCGGTGCCAGCGCGCGTGAAGCACAAAGCGATCACGGCGGGCGTGGTGGGCGGGATCCTGTTCTTCATCGTGGCCATCATTCTGTCCGTGTGTGCCGTGAAGATCTGCAACAAACGTAAACGCCGTAAGCAGGAGAAAGGTGAGCCGCGTCACACAAGCGGCCGCTAGCCCGCTGCCGGCGCTAGTTCTCCCGCGATATTACCTCCGTATGCGCTAACTTTTGTGGAACTTACTAATAAAGTACAATTTAAAAAAAAAAAAAAAAGAAACTGTGTCGCTTTGTATATATTCAAATTTAAAACGAATGGACTTAAACGAACGAGTCGAACATCAGTTTTACCGACTGGAAAATAGTAGTAATGAAATATTAGATCCTACTAGTAAATACTTCAAACTTGTATCAGATCAGATGCGTACAACATAAACATTTCGCTATGAGGGTTTCAACAGTAGATAATTCAACCCTGAAACTTACCGATCTACTTTCAATTATCTTGAACTGAAAATGTCACACCTAACTGAGACGCTGCAATTTCGCAACGAAAATATTGTCAGTAACCACAAAATTCACTATAATAAACGACACAAGTTCCGTAGGCTTTTTACATAGATAACGCAATCGTTGAAGACAGGTTGACTTCCTTACATAACTTACCATATTGTCGGCAAATTACATATTCGTTCGTATGTATTATCTGCTTAATTCACTTATACATTGGTGTTTCCTTTGTAAGCTTTTTGCATGCGTTTCTTTTATGTAAATAATGCATTTTTTTGCTAACAATAATTTGAAGATAGAAATATTAGGTATCTAAAACATAAAGACGTTTTGTATCTAACCAAATTAACATTTGATTTGTTAAGTGTCATATGGCCCTGTCCAAGATAAAGCGCTAGTAAATATTTAAAGCTAGAGTTATGTCGATGATTCATATATAACGTAACAGACCTACTGCTGTTGTTCCTGAAGTTAGTGTACATGGCTCGTATAGAAGGTCTGTATGTGGTAATCATCAGCATCAAATATATTCAAGTACCATAAGTCAATCCAACTACTTATTTGCGTCGAAATTGTTTGTATTATCGTTATGCATTTTGGCTATACAGTTCATTGATCACGACCCATATTCTGCTTTAAGCCATCATCGCGTCATTACTGCATAGTTTCATCGTCATAAAAACGTTTTCTGGAAAGGACCAGCGATGCTCTACTCTCGAGGCTGCAAACGTTTTTACCTTTTTATAGGCATAATTTTAGTTTAAAAATGTATAACTATAGAAACTAACACCACTGATCATGATAGTGGCGATGTAAGACATCCCAGGAGTAACATGCTAGAGTCCATTCCAGAGCTCGTTGTGCTTCAGTTGACAATATGGTGGGTGGTGGTGATGGTAGAATAGCGAGGGTGGCGGGCGGCGGCCGTGGCTGGGCTCGGGGCGGAGCGCCACTCCACTACGTTAATGTTCAGAAATTATTCGATTGCAGCATACAACATGGTAGCCGCGCGACTGACAGACCTCCGCGCCGCTGATAGCACTCAAGTGCCTTTTAAGAAGTGAGTAATACCTGCGTATGTACTTATAATTATATATAATACATATTAATTATTTTTTTTGGTCCTTTTGAACAATTCTAATTTATACTCGCTACTACATTCATGCTGCTTTTAACAGGAAATCAGGTCAGTCTTGTCAAACCTTTACTAATTGTATAAACAAAATAATAAGGCTATTATTATTGTATTCTTTTGTAACACCGCGGTTATTTGCTAAATAATAAAATATGGGGTGTAGCTAATATGTTTGTTGTGTTCATTCAGATTTAGAGAACGCGGAATATCGAGTATAGTGCAGTGTTTGCGGTTTACTGCGAACTGGGTGTGGCCGGCGTCGCGCTGCGGTGGCGAGGCGCGCTACTGGGTGTCAGTGCGGCGCGTGTCGGCTGCGCCCACTGCGTCCCCCGCGCCCTCACCCGCGCCCTCGTCGTCCGACGACGGCGGCTTCCTGCCGCGCCTGCGCGCGCCTTTGCGGCCCTCCGCCGCGCCGCCACTGTTCCGCGCCTCGTCGCCGGCACTGGCGCTGCACTGGCCGCCGTGGCCGCCGTGGCCTCCGTGGGCGGCCGCCTGGACGCCCTGGTCGCCGCTGCACGTGTCCGACCTCAGCTCCGTGCCCTTTCCGAGCTCTGCCGATGGCTCGTTCCCGACGCCTCCGTCTCCCTTCCGCCTGAGATCACTGCGACAGAGCGCACACGATCCGACGCGCGTCAACTCCGGGCCCCTGGCAAGACCGCGCGCTCGGCCTGTGCCGCGGCACACACGCCCGCGAGCCGTCGCGGATTTGCCGCCGCCTCCTCACGAAGCGTCGCCCGAGAGCCGCTCGTCGTCCAGCGGATTCGGCAGCAAGAACGCTTCGTCCTCGCAACACAACCGCAGCAGCCGGACGGGCAGCCTGGCCGAGTGGCGTCCGCCGCCGTACCGACCGCCGCCGCCAGCGCCGCCGCCGCGCCCCGGCTCCGGAGAGGTGGGCGACGCGGGCTCGGTGGACGTGCACTACGAGTGGGACCGCGCCACGCGCACGCCAACACCCTCGACGCCGGAGAGAACTCGCGCGCGCCCCTCCCGCGATGACGTAGAAGCTAGAGTGCGCGCCATGAAGGAAGAGTTCCTCGAGTTCCGCAAGCGCCAGGCGCTGCGGCGTCGCTCGCCGGAGCCGCTGGCGCCGCCGCCGCCATTGTCGCCACTATCACCACTATCGCCACTCTCTCCGTTGTCACCGCTGGCTGCGCTGGCGCACTCACCGCCCGCGCCCGCTGAGACTGTCTGCTAACCGCTACATTTCGATCGTTTCGAGCAACGAGCTCTAAATGGTCGCATTACTCCCCACCGACCCCCTCTGTTTTATAGATCTGTGCTTTATCTTTTCCATGCCTAGATGTGGTGAAGTAAGTAATATTACCTTTCCGAATGTTACTTCTGCAAGTAAATCATTTTAATTTGAATAACACTTTAGCATCAATTATTCAATAACGGGCACGAACTATGACTGACAATCAGTTTTGAAAGTCGGTACAATTCATCACTTAATAGAGCCCGAGAATCCACAAAACGGGGGCTTTTCGGAAGTAGATATTGATTTGGTACGTTCACTGTTTATGTAGTGTTAAAACATCCCACCAGGTCACTGGCGTTACGACCACGCCGCCGGTAACCGTTATTATAAATACTAGATACTTAGAAAAACATGACTAAAGTCGCACAAGAATATTTGCGACTGTAATAATGTACGTATAAAAGTGGATGCTGTGGCGTTTCATGCTCGCACTGTCTGCTTTCCTATCTGATAAAATATGTCAATTAATTGTTCGAAGTAACCTCACGCACGACGGCTCGGACGCTTGAATAAATAGACGTGGCAAAATATGACCATGCATAGTGAAAAAAAACACAGGCACTTCCAATTTTATTCTAAATGAATATACATACAATTACCGTTAGGCTAATGTAGGTACTGAATGCAGAAAGTAATTATTATGAACAGAATGTGCCATATACAGATCGAAATATTATTTTATATTTAAAGTGATGTGGGCGTTTGCCCGGCGAGCAGCCAGTGCGAGAGACGTTCACCTTAACGCTTTAGGTATGAGCGGGGAAGCATCCACGACACCGCTCATACCAACATTATATTGTAGTTATTATTGTAACTAATTACGAATAACGATTTACTAAAAGAGTAGCTGCGACTGGTGGTCGAGTGCGTGAACGAATCGCCCGTGCCTGGTGCCCCGCCCGGTGCCGCGGGCGCCACACTCGGGTGCCGCCGCATTCGGGCGCCAGTCCCGATTGCTCGTTTATAATATACAACAAAATAATCATTAAGTAGATTTTAGAAATACATAATTTAGATTGATACAAAACGTGTAAACTCAGTTTTGTTCGACATTTTTAAATGAAATATTATTTTACAAGTACAAATTTATTTTTATTTTTATTTATGTAGTTACAATAATTTAAAAGGAACAACTGTACATATGTAAAAACATATTAGATATTATATACATTTATTTATTTAGGTGTGGTGTGGTATGATTGAGGTTCTGAAGAACTGTTTGTCAGTGCTTGTGACTACTTGTGAGGCACTCGACACTGTCGCCATTAAACACTGCCGACTTAGGAACTTCCCACGTTTATAAATATTAAGTATTCTTTATATAAATGACTAACTTATTTTTTTTATTCTTGTGTGGCTAATGATGACTTCCTTATCTGATGTGATGATGCGACTTGATGTGTCAATGCCCTAAGTAATCGCAAAGGTTCAGTCAATTGTTTTGAACCTCACTCAAAAATTGAGTAAGTTTTTTTTAAATATAATTTTGTATGTATTTTTAAACGTTTTTCTACAATCCACTATGAGATAACAACGATTGTGTTTGTTTTTCACAAGAATAATAATAATTTACTTATCGGTTCCTTGAGTAATCCCACCTATGTAGTTGACCAGTCAAAACCAAGACTGTTTAGAATTATGTTCGTTATTAGGTTTACTTATTGTGTCAAATGTGCTCTTAGATATTTCCTTGCATGCACGTCGCACTTTTTGTACCTATTGTTTGTAACGCAGAACTTTTTTTATTCGGATATCGAGATAAGGACCTCCTAAAAATAAGTATAAAAATGTACGCTTTAAAGAAATTGAAATAAATTACTCATAACAAATAGATAGGTAGGTATGATAAGGTGTAGTTATTTATGTGCGTGCATGGAAGCGTCTGATACGGAGGAATACGACGCGTTGCGTCAGGAGGCACGCGGCGTGTCGAAGTGGACTTCGCGCGAGTTGCTCGCGGCGCGGCGCCTGCGGTCTGTAGCGGCTCTCGCGCAGCTCTCATTCGACACGCCCTGTCGTCCGCATTGTGTATTGTTACGTCAAGGACAGCGAACAAGCGCATCATTAGTTCACTGCTGATGACGGTGTAGAGTTAAGCTACGTATAACGACACCATAGACCCTTGTTTTGTTTTTTTTACTCGTTCTCTAAGCAACTTCCGCCATAGCATACACTTAGTATATTAGGATCGACGATTTGTGCAATAAATTATCCACTGTTCAATATAAATAAATTATAATATGTTAAAATAATTATGTATGTATATGCTCAATATTTTCGACTGACCAACTGTAAAAAATATTATCGGTAAATTTCGAAATCACGATTGTTAAATGCGAATTTATTATGCTTTGGTATAGAAATTGATAGTTTGCAATTAGTTTATGAAGACAAAGGTAGAGCATTATTGCAAACAGGTATAATTCTTGGGCAAGCTTACATTGTGGCCGTGTGGCCAGCAGTAGTGCAGGTGCCTAACTCGTATTTCTTATTGTTTTGTTGACCGTGGCGGGCATATCACGAAACTAAAAATAATAGTCCTGTTTTTAAAGTTTGATCTTTTAGTATACCTAATACTTGTAGAATTGTAAATATTTGTTTTATTGATTTCGTGTCATTCGGCGAGTGATATCAAGACCACAGATATATCGCACACAATACGTAGGTGCACGACTACATCCGAGTAGTTTACCTAGGTATTATAATGCCTAAATCACTCGTTTTACTGAAATTATATTTAAATGCGATCATTGTAACAACCACCAAGACTTGAAATTCAATTAACGTGAGCTGTTCACAACGTATGTACCTACTTAGGTATTATTTTGACAAATTTATTATAATTGTACGTACAAGAGTAAGAAACAAGAGTAATATATACATATAGCTCAAACCATGTGATATCTAGTCTTTTCCATTATATAATTATCCTTCCTTTACATACTAAAACTTTCATTAAAAATCGCATTTTCACTTATTTTAACCTTTACAGATAATTTGGATATGAATGCCTCCTATTTGTCTGAATTCTGTCGATATCAGGATATACACTGAAGTTAGCCACTGTCGAAGCACTTGCATTTCTTCAACGGTCTACAACATTTATCGTCCAATTATTTCATAAACCTAAGTGAAGGCTAAAAAAGTAAAACATTGCTGAATAAATAGCCCAAACATCATTCGACAATTTCTAGACTAAAATGAAAAAGATAGCAATATTTTAGATTAATGTAACTAAATCGTATGTATCAGTTTGTATAAAGGAAAGTAAGTAAACGAAGTTATTGCACATTGGCAGAATGTATTGCGGTGAAACAGGGCACCCAAATCTTAAAAACTTAAGGCATAATGCACAATATCTCAGCACAATAAGTGATATTATAAAATACTCGAATCTTCAAAATATCATACTGAGCACTTTAACTGTTACTCCAATGAATCCACAATAAGTTTGCCTCGATTGAAAACAAAATATGCACAAGCAACATTTTTATAACTCGAGTAAATATCCATTTTCATTTATAGAATATTTTTAGTTATAAGTGTTGAGATCATGTGTTTACTGTGTAAGCACAAAAAGGATTCAATTCAAAAAAATAAAAATACAATAACGTTGCTATGATTATATTGTTGTATTATTTTACCTAGAGCTGCATTTCGAGAGAAATTAATTATGGCACCGAACTGTGCTGCAACCTACACATTTGAGAAGAAAACGTAATCTGGCTAGAACACTAGAAACAACACATACATATTTGAAACTGCAGAAAGAGGTTCGTTTTCTCTAAATATAACCCCAAAGAAAATCACATCGGAGGAGACGCCTTTCACAACATAGTTTATGTGCCCACCCCGGACAGCAACACGCTTGCCATTACCTATCAGTCAATGGTTCATCTACATTAGCCGGTAGATACTAGTAAATCCCCCAAGTCAGCAGAACACAGCTGCAGGTGAGCTATTTTAATACAAAAATAAGTAAAAGTACGTTCGTAAACGTAATACCTATTACAGAGGGAGCTGTGTACACAGTGGAGAAGAAAAAATACATAAATCTACCAAAAAAGTACAATGGAGCCGTACATTTACCATTATCTACTATCAAGTTAATATGATAGTAGATATGGTAAATGTACGGTTAATTTCAGACGTAAAAAAACATCAAGGCAAAATTAAACTATTTCTATAGTTTAATTTTGTATTCAATGTTTTTTAAGTCTTCATTTTTTTCGTAAACCAACCCGGATATTTAATTTGAACTGATTTGGGTTGTCAGTGAAGAAGTAGATTCTTCTTTTTTTTTTCTTCTTATTCTTTTGACGGCGCTATCTACAGGTTCTAACAATCATTAACATTCTCAAACCAGAAAAAGAAAAATGTTGTTAGAAGCGCTCTAAATCCTCAACAAACGAAAAATTATTCCTTTTTGTGTTTTGAGAAAGTCAGAAATTTTCACAGTAAAATCTATTTGATGCCAATAATTGTACACACGACGGCAGGTCAACCTATTCTAAAATATTATAACCTGATCTCTACTACGGATCGCACACCGTAGCAGAGAGATCAGGTTAAAATGGTTTTTTATAGGTTGATGTGCCGTCGTGTGTACAATTGGCATCAAATAGATTTTACTTTGAAATTTTCTGGCTTTACTACGTACTTACAAAATGCCTATTGCTACTGAGGACTTTCTACTCAGAAAGTACAAGTCGTCTCTTTCAGATTCCGAAACGGGACCGTTAAAGATAATGGGATTTATATGTTGTCTGTACAGACAGACAACATATAAATCCGTTCCTGAGAAGAAATGTGTTGACAGACAGCTGTCAACACCTTTTTTCTCAGGAACGGATAAAGGAAAGAAGTTGAAATTCGAATCGAATAATAATAATAAATAAATATCTTGGGACAATTACTCACACACGGCTATCTGATCCCAAGCTAAGCAGAGCTTGTGTTATGGTAACCAGACAACTGATATACATACTTATATAATTTATAAATAAATACATATTATAGATAAATCACACCCAGACACAGAACAAACAATCATGCTTATCACACACAGTTTGTCCTGGGTGGGAATCGAACCCACGACCTCCGGCTCAGCAGTCAGGGCCACTAACCACTAGACCAACAGGCCTGTCAGAATATCGTCTTGAAGTACCTACCTTTTATTTTATTTCATTTCTATATATTTTTACATATGAAATGTAAAGTTTATCTCTCAATCCGGAATTGGAAATAGACAGGCAGATATAGCTTAGAGCGCGAGCCCTATTCGCACTTTTCCGATGTTTTTTTAACGGAAACATTACAATATGTACCTACATAGTGTAAATTCTAGTAAACGTGTTGCGTTTTTTAAAGGCAATTAGGTACCTACCTAAATGCCTTTAAAAAACGCTACACGTTTACTAGAATTTCCAACCAAGCAAAAAGTTGTACCTAAGTGATAAAAAAAATGAAAACATGCAGGCTTTGATAACAAAAATACTTACACATATTTCCTGGAGAGTCGAGAAATTTCCTAAATTAGTCAGAGACTAGGTGCCAACGCATACAACACGTCGAAGAAATGATTTCCAGATTGTTAATTGTATACAAGTGTTTATTCCGTAAGTATATCTGTTCTCTCGAATTAATTATAAGACACATCCAGAAAAAAAACTGCAGGTTGTTTAAATTTTCAGAAATAGGATACCTAGTTACTTAGTGCATTATTATATTACTAGACTAATCGTTGAGGTCAGGAACAAATTATTAGAATACATTAATTATAGTTTAACGTAGTTTGTTATCCACATTAAATTATAGAACAAGCCTACACCATTACTGAAAATGAAAACAACCTCCTGCAATTTTTTTTTCGTTGTAATAATGTATGTGATTTTTCTAAACACATTAATGATAATAATATCATGTCTGCTTCCCAAAAACTGCTCACTTTACCGATGTTACACATTGCCCTATTAGGTATATGGGGCAATGTCGACAAACCCAAAAGAATAGCGAGCTAATGAGGATAGAACGAAGTATTGTTCAGGGTGATAGTTTGAGTCCACTTAGGTCCTGCTTAGCCTTGAATCCTCCAAGCACGCTGATGGAAGATTGAAGTCTGAACTATCTATTGAAGCGAGGTGGTCAGGTGATATATATATAGCAGTGTTGTTATAAATAAATAAATAAATATCTCACCTCCTTTATATGGATGACCTAAAACTCTTTGCCCCCAACGATTTGTAACTGATAAAGCTACTAAAAGTAATTTTCAGTAGCGCCAATTGAGTGGAATTTAGTGTGGAAATGTGTGGTCATGCATTTAAAGCATGTGACAATTGTGGAATCTGTCGGAATCCAACTCTCCGAATTCATAAACCTTAGATCCCTCTCAGCAACCGAAACCTACAAGTATTTCGGAATGTCGTAAGCGCTGGGCATCAATGTTGCTGTCATGAAACAATCGTTAAAGGAGCGCTTCTTTGGCCGCCTGAGAAAAGCCGCCTTTTAATATTATGTTATCAGGTGAAAACAAGGTGCGCTTTCAACGGTGGGGTCATGCCCAACCGTTGAAATGTACTCTTTCGGCACTCTCAAATGAACTCTAACAAAACTTGACGCCTTGGCCAGAAAGTCTGTACATTGTTGACTGCATATCATATGAGTCTGTATATTCCGCGGAGATGTGGAGGTCGAGGCTTTTTAAGCGAACGCCTAGAAGCCACCATGGGGATGCATCGAAATGTGTTTGCGGTGGACAAGGGCCTCACTACGTCAGCTTGGCTATTTTCCGGGGACCTCTTTGGAAAAACCGCAGGTTATGTTTGTGCAATCATAGATGAAGTTATTATTACGAAGAACTACCGGAGATTTATTGTGGAGGACTCTTGACATTTGTCGGGTATGCTACTATGCGGCTGAATCAGTTCGTCACATTATCTCCTGTTGTTTTCATCTTGCTAAAGGAGAATACTTACTTGCATAGACACAACCTTGAAGTCAGTATTATCCATCAGCAACTTACTCAAAAATACAGCCTTGTGCAGTCGGAAATGTCGTAAGTACTATAGCTATGTGCCAGACTCAGTTCTCGAACATGGCAATATCACATTGCACTTGGGTTCAATCCATCATCACTAACCGGACTATTTGTGGCCACTAAGCCTGATAGAGCGGCGCGCAATGATTGTTGACATAACGGAACCTTGTGAAAGCCGGGAAAGATAAGCAAATCAAGTAAATTGACGTGGCTCGCGAGGTTATCGACATGCGGCATGTGAAGTCAGCGATCATTCTGCCGATATTCGTATCTGCCAATGGCTGGCCAAGAGCACTCAACCAATACCTAAGGAGGCTCTCTCTGTTCACGATACTGGTAGGCTACTATTTTTTAATGTTTTTTGTTTTATTTACTTTTGATATGAAATAATTATGTAAAAATATAAAAAAAAACGGTCAAGAGCGAGTCAGAGTCAGAGCACCGAAGTTTCCGTACAAACTTACGACATAAACAGCCATTTATTTTGACTACGTGGAGTTTAGACGGATGATTTTTTAGCTCAACAGAGTTGATTAAGTATATGGTTTTAATTTCAACTCGATACCTGTATGCGCTCCTGAGATAAAACGGTCTTGACAGACAGTGGACAATAAGGGTTCCGCTTTTTTTTCTTTTGAGGTACGGACCCCTAAAAATGATGTCTATTCCTTAACTATAGTGACTAGTCGATAGTATGGTGAGGCTATGCTAGGCCGTACAAATCAAAAATCTACCTACAACTCGATGTAAACCCTACTAGTGCAGTCACTTAAAATCCTTTACGCTCATCCATAAAAACATTACATTTATAATATTCTAAGGATAGTATAAATATAAAAGTTCAGAATGCTGGGCTACAGTCCAAAAAGGTGGATGAAAAACGATTGCATGTAGCGGAGATGAGAATTTTGAGATGGATGTGTGGGTGGATTGACAAGAATGAATAAAGTAAGGAATGAGTATATTAGAGGAAGTTTGAAAGTTGCGTTTGTCTTGGTATGGACATGTAATGAGGAGGGACGAAGTACATGTGACTAAAAGAGTGATGGATCTGAATGTTGAAAGACGGAGATCGAGAGGAAGGCCAAAAAAAAGATGGATGGATTGTGTGAGGAATGATATTATGAAGGAGAAAGGAGTAAATGATGCCGTAACATAGGGGATAATGATAGGGGAGAATGGAAGAATGAAAGGTGTTGCGCCGACTCCAAATAGAATGAGACAAGGGTAGCCAAATGATGAATATTCGTAGGATAGTATGGACTGTGTGTGGAAGGATAGGCCAGAAAGGAGGTGTCTAATAAATAAAGAATGACGAATAAAGATGACGAAGTATAAAGTATAGAAAAAGAAAACATGCTGTGCCGACCCAAATAAATTAGCATGAGGGCAGGAGAATGATGATGGTGATAATTTGTAAAGTTATTAAAAACAACGTGTTAATACACATAATCCCTTGGTAATTAAACTTTACACAAGGCATTATTCACCGAGTTTCTTGGATTCCCTTGTATGACAGTATTATTATATGGCTGAGTGCTGTGCCGCTGTGTGCCTTCCGCCCTCTACCAGCGGTTTGACGCATAATATTTTTTCGCGAAAAAGCAATTACGACCTTAACTTACGACGCAGACACGATATTTTATGAGACATTTGATATGACACCACTTAAAGAAGACCAAAATGAAGGTGTTCACGAGTTTACAGCTTATTAACTATCTGTCATTCCTAGCTGAAACCCACATTTTGACTGTACTTTTCCTTCCTTTGATAAATACTTACTACATTATAAAACATACTTAATCAACACCCGTTACTTTGAAATTACAGTATCCTATACAGCAGCTCTACCGTACGAGAATGAACAAGGTCCAGAATATGGAGACGAATGGATATACTTCTATGACGACGAAGGCAACACACATACCTTGAACTTCTCCACTCTTCCCGAGGAAACCCGTGGAATGATTTTTGGAGACTCGTACTATTACTTGTATACCAGGTGAGAAACGTTCAATCAAGAAATTCAGGATGTGTGAAGGATGAAAGTGGGCAAGTTATCACGATGTGGGAAGGAAGGGATCTAGTTCAAAATACACACAATAAATTCTCCAATTTATACCATGGCGACAAGTATCAAAGTCGCCGGAGACAGAATGGCCGCTTAAGCCTCCGCTTAATCGGCAAATTTTTGTGACCATTCGTAGTAAATAGACTCAAAATCACAATTCGCAATATTAACTCCGTCTGTGACCATTTTAAGAATTTTAGACACCCAGAGAAACGCCCTTTAGGAAATGTTTTGTTCATTATTTGGTATTCAAGTGGCTGTTTTTTTTTATATCCAGCGATTTGATACTTACTACTATTTACTTTTTAGAATGAAGTAAAGTCTAATTTATAAGCCACTATTTGAGATGTATTTCAATTGTGTTGGTCTTTTTCTTTTCTTTTACGCAGAGTTCACAAAAAACTATCCATGGTCCTTTGGAATAACTTTGACAGTCGCTAATTCGGTAGCATAACAGTTTTTAATTTTTGTGGGTGTGTAGATCACAGTTGTCCTGATTTTATTGTAGACGGAACGCTGATCCAGAGCAATTAGAAATTCCTGAAGAAAATCAAGTATTTACAAGCCAATACTTTAACTCAACCAATGAAATTAAGGTTGTGACGCATGGTTGGTTTTCCAGCGAGAAATCGGAATGGCTTCAGGAAATAAAGGATGCTTTCTTGAGAATATCTGATTTCAACGTCATTACCGTAGATTGGAGTGAAATAGCGAAAAACCCGGTCTATCCATGGCCAGCATTTAGTACTAGATATGTAGGGAAGAAAACAGCTAAACTGTTAGACTCTATTGCAAGAACATATGAAGTAAACGGAACCGTTATGCATTTAATGGGACATAGTTTAGGTTCACATGTCATGGGATATACAGCATTATTTTCAAACCAAAGATTCCATAGAATAACAGGTGAGCAGGTCCGTTTCATATTACTTTCAAATAAGACTAGTGGCCTCAAGCGCGACTGCTAATCATGATGACTTGGGTTCGATTCCCAGATCGGGCAGTATTAAGTATAAATTTTCCATCAGGAATTTGGCAGTGGCAGTCACGTAGCCTGGATTTGTGCCCGGTTGATAGCAATATGGTCGCATTGCATGAATCTTAAACATAACAGACGGGCCTGTTGGTCCAGTGGTTAGTGGCCCTGACTGCTGAGCCGGAGGTCGTGTGTTCGATTCCCACCCAGGACAAACTTTGTGTGATGAGCATGATTGTTTGTTCTGTGTCTGGGTGTGATTTATCTATAATATGTATGTATTTATAAATTATATAAGTATGTATATCAGTTGTCTGGTTACCATAACACAAGCTCTGCTTAGCTTGGGATCAGATAGCCGTGTGCGAGTTGTCCCAAGATATTTATTTATTTAACTTGTGAAATTTGGGTGTACTGTTAAGTACCTACACGTTTACCTTACCTTTAGATTTTAGAGGATTGGAGGATTTTTAGGAGCTCGTGGCTAAATAGCAGCAGCCGCTCGGGTCGATCTATAGGTTAAGCCGCGCATGCCTAGGTTGGTCTGTGGATGGGTGACCACCCATTACATACAGAGTTTCCTCCGTGCCTCGGAAAGCACGTTAAGCCGTTGGTCCCGGCTGTCAATTGTAGATCTTTGACAGTCGTAATAGACATGGGTAGCTCGCGAATGAGAGATAAAATTGAACTAGCTCTTTAGTTACAATCTAGCTCTCAGTCGCTCAGTCGTTCACGAAATAGCTCACTAGCTCTTTTAGCTCAACGGCTCATTGACTCTATAGTCTGTGGCTTTGCGAGTAACGAGTGGTGCCCCCAGCGGCCCGACAATGTCCGAACTGCCCCGACGAACAGGTGAACGATTTCGCATGTCGCTCACTAACCAACTCTTCGGCTCAATTCAATACAGCATTGTAAAATATGATGATTTTTAAATACGCTTATCTAAATGATAACGTCTATTCATTACATTATACTCTCAATTAGTTAGCTTTTCAAATATTATTTATCTAGATTGACAGTCCTTAGCCTGTTCAAGTATGAAGGAAAATCAATCATTTATTTATTTTATAATAAAAACAAAACAACCCAATGAATCTAATTTTACTATAGCTCGCAACTGAGATAAATGAACTACAGAACTTTAAAGATTATAAAGAGCCACTGAGCTAGTTGTATCGTTTGACTTCCGTAAAGTAATTCGGCTCAATTTGATCTGTAGCTCGCAACTAATCAATTGAACTGAAGAGTTAAAAGAGTTATTCGCTGAGCTAAAGAGCTAAAAGAGCGATATAGCTCTTTTGATCAAAAGAGCTGTATCTCTCTTTTCTTTTCAGTGAGCTACATTTCGCATGTCTAAGTCGTAACAGGTAGTCAGTGTTCTGAAAGTCTGACAACCAGTCTTACCAAGGGGTATCGTATCACCCAGTACTAACTGGGTTGCGGAGATCAGATAGGCAGTCGCTCCATGTAAAATACTGATATTCAGCTGCATCCGGTTAGACTGGAAGCCGACCCCCATAGTTGGGAAAAGGCTAGGCAGATGATGAGGATTGCAGGCGTGTTAATATGTAAATATGTGTGTTTATGTACACATACACACACATATTTACGTGTGTAAATATGACACATATTTACACACGTAAATATGTGTCATTTACCTATGTAGTATATTACATATGTAGCTATATTAGAATTCAAGTTAATTTTAGTTTACATAATTGTCCTCTCGCAGGATTAGACCCCGCTCGACCTCTCTTCGAGCTTCCTTTGATGGCACCTGATTATCGTCTAGAAAAGAGTGATGCCGATTTTGTAGACATTATCCATACTTGTGGTGGAGTCTACGGGTATAGGAAAAGCCACGGTCATGCTGACTTTTACCCAAATAACGGGCGACCAAAGCAACCTGGCTGCGAAGGGACGCAGCAAGTAATAGGTAAGAAACAATTGACAATATCAATCAATTAAAATATTTTTAACTAAGGTCCCCCGGCCAAAACGTCATTAGGGTTCCGTAGTCAACTAGGAACCCTTATAGTTTCGCCATGTCTGTCTGTCCGTCCGTCCGTCCGTCCTCGCTTAATCTCTGACCGTTAGCACTAGAAAGCTGAAATTTGGTACCAATATGTATATCAATCACGCCGACAAAGTGGTAAAATATAAATTGGAAAAAAATGTTTTATTAGGGTAGCCACCCTATAAAAAAAACACTTCCCACTTTACATAGTGTAAAGTGGGAAGTGTTTTTTTTTTATTTCACCCCTTACGTGTGATATATTGTTGGAAAGGTATTCAAAAATGAATAAAGGTTTACTAAAATCGTTTTTTGATAATGTCAATCATTTCGGAAATAATCGGTTTAAAAGTAAAAAACAATGTGTCGTCGTCCCCCCCCCCCTCTAACTTTTGAACCATAAGTTTAGAAAATATGAAAAAAATCGGTAAAGAAAAAGTAGAACTTTATAAGGACTGCCTAGGAAAATTATTTTGAACTTGATTGACACAACAGTTTTTGTACAAAAAAGACAAAAAGTTGTACAAAATAATTTCTGGACTAAGTTTGTAGTATAATCGTATATGCAAGCATTTTTTTTAACTTCGTTTACATATTTTATTATCCTGAACGTATATTTTTTCAAACAAAAAAAGAATTATTGAAATCAGTTCTCGCAATCCAAAATTACCACCGAAAACTTCTTGCACGTCTTTGTATTAATTAGTAACCCAATTCCCCGAGAGATGGCGCTGTAGGTACTTATTACATTGGATCGGGTATTACCGAATTGTTCGGTTGGTCTCTCCTTGGCATTGGCGGTATCTAATAACTACATAAAACTTTTATTAAGAACATGCTAAGGCAATTTAGAACAAAACTAAAATTCATTTTTAACACCATCAAAATGTTAAGGTAAAACCAGTTCATAAATGGTTCGATAGATGGCGTTGTGTAATGACGTAATTTTTAAAAAAGTCGATGTTAAGATTTTCCGTGCTTTCATGACCTAACGTAGTAAAGTAAGTTGCACCTTAAATATATTGGTAATTTTATTTATGAGTGCATAATCTAATTAGTCGTCGAGGTTTGAGCGCTCCCCTTTGTGTTCGCGCTAAAAACCGTCACAAGTCGGAGCCGCAGCCGGAGCGCCTGCCGCGGACTCGCGGAGCGAGCAATGTTACACGCTCCTCCACCTTTAAACTCATAATATAATGGGAACACTTATTGTGACGGACGGAAAACTACGGAACCCTACACTGAGCGTGGCCCGACACGCTATTGGCGGGTTTTTTTTATAATTAATTCATATCTATGGATAATACTGATTTTGCTTGTTGCAAACAATTCTTAGGTATACCTAACAAAAATGTTACAGGATAATTGCATTATCAATTGAAAAATCGACGTAGGTAATATATTTAGTAGGTATCGCTTACACTTGTATAAGGGTCTCATGAGAGAATCAAACAACACTGCTAAGCGAGAAATATATTTTTTTCGACTAAGTAATTACTTTTCTGTTTAGCGTTTTCTCAAATCCGTCGAGTTTTCGAAAGTAAAAGTAATTAAACCCATCCTAAGTGCAATATTTTCGAGATAATGATTCTTTGTAAGAACCGTTCAACGGGCCCCTTGCTCAAAAGCTAGCAGTGCGCTTACCTTCATGGAACTTCAAACATTACTGGCGAATTGTAGGTCTACTAGCAGGTACGACGTCACTAATTTACAATAATGTTATTTATTTTCAGAGGGTTGTAGTCATGGACGTTCGACGCTATTTTTTGCCGAATCTATAGTATCCAAAATACCTTTTGTAGCATATCCATGTGAAAGTTGGGAGAAATTTGAAAATGGCGAATGTAAAGACAATTCGACTGATATGGGTTACCCTGTCTCAACAAACATTAAGGGGGACTATTATCTTTATACGAATAGCGAACCAGAATTTGCTTGCGGTGAAGACTAGAACCATAGGTACCCCAACGACAAATTAGATGAAGAAAAGTACATACCTACATTTTGAATCAAGTGAGGAAACTTTGCCATTGCTCCCGAGACGGAATGTGTTAGAGCCGAGAATACCAGTGACAAATTCCCACGTGAATCAAACTACGTTTTTTAATACATTTACAGAGAAATTAAATAACAGATCGAGAAGTATTTTTGTCATTATCGCTATGAAATTACGATTTAATTTGTTTTTTTCTCGCGCTTTTTCTTCTCAGGCTGACGTAAAATCAAAAGTATGACGCTGTTAAACAGCCTAATATTTAAAATAAGAAATTCAAATATTTTTGAATTTAGAACTTAAATATATCTACTAATTTGTTTTTAAAAGTAAATTATTTAATAAATGTTTTATGTTAAATGATCATGTTTATTTGTGATATTCTATTGATAAACAATTTATTTAGATTTAGGCCTTACTAAAGTCGCTTTGCTCTAAAAAAAATAACACCGCTGGCTATAGAGATTTTAGAAGTTGTCTATTGTCATCCGTGCTGAAATCTGAAAAAAATTATGCCCTTGTTGCACGCGTGTGAAATACATTGCATGTTGAACCTAATCGTAGTGCAATGAGAGTCAGATTTCGAGGAAGTGTTTAGAAAAATATATTTTTTAAACAGTAATTGGCAATAGATACAGCTGTCATAGGAGAATTATACGTTCATTCCCATTACTTCGATTCATTAGTTCGATCGTGGAACTAGTGAGTTTTTTTTTTCTCAGTTGTTCGACCGTCGAACTAGTGAGAATTTTTTTCCTCATATGTTCGACCGTCGAATTAGATTTAAAAACAGTTCTACTACCAGTCCCATGACAAGGTAACTCACCGTTTCCGAGAAAAACGATCTTGTGTTAACTAACCTCAAAACACTCAAATATTGCTTAAAAGGCCTCTACTTCTGAGTGGTTTAAAAAAAACAACCACGAAGGAGGTGGTGGGGTCTGTTCGCTCGCACACACCTCGATCCCTACGCACACCACTAGCGCACCGCACACCACTATGTACAATGTACTCTGTGCCTAGTGATGGGTAATTTTCCGAAAAATTTCAAAACTCGGAAATTTTTCAATTTATTTTTCCGAAAAATTGAAAAATTGGAAAAGTAATGGAAAAATATCTTTTTATCGAAATTGTTAGTTTAAATGAAATAGTTTATAAAATATAGTTCATAATAAGTTGAAATTCAAAGGATTTAATGGCTTTACATGTTGTTTTAATAAAAAAAACATATGTGCAAAGTTATATTTGAATACAGATTTAAGGTCAATGGTTTATTTTACACATAAACATATATACCTACATTCAGTCAAAAAAGTATCGGGAATGGATGATTTGTCTAAGGTTCCAAATTATTTTTTTTGTTTTTTTTTGTAGTTGTTAGATTGCACAACTGTTTTCCATTTTGGCGCGGAGTTTGAGTTGCATCTGTTATTTATATTAAATACAGTGCTGGTTTTAGTAATATCATATACTAGCTGTTCCACGCGGTTTCACCCACGCTGCTCAGCACCTGTTGGTCGTAGCGTGATGTTATATAGCCTATAGCCTTCCTCAAGAAATGGACTATCCAACACTAAAAGAATTTTCCAATTCCAACCAGTAATCCCTGAGATTAGCGCGTTCAAACAAACAAACTCCTCAGCTATATAATATTAGTATAGATAGTGTGTATTGCGAATTTCATAATGGACAAAAATATCGAACAAAGAGTTTGTCTTAAATTTTGCATCGCCAATGGAATTTCGTGTTCGGAGTCACTGAAAATGTTACAGAAGGCTTACGGTGAATCGACTTTATCAAAAACTCGTGCTTATGAGTGGTTCAAAGCGTTCAAAGCGGTCGAGATGTGATGGAAGATTTGCCTCGCTCTGGTAGGCCGTCAACGTCTGCAACTGAAGTTAACATCGCAAAAGTGAAGAAAATAGTGACTGAAAACCCCCATTCAACTCTGAGAGAGATAGCCGCCGAACTTTCTCTAGCTCACGAGTCGATCCGTACCATTGTAACTAATCATTTGGGTATGAAACATGTTGCTGCTCGGCTAGTCCCAAAAGATCTGAATTTTCTCCAAAAACTCAATCGCATGAAAGTCGCTGAGGACATGCTAGAACGAGTCAGTTCGGACCCAACATTCATGAAATGCATTGTTACTGGTGACGAGACGTGGGTTTACGAGTTTGACATGCAAACTAATCAACAAGCTTCGGAGTGGCGCCTTCCAACTGAACCGAAACCGAAAAAACCACGCCAAAGTCGATCAAAAGTCAAAGTCATGTTGACTGTTTTCTTTGACTATCGCGGTGTTGTACACTCTGAATTCTTACCGGAAGGTCTAACTGTAAATAAAGAATATTATTCGAGCGTTATGCGGCGTTTAAGAGAGCAAATTCGACGAAAAAGGCCAGATTTGTGGAAAGAAAATTCTTGGATTTTGCACCACGACAATGCGCCATCGCACAAGGCTATCATTGTGAACGAATTTTTGACCAAACACTCAACAAATACCATCCAGCAACCACCATATTCACCAGATAATATGACTCCTGCTTACTTTTTTCTTTTTCCTAAACTCAAATTACCACTTCGTGGCACCCGTTTTCAATCGATAGAAAACATAAAGGAGAATTCGCGGCGAGAACTGAACTCAATTCCGGAAGCAGCTTTTAAAAAATGTTTTGATGAATGGATTAGTCGTTGGCGCAAGTGTATCGTTTCTAAAGGAGCATACTTTGAAGGTGATAAAATAAATTTGGATGAATAACAGACATTTTGTGTATTATTGATCTTTACCCGGTACTTTCTTGACAGAGTAGTATGTGTAATGAATCAGAAGTATGTGAATAATCAAAAATTATTCACTGAAAATGCTGATTACATTCCAAGAATAAAAAATAAGCTTTCGGAAGTCGCCGGAAATGACAATACTCCAAATTGCAGCTTACCTAGAAGTGATACGTACATATCAGAACCAGATGAGTACATTCAGTACGCTCAACGTTGGTCTAGTCCAGATTATACAGTTAAAGAATCCCAAAAACAAATCCCAAATTCAGAAAAACAGTTTTGTGATGCGGCAGTGATGACAAAACCAGAGTACAAAGCGGAAGAAAATGAGAACATTAGAATATCAAATTTAATGTTTTGTAAATTTATCTCGCATGAACTTGACCAGTATACCGGTGATGAACGGTATAATCTTATGCAGGAAATCATAGAAGTCTTTAAGAAAAAAAATAAGTAACAGTCTTAGTAATAGGGTACGGAATCCTAAAAATGAGAAATTTTAGTATTTTGTTTAAAAGTAACAAATAAAAATTTGTTATCTTGTTTTATTGTCTGATCTTGGTCGACTTCCCATTTTTTTCCAATATTTGAAAAATATTTGAAAAATTGGAAAAATATTGGAAATTTTTCATTTTTTCTTTTCTTTTCATTCCGAAATTTTTCCATTACCCATCATTATCTGTGCCACACACTGGTGTAGGTACCAGCTGACTAGCAAGCGTAAACCGCGCATCGCTCTCGTTCACTTGGTACTTATTTACATTAGTTCAATGTCCGAAGAAAATACATAATGGGATAAACTAACTAAATTAAAATAAAATGAAAACGTGTGATGCGATTATTGATAGCTATTTTTCTAGTAAAATTATGATTCCTTCTTTCCATCACTTTCACAGGCTGTGACTGTCGTAGTTGAATATTTATTTTATTTTATTTTAAGATACTACCTATTTGCCTGTTTGCAATCACAACCACTGACAACGCTTTACTATTTAAAATCATTCTAAATGGTTATACTTATTAAAAAAGAATTTTGGATTTTAATGGTTTTATATTTTAATCTTTAATTGAACAATAAAGTAACGTGTAACTCTTTGGCACATTTTTTCCCGATATGTAACTCTATTACGTTCAGTGTTACGGTATTTTCCAATGGGTAACAGTGTAACACAAAATGGTGTAACTCAACGGGAACATACCCTTTAACTTGTTGTTCCACTCAATGAAAAGTAAAAAAAAATAATGGTCTGGTTCGCCCCAGCCTAGTCTTGTATGTGGGCATTTACTTAGTTACAAAAGTAATTAGTTAAGCTCCTTTCAAAATTCCTAAATGATAAAGCAATAAAACAAAATATTTTTGTAATTCCAATATTTATTATGGTTGAAACAATTATCTTCCCAATAGCATAAAATGTAAGTAATACTTCTTGTTACAAAAATATGGAAATTTAAATATTTAAATTTGTAACTGTGAAGTATCTATTAATACGGTATGTGAGCATTGCATGGTAATAAGTATGTAATAAAACATTTCACTTAGTCGACAAAAAATAATAATTGAATAAAAAGTAATTAACAAAAATTTTGTAGTTTTTCTCCAATTTCCTTTACTCCTTTGAATATCTGTAAAAAATATAAACAAACAATGCGTCATTATAAAGATAATCGAGTCGTAGTATATTTAAACTAAAGTAATAACATCAGAACATAATTATATTATATACTTCATTATACTTCAGTCGGGAAAAGAAGACAAAAACATAGAATCATCATTTTTATTAAATTAGTGTAAAATCTTAATGTATTAAAATATTACCTACATTTAATTATATGATAGCAGTAGTTATTGTCCTCAGTTGGGAAACGCCGGGGACCCACTGACAGCTCTTTGCACTGTAAAATAGAAACAAAAAACATTAAAAGCTAAAATGTTACATCCACACCAATATTGTATATTTATATTTTTTTAATATTGAAAAACAAGTCATTCCAGGTTAATAACAACGTTTATAAAAATATGTTCATATAAAAATTGAATAACGTGACCTCATTTGTTGAACAGATAAACAAAATTATGTAATGACTTTTTTTTTCAAATGTTTTCAGATTTTAATGGTTATGCTTCATAATGCATCAGTCGGGAAAAGAAGACAAAACTAATGAATCATCATTCTTTTAAACAAAACCTTAAATATTATATTAGTTAAGTATAAATATATTTACGCACCTTGCACAAATTATCGTCGTATAGCATAAACTGTTGTCAAGGCTTTGATCCTGGCCATCTAAAGACAAAAATAAACACTTTATCATACACAAATCTTATTAAAGGACAATGATAGTTGCTTTCAAAAGGTCAGATTCTTTGAGTTGTTATTAATTACAACCCGTTATATAAATATATTTTTAAGAATAATATATATATAATATATATCTTGGGACAACTCACACACGGCTATCTGATCCCAAGCTAAGCAGAGCTTGTGTTATGGTAACCAGACAACTGATATACATACTTATTTAAATTATAAATACATACATGTTATAGATAAATCACATCCAGACACAGAACAAACAATCATGCTCATCACACAAAGTTTGTCCTGGGTTGGAATCGAACCCACGACCTCCGGCTCAGCAGTCAGGGCCACTAACCACTAGACCAACAGGTCCGTCCAATAAATCCCATATAAATAAGAACCAATAAATCCCATGAACTGATTAAATCCAATTTTTGAAGGCCATCGTAATATTATAAGGGACTTGAACATAAATTTAGAATAAACATAGAAGTAAAAAAATATAAATTTAGTAGTTACCTGAATAAAAGCCCAAGCGGATGGTTTAGCTAAAAACTGAAACCTGTGAACATAATAATTACAAAATTAATGTCTAATTGTAAACATATAATTGTAACACACAATGTGTATTTGAAGGTATTAATTACATTACAGTCAGCATTTTAGAATAATTATTGATTCAGTTTTTTCTATAATAAATTTTCATTCTGTGAATATTCTCTACTACTAAATGGGTTTATATTTTTAAGAGTATATAAAAGTTTACTGTAAATTACTTTTTAAAGGCTTTTTGTTAGTTATTTAAAGTGTACTGCAGTATGCTGACTTTAAGAAGTAAAATATCGTTACACAACAAGTATTTTTCGAAATTATGAATATAATTCCTATCACATGTTAACTTTGTTGTTAATCAACAGAGTCTTAATCTAAAATAATAGGATATGGTTTATTGTTAATTTTAGTATCATAATAAAATAATACATAATAGAGCAACGTAAGTATTGAGCTCATAATCCTGTAAAAAGGTAAATGTAGCAGGTAGATAGACCCATGCTTTTTTACACGTCTGTAAAGAAAAGCATGTCAATGTACAAACGCAGGAGTTGTTATATACTAATAACGAGTCAGCTCATTTTTTTCTTTAAATATATTATATTCAAAATCAATACAGCTGCTTGTTTAATCATTTCTGTTTTCAATCATCTAAAGGATTGGAGAGATCTTATTAAGACGAGTAAGCAAGTAAGTAGTAGAAGGATTTCCATGTTCTCTAAAGATTAAGGTAGTTGTAGAGCGCATCGAAATCAACCCTAAACATTGGTTTCTTATGACTTTCTTTATAAAATAAATATTGTAGGTGCAAAAGGGACAGGCCTAAGAACATAGTATGTAAAATATAATTGGATTTGGGTTCTGATATATGTTTTCTGGTTAAGATGAGCACCTTGCTTTAAAGGTATTTGAAAATCACATATAAATTAGTAAAACCGCAACGTTTTCTTTAGCACTGATATTACGACAACCGGTTTTGGTTAACGGGAGAAAATAATATTATCCAGTCTAAGTATAAAGGGGTTGGAAGATTTTTGTATGATGCGTGGATTGCCTAACTCCCTCAATCTTATTTTATTTTCAAAATAACGGCCACATATAAAACCCACAACAAACAAACAAGTTTTGTTTGCAACTAAATCTTCTAAAGGGTAACTTCATATGTATATGGGAACGTTACGCTTTAGAAAATATGGTCTGATACATGGTATCATGCATGGCCGCTATTCTAAAATAAATTAAAATGACGGGAGTCAGGCGGGCCAAATAATTTCAACCCCTTTCAATATGTTAACGTTAGTAATACGGCGATTTTGTTATGCTAAAATAAAATCGCACTCTAGTAGTACAAAAATTTAGCTTTTATGCTAAATAATACAGAATAGCATTTAGGCCATATTTATAAAAGAAAGATTATAAACTCAGAGTGAGATGAGTCCATTCAGTTACAGACTTGCTGAAAAACTTATTATGTGGGCATGATTGTAGACGGTGAGGTATGAAGTCTCATTGGGTATAAAATTATTTTTCTAGTATTTTAGGCTCAAGTTTGGGTAAAATTTTACTTATCAAAAATATATTAGGTATGTATTCAATAATCGCTATTATACCTGTTACAGAGATAATCCTTCTATCTCTTACGTTTAGCATAACCCTCCTCCTTGAAAAGTAATGTATTTTATAATTCATGATCGCTAAAGCTTAGGATTAGATAGATTTTACTTCAAATCAAATAACACAGATTTGAAAAACGATGGTGACATTTTTACTAAGATTGATCTCTTAAACAACATTTTTCATATGCCGTGCGCGTAGGTGTTAGTAAAAAGATTTCGCCGGTTACTGAACGTGGACAGATTAGAATATTTATTATATATGCACATTAACAGATTCCTCATTTCCTGCAGTAACATAATTGTTGTTTATTTTCCACTCATTCTAATCGTACTCTAAAACAGCACATAGTTTAAAACTACTTTCGGTTATTAATTATGAGGACGTGTTGCATTTAGATAATAACTTACCAGTTAGTTACTCAGAGATAGCCGCATTTTCAGACAGATATACTAGGTGTCTTCGATGAAGCAAATGCGGTTTCTTTTCAGCTCCTCATGTTATCCTCCTCCTTTTCAATATTAAATTAGAACTGCTAATTTAAACTGAGGAAAAAATATTAGGTATTGCAGGACAGTCTATTGTAGTTTATAGAATCCTTTCGTAAATTGCAATAAAACAACAGCTCTGGTGTAATCCATGTATAGAGGACGACCCTATTGCGAGCAACCAGTTACAAATTCAGACTCCAGGATGCTACTAATACATTTCCTGATGGAAAACCCAACATCACCTATTTCTAAAAATAATAAACACTTTAACCTCGAAAGGGAAAAAGATGGACACGAAGTAATTCATAATTGATTTAACTAGTAATTAAAGAATAACTTTCCTCTAAAGGAGAGACTGTAGTTGAAAACAATAACAAATATGTAGTTATGAGCTATATAGCTATGAGGTAAAAGATGAACATACACGTAGACTGTCAAAACCAGTACCAGTAACCAGTAGTCGTAGATCGAGATGTACCTATTTAAAATGACGAAACTATAGTAATACATCGTTTGCCTGTTAACAAGAAGGAAATAACAATAAGGACATAACAATTATGACAATAACAGTTTTTACAGCAGTGATCCTTGGAAGACGTGCAACGTCGAAATGATGAGAGTTGGATAAAATGACGAAACCATAGCGATGGACATCTTTGTATAACAAGTTTGTATTGAAGTTGGAAAAAAATATGATCATAATTTTGAAGATAAAAAGACTGTAGTGTTATATACAATGGTAGGTATTTCCGCATCATAAAGATCCATTTGCCAATCTAATCGGATGCAGCTCATTCCAGTATTACACATGAAGCGACTGCTGTGAAATGTGTGAAATGACAATGACTATTCTCTAAGTATACAACCTTGAGCGCAGCGATAACCCCAGATGAGTTTCTGTGAAACTGGACGTTGCGGCAGCGCTAAGCTCGACGCTGTATTCTTATAGAAAAGCACGACAGTCATGACTACTTCGACGACTATAAAAAAAACTACGTACGGTAGCCAAGGCTCAAAAGCATAACAAGCTATTCATGAACAGATTCGTTCGATATGTAAGTGATGGTCCAATGAGATCCATGGACCGACATTGGCAAGTGTGGCTTAACCTTGAAGATCAACCTGGCCGTTATTATTTGGCAACGAGCTCGAGTTGATGCTTTATTAGCTTTACCAAAAATGGTTTGCTAAATGCAGAAAGCATTTAGTAGGAATCAAAACGCTTGATTACCGACAGTAAAATGACTAGGTACGGTCGACAGATTATTTTTTGCATGATTTGTTTATTTGATGAAAATGCTATGTAGTCTAGGTCTTTGATATTAATATGAAAATTTATAAAATAAAATATAAATGTTGTCTTTTTAACAATTATTTTTGTAAATAGTTTCTACCGGCGAATAAGATTGGAATGAAATACATCTAGGCGCTATAGACTTTGCAACTTTATGTCGGTATCACTTAGTCGCAAAGATTCATTTAACCCCAGATGGCACGGAGCACCTTCATCGATTCAGTTTGACCATAAAGACAGGAAATACGCTAGTATTTCATCTTTTAAATAAAACAGAACAAACAATCGCGCATAACTACTGTAGGGAGGCGTAGTTGACTTATTTATTTAATGGCGTTTGTGGAAGGAGACACCACAATTTTGCCAATATCACGTAGGTACTATGGAAGACAATCAAACGCTGGAGACTATATCAGTAATTATTATTGATGAATAGAAAAATAAAAATATTTTAAAAAAATATTTTAACAAACAAATAATGAACCATTTTCTGCGTAGTTAAAAAATCTGCAAAAAAAGTCACAACGTCTATGACAGTTAGTCGTTTAGTCAAGCATTTAGTCAAGTCAACAGCAACGTAATGCCATTTGTCCATGCTTCTGTCCTTTTCCGTCGCTCAGAACAGTCATTTGCTATAGTGAGAAACAGAGCGGGGTTGCTATCGCACGCGGCAGCATCAATGATGTGCTCAGCTGCTAGATGCGTCGCAACCCTAACAAATGAAGTGGTAACAGTTAAATACTTGGTGTCTGCATCCATAAATAATTTTGTTTAATGAGTTTTGATTTATCGATGAAGAAAATTGATCAAGTCATGGCGAAATTGGACTATAAGCCACTTGTGATGTGGTTGTTATGTTATTTTTTGGTAGGTACAGACACCTGCATACCAAGCTACTACAATCTGTCAGATTTCTTTGATAGATTTTCGACTTTATTTCTTATTAGGTTTAAGGTTCATTGGGAAAAATTGACAGTTTCGGGTAGCTTAACCTGCTAGTTTCTGTACATAGGTACTCAATCCTGAAAAAACAAGCACACGTAGTAAATTAATGAAAATGGCTAATTAGTGCGATTTTCTTAATTCACAAACATTTTATTAGTTTTATTATCTTTCTTTTAAAACGGTAAAATTTTGATTTAAACCAACTACAAATAACTTCAATATTACCAACAGGAGTAGGTCCATAAGTCCATAGTTTAACGAGAGGTGAAGATGTACTAAGCTTGTGCCGCTCGATTATTTAGTTAACTTTGTGTTAACTAGCGATTATGAAAGTTCAACCCCCTATGACACAACACAGTCTATATTCCCCAAAATAGAAGGCAGGCAACACATTAAATCCGGTGTAATACTGAAATACTGGTTATACTATTAACTCGGTACAAACGCTGATTCCGCTCTGTCTGAACTTATCGAACAACCCCTGCATAATGATTATTTTCCAGCACCTGCCCCCCACAGTGCAACAGTTATTTTAATTTTGTGCGGGAGCTCTTTTAACGCCCGCAGCTTGTAAAATCGTTCGCATGGCCTTGTATCCTTAAATCTAAAATTTAACTATGCGTAACTTAGATTCGTAATATATTTTTTATTCAAAAGAGCGTCCATTGGATTTCTGATCCACTCTTCTCCATAGAGATCTAAGACTGGGCCTGTGACTTTGACTGAAATCTTCTTTTTACAGTTCAAAAGTGCCTGTAAAAGGTTAATAGAAATAGATATTGTGAGTTAGTGTGGTAGATAGGCTAGTTTAATAGGTACTTATGTACACAATCTGATATCCGAACATGTCATGCCAGTATCATAATATCTGCTATTTGATTGGCAATCCTTACGAAAATAATGTCCATACAAACTTGCCATTCTCTGCATATGTGACGCTAATGACTACGTCAGCACCGGATTCGCGTTGCTGAATTTGTGATCAAACAATTGTATTTTTTGTACATATGACATATTTTACCAGATAGTTCTCGAAGAGCATAGTTCTTTCAACACCATGTGCAGTTAGTGTTGAAAGAACATTTACTCTTATTATTAAAAAAAAAAAACCAGCAAATAATCTTTATGTACATCTCAACGAACACGCCCTTTAGGCATTACATTAAATGTACTTACCAATAAAACACACTTAAAATCATTCAGTGCTAATTTTCTTTTGGACGAAAGTAAACTAATGGCGACCTTTCGAGGGACTTACTCTAAGAAAGTTTTTATTTTAGTTTATTTTAACGACCCTCGAAACATTAAGATATCTTAATTTATCTTGCACATAAAAACTTGTTAAATAAAACAAGAGCCAAAAGAAAATGAGCGCTTTTAATGAATTTTGGAATTTAAAAAATCAGTGGTTGCATTACTACAGCAAGCTGTTATTCTTGTTAAAAGCAAATCAAAAATTCCACTATCCTTTTTCACCATACCTGTAAGGAAAAACAGATGGTCGCCAAAGCATCCATGCGTTACGCTCCGTACGGGCGCCGTCTGAACGGATCATCTCTTAGTTGCTTTGTTTTTAAATAATGCTGAATAAATGCTTATTTTTTTCTTAATTAATTCTTATAAGGTAAAACCGTCCGGGTAGTCACCGAAATTATTTTTTTGACGTTTTTACATTTTGCAGGTCGCATTAAGTACTTAGTATGTTGACTAAAATATGAATTGCGTCTGTTAAAAATACGGTTAGCTAAATTATAATTTTAATCATCAATAACACTCATGACTTCTTTGACCCCATCATATGATTTTTTCATAAAATGGTCATTAATTGGGGCACAATTAACGTGGTTGGATAGTTTTAATTATTAAAACTCTCGTCATTAAAAGCAGTATTTTAAACGGTCGCAATATATATTTTATTCAGCAAACAACCTGACACTGACAATCTACAAATAACAAATTGTGAATTTCGCGGGATAACCTGGCGTTTTCACCTTTACTTTTTCTCCCTTTCGGTTCTTAAATTATCTTCTCGGAAAAATATGTATATAATAATACGTTAACGAGCTCGAAATGCAATTGCTTGTATTGTAATATAAGAGTACATTTTAATTGAAACGGAATTCACACCCGAGTTGTAGGCAAGGGTGTTATGGAGCCAAGAACTACGGAATAAAATAACAAAACAAAAAGTTCCATAAACTATGATTTAATTAGCTTTTTTTCCCTGCGCTTTCCCTTCACAAGCTGCAGAAGCAAAGGTATGAAAAAGCCGCTAAACAGTCTATTATTAAAAATAAGTATAAATTTAAATTTAGAACTATAATCATGTTTATTCATGATATTCTGTTTAAAAACAATTTAAATTTCCTTTAAATATGAAGACCTTAAAAACATGCATGTCATATCTATGAAAAAAAATCAAGCACCGCAGACTGTATAAAACCGGGAATTGAAAGGTAGTTTAAGGCATTTCTGTGGCAAAATCAGGAAAATAAAAACACTAGTTGTGATAAATGACAAAAAAACCACGAGTGAAATACATTTCATATTGAACCGTAGTGCGATAAGAGCTTCGAAGAAATAATTATATTGAAAAAAATTTGAATGACAATTAGGCTTAGTTTGAGTAGGTTGTCTGTGTGCGTTTGCGCAGCGGAATGTTGTTGAATTTTAAGATTTTAATTATGCAGATATTTAGTGTATGACGTCGTATAATTGTGTATGGTAAAAATAAAATTGTGCATGCAGCCATTGTGGAGCAATTCACCAAAAACTGATTCCGCTGCGCGAACGTTGTCCTAGCGGAACTTTTTTTTAAATATAGACTTTAGAAGAAAATAGATGTTACCTATTACCGCCCAACGATTTCCTAAATGGTCCTAATAGATCAATTCCTACTTTCTCCATCACATAATTTACAGACACTGGTTGTAGTTGTGCCACCTGATTAGATTTTTTTGGTCTTGGCATAACAAACAACTTCTTACATACTTCTCAATCTCTTTCTCTGCATCCTTTATAAAATATTTATTCCTGAATTTATTCAATGTTTTGGCTAATCCAAGATGACCTCCAGACCAGGCATTATCATGCAACACTTGTAAAATTTCCTGTAATAAATGCTTAGGAACTACTACTAGTTGCTGAATTTTATTAAATCTCTTTAACTTTCTTGCATAAGATTCCATCTATTAAATTAAAACCTTTACACTCGTTGATTCCCCTAGCTGTAATCCTATCTAACCAGTGTTTGCAAAACTCGTCTTTAAATTGCTCTTCCTTTATTTTCAGTGAAACCAACTTTACAATTAAGAGGCATAGCCTTGGTAAAGTGTGTTGAATTGACACAATTGGTAAAGCTGATGATTGAAGTCCGACAGTTCAGTCAATATGGACTGCTAATATATATTTTTTTTTATTGAATGCAATGGATAACCTGAAATGGATAGAGTTATAGGTAAATTGGACTTTATCCTCTTTTTCTTCCTTGAGATTCAATCGCGTCCGATGGAGTTAAAGATTATGATGTACAGTTTAATTTTATTTTTCAACCCCATCTGGGTATATATGAACTTATGATATATTTGTTTAAGGGTGCGTAACGTTGCCTTTCGGGGTTTTGCTGCGACAAAATTTCAATACTTTGATTAAAGATTTGTTAAGTGCACGTTAGCACAAGTTAATGTATAACTATTATAACTCTAAATGGAGTGACAAACTATTTTATACCGGTCATCGTATTGAAATTACCTCTCCAGAGGCGTGCCTATTTTATATTCCCCCATAGGTAGGAATTCTGGCATAGAGTTAGGTAGGTCCTTGAGTATTCGAACTTAATGAATAAAAGTTAAGTTTCACTTAAGATCTACGTTGATCCTTTTATTCATAAGGGTGGGCGTAGCTCATGTAAGAGGTTTTATAACCAAAGCAATGCTGGCTGATAGAGCATAACGTTCTAATACTCATGTCGTTTTTAAAGAGAGAATAGGATGACGGCTTTGCTATAAGAGACATGTAAATTAAAAAAATTTAAAAATTATAATCCTTAAACTACCTATTATATGTGCTTTATTTAACTAAATTAATACACAAGACGATTACAGTACGCTTAGAAGTATTTACTTTCAGTGGCATTAAGTCTAACCGAGAGATTGTACCTACCCATTAGGGATTTTACGGAATATTTACTGCAGTATATCCATATTATTTATTGCGGACGCGAATTCCTCGTTTATTTTTTTTTTTATTTTTTTTTTTTTTTTATTTTTATTCAAATGGAACAGCAAACAGCTACAATATAAAACATAAACATCATATAAATAAACAAGACTTATTGACAATACTGCAGCCCACAACGCTGTTCACAGATTAATTAAAAGCATACATAAAGTGAAAATAATAATCATCGCTACGGTAACAAAACTTAGTACAAATAGTGTATAAATGTAATATTCACGAAAGTTCGTTTAGTATTAGACTTTTAAACTTATGGGGAGCACATGTAAAAATATCGATATGTTCAAAAGTGCTATTGTAGGAATCGACCATTCTGCGAACAGGCGAACGCAAGCCTGAGTTGGATTTGCAAATACCAACTGAAAATAATTTGCCAGCGCGGGCCTTTCGCTTGTGGATCGTCCTAGGAACCGCATAACATATCATATTGGACAGTTCCATGCAGTCAAATGTATTCCTTACAATATTATATAGATTCACGGCTTCCAAATACCTACGTCTACTTTCAAGTGTTGCGAGCTTATACTTCACAAGTAAATCTTGGTATGGTAAATAATGTCCGCAGCATCTATAATGCATAGTGCGCAAGAATTTGTATTGCACACACTCAATCATCTCAGCGTACTTTTTGTAATAGGGACTCCAGACGGACACGGCATACTCCAATTGAGAGCGTACGAGCGATTTATACAAGCAGATATAGGAAAATGGTTTTTTAAAATCAACTGTTGAACGCATTACAAATCCGTATAGTTGGTACGCTTTATTAACAATTTTTCCTATGTGTAAGTCTAAGCAAAGTTTCGAATCAAAGATAACACCGAGGTCACGAATAGAGTCCACTTTAAGTAGGGGGGCATTGCACAACGTGTATGTGTAGTTTATTATGCTTTTATTTTTTGTGAAGCTTAAGAAGTTACATTTGGGTAGACTTAATTGCAATTTATTCTCCTGACAATAACTGGATAGTCGGTCCAAATCTTGTTGCAGCAGAAGGCTATCACTTGATTGTCGTATGGTTCTATATATCTTTAGGTCGTCGGCATATAATAAAAATTTGGTATTTTTAAAGCATTTGCTAATGTCATTTATATATAAAATAAACAAAAGGGGACCAAGTATAGAGCCTTGAGGTACACCAGAGGTAACCTGTGCGATATTAGATTTGTGACCATTGATTACAACCACCTGACTGCGGTTGGTAATGTATGAGATGAACCACCTCAGAAGATTACCACGAATTCCGTTGAACGCAATTTTATTTAGTAGTATTTCATGGTCTACCTTGTCGAAAGCCTTACAGAAGTCCGTATAGACTGCATCCACTTGAACACGGCTGTCAACACAATCAAATAAGAAACTTGAAAATAATAATAAATTTGTATTCGTAGACCGACGTTTAACAAAACCATGTTGTTGTTGAATTATGATGTTGTGGAGTGCAGGATAGATTTTGTTATGAACTAACCTTTCAAAGAGTTTCGACAATGTAGACAAGATGGAAATGGGACGATAGTGTTCAACGCTGCGTTTGGATCCACCCTTGTGAACGGGCACAACATAGGCATGCTTCCACAATTTAGGTACAACTCCTTCAGATATGCATTTATTATAAAGAATAAATAGAGGTTTGCAGATGGAAGTCGCAGTATTCTTAAGGAAATAAGGTGAAAGTCCATCAGGACCTGGACCCTTCGCAGGGTCCAGGGTTTTAAGTTCCTTTAATATGCTCTCTTCACTAAAAGAAAGGTCGCAAATAGAGACATCGTGGAGTGCGTTATTGTCCTGCGGAGGCTTCCATTGTGGCAGTGAAGGAGACGCTGGTTTATATACCGAGTAAAAAAAGTCCGAAAACATATTACACACCATGTTAGGATCATTTGTTTCAGCATCTTTATATTGAAGCCTAGATGGGATACCTGGCCTGTCCTTTCGATTGGAAACATAGGTCCAGAAGTGTTTTGTGTTTCTACTTAGATTGTCTTCCACGGAGCTGATGTACGAACGGAAACACTTGAGGCATCTATCACTAAACTGTTTTCTGTAGTTAGAAAACAATTCATAATCAGAAATGTTATTATATTTCTTCCACTTGATCCAGGCCCTTTGCTTCTTTTTAGCAATAGATATGAGAGTACGAGAGAACCATATGGGATAGCTAACAGATCTAGGTCGGGCCAATGGAGTGTGTATTTTAATAATTTTATCCATCTCAGTGTAGAATCTATCCAAAGCCTCTTCAGATTTCATAGGGCATAGCATTTCAGGCCAGTTCAGTTGCTGTATGCTACTATTAATATTGTCAAAGTTGGCCTTATGAAAACAATATTTGTGAAGAGGAGTTTTGGTCAAAGGGGTGATTTTGACGTTTAGACAGGTCTCACACGTAAATACAGGATGGTATGGGTCAATCGGAAGTAATGACATTGGGACATTAGAAACATTACAAGTGTTATTGGAAATGACTAGATCAAGAATTTTACCCTTGCCATTCACTATATTGTTAAATTGAGAAGCACCCAAGAGGGAAATCAAGATATGTAGATTTGCACAGGCAGAAGGTCCACCAGAATGTAATGTATCAGTTTCCGCAGTAACTGTTGTAGAGGATACAAGCCAATTGACTTCAGGGAGATTATAGTCACCTATAATGAAGAAAGTATCAACACTAGAGTGGCTTAATACTTCTTGTAGCAAATCAAAGTGCCTATTATACACTAAGTTAGGAGTCTTAGGTGGTATGTAGGCAGCACTCACTATGTGTTTTTTATTGTTGACAGTACTGGGCAACTCAACCATAACGTGTTCAATATGAGTTTGTGACAAGTCACTATACTGTGTTGATAAAAAACTTAATTCAGAAGGCTTCAAAGTGCGCAGAACCGCTATCAGTACACCCCCACCATCTCGTTTATTAGTAGCAGTGCGATCACGATCACAACGGTACACAATATAACGCTGGTCAATGAATTCGCTATCATAAATGTCAGGTGTTAGCCAGGTTTCGGTTAAGATAATTATATCGTATGTATTCATGAGGATATTCGTGAGTAACTGCTGTAATTTTGTGCGAATGCCTCTGCAATTTTGGTAGTATACGGTGATATTTTTATTAGACATTGTTAAAATTAGAGTATAAATGTGTATTAATGATGAGAGAGTATTCAAGCAACAAGCATATTATGGATCTTATTAACGAAATTACAGAAATTGATTTAAAATTCGGAGTAATTGGTTGAAGCAGGAAGCAGTATAGATCGCAACACCTGAAAACAACGACAGCAACATATTTCATAGCAATAGTATAAATAATTTTGAAGATTATAAACAAATATGTTGAATTTAAAAGATATGAGATTTGAGCTTTATAATATATATCAAGGTAAAGAACGGTAGGCAAATTACGGAAACAAAGAAACATGCACATTACAGATAAAAGTCTGAACAGAAGACTGCGGACAAATAACACAATTGATTTGTGATTACAATTAACGAGCGAGCAAGTACACATGCTACAATAACTGATTATTGGCCTCATTAACGACATTATTACAGTTAATATTAATTTTAGCGATATCTGCTTCTGATCTAATGGCAAAAGCAGCGTCGCCGTCTTTCTTACGGACAAGAATTGTGCAATTCTTAATCCAGACGTAATTAAACTGGTGAAGCTTTGCCGCTTCCTTACATTTACGAAATAAAATTTTGTTTTTTAAAGTTAAGTGTTCATTAATATAAATATTTGTGGAAGGGCCACATAAACCTATTTGATCCGTTTTCAGTGACTTAGCCCGCCGGAATGCGCTATGAACATTATCGCGCAATATGCGTGTGGTGAATTTCACAATAATATTCTTTGGCCTATTTGTTACTTGGTGGGCGTGTGGCACTCTGTGGACGGCCATTATGTCCTTTTGAGGTATGGCAAAGCCAATGGCATCTCCAATCGCCCCCAAGATCTGCAGAAGGTTTTCACCACGCTTGTCCGGTACATTGCATATCTCCAGATTGCATTGTCTAGCCTGCTGTTCGAGCGCATCAATTTTCGATTCCAGGTAGGTTGTTGAAGTGGCTGATAGTTCCACCTGCAGACGTGCAATGTCTTCGACTCGTCGCTTGAGGTCAATGTGTTCGCCTGCGTGGAACTGTACCGAATCTTTGAGACCGGACACATCAGCGTTCAGTTCTTTCATGTCCATCCTGAGGTCAGCTTGGGCAGCGCAAACAGAGCCCAGTTCCAGCTTCATGTCGGCCAAACTGTTTTTAATAGTTTCGCGATAATTGAGCATGCTAGCCTCCATCTCATCACGCCAATCCTTTAAAGTGCTTTTGATGTCTTCCTTGAAGGCAGCCATAGTACGGTCGATGTCAGATCGCCATCCTTGTAGCGTTTTGTTCAGTTCTAGGGTAAAAGACTGAATCTGGTTGTCTATAAGCACCGATGTAGATTTATTGTCAGCACTTGTAGAAGGTGACGTATACAGGCATGGCGGAGTTTGTTCCACTAAATCGCAAGACATATTCATGGAATCATCCACATATGCTGGTACCTGCGTGCTGGAACGAACAGGTGTGTCCAAGTTAGGACGGGTGCGACGAGTAATTGTGCAGCACGGAGGACATTTCCAGCCAGTCTTGAATTCTTGCGTTAATGCTCTAAATTGTTGCAGAGAAAAGTTTAAGCACTCATGATGATAACCACCGTTGCACAGAATACACATAAGGTAACCAGCATCAGATGCCAGCACATTGTTACATCCGTTGCAGTTCATCTCGAGTAGTTCAGCAACTTGTTATTAGTTTATTTTGCAAGGATGGTAACAGTAGCGCCACCTAACGCTAAAGATCAGAAAACTTATTGATCGATCGTTCGCTCAAACCGAGACAGCAGTGAGTGAGCACAGCCTGGTCAACGAGATACACGCAGCGCCACCTATCTCATTGATGGAAATGCTCGAAGAAGAAATCAATCAACCATTCGGTCGAAAGTGCGGGATACGTAGTGTTATACCGTTGCACAGCAAACTAGATAGATGGCGTTGATTTAAAGTTTACTGTATATAGATGATAAGCAAAATTTGAAAGCAATAAGCTGGCATAAAAATCAGTATATAAAGTCACTGTGTACACAAAATGACCCAAAGTCAAGGGTTTACACCGTAAAACGCACAAGCACAGTTCTCGTCCAGCACTTCCGATAGTTTAGCACTTGTGTAATGTTTGCAACTAGTGTATCACCAGATATTTTGTTCCCACAACAGCACTGATTTTAGGAATTAGATCGCAACGTCTTCAATTGACAGTGATTATTAGAACATATTCTCACCAATAACACACAGATTACTGAACTTTGAGTACTTTCAAAATTATTAGAAAATTTTATAACACCGAGAGTAAAGTTAGCTAGTTAGCACATACAGCGCCACCTAGCGATGAAGTGCATCACGGCATAAATTGCACGAAAATGTCGAGACAGTAGTTTGATCCAGCTCGCAAACTTTGTTTTGTTAACAGACTTCAAACTGTCAGTTGGGAGCCGAGTTTAAAAATTATTTTTATTATAGGAAGGGTATAACCCCGAACCCCCCCCCCCCCCCCGAATAAATATTTTTTACTATATGTGGATGACATGCTTTTATATTTAGAAGCCATGGAAAAATACCATCATACCGTAACCAAAAAACCTGAAATAAAGAAACCTACTTTTGAAAAAACCGGTAAAAGTTGAAAATTACCTTACTTGCGGAAATAGGTGGCAAAAAAATCGATGAAACAAACAAGACTTCCGTAAGTCCTAGTTTCCATTTTTTTTTAAATGCGATTTCGTAAACGAACTGCCTAACTAAAGCATGCGGGTCACACCGGCTACTTCCGGTAACTTTCAGCTACAACCAGGCGTTCAGCGAGGTAAGGGTATTCGTGTTATTCCCTAATATCGGGCAAATTCGCCGTTTTGTTATGGTCGCAATGTACAGCATATATGGCCATAATATCGTAATCTTCCATAGGTACTGTTAGTGACTAAAATATTCGTCTGATGATAAATTAATATCCATATTTTGGATTTTTAGAATGCATTTTCATAACTGTCGTTAAAACCAGATTTCGTCCTCGAACTACTCACTACTAACGATACTTATATCGGAATATCGCAGAACGGAGGAACGCAAGCGTCTTACTTCTATTGCGTCGAATTGTCGCAGCAGTGTGTAACTTCGTAGCTGTCAATACATACTCGTAAGGTACTAAACACAATATCGCAATAACACATAGAGCCCTTTAAATATACAATTTTACTTCAGGTCCCTCCGGAACATTTCGGGCTGTACGAGGTAACGCCGACGAAGCGACGCGATACGCGGCGCGACGAGATTCAATACGACGTCATACCTTTCAGGTAGAATTTCAGTCAAGACGTGCAAATTGCACAATAATATTATACGTTATAAGTATACTTTTTTAACTTATACTTTAAATATAAAGTCTTAAAAGTTCAAGTTGTACTATGTGCAAATCACAAAACATCCATGTCAAATAAATATTTGTGTATTTAAAACCTTCCTAAAATAAAAGTAACAATACTGGTTTAATCCTAACAAAGCAATTACACTGCGACCAACTTAGATGTACCGTAACCGCTACGTGGCCGCTGCCGCGGCATCCCTTGCTCGGCTCGCGTCTTTTGTCACAGTTTACTAATCCACAACTTCAAACTGCCCTGTGATCGTATTTAAATGGCCGGGCAAAAAAAATAATTAAAAAGCTTAAAGGTATCAGTTCCCGGCTAGGTCTCGTCCTTTTAGGTACTTCACAAATCAATATTTGTGAATTTTACGGTTTAATCTCACATAACGACTCGTACAAAGAATAAAATTTTGTCACATGGCTGTTTTTTGACTAAATTCTTGTTTTTGTAACACATTTCTTACTAGTCTGAAGACCCCACCGACTTTCAAGTACTTAATCTGTTTACTAAAAATGAAAAAAAAAAACGAAAATTAATGAGATAAACTGATTTACGAGTGGTTGCCTGATGAAATCAAGATTTTATTTAAATTGCGACAACTATGAGTCGGGCCCGATTTTACTTGATAACCTACAACTAAAATGATTTATTATTGAATAAGAAAACAGATAAGTGTTCATACAATTGACCTATTTATACCTGACAATCCAAAGCAGGACAGCGAAATGGGGTTGGTGAGTAGCCTTAGGCCCGGCGCCCATTATCGGCATCGGCACGACTGAGGATTTTAGGTGGCAAAAAGCAATATACATTATCATAATGGCAGTAAAGTAGAAATTTCATTATATATGGTCGTAATAACAAATTTACCGCTTCGGCATGCCAAAGGCTTGAGAATGCTTCGGGATGCTTGATGATCTTTCGGTACGCCGCCGGCGCCGAGGCAATACTCGGGGATAGCTTGCTTAAGGATACGATATGAGACGCTTCGGCAAGCTACAGGACGGTGCGGCATGCATAAGGACGCCTCGTCATCCCTAAGAACGTTGCAGCATGCAAAGCATAATTTCCGACAGTGTGCGCTTGCATGTAGGATGCCGAAGGATCCTTTTCCTTGCCGATGCCAATAATGGGCTCCGGGCCTTAGACGCGCTAGGACTTATTGCTCTTGGCCGGTTTTTTTTTATTGTATCGGGTTAACCTTAACCAAAGAAACCATAAGGTTCCGAGACATATGGCCTGACGACCATATGAGCCTCCGATTTTTTATTGTTTTGTATAAACGATCTATATTTCCAAAATGAAAGCTCGGATGAAAATCATTCTGGAAATAAATTGCTGTTCTAGTTAAAAACCACGAGATGATGTAAAAACAGAGAAATATTGCTTTAAATTAATTTCATAAGGCAACCTATTCGCAATGTTTTATTCTTGTATTAAATTTCCTTAACAGTAGTTTTCGGTTCAGAATATGCGCTTCTTGTTATTGCACGCTGCGCATGCGCTATTTGCACGTCAGTTATATATTTTGTAAAAGTAATCAATTTTACATTTACATTTCATAAAAATAATCAATACATTGCGTGCTAGTTAAGCACTTCACCCTTAAGCATACTGCAGGCCCATCCATTTTGAGATATTAGACCTTGTAACATTAAAATGTTTTCGTAGGATCACGTCACCTGTAAATATTAACTGAAAAGCCGAAGTCTTGATACTTGACTAAAAACAACAAAAAAAAAAGTAGATGGGTACAACGCGGGATGTCGCTATGTCTCCCATTTTCAGTGAATATTGATAATACGTTCCTAAGACAACATTATTAAAGATGTAATATTGTAGTATTGTTGATAATGATGAAATTTGGGGTGCCTGTCGCTTTGCCGAAATGATTTTGACAAAATTTCATTATCCAAACCAATTTAAACAACCTTTTTTTTATACCATTGCAATATTTTGAATGATTTTAGTACGCATATTTTTATTTGGTCAAATTTTTACTAGACAAAATATTATCATGTATGGCATTTGGTCTTTAATCAAACGATTTATAACAAACTATGTTCAGACAATAAACGTTTGGTGAAATAATTTAATTTCTTTTTAATCCTTTAAATTTCTACTTAAAAACACTGGGTAGGTTAGGTTAAAACAGTGACTTCCTACGCCAGGAACGACTACATTATATAGAAAAAAACGCTACTTATTTGATTTTGCCTAAAAATTGTTATTCCAACTGAAATAATTGACTATATAAAAAATGTTAAAAGTACTAGATGGTGAACAAGTTATAGTTTAAACGTTCATTTCCCAAACAAGTTTGCGTTACAATTGTTTGTAAACAGATTTTTTGCTAAGTAATAATTTGCAAACGAAATTATGTTTTTTTTTTTGGGAAGTGAAAATTTCTCAAATTCCTTTCGATCAAACAAGGGAGACCCTGAAATTTGTTATATGAAACCTATCACCGTGTTAGTCAATAATAGGCGACATGATCGTTAACTTTATACACTGAAACGGGTTTTCTTCAAATAAGAATTCAATTCGATTTCTTAAATAAGGTTGTTTATTTACGATGTAAAAATAACTAAAATATGAAATGTTAAATAATCTTTTCACACTAAATTCACTAAGCACAAAATTAAATTAACATAAAATGAATGGCTTACACCCAAACAAGGGAAACGTCATCTAATGAAGCATTTAAATTAATGTTACTTGTAGAAGTCAACTTAATGATTGCACTTATTAATAGCGGTACTTGCAAAATCAAGTACTTCCAAATACAACATATTTCAAGTTCTATACTTTTAATTTAACTCCTATTTCAATCATTACATTATGTATATTTTTTAAATGAGACACGAACAGTCAATAAAGGCAGATACGATTTAAATAGTGCCATGATAACGGGCAGTTTTTTTTTAGCTAAGCGCGTAATTACCGCTTCGGTAATGCATCTGGTTAAGTGACAGAAATGCTTAAATAGTAGTTATTAAAGCTAGTCTTCAGATAAATTAGCCTGTGATGCGTTGAGAGAAAGAAATAGATACACAATATATCGGTTATCAAAAGTGTTAACGAGATACAGTTAATAGAAGAAGTTATTGTTATTGGGATAACATCTATTTTGTAAGTCAAGGTTTGTAAAACTCGACTTAACAAGCAACTTAATTCTCTAATTATCCATTTAACTAGGAAAATACACTAATAATAGTGTTATTCAGAAGGTTTATTCCAAATAGAAGATGTTTTTGTTTTAAAATAAGCTACATATTATAATTAACATTATATTTTTAAAGATTTTTGCATAGTTTGAATGATTCAATTCATTAAATGATTCCCTATTAATTTATTCTAATTGCAATGACTTGGTGCAGTGCAGAATTAGGAATGTTAACATTAAAAATGATTGAATGTTGTATATACGAAATGCATAGTATAAAGGGTGTAGTAAAACTACCCTTAACGAAGCCGAACTTTATTTTCCTCGTCATTACGGTATTTATCTTTGTTTTGAACCATACCTTGAAAACTAGTTGCGGTCAAAGTTTCAACGTTTTATTGTCAACGAGTTTTATGTTTTCACAACAACATTAAAATGTTGTATTTAAAAAGTAAAAATACAAACTCCTGTACTTAAGCTTTCTTACTATTAATTGCATCCATATTAGCACAGTGTTTTCAGTGCGTTACATTTGAGTACTACCGTAAACCAAGATTCTGGCTCCAAAAGTCGTTTCCCAACAATATTTTTATAGTAGTACCGGCTTAGTAAAGGGCCCGTTTTCACCTTTTATTATACTAAACAGGTGGAGTCTGTGTTTTACCAGCATTTTATTGTAAAGGTCAATGTATCTCCAAGTAAAAAAATTGTCATAAAATTCTCAATTGCATATCATGACAGAACGATAAAACAAGATTTTTCATAAGCTTAATAAGTTATTTTCTTTAAACTTTCATTATTTCTAAAATAATAATTATATAATGTAATTTTTTTTTACGTGATACAATGCTAACGGCAGTGCCAATTTATGTTCGATTTATGTCTATGGTTAGGACAAATTAAGGGTTCATTAGTTATGCCAACAAAACCATTTTAATAGGTACAACTACACTCGCAATTAGTTTAAGTGAATTACTCCTACCAGACCAATTCGTATTAACATTTAAATTGTGGTTATAAGTACAAATAAAAGAATATAAAAAACAAGATTTTATCCGAACAATGTAACCATAGAAATATCCCTTATTTGTACCTAACCACCAACCACGAAATCAAATAAAACTTCACAGTCGGAAACAACGTAAAATTACACACTATGGGCTCATAAAGAGCTGCTTTAGAAACGACGACGTTTGTTAGGAAAATCATCCATTTGGCGCGGTCCTTCCCAACCGCGGTTTGGCGGCATGTCATCATAACTCCCTCGTGGCATGTCGTACTGGTCTCTGAAGCCTCCATCCTAAGTAAGCAATCATAATACTTTCTAATAGAATTTCGCTAATAGGATTAAGAAGTATGATAAAATAAAAAACCAAATATATGTACCGTAATGGCAATTGTAAACCAGTGTTAATTTCACACGTCCTTGATAAATCCAAAAGATTCTGAATATATATTTAAGCAATCACGTAATAAGATTAGATAATTCTTTAAAGTATTTACTAGGGACCAAAGATTCCGAGAATAAACCAATTGGTTAATCAGTAGGTACTTTCTATCAATATAAGGAGAAACCATCCTCCAGTTTCACGGAAACTTATTAGAGATACGATCAGAAGATAACTTCGAGTTCGATAGATAGGAAAAGTCAACCACGCTCTAATACATTATCTGTGCGATGTTAGAGAAACAGGAAACCATGAGTTTCCTACCGTAATCTTACTGTAATTATATTAGTTAGGTATTGTTTACCGAGCTAGAGTCTGGTGGCCGGAACTTACGTTCAAAAGCATTTTTTCCATAATTAATTTTTAGTTTCGTAATAGTTTTCAATGTTCCACGATGATCAGAAGGTTCGTTCTTTTGGGAATGACAAGATTCAGGCATATTGTTTGATAATAAGTAGTACATGATGGCAGTTAATTAGTTTAATTATGCCGCGATTATGTTTACTGACGAAAACTCGTACGCGTGTCTATAATAATTTCAACCAGGTTTCAGGTTAGCTAAAGTAGACTCATCTTTCATGGGGTACTGTTTGAAATGCTACAATAACATACCTCCCCACATTCTTCAAATGGATGGAACGAAATTTAAATCTTGTATTAAACGCACACTATGTAGGCAAGCATATTATAAGTTGGGGGATTATATTGATGATAAAAATGCTTGGCTCAATGCTGGTCCTGCTCCGCAAGCAGGAGTAAACTCATTGATTAGTATCCGAAGCTATAGTGGAAGCTGCAGAAGATTGTATGACTATCTTTGCAATGTATAGAATCAATTCTCTAGTATTGTATAATTATTAAGCCCATATGTGAGTGCTATGTATTATCATTGACTTGACGAAGCCCTGGTAGTTGATAGTATCATGCTCACTTAAATGTCTCGCTGATGGTGGCGGGTGTGTCGGGTCATTTAGCTCTCTTCAAAATGGTCGAGCTGAATGGGGCTGATCCATACGTCATGTTCGTGAACGGGCGCTGTCAGTTGGGACTGGTCCTATTTTAGCTACCACGGTCATTTTTAATTTATTTAGATTTTAAATTAAATTTTGCTTTTTATTTACTCTGGACGCTCTTACTGTGCACGTCTTTCTACATCGTTCTCACATATTTGTATAATCTCAACATGAATGATGTAAATACGATTTTGTAAAAACATTATAATTTAAGAGTGTTCATGGAGTTTCTTGCCCATTCTTCGCCATAGAGATCAACGCTTTGGAATGGGCAACTACAGTACTTTCACAAGTTATTATGCCTTGTGACCGGGACTGTAGATTCATTTTGTTTCTTGACATTCAAAAGTGCCTGTAATGGTCTAATTGAAATAAATGATTTGATTTTGAAAGTGATTTTTGCGCCATTAGGGCCGGCACACACTATCTGATTATCAGCTCAGGATTTAAATAAATCAATGGATATTTCAGCTAAATTGTAAATCACTATTTTACATCTCAAAACTCTCAGAATAATATAGATGTATCAAGGATCATTGCAGCTTTATAAGTCAGACACAACCTGTACCGATATGTATGTTACGGCTAAAAACTACAGCATTCATTAAAACGATATTGGCCAACCGTTTGAAGTTGACAGAAACCAAATGATTTTTGAAAAGTTTTGCAGTATGTATATTCAGACAAGCAGACCTGTCAATAATCATTACATACAAATAGGAAACATGATTTGGGTTTAATTCATATTTCCTATTTCTGTGAATCCACTAAGCTCTGTTATGTTCAAAAATGAATTAAATTAGGTTCTTTTAATATCACTGATAAATATTTCCGGAAGATGGTGGAGGTTATATGTGACCACCATATTTAACTTAGATATCACACAGAAACTCGCTGTTTTGATCCCCGTCTCCACGTCGCAACTAGGCAAGAAAATCATTTGCCCCATCATCAATTTTAAGACAGTAATTCTGTAAAGTATCTACATGCTTCCATAGTTACAAAGATGTTCCCAAATATGTGTTGTGGCTCCAAAATAGTCGTGTTTTAAGTATATCGGTCTGCCATTTATAAGACAACAAACATTGCTCTGTTATTCCATTCCCTCCCCTCTGTAGTTTTCCCGACTCCTTTCCTCATTTGCAGAGAAGTTTTAATGAAGTAAACATAGTAAAGTAACATCTAAGTAATACTGAAACCATATGAAATCACGAAAAATTTGTTCCTTAGTAAATACTGGTAAATCAAATTGCAAGACTAAGTTACTTAACAACGATGTTAGTTTCTAGATAAAGATGAATAGTACGTGATATCTGAGCTCATAATGAGAAATAAAATAGAATGCACACTTCGATAAATCCAGCTCACGATCCGTTGAGCTTTACCAACAGAATACACGATTGTCACAATATAATGTGTAATACAAAGTAGCAACATATTGTAAGTTTGTTATAGGCATAATAAACGTAGTATATCCAGTTATATCCAAATCCGATGCAGGTCGATAACATGGAAGCCATAAAAATCGGTTCCTTATTTTTGGACGTAATAAGTAGGTAACTCAAAATTTTATGTTGGTACCTAAAAAAAATGTTTGTTCAGATTACGCTGAGCAGGATATTTTCGACAAAAATATGGCTGCATAAAACAAGGTAGGTATTTTTACTGTTAACGTGAATCTGTCAATTTAGGAGAGACAAAAATAGTATTAATGGTTTAAAAGTTATATCATTGCACAAAGAGATTTTTCGGTCTATCTCAGTGCCTCTGAAATCTTAAATTTCAGATTAAATAAAATGTATTACTCACCATTGGTTGCTGCTGGTCAAACATGCCTTGCTCTTGGCGGTCCAACATGGAGTTCAGACGTTGCGCCTGTTAAAAAACAAAAATGTTTCAATAATATTGGACTTCAATTTCTACCCAAACTGGCATTTTTTCTTTAATAGCTGCCACAATTAAGATCTGCGTTGATTAATAACCATTTTCATCTTTTATTTTTTTATATTAATAAATTACGAATAACAAAAGTATAATAAGAGAACATGTAATTTTGGGAGACTGATGATTACCTGCACAAAGAGCGTGTTCTCCTGCTGGCGGCGGCGCAGCTCGTCGTCCTGCTGGCGCATGCGCTGCGACAGCTCCTCCTCTTGGCGCAGCAGCTGAGCGCGCTCGCTCTCACGCCGCTCGTCTGCTGCGCGCTCCGCCATCTCCCAGCTGCGCTTCTGGCGCTCGCGGTCCTGCTCGCGCTGCCGCAACTGTTCACGAAGTAGCTCTGTTTCATGCTCGTACCTGAAATCACAGTTTTATTTGTTGCCAATAGTCAGTATTGTAATGATATTGTCTATACATAACATAAAAAAGGTCTACAAAAAGTTGTAATGTTCAACCTGGGAAATTTATCTTCTGGTATAAAAATATTCAACTCACTTGGCATATTCCATCTGTGCTTCTAGTTTTTCCTCTTCTGCAGCTAACTCTTTCTTTAGAGCCTCCTCCTTTTGGCGGTGAAGCTCATGCAGTTGCTTCCACCTTGTGCCATATTCATGCTCAAAACTGTTCAGCTCAGAAAAGCGTGGTCCCAATTCACGGGCCCGAAGGAATTCAGGGTGTTTTTTGGGCAAATTCTTTTCAGGGTAACCATCAAACTCATCAGGCTCCTCAAAACTTTCCACGATAACTGGACGAAGTGATCTAAAACATAACATTACCCTTTACAGTATTCAATAATACAAAATTTTGTAGTGCTCAAAATAAGATTTTGATGACATAATAACTTACGAAGTCAAGAAGAAACACTTCTCAGTGCAATTACGGATAGCAGCCAAAGCACTAGGTTTTCGTGCAAATTCTACTACTCCTTCACCAAGGGTTTTCCCACGCTCATCTACTCTCACATATGCTCTCTCAATTTTACCGAAAATCTCAAAAGCACGATACAAAAGTTCATTTGACACAAATGGAGGCAGATTTTTCACCCTGACTGCACTATTATGAGGTGCAAATCTTACTCTCAGAGTCCTTCCACTTCTATTTTTACCATCTAATTCCCTCTTAGCTCTTTCCGCATTAACCCTGTAATCCTAGAAAACAGACAAAAATTACAAAAAATTGTTTGACCATTAGATATTTTTATTTAATATTAGTAACAATACTTAGTAAACTATACCATTTTAATGAATCCAAAGTTCTTCTCTTTGTTAATGAATAATTCTGCTGTTTCACCAAAGGGAGCAAACAGAGCAGTTATCTCATCTTCAGTAGCATCACCAGTAAGATTTCCAATGTACAGGCGACTTCTACCATTGAACTTGACTTCAGATTGATCAATTGTGGGCAAATCTGTCAATGGTCCTGATAAGTCCTTAAGCTTGTTAGCTAACATATGTTCCTGCAATAAACATGGTTTTTTTTTTAAATCTTGGTCTAAAATATACCTTTACAGGCCTATTGAATTCACAACTGGTGCAACTAACACTGTTGTCAAAACATAGCATCACTTCACATTGTGATCTGATATGTTTAATACTTTATTATCTATACTAATATTATAAAGAGGAAAGATTTGTTTGTTTGTTTGTTTGTTTGTAATGAATAGGCTCCGAAACTACTGGACCGATTTCAAAAATTCTTTCACCTTTGGAAAGCTACATTATCCCCGAGTAACATAGGCTATATAACATCACGCTACGACCAACAGGTGCTGAGCAGCGCGGGTGAAACCGTGGGGAACAGCTAGTCATAAATAATCAGAGAACCATTGTGTTGGATGGTCTTAAGTTGATGGCTTTGATGAGAGAAATTGTTTGAACCACAATAAGATATAACTAAGAGCTAATGTAAACAAGTACTAACCTCCCTCTGGACTGGTTTTATCCCATCCTGCTGAGAACCTCGCATGTTATTAGGTCCACGTTGTTGGTTCCTAGGAGGTCCTCCTGGGCCATTTTGACCCACTTTGGCTCCAAATGGCCCAGGTTTGTTACCTTGACCAAAGTTGCCACCTCCTTGCTTGTTGCCAGGACCACCTTGGCTTCCCCACCCGCCTTGTCTGTTCCCTCCAAAATTGCCATTGAAATTCTGGGAAAAAATAACCTGTCAAATTCTGCAATTATAGTGACTATATCATATTAATATCAAAATTGGTGCATTACATACCCTCTGTTGATTTTGATTAGAGTTTTGATTGGAATTTTGGTTTTGGTTTAGCTGGTTAAGCTGATTTGGATTCTGGTTTTGGTTAGAATTCTGGTTTTGATTAGGATGCTGGTTTTGCTTCTTTTGCTCAACATTTACCGATTTATCAACATTATCCTGAGATTCATTGTTTGCTTGAGCAACAGGGGCAGGTTTCTGTTGCTGTTGTTGTGGCTGCTGTGGCTTCTGTTGTGCTTGCTGTACTGGCTGTTGCTTAGGTGTCTGGGCCTGTTGCTGAGGTGCCTGCTGAACTTCAGGCTTAGGCGCTGGCTGTTGTTGAGGTTTAGCCTGGGGCTGATTTTGTTGTTGAGGCTTATCAACATTTGGCGCGGGTTTTGTCTAAAACCAAGGTTAGAAAATTACTAAAATTTTTACTTCCAAAATGCATCATATACATTAAGATATTTTAAGAAATGTGCTTTGTGAACAGCTTACAATGGTCAAGTAGGTCAGACAGAGTATAGAGTAAATTCATCCATCCCTCCAAATGTTATGTAAATATAAAAAGTAAAATCGAAACACTAAATTTTACTTGTAAAGAATTATGAGTTTCAGCTACTTTTACAACTTCTACGTTTTGGTCGAAGAGGGGCGGTTTCACTTCGTAATCAATAACCCAGCCAGAACACCAAGCAAACTCAAAATGGCGTCGTGCCCGACACGGCAATTTTCTTGGAACTAGTTCATCATTTTGATAAAATATTATTTCAACTGATCCCAGCCATTTAGGTGAAACCATAACTGATAAATAATTACAATCTTTTTTCCAAAGTACTATCTTGATTAAATTTTAACACCTACCTCGTTAGGCCGTTGACCTCCTTGACCGTGATTCTGATTCCTCTGCTGCGTATGATCAAATCTTGTATTACGAAAACCTCCCCTGTTATTACCACGACGACCTTGCCTCTGCGGTTGCGGTGGGCCGCCAAAACCTCTATTACCGAATTGATTCATGGCTTGCATTTGCATACTAGAAAAGAACATCTTTTTTTGTAGTAGTGAAAGTAGGCACTCAAAAGAACATGGTAAAAATTATTCAAAATCCTTACCTACTGCTGCTAAAATATTAGGTTTAAACTTTCTCCGGATATTTATAATTACAATATGGACACAAACACCGAAAGCGTACGCGACTCCTGCAGAAAGCTGACGCAGCGTACCTTTTGAGATGCGATGCGAATGTCGGTGTATGTATCCGACGTACGTACGTTTCCACAATGGCGTCGTTTCCGTTTCTGCTTTCTGCTGTGTCACTCGAGTGAATGAGTGTTGCCCATGACGAAGATTTTTTTTTTTTTAATGCTGACATTATTTTTTTCCATTTTATTTATTGCTATGGTATGTACAACATACACTGTGCAAGGTGGAACATTGATGGACAACTTAGAAAGAAGTTCAGGGTATTCAATCCTAATCTAAAATCAATCATAATCCTGTATATATCACGGTTGAAGCGTCAGCGTAAACCACGAAAAGTTTTTTTTTGCAATTTACTAATCAATTAAAATATAGTATGGTTCCTAGAGTTATAGTAATTAAAATATATATTACTAGCTATGCCCAGCGGTTTCACCCGCTGCTCACTAAGGGGTATAAAAAATAGATGTTGGCCGATTCTCAGACCTATCCGATATGTACACAAAAATTCGTTTAAATCGGTCCAGCCGTTTCGGAGGAGTATGGGAACGAAAACTGTGACACGAGAATTTTGTATATTAAATTATGTATATATACAATGCCTAAGTTCATTTAATCCCAATAAATTATTAATTTAAAACTCACTAAATGTTAACATGAACATTAAAGTAAAGAAACTACATAATTACATATTTTATTTTTTAATTTAATTTGCAACATACAACGATACACAATGGCGTTGGTCGGCGGACGAACTAGTTTTATTCAACACTAGCTGTTCCTCACGGTTTCACCCACGCTGCTCAGCACCTGTTGGTCGTAGCGTGATGTTATATAGCCTATATCCTTCCTCAAGAAATGGACTATACAACACTAAAAGAATTTTCCAATTCCAACCAGTAGTCCCTGAGATTAGCGCGTTCAAACAAAAAAAACAAACAAACAAACTCTTCAGCTTTGTAATATTAGTATAGATGTATGGTAAAATGAGCAATGCATTTTAATGCTAGAGGCCTGGAGGGAGGGTGAGACCAGCCATGCCAGCTCTGGAACGTTTTCCTCTATGATATTTTTTATATAATATACATTTGACTAATTTTTTGGCCCACGTCCAACAGCCATAAGCTTTAGTTATTTGAAAAGAACTTTCCAAAAAGAACCTTTGCTACAAACCCGACTTATAGCAATTCACAGTCCGTTCGGAGCTACTGGCCCCCGACCCCGAACAAATGACCTGACTAGTTGCGAGTTTCACATCTCATCTAATTATTTAAAAAGAATATAAGTTAACAGTACAACACACTTATTCTAAAATCTGACACTAAACTGTTGCTGTCTCTCTTTTCTTACGCAGCTTCTGATTTTCACAATAAAATTGTGGGTCATAGATATTTCTTAATATTTGGTTTCTGTTTAACCCTCGACAAAAAAAGAGGGATGGTTAGTTTCGTAATGGGACCGACTAACAGCGGGATAATTATATATAGATATTAAGGTAGGGAATACCTTTTATTACCCGAAATTGGCACAAAGATACAACTAGTGCCACACAAAGAAAACAGAGGGCGGGAGGAAGCTATCTAGCACAGCTATCTAGTCTGTGGCGGGAGGGAAGGAAACTGTCGAAGTGTCAAACAGATAATTAAAGATAATCATTAATATTTTTCTATACTCTTTGATTTGATCATAATCATTAGTGAACCCACTGAACCCAGTAAATTCTGAAGTCAAGTGCAGCGTAAAGTTAATATTATAACATAGTCGTAATTCCACAGTATTGAAACCTATTGTTGAAGCGACTAGTGAGAAACAACGGTTGTATTGCTGATTAATATTTTAAACTCACCTCCTTAGTTAATTCTACAACAGTATAAGTTTGATTGAAAATTAATAAGTAATTAGAATGAGTACAAATAAAGACACGATTGATGCTGAAGGCGAAGAAGATATCGAAATGAAATTTCCTTTATTATCTTTTGAAAAACAGATATTTATTGATTCTTTTGAAAAAGATTCAATTGTAATTATGGCTAAGTATGTACTTCGTCGATAACAACTCTAGCTTCACGCTAACCAATAAAATAAACAATTTTTGTAGTACCTATAGAATAAAGCTTCACATATTTATAATAATCCATCTGTGTGGCTTATTATATCAGCTATGCGAGCTTAAGGCCCGGCGCCCATTGCACGGCATTGGCACGACAGGATTTTAGGTGGCAAATAGCAATATACATTAACATAAAGTAGAAATTTCCATTACCTATGGTCGTAATAACAAAAATACCACTTTGGTATGCTTGAGGCTGCTGTATCGGCAGCCTTGAAAATGCTTCGGCAGCCTTCGGTACGCCGCCGGCGCCGAGGCAACACTCGGGGATAGCTTGCTTAAGGGTGTGCGTTCGCGCAGCGGAATGTTGTTGAATTTAAAGATTTTAATTATGCAGATCATTATAGTTATTTTTTGCAATGTTTTTTCTTATTCTTGAATATTTTTACCAATTCGTTGTGAATGAGTGGACATGGTTGGCCTTGTAGATTCTTAGACGCTTGTTAACTTTTGTTAACATTTTATTTTATGTTTGTAATGTAAGCAATGACTTATTGTCGGGCCTACGCCTCATACTTAAGTACTAATGCTGAAATAACAACATCGTAAAAACAAATGATTTTAAAGGAGTAACCATGGAGTTTCTTGTTGGTTCTTCTCCATAAGAAATTACCAACGCAAACTGTGCATCTTTTCTCGACATTTTATAAGGGCTAATGTAGGCCTATCTGAAATAAAAATAATTTTATTTTTGCTATTTCCTTAATCTTAAAAACAAAGTTATGTACCTGAATAATTTTTCTTTCCAGAGGAATCAATTATAACAACATAATATCTAATTTGTTGTGGGTATATAAAGATCCTGCACATTTGGTACTAGTGCTAAATAGTGGTGATCATGAAGAAAAATATTTTATGGAAAAATTTGGGCTTTCAGCTTTACCTAATATTGGAATTGACAGGTAAAAAAAGTGATGATCCCTAATGGGTTGGGTTTAGTATTCAGCTGCAGGCGGAGGGAGCGGGGCGTGGGGGGAGGGGAGGGGGGCGGTGCCCCTACCCCCCGGTACCACTCCCATATCAAGGTAATGCACCGTTCTTGAGAAAAACCCATTTTAGTAACCTAACCTCAAAACTCGTTATAGTCACATAAAAAGTGTATTCCAGAAATTTGGTATCGTTTACCATAAGAAAGGAGTTGCCTTCTGTGTCCTGGCACCACTCTCATGTAACAAAAACCCGTCTCATTTCATATAAAGTTAGTTAGAGTTCGGGACTTGGGGCACCCCGACATGGACAGGTTAGGTTCGAAGGGGATGGCGGGGTCTGAAAGTCCCCGCCATCCCCTTCGTGTTAGGTTACTTTAAACCTTGAAAGCAGAGGTAGGAGCCCCGCGAAGCGGGTTCCGTCGACCCAGTTTTTTTTTTTCTTATCGTTGCATTCACGTCTCTTGTGTGTGAGACGTTTTTGGCCAATTACAACGTTGTATGAGAGTGACACGTAGGGCAAATGTCGAACCACTTTGATAGGTAGTAATCAGTGACAGCTCGGGACTTGGGGCACCCCGACATGGACAGGTTAGGTTTGAATGGTACTTTGATAGGTATTAATCAGTGATTTAGGCATTGCCTTTACATGAGAGTGGTGCCAGGACTCAGAGGGCACCTCCTTCCTTATGCTAAACAATACCAAATTTGTGGAATGCACATTTTATGTCACTATAACGAGTTTTGAGGTTAAGTTACAAAAATGGGTTTTTCTCAAGAACGGTGCATTACCTTGATATGGGAGTGGTACCGGGGGGTAAGGGGCACCCTCTCCCTCTCCTCCCCTCATCCCCCACTCCCTCCGCCTGCGGCTGAATACTAAACTTTACCCGTTTGTTTGTTTATTTGTTTGTTACCTCTTCACGCTTTAATGGCTAAACCGATTTTGATGAATTTTGGTACAGAGGTAGTTGAGAACCAGGAGACGGACATAGGCTAATATTTTTTTTAAAAAAGTGGGATGTGAGGGAGAAAGAGGGAAGGAAAGGGAAAACTTAGCGTTGCTATTACAAAGCAATAAGGCGCCAGGGGTACTGTGTTACCCCAAATATAAAGCGGGCGGAGCCGCGGGCGAAAGCTAGTAATAAAATATATATAATATTTATTACATGGAGCAACTACCTATCTGACCTCCACCACCCACCAGTTAGTACTGGGTAATCAAACATTTAACTTATGGAGAGTTGTGGAATGATTGTATACTTGAATTTACAAGGAATCTTAAGCCCAATTCCAATAAACAAAAAGGAGTTGTTTTGCTTACGGATAGTAGGTTTTTGACATACGTCTCTTAGAACTTATGTCAAAATACTACCATCCGTAAGCAAAACAAGTCGTTTTTGTTTATTGTAACCGGGCGTTAGTAAAGCCTGAGATTTTTATAATTGCAGAGAAAAAGCGTATTTAGAGGGTGGAATACACTTCGTTTCAACTCGCATATTAGTAGTGGATTTGCTGAAAAACCGGGTCCCCATATCACATATAACTGGTATTGTTGTTTTGAGAGCACATACAGTTCTGGAATCATGTCAGGAGGCTTTTGCTCTGAGATTGTACAGGCAAAACAATAAGGTAAGTTACAGTACCAACATATAGATTGACTTGACAAAATTAAATTTTCATAAAATATTTATTATTTAACCATAAACTATTTTATTTCTTGCAGACTGGTTTTGTGAAGGCATTTTCAAATTCTCCAATATCATTCACATTTGGTTATAACCAAGTGGAGAAAGTTATGAGAGCATTATTTGTAACAGAATTATTTTTATGGCCAAGGTTAGTTATAGTTAATACACAATATGTTATAAGTTTTAACTGGGAGAATAGCAAAATGTGATTTTGTCTGATCTCTTAATATAATTAATATTTATTTGAGTAACATACAATAACAGATAATAAACTAAATTAAACTAAAATTATTAAACATACTACTTAACTTATAAATAAATTAAATAATAGCGTCAAAAAATTCATCCTCAACGCTGTCAGTTGGCAATGTCCCCAAGACACTGGCCGGGTTGCCACATTGTATGGCAATGCTAAGCCTCTGGCCTAAGTAAAAGCCAGCCCTTGGGTCATGAGAATTTTTGGTCTCTTAATTGGATCAATCTCATTCTGATGTTTCTTTCTACATAGGTGATTTAGAAAGAAACATCACAATTAACTATTGTTTCGACCACACTATAATCAATCCTATTCTGTCACATAGGTTCCATGGCTCGATTATCAAGAGTCTCAAGAATAGACAGGCGGAAGTGGTGGAGTTACATGTCCCACTGACTACAAACATGAGCTATATTCAGACCTGCTTACTTGATATTATAAATTACACAGTAAAACAACTCAAGAGTATCAACAGGACATTGGATATGCAAGTAATTTACGACGATTACGATTGACGATTTTTAATTTAGAGAAGACTGGGCTGGCACAGTTGCTGAGCGATTTGCTGCTTCGCTTCGTATCGAGGGTTCGATCCCCACATGGAACAAATATTTGTATGACCAGATAGTTGTTCTGGGGCCCAAGTCTGCTATTACAATAGTGTCGGAATGGTCGATCACTGATCGCATTATGGTTGATTTTGATAATTTTGGTAATCTACTACTTACTAAACTTGTCAAAATCAACCGTTATGCGATCAGTGATCGACCATTTTGATACTATTGTAATAGCAGACTTAGGCCTCTGGAGCCTAAGTCTGCTAAGTTTAGTATGTAGTAGATTACCAAAATTATCAAAATCAACCATTATGCGATCAGTGATCGAGAATAAATATGCAAAAACATCTATACATACAGGAAAAACTTTGTTAGTGTTGGTGTTCTAGTAAATTAAATGTATATAACTGTTTGATTTTAGGAAATAACAACAGAAAATTGTATCACAAAAAAGTTTCACAAAATTCTTCAATCACAGTTGGACTGTGTTTGGCATCAGTTAAGTACAAGAACTAAGGAATACATCCAGGATCTAAAAGTACTGAGAAGTATGACTGTGTAAGAGATTCATCTTTATAATATAACAAAGAGTGTTTAATGTTGTATGTCAAAAATTTTGTCATACATACAAAATCCAGTAAAACAGGCATAAATATATGTCGTGAACTCGTGAATCTTAGATCTGATTTCCTGTTTACAAAGAAAATAAGATCAGGCTAAAATGCCTCTTGACTTCGCAAATACTTGATTAAATTATGTGAAATAGTAAAAAAAAAATTACCAAAATCCTTTTTAGTAACTTGCTCCATGATGATGCTGTTTCATTCCATGCCCTAGTAAGCAAATATAGTACTCCAGAGTATGCTAAACTTAATTCTGGGTGGATTCTCTTGGAGTCAGCTGAGCAGTTATTCCGATTAGCCAGAGGAAGAGTATTTAATCCTAAACAAGGTAACTACTTATATTTCTTAATTTGTTAAAAAATGTGGTTCTCAATCTTTTGGAAGGCATTGTCAAAAAATGAGGCAATATGAGTTTCTCAGGGTGGAGGGCACTCGCGTGCTTTTATGCTCTGTGTTCGTAAAAAAAATATTTGCCATCAAGAAGATAAGTTAAAGCAATATTAGACCTGTTGCATATGACATAGTTATATATTTTTTTAGAATTTGATCCAGAACCATGCCCAAAATGGAAATGTCTTAGTGACCTGCTGTTGAAAGAAATACCTGATGAAATAAAGAAAAAAGAAGGTGCAAGTCTGAACAATACTAAAATATTAGTTCTCTGTCAAGATAATAGAACATGTTCCCAATTGAATCACTATCTTACTATGGGCCCTTATAAATATCTGTTTTATATGGCATTCAGAAGGGACCTCACTATAAATGCGGTGTCTACTAAATACACCAAACTAAAGAATCCAGAACCAAAAGAGGCCATACAAAATGAAAAAAATAAAAAACATGAAGTTAAAGATGCCGTTAGTAAAGAGGAAGGCGTTGAAGAAGATGAAACGAAATCAAATTATCTGTTAACATTATCGCAATCGGTAATAGAATCTAAAAAGCCTATGTCTCACGAAGAAAGCATGTTTGAACCCATTTCACAGGTATATACTACATATTAAATATATATAATAGGTATATATATTTGCTAATTCTAATTTTGACATTTATTTTTTTATGCTCAACCGATAACTTACCGTATGTGTGGAGAAAGCTGTTAGTATAAGTTAGTTACTTATAAATAAACAAAACACATTTGAAAATGAATGCAACCCTGAGAGCAAACGCATAAATCACGTAATTCGTTCTCTCCAATCCTTATCTCCAAACCAATGGTGACCACCATTGGTATTACGAGGATCATCCCACGAGAATTCGAAGAGTTATAAAAAAGAATGCGTACTTTTTTCAGATGGACAACTTAGATTTCACTCAACTAGAAATTGAGAGACCAGTTATCTGCATTCGAACATTTAAAGAAAGTGGCTGCAACTTTTCTCTGGAGCGAACTTTAGATATGTTGCGTCCGGAGTATGTGATATTATACCACTGTGACGTGGCGGCCGTTAGACAGATTGAACTGTTCGAATGCCGCAAAAAAACCGAAGAGCCGATAACCAAAGTTTATTTTGTGATACATGATAAAACAGTAGAGGAACAAGCATACTTAACATCATTGAAAAGAGAGAAACAAGCATTTGAGCTATTGATTCACACAAAAAGTGTAAGTTTCACCCTATAAAATAAAATTAATCTATACTAATATTATAAAGCTGAAGAGTTTGTTTGTTTGTTTGTTTGAACGCGCTAATCTCAGGGACTAATGGTTGGAATTGGAAAATTCTTTTAGTGTTGGATAGTCCATTTCTTGAGGAAGGCTATAGGCTATATAACATCACGCTACGACCAACAGGTGCTGAGCAGCGCGGGTGAAACCGTGGGGAACAGCGAGTAAATAAATATCTTGGGACAACTCACACACGGGACAAAAAATCACACCCAGACACAGAACAAACAATCATGCTCATCACACAAAGTTTGTCCTGGGTGGGAATCGAATCCACGATCTCCGGCTCAGCACTAACCACTAGACCAACAGGCCCGTCAAACCCTATGTACGATATTAGATAGAGCACACACACCATGCCAAATAAATAATTATAAACATTACAATCCTTACATTTGAAAATAAAATGCCCTTATCGAAAACTTTCTATATTTTCAACTGTATTCAAACTGTTACATGGTCGATATTTCTTTGGTAGTAACTACTATCTACCCCTACACGCACCTCACCTAAGGTATGCTGGCGCTTATACATTTTATTTGATAGAGCTATTATTGTTGATGTTCCCAGGTCATGGTAGTGCCGTCATATCAAGATGGCAAAACAGAAGAGTATTTCAATCTTAATGTAGAACACGAAGATAACGCGACAGACTCTCGGAAAGCTGGTAAATAAAGCTATTCAATATACAAATGTACTGCTCCAATGGCTGTCCATTTGTGTAAAAGTTTATAACCATTGTGAAATTGACCATTTCAACTTCTACTTGTTCCACAGGTGGGCAAAATCAGCAAAAAGAGAAGCCCGTCGTTATAGTAGACATGAGAGAGTTTCGATCAGACCTGCCAGCGTTACTTCACAAGAAGGGCATCAATATCGAACCAGTCACAATAGCAGTCAGTATACCATACTTTACATCTTTTCTTATTTTTTTTTTTTAAATGTTTCGCCACACTATGAATTTCTCCTGTATCGTGGGTGCGTTTACAAACATTTAAACTCACATACACAAACAGCCAGACCCGAAACAACTACCTGTAGGTCATACAAATATTTGTTCCGCACGCAGCGCAGTAGTCAATCGCTCAGCCACTGCATCAACCGTGCCGTCATTATTACTGGCCGCGTGCGCTAAAGATTGGTCGTTACATGCTTTCACGGCCGGCGACGACGCACAGTGATCTAAAAAGCGACGTCCATACTCATAGAAACTTCAAGAAAAAAAAAAATAATGTATATGGTATTACTAGGTTCACGCACGGGTCAAAAAGAATGCCATTTTCGACATGTCTTTTACATAAAGACATGCCGAAAATGGCATTTTTTTGTAGGGACGTAGGGACCGTCGAAATATTTGAAATGGTTGAATAAAGTTGCATAGTTGTTAAGTATGTTTAAAGCCTATTATTAACTACTAAAGATATTGGATTCTAAGTAATAGTTAAAACCGTTATTGAGTTTAAATGCGTTTCTTCTATTAAAAATATGTATTATTACTTTAACTGGTCAAAAGTAGTTTGATTTATACAAATTTTGTGCAAAATTGCATTCCAAGAACTAAATAGATAACTCATTTATTAATCACTGTGATAATGTTTGACAAGAGTTATAATGAGATACTAATACCATAAGCATTAACCAGTTAAGCTCTATCGGTGCCAAATGGACCCTAGTCGCAATAAAATGGTATTATATTTGTAGCTTTTTTTTTAATAGAGCGGCAAATAATATATATGTTATCATATTGCTGAGTGGACCATTGTGTTAAAATACGTTTTCTGTCTTTCTCGAAATAAAAAAAAAACAAACGAAGGCGAATAGTCGTTTTTTCAACGATTAAAGTAATATTTGTGTAAGGATTCATATTTTTAATGATATAAAGTCGAATAAAAACCTCGCGCCATTGTTACGTCTGTTCGCTTCTCTTTTATTTCTACGCGGTGGCGGCAGTGACCGCAAAGGAGCACTGCCAACTTAGGTATGCCATTTTTTCCCGCTTGCCGCTTTGAATTATTTACGTAAATAAAATCACGTGATGGAAGTTGTAAAATATAAACCATTTTTAATTTCGATGTACCTACAGTTCATTAGCTCTTGGTCTGGCGGTCTCGGGCAACGGAAATCATTTTTGCTTAAGCGGCTATAAACCGGGTTCAACGCCCGGGATTTTTGTTTAAATTATCGGTTTTGAGAACAGCTCATTTCTATCATATTTTATCTGATAAATCTTACATCATTTGTCGATATTTTTTTCTACAACAAATAATTAATCAATTATATTTATAAAAATAAGGTTACAACAAATATTAATATTTTAAAAATATTAACCCAAAAATATGCATCTATTGCGATTCGAGTCATAAAATTATCGCGTAAACACCGGACAAACGGAGCGCTGGGCTAGTATGATGAAAAAAGCAACGAAATTGCGCATCTAAATAATAATAAACGTCCCGTACAGACAAGATTCGTGCGTGCCGGCTGTTAATGTGGCCTTAATAAGGGTAGTTGTATAAAATAGGACATACAAGCTTAATTTCATGAGTAGCTCTCAGCATAAGCACAACAAGTGCTGACAGCTACTGATAATAAGCTCAAACTAAATATCGGAGCATCCAGTTTGTAGTCAAATATTTTAAATGTCGCTTTTAACAAGGTGTTGATGTCGTCTTACTAGCGGACTAGACTGCTTGGTAATTTATCATCCAGGATTTGAAAAAAAGCAGCTTAATAATGTCGATTGATCCAGTGTCTAAGCATTCTTATTTTTTTTCAGATTGGTGATTATATTCTCACTCCGGAAATCTGCGTTGAAAGGAAATCAATATCTGATTTGATCGGATCTCTGAACTCGGGTCGACTTTATACACAATGCACTCAAATGTGTCGTAACTATACACGACCCATTCTACTTATTGAATTCGATCAGAACAAACCTTTTAATCTGCAGGTAACACTTTATTCTTTAAACACAACTAGACCTTGTAATCCCTGAAGAGTTAGGCAGAGGTGTACCTAACGAGTACACCCGCATTTCGCAGGAATGTTTAGGTGGAACCTGGGGTGTCATGAGGCGCGAGCCTACCGGGCCCGAATTCAGACTTTATGACTGTTACTCAGAAATTCCTGATGGGAAAAATCCAATAATATTTTGCCCGACCTGGGAAAATGCTCTACAATAAACCAACAAGGCAGTCAATAAAACAACAAAAAAAATCTCAATAATTTCTCAAGGTATACTAATATTATAAAGCTGAAGAGTTTGTTTGTTTGAACGCACTAATCTCAGGGACTACTGGTTGAACTTGTCCTTGAGGGCTGTCTCCGATTGGGGAGATGCCAACTTGGTCAAGTTCAATGCTGCTAAGACCCAGGCGTGTCTGTTCTCCGCAAAGAGGAGTGAATTTCAACCTGCTCCTTCTTTTCGTGTTGTAACCGTGCCAATTACCGACCATATTGAGCTTCTTGGTGTAACGCTTACATCTACCCTCAATTTTGGTCCGTTCATCGAGGCTAAGGCTAAACTGGCTGCTAAGAAGTTGGGTATCCTAGCAAAGGTGAGACAGTATTTCACACCGGAACAGTTGCTGCACTTATATCAAGCGCAAGTTCGATCGTGTGTGGAGTACTGTTCTCATCTCTGGGGCGGATCCGCCAAATATCAGCTTGAAGCGCTAGAGTCTATAGAGAAACGAGCCAAGAGGCTCATCGGCAACGACGCGCTGGTTGAGTCAAAGCTCTAGAGCTTGGAGCATCGCCGGCGCGTTGCCAGCCTTTCGGTTTTCTATCGGTTACATTACGGAGAGTGTGCGATGGAATTGCACAGCCTAATTCCGCCAAGCCCGTTCCATCATAGGACTACAAGACGTACGGCGATGCGCCACCGTTACATGGTAGACATCCCACCCACACGCACTAAACGGTTTGGGAATACCTTCATTGTGCGTACTGCTAAGGAGTGGAATTCCCTGCCGGAGTCTGTATTTCCTGACAGCTATAACCTAGGGGTCTTCAAGTCAAGAGTGAATAGGTTATTTCTAGGTAAGCGTGCTTCATCGTCGACCACATCATCACTTACCATCAGGTGAGATAGTGGTCAAACGCGAGCCTATCAATAAAAAAAAAAAAAAGGATAGTCCATTTTTTGAGGAAGGCTATATAACATCACGCTACGACCAACAGGTGCTGAGCAGTGTGGGTGAAACCGCGTGGAACAGCTAGTAAAGAATATGTGTTTGTCCAGTTCTGGATAAGACAACGCTTTTAATTTGTGATAGATGGAAGGAGTTAGAGGTAAGCCTTTAAAATCAAGCACTAACAATCAGGTGTTTTATCTTTTAATTATTTCAGGGCCACTTTGTGGTATCCACTGACTTATCAGGCGCAGACATACAACAAAAGCTGCAGCTTCTGACCATACACTTTCCTCGGTTGAAACTAGTGTGGTCTCCTAGTCCTTATGCTACGGCCGAGTTGTTTTACGAGCTAAAGGTTGGTAGTGTTATTTTTCCTTCAGAAACGATACATTTACGCCAACGTATAGTTCAAACATCAAAACATTTTCCCATAAGTGTTAAAGAAGAAACGAGTTTTCCGTAATGGAGTTCTGTTCTCGCTGCGAATTCTCTTTCATATCTTCTACCGAACAAAAACATGTGACACGAAGAGGTAATTTGAGTTTAGGAAAAAAAAGTCGGCTGGAGTCATTCTGGTGAATAAGGTATAAATACTGTTGGTATAAAATTCGTTCACGATGTTGGTATTGTACGAAGGCGCATTATTCTGACGCAATTCAAGAATTAGTTTAAAAAAACACAAGTTTAACATATCACTGTCGTACTGCAAACTGGAATATTCTGACGACTGGTCTGAATCTCCTTTACTTTATACGAACGATAGATTCTAGAGATGTTGATTGTCAGCTGTGCAAGACAATAATTCTGGCTATGTTTATACAGCAAGGCAGGAAAAATCCTAACGTTGAAGAGGCTCTTGCGCTCAGCAGTGACAATACCGCCGAAGATATGTATTATGAGCGATACAACACTCAAGTTCACGACTTCGTGCAAAAGTTACCTGGAGTCAGCTCGAAAAACATTGCAAGAATTATGGATAGGGGCATATCACTGGATCATCTAATTACACTTTCTCAGGTATTCTTTACTAAAATATTGCAAGTAAATATTCACTAAATCGTTATGGCACTTATTTAACGTACTTAATTTTACAGGATGAGCTGCAAACAATAATAGAAAATAAGAATGAAGCAGCAACCTTGCACTCCATTTTACATGTCAAGCCTCGGCCTGTAGATGCCAATAAAGATGACAAACCATATGGAAAGAAGAAATTCCTCGGAAAACCATTCCAAAATAAAAGAAAATAGTAGTTTGATATGGTAATCATTTATTTTATAAAACAAAAATATTGTGAATATGATACATTAAATTGTTATGTTATATAATAGAATCTATTTTAAATACCATAAAATGTCAAGGTAGGTACACTTACGATCAATAATAAAAGGGTCACACTGGAATATAATATCAACGCCAAGTACCTAAAACAAAGGTCCAATGTTGATTTCAAGTAATAAAATTTAGTTTAATAATTACTGTAATTTGAGGGATTTCAAGATGGGGCTAACTAACTACCTACCAGCCGTATTTAATTCTTTCAGCTGAACACCTTAGTGTTATCAAAACACATGACATTTTGAACATCCTGCAAATATTCAGTAATTGAGCCTAAGTAGCAGAAAAATATCTAAGTAACCAGTCATGGTTTCTTTCTAAAGATACTTAAAATCTTGCTCATCATACCTGAAAAGAACATGGTATTTTATTTAGATTATAATGTACTATAAAAGCGGTAGCTTCAGTAAAAAATATATGGCGATCCATTTGGTTATAATTCGATGCGATTACTATTAGACTTCGTGAAAGCGTAAATTGGTGATAAAATTAGTAGTCCAGTCTTGTCCAGGGCTAAAAGCTCTGGTTTTAGAGAGATATTGATATCTAATCCTAATAGTTTCCTGTTAACTGTCATGACATGCATTGAAATAGAACGCCTCTAAGGAAAAAATCACAATCACAGAAGACAGTTATTAAAATTCAGTACCTACAATACTCGAAATATTGTTGGGCAGAAGAACCTAGTGCCTAGGTAGGGTATAATGACTTGCTTTATTTTAGGTTCGCATTTCATACACAGGCATGAGGTGTGAAAAGGAAATAAAAACTTATTAGATACTTTCCATGGAGAATGTAATGGAAACATTCATGATTATTACATGCAAATTTCATCATTTTACTACTTAATATAATGTTATATTAAGTTGGATAGTAGGACTTGTATCCCTGTATTAAAATGTCAGGCTTCGTGCGTTACTGACGCGAGTGTTTTTTTTATATCGGGCATATTTTATTATACAGGCCAGTTTACAGTGGCCCAAACATTTTATTTAGAAGCCTCTACAGGGGCAGGGTAACATTAGATTCAACAATATTTGTTCCAGCCACCGGATTCGCAAACGCTTCGATGCGATTACGCAGTCATATGAAGAAGTCATTTTATGGTGTCGATTCTGTTGTCAAAAACTGAACTGAAACCTCTAACTAGCTCTTCTGAAATTAATTAAAGTGACACAGCTTAACCATATTATGGTTTAACAGGGCATTAATGATAGTATAGTTACTTAATTTTGAGAAAATGGCAATCTCGCTATTATGATATTGACTTTATTCACCAAAAATCAAGGTTCCCAAGCTAAATCGGCCTATCTTTAATCGTGACTAAAATGATGTGGAACAAAATTACATGTGATTAGGTATGTCATTTCAATATAGTAAGTCTAGTTTAATCTGGTGGTTCATCAGAATCGGCACCTATGTATCTTTTTTCGGCAATGCAATACCGAGCGAGATAGACATACGACTTCCCGAATCGAAGCATTTGTGAACGGGACCAGATTACCAATCCATTAAATACAACCATAAGTTTGGCAATGACAGATACCGCGACCCCGAAACATAAAGGGCAAAAGAAGGAACATGGGTGGGTTTTAGTCAGTACAAGTCTGATACTCCCCCCGCTCCGCCCAGAGCTGGGGAAGTTATTTGATGAATACCCGTCCGTAAAAAAAAAGTGTGGTAATGACTCCATGAGTCGTTGGCTTTGCCAAAACTTTTAATAATCGCTGAACATAAAAACTATTTTGTTCCACATTAAATAAGCCACAAGTTTTTAAATCATTTTAATCAAATCTTTTCGAGGGTGACTCGGGTATTTTGATGTTCACTAGTGAACCAAGTTAATTAAAATAATATTATTAAAAAGCTTTTCGCTCCACAAGTTAACTCCGTAATTACCCATTTACTGCTCTCTATATTTGTGGCAGAGTAATAAACAAATTTACTATATTTTTGACAGTGCCGTAGACAATATTTTTAAGTAGAGGGACACGTAACGTTTGCTCAAAATATTGCTCGTTTTATTCGAGTATTTTCTCAGCCATTTAACTCCTTGTATGCCGGGAACGTAGATATACGCGAGACACAATGCGTAATTAATTGTGTCTGTAATTCCGGCATACAATCGGATAAATAAATGGTATAAGATGTCGACATAAATATAGTAAGTAAAAGAAATATAGCTGTTTTTTTTTAACGAATGTTGTCCGCTTTGTTTTTAATAAAAATTGGCACCTAAATATTACTTGCTTTGCCATTGTTACACAATATAAATACAGAGCATATCAATATGAGAAACAAACTAAATAGGGATGAGAATTTCAAATTTGCAGGATCTACCATGAATGATATACGATTATACATAATCATGACTTACGGTATTGATGATCCTTGTCGGTCAGGGGTACGTAGATAACGCTCATTAATTTCTTGACAGTAGTTGAACCGTCAGCTGCCTTGTCAACCTGAAAAGAAAAATAGAGTTAAATTTACATTTAATTATGATATGAAGGTGGACCACGCAAATTAAAATATAATAATGAACACTCCGAATAAGAAATAAAAATTATTTTTTTCACCATGTTTACATAGTACCTATAAAATAAAGTCGCTTAAAAAAGTCGTCTTTTAAACTACTACACGCATTTCAATGCAGTTTTCAGAAATAAATAAAGTACTTAATTTAAGAGAGAGAAGGTTTATATGTAAAAATTTGTCTACATTACACCCGTGAGAAGCAGAAGCGGATCGCTAATCCTTACTAATATTATAAAAGCGAAAGTAAGTTTGATTGTTACCTCTTCACGCTTTAATGACTAAATCGATTGTGATGAATTTTGGTACAGAGATAGTTGGGAACAAGGAGACGGACATAGGCTAATTTTTATTTAGTAAAGTGGGATGTGAGGGAGAAAGAGGGAAGAAAAGGGAAAAATAGCGTTGCTATTACAAATCAATAAGGTGCAAGGGGAACTGTGTTACCCCAAATTTAACGCGACCGACGCCACGGGCGAAAGCTAGTAAACTATATTTTCTAGACTTAACCGCACTTGGAATTTCTCCTGTATCTTGGGTGCGTTTACATACATTTCAATTCACGTACGTTTAAAAATATTTGATCCCCGCACGGAACAACACAAACTATTTTTTCGGGTCTGGCTGATTGTGTATGAGTTTTAATGTTTGTACACACGATACAGGGGAAATCCTAGCGTTAGGGTTTAAACAAAAAATTACCCGCCCCTGCCACTGGGTTAAGATTTAGTTATAAGATTTTAGAGAAAAATGTCTGATATGATATTATTTTACCTTTAATTTTTCAAACTGTATTGTATCAACGTGTAATGTTCTCCAAACTAAAATTTGCCATAGCATACAAAATACCTGAGTCAGATGCTGCTCCCCACCCTCTGGTCCTACGGGTACGATAAGCCTGCCGCCAGGTTTCAGTTGATCTACTAACTGAAAAAAAAAAGGTAGATAGTTATCTCACATTGTTGATTATGTAGATACACTATTAGAATTACAGATATATTTAGAATTCTTTGATAGTGTCACAAAGTCACAATGGGCGGTCTTATCGCTGAAAGCGATCTTTTCAAGACAACCACCACATGACCACAGATAACCTCCCCTGGATTCCGCATGTTGAACATGTTTTCATTCCTATCATGACATCGCGCCTGTAAACCTCGAAGAAGGGTTTTAGGCAGAGGTGTATCTAATAGTACACCTACTTACATTTCTTTTAGCACACGTACCAGCGTTTCCACCAATACTCAATTCGGTTTTAGGCGATTCTTAAGGAAGCTGTCAGGTACTACACTGATAAAAGCACGCCGGTATATGAGTGCTTCCTGACTTTGTCGACGGCCTTCGATAGTATTGTATGACAGATCGGCTGTACCGGCAATAGTTGTTCCAGTGTTAAGGCATTGGTTGGGCTTAGTGTTACTCATACAGGCTGCTTTCTCGACTTTGTGAGCGTAACATTAGTAGCTCTGATGATATGGTGCTGCTTTTGATTAGCACTTTGGTATCGAAATTTGAGGCTTATGCAGCGGGGGGGGGGGGGCTTCAGTATAATTCAAAGAAGAGCGAGTTCCTTATATTTAAATCCAATCTATATCTATACTAATATTATAAAGCTGAAGAGTTTGTTTGTTTGAACGCGCTAATCTCAGGGACTACTGGTTGGAATTGGAAAATTCTTTTAGTGTTGGATAGTCCATTTCTTGAGGAAGGCTATAGGCTATATAACATCACGCTACGACCAACAGGTGCTGAGCAGCGTGGGTGAAACCGCGTGGAACAGCTAGTCTATACTAATATTATAAAGCTGAAGAGTTTGTTTGTTTGTTTGAACGCGCTAATCTCAGGAAGTACTGGTTCGAATTGAAAAAATCTTTTTGTGTTGAATAGACCATTTATCGAGGAAGGCTTTAGGCTATATAACATCACACTGCGACTAATAGGAGCGAAGAAACAGCGGAAAATGTGGAAAAAACGGGGAAAATTATTCATCTTTGAGAGCTTCCGTTGCGTGCGCTGCGAAAACATTTCAAGATACCAAAAAAATATGTATGAAAGATATTGCAATTTTATAATAACTCCGATATAAAATTCACACGCGCCGCATGATGTGCAAAACATGACGATGTGCCTAGCCGGCGGGCGACGCGGAGGGGGGGGTGTAGCTCTACGAGCTACCAATGGCAACGGTTGAATGCAGCGTTATTTGTTTTTGCGAAATAAATAATATCGTCGTCTAATAATACTTTTTAAATACTATTTTATTTTGTTTTAAGGATAGTATTTTGTTTCTAATAATTTAACAATAATTAATTGATGATGAATTAACACTTTATTTTGTTTTGTTGTAGATAATACCTGTAAATAGGTGTCATCTACAGAATTATTCTTATTGGGTTAGGTTTTAGTTAAAGCATACAGTTAGTTTACATTATTTTTGTTTTACGGTAATTATTTTGGCACATATTTTATCCGATTTACGTAAGTACCAATTACAGGTAAAAATAATTAGGTTCCTAATTATTAACCTTACGTTTGTTTTTTCCTTTGTTACAAGCAGGAGACATAGTTGCCTATACATCTATTGATAATTAATGTATCAAGAAGATGCGGTCCATATAGGTCCACAGGAGTTTTTTAATACTTTGAATCCAAGTGGCCTTCCCCCATATTCCTTCACGTTAAAAATAAGTGCCCCAATAATTTTACTTAGAAATCCTTTTAATTTTAAAAGAATTCAATTTCCCGCTAAACTACTTTTCGACTGCTTTTCACACGGCCAAATATATGTCGCTTTGTTAAAACCAATATGTTCTTCTGCCACAAGAAAATAAAACTAAAAATAAAATTTACACAGAAGTACTTTAAAATAATTATGTTCTTTTAAAAACTTACTTGTCTAAAATAATAACAGAAATTGACGCGGACAAAGTAGTGGGTAACAGCTATAATTTATAAAGCTGAGGAAGTTGTTAGCAAAAATAAATTTGATGCCCAAAATATATTCCACGCGGACGAAGTCGCGGGCACAGCTAGTAAATTATATTCTGTGGGCTGTGAGCAGGTTCTCATATCTTGGCCATATTGTAACAGAAGACCTGAAGGATGATGCAGATATGGAAAGGGATATCGTAGGGCGCTAGCAGTTGGTACATGATTGCTCGCAGATTTGCTCGTGTGATGTAAAACTCAACGATGTTCAAGGTCCATCGTTTTACACAGGCAGCCTGTGGGTGACCTACACTCATCGAGCTACTAGTACGCTGCCCAGCCTAGCCCCAGACTGCCCATTCATTCCGAAACGTATGAACTATTTGAATTGATATAAGTAAATGTTATCTAGTCTTACAAAATATACACATTTTTTATATTAAAACTTGTAGTCTATATATAAATACTAGCAGTGCCCAGCGGTTTCACCCGCTGAGGTTTAGGGGTATGAAAAATAGATGTTAGCCGATTCTCAGACCTACCCAATATGTACCCAAAACATAAGAATCGGTCGAGCCGTTACGGTAACTAACATTCTGACACGGAAATATATATTAGGATAGACTATAATATTGACTATACATTGGATTAAAATATTGAATAAATTTTACTTTTCTGGTTTCTAGCACTTTTATTGGGTTCCTTTGGGTGAATTTCCGAAATAAAAATGTGAATTTATACTTATTTCGGAAATTATGATAATTATGGATTAACGGAATAATTCCATAACAAGAAATAGGAATGTAAACCTGATTTCATTCTATTTATTTCATTTTTTGATATGCCACAAAAATAAGTAAATTTTAATAATATTATTATTTTTTCATTTTCAGTAATGTGATTTTTACGTAATTTTATTTCTTTTTTTAAATAATGATCTATTTGACCTTTGATTTTATATTTTACTAACTGGCTTGGCCCGCGTGATATCGAAAAAGTATCCTATGTGTTATTCCAGACCATAATCTACCTCTGTGCCAAATTTTATCAAGATCCGTTCAGCGGTTTTAACGTGAAAGAGTTACAAACATCTACACATCCTCACAAACATTCGCATTTATAGTAATAATACTAGCTGTTGCAATGCAATTTTCTACCGTTCTACCTACCTTACCTACCCTATCTTTCAAGTTGGACCAAACTGCACACGGTTTGCAAATTAAATTTAAAATCGGTTAAGTAGTTAAGGAGTCCGTCGCGGACAAACAACGTGACACGTGATTTATATACCTATATTAAGATTTATGTGGTTGTATGGATAATAATGGAATTGGAATTTTACAGCTACTTACTAACATAGTTGCAAGTATTTTTTTTACTAACAATTAATACAATTTTTACTATTTGAGTGCAAACTCGAAATGATTTAATAATTATTTCGCCAGTTTTGTATAATTCCTATGCATAGGGGCGAGCTTTTAGAATTTCGTGGTTACTACTGAGAAATTCCTGATGGATAAACCCAATAATAATTTGCCCGACCTGGGAATTGAATACAGAAGCTCTTGTTTAGCAGTCGCGCTTCGGACTACTAGAACAACGTGGCTCGAGGGTTGTTTGTATTCGAGTTCACAACATTTTGCGGTACGCACGGGTGCATGGGGAGTAACAAGACAAATACAATTCGATCGGCTATTAAAGGTTACGTCACTTTGCCTTTGTAGACTTGAGATGGGACAATGACATTAAACATCGATTCTGACACTAAACAGAATGAAAAAATTACTTTTATGTTTTACAGGTTCTACTTCATTATCAATTGGTAGATTACAGAATATACCGAATTAATAAAAATTTAATTTTGTTTTTTTACATGCACATTATGGACTTGGTTTTAAATGGCATTAGTTTAAATTGACAGCTGATTTCACACAAAACGTGTTCAATAAGCAAAAAGTCGAAAAATAGTCATGTAACCATAGATTAGTTTACTTACAGCTTGTGGCAATGTGGGTGCAGCAGCTCCAACGTGTATAGCATTATATGGCCCATCAGAAGGATATCCAACGCGTCCGTCGCCAACTAAAAATTAAAAAGATCGATCAAAATAATTGTTGTCAATCCTTGTTTGCTTTGCGTACTGCCATTGTGCCACATGCACGTACAATTTTCTAACTACCAACAGACTATCTAAACAAGTGGCACTTGTGCGAATGCTGAAATCACGAATTGATAAACTATTAGGCTGTAGCTGGTTTCAGCGTGTCTGGCGGTCACGGTGACTACCTGAATCACCTGCCCGGACGACAAGCGCGGATCGTAAGCGCATGATGGCGCGAAATTTTATTTTCACTATAAAACGGAACAAGGTACATTTATCTCGTGCCCGCTGCTACAATACAACCCACGCCGGCGTTCGTGCGATTTCAAAAGAACACGCAGTCGCATAGTGGAAAAAGTACCTAATGACTTTCATTACTGTTCCTCAGAAAACTTACCAATTAATTTTATCCGTTCAGAAGTGAGCAGTGTTGGGTGATCACTCTGAATGTTTTTTATAGATAATGTCACAAGTTCTTTTATGTGATCTATTCCAACGACTCGTCCAGTCTCTCCAACCATCATAGCCATACAGGCTGTAAGGTATCCAGAACCAGATCCTACATCCAATGCTTTCTCCCCTGGGATCAGTTGCTTCTTTAGCCTTTCTAATGCATGGGCATGCTAAAATAATCAAAAAGTTTATAAAATTTTCAAAGACAGAGTTATTGGAAAAAAAAACAACAAATAACACTTCACCATATGTGGAGCACTGATGGTGGCTGAATATCCAATAGTTTGTGGTGAATCATGGTATGGTGCAAAAGGGCAGTAATTTTTTCGGTCAACAGATAGCATGGCATTTGCCACAGTTTCAGATTTTATGATGCCATTGGCTGTAAAATAAATAACAATTTTAAAATATACACAATAACAACATAGAATTGGAATAACAGAAAAAGCACCATTGGTTATTTTATTCAGTACCTATCTATGGGTATCTTATGTTATCACCTAATTAGAAAACCAACATTTTATAGTAACCTGATACAAGGTCACTTTTCATAAATTGGTGGTGTAGTATTTTACAACACAATAAGTATATGGTAAAATATTACATAAATTATTATTATTTCTTTAATACATAGGTAAATCAAATTACTTTTTAATTGTAGTACAATTACTACATGAATTAATTTGAATTGACATATGCCAGGCGTTATATTTGTACTAATTCTGAACTGAAGATACAATATATGTGGATAGGCTGAACTTACATAGTCATATTATACTTCATATTTAAAGACTAGTGCTAGAGTAATAACAGTTGCAGTTACAAACAGTTAAATCACGGTTAGCAAGTAAAAGCACAGGAAACCTTAATATTTTATGAATGTCAATAAACCACCACCAATATTTGCATCCACTGATATTTGCAAGTTGTAACATTTAGGTATGATGTACAGTCGGTTATAGTTAAGTCAACCTCTTCACTGCCACTGCAGACTTCAATAGAAGTTATATTGAAGTCTGGGACAAAGAATATACAGCAACAAAGACTATAAATTGGAACCCCATTGTTTGTTGACATCTTGATAGTTATTATCAAACATCAGTTTAGTTAACTCAAATTGATGTTCAAATTGAAAATTTGAAATTATTTACCAAAGTAAATACAAGAAGATAAGTTACTCTAAATTTCAGAAAATATTAAACAATGGTATCCGATTAAATGGTCAATGCAAACAAATCATCCGTACCTCGTAAGTTACGAATCAAATCCGCATTGTCTTTCCCGTGACTTCGCCAAGCCATGATGAAGCTTATACAAAGTATAATGCCCAGCAGGAAGGTCTTACGCCATGAATAACCTATTGTCAATAATAAACTCATACATTTGTTTTTATTTTATTTTACAATGTTTTCTTTTTAAGAAAAATATATGAATTAATTGTAATATTCGACAGTGACAGTAATGACACTGACAGTTGACAAGGGACTTCATTACCATTATCGAGATAGGTACTTCATTGAGATATACCCACACGCATTTTTTTAAAATAGATCATAATATAAACGAAAATTAATTAATTAACTTAGAGAAACTAACTCATCAATAAACTAAATAAAAAATAGCTACAAAGAATTTGTTCTCAACGCTGTGAGTTAGCAATGTAACCAGCCCTATTGCAAACCCAATAGACCCACAGTGCCCAGTGGCCACAGTGGGGACCACAGAGTACATGTATACATTAATTTGTGTGGGGGGGACGTTGTCACGTTGAATGGCAACGCTTAGGCCAAAGTAAAAGCCAACCATTGGGTCTCTTTGTATTGGGTCCAAGGAAGTGTCAACTAAACATTGTAAATATGTTTATGAAGATATATATTTTATAAGGAGACGGCCCATTCTACTACAGAAACAATAGTTATACAAATATAGCTATGATATTATCGACACACTTGTGTGTCGAAAATATGTTAATGGCTTACTTATGCAACGCTGCCGTGTCACGTCCTTACGCCACCGTGTCGCCACATTATGTGCCCTATTTTGTGGTATGTTACATTTGGGATTGAATGATTTCATGCTAAAATTTGAATGTTGTTTTCTGGAACTATTATGAATTAAAATGGCGGCCATTTTATGTGCTAGATTTTAGTGGGTTATCAGTTATCACGCCAATTCGGTATGTCCCGTCTATAAGCTATTAAGTCAGTGCTCTTTATTAATTTTGTGTGTTGTGTTAACAATAGAAAACACCAATAATTACCTACTGACAGCATCATTATCAAGCCTTGCCTTGGCACCCTTTGCCGATGTTTCAATCAACTTCCAAATCCACACTAATTACTATAAATAAAAATATATAATTATTTATTCGTATTTTTCAGGTTTTTGCACATATGTTTAAGAACAAATATTTTACCAATATAGAAAAACGAATACCTCGCCAATCTAGTGGTCGTAAACGCGGCTACTGATCACCACGTTCAAATCCGGTCAAGCTGACTGGAATATTTCTTTCGGTATTTCTTAGATAGTCAGTTTGGGTTCTGTTGTTATAATGGTATGTAAGAAAATCGAAATAAGTAAAAACTTTCACTGTTTTAGGAAATCAATAGGTCACTTATTGAGCATGGAAGTAACCTGAAAATATACGAATAAATTGAAATAAAGTGATGTCGGTATGCCCAAAATACTTCTCACGCCTTCTTGTTTGTTTGACTTACATGCTACTTAACAGAGCAATTGTTTATTGTTTGCTAAAAATTCCGTCGCCTTGCGACAACCAAGACCTAACAACAATACTGTCGAGATCGAATACCGGGGACGACTGTGCTGAGACCAGGTAGTGATAATATTTTTATAATAATACTCTGTTTTCTTAGTGCCAAGAATTCAAAGTACGGACGCTATTGAAAAATAAAGGAAGTAGTCCAATAATAAACATCTTACGGGACAACCGCAACCGTCTATCTTTGTGCTTATATAGCAGGTAACTGTACAGTCGGTTAAGAAAGTTGATACCTTTTTATTTGTTTAATGTACCTACAGCTTTTTGATGTGAAACATCTATAGCTACACGTAAAACCGATTTCTGGCGTGGCGACGCATGCCGTACAGTCGCGACGCGTACGTAGTGTGTAACCAATGTGTAACTCTGTACAGTGTGGCAACCGTCGCGACGCGCAATCGACTGTGCGATTCTCTCCTACTCGATCCGGCGTTAAGCCATCTCTCTCGCATATTAGATTTTTATGCACCAAACGAGTTCCAGGTTAAGCAACCCTTGCCAAGGTTTGGAAATGGATGGATTACTACAGGGAGCCAGGTTAAGGCCAAGGTTTGGAAATGAATGGGTTACCACACGGGGACAGGTTAGGCAACCTTTGCCAAGGTTTGGAAATGGATGGGTTACCATAGGGGGCCTGCTATGGCTTAACGCCGGATCGAGTGGGAGAGAATCGCACAGTCGATTTCGCATGGCGACGACGCGTTGCCACACCGTACACACTACTGCATATAGACTGTATGCTATTATTTTCTTTATTTACATTGCATCTTACAATTATATTTTTAAATATTTCTTAGAAATATTTAAAATGACGGCATGCGTAGCCACGCCAGAACGAGACGATTTTACATGCGGCTTTAGATGTTTCACATCAAAAAACGCATTTAAAAGGTCATTGATCAGGTAAGACAGTATTTCACACCGGAACAGTTGCTGAACTTATATCAAGCGCAAGTTCGATCGTGTGTGGAGTCTCATCTCTGGGACGGATCCGCCAAATACCAGCTTGAAGCGCTAGAGTCTATAGAGAAACGAGCCAAGAGGCTCATCGGCAACGACGCGCTGGTTGAGTCAAAGCTACAGAGCCTGGAGCATCGCCGACGCGTTGCCAGACTTTCGGTTTTCTATCGGTTACATTTCGGAGAATGTGCGATGGAATTGCACAGCCTGATTCCGCCAAGCCCGTTCCATCATCGGACTACAAGACGTACGGCGATGCGCCACCGTTACATGGTAGACATCCCACCCACACGCACTAAACGGTTTGGGAATACTTTCATTGTGCGTACTGCTAAGGAGTGGAATTCCCTGCCGGAGTCTGTATTTCCTGACAGCTGTAACCTGGGGGTCTTCAAGTCAAGAGTGAATAGGTTATTTCTAGGTAAGCGTGCTTCATCGTCGACCACATCATCACTTACCATCAGGTGAGATAGTGGTCAAACGCGAGCCTATCACTAATAAAAAATAAAAAGGACGTTTGTAGGCTTATAACATGATGTTTGAGACGTACAATATCAATAAAAGTTGAATTATAACCGAAATAACAATATCATAAGTAATTTCATTTAACTTCTCACATTTAGAGCTCTGGCTCTGAACCGAGAGACGTTACCACAATAAGAAATTCTCTTCAATATGAGATCTATACATTGGACCTATACATCTTAACGCTATTAGACGCTGAGGCTATTTTGACCTTTCTTCGATGTGGGGAACTAAATCATTACGACGCACGGCTACGACTAGAACTTTTTGCTACTCTATCAAGTGGGGTGCCAAATTAAAGAGCAAAATATTCTGGGCTTAATCAATTTATAGTTGAAAAGTAAGACACAATACGACAAAAAGCGCCTTAAAAACGACCGTGAATAGTTTCGTCATAGCAAGCTGTACATTGCCAGTATAATATGGGCTCGTTTTGAATACCTTTTGTCGTACAATGAAAAATCCGTATAAAATGGTTTGATATGTCGCTGTGCGTACATCCAAAAAAATAATTTTATGGACTTATGATGAAACTATTCTTAATAGTATTGGTGACTGTGTAACTCCAAGACTAATTGTACATTCTTTACTTTGATATTTTGCACACGGAATATGTTAGTAAACCTTTACTTATAAAAAACATATTATTATATTTTATATATCGTTGTCACTTTGTGGTCCTCGTCGTGCATCGTTGACCTTTGCGTTGACCTATAGCCAGATGAATTTGTGATTGAAGCGCTTTACTTGTTTAAAATGCCAATAGATTTTATAAAAACACCAAAAGATAGTCTACTGTTGTTATCAGCATCAGAACAGAGGAAAAACAGAAAGAGAAAGTTCTCAATAAAGCTAAAAACTGTGAAACTAATGGCGCTAGCGTAGCTATGGTACGTACTTACTACGTAACTTTAAAAGCTAATTGTAACGTTACAATTTTGTTGTGAACGTTACAATTAGCTTTTAAAGATAATACCCATTCGACGCTCATATTTTTTAACTACTAACTAGCCCAGAAATTAACAAACTTCAGAATAAAGGCCCACTTTTAGTCGTCTTCTTATGATTGCTCTTATCGTCCCTTAATATTTCCGCTAAATATGGCTTAAGCTATTTCATAAATCATTAGCCAACTGGCAGCAAAAGTTTTGTCAAAATCGAACTGTTGTTTTTATGATTAGCATGAACAAGCGGGTTTTTTTAAGTCGTAGTTTTTTTTGTTAATACCTTGTAAGTTCCGCCTACATTTTACTTACAAATGTAACTTATACCAGGCAACATTATAAACTGTCATTGTCACAATTCATCGGACTTCGGAGTAGTCTAGTAGTCATCTGTCGGTCATTCATGTTTTAATGTTACTGATGTTACTTTTCCTGTTTTCTCTAAGGCTCTATTTCAATTTGCATAAAATCTCGGTAAACAATTGTTGTCAATATGTATAAGCTTTCGAATGCATAAATATTGTCTAATTAAACTATGAATACCAATTAAATCTTAAAAACAAATGCCACACTTGCAAGAAAACAGGAAAAATCTTTTCAGAATTTGTGATTCTACCGATAATGTTCCCGCAGTGCCGTGTTTAGTAATAAAAGTTTCAACAAAATAAAGAAATAATATGGTCTGTGAAGGCCCTGACCCTCCGGAGAACAATCCTCAGGAGCTGGTACCGCCCCCTAGAAACGAATTGATAATGAATGGTCATGGCGACGAAAGCGACGAGGAACACGAATACTTCGGGTACGAGCCCTTAGCACAAGCTCCCGAATTCGCGCTTTCAGACCACGACAGCGATGACGACGTTGAGGTAGGTTTAGGACATTCAAATTTAAGTGATGGTTAGAGTAATCGTTTTTTACTACATAATCAGCGACATTATACTAGTATTACTCCCCATTTACTTACTGTACCATAAAATAGCTTGTATATATAGATGGATAGGTTAATTAAAAGTAAACCTTAAAAGGGCTTTCAGTATATATTTATTTTTATTGCATTTTTTATAATAATAATGTATTAAAATGATTAAATAGAAATATAAAAGAATAACATAACTCCTTGTCCTTAAGGTTTTTTATGTTCACCCTGTCTCTTACCCAGTTAACAAATGTATGTCATTGGTCAAATTCAGTAATCAGTGGTAATGATGGTAGGATTTCATTTGTATAAATTATCTCTTATTTTTCCACTTCTAGGCAAAAGCCTCCTACTGTAAGTACTCTTGATGGTGCTTTTTCATGTAATTATAAATTGGTTACTGATAAAATAAAATCATATGCTCAAGCAGCCAAGCAACCAAATTGTGGTCATTTGGTCAGATTTGGCATGATGGTTGACAGTTTTTGCTAGAAATTTTAGAATAAAAAATAAATTTAAAGTATTTTAAATTTAATTATTAAAATTGAATATTTTAATACCAAAAATATATATGAATATATTTTTTGGGATATACATACCAATATTATGAGCAGTAAGCCTGCGTGTATGCCAGATCCTTTTAGGGGCAGGGTCTGGCCTGCTGCTATGTCTTGTTAGGTTATCATAAGGTGAGGTAACTTAAATAGCCTGTTTTGTTATGTAGAATCCTGAGACACCTCCAGGGGATGTGCCAAATATAGAACCAATGGAGAATGCTCTTACTAGGGATGTCTGGAGTGCACCAAGACATACAGATGCTATCCAGATGGACAATGAGCGAGCACAACAGGTGAGACAAATTCATAAAAAAATGTTGTTTTTCCTTACTTATGAAACAAGAAGACATACTACTCCTTGAATAAATCGAGAAAAGGACAGGGGAACAATGTTGTTATTTTCTTGCTTCCCTATTTCAGTGTGCATAAAAAAATATTCAACACAAAAACAAAATCACAGAGCATATGTGATGTATTTCGTAAACCTTGTATTGTTTTTAGGTCATGAGGGCTATGGAGAACTTTGCTTTGCCCCAGGCCTCAATCCCAGAATGGGCTCAAAGCATATCTGAAGAACAATGGAAACAGACCCTCAATGAACAAATAGAAAGATTGAAGAATAACAGATAAACAATAAAGTATTGTGTATTATGTTGAAAACAAATATAACATCCAATATTCATAGTTGTAAATGTGTAATATAAAGTTTATTTCTTAGCTTACACATTCTTCTTGTTCAATTTCAAACTATCCTTATAAAACTAAAAAAAGCAGATTATTTACTTATTAGTGTACCTAGTTAGATTAAAATAAAAAATATTCCATTCTATATCTTAAATACAGTTCTTGCTCTATTCAGTTTGTTGGATCAAATATAACTGCACTAAAGGTCACAAGTTTAGTCCTTTCATTTCTTATAAACATGTAAAATGGTGAGTCTGCATAGAATTGTTCAGCAGAACGTGCCAATATTGCGCTTGTAGCTGCCACGGCCTCTGTTCCATATTCTAAAACAAAATATTTTCTTTAATTTATAAAATGGTGATAGTTGAAGTTGTCAGGGATATACACGGTGAAACAATATAAAAGCAAGACCTCAGACCATAAAACATGATCATGAAATTCACAAAAAAAAAATATGGATTTACTAGATCAGCTAATTCAACATGTAGGGGAAAACTAAAAAAAACAAGTCATAGAAAAAATATAAAAACAAAATGCTCAGTTTCATGGCCCGAGACGCGAACCGGGAGGACTTGCGCTTATTATTTTACAGCCTGTATAATGTATATGGATTTCCAATGGGGGCCGACAATGAATTCGCCACTAGAGGCGTACCTACGTGTAGAGTGAGGTTTTCAGAAATGTCTCATGTAGTATACATAGTCTTCGTGAATATTATTTAAAATTTATTTTAAATAATATTCACAATTGTGGTCAAGTATAAATAAAGATTTTATGACTTGAAAATTTTAAATAACATGTTTAGGATCTTGTGGTACCTAATTTTAGACACAATATTGGGAATCTTCTTTATGTGGACCCCGCTTCTTGTGAGGTCCGTTTTCCGCACATGATCCTAAATATTGTGAATATGTATCTGTAGTTTACACTATGTTGACATATATTATGTTATAAAATAAACTTATTATAAGGTTCTTGGTACTAAATAGAATTCAAGACAGGACCTTACTCTCCAGTTTCGCCATCTGGTGAGCTCAAAAACAATTAGAGCCCGCATTAAATAGTGTGAATTGACAAAAACCATTTTCTTCTCAGGAATGTAGAGCCAAACCTGTTTGGTCATCAGTTCTTCAGCAAATACAGTTTGTATGCTGACCAAACTTGTAAATGGATAAATAATATTGTTTTACTATTTTAAGAGACTAGTGATGTTTGTAGTTGGCCATTTTTTATCTAGGCGCAGTATTAATGGCTTACTAAAATACTAACTGAAACCAAACATGCGTTTTCGTGATCACGGAATTTCGAGACCCTATCAGTACATCGGGCACTCCCTGATAGTGGCTCCATGCTATGAATGCCAATGATTATTTGAAAAAAAAAAACACCCACCATTTATAGTTATCTTAACATCATGCAATATAGAGTCTACATGAATTCCTGGATTAGGGAGGCTGTCTAATATGTTACTTTCTCCTCTTGATTCATCTTCTCCATCCCTTATTCTTGTAATTATTTCCTCTTCGGTCTTATTCACAACCGTATTGCTATTAATCATAAGAGCGAAATTTGCTTCCCCTGGTAAGAACATAGTTTTAATCCCAATGGCTTTCAAAGTGGTTTCCAAATTGGTGGTACTTTTAATTTCCATCTTAGGGAACCGTACAACACATTTTCTAGAGTTCATTTGGGTTATTATGTCGTCAATACGGTCATAGTCTATCTTTTCCAACAGATCTAACAATGTTAATTTTTTAGGAAACCTAGGTTTTAAAGCGTACATTGTTGTTTCACTGTCATTATACGGCAAGGCTATTATGTGTAAATCTGCAACAAAAAAAAGTACAAAAACGATTCGTTCATTAGTTAAATAAAGCCCAGTCTACGAATGATTAACGGCAATCATTGTGCACAATGTAAATAGAAGAAAAAGACGTACCATGTTTCTCAGAAAATAAATAACGAAAAGTTCCAAAATTTAACATTAGATCAGCCATGACTTCACCCACAGGTCTTTTGAATGACATCCTGGAATAATGGAACAAATGAAGTTAGACAAAAACTATCATTAAGAATTAGTTTCTAATTGCGGTTTTGGAGAATATTTGGCCATCGTAAGCTCAAGGTTACCTTGGTGGACTTTTTGCTGATGGCTTGGCGTTGTTCTAGCCATAGGCAATAGACATAATATTATGTAGTTCTCCTCAGAAACAAAGTTGCCGAGGTCAAATAATGTCATATTTTGTAGTATTATGCATGTGATAAGACTGGAAAGGCCAAAGGCCAAGTTATGATGCTGTTTTATCACTCAAGTTTATCATGTATTTTCACGACAACAATATCACCCCAAAAACTTCTTAAATCTTGTCTAAGTAAATTAATTAGCGATAGTTCAAAAGTAGATCTTACTTTGTTGTGTATTCCGGTACAAAGGGTTGTTCCCACTGGCCACTAAAATATAATGCACTTAACAATACCACTTTTGTAGATATAGGAAGTGGTTGTTTTAGAAATTGTTCAATGTGTCCTTCCGTGTGATTATTCACCCACCTGAAAAACGTGACAAAAGATAATCGTTACCATTATAGGTTAAATGAGGAGGTAAATAATTACGTATTCGACTGCTGTATATTTTGAACCGACTTCACAAAAAAGAAGGTTCTCAATTCGACTATAATACTACACCACTATACCTACAATATTTCTTTCGTGATTTCTCAATCGATTTAGTCTGATTTTCAGGTTTTTTTTTAAATAATCTTAAGTAGCTTAGGTAATATATGAGTTATTTTCTGAAATCCTTTTTTTTCTAATAAAATGAAAAAAAGCCTGAAATATTTTTTTAAAGTAAACCGACTTCCGGGAGTAATTTTATTTTCTGTGTTTTTAGTGGTTTTTAAAAAAATCTTTTTTTCTATCTATCTATGTAATATTAAGAAAAAAATAATAAAAGGGTAAAATATAGGTAAGTACCTAGAGCCACTGCGCCCCCGTCGCTACGTTACACACATTTAGGGAAGCCTTTTTTTTTATTTTCGGGTGTGAAATCATCTATTGACTTCCCCCGCTCTGGGCGGAGCGGGGGGGCATGTCAGACTTGTACTGACTTAAACCCACCCATGTTTCTTCTTTTGCCCTTTACGTTCCGAGGCCGCGGTATCTCTTTCGAACAACCCGCAACCCCGGCAGGCGGAGGCTCTGGCAAGCCCCTCTGCTTTGCTGACTCTCTTTGAGGCACGCGTGAAACACGAACGCGCCGTCGGCACGGCCTGTCGTCAATCGACGGACGGACGGTGAACTACCCATTGCTCACCGCCCACAGGCCCGCATCTACGGTGGCCGGGAGTCGTCTCACGGCGCCCGGCGCCCTGGGCGTCTCCCGCGGCGGCTGGGTTGGGCAGATGTTCTCTCCCTCAAACGCCCGGCCACCTCCTTTGCTAACATTACTGCTTCGCAGAAGGTGGCATTCCCTCTCGCTCCGGACCATGGCCTGAACCAGGGCCGGACGCGAGAGATCGCCGCCGCCGATCGCCTCTACGAGGGCACGGGCGATCGTCACAATGGTGACACCCGGGCGCTTCCTCCCGCCCGATGATGTGCAGGAACCTCCCGAAACTTCCGTGTCCGGTGAGGACCTGCGTCAGGCGGTAGGTGAGGACGACATGACGCCTTTCCAGCCACTCCTCAAAGAGGGGACTTACCGCCACTATTGTGGCGTGCCCTGCACTGGGTTGCGACAGTCGCTCTCTCCATGCCACCATGAGATCGCACCGGAGGTCTACCCGCCGAGCGGCAACTTGCCGCGGCAGCGGGTTTTCCCCCCGGTGTAGTGCCTCCGCGCGCCACTCAAACAGGCGCGCGAGGACTATCGCCTCCAGATCCCACGGTGGCAGTCCGGCAAAGAGGCTTGCTCCTCGCCGGAGATTGTGCGGTAGCCCCGGATAAGCCGTGTGGCCACCACCTTTTGGGGCGCGTTCAGATAGTGGGCGGCGCGCCGCCCTAAAGAACGCGCCCATACCGGGGCCCCGTAAAGGGCCATGGACCGCACGACTCCGGCATAGAGCCTACGGCAGGAGGCGTTTGGCCCCTTCAGATTGGGCAGAAGCCGCTTGAAAGCAGCCCCCGTCCGCTCGAGCTTGGGAGCCAAACGTCGGAAGTGTTCGACGAAGTTCCACCGGCTATCGAGGACGATTCCCAGGTACTTCATCGTCGACCCGACGCCGATGCGAACCCCTCCTACCGTCAACTGGGATGCCGACGGTGGCGTGTTTCCGCGGCCATGAAATACCATGGTCTCGGATTTGTGCAAGGCCACCTCGAGACCCAGTAGCCGGATCCTCTCCGCGACTATCGCAACCTCGCGTGTCACGTTGTCGGCCGCCGCCTGGTGCGACCCCCCCTGAGCCAGGACGAGCGTGTCGTCAGCGTAGCAAACTACAAAACTACACTGACGCCGCTGGGGAGGTCGGCGCGCAGCACCCAGTCGTTCCCGATGTCCCACAGGAGCGGCCCCAAGACCGATCCCTGTGGGACACCGCACGACATCTCTCGCCGGTTCCACTCTCCAGAGCGACCGGGGTATATGACGGCCCTGTCCGTCAGATATGCCCCGACCACACGACGAAGGTAGGTCGGCATCCGGTGGTATTGGAGTGCCTCCCTGATGCAGCTCTAAGGCATGGTGTTAAAAGCGTTGGCGATGTCGAGAGACACCGCCACGACCACCCCACCCCTGGACACTGCAGCCCCCGTCGCAAGGGCTCTCACGCGCATGATGGCGTCCACCGTCGAGCACCCCTTGCGGAAACCATACTGGTGATCCGCAAGATCCGGCCCCGTCCCCACAAGGTGCCCGACGAGGCGGTTTGCAATTACTCTTTCAAAGAGCTTGCCCACCACGTCGAGCAGCACAATGGGCCGGAATGCGGACGGAGAGTCCGCAGGGCGCCCCGGCTTCTGTATGAGGACCAGCTTCCCCGTCTTCCAACGAAGTGGGAACTGGCCTCTCTCCAAGCATGCGCTTAGGAGCCCCAGTAGTCGGGGCCTGAGAGCCTCCAGGGCCAGGACCCAGGCTTTGTCATGCAAGCCATCGGGTCCCGGGGCGGTGTTTTTGGCTTTCAGCCTGCCCACCGCCGCTCTCAGATCTACCCCAGTCACCTCCGGATTTAGGGAAGCCTTGGACTAGGTAATACCCATAGTACACAATTGAACTCCATTTTTTACTCAGTTTTTACAAATGCTAATTTTGTATTGTACCTATGTTTTTTACGCGATTTCACTGTTAAGTACCTATGTGCCGATTTTCAAAATTATTTTTATAGGTTATCGAAAGACGCCCGAAGTGGTTCCATATCAATTTAATTTACAATGCTTGAGTATTTTATGACTTATGAATTATTATTTCCATTAATCCATTATTGTTCTTCTATATGTGAATGCTCTGGTAAAAAACCTTTTAGTGTCAATGAATAGGTACTCGATTAGAGATAATACCATCATACCATTAAAAGCTAAAAAGGCTAAAATAAAACCTTTCGGTATTGCAAAAAAAAAATACCCGATTCAATTTTTGGGTTTTTTTGGAAATCTGTATTTTTTTTTTTGCAAAACTTGCACTAATGCACTTTAATTACATAAGTTGATATTTATTCAATTGCAAAGAATGATTTGAATAGGTAGGTGAGTAAGTAAAATAGTTGAGGAAAGGCTATATAATAATAGGTTGTTGGTGGAACGAATGTAAGAATGTAAACCTACCTAGTCTTACATAATATTGTTTTTATGAACTCACTCGTTAATAATATTCTTAGTTTCTTCAGTTTGGTTAAAATTGGTGCTGAGTACAGCTCCTTGGTAGACGTCGTACAGATAGTTGCGGTACAACTCTCGCAACGGCGCGTGCTCATCCACGAACATTGCATCAGCATACACAGTCTTCGAAGAAACGTTGGTATTTAAATTCTGCAGTAGTTCGCCGAACTGTTCGTGGTTTTTGCGGTTTTTTAATATATCTGTTAAAGTTTGAAAATTCCTTTGTAGTCAGTCTACAATACGAATGGGTTCACACGGCGACATAACAAGCTAAACATAATATGGCGTCGCTTTGTAAGTTTTAATTTTACGTACTAAGAGAGATCCGCATAAACTGATTTGTATAGCTTGATTGGTCGTCGTGCGTACTACACAACCACATAATATAAAACAAATATTTTAAACTAGTTAAGGTAGGAAAAGGTACCTACGCCAACTTAACTGTAGGTAGGTACCTACTCAAATTAAAATAGACTTGAGATTATGGCAACATCTGCATCATTCATAGATAACCTCGGTATGGCTAAATACAATTCACACCTTCAAATTATGAAATAGAACCAAAGATAGTGACATATAACGTGAGGAAACTTTACGCAAACATAATATTTTACCTTGGGAAAACCCGAGGGTCTCTGCGAGTTCATTATGTGTCGTCCCGACACTTCCGAGTAGCGTCATAGCAAGCAAACCTAAAACAATTCAATAAGCTTAATGCCTATTTGTTAAACCATAATATGGTAACCTTCGTGACCATTTTACGAATTGTAATAGTAAACGTGATGATTCTGATAAAGCGGCTCTTCGTAATCTGCAAATGTTGGCAGAGGTGCATTTTTTTATAGATCATCCAGTTAACTATAAAATAGCGAGTCTATTCCTATCAATCGGGCACCTGGGAATCGAACTCTAGATCTCACGCTCAGAAATCGCGCTTGCCACTGACTGCTTGACCACTAGACCGTGGTTATATTCTCTATGACTGGACCGAAAGGGCAGTCTTATCTATAGATATTTGACTCTAACTCAAAAGGAATAATAATACTTAAAAGTTTTTTTTTACAGCTACAGGTTTCAAGCTTACAAATTGACATCCATATTTCCACCTCTAACTATTGTCTCGATTACTGACCCAAATTACCGTACGTTACTATCTATTGTCCGAAGATCGCCTTCAAGAATCATTATTTGACAAAAAAAAAACATAGGTGTTGTTTTGGGGTTTGAACGTAGGCCGAATGCTGGATGTAAAATATCGGCCGCCACCGTCCTCAAGAGCAATTAGGTACGTACTATTTACGCTGCACATTGGCCTGAAAAAAGTGACCGCACGAAGACGCTGTACTAACTTTCTTCTTTCTTGAAAAGTTTGTTAAATTTTAATTATTCCTCTTTTGCAAGACAAACTTTGCATGCCTAACTGTATCAAAATGTAGGTACTTGTATATGTACTATTCTAGGACTTTTTTATTTACAACAACATTATACAATATCTGGTTTTGGACTAGGCCTAAAAATCATAAAAATATAATTGCTTACCAGCAACACCTGTTGGTGAGATTATAATATTCTCATTTTTCTTTTCATTCATCATTTTGACCAGTAGCTTGTAACCAAAATTGTTTATAGAATTAGCTATAATGTTTTCTTTTTCAATAGTTGGCAATGTAGTGCTGTAAATAGGTTTGCAATTTAGTGAATCTGTGAAAACGTTTTATAAGGTAGGTACAGTTCCCAGGAGAACTGTGATATTTTTGTCACCCTTAGAGGTGGGAACTACCTAATTTACAAACCTTACTACTGGATCTTCATCCACTGTCTCTTGTCCAGAACATTGAATGAAAAGTGTTAGAGCCAAAAGGATCCAAGCTCTGCCCTCCATTTTCTGAAAAAATAAATTGCAAATAGGTATATTATAAGAGGAGGCTTTAAATCCCAGCAGGGATAACTTACTAACTCTAGTACAGCAAATGGATCATGGTCCTCGATTTTGGAGGAAAAAGCCTATACTAATTTTATGTACCTAAGTATAAAAGCATCGCGTTTTTTGCTGTTAACAGATAGAGTGGGTATCTAGTCAAACATCAAACAGCAAGCAGTCAACAGTCAAGTTATATCGATTCAGGCAACTAAGTTAAATATTAGTGATAAAACAGTAAAACTGAATGAACAGTGGTACATCCGTTATACCTAAACGAGATTAGTATGTTGAAATAGCGGTAAATTGATGTTGACATACGGGTTGGTACAAAACAAGTAAATTGATGGCTTTAATGTAATAAGTGCAACTACTAGTGCAGTATTTATGTAAAACGACTTTTTTTAGATCAAAATATATAGGCTCATCAAACAAACCATTAAATAGGTAGGTATTCATTTATTATTTTTAAATCCAATAATTATAAAGGACTCTTCCATTTTTATGTAGGTTATGGTAGGTACTCACTTGGCCGGCGAATAACTTAATAATAATCTAAGCAAAATCACAAACACACGGAAAACACGATACACGTCTACTCGTCAGATCCACTCACAGTGCAACTAACCTTGTGCGAGTGTGGGACCAAAATGAATCATTAAATACATGGAGGCCAAACAAAAGGCCAGTATCTTTAACTTTTAACCCATCAGCTTCCTTTCTTATGAAAACATCTTTATTTAGGTAGAAGGTACTTATTAAGATTTGTTTTTTTAAGGGACCGTACCGTACCGTAACCCGTAACTAATTACCGATAGTTATGTCAGGAATTGAGGCCGGCTCTTTATTCGAGAACGACTAGGTAGAGGCACAGAATGAAATAATATTAGTCAAGTTGAAATTAATATCGTTGTTGACATAGATGTCAGAAAGTATGAAATATGCTCGTTTGTTGAAAGTGTATCAGAACCAGTTGACCTAGCAGCATGCAGTGTCAGGTTTGTTTGTTTGATTGAGAAAACGATTTTTTTTTATTCTTTTGTGGTTTCGAAATTTTGACATTTCTATGCATAGACCTTACAATAATTGGAAATCGGAACCCTTAGATTTGGCTTGTTCGTACTCTCCGAGACTATTACCTCCACATAGTTGAAATTTGAAGAGTAGATAATATCGAGGCTTCTCATATACTTTTTTCTCGCTTCTAAAGTCATCTCATTTCTGAAGAGGAGTATGTATAATTAGGAAGAGGAGTAGGTAAGTATATTAAGCCTCCAACGAAAATTGTTATGAACAAAGTCTGATATTTAGTTTTTGAGATATGAGACTTACCCCCGAATACTGAAACGTCACTCAAAATGTGAGGGCTGCTTAACATTTGAGCAGCTCTTAAACTTTAGATTTTGTATGGTCAAACGTCACTTCTGAGTCTTCGTTAAACTTAAGTGGGACTTAAATTTTGAGTGATGTCTCAGTATTCGGGGGTTATTCATCAAACTGCAGCCTTAACTTTCTTTTTCATTAAGATAAGTAGGTACTATGAGGAATAAATTTATTATAATTTGAATATGCGTTATAAATATTGTTACCTATCGTAACGGTGGTATAGAAGACTTTAGTGTGTTCTTCGACGCAACAGGACAAAGCAAGAGTCGTATCATCTTCAAATTTTTTGAGAGCATCCTATTTTTATCAACAGAGCCCATAGCGTTTCTCGAGGAACACTGTCAAATTTCTTTTCAAGATGGCCAAAGCACAGGTATAGGGTTTCACCTAGTTTTTTAATTTTCTCATGAGGCTGACTAACAGAGAAGATAGCTTCACCAGGATTGTCTCTCAGGACGAAAGCCCAATTGGGTTTCTGGAAGGGTTGTTTCCGATAATGGAATAATATGGTTGAGAAGGATTTTCGCAAATATTTTTCCAGGTATAGACAGAAGTGAAATCACACGATAAGAATTGTTATCTGAGCGGTCGCCTTTGCTCTTATACCTTATACAAGGCGCTTATTCGAGATACTTTGAAAATATTTCATTCCATATGGTCGCAAAGATATTTCCGATGAATTCATGCAGCCTCTGACCCCCGTTAAATAAAAAAATCCCCTGAGATGTTCTCAATGCCAACAGCCTTTTTTGTGTAGTTATTGATAGTATCTTAAACTTCTTTCATAGTTGGAGGCTCGTCTAGAGTTAGACCGGTGGCTGAAGCTGTGATGTCATATCAGATTCTGTAGAGCGATCTAAATTGAGAAAATCGTTAAAATGCTGTTGCCTGGCGCACAAGCACTTCGCCCTTAGCTATGACAAACGCTCAGCACCTTCACGAGAGTTGATTGGTACTATAGCGACACAAAATATCTTCAATGGTAAAAAGAACTATAGCGCCATCTATGCAACCAGTGAAGAACTAACTACGAATTCCTACGTTTCGCAAGTTTACGCGAGAACCCGACAACTATTGGGCAGTGGCCCACTAGACACGACACCTGTCTGGACGGAGGATTCTCCTTTTTCCATAGGAGATGAAGAGATATACACCCTGAAACTTGTGCCAATCAGATTTCTTACCTCACCATAGAAGCACCAATTGGTCCTTGCTTGAGACCCCTAGTTAATTTTTGCAATACGGTATTACACCCATTTTTAAAAAGTATCTCATTTTGATCCTAGGGTCCTAGAAAACCACCAAAAAAAACAACAAAAAAAATATTCAATCGATAAGTGCCATAAAACTGCATTTCAATTTTACAATTTCTATTTTCGCGCGTAAAATCACAAAAACGCTTGACGCCATGTTACTCTGTGGTCATGACGTCTGTTGGTCATGTAAACAAATGCGCTGTTATTAGTCTTTCTGTTTAGTTGTATTTTTCACTATAGTTTATGGTATTATTATATGGTAGTATTTATTTCTTCCATGGTATTATTACTACTATTTTAATAAAAAATAAAATGTAAAGTTTTATATTACAAAAATAGTAAGTTGCTCAGTTGACAGTTGTCAGTTTTTTGTTTACATGACGTAATAATCATGGCGGACACTGTTTCGCTTTAAAACAACAGACTAAAAAAAATGAAAACTTTGAAATCAATTTTAAAATTTATTCTGTTATTTTATTAATTAAATTTAACATTTTCCGATTGCTTGTTGCCTAAGCTATCTGAATTGTATATTTTTAGAATTTCTTTCATATGGAGTAAAATACCCTATTCAGAACTATTCTGTTTTTTGTTGTTTACTGTAGTGTAAAGTCTGCTGCGATTGTGTTGTTTGTTTTAGTAGATATCTGTGCTTTATTAATGCTTCTCCTAAAATCTCATGATTCTAGAGTTAAGACCAGGGACATATTCCTCCCTCGTAGGTATTAAGATTCTCAAGCTTACGTATGTTTAAGCAAGAGGACGTTAATAAAGATGATCTACGAAGAGGAAAAAGACGAAGTTTAAGCTTCGTAATGACCAGCTTATGGTTTGTCTAGCAATTCAATTTGAACCTCGCATTACACATGTAATTCTTACCTAGGGTATGGCAAATCGCGTAGTCAATAAGATGCTAGTGTTTGGAACGAGAGTGCATCCACATATGGACACGGAACTCTGTTCCGTGGTGATGGATGTAAATAAGCTAAACTCGGCACAAAGGCCGAGTAGTGATTGCCAGTTACTATTCATATTGTTGGGGTATATGGTAGAGAGATGAGGCAGACTCCAGTTCAGAAGGTTGAATGAATTTATTTTACAAAAGCTTAACTATATATCTTAGGATAACAGAATCTTATTGGCTACAACTAATTAACAAATCAAAAACCTTAACCAATGAAAACACAGAGATAAAAATACAAAACTTAAACTAACGATTCCTATTGGCTATAACTATTTTAGCATGTTATTGATAATGGCGTTTTTTGTACACTTGACATTTTTGGGATTAGTTCTGATTTATAGGTACTTGGAAATCTCTCTTAGCCCTCACTTGACATTCTAAAAAATTGTTAAGATTTGAAGTATCTGGGAACATCTCATATCGTTCACTTGTCATTCTTGAGATAATTTACGGTTTGTTTTGGAAATCTCCCATATCACTCCCCCTCAAGCGAAGCGTACCTTCTTCTTAACTATTCGTCCGGTACGTGTGACGTATGGGAGACTGGCGTCCGACTTTGCAGAGGGTGGACTGGTCGCACTATTGTCAAGTTTCTGCGGCACTTGAGTTTCGGTATTCGTGTTGCTCTTTGTCCTGACATTAGCGGTATGCGTTATGGGTGTGTGCAACACTGTATCGTTCGCCTGTTCGTTAAAAACGTAAGCAGGTTTTAGTCTGTCGAGCGATATTATGGCTGTTCGACTTGGTAATTGTATCTTGAAGTGCTTCTCGTTGCGTTGCAGTACTTCAAATGGGCCATCGTAAGGCGGAGTGAGCGGGGATCGTACGGAATCGTTGCGTATGAAAACGTGTTTGCATGTTGCGAGGTCCTTGTACACAAACGTTCGTTGCTGCGTTTGTTTACGCTCGGTCGGTGCCAATGACGTCATTATTTGAATTAATTGTCGTACGTAGTCCGCATCTTCAATCTTTGACTGTGTAGGTACGAAGAAATCAGATGGTATCCGCAGCGTGGTTCCATAGGTCATAAGCGCGGGACTAAGGTTGTTGTCGTCCCGTATTGCGCTACGTAGGCCAAGTAATACAGTGGGCAATTCGTCTGTCCATGTAATTGTGGCGCCGCGTGCCATGAGGGCTGCCTTCATTGTTCTGTGCCACCTTTCGATTTTTCCATTTGCTTGTGGATGGTAAGCTGCAGTGCGTATTCTCGTTATCCCGAACTTTTTCATTAAAGCGTTGAACAGCTGCGACTCGAACTGTCGTCCTTGGTCGGTTGATATGCGTAGTGGACAACCGAAACGCGCTATCCAGTGCTCGTACAGAGCTTTTGCGACGCTCTCAGCGGTAATTTCTCGTACAGGGATTGCTTCGGGCCAACTCGTACACCTATCGATAATAGTGATGCAGTATCGATAGTCGTTTGATAAGCGTAATGGACCAACTATATCGATGTGTATGTGCTCAAAACGTTGCGACGGCGGGAAAGTAGATAACGGAGTGATGACGTGCCGGTTAACTTTTGCGCGTTGACAACTGATACAAGCTCGCGTCCACTCGGCGACTTGTTTATTCATATCTGGCCAAAAAAATTTCGACGACATCTGCTTGCGGGTTGTTCGCACCCCTGGGTGGCATAGTTCGTGTTGCGCTTTGAAAGCTGCGTAACGATATGCTGCAGGCAAAAATGGTCGAGGCGGAGATAAGGATACTTCGCACGTGATTGGTCGTATCATTCCGGGTAGTGTTATGGCGATAAACTTTAAGTTCGGTTGTAATCTGAGCTTTTCTAGTTCTTCATTGTTATTTTGATCGATGGCTAGCTGATTGTAGTCGATCAAAGTGGGGCATTGTATCTCTTCTATTCGTGATAAGGCGTCGGCGACTGAGTTTTTCTCTCCTTCTAAGTATTTGATACTTGTACAAAATTGACTGATAAAGTGTAGTTGTCTCTCTCGCCGCGGTGTGTCACTGCTACTTGCTGGTTTTAATAGAGCGTGAGAGAGAGGTTTGTGGTCGGTGTAAATAGTGACGTCACAGCCTTCTATCAGTCGGCGGAAGTGTTTTATAGCCGCGTAGATCGCTAGTAGTTCGCGGTCGTACACGCTATATCGGCGTTGCGCCGCGCTCATTGTTTTGGAGAAAAATGCAAGTGGTTTCCAAACTGTGTTGACTTTCTGTTGTAGGACTGCACCGAGGCTGTTATCTGAGGCGTCTGTCATGATAACAAGTTCGCTATTACTTGACGGGTACGCTAGCGTGGTCGCGTCTAAAATGCTTTGGCGGCATTTTTTAAATGCAATCTCTGCTTCGGGTGTCCATACAATCGGTGTCTTATCATTTTTCTTCTTGTTGTGTAGGTATTTGTTGAGCTCGGTTTGTAGATCGGCTTGATGTGGTAAGCAGTCCCGGTAGAAATTTAGCATGCCTAGGAAACGTCGTAATTCGATGATGGTTTCCGGCTTTGGGTATGTAGATATGGCTTGGATGCGCTCTTCAGTAGGTTTAATTCCGTCGGCCGATACTTCGTAGCCCAAGAAGTTAATTTTCTGTTTGCCAAACTCGCACTTGTCGATATTGAGTGTTACGCCATACTTCTCTAGGCGTTGCAGAACTTGATGTAGAATATTCTTCATTGCTTCTTCATCATCAGCGTGCAGAAGAATATCATCGATAAAACAGAAAACTCCTATAGGCCATGTAATACTTGGTTCATGAATCGTTGGAAAGTTTGACTAGCGTTACGTAAGCCAAACGTCATACAATTGAATTCGAAAAGGCCAAACGGTGTTATTATAGCGGTTTTCTTGGCATCTTCACTATTTAAAGGTATCCAAAAGTAGGCCATTTTGAGATCTAATTTGGAGAATATTTTCTTGCCTTGCAGCTGGTAAGTAAAATCTTGTATGCGTGGTATCGGGTAACGGTCTGGCTGTGTTACTGCGTTAAGGCGTCTGTAATCGCCGCAAACGCGTAGTCCTCCATCTTTTTTCTTAACCACGTGAAGTGGACTAGCCCAGGGACTCATAGACGGCTTATATATGCCCATTTCTACCATGTGGTCAAATTCTTGTTTAGCGGCTTTGTACTTGTCGGGCGGTAAGGGGCGCGCACGTGCGTAGAGTGGCGGGCCAGATGTTTCGATGTGATGAACGACCTCGTGTTTTGATGGCTGCTTCAATGACATGGGTCGCAACACATCTGGATATTTTTTTAGGATGCCATGATAGTCCTGATCGGAGCTGATAATGTAGACGGTTTCGGCAGGTGTGGTAATTTCAATGGTGCTGACGGATAACTCGGTGACTTTATCTATTAACTTTTTACTATGTAGGTCGACGAGTATCTTGTAGTGCCGAAGGAAATCTGCTCCCAGTATGGATGTCTTTACGTCGGCGACTATAAATGTCCATTAAAAATTGCGTCGTAGCCCAAGGTTCAAGTTGATAGTTTTTTCTCCGTATGTTGCGATCGGAGAGTTATTGGCTGCGAAGAGTTGTAAGGCGTCGTCTCTCTTGCTTTTTAATCTTCTCGTTTTAGGTGTTGCTGCTAACACGGAGATATCGGCGCCTGTGTCCACGAGGAAACGTTCGTGAGTGTTGCGATCGTGGATGCAAAGGCGATTACTTGTAGTGGAGACACCGACGCTCGCCACAGTCGATGTCGATTCTAGTTTAACGGTATGACGGGCGTCTTGTGTGTTTCTTCTGTACTTTTTCTTCGACTGCACGGTGACTCACACCTAATTGCTCGATCACCAAATCTAAAATGGTATTTGCATTCCCACGTTGAATCTCCTGGCTTAAGTGGGCGCACATTTCGCTTATTGGAATGCGAGCGGGAACGCGAACGTGAGTGAAAGGGATAGCGAGACCTTCGGTGTGGCCAACGACTGTAGCCACGGCGTAATTCGGCGATCTCAAGAGAGAGCTTATCAACTTGTCTTGTTAGCGTTGATAACGCGTTGTTATTGTTAACAGTTGATGACTCTGTCGGTGTGTGCGTTGATACTGCAGCGATGTTGGGTGAATCGGTGTATTCAACCATTTTGTCAGCCATTGCGGCGAGTGTGTCTAGCGACGATTCTGTGTTGATTGATAACACGACTCTGATTTGGGCTGGCATCTGATTAAGCCATTCGATTTTCAGTCCCTCTTCTGTGATCATGCCGGTACCAAGTTGTCGCATCTTTCGTAGCAGCTGTGACGGTTTCTGGTCGCCTAGTTCGAGACCGCTAATTAATTTTTGAAAGTTCTTCGCGTCTGATGTGTCATACACGGCGAGTAGGCGCTCTTTAGCTGCGTTGTATTTTTCTGTGGCCGGCGGGTTGTACAGGATGTCGGTGAGATGCTGTAGGTCGATGCTCTGGAGTTGTTGCAGCAAGTAAGTGAACTTCTGTGCGTCCGATGTGTGCAGAGGGTTGACGGTGGCTTCGAAGTGGATAAACCAGGCCTTCGGTAGTTCACGCCAGAAGGGAAGAAATCTTGATTGCACGGATACTCCAGCCAGGGCGAGCTCGACGTGGTCCTGATTTCTTTCTTTAGGCTTCTCAACAGCGATTTGAGCAGGGATTTGTCCCTCCATTGTTCAGCGTCGACGGTTCACCAATGTCGGGTGGTCACCAATTGTTGGGGTATATGGTAGAGAGATGAGGCAGACTCCAGTTCAGAAGGTTGAATGAATTTATTTTTCAAAAGCTTAACTATATATCTTAGGATAACAGAATCTTATTGGCTACAACTAATTAACAAATCAAAAACCTTAACCAATGAAAACACAGAGATAAAAATACAAAACTTAAACTAACGATTCCTATTGGCTATAACTATTTTAGCATGTTATTGATAATGGCGTTTTTTGTACACTTGACATTTTTGGGATTAGTTCTGATTTATAGGTACTTGGAAATCTCTCTTAGCCCTCACTTGACATTCTAAAAAATTGTTAAGATTTGAAGTATCTGGGAACATCTCATATCGTTCACTTGTCATTCTTGAGATAATTTACGGTTTGTTTTGGAAATCTCCCATAATATTGTCAATTCCGTGTCTACCCAAAATACTGAGCCATGCTTCGAAGTTACGCCCAACTTATATCCTCCCTAGACGAGATTTTATCTAGAAATTAAGCCAACGCATCATAGAATCTGTCCTTAAACTCGTCTGAGCAAGTCATGGTGGGTGCGTTAACATTTATAACATTAAATAATTATCTAGATGATGTCGTAATGATATTATTCGGTACTAGCTGTTTGTTCCACGCGGTTTCACCCACGCTGCTCAGCACCTGTTGGTGGTAGCGTGATGTTATATAGCCTTCCTCAAGAAATGGACTATCCAACACTAAAAGAATTTTCCGATTCCAACAAGTAGTCCCTGAGATTAGCGCGTTTAAACAAACAAACAAACTCTTCAGCTTTATAATATTAGTATAGATAATGCAGCATAGCATTGTGTGTTGTACATTAAGCATTCCTCTAATTTCTTAGCTATCGATGTCTTAATTGCATAACCTACTTCAGAACGACTGGGTTTAAACACAGCAGTCCTCTTACATAAGAAAGTACTACCGCCACGCTCTTCCAGTTCCCCTTAGTCAGCAATATGCGTTACGCTGACCACAGCTGTCTATATTGTAGCGTGATAGCTCATGTGTTAAGCTGTCTTACGTTCTGGTCATGGATTAATGTCTCGATCCAGAAGAGTGCGTTTTTATATAATTCTTGTAGCGTCGATCACGAAGTAAGGGTTGCTCAGACAGTCGCGGTTACTACCTTCCCATGTGGGTGAACAAATTTTGGGACACCTTTCCTAGTTCTCTCCCCGGTTGAGCGGAGAAAGCAGTACCTGCCTAAGTATGGTTCGTCACTCTATCTATTCGTATCGACGGAAACTGCCACTCTCTTTGAGCCGCCTATGTGCAGACATCAAAGCCAAACTTGCAGTAAAGCATGACCTGTCTATCGCCATAATATGTACATTGATAATCGTAAGGCTCAACTCACACCAAAAGAGCGTCGAAGCGCAGCGCAGTTTCAGTGTCATATAAACAATAACATTATTTTCGAAAAAAAAAAAAAACTCGGACGAGTCACGCGGATGCCCGCGGCACCGCGGGAATTCTATAAACGGAGCCTTGTAGCTGCGCGAGTATAGTCGCGGTAGCGGGAGAAGGCGCGCGGAGACCCGCGACTTTTCGAGCAGTCGCGGGAATCTGCGCGCGTTCTCTACTGAGCGGGTCGCTGCCCTTCGCCGCTCTTTCGGTGTGAGTTAACCTAAGTCGGAATATTATGGAAGCAGACATGAAACCTCAGATGCGCTCTCCCGTCCGTACCCTCCTAGATCCAGTGGAGCGGTAACCGTTACGGCTGGAGGAAGGCTAGATGCAGTGTCTGGCCGAACGACTGAACGAGAACGTGTCCCTTATCGCCGCTTTCCAGAATGCCTAGCTGTTTCGCCACCGTAGGTGGATTGCCAATGAGGTCAAAACAGATCGTGTTTTATGCGGGGAACAACCGCCAGTTATGTCCAGAAACACTTAAGCCCCTCTACCAGGTTTGGCCCACGAGCCAACGTCGCTACCGGGCTGTGGCCGTTGTGTGCAAGCCTTCCAACAGCGGCTCCAGACAATGATGAGAGTTCCTGATGTGCCAACGATTTTAACCAGGAGTTCCGCCGCTTGTTAAGGTTTACTGGCTGCAACCAGACGTTAACGTCCCACTATTGACTGATATTAATAATAATGTGAAATTTGAGGAGCTCAACTATTTCTTAAACTTATGTCAGGAGATTAAATGAAACGCTATTATATCAATCTTTTATAAATATTGGTAAATATAGGTCAAATGTGGTACAATTAAAATCAGAGGAAATATTTTTATCAATTTCATATCAAAATGGAAACATCCATGCATTATTTTCTACACTTTATCATTATATTAACTGTTAAGTAATATTAAAGGTACCATAATTATCTGTTTAGGAACATGAGCTAAATAGTGAGAGGGCGAAAGGTTTAAATATTACATGATGCAGTTTTAAACTAACAAAATCATGAAGACTTTTCAAATTTATTTCATCAATATACCAATTCTTATTACACATAGAGCCTATCATGAACGTAATGGATAAATGACTACCTAACAGATATATGTTAAAAACATGAAAAAAATTATGTTATTCACCCTATCACTAAAATCCAGACTTGCAAAACTGAAATCCAGAAGCTCAATAAAACAAATGTCTAAGGATAAATGCAATTTAAACTGTGGGAATTATGAGTACGAATTTTTATTCCAGACTTAAATTATTATAAACAATATTTAAGTAGGTATTTATTATAATTATGTTTTACCAGATGAATTAATTGAAGACTATTATTATAAGGTTATACTTAAAGATGAATTATTTTAAACATATATGTGAGCCAAACGTAGTCATTTAGACTTGTAATACAATTGTACAAGTCCAATTGGTTTAGTCTGCATATTGTTTAAAATAACGCCTACTTATATCCATTACAATAAAATGCGATAGAGTGTAGAAAATGGAAATATTCACATTGAATGTGCTGAAAACCAATAAAACATGGCACATTCATGAATCCTATTTATGACAATACAATAAAATATTACATAGTGCTTTAGCAAATTATGAACCATCACTTGCAATTTATTATGTCAACAAAGTTGGTACAAATTATCCAACTTGCCTAACAATAGAAATAAGTTTAAAAACTGAATAACAGTGACAATTCAATTCGATCCTTGAGATTACTCATATTTAATATAGCAGACCATTGTTTGTTGTGCATTTCAAGCAAATGACTGTCGTGATAATTCTTAATGTCGTCAGTCTTTAAAGTTTTTACAAAAAATGCATGCATTGTTTAATAAAATATGGTTACATTTCAAGCATTTATGTTTTATTGGTTTTTAGCTTAATATACAAAGAAAAGTGGTCGATTAAATTTACAGACGATCATCATTTACAAACTAATTAATAAGAAATAACCATTTTAATACTTTAAGACATAAATAATAACACGTTTTAAACAATTTAACTTGCTTCTTTGACTTAAAATCTCTTATTACTATTTTTGACTACACTAATAGTATAACCAAGTCCGTTATGTTACATTGTTAATTATCCTATACTGACATAATGTAAAGGCGGTAGGCAGACAACTCCTTATAACTACGGACTCAGAAACAGAGTGCAAAGAAAGCGTCGGGAACGAATGGTAAGTAGTATGTATAAAACTAGAGATACTCAAAACACGAAATAAATCATTTTAAATTTGTCATTTTGACGCTACTAAACTTGTTGTTCAAGTCTAAATGTTATTTGAATAATAATTTAGTATTGATAATTAACACGGGAAAGAATTTTGAATGTCATTTCATGTTTAGAGTAATGTTCTGTATGACAAACAAAGTTCTATTAAAATACATACACAGAAAACACTTGTATCACACCACAACACTAATTAACCTGACAGAATTAGGGAGATCTCTTGTGTATAAATATATTTTAATTTTCGTAACGGAAAGCTAATCTACACATAAAATTTTACTAGTCATAAGTACCATAAAGTATGATTGACATTATTATTGCTAAATGTTAACAGTGTAGGGATCTCTGTAAGATTGTCAGGTCTACAACACAATTTTGGACTACAATATCACAACATACATACATATAAATAGCTACATAAACGTAACACACACACATTATTCTATCAATATTATGGTGACTTGAACTAGCGTAACTTAATAATGAATAAATGATCAGTCTTAAAATTCATATGGTTCCGTGGACAAGACCATAGCATTATGACGTCTGCAAAGCGTTGTATTTATTGATCCACTCTGTTGCTGAGTCAAACTTAAAATAAATTCAAAACTTATATGAAAAATATTAACAAAAGAGCACGGCGTTTTACATTTTTAACAAAAATGACAGCACATTAAAGCAAACGTTAATTAATCACTGTATAGAATTATATTACCTAAGTCACAGGGAAATGTAAGAACTGTGAACCTTAACTCTTATAAAGTAAAACATTAGAACATGATTGTTCACTATAATTTTATAAATCCCAAAGGTAGATTAAATCGTCACCTATTTGGTAGAATAATCTAATAATTGTAATTCCAATAACTTGATTGAACAATTGTTCTATTTTCGATCTTGTGTTAAAAAATCTGAGCTATTAAGATTATGTGCTTTTATGTAGAATATATTTTATCTCACTTGTGACATGATAAACTTTATAGTCCTTTAGTAAAACAACATATTAAATCAACGGTTCTGTAAAATGGGATGTGTTCAGTAACACCTTGTCACTTGTTGTCAACTACACTATCTATTATATAAACCTTAACTGATTAAGACCTTAAAGTAGTTTCAATTAAAGAATGCTTATATGAAGCAATACATAATTATACTAATCAGTTAAATTGAATACAAATACATCATTAACTCATTTTCCAATCAACGATGTCTCATGCAGAATAGCTCTTTAATGAGAATTCAACAACATGGAATGGTCTAAAATTTCTGTATCTATAATTTAGGGATGGCAACATAAAGTGCCTAGAATTTACTAATGTCACATACAAAATACGCATTACACTGGGCATTCTAATATGAACAAAAAAGCAGCAACACTGGATAAATATTAGTCAATACATTTTAATTATTTTAAATTCTATATCAACATTTTAATTAAATAAGTGATTTTACACCATTAATTTCCATTCCGAGTATCTTGTCTCAAGGAATTATAATGTTTGTTAATTTAAATACCTCACCAACAATTAGTTGGTGATGGTCGAATTTAGTGACTATCTGAAACACCATTTTTAACTACTGCGTCTACAACATTAATATCTTATGACTTTGCATACATCAATTAAAATAGTAAAATAGAGTTTGAAAATTAAATTTATTAACAAATGTGTAAGTCAAAGACTTGTTATAGCCGCATGCCTGCTTACCCTGCATTCTGCGAGAAGCCAGACAAGCTAATAGTGACAAATTAAATTCTTTATATGATAGTAAAGGGGAAATGCTAGACTAGCAGAATGCAGTGATTATTTTCTACACAAGCCAAATGCTTTCCACTTAAGAACTATCCAGTGTCCATAATGCAAATTGAAGCCTCCATGTATCTTTTGCAATTTACTATGGCAATAAGTAGAAAATTTATTTGAATTTAACTTTAATTGTAATTTATTCAAACACACATCTCCGTTTCCCAAAAACTTGTCAAAAGAAATAATATAACATTGGCACGCGGCATGGTGTACTATTATCCTTCATCATCTAATCTTACATAAGTCAGTCAATCCTCTTCCCATCAACACATGCTGCAAAAAGCCAAATTAAAATAAAATTTAAACATTATATAATTACATTTGAGACTAAACTAAGCACAGCGCCGATCGGCATACGCGACAACGCATCCAGTTAATTCTAAACCACTTATCGATTCGACTTCAATGCGTAATAAAAAATAAACAAAGACGCAGACTTATCGATTCGTCACTTTGGAAAAGATAATTAAACAACTAAAACTTTAAAACTATATTCGAGGAGGGTCAGGAGTGCTCGCTAAGCAGAAGCAAATTTACGAGCTTAAAGTCATAAACACGTTTAACGCGATCACGAATGCTTCACAACGATCACACCCGGTCTTGGCGGCGGAGGTAGTTCCGCTTTCTTAGTGAGTGCCAGAGGCGCATCCCCTGCCTCCTCGCGGAACAAATGGTCTCCCTCAAGATGACGAATGGCTTCTACAATAGTTTCCAAGTTCTGTCGACTAGTGCTTGCGAGGTACAAACGCGATGGCGCGTCATGTGCTGCATCAGGAAGAACCTCAACTTCAACGCGGGGCTCAGCTTTGATGGCTGCTTCTAGTAGTGGGGCAGCAACAACTGCAGGTTCCACAGCTGGGGCCTCCACTTCCTCACTTTCCAGCTTACATTCAGCAGCAACTTCTGTCTGTTCAAAATGAATGACAGGGCGAGTTAGCTCATGGGTGTTGTTGGGATAAATCTGAGCTTCAAGAGAGTGTAGGCGTTCTTCCAAGTGCCGCCGCAGTCTCCGTTCACGATCCAGTTGAACACGTAATTCACTGCTTTCAGCGTCCTTTTTCTGTGCAATACTTGTTACAGAAATCACAGCCACTGGCTCAGGTGATCTTGAGTTTGTTACGGTATCTTCAGTAGAATCAGGAATTATGGCTGGGATGTGAGTAAGAATTTCACCTTTTCTTTTCTTCAGGGGTATTTCCCCACCTTCATGCTGGTTAAGTAATCTCTTCAACTGACAATTCTGAGAGAGAAGTCTTGTTTTTTCTTGTTCCAAGTTGTAAATATATTCTGCTGTCTGCTGTAGTATTGCAGCCTGTAAAATAGAAAAAAAGCTTTCTCTCAAAAATCAAGGATATCATGTATTTGGCTTTCCGCATTCTTTGCAGTAATTTCGGAGTACTCTTCTAAGAATCCCCTGCAAAAGATGTTGAAAGCCTAATTTAAAATTATGGTTGACAAATCTTATGTAACATAAAATACTTGTTATTTTGCCTCAATAACTGGCATCACATTGAGCAAACAGTTGTCTGGTCTGGTGGTTTTTTGGCCAGGTTTAATATTTAGGATAACATAACATTATGTGGGTAAGGTAGATTACTATTTACTAATGAATTTAAAAAATCAGGTAACGAAATTCATGTTGGAAATTCTTCTAGATGTCTTGCCAGTTTAACGACTTGAGAAATTAAAAACAATAAAAAAAGAAATAAAAATCAGTAGCCTAGTGTGATAAAGGCAGCTTATAGGAACTGGATTGAGAATGAAATGGAAGAGATCTATTTGTGGTTTTATTGAAGAAATAATTAATGACAAAATGTATTTTAAACTTCACTTACTTTGCTAAGCTTTTCTCCCTCATGACGAGGTAGCAGGGTACGAAGTGCTTGAAAGCCAGCATTGATGCTCTGCATTCGTCTACGTTCATTGCTATTAGCAATTTCTCTTCGAATCCGTTTCTCAGCCTCCATTGTTTTTCGTCCGGAACTTGGATGCTTGTCACTGTGAAAACACAACAAATTAAGCAAGTCAATTCATACTAATTATGTATGATTTACACTTTATTACAATAACTTTTTAATAGAAATTTCAATATCCTTATCCAACTACAAAATATAAGTTACTTAATTCAATTGAAAACAGAAAAAGAAAACTAGCTGTGCCCGGGCATGCATTGCTATGCAATTTTTCTACCCTGCCAACACAAAAACCTTTACTGGCTTAAGCTTTTTTTTCGCCGTAAAAACGATCCATGTACTTCAACAAATGTAAAAAAAAAGCTAAAATTGGTCCAAGAGTTGTTGAGTTAGGCGCTTACCAACACATTTTGCAATTCATTTTTATATTATAGATTTACCACCCTTTTACCGGAACAGGGTGAGTGTTGTTCAAAGGAGAAACCGCATTCTCAGAAAATAAAGAGCACAAGAAGGAACATGGATAAGATCGTCAGTAAAAGAACGACACTCCCTTCCATTTTGGTGCTTTCCCATTCAAAACAATAAAGGGGTTTAAAGGGTGATGATAGTTTTTTTTTTTATTTATCTGCACATGGCTTGTTTATTTATGCAGTATATAAACACGCACAAAAAAGGACTTTAATTACTCAACATGGTAGACATGTTAAGTAGTTTTTTCGAAAACATATATTTGTCCATTATTCTCTCCTGTAGAAATCTACCTAACTATACAGGGATGAGATATTTATCAGTGATTCTCATAAGACATACCTATTACTATGGTGACATTAATAAAATAAACATAATATTATTAACAATAACTCTGTGTAAAAAAAAACATGAATGACTGTATTTACGCTAGTGTACATATGTTTGATAGTACATTGGCGATATGTAGAGGCGCCTACTACGCCTATTCGATTTGACCAAACATGGCGGCCCAACAGCTGACTACAGGCCGGCACGGGGCGTGAGCGTCATCATATGGCCCGCGCATTCACAAATTTACGATGAAACCCGGAGCCGATTAATATTTTACCTCAAATTTGATGCAAATATCATTGTTAGGCATAAACGAAAGCAAATGAGTGAAAATTCGGCGACCACGCCGGTTATCCGTACCTGGTTAGAGCGTGATCAGATGCCTCCTCTTCGTACAAGTTATAGTCTTCCACTTCTAGCAAACAAACGTCATTACCGTGTAATGACATTACTTAGGTACACTTATTACTTAATACTCATCTAAAATTTCAAGGGATACGCACAGAAAATGTTAGAAATGATAAATTCACAGGCCACAATGGCGGGAAATGACAATGAGCTCAGTCAGGTGACGCTACACAAAATAAAGAACACACCAGATTAGTAACCACAGAAATCACTTTCTAAAACGTTTACATGGGAGAAAGCAAAGTCGAGATAAACAATTTCAGTAAATTTTAAGCAAATAACTTTTAAAAACAGTAATTAGATAGAGGGAGTCAAGGGCAACGCGACATCAATGCTTAATACACCATAGACTAAATTTAGTCTCGATTCCAATTCTACTCTACCGAATAAAGTTCATAGAGAACTGTTAAGTCAGAATGTAAGCCTTTTAAGCCAGCTGAAATCAACTAGAATTTATTTTGGAGTTTGAGTATTATCACAACCTTCTCAAATAACCCGAATACTTCTGAATTTAGTTTGAAATCAGAATGTTCAGAAGTGCATAATTTTTTTCCATCGAGCAAAAAGCTAAATGGGCCAAGGTAGTAGTAGACGTATAGTACACATAATTGATCAGAAGGGCTACTATGACTTGCTTTAAGAGGTCATAGTAGGGTAGCAGTTGTAACTTCTGATGACGAGTGTCCGAGAAATTACAATTGCAATAATTAATTGTTTGGTGTTTATGTGGCATCTGTGAGTTAAAACACTCTAGCGCAACTCGTGTCAAAAGTTGACAGTTATTTTCTCCATTCCCACACGCACGCGTCTGGATGAAGTGTTTATGTTTAAACTAGCTGTTCCTCGCGGTTTCACCCACGCTGCTCAGCACCTGTTGGTCGTAGCGTGATGTTATATAGCCTATAGCCTTCCTCAAGAAATGGACTATCCAACACTAAAAGAATTTTCCAATTCCAACCCGTAGTCCCTGAGATTAGCGCGTTCAAACAAACAAACAAACTCTTCAGCTTTATAATATTAGTATAGATTTATATTATAATCTTCCTCTCTGTCTCCTTCCGTCAACTTGACTTCGTAAATAACACTATGGCAACTTTTTGCTTGTAGAGGTATAAACACAATCGAATAGAATATCGCTCTTTATAATCCTGTATCATTAAGTTGGTAAACATACGGTTGGTAGTAGTGAAGCGTCTTGAATGCGGCAACCAATCGCTGGCAAGTTAAAATTTTGAATTATTATTTTCGAGGTGGGGATTTCATCCTGCCGCCATATTGTGTTGAGCTGTGAGTGCTTGAAGTGAATATTTTACGTATTTCAGTGTAAATTCTTTTGTTAATATATTTCGGATTGATAAGCCTTAAGGTAATCCTTGATTTAATATTAGTTTTTGTCATAATATTCATAATTGTATGTACAAAATACGAAAATTAAATACAATAAGACCTAGCAAGCCGGTTGGTTGCTCTAAAATTGCAGCATCGGTAAGCAGTATGTATTGGTGCAAGTACCGAACGAGGTACTTTCGAAATTGATCTTTTTAGTTTTAGGACTAAACTGTTCCAAGTTACCGTAAAATGTTTTTCTTGACAATACCGTAAAAGGTTTGGTACCTATTTGTCCTTTATTTCAACAGGGATAACCGATTATTGCAAAGCAACACAAGGGTGATAGGGAGCTAAACTGAATTGACTTGTGTACCTACACTAGCCTCAATAAATTAAAAAGTATTTTACTTCAGACTTATTGTATATTTCCTGCTATTGAAAGTGATTCACATAATTGAATTGATCTAAGTAGGTACCTACATAATATTCCGGTAAATACGCACGTTCTTTGTGATTAACAACGGAACGATGAATCATCGTTGTGAGTAATTGGGGGAGACAGTAGAAACTGTAAAAACAAGGGTGTCCTAGGTAGTAGGTACAACCAGAGCTTAGGACCTAATTCAATTTGTAGTTGTTTACTTAGTGGCTATATCCTTATTTTTAAATAAAAAATGGTGGCTAATGTTTGTACTCAAAGGAGAATAAACGAGATGGCCTTTCAAATATGTGGGTAAATAATACATTCCCTTTGTGTATCGCGATTGCTTTAAACTGCAGTTGTTAGTTTAGCTGATTATAGAAATAAAACTGAAGAACGTCAGTTATATTCACGAATAAAGTAAGTATCACATAAATAAATACTTATTTATGAAATCCAGTTGTAGGTAAAGTAATTTTATTCGGCCATGCGGGACTATGTGTCATGATTGCTCGTCCCCTGTACATCTCTGTAAATCGGCGGTCGACAACCCCCCAGGGTTTTAAATCGTTTGCAGCAGGAATTCTACATCCGCAGTGGTTCCGTCACCTTGAAACTGATGAAATCTTATACCAATTATTATTAAAAACAATTTCACGTTCTTCTGTGGATCGGACCTATTAAATTTGGATGGCGATGTTTACGCTGGCTTGTCATGGGCGGGGTTTGTAAGGTATCCATTATCCGCATAGTGTAGATACCTATATATTGAAAATTTACACGAATTGCTTTTGGCTGTGCTAAATGTGTCAATATTGGTTAAAGAGAAAAAAAAACAGTTCAAAACATCGAGATTTCTGAGAGCTACCAACATGGTTAAATTTTAACTTAGTGTTTATTTTTTCCGGAATTATTTTTTCTAGATGACGCTGACAATTAGGTACCTATATCAAAATCTATCATTGTTTTGTTTGGAAAACCTAAGCGGTTACTCGGACCAACAAACAATGTTTTAGCAGAAAAGTACTGAAATCGACTTTGTTTTAAAAACTATTTGTTGCGAGCCCGCCCTTCACGCAATTTTCTACAAGTTGTAAATTTCATAATGAACCCATCATTATGAAATTTACAACTTAATGCCTACTTTGAGCAAATAACCAGGCAAACATAGAAAAACGATTTCAATCTCAATGCTACGCAAAGAACCAGGAAATTCCGTGCTTTTTAAGATTTCGTACCCAAAAGGAAATAAGGGAACCCTTATTGGATCACTTTGTTGTCTGTCTGTCATGTAGTTATAGGCTCTATCATCTCAGGAAGCCGTGGAGGTATCGAGTTGAAATTAAAATCATATACTCAAGTCAGTGTTCCCTTGGAGCTGTAAACAATCAAGTCAAAAGATATTACCGTTTATGTCGCAAGTTAGTACGGAACCCTTGGTGCGCGAGTCTGACTAGCTCTTAGCCGGTTTTTATTTATGTTCTTCGATTATCCCCCAACTGTGTACCGATTTTCATAATTCTTTTTTTAACGTGATCTTGCTTGGGAGAAGTTTTTTCGAGTTCAGCGAGACAGTCAGTTATTCCATTCACATTGTTAAGACGTTAAGTTCAGCTTGCATAGTCGTCGACAACTCAATATCTGGTAGTAGGTACGTAGTAATGATTTTGTATTGTCTAACTTTTCTAAGTTATGGTTGACGGACCGCACAATATGACATTTTTTCTGGAAACATTTTGGCACTTACCAACATAACGAATACTTTTTGCACTGTAAATTATTCCGGAACGGACGTCCGTTTCATCTGTCTAGCTTTTCTCAACTTAGTCGGCTTCCAGTCGAAACAGAAATATAGGTGAGAAGAAAGTTTTGACAGCAGTGCTCGCAAACTAATGTCTATTCCTTCGGCCAGCGTGACATACCGTACAACAGAGCCAGTCTAAAAGTAATAGGAACGCAAATGCGGGGATACATAAAATCTGAAGAAACGATCTGCGACTCAAGCATTCCTACTACCTGGATTAGACTGTTGGGCTACAAAACGGGATAAATGAAAGGCAATAAAAACAAAGTAGTAGTAATCCCTGGTTTTTACTATTCATAATTTTCTTTTATTTTCATCAAAAAAATAAAAACGCACGTATTTTGATTATTGGCATCTCGGTCTATATAATTATATTGGAATTGATTTGCAATTCTGTCTGCTATTCATATTATGACGGGTGCCGTGTTACTTGCGGTTTTTATCCACAACTGACCGCTGCTATCGATTTTCTACACGCCGTGCACGTGTTCTGTACAGGGGTATGCAGCGGTACTTGGTTGTTTGCACTACTTGCATGTAATTGTATTAAACGTATTAGTATTTCCTCTTCTTTATTAAGTTTTCATTGTTATACTGGAGGATTTCAGTCGTTTGTTCAAAATGTTCTTTATAAGTTTAGTAGTCTTACTATCGTGCGGGATTTAACAAACTCAGTGGCTTACCGAGTATACTTTCATTTTAGCCGTTAGAGGAACACGCAATATTTTTCGTCCGCCTGAGATTGAATTTAGATTGTTAAATTTTCATTTGGGAATTCAAAGAGGAATAGGGAGTACCTATCTTGGTGGTGTTGCAGTAAGTAACCGGTAAGTGAACGAAGCAACCCCTTCTTAACGTGCGTGTGCTTTATTCTAAATGTTTATTAAGAACAAGCAAGTTAGGTTTAGAGAACCTAGGCTGCTAGTAAAGCTATCTGTAATACTTTAGAACTCTGTCTCTGCTGAATTTTTAGATCATATTCGTATTGTTCTGTTCAAACTTTATGGTGGGTTGGAAGTTAGCTATGTGTGACGAAATCTTTCACATTAAAACTAAATAAATGCTAGAAGCACGCGACGCCTACTTTAAATTAAAAACTGACAATGGAATAGCCCGCTACACATTCACGACCACCTCAGTATGTTCAGTCGGTTTTTTTTATTCTATCCCTCTGTTCAATTAACAAGGTGGCGCTAGTTTTCAACTGATGTTTGTTGACTGTAATAATTTCATTTCATTGAATTTATTTGATGTCCAAATTTTTTATTCCGTGTAGAAAAAGCGATATCTCCGAAATACGAGCCATAAAGCCCTACAAGCCCGATACATGGCACTTTGCATTACTTTACTATTCCTCCTAGGCATTCCTGACGGATATTTTCGGGCTTCAAGAGTGAGGCTTGTTGACACAGACTTGTTACTTGCCGGCCAGTGCCAATCACGAAAACGAGATATTAGTCGACCTGGAACAGGCAGCCTTCAAGAATTTCGTTTGTGGGACGTGCAGTATGCTCCGTTGCTCCATTCTGTTGGAACTACAGATGTTTTCCAGCCCCAATTCGTCCAGTTCAGGTAGTAGAAAGCCGTTGAGCATGGCTCTGTAGCACTCGTCGTAAACGGGAGTGCCAGACCACCCCTAACTGTGTAGAGTATAAACGTCACCAATAAACGTTCCGTTCTTCATTTTTTAAAAGCGACGCAAGCTCGAGCTGGGCTCGTAACATTTTAATTATTTGTTAATGAAATGAGTATCTTTTAAAGCAAACCAAATAGAAACTGTATGATTAGTTCCATCATGAAGCGACGACAGTCTCCTAGGATATTAGAATATGTGGAAATTATACGTGTGCATAGGTTGTGCGTAATACAGCTAATAAGAACCCAAAATAACAATTTTTCATTTAACAATTCGTATAGTATGCCGCTGGTCTGGTCATTGGTAAGGAAACGAAACTAGTATATGTATACGCTGCCTTAAAATTTTATTGAAACTCCGAAAAGTACGTTAAGCGAACTGAAGGTCAAAGTGCTAGCACCGCCGTGCGGTATACTGTACCAAATCAGCCGTCACCTTGGTCGCTCCAGAGTCAAGGTCGCAGATAACTGACTTTTTTACCCACTCAAAATCTAACCATCCCTACCGTAAAGTGCCTCCTATTGTATCGCTGATGACAATAATACGTTTTGGTTGACTGATTAAAGGCAAAAAAATCTGAATGTTGGAGAGGGGGAAGCATACGCTGGGTCAATAACCTAAACGCGTGAACCGATTTGAAATAACTCCCCATCATGACATGACGGACGCTCTTCGCGCACCGTTCGCTGTACGATCAAGGACAAAGGATATTACAGAATGTGTAATTGTTAGCTGCTTGTAACTACTACATAAGCACAATAGCATACAGGGGCCCAATTTAGGTTATTTTTTTATCGTAGTATTGATTAATGTTCGTATCTTATTCTGTCTGCTTGAATTGAATAAGCTAGCCACCACGGGTATACTGTAATAATGATACGACATCAAATAATATTGTACGTAAGTACCTACGTACATAATGAAGGTACCGTTCCTTTTCTATAAATATTTTGTCTCGTTGAGAATGTTTGCGCAGAGATAAGCATCGAGTCCTGCCTGCCTGCGTGACTAATGTCACTGCTATTTATATTTGTATTGAGTGTAACGGGTGGGATAATGAACGATAAAGGCGACGATGCGCTAGGAATTCGGTCCACTGTTAATGATCAATGTGAACAATAACTATGCGTGGGTTATTTCACTCACAGTTTCATTTTAAACGCCGTGACAGTAGTGTGCTTCCTGATTCAAGTGCGTAGTTTAACTATAATAAAAAAAAGCGAGACAGGCGGGTAAAACATAATTAGTTCAAATACATAATTATTAAGTAAGTTGTAAACAAACCAAAGGTTACAAAATAATGATTTGTTTATGTGTTTCCTAAGCATAAAAAAATAGTTAATGACTGTATTATTAATATTCGATGAATCACTATGTGGCTTTACTGAATCCTTAACTTATTTTGCAACAATCGAAAAAAGACGCTTAAACATGTAGTGTGCGTCACAGTTGCGTTACTATTCAAATGGCTAGTGAATTAGCGATGCGTGTATCTCGTTGCACTTTCGTTGGGTGTTATTTTGGGCGACAGTTACAATTTATTTTAAGCGTGTTCCCAGCACCGTGACCCACTGACGTGCTTTGTATTCCAATTTAGTTCCTCCTTGTACCTACCACAGTTATTTTTATATCTCGTGTAATAATTATATACTTCTAACGTATAGATTTATTGTTTTGTAATAGAGCAAGAGTTACAGATGCTCAATAAAGTCGCAAGGAAACAACGACACGAATCATATTCATATTTTCAATTGCGCTATTGTGGATTTTTTGTAATCTAACCTCAGTTGGTCCAGGATCAGAAGAGCCTTGTATTACTTACTGTACTAATCTTTTTTCGCTGGCAGGAAGTGCGGGTGGCATGCGTATTGTATTCACTGTAATTTAGGATTAGGGGTTTAGTTGTCTATAAGCTCCGCGATCGGACTACATGCGCAGGTAGCGTGGGCTTGTTTAAGATATTCCTTATAGCTTTACAATACGGATTCAAAGATACCTTACTTATAATATAATATGTATAAATGACAAATAATAATATAAATTACTTTTAATGTAATAATAACCATAACATTGCAACATGTCCAGGGAAAGCTTCCAATTTTAATCTAAATATTGTTTTGTATTTGCATAGGCCATCAATAAGCATGGGTGCTAAGCAGAGCAAGCGCTCGGTGGACATAAGCGGCAAGGAGGCAGAGGGTGCCGGCGAAGTAGCAGCTGCGGGCGCCGGTGGTGAAGGCCGAGTGGAGCAGCTCGCAGACGCCGACGCGCTCAAACCACAGCTCAATGGAGACGCGCACATACACGAAGCAACGGTAATAACTAGTCTTTCAAATAGAAGCAGTATCAAACTTTTCATCTTGAGCCCATCACAAAACAGCTTGTCTAAGAATTATTCCAATTATACACCTTCAAAAATTGATCATTGAGTATGTTTGGCGACTCGCGGTTTTGTAAGTTTATAATTACGAAAACATTGTTTTATAGAGTAACTGTCTGCTTTGAAAGAACTTATACATCAACAAAGTCCAACATATTTAAAATGGTCATTTATATATTTTCTTTTCTTCATTTTTATTTTTGTTATATTGTTTGTAAACAAGTAAGATTGATGCGTTATTTACATTTGATTATAGGAAAAACAAAAGGACATCGACAGCGGCACTCCAGAGAACGAAAAAGATGCCACCACAGAGAAAGAAGCAAAACTAAATGATGAGGATAAAGAAGCGACTCCTCTGACAAACGGAGAAAGTGAGCAAAAAGTAGAGAACGGAGAGTCCACACCTACGCCTGAAGACGGCAAGAAACCCAAGAAGGAAAAGGTACCTGTAGTTTAAAGAAGTTTGTTGTATTTAGTAACCAACATCTAACAAGTGTTGAGTTTTAGTTGCATGTGTGTGTCTATTTATCATTAATCTAACCAAGCATGTCATGGACAGGTCAAGAAGAAATGGTCGCTCCGATCGATCAGTTTCAGCAGAAAAGACAAACCCAAACAAGAGAAGAAGCAAAAAGAAGAGGAGCCCAAAACAAATGGTGAATCAGAGAAAGTGCCAGAGGAGGTATGTATTAGCTTATAAAGTTCGTATTGCTTGTTTGTGGTTCTGATCACAATCAAGTTAAATGATCACATTGTTAGTCTTATATTTTTAGTATTATTCCAAACGAGGATTGTGACAAGACCGCTCGCTATTGCGATCGAACGGCGAATGCAGACGGCATAAATAGAATTCCGGACATACTTTTTTGACAAATATCTTCACACGAAGAATGGAAGTGCTGCGGCCGTAAACGTCGTAGTCGCCTTCAAAAACGTAGCGGCGCTGCCGCTTTTTATTGTTATCCCAGCTGGCACGTTTGGGGTCTGCTTACAGAAGTGTCCCCTTACCAAATGTTCTAATTTCACAGCTTGTGCCCATATACGTTTCTGGACTGCTCCTTCGCGTGTAATCGCAATAAAAACGTAACTTATGTTGACCTTATTGACAAGCAATAAGCATTACCTAGCTGTTAGGCCTTACGTATAAAAATATCTCTGTTTTTTTCCTACCCTTGTACTTGTTGTTATTTCTTCTGGCCCGCGGAACACGTTTTCTTCAATTCTTCCCTGTCCACTGGTAACTCCCTTTTCTTTGATGTCTTTTCTGACACCATTCATCCGTCTTCTTTCTGTAATTGTTTTAGTTAAATGCGTTGCATCCGTTCTCGTCACTTGCTGAAAAGCTAACCGATTTCCTTTAAACTTTTCTGCCACCAAACGTTATCTTGTAAGTTGATTTGTATATTTATCCATTGTCATTAATCAATACATCTATCTCAAGATGCTTCACCCCGCTCTACGCAATATTTTTATGGCCCAAGAATCCAATGTATACAGTACGACCTGTCTAACCGCGGAGTTGCAGATTTCCGTGGGTGTGGGTTGCAAGTTGTTTCTGCGTTTCTGCAACGTGTTGAGATTTCATCCATCTTCATAATCCCCAACCCTCCAGCCCTTGTCACCATTTCTTCAATCTGCTCTATACCACTAGGCTACTCTCGGCATCCAGGATAAAACATACACCAGAATGCTTCCTAGATTTCTAACATAACGCAGCCTTGTTGCAACCCGACGGCCAAATTGAAGCTGTCACTAGTGCTCAAACCGGACCCAGGTCCGGTACAACAGTAGTAGTGGCAGCAAGAACGAACGATGTTAACTACACATACTTCCCACACACACATTCTTTTTCAAGGTGGGCATGGGATTCATATTCGGAGTTAAACTTCAGCATACTTTCCATTTATTTCTCACAAACACCTCAGTTTTCAGTCAATGTTCTTATTCATCGGTCTTTGTAGCTTTCATCCTTTCCTTAAATTCTGATCACCCGAAAGAACCATTCGAGCTGCATGTCTTATACATTTATCTGACAAACTTCCCTTGTCTTTCTCTAGCTTCAGCAAGTTGCTATAGATGGTTTGACCTGCTGGACTATTTTGTGTGAAATCAAATATGTCTTGAGCTTTAGGTCACTGCTGCAGCGGCTTTCTTGACCTTCATTGTCTTGTTTTCATGAACAGGCTCAAACTGTACGAGAGACACACTGCTAATCAGTGTAGTTTCTTCCGATACCACTATTTGCGTTCATTATAGAGTAAATTTATACCGGAAGCAATTTTAAACACACTTGTGTACAAGTAGTCTATATGTTTCGCAATGTGTCCTTCAAATCCTTATATTGTATGGTCCTTATATTTTAAAATGAGTCCAAGATATTAAGAAAAAAGTTTTAAAATTACCAAAAATATGAAACTGGCTGACGAATAAGTGTACCGAGCTTCTGTCCTCGTTGAAAAAGAATGCCGCCGCCACATGATGGCTCAACTCTATTTATTAATGACTGACATCTGGCTATTTGACTGGTTGTTGTTTTAAATCATAGTGTACCACATATTTACCGAGAGCTGAGTGTACGAAGACGGCATAGCTAGTAATTTTTTTCTGGCTCATAAAAGTCATTGACCTTACGCTGTGTGAAAATTAAGGATATGTGAAATCGTGCACACGTGCGTTTAAACTGGTACGAGGCCTTTGAATCTACATCGTGTTAGCCCGTATCGAAAATATATTTTGTTATCGCGCGTCAACTCTAATTAAAAACAAACGAGCAGTTTGTAATGTATTCAAATAACAACTAACGACTATCAATAAATTAGACTTTATTTAAAACATGATACACATTTTTACCCGCTTTTTCTGGAGTCTAAAAACACTGAACAAGTTGAGTAAATTAAATGTATTAATGTGTGCAAAAGTGGTTATACACACCGTTACACACGTATTAGATAATTACCTGCCTCAGACAAAAACTAGAAAAAACATCGCTTAGGGCTGATGTGACACCCAAAAATCCTTCTGATGAACTCCTTCAACGGATGTTATATTTACCTATTCTTAAAGGTTTCATAAATGACTTCCAAGAAAAAAGACACTACTGCTCCATACATTTTAACATAAATGGTCGTTCATCCGTAGTATTGTTTTGGTTTAATCTTTACTGTAAAATTAAACATGGTACAAATATTATTTCTCTTTTTGCGATGCGACCTTGCGGTCAGACCTATTAGAAACCAACGATTTCTATGACAAGTAACTATTGCGCTGTAGTGCATTGCACCCAAACTGGCGCAGCGCGAGGAACAATGCGCATTATAATTCAAAGTGTAGCTATATCCGTGCTAACCAAACGTGAGCCGCCATTGTCGTCGGCGTTATCGCTCTATTAGTGATAGTTTTAATTCATTGACTTCTGTGACGCCAAGTTCCTCGATTATATAGTAGTGAATCCGTATGATTGTACATACAACCTAACTTCAAAGAAATTTTAACGTATTGGTTTTAGACATTGTCCAAATGTTTTAATAGCTAATGAAGTTGTTGGGTACGGAATATGAAATGACCTTTTTGTAAAAACATGGTTTTTAATACATAACTGTAACCCTAAAAATCTATACAAAATTATGTATTATTGTAATCACATTTTTCACATAAGCAAGCTTGTCAGTAAAGCAAATTGATCGATCCCTTGTTATGTCAATGCACTATTCAGTCATCGTATTATGAAAATACAACGGATGGACCGCGCCGTGGACAAGTCCCCGACGCCGCAACCAACGTCATTTCAATAAACATGCAATCTGAGCTCTACAAGTTCATTATGTTTCCTTTACCAGTACTCAGTTTTGATGCCTACAACCATTCAGAATACGATGCATTGTTCACGCGGGGTAGCATCTTGTTACAGATTTAACTGACACAACACAAAACTAATTTAAATACTTCGCTAACTTTGTTTTAAATCTGTAAATTAATTTGAAGTAAGTAGTAAATATAATCATCAATTTGCAAATTGTATTTCGGGCAGAGAGTATTTATATGTATGCAAAATTAGTTAAATCAGTACTAAGACTTATACAAATATATGTCATTACTTAAATCGACGGTTCCTACGTACATAAGGTTAAGTCAAAAACCGAGGTTTACCAGAGAGCGTAATTTGTCTTCAACACGCCCTAGAAATAATTCTATGAGCAATAATAAATATTATCTTTCTACAATATTTTAAACAGTTTTAATAGCTTTATGATGCTATTTTACTACTCTGTCAAGAAAGTACCGGGAAAAGATCAATAATACACAAAATGTCTGTTATTCATCCAAATTTATTTTATCACCTTCAAAGTATGCTCCTTTAGAAACGATACACTTGCGCCAACGAATAATCCATTCATCAAAACATTTTTTAAACGCTGCTTCCGGAATTGAGTTCAGTTCTCGCCGCGAATTCTCCTTTACGTCTTCTATCGATTGAAAACGGGTGCCACGAAGTGGTAATTTGAGTTTAGGAAAAAGAAAAAAGTCAGCAGGAGCCATATCTGGTGAATATGGTGGTTGCTGGATGGTATTTATTGAGTGTTTGGTCAAAAATTCGTTCACAATGATAGCCTTGTGCGAAGGCGCATTGTCGTGGTGCAAAATCCAAGAATTTTCTCTCCACAAATCTGGCCTTTTTCGTCGAATTTGCTCTCTTAAACGCCGCATAACGCTCAAATAATATTCTTTATACCGATCTGCTCCAACTTCCGGTACCTCGGGTCGCTTGTCCAAGGGGACGGCGAAGTAGACCGAGACGTAACGCACCGGATCAACGCAGGATGGATGAAATGGCGACAGGTCACTGGAACAACTTGTGACCCACGGATGCCCCTCAAGTTAAAGGGGAAAATATATAAGTGCGTGATTAGACCTGTTGTACTGTATGGGTCAGAATGCTGGGCTGTAAAAAAGGTGGATGAAAAACGATTGCATGTAGCGGAGATGAGAATGTTGAGGTGGATGTGTGGAGTGACAAGAATGGATAAAGTAAGGAATGAATATATTCGAGGAAGTTTGAAAGTTGCGCCTGTTACAGAAAAGATGAAAGGAAGTCGTTTGTCTTGGTATGGACATGTTATGAGGAGGGATGAAGGACATGTGACTAAAAGAGTAATGGATCTGAATGTTGATGGACGGAGAGCGAGAGGAAGGCCAAAGAAAAGATGGATGGATTGTGTAAGGAATGATATGAAGGAGAAAGGAGTAAATGATGCCATGACGTCTGATAGGGGAGAATGGAAGAAGAAAACGTGTTGCGCCGACCCCAAATAGAATGGGACAAGGGCAGGAAAATGATGATTTAACGTTAGACCTTCCGGTAAGAATTCAGAGTGCACAACACCGCGATAGTCAAAGAAAACAGTCAACATGACTTTGACTTTTGATCGACTTTGGCGTGGTTTTTTCGATTTCGGTTCAGTTGGAAGGCGCCACTCCGAAACTTGTTGACTAGTTTGCATGTCAAACTCGTAAACCTACGTCTCGTCACCAGTAACAATGCGTTTCATGAATGTTGGATCCGAACTGACTCGTTCTAGCATGTCCTCAGCGACTTTCATGCGATTGAGTTTTTGGAGAAAATTCAGATCTTTTGGGACTAGCCGAGCAGCAACATGTTTCATACCCAAATGATTAGTTACATATTTTTTTGTCATCATTTACTGTTACCCATGTTTGCAAAATAAAATTATCTTTATCTTTACAATGGTACGGATCGACTCGTGAGATACAGAAAGTTCGGCGGCTATCTCTCTCAGAGTTGAATGGGGATTTTCAGTCACTATTTTCTTCACTTTTGCGATGTTAACTTCAGTTGCAGACGTTGACGGCCTACCAGAGCGAGGCAAATCTTCCATCACATCTCGACCGCTTTTGAACGCTTTGAACCATTCATAAGCACGAGTTTTTGATAAAGTCGATTCACCGTAAGCCTTCTGTAACATTTTCAGTGACTCCGAACACGAAAATCCATTGGCGATGCAAAATTTAAGACAAACTCTTTGTTCGATATTTTTGTCCATTATGAAATTCGCAATACACACTATATAAGGTATTACTAAACCCAGCACTGTATTTAATATAGATAACAGATGCAACTCAAACTCCGCGCCAAAATGGAAAACAGTTGTGCCAATCTAACAACTACAAAAAAAAACAAAAAATTTAATTTGGAACCATAAACCAATCATCCATTCCCGATACTTTTTTGACTGAATGTATTTAATTTTTTCACATTTTCTTGGAAAAATTGATAGATGGCCGTTTCTACGACACTTATTCGTTGTATTTATAATAGTTGTTTTCTTATACGATTTCTAAAACAAGGTAAATAAATAAAAATAAAAATCGTATGTCAGCATGTGCGCATAGATAAAATCTAAAGCCAATGATACAATAAAAAATGCCATTTTCGACATGTCTTTATGTACGTAGGGACCGTCGAAATGAAGTCGCTTATAAAGCATCTAAAGCAAGTATGTATTAAAGTAGAAGGAAAAGCTGTTTGCCGACCTCCTACGTTCCAGTCTCGCAAAGTCGCAACCCGTTCGGATTCCGGACCCACCCGCCCACGTGTAGCGCCACTCAAAACCTGCCCAGGACTGCTAATTTTATTTTGCACTTGCAAACTTCACAAACTTGTTTCCTAATGCCCCCGTCCTTGCGTCACCACTTTACAGATCGATGCTCGTTTATGCCAAAATGCATCTTGTAGTATATGTTGCATGTGGTTCGGTTATGAATAAGTCTTGGGATGTATTTACTTTCGAGTGTCTTAATAGGCAATATGATTAACTGGAACGTATCTAGAAAAATCGAAGGATACTATAAATTCTAACTCTTAAGAAAATAATCAATTACTAATGCCAAGGTTTCAGAGGTTTCAGATTACATCCATACATTTTTAGATACTATTGAATATCGGTATCGATGAGAGGTTACATTTATCTAAAAAAAAATATCCATTATTCTGTTAGGTTTGACCTTTTGTTATATTAACAGTAAATAAAAAAAAAACTAGTGCGTCTGCTTATGAATCTACTAGTAGCTTACAATCGGTGCCAAGAAAGGGCGTTCAACTTGTGATAGCTACCACGTCTGATGTCTTATATGACACTAGTAGTGCATCAGTACAGTCCGTTATTTATTGTCAAGCAAATAACTATCGTCCGCCGCTGCTCCGGTCACACGATTCCTTCAACAACTCGCAGGATCTCGTCCTCTTGTGATTTGAGTATGCCAATGGATTAAGCCTTTTTTTTTTTCGGGTGGGAAATCATCCAATGACTTCCCCCGCTCTGGGCGGAGCGGGGGGGGCATGTCAGACTTGTACTGACTAAAACCCACCCATGTTTCTTCTTTTGCCCTTTACGTTCCGAGGCCGCGGTATCTCTTTCGAACAACCCGCAACCCCGGCAGGCAGAGGCTCTGGCAAGCCCCTCTGCTTTGCTGACTCTCTTTGAGGCGCGCGTGAAACACGAATGCGCCGTCGACACGGCATGGATTAAGCCTTATGATGATTCGAGTTTAAAGGAATCCTAACCTCATGAAGATAGCCGCGTGTCGTTATGATAAGCAGGAGACGACAAAGAAAACAATTTACTTCAAAATGTTAGTAAGTTGAATCTATACATGGATTTCAAAATGCAAGCTATCTCTGGAAATTAACGCCATTAATGTTAAAGGTTCAAGATTAGGATTTACGCTTTTGTATGCTGTTTGAGATGGAATTCAACATACCCACCTATAAACCGGATGAGTAATTAACTATCAAAATGAGAGCTGAATTGAACGAGCAGTGTTTCAGAGCGGAAAATCATTACCATAGCCAGGAACCCATGGCTTTTGATTTCAACGCATTTAGTGACTCATTTTTAACGTCGCATACTTTACCGTTACGTGGCGGATAAAGCTATACTATGTCTGCATAAATACCCGTGACTGGTGCCCCAAAGATACACCACTCTACGACAATGAATCACATCCGCTCAGAAATCTATTGTTGAGACTTCTTTATTCAACTAACTTGTATTTTTGATTGTGCGGTACGAATATGAGCCAGCTACGTAGCTAGCCATTCTTGAACACATTATTTTCACTAAATTCACACTTTATTAAAACAACTCTAGCCTTTAACTATTACAAATCTAGCCTAGCTCAAATTATCCCGATAATGAGCCCCGAATGTTTAAAAACTGACTAGATTTTTCTTTCTTTTAGTTTATTGAGGAAGATGGGTTTTTAAGGCGGGTTGTCGGGCTTTCAATGTGTTTGTATTAGTTTTGACTTTAATTTAATAAATTACATATTATATAAATATGCATTATTCTACTGTGTGAGCAAGCTGTCATTGAAAAGGCTACTTGGTGGCTGAGTTGTATGTTTCTACATCAGTAAGCAAAGACGGCCTTGCAGACTGGTATCGTTTTATTATTTGCCACAACCCTGCGGTTGAATATTGCTACAATATGAAACAAAATATGCCGTGCATCGTAATTGTTATCGTATTGTTAGTGAATCACTTATATATTCTGAAGAATATCTCTTTGATAATAAATTACTCGTTAAAGGGTGGTCTAATTGACCAACAAAATGAGTATTGTTAAGCTCAGAAATAAAATCAAATCAAAATCATTTATTTCAATTAGAACATTACAGGCACTTATGAAAGTCAAAAAAAAAAAAACAAAATGTTAAGGCCCGGATACAAGACATAATAACTTGTGAAAGTACTGTAGACCATAGCGAAATACATTTAGTACATTCAAAACTAGATCTTTTCATCCTTATATTTTTTTCTCGTTTTAATATAAAACATGCTTGCACTCCGCAATAGGGGAAGATTTCTAGTATTGTTTTTTTTTTTTTACATCAGATGAGTAGTTTTAGTGATAAGTCACTTCAAACTTCAGATTCGGTATTCAGAAATCCAAACTGTCAAACTTTATAATATCAGAGTACCATTTATCTATACCTGGAAACATAAGTAATTAGCATCCTACTAAACGTTGATAAATAATAACCGAAAAAAGAAAGTGTTTTTATTTATTTTGAAGTTCGTTTTCAAAAGTTTTTATTTCAACATTTATAGTTATGGTATGATGAAACACAAACTTTTATCGAGTACTCATTTTTGAAAAAAGATATTAGCAGATCATCCATGTCTATAATGAAAAAAATATGTATTAAGTCGATAACACATAAACTACCCAAGCAATATAAATAAAATTGATATGGGACCACCTCAGAAGTATACCTTTTCGCATAAAAATAATTAAGGAAATCGGTACACATTTGGCGGAATATTTTTTTCAAAAGAGCGCTTCTTTTGTCAAATAAAGTACCACACATTCTTTTAAATATCATGTTGACAACCCTATGCTTAGCCGTGTGCAATATAATCTGTGTTTGATCATGAGCAATGAAGGGAGACTACGTATTTAAAAATGTGAGCCATTCTTCCGTTACAGTTTACAATACTATATAAATAATATTGCACTCGTAGATCTCCCTTCAGTCTCAGTGCAGATTTAACGGGTTAAACTTCGTACTCGTAGTCATGGCCGATGATAAGGTACTAATAATCGAGTTATTTTAATTTGTGACATGAAATTATTGTAAAACCAATACTACGATTTTAAATAACAATTTGTCGATTTTCATTGTATTTAAATTAAAAATTTGCTCTTTGTAGGCGGCCGAAGTCGCTCCCGAGCCTGCTGTTGCCGAAACAGCAGAAGAAGCCAAGACTGATAGCGAAGCTAAAGAGGAGAAGACGCCAGAAACCCCCGTGACGGAACCGATCACTAATGGAAGCACCACGCCTCAGTCGCCGAAAGACGAAAGCCCTGTAGCCGAAGAGCCAGCCGCTCCGAGCCCTGACATGGACAGGCCTGAGCCTCAGCCTGAAACACAACCAGAACAGTTACCAGTCAATGGGCTATCCTTAGAAGAACCTGCCAAGGAAATTATCGAGGAAGAAAAACTTGATGAGAGCAAAGAAGAACCCACCGCTGTTACGACAGAGATTGTACCTGAAATTTCCGTCATAAAAGAGGTTTGTGTTGAACAAATGCCTTTGATAGATTCCACGCCTCCACCACTCCCCGCGAATCCTCCTCCTTCTTCTGTGGCATCTTTTGCTGCCACCACAATGGCACCAGAATCGACAGACGCTTCGCTAGCTAACACCGCTGATAACGCAATTCCACCACCAACTTCTGATCCAATTGCAAATGATAAACTTGCTGACCTTCCCCCTCAGTCCGAAAACGAGTTAACCAACACCCAAACTGTTAGTAATGAACTTCCCTCTTCCGACAAAGAAAATACTGAAGAAATTACAGTTCCTATTGCTCAAACTGAAACCGGATCTGAACAAGAAAAAACATTAGACAATACTATCACTTTAGAGGGTACTCTTGATGTCGAAAATGTAAAAACTGATAGCGTAATAATTGAAGAATCGGCAACAATAACCAAACAGGAAATCGAAAACGGAGAAACATCTGATAATACTGATATTGACATTCCTGCGCCTCCATTTGTGGACTTAGAAGTACTGGAGAATAAGAACGATATGTCAAATGCTACTGAAGATTTACCTTCTCCTCCGTCTCCAATATGCGACGACGTTGATGTTATAAACTCTGAAAACAATGTTGTGGAAGAAAAAATCGATAATACCCAAGTTAGAGAGATTGAAATAGTTTCTAATCACATATCTGATACCGAGAAAACGCCTGCTCCTGAAAACGAGATCAGTAGCATAGCCCTCGAACAAAATGTTAAGACAAAGTCCAAAGACTCGCTCGGCAACCTAATTGAAACAATCGAGTGTAATGGTAACATCGAGGAAGAAAAGGAAACAACTGAAATAATGCCACCGATCGACACCAAGGAAATTAAGAACATAGAACCTGTGAGGACGGTGACGACTCCCGATGACTCGTTGCCGCCGTCTCTGTCGGAGGCAAACGAGTCGGCTCCGGCGGCGGGCGTAACTAGCAATGAGGCGTCCGAGTCGTTCCCGCTGCCTCCCAGTGAGCTGTGCCGCTCGGAGTCCGACCCGTCGCCGCCCGCGTCGCCCGAGCCGGAGCCGGCCGACCCGCCACAGGTGAATACTGACCGGACCCTCTTGTTTTGTAGTGGAATTAGTTCTGTAACATAAGAAGCGTTTGAGTTTCCCCGTTAACAGATCTCGTATTTAGTTTCATGTGCATTTCTTTACCAGCATGAGTGAACCGTTAATAACCAGGAAAACTAAGTGTGATCGACCTGATCTGAGGCTGCGTTCCTGTCCTTTCCCTTTCCTATTTAATATGCTTGAAACTGAAAAAATTATGGATACGTATTAATATGCTAGCATGGTCACGTAACGTAGGTTTTAGTGCTAATAAACTTTCATACATCATTTTTCTTTTTTAAATATTTTCGATCAATTTAAATTAAAACCGATCTTTGTTACACTTAGGGATTGCAATCCAGCGGCGTTTTCAATCCAGCTGGATTCTTGCTGGATTGACCTGAATCCAGCTGGATCCAGCGCGGATCCAGCAAAATGTGAAACTACAATAGAAAAACGACATTTTTAAGACTTTTTTTGTTTAGTAATTTGTATAATAACTTTGTACTATAATCTACGCAATATTTCACTAATTTGCTTTGGTTTCTTAACCATTTGAGATCAAAAGAATGAACTTAAAATTAAATAACATATCACTTCATACCTATACGAGTACATGTAGATAATGTTTCTAAGTAAGCAATATCTTATTACGTTTATGTTTAATGATAGAACGGCTAATCAGTAGCAATCAGTCTTACAAATTCTTTTAAAATAAACTACAAAAAGAACCGTAATAATACTTTTAAATATTAAATATTTTAATTTTTAAACTGCAATCTATTTTTTGTATCAAAAAAAGTTCCGAATGCGATATAATCTTCCCCGCACTCGTTAATATAATTATGTTATAAAAATCGAAAGTTGATACTAAGGCGGCTTAAAATCTGACGACAAGAGATTGACTATTTTTTTTTAAATCCTCTGGAAGTAAGTCATTAGAAAACAAATTTTATCTATCTTATCTCCCAATTTGTTTTGCACAGAACTGCATACTTATGTAGCCGCTTTCTGAGAATGCCTTTTTGGCCTCTACACTGATCGGAGTTAGGGTTATTAAACAGTCATAAACCATAGACAGATAAATGTTCACCTCACACTCCTTCGGTCTCATAAACGCTCATTTCTTTGGCTTTTGTTTATTAAAGTTATCCTTCTCTCTTTTAAGTTCCATCTCAAGCTCTTGCTTGGTATTTTTCACGGATTCTGCGTCATCATCTAGTCTAGACCATTCCGTTTTGAAAATGGCGGCAATTTGGAACCAAACAATAGTAATTGATACGTTTGCGGATCCGCATCGCTGGATCCAGCACTGCATGCTGGATCCAGCATACTTAAAAAAGCGCTGGATCCAGCTGAATTGCTGTATGCTGGATCCAGCAATTGCAATCCCTAGTTACACTATCATTTCATGTAATTTTAGGCACTACTTGCAAGTTTCCTACTCATTTTCAGTCATAATTTTATTAATTCTACTAACACTTGCTTCTTCTGCACATAAAAGGCTTTAATATATATTGTCACAGTCTGTCACTGTCGCCAGCAGCCATTACGGTGTGAAAGAGTCGTTCTACATTGGCAGAATCATCGATAAAACGATGGAGCCATTCCAAAATTGGAATTGGAGTCGTTCAAAAAAATTCAATGCTTTCAATAAAAACCACGCGTTGTAGCTCAGTGGCTATCTCCGGGATAAAAGCAATTGTCAATATCATTCGCGTAAAATTCAAGTTATAGATTGTGAAAAGTTAGTCAGAAAGTTTGTGATCCAAAACCAATGTTTTCAGTTTAAACCGACATCAATTTTGTCTAAACCAATTATCTGATTAAACAAACACTGCTGGCGCTGGTACCGGCTTTCTAGTGATATGACGTGTCCCTTGTAATTTAACACATTGTCTTGCTATTTTATGAGAACGAGCCTTGTGTTATTTTAAGGCGCCTTTAATTTAGCCGTCTTGTTAGTCGTTAGCGACATCGTTAGCGCGTTATTAACAGTTTGTGTATGCGGCTGCAAGTATGTTCTCGGTGCTTTTATAAAACAATTAATACCGCCGGTATCAATTGGTCGTTGGTATTAGTTTATGTAATAAATAAGGATGGATTTACAAATGACGACGCCCTCAATCTTCTTCGTTTGCTTGCTCGTTTCCATAATTATGAAAGTTTAGGTTATTATGATACTTATACAATGTAAAGCATATGATCTAACCCGTTTTGAATTCAAGAAGATAGCCAGCAAAGGAAACGAAAAATATTTGCAGCGCCTCGAAACAGGTGTTTAAAAGTCATCCAACCGTTGATTAATATATTTCTGGCACAAAATTTTGATGTTTTAATAATTATGTATAGTACGGACAACGAGAAGCGATACCAAATGTAAACAAAACCCATGGGGTTTTAGGCTAAAACCCCATCTAAAATAAAATGGCCGCCCGAATGTTTGGCGAACCCGTCTTAACGTTGTCATGTTTTTGCCGGGAGAACGAGACATTACGACAAAGGCACAAGATGGAAAGAGCTAAATATTAGATTGTCAACGCCACAGTTGTTCTTTAGGTTAATGACCTTTCGTATCGCTTCTCGTTGCCCGTACTGTAGCTATATTAACTTAAATATCACGGTGCAGTACGTGCAAAAAAAAACAAATCCACTGACACATTCTCCTTTACCACGGTAAAGGACAATAAATAATGTGTAATGTGAAAAAAAAAATCAATAAAAAAATACGATTCGACTGCCGCCCAGAGTAGTCGCTGGTCTGGGGATGAAGCAATGGTAACTTACCGTCCGACCTTCTAGTGACGACAGGCCGTATCGACGGCGCGTTCGTGTTCCACGCTCGCCTCAAAGACATGTCAGCACACAAAGACATGGCAGTCACAGGCGCTGGGCCGCGGTATCTCTTTCGAACAACCTGTCGGTGTTGCAGGTTGTTCGAAAGATATACCGCGGCCCCGGAACACAAAGAGCAAATTTAAAAAAGGAACACAGATGTGTTTTATTCAGTTAAAGTCTTGGCACTGCCTTCCGGTCCTTCCAGAGCGGGAGAAGTTATTTGGTTTCTCATCCGAAAAAAATAATGGTAGGTACATTATTTACTTGATGAAGACTGCAGCAGTCAGACACAGTAGAATTATGTAAATTATCTTCTTAATTAATCATATCTGGATGCGAAGTTTCTATTAGCATTTGGTTTTTTTAGGCCAGTTTCATTCATTTTTAAAATATAGGTACTTTTTTATCCGACTACGGCAAAGCTATGATTGCAGCAGTCTAGTATGTTTCCGGAGTTCCACATATCTACATTTATACATGCCATATTTAGTAATAACGTGTGACTCCAGTTATACAAGAACCGAAAGAAATTATATCAATGCCATGTTACATTTTTATCGTTGTTGGGTTTTAGACTAGTATTTAACTTTGTTTTATAAATCTCAAATAATGTATTATTTATTAGGCTGAATAAAAATTATGTTAATTAAATCATAGGACTAATTAATGTTTAGTTAAGTAAACTATTTTGTTTTACATGTCATTCAATTAATCCATTACTACCACAATATATTTCTAATATACTGGCACTGTTATGTTACCTGTTATATTACAGGTTAAATAGCACTTCTTTAAAACTACCTAGTGATTTTAAGAGATCAACCCTTGTCTCACTGCAAAGTTGTTTTTACCCTCTCGATTATCGCACCCTATGCTCATTAGCTTAGTTTAATTGTAAACTTTCTGTAGCTTCATATAATTATAAGATTGTATCTGGTTACAAAACTACTAACATTGAACGGTTCCTTCAGGACAATTTATTGACAGGCCAAACAGTATCCTATGTGAATTTACTTATACATATTGATGAGGAATATTTTTTAAAAATTCGTTTTGTTTCTATAAATTTTCCTGATGATGGTCTCGGATACTTTTCAAGAAAACATTGTAAATATTGTGTCATATTTGTAACTTTCACCTTGTTATATTTCCGGTAGACAAAAATGCATTAGTATCCTTAAGTGTATCATAATAGTTTGTCGTGTTCAATGCTTGATTTGTAACATTTTAATTGTACATATTTATGATAGAACTTTTCAGCGGGTTCGAAAATATACTGACAACATAATGTTATTACAGGACCCCCTCCCCGTAAGTGACAAATTGGCTGAATTGATCCCGGAGATCCCAGATGTGCCAGAACTCAAAACGGAAATGGTAAGTTATAATACGTATTTTAGATTAGAAGTCATGTTATGATTGTTGAATTAGATGTATATTGAATGTTACTTTTTCTTAATTACAGGAGGCGACGGGCGACGTGGCGGTGGCCAACTAAACACCACAGAAGATCGCAAGCCATTGTCCACGACACGTCAGTGTGTCTAAAATGAGCCTTTAATTTATTTCGATTTAGCACTGTGGTGTATTGACGAACTAAGTTCGGTCAATAATTTTACATCGTCAATAATGTGGTTTTCAGTTCAGATATGACGTTTCGTATAGATTGATTATACTATAAGTTTAGCGTGCTTTGCTTCTATAAAATTAAGATTTTATACATTTTATTCGCTAGAATCGAGTTTTTATAATTATATTACATTAACAAAGTTATATCTAGACAGTATACGGTGCGATAAGTTGGTGCCATTATTACAGGGGTATAAGTTTGACGTTGTCGCGTGTCGCTCGCTCTTAAATAATAGCTCTCCTATGTCGCTATTACTTCCGCAGCTCTTGCTCAGTTAAATATATAATTACTCGAAATCTTTTTTCCATATAATGCGGCAGCAGTTGGTATGCGTCGTAGTTTTAGAAGTTATTTTGTTCTGATCGACCTCAGCGTTAGAGATGAGATTTTAAACATCTTTTCAAATATTAGAAACATGTTTTAAAATTAAGCCTAGGACTATGTCCTTGCAAAACTTAAAAAAGGCCATTTTATTACCTATTTCGTTTATTGGTTTTAATTAAATTGACTTTAATTAAAAATTTATTTAAGTTTTGGCCGACTCAAATCACATCCTCATATTCGACTAGTATAAATTGGTATCACCGCATGCATTGTGTACGACAATGTACTGTATCAGAAACATTGTTCAAGTACACGGAAAGTTATATTTTTTCTTATCGAATACGATACGTAGACCCGTCAGTGATGATCAGTGTCATCAGTATAGTAGTAAATATGATTTGAAACATTATTTTATTATGTATATATGAACACCGATTTCATTTACTCGTAAAACAAACATATGTTAATTATCAAATTGAAGTTTGAAGTAACTTGTAAATTGTTAAGTATGAGGGAATATGAAATCTCATTAGTTAATGCTATATTCATTGTGTTTATTTCTAGTTTATATTAAGTTGTATAAAATTAGTCTGTCAGCAGCTCTCTGTAATGCAAGCTCATTTTTTTTATTCATTTAGTAAATTACGGAAAGTTACTCCTGTGTGTGTAAGAAGAAGATACAGTAAGATAATGAACATGTTTAGAGATTTTTCGTAAAGTAGCGTGTGGTTGTTGAATCTAAATTTAATGGATGAGGATGGATTTATCATTTAAAATTGATATTCAGTGGCCAAGTTTGTGATTACTATACAATTTATAAACTTATACAGACATGATTATATTGTACTATTTAGAATTGTAGTATGTGTAACGCGTTAGTAAAGGCGGTGTGGTTATTATCAACCGCTATTATTATTAGTATATTGGTTTCAACCTCATTCGTAAAATACAATTAGATGACTTATAAGGTTTGATATTACTATACAATAATAAGGTCATTTTCTAATACTATGTGTCCAATAATCATATGATTTCAAGATCATTTTTGTAATTTTATACATTTTTTATGAAATTATATGTGACACTGCACGATTGGGAGAAGTTCTCCAGATATATAAACTGTAAACGTGAGTGAGACATTCCATATCAAGTGCTAACTAGATTGTCTGAAATTCTGTAATATTGAAACTGTCAAAACGATCTCAAAATATTTGATCGTGTCATTTACAAAATTTATAACACCAGCAACAAGACAACACTATACTAGAGGTGTCTTAAATATCGTATTTGTAGATAATTGTAAGTAACAATTGCTTATTTAAATTAATTCCCCCTAGAACTGGTATTGTAGTTCCAATTATGTTTCCATTTGATGTGTCCCTAAAGAGAATACATTCAACTATCTATCTATCATGTATCATTCCTGTTAGAACTTAAATCACTTTCCAGTACTTTCCAAACATTTTCCAGTAGCAGTTATGTTTTGTTTTAAGGATTTCGTACTATAATAATCCAAAATTGACTGAGTTTAATGTAATTCAAGGAAATAACTTATTTGCTCATTATGCAATGCGGAATTTGTATCATAATTATTATAATAGGGAATTATGTTTATCCAATTATTGAAACTTAAATGTTGATGTGTGAATGTCTCTAATCAATAAATATTTAAAAAAAGAATTGCTTTTTAATACATTTTTTAACTTCAAAAAACTATAGCGCATCTGATTTTTACACTGTCTTAAGACTGATTGCTTCGTTGGTGTAGTGTGGCAAACTGTAGCTTGCAGTGAGCAATGAGGTCTTGGGTTCGAATACCAGGTCTGGCTGTTGTTTGGTTATAAGATGCCTCTTATGATATTGAAACAATGATATCAACTAACCTGAAACGAATTGTACCTTTATCAGTAAATTATGTTTTCAGACTATGTCTACCCGACTACAGCGAAGCAAAAAGAAGCGTTATGATTATTGATGGACTAAATACATGATAATTAAGAGTGTGGCTACAGCCAAATCCTTCGGGGATAACGGGCTTAATGTGTTTTTTTTAATACTTGTATGTATGCATCGCCTCTAACATGAGGTCGGATGCCGCTGAAAACTAGTATTTCACATGGATCTTTTGACACTAACTACATACTTTTGAGTAGAATGATACCACTGGTAAAACAGGTTGTTGTCTTTCACGGGATCGACAGCCTACACTCGACGACACATCAAGCTCGTATCCAGTATAACATGGCTTCACTTTTTATAGATTTTCCTAGGACCTATTTTACGAAGGACAAACGGGTCAGGTCGTGCCGTTCTGAACTCTGTTATAACATCATGAGCACCCTTTTTTGCGGATGGGAAATCATTAAGTAACTTCCCTTTCCTTGGGACAGGGGGAGGGGGTGTCAAACTTTTACTGTCTAAAACTTACACATGTTCAGCAGCAGAAGGACCGCGGTATCTCTTTCGAACAACCCGCAACCCTGGCGGTGGCCCTGCCAGGCCCCTCTGCTTTGCTTACATCTCTGAGGCGCACGTGGAACACTAACGCGCCGTCGACACGGCTAGCGCTTCCTACTCGCCTGTATAATCACTCGGTGTAATTATACCGGCGACTACCAAGCGCAAAAGGTTTTTTTTTTATGCAAGCAACGTGTGGCGGCCACCAAAATATCGCAATTCTTTGCACAGGATACGACTACCGTTTTGGGATCTAAACACTTACGGTGCCTAGTACCCAGCATATGAGAGTGGAACAATAAATCCTCCGTGTGCCTACAACCCGCCTCTCGAGTCGTTGTTATAGGTACACAGTGTTGTCCTTGGTTCAGGTCCAGGACCAAATAGCAAGTCCAAATCTAAGTCTGCTTATCCTCTAACACCATTGTACCAATACGTGCGCACTATACAATATACATATAAGATTTGCTTTGAAAATAAGCTTTGCACATACGTAGATAATTTGCTTCGTTGACTTTTTTACTCCAGAGCTAGGCCAGGCTACGCTAAGAATCCCAAACGTCATCTGCCTAAGTGCCTAGCCCTTCTCCCAAATTAACTAGGGTCGGCTTCTAGTCGTAACGTCTCTTACCCTTGGTAAGAGTGGCTTGAGCTTGAAGATCGTCTCGTTTGTCAGTTATTATATAGCCTCAAGCTGCTAGTTTAATCTATACTAATATTATAAAGAGGAAAGATTTGTTTGTTTGTTTGTTTGTAATGAATAGGCTTCGAAACTACTGGACCGATTTCAAAAATTCTTTCACCTTTGGAAAGCTACATTATCCCCGAGTAACATAGGCTATATAACATCACGCTACGACCAACAGGTGCTGAGCGGCGCGGGTGAAACCGTGGGGAACAGCTAGTCATATAATACATCCATAAATATTCAGCTATCTCGGGTGGAAAGCAGTCAAAAGTAACATGCTTTAAATGGAGGAAAATTTAAAGACTCGTCATCAGCTTTCACTGGCCTTCAGCATTTTAATTGAACGAAAGATAGTGTAATGCAGACAAGCACAAATGCAGAGCACAAACTTGTGGGTTAAAATCCCAGGTCGGGTATTATTGGATTTTTCCAACATAAACCCAATACCTGCCTATGGAGTTTGGATTAATGGCAATACACTCGGCCCTGTATTTCATAGGTCCTAAAGATAACTGATGAAATGCAGATGTGTTATGAGTACACCTCTGTCTAACTCTTATTGGGGGAATCAAGTTTTGTGAAAAGATATAGAATTAAAAAAAACAAAGTCACATTTAACTAACATTTCTTTATTTTAAACACTCTAAAGCATTTATCATATTCCGTAATACATCTTTTTTGATATCATACATTATTTTATTCTGGTTCCCACTTTTATTTAATGTAGACATTATCAATTGTAGTACTGGATATTTCAATGTTTTCATTTCACTCGTACCAAGAACATATTTTAGATACCAATCAAAATTAACTACTGTGTCACAATAACTACTGTTATAGTGATTGAGGGCTGCCTGGAGGACTTGTGACTTGTTTGTCTCTAACGATTCATGAAAACATTTAACTTTTTCTTGTGGCCACCCCTTGTTGTTAATTGCATCTGCTATTTTTTGTAAATCAAAATTACAATCAGAAATTATTGAGATTAAATCCTGTTTTGCCAATGAAATCACATCAGCTTCTAAGAAGGATGATAGTGAATCTGGTGATCCTGAATAATACAAGTTAAACAAGATTTGATTCGATACCTGAAACAAGAATAAAAAAAATGTGGTTTGAATGTGAATTGGGGTAGACAGTTTTATGAAATTTACTTTGTTTGATTTCAACAACAGTAAGATGTGGGTGCACATAAATAGGTACTCCTATTGCCTAGACTAGCCAATTGAAGAAAACAGAAGTACTTTTGGTATAATAATGTTACAATATGAGTATAATAATGGTTTTGGTCAAATTACTGAATAAGAATTAATTTTGCAATAGATTGTAAAGCAATCTGATGTATATAAGGATTAAGAACAAAATTGCCTCGATGCATTTTACTTACATTTTGAAAAGCTTCAAGTGATTCAATTTGAAATACTTTATCCATTTATCCTTAGTTTAGTTAACCCGAGAGCAATAAACTAAATCACAATACAAATCCAAAATTCCAAATAAACTAATATCTGTGCGGAATAGGGAAATAAGTCTGTGTACCGTTCAAATGTATGAGTTATTATTAATTTAGAGAAAGAAAACACGGCGTTACATTAAATTTGCGGTTTTGTATTATACGCAGAGTTTGTTTTGCAGGCCAAATAAATACTATAAAAGTACTCTGTAAATACTACATAGCAGTACGTACATGTATTATTAATTGATTAATTGTATACGGTGGATACGAGACGACAGTGTCACTGCTGTCATGCATGAGTCATGATTGAAGGTGGCAACACTGGTGACAGTGTCAGTGTGTCACCAAAGCACAGTGTTACCAACTCCTAAACGAACATCCCAATATCAATATAATAATAATAAGTCGGGGCCGCGATATCTCTTTTGATTTGAGCAACCGGCAACCTTGGCAGACAGCAGACAGTGGTTCTCTGTTTTGTTGACATCAGCAAACGGCACAGCAGAAAAAGGTGCTGCATGTTTAATTTGGCGAGAGGCCTTAGTCGGTTAGTCGGAAATAATTAGGGATTTTTATTTATAATTTAATTGGAATATAAATTCAATTTAATCATTAAGTGATATATCGAGAAGGAAAGCCCGGATGTCACCATTGTGACAATCACCCGGAGGACACAGTGGTGGCTCCCCAGCTAAGGCGTAGCACCGCCGTACCCTAGTATAGATGATAAGCGGCGGCGATCTCTCGCGTCCGGCCCTGATTCAGTCCATGGTCTGGAGCGAGAGGGAATGGGAAGCGGTCACCTCCGTCTGCGAAGCAGTCATGCTAGCGAAGGACCTGATCTGGTATAAATTTGAGGGAGAGAACCTATAACCAACCCAGCCGCCGCGGGATCGCCCCGGGTGTCGAGCGCCGCGGGATACGCCCCGGGCGTCGAGCACCGCGAGACGACTTCCGTCTAACGAAGATGCGGGCCTGTACAGTACGGCCAACGAAAAGCGATACCAAATGTAAACAAAACCCACCATCTAAAATGGCCGCCCGAATGTTGGCGAACCCGTCTTAACGTTGTCATGTTTTTGCCGGGAAAACGAGACATTACGACAAAGGCACAAGATGGAAAGAGCAAAATATTAGATTGTCAACGCCATAGTTGTTCTTTAGGTTAATGACCTTTCGTATCACTTCTCGTTGGCCGTACTGTAGACAGTTAGCAATGGGTAGCTCACCGTCCGTCCGTCTATTGACGACAGGCCGTATGTTAGTGTTCCACGTGCGCCTCGAAGAGATGTCAGCAAAGCAGAGGAGCCTGCCAGGGCCACTGCCTGCCGGTTTGCGGTTGGTTTGAAAGCGATACAACGGCTCCGGAACATAAAGGGCAAAAGAAGGAACGAACTGACTAAACCCACCCGAGTTTAGTCAGTACAAGTCTGACACTCCCTTCCGCTCCGCCCAGAGAAGGGGGAAGTTATTTGATGATTTACCATCCGAAAATGACAAGATATATGTATTAGATGTCCCTCATATAAAGTGTTGAAAATTTTTCGAATCGCACTTTCTTCATTGTTAGGCTGACCCCACATTAGGCGTGCGCGTGTAGCGCGAGCGCCGCGCACGCGTCGCGAGCACGCTGCGAGAGCGTCGCGTGTTGCCAACGTGTGACGTGTGTGCAGCGAGAGCGCGACGCGCACGCGACGCTCGCCTTGACGTTTAACCCGCTTCAGTCAAGTCAGTCACAATTTGTGACAGTGTCGTGTTAGTTTCGCCAACGTCGATACGTTGCTGTTTTACTATTACTAACAAAATGGACTCAGACGAGGAAACACTACTGTTAGCTTTGTTATTAAAAATAAATAAGACACGTAATAAAAAGCCTAACCGCCTCTGGCAAGATACAAATTTATCAAAATATATAAATTTCGTGTCGTTTAGTGTTATTGTGTGTTAAAATTTTATTGAAAAAATAAGATGGCGGTGTTTGCAGGCGCAACACTAACGGCCCGCGAAATTTAAATTTGGGAGGCACTTTTGTACATTCTGCAACTTAAATGCCAGGATAATGGCAAACATTTACGAAATGTTTTTTTTTTTAGATAATTACCTACGTATTTATTAATAAAACAATAAGTAGGTATGGCAAATCTGAGACCTCACTGTTGTTGTTGAGCAAAATGGTGAGAAAACTTACTTTTTTTGGTTGGGTAATCATCAAGAAGTGTCAGATTTACTGATTAAAACTCATCCATGTACTTGTTCCTTCCTTTGCCCTCTGTATTCCGGGGCCGTAGTATCTCATTCCAACAACCCGCAATCCGGGAAAAAACTTACATAATGAATGGAAATAACATTATTAATCAAATAGGATAATAAATACCAGCACTATTACCTTAACGTTTTTCTAAATCAATCTGGTAAAGGCGACGTGGTAGATATAAGCACTTACGCGTAAATTCTTTACTGACTTAGAATGAGAATTTGAAGCCAAGAACTTGTCAAAGTCACAACTCTTTTTGTAGTAATTAATGTAGAGAGTACATTAATTGAGGCGATTCCATAAATAAAACCCGAAAAATATATTTTAAAGAAAAGTTCTCAAGTCCAACATTAGTTTTATTTTCATTTTTCCTTAAAAGATTTGGTTTAGTTTGTGAAATTAGTACTGCCGGTTTTTCTAATTTAATACCGACTAACTTAATTCTATTCATTTTTTTTTATTAATTTCATTCACTTTATTAACCTTTTGACCGCCAATGGCATGTATAGATGCCATGCGCAAGCGTGCCCTGTGCGCCACCGACATCTATAGATGCCAAGAAACAGATCATAGAAAAATACAAAATAAACATATTAAATCATTACTTTAACGTGTTTTATTGATACATTTGATTTCATTGAATTTGTGGCTTGGCGTGGAGGGCACGGCGAAGCGTTATTACTCTGGCGGTCAAAAGGTTAAAGCATTAATTGTAATGATATCGCAAATAAATACAAAAGCTATATTCTATCTTGGTAAAACATTTTTATTTTTAATACACATTGAAACAAATATTCTCTTAAATTATTCAATAGGCACAAAAGTGAAGACTAAATCTACTTACATTCTAGAACCTGCCTTTCTTGAAACTGGGCAACTTTTTACAAATTGTACAAGTAAAAATTATGTACATGGGTTATTCACAGATGTGTACTCACGTTCAGATCGGCACAGAGCAGCAACATCGAATATAAACGTGGCGAGCCAACCCAACTCATAGAAGTGTGTAGGGCTCCATACGATTGTATTATCATAAAATTCATTTGAATGTATAGCACTTAATAAGATAATTGCTTATTAACATAAAATAAAATCGAATACATCAATGGTGCATAAAACAATAGCATTGCTATTTAAACAATTTTACAGTTGACTAAAACGTAGTTTAGTTTTTAACGATAGTGAAAGGCATAAAATGGTTACAGAAAGGCTAATAATAAAAATCTCAGAATTAAAATGGAATAGTGATTTATCCAAAAACTATGACACACTAGTAAATCCATGCAAAACTTGAGTGATAAACAATAACCAAATTGTAAGGGGCAGTGGTGCGCGCCCTTTTTTAAATTGTTATCATGGCTACCGAATATTGTAATTATTCCGAAACTACAAACGGAAATAAAGCAGATTATACAGGCTGATTTACGATTCTAGGATCAGACACAGTTGTATTTTGTTTTTTATAAATGAGTTTAAATTGTATCTAAAATTGAGGTGTTGGTATGTTTGACCATTTATTCTGTATTAATTATTCCAGATGCGTACATCGTTAAAATCATCCAATATATCTCAGCTTATTTTTTTTATGCTGAATTGCAAATCAAAATTTAATTTGATGTTTTTACATGGTTCATGAAGTTTCGACCACTGTAAGATAAGCATCAATTTTGGTAATTGTCTTAAGTTAAACATGAGTTCCTGTAACGTTTTCCACGAAGTTACTAGTTACCAAAAAAGTATTATAACGTTAGGTAGTCCTGGAATTTACGGACGGCAATTGAATATCTTCGTGCTGTGATATTTTGGCAACTCGACGGATGTGTCTGTAACTGCATACTTTTGATTAGCGTTGTATGTGGACAGTGCCTTAGTAATATTATATAGAGGCTCGTACTTACATCAGTATTTTTTTTAATTTTTATACCTTTCGTTATTTGTTAAAGTTACACTCAAGTTTTGAAATACCAGTACAACCTTACCAAGTAAATAGAGATATTATAGTTCTTATTCTTTTGTTTGAGTGGAAATTATTATTGATTAAAAACAAGTTTAACTTAAATTTAACCAGGCAGTATTAACTAATTTACATAATTTTCCATATTTACGCTTCATGCAATAAATAAATCATTTATACCAATTGTGTATGTTGGCGGTAGGATCGGAAGATTATACATCTATTTCTTCAGTTTCATGGTTTATGTCTCAAAATCGAAAAAGATATTAATATACCTTTTACAATAGATTCTTATTACGATTATTCAGTTACATAGGTATAAATTTTTTTTGAAAAAAAATTACAATGATCTATAATATTTATAAAAGAACATGTGGCCTATAAAATCTTCATTCAATATGAAGGGACAATTAAAAGCTACAAATAACAATTGAAATATAATACTAAATGTCTACCAAGAATAAAAATATTATTAATGAATGTGATTACATAACAGATTACAAAAACAAACCGCATAAGTGTCATCATTTTAAAATTTATTTATACAGAAAAAACATGAAATTATATAATTACAGTACGTATTTCTATATACAGAATTCTTTACATAGGTAATACAATGTTAAGTAAGCATTAAGTATATTTTTGCTTAAGTAGTTTACAATTGAATTAGTTTATCAAATCAACAAACAAATATTTTTAAGGTCTTTAAATAATTAACAATATTCGGACAGCTGGGGGCGTGGTAACTTGGTAATAAATGTAATTGAACGCCTTCCAAAATTAATTATAACCTAATGCAAAACTTCTAAACAAATAAAATATTAATTAGAGTAAATCTGATAAGACATAATTAAGTCTCCAAATTAAGTAGAAAAATAATTCACAAGGTTTACAATAATTAAGAGTTATCAATTAATTCTGATTAAGTTTATAAAAGCTGAGCTCCAAGCCGCTTGGGATAATAATTATATAACAATGTATATACTTTTTATAAAACTACCAAATCGACAGTGTCGGCGACTGAGCTGTTTATTTCGTATCAATCACATAAGTAATAAAATATAACCAAAAGTTGTATTCCAATACTGGTTAGTTATACGAATATTAATCTCGACATAAAATATTGATGCACACTCCGGCAACAACGCAACATAAAATAATGCCAGTTAGTGTTATGATTGACGACATTGTGAAATGTAACGCAACAAGCGCCATTTCCAAGAAATTGTATTTGACCCAAATTGAAATTACAGTTGAAAAAATAAAATAAAAAAAGTATCGATCATAATTGAACACATCATACAAGGTAAAAAAATTATCTTATTCTTATGAATAACAGTTATTAAATAAAATAAGTATTGTCAGTCCAGATTACTGGGTTAATACAATTTCTTATGAAACTGGAATCATCCAATGTCTTTGAATGTGGTATGATTTGAGCTTATCTTAACAATATACCCCTACCATTAGCTGAAACTCAGTAAAATCTCACCCTGTCATATACTTAAGTACTATTTCGATATTTTAATCACTATTATCCATTTATTTGTTACTGTGATGAGTTGTAAATGCATTATTTTTTATTATTTGACTACATGCTAAAACTTAATATGGGGAGGTATAAAATGCATTAACTGTTCTAATCATTATAATGACTATTGTCAAATAACTTAGTGGCAGCAAGAGTTTCTATTTTGAGTTGAGCGCAAATTACACACAATAGACAATACAGACTCCATTATGTATCAGTTTCATAAAACGTTTATATGTAACATTACCGACATGAAAGTAAATTTTGTAAGTAATACTTTCTTTGTATTGTTCATCTTAAACATATTTCAACGTGTTTGTGTCGATATTTATCACACGGAGATGAGTCTCAATACTCTCAATTCACTAAGGGAACAAATGAATTTGAAGTATATTATTTAATTAACTAGGCCTGCATCCTTGGCCATGCTATAAAATATAGAGTTCTTATCTTGTAAGAGTTGTTCAGGAGGTGCATATTCGACGAGCTGTCCCTTGTCCAGTACCATGACCTTGGTGGAGTCCATGATGGTGTTGAGTCTGTGCGCGATGGTGAGCACCGTGCACTGCGCGAACTCCGAGCGGATCGTCTTCTGCAAGGTGAGCGAGTGTGTGAGTGAGTGTGAGACAGAGGTGTGAGTGTGTGCCGAGCGGGCGAGACGTACCTGGATGAGTTCGTCCGTCTCCAGGTCCACGGCGGCCGTGGCCTCGTCCAGCACCAGCAGCGGCGTCTTGCGCAGCAGCGCTCGCGCCAGGCACACGAGCTGCCGCTGGCCCACCGACAGGTTCTCGCCGCCCTCCGCCACCTCGTGACGCAGCCCGGCCGCCAGCCCTGCAAGAGACGCGAGCGTGAGACGGCGCCGGGGAGAGAGACCCTCGCGACCTAGCCGCACTCACCCTGCACGAAGGGCTTCAGGTGCGCGTACTCCAGCGCGCGCCAGATGTCGTCGTCCGAGAACGCCTCGAAGGGGTCCAGGTTCATGCGCAGCGTGCCCGAGAACAGCACCGGGTCCTGCGGGATGATGGTGATGCGCGAGCGCAGCTGGTGCAGGCCCATGGCGGCCACGTCCAGCCCGTCGATGAGGATGCGGCCGCCCACGGCCTCGACGATGCGGAACAGGCCGAGCGTGAGCGTGGACTTGCCGGCGCCGGTGCGGCCCACGATGCCGAGCTTGTCGCGCGGCGCCACGGCGCACGTGACGTCACGCAGCGCGGGCTCGGCGCCGGCGCGGTACGCCAGCGTCAGGCGCTCCAGCTGCAGCGCGCCCGTCTCCGGCCACGACGCGCTCGGCCCAGGTGATACGTTCCACGCTGCTTCCTATATCGCAACACGAAACAACAATGTTCAGATTAGTCACTTCAAAGCTCGATAGGTAATGTTTCCATGCTACCAGTGTCACATTTACTCACTTGTTCTGTCTCCGCGTATTCTTTTATTCTTTCCACTGCAACAATGTTTGTTTCAACTTCTGATGTCATTCGCACCAACCAATTCAAAGTCTGTGTGATCTAAAATCATAAATTGGCAATGGGTAAAAAGAACAGACAGTATGTCCAGTTCACTTTCACGTGTAGTTCAAATGATTGTGGAACTACTGTTTGATTAAAAAAAAAACCTTAGTTTATTTACCTGTAAAGCGTAACTGACGGAGAGTCCGACAAGACCGGCGCTGATGGTGTCTCTATTAAGCACTGCAAACATCGCAGAGAAGAATATGATGAGATTGCCGATCATCTCGAGCCTGATAGCCAGCCACCTGTTCGCTATGCAGCTTGGGTAGTAGCACGATTGATTGTGATCCACACCACGCTCCGATTCCTCAATAAACCTAGCGGACCAAACACAATTAATATAATACCATCACCATTATACGGGGTGGAAGTTTGTTAAAGAGATTTAATCCTTATTGACCCTAACGACCGATGCAATAAAAGTACAGGGTGCAGCTTGTACAGATTTTAGTCGGTTCGATTACCGTGCGAGGCAAGCGAATTTAAAAAAAAATCTTTGAATGCCGTGTTCTTTCTTTTCAAAAATAAAGGAATGTTTTCTTTGAGTAAAATTTACTATCTAAAGTATTAAGAGTACTTCCCCTTCAGGTGGCATTACAAAATCCCACCCTGTATATCTGGACGGATTTTATACAAGTTCTATTTAATCAATGGGGACATGGAAAATGAATAAGAATAGTGACAGTTTGCGAAAATTAAGGTTGTGTACTTTACCTATCTGACACACCGTAGGCTCGAATGGTGCTAGCACCTGTGATGCTTTCACCGAAGTGCGAGTAGATGGGCGATCGCGACACAGACTCTAATCTCTTCAGCTGTCGCGAAGACGCCACGTAGAACCGTTGGATGATGTAGTAAATAACGCCGATGGGGAGAATCACGGCCATGAATATCGGCGTCGAGAAACTTATGACGAAAAGCGTTCCCAATACCTACAGACATTTCATGATAAAGTGAACTAAAATTTAAAATACCACACTAACCGAAATAAATTTGCACCTCTTTTATAAAAGATTGAAGTCGTTCGTCTTTACTAGGCAACATTTGATGCGCAACAGGTGATGCTCAACAAGATCGGCAAAGTTACGGCTTGTTATTTGTTTATGTGTAACATTGTTTGCTGCCGTTAAGCATCAAATTTTGTCAAGTGTAGCCTTGACGCGCTACAAAAAAAAAACCCGCTGAAATCATTACTAGATTCCGTGGCGACATGTTGTCGGCGACTCGTCATACATAGACAGACGACGTTGCGAAACAAAAGTCGGGCGTTGTCGTTTAACTTGTTCTGCATCATGTTGCGAGTTCAATGTTGCCTATTGGATACCAAGCTTTATTTTATAATAATAGGTAGTCCAACGCGTTAAATTTTAATACGAGACTTTAATATATAAGATCACTGTTTTGTATCTGGTATGGTTATGACATGTCTATTTCCGCTACCATTATATAAAAAATAAATACTTTGTCAATAAAAGTGGTGCCAGTTTATTCGATGAGTGCATACTTTTGATAAAAATAGGAGCTATGTTTTATTATACCGTTAAAAATAAACCGGAATTGGCCTTCGGAAGGAGTCGTTTTAACCATCTGTTAAGCACGTTTGAGGTAAAGTTCGATAATTTGAATAAATAGTTTTAATAAAAAGACAGCAATTACTTGTAGCCATTTAAAATCCATTAAATATGATAAAAAAAGGTCGGCTTGATGGACATGACAAAACACTATATATTAAACAGTCGCATATTTTTGGGATCAGTTTACAAACTTGAAATAAGTTTTAAAATGAATATGTATTGCTAAATAAGATTTTCCAAATACCACTACGACTTGTAAAATTATAAGAACAAGCAAAAAATCAAAATTACAACACACAACAAGCTCTCCCTTTCCTTGAAGTTCCATTAAAGCGAGGCAGCAATATTAAATAATATCTATCGAACCTATCAAACATGGAAAATCAAAAGTAATGGTACAAATACAAATAACGTTGATCGGATAACTTTATTATGGTATGCGAGACAAATATATCGTTAACTTTAAAGGTCTAGTTTAACTAAATTATGATTTTCGAGATGATATTACCTAGCACTTGAGAGGCTTCACACAAGCGCATTAATGACGTGAAAATAAAATCAATGGTTTATTACATGCACTTGTTAACGTTTCCTGCAAACATATCACTGTACTGCTTACTACATCGCACCCTAGCAAATAAAGTGAACATAATGTGCACACACACAGACAAATAATAAAAAATACCCACCAACATAACCGAATGGCCAAAACAATGGAATGAATAGTTAACAGTGGTGAGATTACCTCAAACATACACCACATCAAGTCGGAGATCTGCGAAGGCAGAGACGTGTCCAAAATGTCCATGTCTTTAGAAAATCTAGCGAGTATCCTGCCAACGGGTGTCACTTCGAAGAATTGCAACGGTGCCTTTAACACATGGTCCAACAATAGCTCGTGGAGCAACCTCGCCGCCCGCCAACACGCCAGATATGGCATTAGATCAGCAAAAATTGAGCTTATTGCTGCAACAACATCCATGGACACTAGTTTAGTACCAAAGTCGAACGCATGGGCGCTCGACAGATAGGCGACACTCCTAATAATAATGAATACATTGTTTACGACACGCATTATTCAAACATTAACTAACAGGTAAAGGGGGCTACACGACGCTAAGTTGGTGGATATTGATAGTATACTGTGCGAAAGATAAATAGTAAGAGCTATTTACAGTTCATGTTAAGCTCATGGCCTGAAAAAGCTCTGTAAAAAAAACCACCACAACGCAGTACTGCTTCTCTTCTCTGTGACTTTTGTCACTGAAAAAATCAGAGCTAGTTGTTGCATATAGCCTCTAACTCGTGTTTCAGCTATTTGTCCAGGCTGGTCGATGATGTAACGAGAACAACCTGGGATTGTCATGGAAATTACGGACAACACCTAAAATGTATTACTAATGTGGTCACTAAGAATTTTTTTTTAAGTTTGTATCAGTACTTAGCCTCTATTGGCAGATTGTTACTGAGATATTTAGTTTTGAATAACAGCGCATTTTTTCCATATGTCGAGATTAAAGAGTAAGTGTGAAACACTATAAGTAAGTAAGTAAGTATAAAAAGAATCAAGACAGATTTCGCTTCGCTGGCGTTTTGTGACCAGTTTTGCTAATACCAAATTAGGAGTTGGTCCATTTATAAACTTGAAGACCCAAGACGCGTTGTGGTCGAATTTATCACCGAATTAGCGATTTTGGCCATTCTTTTGAGCTTAACTTCTGTACTAGGTTAATCACATGCAAGCTTATATGAGCATACGTCTAATTCCTGGGTTAAAAAAAGGGAAGCAAAGAATGTAAGAAAAAACCACTATTTAAGCACCTACAAAACGAAAAAGAGCGCTATATCGATTTATTATTCATAAACTGATCCCACGTTCATAATTATGTAGGTTAAGGTTAAATTCTTATTTTGAGGAGACACGTTTTTGGGGCTCCAAACTGAATAGCCGATATTTTCTATAAAAAGTACAAGTATAAGCGCTTTGCAGTATAAAGTGCAACACTTGGTCAACTCTGGAAATTCACCCGTAGGACTGTGCATGCAGTACTTCATTTAAATTTACAGAACTTGTTCATGAAGAAATAACTACCGATTGTTTTCTGCATGCTTAAATCTGTGTTTGAAGTAATTTTAAGCTTTTAATTTAAGATTTTTTTGCTTCTACTTCTACTGTATCTTATTTAGCCCATGAAATTAAGATTTATAAGCAAACTGTGAAATAAATTGTAGTGAAAATGTATCAACTACTTAAACATACATACTTACATTAGACATACTGGATGAAAAATCCATTACAATATTTGATGTTTACATAAAAATAATACTGGTTAAAATTATTCACCACGATTGTTCGCAGATGATATCTTATTTTCTTGGGCTAAATTGCTTTAATTACGGAGGTTTTTTTTTTAATATCAAATATTATGTATCTAAAAAACTACTACCTAGTACTGAGTACTAATTAAAGTGACGTGCACGGTCAAACTAATACGTAGCGTTCGAGTTGTACCAGTGTGACACTCCACACGTGCGTGAAGGTCGCCTACCGCAAAGAAGCACGAGGTCCAGCCCCTGAGCGTCATGGGCAACACATTGTCGAGCACGTCCACGTCCTTGCTGAACCGGTTGAGCACGCGGCCCACGGGCGTGCAGTCGAAGAAGCCGATGGACGGCGCGTGCAGCACACCGTTCAGCAGCGCCGCGTGCAGCGCGCGGGCGGCCGCCAGCGTGCCCAGGTACAGCGCCAGCGACGACACCGACACCGACACCACTGTCACAGCCGTACTGTACGCATGTTGCACGGACACCGTCTCCGACCGACACCGAGTATACGAGGGGAGTCAAAACATGCAGACTACCCCCAGGACTATATTTGTTAGCACGGTGTACGATTGTTATCCGGCTTTTAAATCAATATTTGAAATTAAGACGAAAGCTTCAGAAAATTGCTTGACATTATCAAACTGCAAGTGTGACGTGGCAGATTTTTATCGAGTTTTTAGGTCTCACGTCTAATTGACAGCTGGAGGAGGTTACAAAACTGGTATTTTATTTTCGTAAAAAGGAATTGGTAAATATTATCCAGTTCATTTTTACCTTTGTCATTTTAGTAAGAGCACGCGTGAATTTTCAAAATTCAAACACATACTAAATATTTTAGTAAATAAATGTCTAAATGGAAGATGTGTATCATGCGATTTCATTAAAAAAAAAGTTTACCAAACAAAAGTCACAAGTCAAATTTCAGAAATAACATCAACGCGAAATACTGTTATATTGCAAGGATAGCCACGCAATCGGGTACTCATAGCGGGCGCCACTCCAAAAGTGTTTCAGAACAAGGGTCACTACTATGGTAGCTATGCCACTTTCTGTGTTATGACACAATAACAAAATAACTTATTCGTTTAAATGGAAGTCATTATTTTAGAAAAAGACTTGCGATTTTGTTTATTGACTCTTCTATGTTATAATTCTAGTACCTATATTGAATCGTATTCTGTAATGAATCCATGCACTTGAAATGGAGAAAATTCAAGACCATGCAAAAGATAATACATATAAAAAAGTTCAAGATATATATAAAAGTAAAAAAAAAGAGTATGCATTGATAAACCAAAATTTAAATAGACATAAGAAATTTAATATTTTGTAAATTATGTATTCATTATTAATAGTTTCCATTACCAAATAACATATGTACATTATTAGTATATTCTAAGTGTCGTGTGCTTTTTTATCTGATTATTTTTAGAGGGATTTCTAAAATATTATGTCAAGAGAATATCAACATACTGCAATCACCAATCATGAGGATTCAAGATTTTTCCAACACCATCATTATTTCCACCAGTAGGCTGATTCATAAAGATGACATGACTTGACCATCGGTATTTTTCATGAGCTTAAGACCAACAGAATCGTCAAAATATCTCAAATAGTACCCAAGTACTACTGGAAAACGGATATAGAGCGACTTGGAATATGTTGTGTTTTGGCAAAGATTTGACAAGTTATTCAAACTAATAATAAACTTAATTACAATTTGTTTCCGTAACTCAGCCCGAGTGTAAGTTGATTCTAGCACCACGAAGGCCGTGCTCTGAATACTTACAGTAGGGCAATGTTTTTTACTTTAAAAGCAAGAAGAACTGTTTTAGTTAAATCTTCGACAAAATATAGAGTAATATAATTGCAACAGTTTCAATTGACCGCAACTCCGGTTTTCAATTTCAATTAAACAACTTATGTCTATGTTTTGACATATGTTTCACTTCTGTTGGAGTTATGCCCAATTTTACTAAAACCTTTGGAAATGAATGGATGGTTTTTCTTTGTATTGGTGTAATCGTCGGTATAGTTATAAAAACAGTGGTTAATTGAGTTGTAGCCTATGTTACCTTGTCCGATGCCGAGGCCGCCGTACACACCGAGATACATGTCTCGTCGTGCGGTGTCCACTGTGCCATTCACGATCTACAACACAATACATTTATCTAACAGATCTCCTCCACAGTTAACGTTCTGCAGCGTAACCATGACGTCTTATTGTGGTAAAGAGATGACGCTACACATCCTGTATAGCTGTCTCTTTTACAGACTGGTAGAATGATATAAAAACAATGCTGTTTTAAGTCGTCATGGTATCACAACTTGACGGCTTCGCTTGTTTCAAGACAATCACGAATCATTTATCATCTAACTAATATATAGAATTCTCGTGTCACAGTGTTAGTTACCATACTCCTCCGAAACGGAATAACCGATTTTTATGAAATGTCGTAATCTATTAATACACCTAAGTAATATGGGTGGTATATCAAGATGAAGAGCTATTCTATAATTTTATTATTGTATGTACCCTTGAAACACATATAATTATATTCAATCAAAAATATAAATATATTTTCTCCTAATGTTTTGATTTCAATTTCAGATTGTTACGAAAGTAGTAGTTTGGAATCCATATAATTTATTGAATTATATATTCAACAATATTTTTTTAAATTTATTATATGTGTTATTTCATAGTTCCAATCGGTATTCTACGAGAAAATTGCTGAAATTTTGGCAATCGTGTCACAAAGGCGAACTGGACCTTTAGAATGAGTGCAGCAATTTTAACAAAACATTTTGGAATGGCGCGAAAGGCTACCTTCGTAACTATTAAGTTTACATTACGATCATATTATTATTGGGCATCGTTATTTTTTTTTAATTTCGAAAGAAATAGGAATACAAGCGAGATTAAACTTCGTTTGTATACTGATAAGTGATACCATTATACTGCGGTCATTCCTCTCGCTAATCTAGAGTACTAAATAATCATAATAATCTTATAGCAACATGGACTTTTACGGTAATGTTAAGTTTTTACCGTTTTTGTTTCAAACTATATTTTTTTTTTAGTTGATTACCGGCCAAGAGCGGGTCAAAGTCGCACACCGAGGATTCCTTACAAACTTACGACATAAACGGCCAAATCTTTTGACAGCGTACTTGATTTGAGTATATGACTATCGAGTATTTGACTATGATTTTCGGGGTTGATTTTTTACGGCTCCAATTGAGTATATGGTTTTCATTTCAACTCGATACCTACACACGTTACTGAGATAAAGGGTCTAGACAGACACGGCCAACAAAGTGTTGTTATTTTATTTTTGCGGATGGGATCATCAAATAACTTCCCCCGCTCTGGGCGGAGCGGAGGGGATGTACTGAGTAAAACCCGTGTGCTACCCATTGCACATCGTCTACAGGGACACAGCAGACGCCCGGGGTGTCGCCCGTGGCGGAACAAAGTGATCTTATGTTTTTTTTTCATTTGAGGTACGGAATCCTAAAAATGATCTTACCATTTTATTATCATTCGCCCATTCGGTAAGCCAGTAGTTGGAGCCGACTTGGAATACTTGCAGGATGAGATTCATAAGTACTGTTATAACGGACGACAAAATTCCTACGCTCATCAGGTAATGCTTGTAGACGCCCCATTTCACCTGCGAACGATACATCAAAAATATAGATTACATTAGATAACATCACACCTGTAATAGCCAGAGGGTTAGGCAGTAGTAGTAAGTGTACCTAATAGTACCACCATTCCGCCGGTTATGTTTTTACGTCTCATATATTTCGAGGTGAGCCTATTACCATCAACTGGGCACAAATCCAGACGCGTACTGACAAATTCTTGACGCAAAAACTCAACAACACTACCCAAGAATTGAACCCAGGACGTCATGCTCAGTAGAGGCACTTGCGAGAACTAGACCAACAAGGCAGTCTAGTCAATAAAGACTGGAGAGGACCAAATGCGTGCACGTGAGTTGCTATAAATTAAACTCTATGGAAGACACGAGACTAGCTGCGTAGCGTATATAGCTCTTTTCAAACCTTAAGAAAATTAAGAATAATTTTCTTTTAACTTACACTTCCAGTCTCTGCTTTTTCAGCTTCAATGAGTTTGTTTTTCTCTTTCAATTCGTTAGGAGTGGCGGTTTCTGGAGTTTTTCTCTTCACGCTGCTGGCGCGGTCACCTAGTGGTGGAAATGTTACTTTTTAATTAGTATAGAATAAATCGGGTACCTATATGGCAGTGACCATTTTTACGAAGTTCTATGTACACTTCATCTATTGTAAATTGTCTCAGTTAAACCTAAGCACGTTTAGCTATTCATGAATAGGGTCTATGAATATTATGTCATTATAATTATTGCATCCCTTTACCATTACCTGCTGCCAGGTCTGTCTCTGATGCACTTTCGGAAAGGGAACGAGCTCGCTGTAACTTGGTCTGGAATTCAGTGCCAAGTTTACTTTCAAGGTCCTGCTTGATTTCGTCCAATTCTGAAAAGGTAATTAAATAAATTTTGTATTGTACTGGAATAGATAGATCTGTAAAAAAAAAATTATCACGTAGGTTTGTTTTCAAGACAATAGATAAAACAGGCTTCTTCTTTCTTTTCGACATTTGTTTAAATTTATTTCGTTATGTGGCCACTATAAAACTATTTATTTAATGACTGAACTACTCCCTAGCTATTGTATGTTATAAAGAGAGCTTTCGTTGAAAAATTCTTTGTTCAGGTCAGAAACTTTTGGACCTTGCAAAAAACGATTAAGTTAAATTAATGATGCGCTAGACATACTCTCAGAAGTATAGAGGCGTTTGTACACCGACCGAAAAGGTTCGGTCGCTGTGGGCCGGTTAGTTACCTTCAGGTGAGGTCCGTTCGGCATCACTTAGATGGTGCAGCAGGAAGTCAGCGAAGGCGCCCTTCTTCTCGAGCAGCTGCTGGTAGGAGCCGGCCTCCGACACCTCTCCGTCGCGCAGCACCACCACCAGGTCCGTGTGCGCCAGGTACGACACGTTGTGCGTCACCCACACGCGCGTCTTGTGCTTCAGCAGCCCGCTGGGCCCCAGCACCTGTGCGAGGGAGAGGCGTCACTACCGTCGTCTAGCGCTGTCCCGCTCGCACACACACACACTACACACGCACCTGGTCGAAGATGTGCTTGCCCACGTGCGAGTCCACGGCGCTGAGCGGGTCGTCCAGGAAGTAGTTGTCGGCGTCGCAGTACACCGCGCGGGCCAGCGACACGCGCTGCTTCTGTCCACCCGACAGGTTTATACCTGTGAACATACGTACAACGTTATTTGTTTGTGGCGTCGTAACACCCAATAGCATCAAATCAGCCGAAAACAGAGGTGATGAAATCATGTATGCTAATCTTCGAACTCAATTTAACATTGCTTTAAATATGGTTACCTTTCTCGCCGATTTCAGTTTGATCTCCACCAGGTAGAACCTCGAAGTCAGGTTTGAGAGCACATATATCGATGACATTGTTATACTTTTGCTTGTCCAGCGGCTGGCCGAAAAGAATGTTGTCCTGAAGCGTCGCGTTCTGAATCCACGCTTGTTGCGGCACATACGCTACACTACCTACAATACAAAGAAGGAATAAGTTACCTGAACACTATTAGTATAAATAATATGGTGCCGTTTTTTAAGTGATACGTACCGAATGTGTTCACTCGTCCGGAAATCTTGTTCATTTCACCAAGCAAAGCAGACAACAGCGAGCTCTTTCCTGAGCCCACGGCGCCCACGATGGCAACGAGCGAGCCGCGTGGCACGTGCAGGTTGAGGTTCTTGAGAACCGGTTCCGCGTCTTGGTCGCCCCATGTAAAGTGGCCATTCTCTATTACGATCGGGTTCGCTGAAATTTCGATGGTACGGATTTTAAAACAAACGCTAATCTTAAAGACTGGGAATCTACGGTTGAAAATAATACATACGATCTTTAGGGTCGTGTTCAATAGATGTAATATCTAATTCATCACAGTTCATGAATTTGTTCAATCTCTTTATACCGACGGAAGTCTAAAAATACAGAAATCATGTTAGACATACAGAAACTGTGTATTTTATAAGAATGTTAGCAACACAAATTGTATTTAACCACACCAAGCTTCGCTAAAGATAGTCCACACCGATAAATTAAGTACTCGTCATTAATTAAAAACGATAAAGTAAAGTAGAAGCAAGTTGTTAAAATTATAATTAGTTGCTCGATTTTAGAAACGTTAAAAGAAAATTTTAATAATGAGTTGATTTATGATTGTGTGACCACTACCTACATCAGACAAATTACATCGAGCGCAGGGTCCTGGTATAACATTAATTAAGTAAGTACATACTTGCTTAATTAATTATTAATGTGTGTCTTGTTTTTTACCCCACATTTGCATCAGTAATATTCTTTTAAAAATTTGACATAAATATTGACTTTTTCAAATAAAGCTTCACACTGCACACAGACAAAATAATCTAATATGATAAACTTACTTGTACAACATTCGATATAACGTTAGGCAGCATGGACAGTGGGAAACGCAGAATGTTGAAAAGAGACAACGCTACGAAAGCTCTCTTAGAGTCCAGCACTTCGGTATCGTTTACCAGTACAAAGCACCCGAACGACATCAGCGACACCTACGACACCATTCCATGAGTTTTATTATAAGTAAGAAGTGCCCATGCAAGCCACTGGACCGAAGCTTACGGAGTTTACATTGTGCTCCTATGCTGCTACATTGTACGTCCCCTCGCCCTCGCGGTCTACACCCCACCATCACGACTTGGCCAGCGGACGTCAATTAAACGTCATGCGTGTTTAAGCAGCCATGGAGCACAACCTAAACAGTAGTGCACTGTCGCTCTTCGGTTATAATATTAAGTACGAGATATATGTATGCGTGTTAGTGTGTCTGTATGTAAAAGAACCATAGCCTCATGTGTAGATGTATAGAGGAGAGCACGTGGTGGCACTACCTCGATTGCTGATACCACGATGAGTGGCAGTAAACCTAGGGGCAAGTGCATTGTGTAAAACAGAGACATCGACACGAATATATTTTCAGCTGTCAGGATATGTTTCTCGGGGTCCGTTATCAGAAACGTGAAGAAGGTTAGGAAGGTCACCTTGAAAACAAACAAAATTATTGAAACCCTTACTGATCTTCAGTTCAATATACACGACATTAAAATCCGTCGAAATAAGTTGTCGTGATTGTGTTCTAGTAAGAGTGAACTCTAAAATTGGCAGGGTTTTATGTAACCTACATAACACAACCACAGCTATAAGGCTTGTACATAGTGACTATTATCATCGCTTTACCTCCTTTGGGGGTTATCTTGTAGCTTTGTCAAAAAAAAACAAGTCAGAGCGCTATCAGTAGGTAAATCATATTAAAGTGATATGAAAGCATAAACGCTCATCAATATCAATAAAGCGACTTAAAAACGTGTAATCTGGCGGCTATCATTACTAAATCAATGATATTATTTATTACATTGATTGCAGTGATTCAGGATCAATTTTTATGCAAGTAATTTCGATTTAAATTACAAAATATAATTATTGTGTAATATAATTATTATCTTCGTACATAATACAATGACGTTGCGTTTCCAAAAAAATACTTATTGTATACTCATTGTGACGAAAGCGTCATTCATGCATTAAATAGAAATAACACCACATTGACTGCAAAATAAATGATGCAGTTGTTTGTTGGAAATGATAAGGATCTCCTTAACAATTAACTTAGCTACAGTTAAAATTATGTATTTCACAGTGGCGCAATCGAAATCAGCATGATTTCAGCACTTACGGTTTTTTTGTGGTTGTTATGGAATTGTGTAAGAAATAATATCTCGACATTGTAAGTGAAGCTGAAATTGAATCGACTTGACAACACTGTATCAAGGTTCCAGTTAGATAAATGATAAGTCGCTTACCAGGAAAGGTGCGCAAGACCATATAAACGACGTGGCAGAATTAAGATAAGCAGTCTGTTTTAAAACGTTCATTTCTTTGTTTCTGATTTTAAGAATTTGATCTTCGAAACTCGGTTCCCAAGCATACATTTTAAGAACCTGAAAACACAGATACAATTAGACTATGATGCAACATGAACAAAAATTGATCTACAAAAACAGTTACAAGAATGTTTTTTTTATATAGACTAGATAAATCTTTCGCATACTTACAGAATGTAGGTCATCATTCTGTACCAGTAGTTCTAGTCTATCCTAAAGATTATCTACTATAGATTACTATTCTGTGATATGATCTATGGTCTGTAAGGTTCGAACAGTCTGCACGGACAGGTCATTACACTCACGTAATTAAATAAAAACGTACTTATGCAACAAGTGTGACATTTGTAGCCTTATAGCACTATTTACGACTTGATAGACAAAAATAATATTAGAAATACCGTTTCTTTTTTTTAAATTTCATTTAGCTGTGGGCGAAAGGTTTTAATTGGTTTGTCATTGAATATGAATGTTCAAATGAGAATTTAATGTCAAGACCAATTAATTTAGATAGGCAAATTCTAACCAGACAAAACATAGCACTTAATAAAACAATTTGAATTAACAGAACTTGAACAAGCTGTTAGGCTGACATTTAAATTAAAAATTTGTTTAATAGAATGACACTTTTTTTTTAATCAGCTCCGATGATGATCTGGGCAATATCTATTTATAAGGAAATAAATATTTTTAAAGATAAGAGGATTAAAGCGTCCTAAAACTAGGAAGATAGTATTCTTGTAACATATTGATATAAAGATACTTGTTTATAGATATTAACTACTGTAGTATCTGGTGTTTGTTTAATGATATCAGAGGAATCAAATAAGATATGTTTTGTGTAGAGATAACATAGAGGCCACGAAATCTTATCTCAAACAATATTTTGCAATGTGGTGAAATCAGAAAAGAAGTTTTTTTTTAAATAGTTTATTGATAAGTTTTGCAAGTCATGCAATTTATATTATCATTAACTGTGGAGTTTATTGCACCATATAATGAAACTGGATTCATTCAGCTTGGCCAGGTAAGTACATACAAGTCCCTTGGTCAAGAAATGCTACTTTATGCTGACAAACAAATGTTTCAGAAAGAAAAAGAATATACTCAGTTTAGGGAAACATCAGCTATTTAATTAATTATGAATATAATTCATAATTAATCACCAAGTCACCAAGCAATCAACTTGTTGAGCGGGAGCATGTTAAATACCTTTTTAATGTTTTTAAATTTGACAAACAATAATAGGGATTGTCCATTTTTCTACCATTTTACTAATTATAAAACCATTTCAAGGAATGAGATCCCTAATCTTACTTTTCTAGGTGGAATGAAAAATACTCCCGTTTTCATTTATATTTTTAAAAAAAATGTAGTGAACCTTTATTTGAACTTCATTGAAGTTATCTCGAGAAATAACTTCGTGAAATACGCTTTAGCGCCATGTGGATTAGCTATACTTTAGAGCACTGTGGTGTATACTAACTATTCGTTTTTCGCAACGGTTATTTGTTTAAAACTTTCAATTAATAGAGAAATAGTGCTGTCATGGGATTTTAAAAGTTCATTGATCCTTGCAGTAAGCTTAAATATAATGGGCTTAACCTCTCAAGGAACGCCATTATTTACGTCAACTATCCGTCAAGCACCGCCGGGGGGGCTCTTATTGTAAGCGTAATCTGATTTAAAGACTTATCTTTACTACAAGTACAGTTTTAAATCGGTCGGGGTTTGGTGCCAAAAATTTGTGCCAGCGGGACTCACCGGTAATACTTGTTTACTGAGAAGTTTTTGTGCCGCTGGGGCTCTAGAGGTTGTTAATAGGCAATATTTACAAAATTTTAAAAAAAATACTTCTATAAAACTATATCTTAGTTGGTTACTACATAATAGCAATATAAATGTTTATAGTTTAGGTACGTTAAATTGGTTTGAAATGATTCGATTGTTCTATTAGAAACCATATCTGTAGAAAATCTACACTCTGATCCTACTTTTACTATATTTTTAATGATAAGTCTATAAATAAATATTTTCGCCGCAAGGTCATGTTTGGGCGATCAATACCCAGACATAGAATTAAGGTGCATCCACGCCAAAGTTTATTTTGTACTGAGTGCTGACCAACATTTTGCAACATAATATGTAGCTTACTATAAGATTGGCGGTTTTAGGTATAACTTTTTGTTATCCGTTGTTGCCATCAAAACTTGCGAATGTCACTTGACAAAAGCAACCTTGGATGGTGGATGCACCATAGATTTAACAAGATATTATTTTTTTACCTTTATTCCATTAAGTACTTCATTCATAAGTTTGACTCTTTCATCTTTGTATTTCATGAGCCTTATTTGCAGGGTCTTTACTCTGTTGGCGATGAGTCCATTAACAGGGATCAGGATGATCATGACTGCTAATCCGGCAAGTACAGAGGGACCTAAGATCCCCCAGAGGAAGTATAGAGCAAGAGCAATTTGCAGCGGAGCAGACCAAATCATATTCAAGTAGGCGGTCAATTCGACGAATCTGTGGAGTGACAATTGAATTGAACTTTCTAGAAATAAAATTTTGTGTATGCGGAGCAGTTTTACTATGAACTACATATTACTAATCGGTTTTCAAACGTTTGGTAAGTAATTTACAGTTCCGGTAGTATGTATGGCGCATCGTGATAGAACATCAGTTAGGATTCGTTTTCTGTCACATTCACACTTGGAAGATGACTAACACAAATTAGAGTTTTTCTGATCTGAATATAAACAAAATATGTATCTTATGATAACATTATTTATTCAACTTTCAAAGCAACATATAAAAATTAAATGATGAAGAAGCTGTTTGTTTAGTTTTTTTTTTTATCAACATTTATCCCAAGTAGCACTGGAGGTTCAATAGCGGTTGCCTAATGGTACACAATTATTCTTTAAGCTGTCAACGGAGGCAGCGTATGGGCTGTATAGTGTGCTATACATCCCTTTTACCACCGATTTGGGCACAAATTATTCAGCCTTAAGTTCAGTAGTGGTACACAGTAGCAGAATTGTAGCATTTTAATGGCAGTTTAAGAGGGAACATGTAGTCTTAAAGCTGATCAATAGCACTATATAACATTCCATGTGGTTCTTTATACAGCCAAGAGAGTGTAAGTAATAAACGAGTGAACAATTATACAACCTCTGTAGTGATTAAAGCTCACTAGTGTACCCCAGAAACTATTAGTGGTATCCTTTTCTCCAAATTATCACTTGAGTACCACTCTTTGTAATAAATATTTGTTTTTTAAGAGATACTATACTGCTCGCGTGAGTGTCTATTATTTTCGATAAATATTAGTGGTAAGTATATTCTGTGTTTATTATATTCTAGTGTGTAAATATTATGGGTAATGTAAATTTATTGTGAAGTATATACATATTTAGAGTTAAAATTTTCACGCGCTTCAGGAACAATGTATTTTTAATAATAAAATCTTTGTAAATAAGCAGAGATGAACAATGCAATTTTTCTTAATTGTATTTTTATGTCATCAAAATCAGTATTTTGGTTTTGTATTTGAACATTAACCACAACATTAATCGTCAAAACTCTGTAGTATGTGATACAATCAAAAATAATTTAGAATTATTATAGGTTATGAGTGAACAAAATGGTGGTAACTCTAAATTTATGTTGCGGCCTCTTTAAAGTGTCACATGTACCATTATAACGTCGTGAGCTCTAGAAAGTTTCACTCTGTGTCCCATTTTAATGTCAATTTCTGTACAACATATGGTCGCCAGGCTCATATAAAACCCTGGGCTGATATGCAATTCTTTAACAGTTCACGTGAATACCCTTTTAATATTTTTTAGCATACTACATTTTAGAGATCCGCATTGAAAATTTAAAGTTTTTTTAAATACCCAAAGTAAGTCTTCGACAATAAACGCAGTAGGTGGTTTGATTGAATGAATAGAGATTTGTGAATGAATAGAGAATGAATAATTTGGGCCTCCCATAAGAGTTAGATATAAAATGATTGATCAACTTGTTGTCTTTTTCTTTCAGATTAAGCCATACGCCTCACTAGGAAAGTTGTTCAGCATGAACAATACTATCACCTAGCTCATGATTATTACTACCTTTTTAGACTTTGTCTATACAAAGTGTAATAAAAGGAGTGATAGCAACTAAACTGACAAGACTGATTGAATTATAAACGTTTTATAATGTTAAGTAATCATGTTATTATTATTTTGAAAATGAAAACTTACTAGATTTAAGCATTAATATACTTAAGGTGCCATTTTACCTGTATAAAACTGACTAGACTGATTTTAAAATTATAGTAATAAGTTTATTCTATTAAGTTCTAAAATTCTTACCATTAAGATATAAAAATAAGAAAGTTTATTCAGACGTCAAACTAGTAGAAAAAGAAATTCAAAGTCCAGAGTACTGGAAAAATCCTCGCTATTTTTGTGATTTTTGAACCTCCTAAAATGACTCACACACAAGAAGAGTTGTGAATTTAAATAAAAACAAACTGTAAGTAAGTCAATCTTTAGGTTTTATTATGTTATATAAAAATAAAAATGATTAAGTTTTCGTAAAGTTGTTTTATTCTTTTAATGTATGTAACAAAGGTATGAAATATTGAAATTCTTTGTATTCAATGCACACTAATTTACACCTAATATCTTTAGGTTCTAAATCAATTAAAGAATGGTCACAATTATGCTGACTTTTTGACTTGTATATGCCAAGATGAGACGATTTTATTGGATATGTAAAAACATTTTCTGTGTTATTTATTTTAATACCTCTCATTGAAATCTTACTGTGCTCATTTGATATGTAGTTATGTACGGAACCGTCAATAATAAAGTTTGTTCGCACTTGAAATCGTTTTGTTGGTGTCAGTTTCATATGTACTAATAGGTTGCTGTTCAATGTATTGATTAGAATGATTATTTTGTCTTATTATCTGCATATATTCTTTTAAGATTTTTCTTCTGAATCCACCGGTTCTCACTCTCTTTTTCCAATTGTTTTTATTAATTTTTTGTTATTTTTACGTCTGCGCGTGTTTTTATTAATCGTTGAAGTGTTAAAGAATACCACATTCATTTAATTATTCAGCTCAGAGGATAACATCGTAGTAGTCGTGAACAAATAACCATCTGTTAGTGTTATGAAATATCAATAGTGGGGCGTGTAATATACCTTACACGTTTATGTGAACTTGTTAAACGCTCCTTAACAGAATAATATTAAGTCTGATTAATATATCACAAACTAGACTCGCTTACAGCAACAAGATGAATAACGCTCCATAAAAGATTCCACTTTATAGCTTTTGGCTGCATCAATGTTCACATGTGTTGTATTAAAATGCCAGCCGTATAATACTGTACATGTGGACCTTTAACTAGCCCGTGCCTTATTTCTGGCCTCTTAAAATGCTCTTGTTTATCTTTTAAAATGAAAGCTGACTAGAAGAGTAATGTTATCCTATTATAACACCAATAGTTGCTTAATATGTCAATTTTTTGCACCTATACACGCCTCATACAGGTATAAGTGACTTTGTTCACTTTAATACAGCTGATGAACCACGTGTGGCTAATTTTAATGTTTAGAGTTCACCAGTGAACTAAATGTGGCCTATTAAAGACAACAAAATGCTACTTGGGATGCTTTCCTGTTGCTTTGTTTAGTAGGTGTGTAATAACTGTGATAGAATAAATATCATAAATGTAATACTATTCACATATCTGCCTGCATATCTCAATGTCAGATGTGTAGATGTGATCGCTCTGACGTAGGGTAGGTACTTGACTGGATAACAAAATATATTTGATTAATATCAGCGAAACTGTTCACGTGTGTCAAATCACACTTATTAACTATTTTTTCCATTTTTATTATCTATTTTGAACTACAACACGTTACTGCTTGTAGGAGTTGGCAGGACCTATAATAAGAAATAGGTACCAAAATCGTAACATTACCTTTGAGCATCAACAGACATTAGGTTAACGATTTCTCCGACCGTGGATTCTTTCCTCGCTGCATTGGACATTCGGAGTGACTTCCTGTAGATGGCGCTCGTCAGGGCGGTTCTTATCCTCATGCCCACAAGATACATTCTTGTGAAGTAATGTGACAACAGCATCGTTTGCACCGTGGCACAGCACAGAAGTGCAACAGCATAGACGTAACCTCTCCATATCGGCTCTCCACCTTGGACGAATCCTATTAAGAGTCTAAAAAATGCGTGAATTAGTTGTAATAGGTATTCGCGGGATATATTTTTATCGTTTCGATAAGTTTTATCAAACTAAGTCAGTATGTCGCAACGCGATGAACATCATGTGAATCAGGTGAAAATTATATATCTAGTCTGTACGGTGAGTAGAAATATAGGTACTGTAATTTACCTGAGTAATTGTGGTGATATGAACATCAGCACATCGTTGAACAGTTTAAGCATCGCTCCAAACAGAAACTGTCCTCCAAACGCTAAACATAGTGCTGGTAGGATGGACGCTGGCTTCTTCTCAGACTCAGGCTTGAAATTTACGCTGGCCGACGTCTTGCGATATGTAGCCTTGGTAGCGTTGGAGCTGCCAATCAAATGTAAGGGTCAGCCAAAGGTGTTTCTTTAACATAATATTGTCTACCAAAGAATTATAGTTGTCAATGTCAACTATGTATTCATCTCTCGACTGGACATTAATTTCACGGAAACATTTTGAACTGAATGTCTATTAGACTCGCTCGTCCCATGTGTGGGAAAATAATAATTCAATTGTTCTGCATACTAGTCCATGGAAAGCATAACATTTTTTAAACTTGTATTTATTTACGTGCAAACATTAAACATTTATTTAAAAGAACACATCACAGTATCTTTTGCCTTGGAACGTCAAGATTACTGAGTAAAACAAATTGTATAAAGGTGCTTCTACATTGAAAACATTCGAAAGCGAGTGTACACGTGGTGGTGCAACTTTCCATTCTGCAATCAATCAGTAGCCTGTCAACTAAAGATACTTCGTGCTCAGCTTATGTATTCCCAATTCAACGTGCCCACCTCCCATGGGCTTGCTTGATGATAAAATAATTATGATTGGTATGCTTACATTTCTCGTTTTCTCAAAGACTTCTCCCAATATTTGTCAAACTTTGGTACAACTTCCGTGGAAGAATCTTGAGGATTCAGAGCCCATAAATCTTCTTCGGTTAAACTTCTACGGAACCCTGTCAAGGCAAGTGGATCGAACCAGCTGAATGTGAGACGACTGGGGAATCCCGACGAATTTTCCGGACATTGGTTCTAAATTATGAAATAATTACAAATATAAATGTTAGAAACCACAAGGCCAAATTTGAAAAACTAGTCAAGTATTTACGCTGACGTAATTTGACATTCTTGTAGCAAACTTTGTTATTTTTTTCTTGGCCTTACTGGAATAACAAAAAATCGTTTCTAATAATGCCATATACTTCTTAATTCCATTTAAGGGGCCTACGAAAACAGTTTGAAAATAAATGTTTCTCAAATAATAGTGTCTTAAATAGGCAACTAAAAAATAAAGTATACTTAAGAAAGTTTATCTGCGATAAAAACAATCATAAGATTTTGTCGCGATATCTCTCGTTTTTTATTTAATTAATATTTAGTAAAGTTTAGGACTACTTCTACTATAAGTTTCGAAAACACGATTACATTAAACTTTTCTCTATCGAAAAATTTCACAGTTACCTCTAAAAAGTTTTCAAATGGATAATATTCTACTGACATAATGCAGGACGGGGAATTTTTAGAAATGTTTTAAGTACTGCCTTTTTGAGATACTAAGTTATACTATTTGAAAAACGTATATTTTAAAACTTTTTCTAAGGACATAATAAAAGATTAACTGGCTTCGGTAAAATATATTTCTGCTAGATTTTTTCTTTACTGGAATTTTTTGAACTAAGGAATGTATTTATACGCGAAAAGTATTTCACTAATTCTAGTCCCTTGTTACAGTCGCGTATATTTTTCTACCTTGGCGTATGAACCTTAACATTTGTGGGAAGCCAGAAAAAATCAAAAGAGGAAATGGAAAATGAATATTATATAGAATTTAAATTACCTTCTCATATTTGTAAGGCGAATCTTTCGGAGGTAAATCGGCAAAGCAATTCAATATAAACATAATTATTATCAGAGGATAATACACCATGTAACTAACGAAGTTATATTGAACATTTTCTTCATCGGAAAGATTGTAGTGTAACTTAATCTCGGTCTGTAACTCTGGCAAACCTGCCAGTATCAAGAAAATCCAAAAGAAGAAGAGCACTCCTGATGCTCTCATACCAAACTTTCTATTGTAGTACAATAATGTCGCTGATAAGCCCTGTGAAAGAAAGGTAAAATTAACAAATCGACTATGCAAACAAATGAACATTAAATAAACATGTGAGTTGTTGCTGTTCTCAACATTTTATATTACGCGAAAAACAGGCGGTTTACAAAGTTATATAACTTTATTTTTAGACGTTCGACAGACAAACGCTGCTTAGCGTTGAACCGTTGAACGATTGTACAAATAAACGCAGTAACTAAGAGATGACTAATAACACGATAGTTACTTATAAGAACTAAACTGAAATTAATTACTGCTAAATAATGCTTCATTTACATTCTTTATAGTACTTGGTCGTCGTTTGTTAAGACTCTAATATTTTCTGTTTTTAAAGAGAAAGGGTAATGAAAATAGCCCTTTACTTTTGGGTAACAGAACCAAATCTATGAATTAATAAATGGTCAATAGAGACATAGCCATTGCCCATGGAATCGATAATTTTAATGAATGATTCTCCAGTGTGTAGTATTGCACAATGGAAGCCTATAATACAACCGCTGTCGTATTAAACCGACCAAAGTCCGTTTTTATCTCGTATTCAAGTTTTTATAAAGATTTACCACTGATTGTGATTATATCATAGTGAAGGTCAATAGTTTGAAGATCCGTTTCGTAGTGAGCGTGGAGTTCCGCACATGATGAGTGCGGTCAGTCGAGTCTCGACATTCGAGGTGGCATTAATAATAGTGTAATAGGTTACGGGTGATGTAACTTTTTTTTGTCGACATGTGTGTGGTTAACAAATTGTTCAAGGTTCTATAAATGTATACTCAACGAAAGGGCTTTAATAATGAAGTTGTACCTATGCAATACTTAACAGTCTCTATTATAAAGTTTTAGAAGGTCGATTAGTTTTAAATAAGATTTAATGTGAATTTAATAGCTTGGTATTTTTTTAGTTCGTTTAAATTTAATGAAGTACAAAAACTTGTAAAAACGAAATCGCGTAGCCATTAAGTAGTTCATAAACAATTATAATTCGGGAACATTGCAATGAATAATGAAGACAGCAAATAAACAAATCATTTAATATATAAAGACAGTGAATAGTCTAGATATGCATACCCGTATTTATCATTAATTAGAATGAGCAATTAGGACAACTATTGGCTGTCAATTGCAAACCTCGATTGACTCTGCATGCCTACTTGTATTATGAGTTGGTTTAATAATGGATGTGAACGACCTAGTTGCGAGGCAAATAAAAAAATATTATGAACATTTTAAGGAATTAAAACTTACGTAATTAATTGGTTCAAATTGGATTGTCGAAAAAATATCGATACATCGATATATCGATATTATTTTTTCAATGTATCGATATTTTTGAGCGATATTTAATGTTTCGATGTATCGAGGTATCGATATAAAATTACAAGTATTGAAAGGTATAAAAAATCGATATTTTTTATTTGGTTATTAAATTACTTGAATATTATATCTGAGAGGGAAACAACAAACAACTTATTTAATTACTACCATATTTGTTGGAGAATTTGAGTCATGATATAAAATGCTGAGTCAGTTCTTTCATGATGTAGTCAAATTATTGTGCTTTACTGGTAGAGTGACTCAATCGTTCTTATCAGCCCAACCTATTTCCAATCAGCCTCCCTGTTTTGAACTTTTTGATAACGGGCGGAATGATTGCAAATTATTGATCAACAATGATTTGCTGTCCGCGTGCACGGTTAATACGAAAACATTTTCGTTACTAGGTTACCAAAATACTAAACTAACCTAAATATTAGTAAGATCAATATAATAGAGCTGTTGCGCCGATGTTTCATCAATTGAAATATATGGGCATGAGGGTGATCAATTGATAACAATAATGAGTTATTATATATTATAGTTTTGATTCGGGGGGTAGTTTGGCATGGTAAGACCGTGTTTCCGAGAACATCATGCCTGTTAATCTACAAAAACCCATATGGAGCGAGTTCATCGATATTAACCGGGCCCAAATACAGATTCCGGGACGCTCATAAAAAAACCCAATACTTAACACTTTGTCCGAGCTAAGAATTGAACCCAAGAATACGGTCATATTCGGCAGTAGCACTTGCGATCAAAAATCTTCATTATTCAGTGAAAAGTGTCCCTTCCGGTCTAACCAATCTAATTCAATACATTTTGCAGAAACTGAGATACAGTCTAGCTTAGTACTCACAATATATATAATATATACTCACAAATGTTAAAATCTTTACAATGGGACTATAATAATCGGCACTAAACACTTCCGTTTCTCCTTGCGATGAGGTGTGGACGGTGACGCCCAAATCCACAAACTTTAACACTATCAGAAGGCAAGTTATCAACAGTTTGCTGATGTTTAGTAGGTTCCATGGTATGTTTCTTTCTTTGCTGTTTAGTATGTAGTAGGTGTCAAGAAACGCCGCGACCCATAGGTAAAGGCACGGAACCCACACGAGCACTGTTTTTTGAAAGCATGGTGTCAGCTCCGGGGCGTCGGTATTCCATGATAGAGTGCTATTCTGAAAAATAAAAGAAAACATATGGTTAGAAAAAAATTGCATACAAATATGATGAGCAAGGTTTCTCACAAATGTGAACTTTTTCGTCCAGATTTATAGTTCATATTCGCAAGCCTCGCACTATCGCCTACATTTCGTTCTCATATCTCTTTTTGCAGGTCTGAAGGCAGTTTTATTTTTAAGAAATAAGCAGTACCTTGTACTTAATTTTTGTATGTTGTTTTTATCCTGTCATGTGTACTGTGTGTACATAAATAAGCGTTCCATACGAATATAAACAATCAACGAATAAAGTTCTAACGCATATGTTTGCTCAAATACGTGAATCATGACATGACCAATGACCAACAAAACAAGGAGCTATGTTCATTTATATAGAACAATGAATTTAAAGACGATTAATAGACTAGCCCAGGCAGATCAAACTCTAATATTTATGCTGAAATGTTTTATACATATAACATGAGAAATCATAGCATTGTTTCAAACATCCTTCGATAACGGTACATAACAATTTACTTTAGTTACTGCATCGTTATCAAAAAGCATGATAATCATTATATCAGATACCAAGGCCGTTGGAATTGGTATAATATTCCGTTACTAAGTTTCCGTTAGGCCGGCCGTGTGTGCTTTTGATTTGCTCTCCGATTGTCATTGATATCGGAAGGTTTGTCATTCATATCGGAAGATAGTCATTTCCACGAACACGTGTATTCTAAATATACGGTTTGGATGCACGATCCGATAGCTGAAACGACAATTACCAGCGTATTCCCACACTTTTAAATCACAGATCAATTTATCAGCTTTTATGTCCATTTTGGCGAACAATAAAGAACATTATATATAGGCTATCTATGCAAATAACAAGTCTATGACGTAGCGTAGGTGTCCACGCGTCTGCTTCTTACTTTCCACCCGATAAACTCATCATAATTGTGCCCTTGTCCCATCCCATTTGGGTCAGTGCAACACGTTTTTTGTTTTCTCTGTCAGACGTCAGGGCAGTATTTACTTCTTTCTCTTTTATATGTTTCTTTACACAATCCATGGATCTTTTTTTTTGCCCTCCTTCTCCGTCTCTATTCATCAACAGTTATATCTATCACTTTTGTAGTCACCAACATGCGTTTCGGCAATCCTTATTACCTTTCCATACCAAGACTAACGATTTCCTTTATTTTTTTCTGTCACTGGCGCCACATTCAAACTTCTTCTACTCATTTCTTACTTTGTTCATTCTTGTCACTCCACATATTCTCACATCCGTTACATGCAATCGTTTTTCATGCATTTTCTTCACAGTCCAGCATTATCATTGACGCGTATATTTTCCCCTTTAACTTTACGTAACGTGTTCTACAATCAATTGATTATCGTTATGCACCAGTGAGTTAGGGTTAACTAACTGTTACCTTAGGCCGCGTTACTGTTATGATTCGTTTTGGAGAGCAGCTTTGTAACCTTGTGATATCAGTTTGATTTTGCAGCTAGGTATACAGTTTTATAAGCTATTAGCTTTTGCCCGCGGCTTCGCTCACGTTTAATTTGGGGTAACACAGTTCCCCTTGCGCCTTATTGATTTGTAATAGCAACGCTAAGTTTTTCCTTTTCTTCCCTATTTCTCCCTTACATCCCACTTTTTTTAAAATAAAAATTTGCCTTTGTCCGTCTCCTGGTTCCCAACTATCTCTGTACCAAAATCCATCAAATTCGGTTAAAACCATTAAAGCGTAAAGAGGTAACAAATTCACTTTCGCTTTTATAATATTAGTAAGTACCCTAAATTTGCGTGCATTTCAATTGTATATAATATTTTCATTCTCGTGTTCTTTTTGTAGTGAAACATTCCACCCGCATGCGCTGAAATGATTTTTTGTTTAAAACATGTAATTTATTACCCCGTAGTTTAAAAGCATATGATGCTAATCTCTACAGGTAAACGAAAAAGATATCATGGCTTTATTTTTAGAGCAAATATGTTGCAGTGTAACCTACCATTAATGTGAACTAGATAAGGTTATGCCGACTCATCGTGTGACAAACAACAGGTGTGGGTCTTCACAATAACCCCCCATTGAAATATTTTAACAGTTATTGTGTTACATTTTGATAACATAACCATGACTGAGCATTAATCAATCAAATTAATCATTTTGTCAATTTTCTGTGAAATTCTCACGGAAGCCTTCGGGTATGTGGTTTATCAAGTAATTTCGTGTAGAGTTACAAACATGTCTAGAGGTTATTGATACTCTTGCATAGCTACAAGGAAAAAGGTTGAAATGAGATGTGAGAATATTCAAGTCGAGATCTTATTAAATGTTGCATGATTTTCGAACCACCGTTGTATCTATTTAGCGTGACGGTATTGTTGGTAGCGTTATCCGGTGATGTCTCAAATTGTTGTGGTTTACGATGTTTTCATTTAACGTCGATAATTCCTGGAAGAACAAAACCTGTCAATATCGGTAACGTGTAGTAGGTGGATTGTATAGGTATAATAACGCGACTTTTGTATCTGATCGGACGGACATAACAACCGCGCTAGTGTTAAAATATAATCGTGGGCGTTAAGTAAATTAGAAAACATCGACCAAGCTTAGAAGCGGTTTTAGTCGGTTTTGGCCAATTCGTGTTTTAAAACGTGCCTTAAAAAACGGCCAAATGTGATCCGGATACACACAGTAAGGGTTCTGTCCCACAATGAGTTAAAACATACTTTTGACTTATGGTCTTCGCTGCAGCATTCCAAACTGCAGCGTTTTCAAATTTTCGATGAAGTCCAAACGGGACTTAGTCTCATTGAAAAAAATCTGATAGATAACTAATAAAGAAGTGGCAGTTTAAACGCTTTTGTTTGTAGTAGACGCCTTTGCGAAATAGAACTCCATTACGTGGGCAACCCTAGTAGGTATGGAACCCTAATAAGAACAGCAAAAAGGTAAATAACAACAGGCCGCCATAAATATGTATATTATATGTCTTGCCTCATGTAAACATGAATAAAACCATTTAGAGAATGATTGATACCAGAAAGGTATGATCAATAAAAATACACTTTACGAAACGAAACGAACTACACTATACCTACAGATCACCTTTCCCTTATTCTCATACTTCTTGGTAAAACTTTATTGAGACACCAGCATCGTAAACAATAGGTACTTATATAAAAATATTTTTTTTAAAAATATTTTTTAAACTTAATAAAGCTAATTCGTGTGAATTAGCGTTATTAGAACTGTTCGAGCTCGAAACTAATCGGATTAATCCCGACATAATTTGTCCGATAACGTTACATCACAATTCGAAGACCCGAATTAACTTCGTTAGTCATAGATGTAAAACAGAAATAATAATAATTAAATTGCATAATGTTGTGAAATATTGATGTATTTCTAACAGTAACAAAACTGAAAGAAAGTCTGTTTTTATTTATTACTAATATTTATAGCTGAAAATAATGTTTCGTTTGCAATGCCTAAGTTTATAATTAAATCGCGCTTTAAAAGTGAGTTTGTTACTTCACTAACGCAGCTATGGCTTTGAAAATAATTTTAGTAGATTAGATCAGTTATTCACAGAATCTAATAGGAACTGGCTTAAAGGCGTGTTCTCCCAGCATCTACTCCAGACTATTGTAGAACAGTTCTAAATGCGTAAGCATGATTCATCAGTTTTTATTATATCAAAATAATATGTATATATATATTACTAAGAGTTATATTATTTGAATAATATGGCAATTTAAACATGAATCATAAATGTTTATACAATCAAATATTTGATAAATTTAACATTTAAAATAGAAACGGGCCTGTTTCTGTGCCGACATATCGAAAGGAAGGGCTTTTGCATATATTAATATAGTAAAGGTAAAGTCCATGAGAGATCTCAATGAGATGATGTACAACAAAAGTTCTGGGACAGATGTCATAACAGTTTTTTAAAACTGTGGAGTACTCCATATCTTATTTGTCTTTTATCTATGCCATCCTACATTCCGGCCAAATTCCTTCTGAAATACTACTCCAACATAATCTATCGCCCAATAAGTATTATTTTACAATACTACAAATTTATTAAAATAATAGAGAGACCTATCGCTTCGGCTTTTGACCTTCACCTACCTCCTGAACAAGCTGGATTTCGTCCCTATATCTCTACAAACAATCATCTCCATTCTATTAACAAATAATTGGAAAATACTGGGAATATTATAAACCACTTTACCTAGTTTTCATTAGTTATGCATAAAACAGCATTAGTCAGACATATTTCTGCTACAAATTTCAATATTGAAAAGGTTGTCAAACATGGTTACCCACTCTCACCAAAACTGTTTACCAGCTCTATTGCAGGAGGTGTTCAAAAAGGTACTAGAATTGTGGCAACCATGAGGTATAAAAGTTTGTGACCACTAACTAAAAAACCTCAGTTTTGTGGATGACATAGTGTTGTTCTACACATCTGTACCAAACTTAAAAAAATGCTCAAGATCTGGGCACATCAAGTCTTGGACTTCCAATGAATAGAACCAAAACCCAGGTCATGACCAACCGCACAAAACATAGGGTTGATGTACAGGCATGTGTTGCATACTTGGGAAGATGGAAGACAAGTGCAAAATGCCTAGAAGACCTTCTGGGCCCTTAAAGAACACATGAAGGGAAGCCTTCTAATAACACTAAACTTTTTTAAAAAAGAAAGGGGAGTTCTTTGCCCAGCAGTGGGAAACTTGAAAGGCTATTAAAAAAAAGTGTTAAATTTGTCAACTTGATGTTCCGAATCGCTATCTAACACATATTGGGTTTAATTTTGTTACATCCTTTTTTGGGAACTACCTCGGTTCAATTTAATTATAGTTGTGTTTGTATTTATTTCTGTTGCCATGCCAACCAAAGATATTTTAAGTTAGACAAACAGTACAGTAGTTACATTTACATATTTATGAAGATGTAGCATGGTTAGGGTCTTAATGTAATAAACTATAATTCCTTTGAAGGGCAATTAAAAATAATAGCAGTAAATTAAAGGGACATCTGTGTAATTGAATGACTATGCTGTTTTCATGCTTAACTTCTCAGTTCATTTTAATGATATAATAACAATGGATAAAGTAATACCACAAAAAGAAAAACTTGTCTTTCAGACCAGGTTATCCTTCTTAACCATGAAACAGATTTTGACGGGCCTCTTGGTCTAGTGGTTAGTGGCCCTGACTGCTGAGTCGGAGGTTGTGGGTTCGATTCCCACCCAGGACAAACTTTGTGTGATGAGCATGATTGTTTGTTCTGTGTCTGGGTGTGATTTATCTATAATATGTATGTATTTATAAATTATATCAGTTGTCTGGTTACCATAACACAAGCTCTGCTTAGCTTGGGATCTGATAGCCGTGTGTGAGTTGTCCCAAGATATTTATTTATTTATTTTGTTTTCACTATAATTTAGGGTTTGCTCCAGAAGGTTAAAGTGCAAAGTACATTAAATTGCATTACCTAATGAAATTCTTACAATGTCCTTATTGTCAGTGGAGCCTCAGGTTTAGAAAAGCCAACCCCCCAAGAATGATGTGGTGAGCTGGCTCTAGAAAAATGCCATTTCTTGTCAAGTTGTAAAACTGATGAACACATGGGCAGTACACAATACCTACAAAAATACCTTTGTTTCTTGCATATTTGAGTCTTTAATAAGCAGTGAAGCAAGCAAAGTTCTATTAGACCTATAGCATCTACTTATAAAAGGTCAATAACTTTATAATAATTTGAATAATTTATTTTTCAAACACTGCCGTATGAGCAATGCACATTAGCATCATACTCATTTGACACCAACCAAATGATAAGGTACAAAGTAGAGACAGTTATATTACTTTAGCATCACAAAAACAGGTTTTATATATAGACATGATGTTATTATAGAAAATGGCTTGGGTCAGGGTCATGTGGTTCCACTCAGAATGTTTTTAATGAGTTTTGTTGGACTATAATAAAAAAAGAAACACTGATGAAGGCTTCACACAAGTACCTACATTCAATAAAATGTGTAGGTAAATTAGATGATGTTTATAGAACATACATACAATATGATGGTCATTATAAACAAGGAAATAATTTTCCAAAATATACTTGTTTGAGTTATTTAAGTATGAGTATAGTTTAAAATGACAGTGTAATAAAAAAAAACAACTGTCTGAACCGCCATAAAAACTTGTTTTATTATTTTGAGCTCATTGAATACTTATAGGTTTATATAAACAATTTGACTACACTACTACATTTGGGTCAAGTGCTCAAATGAGATTCCACTCAGAAATTAAATAGGCATTATCTATATGTATTTCAACATGCATAATATATATTTCATAGCTACTTGAACTAGAGTTAAACTTATATATTCAACACAAATATGATTTGTAGTGAAACTACGAAATGTGTATGGCAAAAATATGAAACTATGAAAGCTGACATTAATTTAAAGTTCTCTGAAAACTAAATTATTGTTGCTCCTCATTTCATATAGGACATCTTTTGAACTAAATATCTCTAAAACCTACCTACATTTTTCCATGTAAAATAATTTAATGGTAAAAATGATTTTGCATCATCAGCAAATAGACGTTACGTTTTAGTGGGTATTGAACATATATTGCGGGTATTTCTTTTTTTTAAAGCTACTTGACCTTTCAACATCATCTCTTACGTTCTTAGACGCTGCAAAACTGGTTAGTTTATTAGAAACTTAACATTTCACATTTTCAAATTGTTTTCTGTTACTGTAAGCAAAAGCTATTTAAAAAAATCGGGACCAAGACCTACTCACCCAAAATTGAGATCCACAGAAGCTATCAAGGGTAGAATTGTAAGACATTGTCACAATTTGTGATTATTAGTTACTTGTAACTGCCATTAATTCACGGCGAAACTGACACTCTATCGATATAAATATGTATGGTTAATATAAAGATAAGTTGAAGATTATCAGTATCAACTAAAAATTATTCATTCACTGAGATTATTTTACAGAGTTTATAAAAAATTCGATAAAATTCCCGACATCACACACCACATCACACCACACCGCACCACGCACCATAGAATAGATAGAATAAAATGTCAGTCGGTTTCGGTTCGGTCCGGTCAGCAGCACAGACAACGATGATTGGACATAAATACTTTTAAAAAAAGTTTTGTTTAATTTGAAATCACGCCTTTTAACATCAAAAACTAAATTCTGAAATATTTTCTACTGTAAAATGAAATATTTGTCATCACTCAAAGGCGGTTATGTGTACCACCAGCTGTTTTATATGTGTGTAGCGACACAAAAAGATGCAAGTGGCAAACAGTACTACAGCGCCATCTATCCAGCCACTGAAGAACTAACGGCAAGATTCCTACATCGCGCAAGCAAAGTTGTACGCGCAGTTAGCATATATACGAGCGCCCGACAAACAACTGTCGGGCAGTGGCCCGCCAGACACAACACCCGTCTGGTCGGAGGATCCTCCCCTTTTCCATAGAGGATGAAGAACTTTACACCCTGTTCTTCATACCTCTAAATGTGTACTAGCTTTCGCCCGCGGCTTCGCCCGCGTTAAATTTGGGGTAACACAGTTCCCCTTGCGCCTTATTGATTTGTAATAGCAACGCTAAGTTTTACCTTCTCTTCCCTCTTTCTCCCTCACATCCCACTTTTTTCAAAAAAATATTAGCCTATGTCCGTCTCCTGGTTCCCAACTATCTCTGTACCAAAATTCATCCAAATCGGTTCAGCCATTAAAGCGTGAAAAGGTAACAAACAAACAAACTCACTTTCGCTTTTATAATATTAGTAAGGAGTAAGGATAAGGATAAGGATTAGTAAGGAAGTAAGGATAAGGATTAGTAAGGAAGTAAGGATACTTCACAGATGTGCACCCTATATTGCGTATTTTTCTTTTTTGTCAATCTTGATGATTTGATAAAAGCTAATAACTTGATGTGAACTTCTTAGTTACACAATACATATATATATTTATCTATGATATTTACTGACAACTGTCTTCACTTCTTTTCTTTGTCAATTTATCGATATCTTAATTACTTACTATTTTAAGTTAAATAAAGCTAATATCTTCAGTTTATCAGTGTTTATAATGCATCAATTTATTTAACTTAAATTTATACAAAACATGTCTGAAGAAAAACTAAAACAAACGGCCTTGCTGTCTTCACATACATCGCGATACTTACGGCCCGAACGTTTCGACGTTGAGCCTACTGCTGCGGCTTCGGATTTAAAATGGATTCATTGGCGGTATTCTTTCGAAAATTTTATATCTGAAGAAATGCCGTTGGCTACTGAAAAGTACAAATATATGATTCTTGTCAACCATATTTCGCCCACTATATTCACTTTCATAAGAGACTGCAATGAGTATAGTACCGCCATTCAAGTGCTGAACGATACTTATGAGAAACGGCGAAACATTACTTTGGCCCGTCACCATTTGAATTCTAGAAAACAACTAGTAGGAGAATCGATAACAGAATATTCGAGAGCTCTTAACTTACTCGTTCATGACTGCCACTTCAAAGCGGTAACTGCCAAAGAATATCAAAACGAATCTTTACGTGGCGTACTTATCGCAGGGCTTATCTCCAACAAAATTAGAGAGCGATTGTTAGAAAAATGCACGTCAACTCTAGATGAAACATTAAACTTAGCTATCTCTCTTGAAAGTGCAGAAAACACTTCCCAAGCAATCGAAGCCAAAGCTTGCCCTGTTTCTTTTAACGCTGTTACGGAAGCAGTAACTCAAGAGAGACCTCGAACACCTGTGTCAGCGGCCACAAATCAAAACAACCGCAGAAAATGTTTCTTTTGTGGAGGTAGCAATATCGGCAGCCGCACCTTCAAGCTTACGGCAAGCAACGATATCAATAATTGTCAATAATTATCGAACTGACGCCCTAGTAGATACAGGAAGTTCAATTAGCTTCATAGATAATAAGCTAGCACAAACTATGAAAATCAAAAGAACGCCATGTAATCAAGCCGTGACTCTGGCTTCTGTCAACCACATCTCTTATGTCAATGGACTGTGCTATGCAACTATACAAATCGGTCGTCATATTTACAAACATCAACAATTGCTCATCGTAAACGATCTCTGCGCAGACATTATTATCGGGCACGATCTTCTGAAGAATCATTCATCTATGGAAATTCAGTTTGGTGGTGACAAAGAACCACTAAAAATCTGCAATGTACTAGAAGCCTCTGTCCCACCTGCATCAGTATTTACACATCTATCGCCTAAAATAAGACCCATCGCCATTCGATCCAGACGCCACTCAGAAGAAGACCAGGTATTCATATCACATGAAATTTCTAATCTTCTTAAAGACAATGTCATTGAGCCTAGTGTATCGCCTTGGAGAGCACAAGTCCTGGTTACTGGTGGAGGTAGCCACAGGAAACGCCTTGTTATTGACTACTCGCAAACCATAAATCGATTTACGGAGTTAGATGCTTATCCTTTACCCAGCATAGATTCTATCGTTACTCAAGTCGCCAAAAATAACTATTTTAGTCAAATAGACCTAAAGAGCGCTTACCATCAAGTCAAAATCCTCCCTAAAGAAAAGATTTATACAGCATTCGAAGCATGCGGAAATCTTTACCAATTTACGAGAATACCTTTTGGAATAACGAATGGAGTCGCTGCATTCCAAAGAACCCTTCACTATATTATAAACTCTGAGAAATTACAAGGAACCTATGCATACTTAGATGACGTAACTGTCTGTGGAAAGGACCGGCAAGACCATGACACTAACTTACGCAGATTCATGGCGGCTGCTGAAAAATATCAACTCACTCTTAACACGGAAAAATGTGTCTTTGGATCGGAATCTATCAGTATTCTTGGCTATACAATTCACAAAAACTCAATCAAACCCGACAAATCCAGATTGGATCCACTAATAAATCTACCGATTCCTTCGAATGCAGCCTCCTTGAAGAGAGCATTAGGACTGTTTGCTCACTATTCAAAGTGGATAGTCAACTTTTCTGCCAAGATCAGACCATTGGTGGAAGCAACATTCCCACTATCAAAAGAATCAATAAATTGTTTCATTAGTCTAAAGTCTGACGTCGCTGAATCAACCCTCGCCGCAATCGATGATAAACAACTATTTTCGGTTGAAACTGATGCTTCTGAGCATGCTATAGCCGCAATTCTTTCACAAGGAGGTCGACCTGTCGCATTCTTTTCACGTTCACTCAATAACTCTGAACGTCGACACCCCTCCATAGAAAAAGAAGCCAGTGCCATCGTAGAAGCCTTGCGAAAATGGCGCCATTTCTTGATAGGAAGACACTTTTTGCTCGTCACTGATCAACAATCAGTCTCATTCATGTTCGACCAAACTCATTCGAGCAAAATCAAAAACGAAAAGATTCAAAGGTGGCGTCTAGAACTGTCATGTTATAAATACGACATTATATATCGTCCGGGAAAGCAAAATGTAGCTGCTGATGCATTGTCCAGAGTATGTGCTTTAATAAACACTTCTTCCAATAAACTTACGGAACTGCATAATTCCTTGTGTCACCCAGGCATCACAAGAATGATACACTGGATCCGAGCAAAAAACTTGCCATACTCTGTCGAGGACGTAAAGAGGATAACCGCTGCATGCCCAGTTTGCGCTGAAATAAAACCTAGATATGCCAAAAATGAAGGACAACTCATAAAAGCGACGTCACCTTTCGAGCGTCTTAACATAGACTTCAAAGGACCTCTTCCGTCGAATACTTCCAATCGATATATTCTAACTATAATTGACGAATATAGTCGGTTTCCCTTTGCTTTCGCCTGTAAAGATATGTCATCAGAAACTGTGGAAAAATGTCTTCGAGAACTTTTCTCCTTATTTGGGACTCCAGCCTACATACATTCCGATAGAGGATCGTCCTTCTTATCTGAAGAATTAAAGAAGTTTCTGACATCTCTTGGCATAGCCTGCAGCCGCACGACTCCTTATAATCCCCGTGGAAATGGCCTAGTCGAGCGACTTAACGGAACATTGTGGCGAACTATCCAGCTGCACCTTCGCTCTACCGAACGGGAGATCACCGAATGGGAGAGGGCACTACCTGTGGCTCTGCACTGCATACGATCTCTATTGTCCACCGGAATAAACGAAACGCCACACGAGAGAATGTTCAACCATCCCCGACGCTCTGGAAATGGCCAATCAATGCCAACCTGGTTACTGTCGCCGGGACCTGTTTATATGAAGAAAAACGTGAGGAACTCAAAATATGATCCAGCCGTTGAAGAAGTCGAGCTGCTACAGAGCAACCCTGATTATTCTTACATCAGATTACCAGATGGACGCGAGACAACCGTCTCTAACAGACGTTTAGCACCACGTCCAGTGGCTGAAGAAAGTTCGTCTGATGATGAATATCTAACTCCAGACACTGAAAGAGCTCAGTCTAGTGACGACGATCCATCTCCTGGTTTGATTGTTGAGGATACTCAACCTATTCAGGTCCGTCGCTCTGGCCGAGAACGAAAGCCCCCCTCATACCTTCAGAGCTACGACACCACTTAGATGGGAGGGTGAATGATGTGAACTTCTTAGTTACACAATACATCTATATATTTATCTATGATATTTACTGACAACTGTCTTCACTTCTTTTCTTTGTCAATTTATCGATATCTTAATTACTTACTATTTTAAGTTAAATAAAGCTAATATCTTCAGTTTATCAGTGTTTATAATGCATCATAACTTCTAATTACAATGTAAAATTGACACTGATTTAAGGATTTCGCCATGATTTGGATGAGATGATGAATCATTTGTCCACGAAGATGATTCAAATAGCTGCTCTTATGTTTTGATGTTGTTGAGGGTTCAAATAACTGCTCTTTTGCGCATAACGACAGAAATGGTAAAATAATATAGAATATTGGACAACACTGACAATAAATTGTAAGATGAATGAGGCTACAAAATCAACCTACCGCCTGACGCAGGTCCTCACCGGACATAATCCTACCTGTACATAATCGGGCGGGAGGAAACGCCCGGGTGTCATCATTGTGACGATCGGTCGGAGGACACGGTGGCGCATACAGTGGCGGTCTGCCCAGCTTCGGCGGCGTTCATTTTAAAAAGGCTTTAAAATGAATAAACTATTATCTTTACGATTTTGACTAAGGGTACGCTAAATGTTTTCCAATACTGCAATATAAAAAAAAACACACAAATAGCGACATCTTCTTGTACGTTTAAACAACTCTTGAATAAAAGTCAAATTAAAAAGCAACCATTTGATTGTCGATACTTTTCGTGCCCAACCTTATTTTGTATAGGTACTTATTACTGTACGATTAACTGTTGCCCGACCCGGAAATCGAATACTACCGTCATGGAAGGTATTGAGGTGCGTTAGGTATGTTATTACGATAACACCCCTAGTATTACTAAATAAACACAGCCGCTCGGAGTCGATCTTTAGGTCTGTGGATGGGTGACCAGTGTGACCACCCATAACAAGTTTAGTTCTCGTCAGTACCTCTTAAAAGAGGTACTGACTAAACTGACGAGCACAAGGTCAAGGATATCAATTGCAGATATTTAAGTGTCGACAAGAGCAGTGCCCGAATGTCTGACAACCAGCCTTATCAATGGATATCATATAACCTGTACTAACTGGGTACGAAAGTCAGATAGGCAGTAACTCCATGTAAACTGCTGATATTAACTGCATCCTGGAATTGAAGGCTGACCCCAACATAGATTAGAAAAGGCTAGGCAGAATGGGAATGGTGTTGGAAAAGAAAACAGTCTGGGTTTGTGTTTGAATGTTTTTAATACTTATTAATTGGTACTAAGATCTCTTAACATACTATAAGGCACGGAATTAGCACTCATGAAACCTTGTTGTAGGTAAAGTAGATTTATGTATCTGTATCACAGTTTGTTGACCATATATTTTAAGTTTATTTAAGTACATCAAGTCAAAATAAATACGTTATAATGGAATACGTCGGACGTGCATGCAAACTTCGCTCTTAGAACACGTCGCGTCAACGTTCATGAAAGCCGGGTGCAATTAGCCAAAAATTTCTTAAAAAATGAAACGATGTTTGCAGCGGTTGGATTTTCATGGATTCTTTTTAATGAGTTACTAAATGTGTAGAGAAGAAAGTATAAGAAATCCCTGGCGACTTTTTTTAAAATTTCCTAATCTAACTCTATAAAAAAAAAAACGAAAAAAAGTGTTGACCTGCGTATTTTGTTTTTAATTTCTACCCCATATATGAATTCAATTAAAAAGTCCCATGATAATCCGACCATTAAATACCTTGTTCCACTTCTTTGCCTAATTGCACTTTGCCTATAACACATTGCACAAACGAGCACGCTCAGGGACGTTAGTATGGATGTTATTTTATAAACATAAGTGTCACATTTAAATAACTTCGTATTTTTATTAGACTTGATGGTCTGATGTTGAAATTGCTATTCATTTTATCTAATAAGTACACAAAAGCCGTCTTTCGAGTAAAACGGTGTGTCCTAATATCCTCAAAGGTAAAAAAAAACCTCAATTTTATAGCGCCTATACATTAAGTACCAAATTAATTGTGCTTCGAGCACAACACTCATTATATCTATAACTACTAGTTCGGTAAATCTCTCATAGGAAACATTTTTTAATACAAAAATCTAATACAAAGGAGATCACCAAACCGGGCAATTTTTTATTTGCCGGCCAGCAAAAATAAACTTAGCATAACATTTTAAGTTAATTCACCGAGAATTTATTTAACCAAAAAATATCTGACATGACCAAGAACGGACCAGCTTTTTTGTTTAATTAAATAACATGAAAAATGCGTCAGAAAATACTTTGAATAATAATAGCCCAAAAATGTATTCTATTTATGTTTCTAGCAGATCTGTTTATGTTTCTAGCAGGAATGTCGGCAGTGTTGATTCTCGCACTCGCACTTCTAACAAATAGCGCGAGAAAAGGAAACTGTTCAATAACGGTTAAACTTTAACAGTTCTTATATGCTTTCGTCTCGCTCTTGTTGTACTCGTTATGAAACCAAAAGCATAGACTAAATGAAGTTTAGTTGTTAACGAGAATAAACATTGATGGTGTACTTATTTCTGATTCTGTTCATTCTTAATCTATTACTCTAAAAAAAGTGTATAATTAATAATTATTAAATAAATAATTGCATTTTGATCACACTTGGTAACAGATAGTACCACGATCAACACCCAGCTTTTGAAAATCAGATCAAATCTTTGAAAATCGCGTTAGTTATTGTGATTGGTTGTCAACAATAGCAATACTTATGTCATAATATTCACTGGCATGAGATTTGATAATGGTTAACAAACTTGACTTGGCTTTCAGAAACTGAAAGTTAATCGACTTAAATAAAAAACAGAAAATACAGCTAATTGTGCGAAGTACACAGCATTTCTGCTTTCTAAGTTTATAGCGTAAAGAACAATCTCAAAACAGATTGACTATAATATATTATGATTCGCTTAATTATCACAAAGAGAAGGGCGTTAAACACCCCCGACCTCTCTTTTGTTTAAAATTATTTATGAACTCAATTAACTAAGCCTGCATCCTTCGCCATTCCGTAGAATATAGAGTTTTTGTCTTGTAACAGTTCTCCAGGAGGCGCGAACTCGACGAGCTGTCCCTTGTCCAGCACCATGACCTTGGTGGAGTCCATGATGGTGTTGAGTCTGTGCGCGATGGTGAGCACCGTGCACTGCGCGAACTCCGAGCGGATCGTCTTCTGCAAGGTGAGCGAGTGTGTGAGTGAGTGTGAGACAGAGGTGTGAGTGTGTGCCGAGCGGGCGAGACGTACCTGGATGAGTTCGTCCGTCTCCAGGTCCACGGCGGCCGTGGCCTCGTCCAGCACCAGCAGCGGCGTCTTGCGCAGCAGCGCTCGCGCCAGGCACACGAGCTGCCGCTGGCCCACCGACAGGTTCTCGCCGCCCTCCGCCACCTCGTGACGCAGCCCGGCCGCCAGCCCTGCAAGAGACGCGAGCGTGAGACGGCGCCGGGGAGAGAGACCCTCGCGACCTAGCCGCACTCACCCTGCACGAAGGGCTTCAGGTGCGCGTACTCCAGCGCGCGCCAGATGTCGTCGTCCGAGAACGCCTCGAAGGGGTCCAGGTTCATGCGCAGCGTGCCCGAGAACAGCACCGGGTCCTGCGGGATGATGGTGATGCGCGAGCGCAGCTGGTGCAGGCCCATGGCGGCCACGTCCAGCCCGTCGATGAGGATGCGGCCGCCCACGGCCTCGACGATGCGGAACAGGCCGAGCGTGAGCGTGGACTTGCCGGCGCCGGTGCGGCCCACGATGCCGAGCTTGTCGCGCGGCGCCACGGCGCACGTGACGTCACGCAGCGCGGGCTCGGCGCCGGCGCGGTACGCCAGCGTCAGGCGCTCCAGCTGCAGCGCGCCCGTCTCCGGCCAGGCGGCGCCGGGGCCGGGGGGGATGTTCCATGGCGCCTCCTGCGGGTACGAAACAATGTTTGGTACTGTAGTACCGCTCGCTTACATCTGACACCCTGCGCTTACAATATGCTGTCTTAGATATTTTACTCACCTGTGGTGTCTCTGCATATTCCTTCATTCGCTCCACAGCTACTATATCTGTTTCTACTCCTGACACCATTTGGACTAACCAACTTAAAGTTTGTGTTATCTATAACAAAATGAGCATTGGTTTTATATTTAACTATTATATTACATGAACTGCCAAATATACATTGTAAATCAAGTTTATTCTTACCTCTAAAGTATAACTAACAGAGAGACCAGCAAACCCAGGACTAATGGTATCTCTTCCTATTACTGCAAACAATGCAGCGAAGAATATGATGAGACTGCCTACGATTTCAAGTCGGACTCCAAGCCACCTGTCCGCTACGCTACTCATGTAGTGTATCGATTGATAGTGATCAACTTTCTGTTGGGATTCTCTTACGAACCTGGAAATTGAAGAGTCTTTAAAAACTTTGAAATATCATTTATCGAACCATCACAACAATCTGACGCGCATCGTCACTCGGCACAATGACTAAGCAATAATTATCACTGGGGGCGTTTTTTGAACGACTTCAAAAAACGTTCGTGCGTATGTATATTTTTTTATATCATGACGACCGGAATTTGTCTATTTACCTGTCAAGAACATCAAATGCTCGAATGCTTGTGGCACCCAAAATGCTTTCATTGAAGTGCGAGTACACAGGCGATCGGGCTACCGACTCAATTCTCATGAGTTGTCTTGAAGTGGGCACGTAGAACCGCTGGATGAGGTAGTACATCAAGCCGATGGGTATTATCACGACCATGAACATGGGTGTGGAGTAGCTGATCACGAATACTGTTCCTATTACCTAAAAATGTGTAAAAAATAATTAACTTTTGGGGTCGTAGGAGACGTCGGTGAGAATTGTGTTCCGTTTGAGCTGGACCAAGGGTCGCGCGGGATCACGATATACAGCAGATGGGTAAGCTATTAATAGGCTACTTTTAGTTTTATAATATTTCAACCGTAAACGATATTGGAATCCAGTACCTACTAGAGTTACAGTTATGTTATCTGAAACATTTGAACGGAAGTTTGAGGTAAACGTACAATTCTTATTAATACACAGCTAGTAATAGTGTTGACCTGTAGTGTTATTCTCTAAGAATACAGCCTTGAGTGCAGCGACGACCCCAGACGACTTTCTAATAAACTTCACGCTGCGGCAGGGCTAAGCTCGACGCTGTATTCTTACCGTATAGCACGACTGGTGACGACTCGTGCATACAGAACAGAACACAGAGACGCAGGGTTTTTCCCAAGGGTGGGTAGAACAAAACTGTAAGTGGTGATGATAAACTATTTTAACGGTTACCCGTATAGGGAGTTAAGTCAGGTAATTTTTAGGGTTAAATAAAAACCGTTGACTGCAGATTAACCCGTGTTATGTCGTACCCGGGTTGATCAGCCTAAAATAACCGCTTCAAAGACGCAGCATTATTTAATTGGTTATAACCCCCATAAGTCATAGGAACCCTTCCTTGTATACCTAATTATTAAGTAATCAAACATGTGGATTATACGTTTCGCCGGAATCGCCGAGCCGGTTAATCTGATTAGTCGGTCCCTGTTTCTCATGCTTACTGGTGCAATTTCATTGGTCGTTAACTCGTTCGGTATACAGCATACGGGGAGTCCCCGCAGGCGAGATAACAACCTATGAAAGTTGCAAGTCGATACGTGTTCGTTAAACCGTTTGCAGGGATTGGCCGCTTGCTTTATACCGATCGTGATATCGACCAATGAAATTAATCGGTCGATATACAGCTTGCGGGTCCTAAGTGAAATGTCAAATACTTTTCTATTCATAATTCATTTTAATTCGTGAGGGCTTGTTTCTGATGTTTCTGACGCGCCATGCGTCTTTTTATTTTTTAGTAACGTTCGCACCCAAAATCTTTTTTTCTTTTTCTTCAGTGAAGCTAATAGTTTCTTCTTTAATAAGACACAGACACTCAAAATCTCTCTACACAGCAATAATTGTTGATCCATGGCATGAACGTCTGTTTCAATGCCACTCTTGTTAATAACTGGCGACGAACATGGAGGTTCTCCTACACCCCGCACGCGGACCCTATCGACTAATAAAAACGGTTCCCCGAATGCGGGCCCTGTGGCACGCGTTCCAGAAATCTGTCGCACCCGGCATCCGGGCCCTATCGACTAATGAAAACGGTTCTCCGAATGCGGGCCTTGTGGCATTCGTTCCAGAAATCTCTCGCACCCGGCATTCGGGCCCTATCGACTAATGAAATTGCGCCATACCTAGTATTAACAGTTTACGCCTACTAGGATCAAATGGGCTAATATAAATGATTAAGAATGTAGTTTTTAGTCGACTTTTACTAGACCCTCGGGATTGAAATTATTTTCTACCTCCAGATTAACAGAATACATATTTTAACAAACGACATAGTAGTCAGCAATTTCTATTGTGGCACTCCCAATAATAGCCTTGACCTTACGAAGGCCTTTCCGCTAAGTCATCGTGTCACGCACTGTCGAGTTCAGGGCCGAAAGCGCCTGTAACTATTTGTATCTCACCCGTAATTGTACTGGCATAGTTTGATATCACAATAGGCCTTTGAATGATGTCACATAAAATCGATAGATTATTTACCTATACCCACTTAAGAAAAGTATTTTTTAACCAGGTTTGTTAGTTTGAGATCAAAGTAATTGCGTTAAATATAACTGGCGCGTCTAACAAAGTATGTATAATAATCTTGGGCCACAAGATGAATGAAATGCATTTGCCGAGAAAAAAAAAACCGGAACTTAAAGGGCAAAAGAAGAAACACGGGTGGGTGTTAGTCAGTACAAGTCTGATACTCCCGCCCGCTCCACCCAGAGCGGGGGAAGTATTTGGTGATACCCTATCCGTAAAATAAAAGGGGGTGTATTGTTATAAGCGAAATATGTAGAAGAAATAAGTACCTACATAGTAGGAAGTTTAAAAATGGTGACGGTGACGGTAAAGCTATGTTGTAATTGGTTGGCATGCTCAGGGCATGCGATGCGGAGAGATAAGGAAAATGTCGTGAGAAATGTTTTGAGTCTGAATGAGAATGGGTATAGGGGGAAACAAAAGGAACGATGGGCGGTCTGTGTGAATGATGATATGGTATAAAAGGAGGTTAGGTGACAGATGTGAAGATGAGTAGTCAAAAGTATGGAAGAAACAGACATCCTGTCCCGATACAAAATAAATTAAGGTAGGGAGGGACAGGAGAATGATTAAATTATGTCTGTTTCTGAAATAAAGTATTCACAAAAATGATCATTGTATTGCAAGTAAGGATAGGTTAATTTCAATCAATCAATGGCTATTTCGCGGTAGTATGAAAAAACATAAAAATCCTCTTTAAAGAATTACAATCCATAGATAATTTGTATAATATTATCACGACTACTATACTACTAATTATTTATCTTAATATTATACACATTCGCCCAGATGTTGTGAAATGTTGTACAATAATCAAGTTCATTCTATCTATATCTTGTGACCTTGTGAATCTGTAAATGTAATGCGAGTGCGTGCAGCGGGCTCACACGATTGTGTGTGCATATTTTAGTTTATGGTGAACACTCATGGTGAACATTCATGTATTAGGTTTGCTAGTACAAATATTACACATATGGTGTGAGTTAGTTATCTTTGGATTGCCGGAAGAGCTAAATGTAAGAACAAGAGTTTTAACTCGAAAAATAAATTCGTAACGGGCTACCTGAGATATTTTAATAGTTTATGTAGATAGGTGTATAGGACATCTAAAAAAAATGAATTTCTACTATTTGGTCTTAAAAATCTGCCATATTTCTTTGTTTTAAATTTTTAAAGGATTCATCCGTTCAACCATTTAGAAGTTACGAGGGAGAAACGGATATACATATCAAACACATAACCCTTCTTTTAGGTTTCGCCGTAGACGGGTAAAAACGATTAAAAAATACATATAAATACATTACCTCAAAAATACCATTGAGCACGCTCGAAATCTCCCAAGACAGTGCAGTGTCTACAGTATCCACATCTTTGGAGAATCTAGACACGATTCTACCAACGGGTGTAACTTCGAAGAATTGTAATGGTGATTTTAACACATTGTCTAACATGACCGCGTGCAGTATCTTTGCTGCCTTCCAGCAAGCCAAGAAAGGCATGAGATCGGTGAAGAACGAGGCTATCGCTGAAACAAAAACAAGATTCATTAGAAGGCTACCTGAGTGCTGCTGCGTTGTTCTACGGGCAAAGTGAACTTTTTGGGCTTGATTGATGGAAGTTCGCCAACCTTCAGCTATTAGCAATTACAAATAACAAGCAATAGAATTGCACCATATTAAATTTGAAGCAAATTTGTTGGAGGATTTTTTCGCTAACGTGCCAGTTACATCGCACAGCCTTACCTTGCCACCCTAATGAATACAGGGTAGCAATTTATTCACCTGCTATCATCAACATGATTTTATCGTCATGTTGAGTCACTCTCCGTTTGAAAGCCATAAGTAATTACTTTTTTTATCAGTTTTTGGCACAGAACAACTGAAAAGCGATTGAGTCCCGCAACCACGCCGACTGAAGGAGCGTCTGGGTTTTTGAAACTAATCATGGCGAAAATCGCTTCCTATTTGGGTTCGGTCAAACAGCTTATATTTATAAAAAAAAAAAAGCTACCTGTAGATCGTACGAATATTTGTTCCGTGCGGGGATCGAACCAGCGAAACTTAGCGCACTAGTCGGTCACATATAATGAACAAATCGGGGCCCAGTTGCGGACTGCGAACATCTGATACTGGCTACAGTTCTTTATCTGTCAAAGCCCCGGTGTCCGGAGACAAGTCCGGAAACGATCGGAGCGTAGTGGAGATATTTAAAATTCGACCAAAGACAGGGGTTAGTCAATGTGATTAGTCGGTTTTTACACGTCTCCTTTCCACCTTTCACCTCTTTTTCACCAAATAGGTTACGAGTGCGTCGCCTCTGTAGTGTTGTCCGGGCCACCATAGATCATGTTCGCATAATACTACATTGAAAGTGGGTTATTTTGTAACGTACTTTTCTTTGTTATTGCTGTTCCAAACTTAAATAAAAATCAAGGATATATTCCAGAAGTTATCAACTCAAAGCAAGGCTCTGATATCATAAATCTTACCTTGACCGAATCCTAAGCCGCCATAGACCCCGAGGTACATGTCTCGCCGTTGTGTATCAACCGTGCCGTTTACGAGCTAAAATTAATAAGTTTTGTTTTTTTTATAATCTTCGCAGAGGCAGGTTGGTTATCAATCAGACGGGGTGGGTTTTATAAAATTAGATTAGAGAATAACACTCCTTTTTTGGGGCAGTAGTGTAAAAAGCGCTTAAATAATCTTGAGTCCAGTTTCAAAAAATACTAACACCTCGTTTTTATGTAAACCAAAATATATTTAACTAGCTGTGCCTCGCGGTTTTGCCCACTGCACAGCTCCGGTGTCGTGGCGTGATGATAAATAGCCTATATTACTTCAAGATAATTAAGCTTTCTAGTGACGAAAAAATTGTTAAAATCGGTCCAGTAGTTTCGGAGCCTTTTCGGTACAAACAAAAAATATTTGTAAGTTATTCTTAATTCCACAAAAAATACAGTGATGCCTTTTAAATGTATATCGTTTAAGAACAAACATATGGGTATTACCTGCGGGTTTTTCTTCAAATATAATATAATCCCCTTTATATTTCCTTTGAAGATTAACATAATGTATGATAAACAGCCTGTATATGTATAAGGTAAACATACGGCTTATATTATTCTTGAATGTACAGTGGGAAAAAAAAATACTGACCATTTTGTCGTCGCTAGACCATATCGCGAGCCAGAAGTTGACGCTAATTTGTAGCGTGTGCAGTACGATATACATGACGATCGTTGCCACGGCTGCATTAACTCCGACCTTTGATAGGTAGTGCATGTAAACTTCACCTTTTACCTGCGAAGGTAAATTGAAACAGAGTCAGAATAATGTATTTAGTAGAAACATTTTTATTTTCATGTAAAGATTGAACAGTGCCTGATTCTTATTGTTAATTACTTGTTTAGTCTTAAAACTTTACTTTCAGGGCCAATTCAATAATTGAAAAAATGGGAATGCTTTAAAATTTTACGGCCCGTTTGGTTCAATGGCTGAGCGATCGACTGCTGGTCGCGTGTTACGTTATCCCCACACGGACCAAATATTTCTATGACCTACAGGTAGTTTTTTCGAGTTTAGCTGTTTGTGTATATGAGTTTAATGTTTGTAAACGCACCCACGATACAGGAGAAATTCTTACTGTAGGGCAACCATTTTTTTTTAAACAGCCAACGTCAGTCGGTACTTACTTTTCCAGTTTCAGTTTTCTCAGTCTCAATAAGTCCTTCAAATTGAGGATTCTCGTCTATTACTTTCTTTTCTTTATCTAACTTTGCCTTAGGTCTTGCATCAGCGTGGTCACCTACAAAATGTAATGTTTAGTCTTTTGTTCCTATTCCAAAGAGTTCTTATATACGCAGGTACCGTCGATTTACCTGCATCCATGGTTTCTGTGTCTGAAGCCCCCGATGACAACGAACGAGCCCATTGTAATTTACGATGAAACTCTGAACCAAGATTGGTCTCTAAATCATTTTTGATGTCTGCCAAATCTGCGGGAATATTTCAGTAAACGGTCAATTATGTCGTTATGTGGTTGTTCCTTAGCGGCCTTCACGCATGACATGAGTTTCACAATTACGTTCTTGGGTTGACTCCGAGCAACAACAGATGTTACGTTATCTATTCATTCAGGGCATCAAATAGAAAAATAAAATGGATCATGACTAGGTGATTCATAAGCGGATCTCTAGATCCAAGGCTACATCATGAATATATTCGCACACGGAAAATTGAATACTGAAAAAACACAACGAGCTGAAATATGAGGGTTTTAATACAAATTATATTTGTTCTAGGCGCAGATTATTTGACTACTTACTATCTTTATTTAGGAAGCGCAATTACTAGCACGCATTTACATTTTATCGTGCTGTTATTAGTTTAAGGATTACCATAAAACATCTTCCATACTAACCTTCAGCTGACGCCATGTGCTCCGCGACCGTAAGATGGTGCAGCAGGAAGTCAGCGAAGGCGCCCTTCTTCTCGAGCAGCTGCTGGTAGGAGCCGGCCTCCGACACCTCTCCGTCGCGCAGCACCACCACCAGGTCCGTGTGCGCCAGGTACGACACGTTGTGCGTCACCCACACGCGCGTCTTGTGCTTCAGCAGCCCGCTGGGCCCCAGCACCTGTGCGAGGGAGAGGCGTCACTACCGTCGTCTAGCGCTGTCCCGCTCGCACACACACACACTACACACGCACCTGGTCGAAGATGTGCTTGCCCACGTGCGAGTCCACGGCGCTGAGCGGGTCGTCCAGGAAGTAGTTGTCGGCGTCGCAGTACACCGCGCGGGCCAGCGACACGCGCTGCTTCTGTCCGCCCGACAGGTTTATACCTATTTTGTAAAAAATATACACATCGTTAGAACTCGTCAAATTTCAGACTTCCAGCAAAGTTTGCACGAATTGGTTTTTTAGTAACTGAATGTTAACAACAGCCAAGATTTTTACTTAGCATTACAAATCAGATAACATTCTGAATAACAAATTTCACTTTCAATAATTCATACCTTTTTCACCGATTTCAGTCTGATCCCCTCCGGGAAGTATTTCTAAATCAGTCGCAAGCGCACAGGCCTCCAATATTGAATTATATTTGCTTCGGTTCATATCCAGATCGAACAATATGTTATTTTGTACCGTAGCGTTTTGAATCCAAGCCTGCTGAGAGACGTATGCAATATTTCCTGAAATATTTAATTTTATTTAGTAAACAGTTTTATTTTAGATATTTTCAAGAGGCCATTTTTGAGGAGTGTTACCTTTGATATTAACGCGTCCAGAAATCTTGTCCATGTCTCCTAGCAAGGCAGAGAGTAGAGAAGTCTTGCCTGACCCAACGCCTCCGACAACCGCAACCAAGGAACCGGGAGGGATACGCAGGTTTAGGTTCTTTAGAACTGGCTCGTCACCCCATGTGAAATGGCCCTTCTCGATCACGATTTGATCTTCTAGAAAATATTAAAAAAAAAAATTACGAAGGTCGTCCGGTTGTCATGAGCGTAACAGCAGTGACTACATTTTTGCTCACAAACGTTTCGTTTACATGTAAACAGAATTATACCTCATTGAGATCCGGAACAAATTACTTACTCTCATCTGGGTTATGTTCTATTGCGCTGGTATCCAGGTCTTCAGAATTCAAGAATTTGTTAAGCCTCTTTATACTGACTGCGGTCTGTACAAAAACAATTCCAAAATTTTAATAAATGGCCAAGGTAAATGAGGGAAAAAATGTGTAAGTAGTTAAAAACAAAATGCACCAACCTGTATAACATCTGATATGACGTTAGGCAACATGGACATTGGGAATCGAAGTATATTGAAGAGGGACAATGCCACGAATGCTCGCTTAGAATCCAGTACTTCCGTGTCATTTACCAGCACGAAACATGTGAATGACATCAAGGAAACCTAATCGAGAATATTCAATGGATTTAATTATGTCATTGTTAACATGCCAGCAGCAGATGTAACCAACAGTTATCCAATACTTACTAAGAAAGGTGTACAAATCCATATAAATATCATTCCTGAATTTAAGAATGCCTGCTTTCTGAGTACACCCAATTCTTTGTTTCTTATTCTTAAAATATGATCTTGGAAGCTTCCTTCCCACGCATACATTTTGAGGACCTGATAGAAAGTAAGATTTTATCATTAAGATAGGAGTTTTATGAGTTGCGTAGGAATGTAGGCACAGCGCGTTACAATAACGTAGGCAATGGTCGGGCAGAATTGAAAACAAGTAGCGTTGTTGCAGTTTTTTCAGTTCCTGCAATGTTTTCGTCAGACGAATGCCTACGCTAGACAAACACCCGATAGTTTTCTTCAGTTATCTTACCTTAATCCCATTCAGTACTTCGTTCATAAGCTTAATTCTTTGATCTTTCTGGTGCATCAAGCTAGTCTGCAGCTTCTCTTGATATCCCGCTAAGACCCCGTTGATGGGCATAAGTACGATGATGACGGCTAAGCCGGCCATAACTGAGGGCCCCAGCACGCCCCATAGGAAATACAGGGCCAGGGCAATTTGTAGGGGAGCAGACCATAGCAAGTTAACGAAAGTTAAATTACTGAACCTGAAATTACAATATGGTTTATGCCAAATTCGATCTTCAGGACTAATGTAGCCTATACAGGCCGAGTGTTTGTATACCTGATTTGAGCAGTTTCTATTCCATTGACCAGTGCTTCGAGGTCGTTCATTCATTGCAAACATTGAAAATACCTATACTTTATTACGATGAGATAATAAACAAAACAGATAATGATTTGGCAATTCGTTGGAGCCTCAAATACATCGTTCTGCATTGAATTATTTACGAAATCTTATCTTGAAATCCGATTGTAAATGTACCACCAAGGGTAGTATCGTATAGTAATCTGCATCAACATCCAACAACAAGATAAGTCCACCAAGTGCGTATCGGTCAACACACAGTAAAGGGTTCCATGATTGGGATGAGAGCTTTTACGCATGATAATTATATTATACTAGCTGTTCCTCGCGGTTTCACCCACGCTGCTCAGCACCTGTTGGTCGTAGCGTGATGTTATATAGCCTATAGCCTTCCTCAAGAAATGGACTATCCAACACTAAAAGAATTTTCCAATTCCAACCAGTAGTCCCTGAGATTAGCGCGTTCAAACAAACAAACTCTTCAGCTTTATAATATTAGTATAGATAATTGATTATACCAGCTGTAAAAATAAGTTTGTTTTTCTGGAAAAAACGTAAGTCTGCCAAGCAGTTCTTTCTACGGTTGTAACCAAAAAAAAATGCATACTTCAAAATCTTGAATAGGAAATTTACTGAGAAACATCTCGTAACACTAAAAATGGTATTTCAAATTACATAATATTTACCTGTCTACATCAGTGGACATTAAGTTGATAATTTCACCAACGGTGGACTCCTTTCGCGCTGCATTAGACAATGTTAGAGCTTTCTTGTATACAACACTACAAAGCGAATTTTTGATTTGTATGCTGACTATGGCTACCTTGATGAAATACTGTCCCAGGATCATACTTTGTACGACAACACATCCAAACATACCGACAGCATACATGTAGCCTTTCCACACAGGTTGATCACCACTTTCAATAAATCCAATGAGATGACTGCAATAAAAAATATCACGTCGTTGAAAGAATAAATGCAGATTATAAGTATCGTTGCTTGTGCGGTTTATTATTTATCTTACCTAATTACTTCAATTACTTACAAACTCTGGTAAACATGCTTATATGATAACTAACTGCGTAAAGTTATACGAAAATTAAATGCGAATCTCAAAAACAGTAAATGTATTTTGACAGAACCTTGCATTGTTCAGTTACGTTTCATTGTAAAGCAGTTTATAGTTTGTGTCTTCGCACTGAATGATAGGCGGGTTTGTAGAACTTATATACGATTTCCAAGCGACTATCAATGAGAAATGCGAGAGCACTTGGAAGACATTGAAAAGCCGGAGCTTAATTATACAATTATCAATAGGTTTTTTGACGCACATTGATTTATTTACTTGCTTACGTAATAATATGTCAAGGGAACTCTACTTACCTAAGTAATTGAGGCGGCGCGAAAATAAGTACATCGTGGATCACCTTCAGGAACACGGCAAACAAGAACTGTCCTCCGAAAGCTAAGCAGACCACTGGCAAAATGTTCATGGGTTTCTTGGTTTGCTTCCGACCTTCAGGAGCAGAAGGACTGGCATTTGCGTTGCTGGAATTAGGGGAAGATTATCAACATTTATTAAGCGGCTAAGCGCACAGCCAAGAAGTGGGATTCCTTGGCTGCGTCTGTGTTTCCCAGTTCACATAGCCCGGATCTATTCAAGTCGCGAGTTAATTGACTTCTTGTAGGATAACTCAACCTAACTTTGACCTTATCTCTGTCCTGAGGATAAGGGTGAGGTCAAGAGTAGCCCCATTTAATTAAATAAAAAAATACATTTATGTGATGCTTTTAATCCTCATTAAAATCATCACATGCGAAATTAAAAGCAACACACAACCCGTTGGTTTCATGACTGCATACATTATAATAAGATACTAACAGAGTAATTAAAACAAATTGATCGAGTACTTATTCTATTGTGTCAATCTCCCATCTTATGAGGTAATCGTTGTCTTATAACAAATATTCGTCTTGTTCATCGAGCTGAGTGGTTGAGATTAAGATTTTTGTTCCTTTTACCTCTCCTACTTCGAGAAACTTACCTAAGTATTGCTTTACCACCCTTAGTTTAAATATCTCTTATACGTCATAAAACGACAAGGTCTTTTTGTCTATGGACAGTTAGATACCTGTTTTTCAAATGAATGAATGATGAAATCCGTGAAGTTCTATTTTTTGTGTGTGATTTTGTTTAATTGGAACAAGTCCGCTACACTATTGCCAACACAGCAACCTTTGAATGCCTGAATCAAGAGGCGACCACCAGAAATAATGTGGCGCGGAAAACAATTTAATTGTTATGGATCCTGCATCTAAACCAATCAGAAAGAATATTTGATGAGTACGGAAATCATCATTTTCACTATCCTTCATAATAAGAACAAGGCCAATAAGCATACGCATTTATTAGTTGTTTCCCTAATGATCAGTTTGATGTCTTGTCTACATCAACAACTAATAAGTGTAATATTTTAAATTACTAAACAGCCTACTCTCAGAGCTCAGTGTAGTACGTACCATAAAAAAACAAGAATCGAAATCGAAAGCGAGGTCTCAATGTCACAACTTTCATTATTAAGCATTGTAAAATTATGTTGCGTTGCCACAGATTGTAGATAGCCTGGTTATTGGCATTCCTACTTAGAACTACGTTTCTTAGTTGAAAAATGAGAATTATTCCTTATTAATAAAAAATAGGGCCTATTTAACAAGGAATAGTTACTGAATAGCCTATTTAATAGGCTATTCCCTAACTGCTTCACGGGGTCCTGGGTTTGATCCCTGAGTCGAGCAAAGTATTGTTGGGATTTTGCATCAGGATAGTAGCAGCACAGAATAAATAATAGTACTGCGTAGTAGTAGTGGTAGTAGCCACAGAGTCAGTCTGGATTTGTGTCCAGCTGATGTCAATAGACTCGCCCCATCTCGCATCGACATGAGGCTTATACATAACTGGCGAACTGCCTAAGCCTTTCGGAAGTGATATAATGCTACTGTTAATAACATAATGATGTCTTGCGAGTGGAGTTGTGGAAATGGACCCGGACCCATACATATTTGCCCAATGTCCTGTACGTTTTTATCATAATTGAATGAAAACAAATAATACCTACGTATCTACATTCAGATGTATGTAGGTACGTTATTTAAATAGTCACAATTTTCCCACTAAACGTAGCAGTTGATAAGGATTAGTCATCAATTCAGCGTATGATGAGGAAATATCATTGCAGTAGGTACCTATATAAAGACTAGAGCTTAGTAATAATAATAAACGGTGTGCTGATGCCTACGGCGCCAGCTCCGCCTTATCTCCTCCTTGACTTCGTCGTGGCTTGCGCGGTACAATGAACCCTATTTCTATATCAATAGAGTTCATTTTGGCAAAACAAGTCTAGGGTCAGCAACCAGGGCACGGGGCAACTTATAGTAGCAACCCCAGGCCACAGATTGCCTAGGAGAAGCTAAAGTCTTCATCCCTGGTTTGCCTTTAATGACCGCCTGGAGATAACACTAAAAAGGAACAAACGTCCGGCCTCTTTCTGGCCCTTTTTTGTTTCGAGTGGGAATTTGAATTGTAAGAGTAAACAGGCTTGGAGGAAAGAAGTGCTGCATTTGAACGGGTGGTCAGACGAAATTATAAAGGTTCTGTTTTTGCCATTTGACTACGGAACCCTAAGAACAGGTAGTCAGTGGATAATATCTAAAAATACTTCGCGGTATCTTTGGTTACGTACCTACTTAGGTATTGTACAGTACTCTTATCTTTCAGATTTTTATTTCATAAATAATGATGACTGGCATAGTAAATAAAATAAAATAATCTTTTTCCGCATTATAAAAAAATGGTTTTTAAAGTTTTTTTTCTAAATTACTTTTAATTTCACCAACCATAAACAAAAACTAATGCATATACTAGCTACATACAATATTATCTCTTTTGTTATTTCCCACTTAGATATTACGTAATAGGTAGAAGGTAATTCCCAACAGCATGTTAATCTTCAAATAAATATCTTTTAAAGATACCCATAGTAAATGGAGGAACGCCGGTATTTCATAATACTTTTATTTAAATGGTTATAAAATGACTCATAAACACTGTAGGTAAGTATGTGTTTTATTGTTGGGAAATAATTACGCTGTTTCATATCAATTATAATATGTACTACACTCCCTTAATAGTATCATTACTTGGAATACCAATACCATTTGATAATTTAAAAAATGTACTCGAACTAGTGCTGGTTGATGAGAGTTTTCTTTAAGCTTTTTAGAGGGAAATTTTGAACAAGTGAAATATATGGTGAAAAATAAACAACTACAATGTTGCACAATATGAGTATGAAGGAAGACGAAGTTTCGCAGTTTTGAAATTCAGCCACGATTCAGTTTAAATATTGACCTATTTTGTGAAAAAAAAACAGAGTTTTTTTACATATCTTTCCATTTCTTCCAAAACATATTGATATGGGGAAACTTATTTGAATATGGGGAACATTCATAATCTTTATCTAGCAACTCTGACTTACTCTTAGCTAAACCTTAGTAACAGAATACGTAAACACAACGACCCCCACACCTGTCGATGTTGGTTTAAGTGATGCTTTGAGACCATGCATCGCTGTGCCGATTCCAGTTCATCGTCATCTGCCTAGCCTTTTCCCAAGTACGTTGGGGTCGGCTTCCAGTCTCACCGGAAGCAGTTGAATATCAATATCAGTACCGATTCCAGTTACAGAACAAATTAATGTCTGGCGCATTCCGATGTAGTTTTCTCAGTATTTTTGACTGTATTAACAAAATGTTTGTAACAAGAGAACGTGGTTAGGAGATTGTATTATATTAATGACCGATACTTACTTTTCTCTTTTTCTCAAAGCTCTCTGCCAGCATTTATCAAATCTAGGAAGAGCCTCCTTGCTGCTCAATTGGGGGTTTAATGGCCACAAGTCTTCTTCAGTGAGACTTCTTTTAAAGCCTGTTAGAGTAAGCGGGTCAAACCAGCTGAATGTTAACCGACTTGGGAAGCCTGCTCTATTCTCTGGCGATTTCGTCTGTTGGTTTAAGTAGATGGTATTAGACACGGGAAAATGAGAAGATATTAAAATTTTAAGAATAAAGTTAACGGTTTACCTCTTTGTAATCATAAGGTGTGTCTTTCGGCGGCATATCCGCGAAACAATTTAATATAAATATAATTACTATCAGCGTGTAGTACAAGATATAACTGCCAAAACTATATCTGGCATACGCGTCAGCGTTTGTACTGTAGTGCACGATCTCAGATCTGAGTTGCGGGAGACCAGCCAGTATGAGGAACAACCAGAACAAGAACAACACTCCTGATGTTTTGATGCCATATTTTCGGTTGTAACATAATAATGTTACTGATAACATCTGTAAAAGAGATACATGTTTCAGGAAAAACGCAACAATTTTATAACGTATCTTGTTGAAGTAACACATTCGATTGCAATACAGATTACTAGTAATTACTGCCAATTGAACTTCAGTCGTCTGTCTTTATATTTATTTGGATTCGTGACGACCGAACGCAATATCTACGTAATTGGTTAGATTTCACGTTACTATTTTCGAGTTCTTATCGCCAAGGTTTAGTTATGATGATATCAATCAAGTACAATATAAGTGTACTAATTAACTAGTTTGGTACGTGGACTGGCGCTGGAAGGAAGTCGCTCTTGCATTTTTATTTCTTAAGATTAAGCAAAAGTGGTTTACATGTTCAGAATTTTATTTTATAAAAATCTAGAAAAAAAATGATTGGTTACCAAATAGAACATAACTAAATTTCTGAAAAGGCGAATAAAAATTTAGACGGTCATCCTAGCGTCAGAATGACTACCCATTTTTTTTGTTTAATTCACTCAGTTAATAATTAGGTTTTAATTATTTAAAGACAGGTATTAAATAGTAGCAATACATTAAAGCTGATCGGTTTTTGGTCAGTCATTATGATGTTCACCCCACCAGTTCACGAGCACGTAAGTACTTATTTCAGTGAGGATGGACCAAGCCGAATGCTCATCGGTATGAGCTGATTGAAAGTCTTAAGAATTTATAGCTTCGGGTGGTTTCTGATGTTGAATACATACCTACTGCAGGACTGCAGAAGCCGTGCTGACACGAAAGTATACTGCACTGAGTGCACTCATCAAATTAATGACAGGCCGTGTCGACGGCGCGTTTGTGTCTCAAAGAGATGTCAGCAAAGCGATGGGGCTTGCCAGAGCCTCCATCTGCCTTGGTTGAGGGTTGTTGAAAGAGATACCGAGGCCCCGGAACGTAAAGGGCAATAGAAGGAACATGGGTGGGTTAAGGTAAAGGTTTAGTCAGCACAAGTATGACACTCCGCCCCGAGCGAGGCAAGTTATTTGAGGACATTCCACCCCAAAAAAAAATTGGTATACAAGGAAGGGTTCCTATGACTTATAGGGGTTATAACCAATTAAATATTGCTAATTAACCAAAATTAAACACAGTAACCGCCGCAAGGACTGATTCCGTAACATTTTTTGCTGATTTATAATGAACTCTGACACCCCCCCGCTCCGCCCAAAGCGGGAAGTTATTTATGATTTCCCACTCAAAAAAGGCTGTCCTTACTTTAAGATTACTTAAAGATTTAGTTTCCGTGCTTGATTACATTTTCATATGACAGAAGCCGTGCTATGTCGCGTTTAATCGACAAAATCGCTAGGCCAGAAAATCTTTCTTGACCCATCATCGAGCGCAGGTACGTTTTTATTCATTTGAACTTACTGAATGATCTCTCACAAGAAGTCACTGGCTCGTTAAAAATCTAATATATAAAATTCTCGTGTCACAGTTTTCGTTGCCATACTCCTCCAAACGGGTGGACCGATTTGAACGAAATTTTGTGTACATATCGGGTAGGTCTGAGAATCGGCTAACATCTATTTTTTCATGCCACTAACTGAGCAGCGGGTGAAACCGCTGGGCACAGCTATATCTTTATAAACATTTCCTTTCAATCCAGTTCCACTATAGCTTCGAGAAGAGCCATACTAGACTGACATTCACATTTATCAAATAATGTAGTCGCTTCAACTTGACTCTTCAAAATTTCTATTTCGGACCAAAATTCTAGAGATATAAAGATATAATTTCAGATACTAGTCTGGTAATTTCTGCGCCCCTCCTGGGTCTGCGTCTGCGCCCTGTGCCTGGGCACTGCTGGCACCGCCCTAGTTACGGCACTGTATATAAATATTTACCTACCTAATTAGGTACATGTAGCATGTAGGTATCTAAGCAAGATTGCAGTCATTTGCATCTTTACACATTTATAATTTTCCTGTTTTTTTTATATGTGATTCAAGTTATTACTCACTTTTATTATTGGTGCCTGCAACGGTGTTATTTATATTACCTATAACTAAACTAGAATGTCGGGCGTCAAGGGGGAGGTGTCCGACTTTTACTGACTAAAACCCAAACATGGTCAGGCCCCTCTGCTTTCATCTTTCCAACGCTTTAGATTAGACGAACGGACGGTGAGATACCCATTGCTCATCGTTCACAGACCCGCGTCTACGGTGGCTGGGAGTCGTCTCGCGGCAGTATTTTTCGTGTAGCAACTGCTTTTATGATTTCAGGCTCCTGACTACTCGCAACAACTGTTAAGTATCTACGAACAGAAGGCGGGACCAACGGATTAACGTGTTTTCCGACCAAGGTGGGGTCTATCTAGTAGAATTTCCAAAGACCAGGTGTTACCATATCATCTATGAATGTACAGAAAATAGGTACCTACACCTGTCAAAAAGGTTTGTCAAGTCTGTAAGGTAGGTACCCGGCGAGTCAACTACCTGTAGCAGATTTTCGAATTTATTTCAGAACAAAATACTAGTTTCCCTCTTGTTGTTATATAGTGGGTAGAGTAATTAATTAGACGCTTGTAAATAGAATGATTGAGATGGAATTAAATACAAAGGCCTTCAAACAGTGGCTTCAAAGATAACATTTTAGGATGAGCTGTGGCCAGTAGTACCTATAGAAGTTATTTACTTGCTGCATACAAACCACAGTTAAAATAAACACAGGTAGCTAATCTTAGAAATTTGTGTTAATACATCTTGCCAAGGAATTAATAAAAAATATTTAGTGGGTAGGTAAGTACCTATCTAATTTTTTTTTGTTGACACTTATACATTCAGTCCGTTGACTATAAGCAGATGTATTGTCACAGATTGAGTGTCATGCAGGGTCAGTTCCCCACTAGGATTGTTTTTTTTTTTGTAATGGGTAGCTTATTGTAGGCATTAGGATTTATGCCCGTTGGGTACATACACTTAGCAACATAATATTCACTGCAATTTCAGTAGAATACTTTTTTCTGATATACCTTGAGTCTAATAATTACTAACTTTTAACATTTCAAACTAAAATATATTAGGTAAAAAAAATACTCACCAAAGTTAGCAACTTCACAACTGGATCATAAAAATCAGCATCATAAATATTGTTTCCTTCTCTTGAAGATTCATATGTAACTCGGACCAGGTTAACTATTTGCAATATTACTAATACACATGTTATAGTGAGCTTGCTTATATTTAATTTGTTCCAGGGAATGTTGCCCTCTTTGCTGCTCACGATGTGATAGATATCGATCAGAGCAGCCACCCATAGATAAACGCATGGTACCCAAACGAGAACAGTCTTTTGAAAGCATGGTGTGAAATCAGGATTGTCTGTATACCATGTTAAGTTGCTATCCTAAAACCATAATAGAATTATTGTATTGTATATTGAGCTGTGTCTGCAAATCCATTTCCAAATAGAGTATTTCAATAATAATAGAAATTTAATTTAGTTTGCATTTTGTTATGCAATCTAAGTTCTACGGTTTTTATTTGTTGTACAAGCTGGATTGCATTGAATATTTAAGAAATATTATATATGAAAAAAATATTGAATACACTGGATCATTCATTTGGACATTAGCGAAAAAGAGGATATTCTGTTGATGCATTTTAACCTTGATGATTTGATTAATATTTTTATCTTCATCACAGTATATTTAATTTCATCATGGAATTTGTAACTGTGTAATCCTTAAGTAATGTTTTTTGTTCAAAACTTGAAAGACTGTTTTGTTTAACTTTTTGTTGCATTTGATGATTCGAGGAAAACAAATTGCACAAAATTTATTTGCCGACATCCTATTTAGTAAAGTTTAAATAGTGGTTGGGTTAGATATCAGCTAAAGAATACAATGTTGTTTTAACTTTAACTTAAAGTTAACAATGAAGTAGAATAAAAAAAAGTTATTCTGCAGGCTGCAAACCGTAGCATTTGTTACAAAACATTTGTTTATTAACAACTTTTACCAACCCAAAACGTAGAACCGCAAAAATTATCCAGTGAGGAATTGTAAGTCATTTTAACACATTTATTTCACAACTTTAGAACTAATTTTGAATTTACCGCAAATACAGTGACCAATCGACTGATTGTGATGGTGAGAGGCTCACTGACTGAAGCGACTGAAGTGCTGAACTGAACCGTGAAGTTGGTTGACAGATTAGATCTGTCAACTGATATTTCTTTAACCCTTCGAGTCCGCACCCATGCTGCGCCTTCACTCACGCATCCCAACTCTATGCTCATCCTCTATGATCACAGAGTAGTTAAGCCAGGTACACACGAAGTAAATTGAGGCATTTGATTTATAAAATAAATAAAAATCAAATAAATATAGCTCGTTTGTAGACAATTCCTTCCACATTTTATACTACTTAATATTATGTAATTTTATCATTGTGATTGTTTGTGAGAAAGGATGTATGGATGTTTGTTATTCTATCACGTCAAAACAGCTGAATGGATCTTCATGAAATTTAGCACAGACGTAGATAATAGTCTGGAATAAAACATAGGTTATTTTTTTCGATATCACACATTTAGTCTCGATAACAAATGATATCGAAAAAAAAGTATCCCTTGTCAAACATCCATACATCCATCCATTCATTAAACATTCCCGTTTTTAATTGTAAGTAGTAGAATTTGGAGAATAGATGCCTTCTATGAATCGCTCACACAAATAATATGCAAACAAAAACAGGGCTGCCCCTTCTTTGGCTAACAAATAGTTTATAGCTTGTATTACATAGATTTTTATTACATAGACATTTCATCGAACCGAACTCACCAGACGCGGGCGAAGCCGTAGGTTTCAGCTGGTACAAAATCATGTTTAGTTTCTCGATCACAGAGAGAGTAATAAAAAGTAGAAACAGTTACAATTAATTATTTGTAACAGAATAGTATGCACATAGAAACATATTTAACTTAAATTGGTATTATTTATTTTCGAGGGACCTCAACATTTGCTCACACTGACGACTGTGAGGAACCACAGAGTACATTGTATATAGTGACATAGAGACGTCACTCGCACATTTTGTAGCGCCCTCTGGTAATGAGTAAGTACAACTTTTCATGAAGATATATACGTATATCTACACCTTCATATCTGTAGTAGGATTTGTAAAATCTGGGGGCTTTCTATTGTTTGTTGTATTTTCTTTAAGTTTATGTAGTAGTTTTCTAAAAATAAAACATTATTTACAAAACATAAATCTTTTATTTTAATCTTTTTTTACAATATTTTAATGCCAACTCCTGAATCTTATCTTCCACACATAATCTTTCCGTGATCCACATAATAATTTATTTGTGTCTTTACACCAATTGTAAATGAATAAATTAGTGCACAAATCTTCAATTTTTTAAATTAATTGCACTTTGTGGCCGTTGCATTTAATAAAACTATAATCACTTTCAACTATAAGTCAAAATAATTCACTTGCAAAGAGAAAAACGGATACGGATACTTTGAAAACGAATTAGTTTGTCATTTGCTCGCGTTGCGTTCCGTTATTACCATTCAGAGCAGTTTAAAAAAAATATGGATATTTTGCATTTGTGGATGATTTTATCCATTTAAACAAACAAAATCGGATAAAACAATGCAGTCAAAAGGTATTATAACTCATTATTTGTTTTTATTTCTCATAAAAATATTTTGATTATCTAATAAAAATCTGAGTAAAACGGATCTTATTTTTGGACTTTCCCAATGAACATCTTGAGAAAAGCACCATCTACCGTTAAGTAAGTCAAACTCTTGATATTCCTATACGAGTAAATTAAAAATCTATTAAACTGAGTGTGTCCCTGCAAAGGCAGAAGCCTACTCTAATTGGTCGGCTATGAATCGGTCACTTTTGTTCTAAGTTATAGCACCGTGTGAGGAACGCCTTGAGGTGTCCTCGACGGATTAGTGAGTCGAAGAGCTTTCGAGGTTACAACTTAGAATATGGGTGATAATGATAATGTGTTAGAGGCAAAGTTTTTTTTATTTTTTTTTATTTTTGGCTCACTCGCTTTGAAGAGGGAAAGTTCTGCCAAAACCATTCAACTATCTATAGACTAAAGAGTTATTGTCTTGACAATAATGTTCAATTCATTCATTCATGGCTTGGTGACATGGTTGTCGTGATATGATGATGGTATAATGAATTAAAATATTTATACAGCGTAGCGTTCGACGAATTCCTATCAGTGTTTATCGATTTAGTTTACACGCCTGTTACCAAGTATTTAATCTAGGTCGAGTTTATTTACTTTGACTGGTAAGCAGAGAGTGGCCGTGCTGGTCGGTGTTTCAGGATGGCAGAGTATTTAGCTGCTATATTTGGAACAGAAAAAGATAAGTGAGTACACATTTTGTTTTAGAAAGCTCATAGATATCACTTCAATTAATACACCTGCATATCACTCATTAATGTGAGTAAGCAAAAAATAGAGGTTAGTTTTTTGCAGTATTAGGGAAGACCAAAAGCATTACCGTAGGAAGCTATATGTGGGCTACATTGTATTTTCAGCTTCATTGACATAGTAGGCACTTAAAAAGTATCATTCAATAACAATTCCTTGAAGCTCTAACTTGGTAATACTTAATTTTACCTGTGGATAATATAATTCAATCTTGTTTTTCAGAGTCAATTGTTCCTTCTACTTTAAAATTGGGGCGTGCCGACATGGAGACCGCTGCTCTCGTATTCATAACAAACCCACTTTTTCACAAACTGTGCTTTTACAAAATCTGTATGTAAATCCTCAGAATTCAGCCAAATCTGCTGATGGCAGCCATTGTAAGTACATTTCTCATTATTCATAATGATTGTCTGTCCAAATCATTTAATATATAAAGTGCCATAAGGGGAAAGTTTGAGGCTCAAATGTGTAGGAAAAAGAGCCAGGATAAATATTGTTATCTCGTCAGTAACCTCTTTTCCATATCACAGGCATAATGGTTGGTCATATCGGTTTAGTCTATGCTTCACCCTTGGCCGCACCATAGCTTTAACTGAGGGTATAATTGACTAAAAACATCACTTGAAAAACGGTATCTTGAAATTCAGAAATTGAATTCTGCGTTTGTGGTACATATAAAATTTGGCGCAAGTATGCAAGTGTACAAAAATAATTTAGTATTGCTTAAAACCTGGTCTTGATATTTTATTTTAATGTTTTTTTTACTTACAGTGGTTGTGGCCAATGTGTCTGATGAAGAGATGCAGGAGCATTATGACAACTTCTTCGAAGATGTGTTTGTTGAGTGTGAAGACAAGTACGGAGAGATTGAGGAGATGAATGTGTGTGACAATCTGGGTGACCACCTAGTTGGCAATGTTTACATTAAGGTGAGTTCATAACCAGTGTTCATTAATTGTCAAATTTTGGGCTTGTTTAGCCTGAGTATCTAGTAATATCCCAATTAGTTTTATGGTTAATTTTCGTAGATAAGTAAACCCAATCTATAAAGAAGAACTGGCGAGAGTCTAGGTAATGCAAAGGAATATCATGATAAAAGTGTAAGGTCTCACTGTAAAAGATTTGCCTTTTACATTTAAACTTGCGAAAATATATGTAATTTCTATGCTATACTTCACATAAAATCAGGCCTGTAATCCTCAAAATGTCAGAGGCTTTCCATAAGGAAAGCCTCATAGGTGGCATGAGCCAATTTCCAACAGGACACAAATCCAGATTCTGTAGAAACTACTAAGAAATTCTTGGTGGATTATCCCAAAATAATTGATTATGTTTAGCACAACAAATATTTAGAGGAGCTCATGACTAAATAATAGCAGCCACTGTTTAGGTTAAGCCACGCTTGCCTAGGTTGGTCTGTGGATGGGTGCACGGCACTTAACGGCACGTTAAACCATTGGTATTGGTTGTCATTTGTAGATCTTTGACCAAGCGGTTTAACCAAGCGGTATCGCATTACCCAGTTCTAACTGGGTTGTGGAGGTCAGATAGGCTGTCGCTCCATGTAGAATACTGATATTCAGCTGCATCTGGTTAGATTGGAAGCCAACCGCAATATAATTGGAAAAAGGCTAGGCAGATGATGAGCACGACAAATATTTTGGTTTATAAAGTTCCATTTTATTTACAAAACCTTAATTTTTTGTTTACAAGATATGTCTATGAAGTTTTGAAAAATTGAGGATTAACTAAACTCAAGATTGCATCAATAATCTTTCTTATTTCACAATATATAAATTCTAGTTCCGACGCGAAGAGGATGCAGAGAAAGCTGTAAATGACCTGAACAACCGTTGGTTTGGTGGACGTCCGGTGTATGCCGAGCTTTCCCCTGTGACGGACTTCCGTGAAGCCTGCTGCCGTCAGTATGAGATGGGAGAGTGCACCCGCAGTGGGTTCTGCAACTTCATGCACTTGAAACCTATTTCTAGAGAATTGAGAAGGTGAGTCATAATTTTTTATTGTCTTGCAAATGGCGGCCTTGAAATGGATCTATCCTGACAAGATGATGAACTTCATCCTACTAACTTTCATCTCTTAGCTATTATGTATACAAATTGAAATTATTATTATTTAAGAAACACCATATCTATACTAATATTATAAAGCTAAAGAGTTTGTTTGTTTGAACTCGCTAATCTCAGGGACTTCTGGTTGGAATTGGAAAATTCTTTTAGTGTTGGATAGTCCATTTCTTGAGGAAGGCTATAGGCTATATAACATCACGCTACGACCAACAGGTGCTGAGCAGCGCGGGTGAAACCGTGGGGAACAGTTAGTAATATTATAAAGCTGAAGAGTTTGTTTGTTTGTTTGAACGCGCTAATCTCAGGGACTACTGGTTGGAATTGGAAAATTCTTTTAGTGTTGGATAGTCCATTTCTTGAGGAAGGCTATAGGCTATATAACATCACGCTACGACCAACAGGTGCTGAGCAGCGTGGGTGAAACCGCGAGGAACAGCTAGTTAAAAGATATAGATTTATTATAATAATCTTTTATCAGAAGGAAACAAAGTGTGAACTTTCAATGGTTGGGTCATGTCAGTTTTGATGTACTCTTTTTTCATACTAAAATGGACTCTGAATAACAGAACTAGACGCCCTGGATAGGAAGGTCCGTACATTGTTAACAGCATATCGAATGCATCACCCATATTCTTCGGTTATGAGATTGTATAGCCTGCGGATTGGGGAGGTCGAGGCTTTTTAATACCATACACAATCGCGAGATATGCAGTCTCAAGGACTATTTCCTAAAGAAGCCGATGTGGTGATGCATCGAGATGTGGTTGTGGTGGACAAGAGCCTCACCACGCTCTTCTTAACTAAAGAGAACTGGAGCCTTAACCGCCGGTAGCTTGAACCCTGTACCCGATATCGGTGAACTACTATTTACACGACTGCCCCAAAAAAGGAGTGTTATGTTTTTTATTGTATTTTTAACTAGCTTTTACCCGCGGCTTCGCTCGCGTTAAATTCGGGGTAACACAGTTAGTTCCCCTTGCGCCTTATTGATTTGTAATAGCAACGCTAAGTTTTCAATTTTCTTCCCTCTTTCTCCCTCACATCCCACTTTTTAATATATAGCCTATGTCCGTCTCCTGGTTCCCAACTATATCTGTACCAAAATTCATCCAAATCGGTTTGGCCATTAAAGCGTGAAGAGGTAACAAACAAACAAACTCACTTTCGCTTTTATAATATTAGTAAGGATTATAATTTTTTTAAAACAGTAATATGCAAGAATATGTATGTAAATCAATAAACAAAAAGAAAATCTACTGAACTTTAAATTCTAGCAGTAGGTAAGGATATGTATTTGCTTAAACTTTTCAGATGATTTTTAAGCGGGTTTACGTAACCGGTATTTATTCCAGTACAAGTAATTAAGAGACTGTACAAACGTTGTGTAAAATAACCCTATGTTATAACATAATATCTTAGATAATGTTAATATTTAAGTTTAAAGGGCTCTGAATAATTTGGCCTGCCTAACTTCCGAAATTTTATTATATTTTAATATAAATGGTTTAATCCTCCAACTAATATACATATTTATAATTATAAATATTTGCCATCGGCACAACACAAATGGCTTATATTTCAGAAATGTGATTATCGTATAGTCCCATGCAAAACATGTTTGTGTTGATATGGGTATGGTGTGGTGATATGCGTATTTTGAAAAAAAAAAATGGTGAATATAAGGCCCACCACACTTCACACAAATATCTTTCAAATCCTATGACCCTAAGTACTAGGAACTTTTCTATGCGTCATCATAACTCTGTGTAATAATAGTGTAAACAAATTGCATCAGTGTTGATTCATCCAGTTAATGCAAATTGTATTTCTAATAAAATATTTTGTTAGTAAAGTAGTTGATTACTGGATTAATTTGTTTATAAACGGAACACTGATTATTACCGTTAAGCATTCACATAAAAACATGTTGAAATTTCTATGTCTCACTCTCTTCTATTCATTGAAATCTTCTTTCTCATCAGTTCAATCTGATCATTTTGATCTGTTATAAAAACAAAATAGCATGTTGTACTTAATTGAAAAAAATAAAATCATCCCTTCTTTCACGATCTTTTGGGGATTAAAGCCAAACCCTACTCTAGCAATGGATGTCCTGCCTTTTCTTCTAGACTTATACCATAACTTTATGTTCCAGATACTTGTATTCCCGTCGCAAAGGCTCCCGTCGCTCTCGCAGCAGATCGCGCGACCGTCGTCGGCGCTCCCGTTCTCGTGGGGGCGGCGGCGGCGGTGGCGGCGGAGGCGGGGGTGGAGGTGGCGGTGGCGGCGGGGGAGGTGGCGGCGGCGGTGGTGGCGGGGGCGGTGGCGAGAACCGGCGCAGGGACCCGCCGCGCAACTCGCGCTCCGGACGTTACTGACCGAGCCTCCCCAGATGGTACATGTTGTAGAGTGCTTCATGAATCTTTTGGGTGCCTTTTGTCAGAACTACTACCGCCTTCTTGGGTTACTAACAACACCGCCTGTCAAAGTCATTTAAACGCCGAAAGAATCATGACATCACTCTATGCAATTGTGCTGTCCACGATGTGCGTCGACACTGACCTCGTATACCATATATCACCCTAACATCTTCAGCACACCGACGCTAGCTGCAATATTAATGCGATTCCGAAGTTTTGTCCGCGGTTTGCTGCGTCGGTGTCCTAATGGCATTACTAATAACTACTGAAGACACGCTGGATGCATATGCTTAGTACACAGGTATGGTTCCTGGCCAGCCTCACCATATGGATTTAGCAGATGTGCAATGTTTCTTTTACTCCCAATTCCATGTTACTGGTTAGTTATAGTCCTAACAATAAGTCTCCTGTGCATGCTAAGCTATCTGTACGAGTTATACATTAGTTTTATTCATTAAAAAATGTAGGCCACACATCAGTGATAACATTTGGATTTTGAGCTCACTTAGTGCATTATGAGTGTATTTATTTAAATGTCATTTGCTATGTAGTGGCTATTAGTTACATCAGTTGCTACAAGTTAATGTGAAAGGCAATTTCAAAGGAAGAAGAAGCTAGCTTATACTGGTTTTGTTAGCTCTTAAGTGCGACCTACTTTTAATGTATTTCTTTTTTGTCTGGATAATAATATTATACGAGGTTATGTAAGGATATGAATGTGGTTCGATAGTGTTATTTACCTAATATTGTAATAAACAAAGAAGTGTCCGACTTCTATTAAGAATGTATTTTCAGTTTAATAGCATTTTAACTTAATACCTACGTCAGATATTTCTGATGGCGTATTTTATGATTCTGTGGGTGAATGCAGTACCCATATCTCGGACAGTGTATTTGTAAGAAGATGTGGATTTTAAAAAATCAATATAAGTTTAATTTCTTTAATACTGCTCTTTATTTACCTATAACCTTACAACCTTTGATTTATTAGTGCACTTTGTACACAAGACAGATCTTAAATTAACCCATTTTAAAGCATTGATCACTGTGATATTAGAAATATTAAGTCGCCGCCAGTTATTAATTCTTATTAATATTTAATTTGGACTCGCCATAAATATCTTCCCAGAAAGTCATATTGTCTTTATTCGGGTTTCGTTTGCATTCGAGTTGTTTTCCTATAGAGTAATAGTTTCGTTCCGTTTCTTTGAATGGTTTCCATTCTGCTGTTCCACTTGATGTAGGATTACTGGAAAGAGGAATAGTTTAATTATAAATATGTCATGTTCCTGCAAATCAATAAGACGAGAGATTTAAGAATTTGTGAAGATTTTCTGTATTCTTTTCAATTCTGTAATGTTTGAACATTATTTACACTCTAAGCTTTTACGGTTTCCAACTTAAGTCTCATAGAACTTATGTCAAAATACAACTATCCGTAAGCAAAACGAGTCATTTTTGTTTATTGGGACCAGGCGTAAATGAACAACAGCTCACATAATCCATTATGAAACAGTGTAGATTTCATTTAAGCATTCATTTGATGTAGGATTGTTTTTTTTGGAGAATGAGAAGTTGACTAACGCCCGGTTCCAATAAACAAAAAACGATTCGTTTTGTTCACGGATAGTAGTATTTTGAAATACGTCTCTTAGAAAATATTAGATACTATTCGTAAGCAAAACGGATCATTTTTTGTTTATTGGAACCGGGCGTAAGTGGTCATAGAACGGACTCATAAATTGGTAGATAGATATTTAACGACCATGTTATTAAATAAAATATACAATGCTTACCCGGTTTTAGCGAAATCCGTCCAAAGTCGCACAAACTGTTTTATAATTTTTCGAGATTCATCCGTCATTGGAGGTATTTCTATGCATGTAACATTGAAAAGATATGCCAATTCATCAGAGTGGCAAACACCTTTCAGTGAATCCATAATATACGACGTTTTGGTGAAATTCCTTTCAGTTTCTGCAACAAACTCGTAAAAGTAAACCGGTTCCGAAGTATACTGGACGTGGTATCGTGCATACCTAAGAATATTGTACAGAAATACTCTGTCTGTTTCGAAATCCGAGTATTCTTGTAACCGTTCCATTGAAATAAGTTGATCGTTAAAATACTGCTTTCGTATCCTTCCGTCGGCTTTCTGTGTTCTCTCTGGTTCCCATTTCAATTTTAATTCTCTTGGAACAACAGCGCCTGGTGTGCACATAAAGGAAGCTGTAAGAGGTAGTTTTCTTGCTATTTCTATACCGTCGCCTGAAGTGTACCCTATTATGAGAGGCACTTTTCCCATTCGACCGTTTTTCACTGATTCTAATGGTAATTCTGTTAAAAACCTGTTTTCCTCAGGACCGACTTTTTCGACTACTGGCCCAAATAGAATACTGTCCATTAAGTCATTAAATTGTAATTCTAATGTTGGTAACTGTATGCCAACTAAGGACGACGTTGGTACGGTTTTTAAAAACTCTAATAGTTCCACCGGGTCATCCGTATCTTTACCCAGTAGTTTTCCTAGTTGAAAAGATCTTTGTCGTGCATAGATATTATAGCTCCACTCGTTGAGACAGACTCCACTTTGACATATAGCTTTATTAAATAATCCCGCACTCATTTTGGATACCATATGACAGGATACTGCAGCAGATCCAGCGCTACAACCGAAGATGGTTACATTATTGGGATCACCGCCGAAAGCTGCGATATTTTCCTTCACCCATTTTAAGGCAAGGACTTGATCTTTCATGCCAGCATTACCGGGACATTCTTCAGTGTCTAGGCACAGGAAGCCTAAGACTTCGAGTCTGTAGTTAATAGTAACTAAAACTATGTCTTGTACCATGAAGAACTCTGGTCCGTAAAAGTTCGAGTCGCCGGATCCTGTGTAGAAGCCACCACCGTGGATCCAGACCATGACTGGTCGGGGATTGGGTGGCGTGAGTGTTTTAGTGTAGACGTTAAGGTAGAGACAGTCTTCGCTACCAGTCTCCATGCGTTTCATTCGTTCGTTGTACTGTGGGCAGACGGGTCCGTGCTGTGACGCGTCGCGGACCTCCTGCCAAGGCTCTGGGGGCTCCGGTGCCTGGAAAGAGGAAAAATGGAATTTCTTTATGGACAAAAATGATAACGATATTACGACGGGAATGTATACTTTATTTTCGTAATGTCCTAATTTTTGTGCCTATAAGGTGTCGGTATCTCAGCAATTGACAACGGTCGGTTTATGGTTCCAAAAAGGGTGCAATAACAAAATGCAATATCATGACTTCTATAGTATTACATCTTTAACAAAGTAATCAACTTTATAATGCATAATCCACTCAAGATAAGCAACTACTTGATATGGTAATATAATTTACTGACTAATGTATACATAGGTACTTGTAGAGTGTTTCTAAATAAAATTTACACTGAATGTGTCTACTACGCGAATACCATCACAATAATATACTCATAGTCTCCGAGTGAATACTAATGTGCATGCTTAGGTATGCTTTCGTTTGAAGTGAAAAAAAAAACGTTACGAAGTGCGTAGGTATGTCTTCATTTGCTAGGTACTCACCTTGAATCTTAATTCTCCAAGTGGCGGTTTTGCATATGGTATGCCTTTGAACGCCACGTAATTCTCGACACCACTGCAAACGACTCCCTTTAATTCGCCTTGCACAATCTTAACTAGTGGTGGCTCCATAACGCGACTAACTCTGTGAATTGCAAATCTTAAATATTTAACATTATGTAAGCTAATTGTGAAAAAAAGTCAAGTAATTATTATTCGCTACGCTACGGCTAAATGGAACTTGCACATAGGAAAATTTAATTTGCCGCGTAAAACTGTCTATTGGTTAGGTGCCAGAACAGGCATGTATGTAGGTAACAACTCCTAACCTTGGCCACGGATTGCCCTATGATGCATAGATACAAGATACTTAAATAAAATTAGTGCCGTACATGAATGGATCTATAAAAGGCATGTATCCGAGTTGTATTTAATTATATACTTGTACATTCTACGTGAGTTATTAAAAACAAGGACGGTGCGTTACGAAATCGGATGCATTAATGCAAATAATTGTACTTATGGCTCTTGAAATAAGAAGGTACATTCAAGATACAGCAGACCCCACGTCATTGGGAACACTGACCTTAAACTGGCTTTCCGATAGTGAACTACCTACCGTACAATATTTTGGTGTAATACCTTACTATACCTAAGTAGTCACCAAAGCAGCTTATGTCTAAAAGTGATGCCACCTAGTTACCTAAAGCGCAATGCTGATGACCGACTGAATATCGACGTTCTGTGACGTACAAAATGATGTGAGGCGTCATAACCAGTTACGCTCTCGATACAAATGCAACGTCTCATTTGTTATCTACACATTTTGCTTTGTAGCACCTACGTATGTAAACTTTGCCTCAAATAAGTCGACTTTAGATTGTAGTATTTTTACAATTTGGCCGTGGTCATTACAATGCTACGTTCAGCGCAAACTGGTGTAGGTTGGGCTAAAGGCTTTGATGTAAAAATACCACGTGTTTAAACAAAATGATTTCATCATTTTCTTGATATGAATAGTAAATATGTAGAATTTTTATAACCTTAAGCTAACCTTAAAGCGTGTAGGCTGTTATGACGGCCGAATTCTTAAAGCATTTAAAATTTAAAGGAGAAAATAATAACGTGGGATTATATATTATATGACACGTACTTGTAAAATTATGTTTATTTAAAATAAATTGAACACTCTTATAAAATGACTTTTATTACGAATACCTAAATGTTACTACATAACCCCAAATCACTATGCACCTTGGCAACTTCCGAGTTATTTAAATAATGGGTAGTTACGGTAACACTGCACTCGGATGCAATAAATATCTTTACGGTATTATTTTTTTATGGTAAGAAAGGTTATTTTGTATCTGATCCAACGTCAAAACAAATATTGTGACACATTCTTATCGTTTTAATCATCGGCTAAAATAAAATATTTAGTAATATTCAATTTATTATTCATCGTTCGTTGATAATTTATTCTGTATTTATGTATCAAAACTACTTATAATGATTAGTCATCACACTATTAATTCACACTGCATTGGGAAATCGATAAATGTTATAAGGCTATGTTTTTAATTCGTTTGTCTACCACTGGCTTTATTTCGTTGTATGTGTATCGGTCTTGTCAAGGCAGAGTTCTAAGGGAATGGGTGTCATGAATGGGGTGTCATTTCCGAAGGGTAGAAGTTTGAGATGGGACAAATAGAGCAGGTACCTTAACGGTTGTAGTTACAGGAAAACGATCTTAGGAGATAAACCATGGCTAAATGAAACAAATAGTTTCGTGTTTCCGGATTTTGGAAAGTTGACACAGAAAGAAATGGGGAATTATCACAAAATATAAAAAAAATTAAAATAACAGATATCTTTTTCCGTATTTCGATCGAAAGCTATTTTTTTTTTCTATTCTTCGCCGTCTACAGGTGTTAAGTCGCGGGCAACCGCTAGTTTGAAATAAATCACACAAACACGCTATTAGATTTAAAAAAACACACGCATGATTTCCCCCAAGGGGCAGGTAAGCAGATATATTTATTTGATTGTAACGATAAATATATAGACCAGCTCTAAAGTAGTGGATGCACAGCAAATAATGGATGAGCTACAAATGTGCGTGTAAAACAGGAAGTTAGGATCCACTTACAGTACTGAGAAAAGTTTGTTCTTCTATACAAGTGGCAGCTCTTCTTTGGGAGGGGTACAGATGCAAAACCGCCTTCATTATATTTCTAGCTCACCACATTTTTATGTAAGGGTATTTTTTTGCGGATGAAAAGAAAAAGATCAAAGAAGAAGGTCAAATTTACAGAATTACCTACATCTTAGTCCTGAGTAAAGGTGCGTGTCACTATTGCTAGTTGATCAAATCACAGGAAAGCATTTTGTACAAAATTTAAAAAATGTCTGGTTTTATTTTAAAAATAGAAAACCGTCAAGAAATGGAAAACTAATCAACAAAAAAAAAACGATGGCATAAATCCGAACACGCGAACGGTAAAGGAGCTAAAACCGCTTCTATCCTGTAGGTACAGGCGATGCAAACCCGCTTCTATCCACTAAAATAGATGCAACCTTTTCCAGATTACATGTTTCTTTTTTTAAAGGTGACTGCGTCGTCGGTCTAGTGGCAGCAAGCGCGAATGCTCAGCATGAGTTCCTCGATAAAGTTAAACTATTATTTAAAACTATTATAAACTATTAGTTAAACTGTTTTTGCAATAAGAATTATGCAGTAGCTGCCACAGAGTCTGGGTTTGTGCCCGGTTGATTGGAATAGGCTCGTCCCTTGATAATAACTGGCGAAATGTGGCCTACTCGTTAGGAATGCCTCTGCCTAAGCGTTCGAGATTTACAAGGCGTGAGATTATGTGTTATGTTATGTTAAATAATATTAATAATGTTCGTAAAGCTAATTAAACTTATGAATCGAATACAAGCATTAATTTGTCGTATCAGGTAATTAAATTAAGGGACTAACTAGTCAACTTGTGGTATGGGTGGATACAGGCACAATAAATTGTTTGTTGAAAATTTTCAATATTCATTATAATATCCATTTCAATATACCTGTACTGAACATTTTAGAAAGTGGATGGCACAGCTTTGCACGCCTCATATATTGGTATTTGACAATTTTTAATACTAGCTGCACACTTATCGAATTAAATTGAACTATTAAATTTTTGGTATATTACCTCGTAATGTTTTGCTAAGAAAAAGCTAGACACCTTTCGATTTGATGCTTTTAGAGGACAACATTACCAAACAATACCAAACAAATTTAGGTAACACTGACCACCCGTTACATGCCGAGTTTCCGCCGGGCCTTGGAGAGCACGTAGAGCTTTTGGTCCCGGTTGTTATTTTTAGATTTTAACAGTCGTCACAGATAAATTTGTCCCGAAAGTCTAACATGCAGCCTTATCAGAGGATATCGTAGGTAAGTATTACCCAGGTCTAACAGAGTTGAGGTTTGTGGTGGTCAGATCGGCAGTCGCTCAATGTAAGATTCATAATCCAGACCGTAACATAAAAGGATAAGCAGAAGTTAAAAAATGGTTTACATCAGGCAGGAGTGGAGGATACATCCTTCCATAATACCTAATACCACACAATTTTTTTAAACATAGTTGTTTCTCTGTAAATGGGTCGGAAAAGTATAAAAATACTAGCTGGCTCCCGTGTGATGATTGAAAAAAGTATCCTATGTGTTATGCCAGACTATAATTTAACTCTGTGCCAAATTTCATTAAGATCCGCTCAGCCGTTTTGACATGAAAGAGTAACAAACATCCATACATTCATGCCGATCCATTTATCCTCACAAACATTCGCATTTATAATATTAAGAAGATTATACTTAATAAAATACTTATTAGTAGGACGTTTTCAAGGTACGTCATGGTTCGAATATGCGGAAGTGGAGGTAATATTTCGTGGAAAACAAAAGATTATTTTATTATAATGATCATCTGTGAGTGTTCACTACAGTTTATCGAGCGTGTCGCACTACAAGCTGGAAAATTAATGTATCTATTTGTTTTCTAGAAGACACCTTGTTGTATTTAGCTTTTGTTAAGATTAATCTTACAGTGCATCTCAGTGCAAGATACATCTTAATAACAAGAGGAAAGAGACAAACTAACGTAATAGGTAGGTACTCAGAAAATCAATAAAGTCTAGGAATAGAACTGTCAGATAAACACCAAAAGCAAACCTACATACTTATTTAGGAAATTCCACCATTCCATTGTTTAAAATAACCCGTTAATTTAGCATAGAAATGTACTTACAGGCTAATTGTTTTAGTCTCTTCCCGCGACGAACAAAAATAACAACATATTGATCGCCAATGCATCGTTGATGATATGCGGTGATAATAATACAGGTGTTACACTTGCAGTTCCTTTATTTAACACTTTACTCGAAGCACGGGCAATTCACGGGCCTAATAAACGACTGGTATGCACGAAAGCCGGAATGCAATGTTATTTGTTATCCGTTTTTATCTTTAACTACAATAGTATATTATCTACGTTATCTAAGTACTTCGTGCTGAATATAACGTTTTCTGAATCATTATGACTGACTAATATTTTAATTGATAAATCTTATGTACAGTCACCAAACAAGACAAGTAACCAGGCTCGTTGAATCGCTCGTGCTTGCTCGGTGTAAACCAATTCTTTACGAAGTCTTCAACCATGGATTCTGAACATCAAAATAACATTACGCAAAAAATATTGCTACATAACAATCAAGTTATATTGTAGAACTAAACGCATTCAACATTGTGCTTATGGATGCATTGTGCAGTACGAGTACCAGGGAGGCGTATACAGTAAAGAAAGTTATAACATAAAAACCGGCCAAGAGCGTGTCGGGCCACGCTCAGTGTAGGGTTCCGTAGTTTCCCGTCCGTCACAATAAATGTTCCCAGCTAAGAGGCCAACCGAACAATTCGGTAATACCCGATCCAATGTAATAAGTACTTACAGCGCCATCTCTCGGGGAATTGGGTTACTAATTAATACAAAGATGTGCAATTTCGGTGGTAATTTTGGATTGCGAGAACCGATTTCAATAATTCTTTTTTTGTTTGAAAAAAGATACGTTCAGGATAATAAAATATGTAAACAAAGTTACAAAAAATGCTTGCATATACGATTATACTACAAACTTAGTCCAGAAATTATTTTGTACAACTTTTGTCTTTTTTGTACAAAAACTGTTGTGTCAATCAAGTTCAAAATAATTTTCATAGAAAGTCCTTATAAAGTTCTACTTTTCAGATTTTTTTCATATTTTCTAAACTTATGGTTCTTAAGTTAGAGGGGGGGGGGGACACATTGTTTTTTACTTTTCGAGCGATTATTTCCGAAATTATTGATATTATCAAAAAATGATCTTAGTAAACCCCTATTCATTTTTAAATACCTTTCCAACAATATATCACACGTTAGGATTGAAATTAAAAAAAAAAACACTTCCCACTTTAAAGACACAGTTGGGTGTTTTAAAGCTGCTGATAAGAAAGTGCCGATGTTCATTACGAATGTGCACAAGGATTCACATACAGCTGACATTATTAAGCACATAGAAATAAAAACTCACGAACTTGTCAAGTTGGAAAAACTGTCTCTAAAAAAAGAGGTTGACTATGACGCGTACAAGTTTTTTATACCTGAGTCTAAAGTCTGTGTATTTTTGGATGAAAATATGTGGCCGCAAAATATAATATTCAGACGTTTTGTGCATTATAGTCAGAGACGAAAGGACGAGTACTCGATTAAGGCCGGCTCTGTTAACAATAACAATGACTGATAATTGTTTATTACGATTTGCCAGCTTTAATTGTAAGAGCCTTAAACGTTCTATTGAGGGCGTCCGTGAACTGTGTGTGACGTGCGACATAATAGCGCTTCAGGAGTGCTGGCTGCTGCCTGAGGAACTGCCGTTTCTGAACACCATCCATGATGACTTTAGCAGCACGGGGACATCGGCCGTTGATACGTCTGCTGGCATACTGCGTGGGCGACCCTATGGAGGGGTGGCTCTGCTATGGCGTAAAAGTGTTTTCAGTGAAGTCAGTCGTTCCGAGTGAAAACTCGAGAGTGTGTGCGATACGTATTAATACGCGTGAAAGGCCTTTCCTTGTGATGAGTGTGTACATGCCCACGGATGCAGTGAGTAACCTGCCTGAATTCTCGCACTGTTTAGGACTGGTAAGTGCAATCGTGGACGGCAGTGATGTGGAGGCGGTTTATTGTCTTGGTGACTTTAACGCGCATCCGCATGAGCTGTTTTTTAAGGACTTGTTAAATTACTGTTCGGATAATAATTTTACATGCGTTGATGTGGATAGGCTCGGATTGATGTCGAACACGTTTACGTATGTCAGTGACTGTAACGGGGCTAGGCGATGGCTTGATCACTGTGTCTGCACAGAATCGTCTCTGAAAACTGTTCGGAGTGTTAGCGTTAAGCATGATGTTATGTGGTCGGATCACTACCCATTGTTGATCGAATGTGATCTCAATATAATTAGGCCGAAAGTTAAGCAGAGTGTTGCTAACGTTAACTCAGTGGTGTGGGGTGAAAAAAGCTTAGATGCTATTCACACATATAGGCAAGAATGCCATCGGCGATTGCGTAATATTGACTTCCCTAGCGTATTGTCGAATTGTTGTGATCGCATGTGTAGTGATTCGGGTCACAATCTAATAATAGATTGTTTGTATCGTGATGTGGTATCCGCTTTAAGGGAGGCCGCCACTGTTAGCAGGGAGAAACGAGCTGTTGGTAGGAAGCCGAAGCGCGTGGTGGGTTGGAATAGGCACGTAAGTGGGGCTCACGCGTACGCCAGGCTCAAATTTACTGAGTGGGTTAAATGTGGCAAACCTATGTCTGGTGTGCTTTATAATGAAATGTGTGACACTCGTAAGATCTTTAAATCCAAGTTACGGTGGTGCCAGAATCACCAAGAGCAAATACAGATGGACGTTTTAGCCGAGTTGCACACTAAAAAAGACTTTCGGAACTTCTGGAAAGCTACAAAAAAGCAAAACCTTAAACCAGGTTTGCCTTTGAGCGTCGATGGCGTATCTGCGGAAAGGGATATTGCTAATATTTTTAAGTCCCAGTTTTGTGTTGAGCCAAGCATTATTCCATCCCCTGGGGTGGTCGATGCTGAGTTTCAGTGTACTGTCCTGGAACCAAGAGTTAAGTTCTCAGCTGCGGGTATAGCTAAAACCATAGGGTGTATGACCCGGGGTAAGTCGCCAGGACATGACGGACTCAGCATTGAGCACCTACAGCATGCAGGTCCCCACCTGCCACGTGTTTTGGCTATGCTGTTCACGTTCTGCCTTCGCCATTCGTACTTGCCAGACGAGCTGATGAGGACAGTCGTAGTACCAATTGTCAAAAACAAAACAGGTGATTTATCTGATAAAAACAATTACAGGCCGATATCATTGGCGACAGTCATCGCGAAAGTATTTGACAGCATGCTTAATGCTCAGCTAAATAGGACAATAACTTTGCACGATAACCAGTTTGGGTTTAGGCCTAAACTGTCCACAGATAGTGCTAAAGTGAGCTTAAAGCATGCTGTCAGATATTACACAGATCGGAGTACACCTGTTTACGCCTGCTTCCTCGATCTGTCTAGGGCGTTTGACCTGGTTTCCTACGAAGTGTTGTGGAAAAAGTTGCTCGATAGGCAAGTTGCCCCAGAAGTCATTAAAATTTTCCAGCACTGGTACGGGAGCCAGGTCAATACCGTTAAGTGGTCGGGAGCTCTGTCGGACTCGTACAGGTTGGAGTGCGGGGTGAGGCAGGGAGGATTGAGCTCACCTACGCTCTTCAATCTGTATATCGATGAACTTGTTGCCGAGCTTAGCAGTCGCCATGTTGGATGCTATGTTGATGATGTATGCTTTAACAATATCAGCTATGCTGATGATATGGTGCTGCTGAGCGCGTCAGTTGGGGGACTCAGAGAGCTAGTAAGCATCTGCGAAACATACGCTCATACACATGGCCTTAAATATAATGTGAGAAAGAGTGAGCTTATGGTTTTTAGTGCGGGTTCTAAGTGTCCGGCGGAGGTTCCACCAGTGAGGCTATGTGGGGTGCCTTTGGAGCGGGTACATACGTTTAAGTATCTGGGCCATATTGTGACGTCCGACCTGAAAGACGACGCTGATATTGAGCGAGAGAGGAGGGCGCTGTCGGTGAGGGCTAATATGATAGCCCACAGGTTTGCTCGTTGCTCCAAGACAGTGAAGATAACCTTGTTTCGAGCCTACTGCACATCTTTTTATACGGGTAGTTTGTGGGTGTCATATTTGCAGAAATCCTACAGCGCTCTCCGCGTTCAATATAATAATGCGTTGAGGGCACTGCTGCGGTTGCCACGCTTCTGCAGCGCTTCAGGTATGTTCGCGAGCGTCCGCATTGACTGTTTCTATGCCAGCATGCGCAAGAGAGCGACCTCGATTGCAAGTAGACTGCGGGACAGCGGTAACAGTCTTCTCAACGTTGTCGCAAACAGGTTGGACGGGCCTTTTATGCAGCATTGGAAGGCATTACATGCGCCCATATATAGGGCTTGGGGCAGGTAAAATTATAAAATTATATTTTTATTGTTTTCAAAATTTAACCACTCATTATTACTATTCTAAGAAATTTAATTTAATTTAATTTATTTAATTATATTGAATCCATTTTAGTACTATTGAATCTGTTGTTTAATGATATTGAATCTATTTTAATGATATTGCATCTGTTTTTATGATAAATCTGTTTCTTAATGATAGGGAATCTGTTTTAATGTGTCTGTGTACGTCTAACAATATTATATTAATTTTCTATGGGTCTATGCCACCCGAAATAAAGTTTATTCATTCATTCATTTACATATAGGCTACCCTAATAAAACATTTTTTTTTAAATTTTTATTTTACCACTTTGTCGGCGTGATTGATATACACATTGGTACCAAATTTCAGCTTTCTAGTGCTAACGGTCACAGAGATTAAGCGAGGACGGACGGACGGACAGACAGACATGGCGAAACTATAAGGGTTCCTAGTTGACTACGGAACCCTAAAAATGTGACGATGTTCGATTTTTGACCTCCAATAACTAGAAGGTTGCCGTATGGTCTAGAACAGCGGTCGGCAACCTCTTGGCAAGCAAGGGCCACAAGGTGACTAATTAAACTAAAGGCGGGCCGCAGTCATTTTACTCACATAAACCCAAGAAGCTCAATATACCTGCTCATAATAATTGGTAATTTTCCATAAAAAAAATGCCATTGAAAATTGTTAAAACATAGGGAAATTAATTCGTACACGTAACACTTACATTATGTTTTGTTTGGGCTTTATAGCTATAAAAAATAAGAGAAAAATAAATTACAAGCTACCTACCTAAATAGGAAAAAGATTTTACATTTTGGCAAGCCCCTCTGCTTTGATAACATCTCTTTGAGGCGCGCGTGAAACAATAACGCGCTGTCGACACGGACTGTCGTCAATAGACGGCCGGACGGTGAGCTACCCATTGCTCACCGTCCACAGTCGTCTCCCGCAGCGGCTGGGTTGGTTTGAGGTTCTCTCCCTCAAACGCCCGGCAATCCCCTTTGCTATAGTCTCCGCCAGATAAGAAAAAATTAAAAGTCATTGACCCGACTTGTACCAAAAAACTCCACAAAACTTCATTAGCGATCGCTCGCCATTCAAAACTGTCGGCCATACTGCACCGGTCGAGTTTCATAATACCAAACACTCATCCCAACGGAAATAAGTAGAAATACGTAAATTTGAAGAATAAATTGTGGTATTTTTTTAAGCTTCAAAAAATACATTTCATACATTGAAATATGTAATTGCTGTGGTCTATGCATTTCAAAAATAATTTCCTTGGTGTATTTTTATTTTTCGATATTTCTTATGTTTTCAACTTATATTTCAATAACAGAACATGCAATAATTGGATTTATTTATCCAGCTTTAGCTCATACTCATAGAAGTGTACAATGAATTTAATTAACCGAATTTTGAAGTTCATACCAAAAAATCTAATTTTTTAGGTTATGCCCTCATACTCATGCGCTGAGTGTGACGTCAGAGCAAGTCAGGGGTGCATTACCTATCCACCATTTTGTAATTAAGTACCTATCGCGTCCTTCGTCTCGAGTGTCATTCCAAATTGGTTTGCGCATGGGATTGACTGAGCGAACTCATACTCGAAAACTTTGCATTTGTTATCTTCCTGTTAATCGTTCTAGTGTTTTGTTTTGTTAGTTTGATACTGTTTTGTTTTATTTTTGTTATCATTGTTTATCAAGAGTGAGAAAGTGAGTGTGGATCCACGAACAACCCAAAAAAGGCGAAGACAGAGAATCGTTGAACCTCAAGCAGGTTGGTTAATTTATTTCTAATGTACCTATGCAATTTACCTATGAAATGATAGACCAAGTTAAGTAATTGAGTTACTAAAGGTCGAGGAACGATTTTTTCAAGGTCAAAGTTATTGCTAGACCCTTATGAACTTGGAGGATTGTATTGATGCTTTGGATGATTATAATTCTATAACTACATACATTCTTATATTATCACGGATAAACTGAAGTAATTGCGGGTGGATGTTTATGTGCAGGCGAAACGGTCTACCGTCTTTCTTGTTCGTTTTTTGCGATCAATGCCACACAATTCCATTCCAAAACCATTTATGATTTTAAAAGAGTAACAATGGAGTTTCTTGCCGGTTCTTCTCCATAGGAAACGACCAACCCGAACCGTGCATCTTTTCTCGACGTTTTATGGCCCATGTAGGCCTATGTGATATAAAAATATTTTGATTTTGATTAAGTTGGGCCCGAAATGGAAAGTGCTAGAGTGACTGTTGTGTGTTCCATTATTATTAAAAAATATGTAATTCGTTACGAGACTATGTGCCTATTTTTGCTTTTATTTGAAATAAATGATTCGGATTTGAATTTGGTTTAAGGGTTTCATTAAGTACTACATATTAGGTACCTTCCAAAATAAATATGATTGAATAATAATTATGGTTTTGGCCAAAAGGTTTGTAATTCATGTCATCAAGGACGCCCCGTACCGCGATACGTTTGTTTACATCGTGCGGCGACACTTTTTACTACTACACTTTATAATTTTTCGTATCGTTTGAATACATTGGTACACGGGGGTTAACGACCTTTATTTTTTTCTTATCTGGCGGCGACTATAGCAATACTGCTTCGCAGGAGGAGGTGACCGTTTCCCATTCCCTCTCGCTCCGGACCATGGACTGACCGGACGCGAGAGATCGCCGCCGCCAATCGCCTCTACGAGGGCACGGTGGTGCTCCGCCCAAGCTGGGCAGACCGCCACTGTGTGCTCCACCGTGTCCTCCGGGCGATCGACACCCGGGCGTTTCCTGCCGCCCAATTATGTGCAGGAACCTGCCGAAACTTCCGTGTCCGGTGAGGACCTGCGTCAGGCGGTCTTTAAAGAGGGGACTTACCGCCACTATTGTGGCGTGCCCTGCACGGGGTCGCGACAGGGCAACGCTCGAGTTTGGGAGCCAAACGTCGTAAATGCTTCACGAAGTTCCACCGGCTGTCGAGGACGATTCCCAGGTACTTCATCGTCGACCCGACGCCGATGCGAACCCCTCCTACCGTCAACTGGGATCCCGAAGGTGGCGTATTTCCCGCGGCCATGAAAGACCATGGCCTCGGATTTGTACAATGCCACCTCGAGACCCAGTAGCCGGACCCCCCTAAGCCAGAACGGGCGTGTCATCAGCGTAGCAAACTACGCTGACGCCGCTGGGGAGCAGCACCCAGTCGTAACCGAAAGTCGAGTCGGAATCGACGAGAAGCATATTTATTTTTTGTGTTATTGACAATTGAAAAATTGTACTGAACTTTTTAGCAAACTTTTTTAACTCGTCAAAATCAGATGGCATTTAACAATATTATTGGATTCATAGAAGGAGCTTTGAGAATATCAGCTAGTATGATACATTTCAAAGTGTTGCCAAGCAGAGGGGTTAAAAGGCGCGCTTACTTAATGTGTTGATTCTGATACTTATAACTTTTTTTTTACAAAACATTCACGGGCCGCAAGGAAGACGTCCGCGGGCCGCATGCGGCCCGCGGGCCGCGGGTTGCCGACCCCTGGTCTAGAACAATATAAGTGATCGCAATGACTTGGAGAACACGTGACTTTCGGCTTAAGGGTACTTTTACACCTTTTATAGTTGATATTTTCCTAGAAACCGATGAACGTTTCTACTTAAATTTAATTTGTTTAACAGTTTGTTTTCCATCAAATAAAGTAATTATTCTTATGGATTTTTAAGATGTCAATTGCATCCGACGAGCCCGGTTAGTTTGCTTCTTTGCTGACAGTACCTACGGTTTATCTCAAACTCGAACTTTGGAACTATTATGAGGAATAGATAGGTAAAGGTTTTGCACGCTGTTCAAAGTTCGTATCATATCATTCATATCTCTCTGTTGTAAAGACGACAGGCCAATAGATTTGAAAGTTTGTTTTGTAAACTGTGACATTTCACTCAACCGGAATTTTAGTTTTTTTTTTTATTAAAGTCCTTAATATGGTAGCTACCTGATAGCTTCCCAGTACTCGTTTTCGCAACAAGTGCGACGGCTGAGCACTATGTCCTGGTTGCGATTCCCGAGTCGGGCAAAATGGGGTTTTCCATCAGGAATTTGCTCACCCCTATATATTAAATGTGTGTGTACTGTAGGTACACCTCTGCCCAACCTTTCGGGGATTACAGACGTGATGTTATGTTATATTAAACGACACCTAAATGGGTGCCTAATTCAATGATCCATCTGACCAAAGGCACTCTAATGTAGTGTGTGTTAATTTAAATGTCACTTAGTGTTACTGAAAATAGACTTTATTCTATTTGAAGTTTCCGGAATTCAATCATTCTTATAACCACTTAAGACATTTTATAAAACGGCTCTTAATTTAGTTTTTTCGCCTTGGGGGCCATCCTTTAATCGCGTGAGGTTCTTTAGGCCACTTTTATAGATCTATACCTCCCCTTGGTGATACGACATGAGGTATTAGGCTACCTCTCCTCCCCCCTACCCCTAACATCACGTGTATTTATTCATTCACGTAAAAAGATCATATTTTATCCAGAACCAGATTTAATAAAAAAAGAAAACAAATTTTCGAGAGACAAATTTGCTTGCTCGGGTTTCAAATGATTAAAATGATGGCAACAACCTTTTACACGTCACCCCTTAAATACACTTTTTTCGGAGCTGACTCCCTTTATCGGGTCCCCTCCACCCTTATCGAACCTTACGTTATCAGAGGATGACACCTTGTCAGCTGCCTTAGTCAATAGGTTTCAACTTATACAATAACTTAATCTATAGTGGCACAGTCATTAAGGTTGTATAGTAACTACCACTTTCCACGTTTTCCTTGATGAACTCGTAATTGTGTATTGCATGGGAATACCACCAGCCGATGTGACTGACAGTGTATCTACCTTGCCTACCAAGGTACAACTGACATCAAAAATTCATTCTTACATAATGATACGTGTATGTACTAAGTGTTTAAGGGACGTAAACTAGCTAATTGTTTTTTTATTTATTCACAGTGTTAACACTGAATAAAAATGTGGAGGTGGCACAGCTATAAGCCGTGCCCTCTATTCGTGAGTCGAGTGTTGTGATATATAAAACTCAACACAATCATCAACCTTTCTTGTTCAAGTTGGGCGTCAGGAATATGTAAGACTCACAAAGCTACAAATACAGACGTCTGACATATTCTAGTTGTAGTGTAGTGTAGGTTACTCAAAAGTTAGCAATTAATTGAAGGGTACTTAGGGAGTAGGTAGCTTGTAGTGCGCAGTGACTTTAGCCGTATCTAATAATGTTTGGTGAATATGTTTGGTTACTATGTTCTTTGGTCACGAAAATAATTTGGAACTGCGGTCTTCTTCAACAAGTAGGTAAATAGTTATACTCCTTGAGGTAATTTATCTCCTAGTAAGAACTTTGGACAACGTCGTAGCTATAATATTCCAAATCATCCAACTCCAAGTGATATTTGGATTCAGATTGCTTTTTATTTAAAACAATCTAAAGTAATTTATGATTCGCTGTTTTTAATAAACAGGTGTAAAGTATATGCAAATAAAGGGAGGGAAAATTTATGAAATTCCTTTTCATAAAATTTAATAAATCAAATGGAATGGAAATATAATTTAATATAAGGGTCCTTAAGTAGCATTTTTAGCTGTCCACGTTTAAATCACGTTGAATTTATTAAAACATTTGTCATGTTTTTAAAATTTGTTGATGTGTCTGAAATAAAGGAAATAAATCAATAATTATACAGGTTTATTTCCTTTATTTTGGACATTGAATGTTGGTTGGTAATGATTTTATAATAAATACTTACTTAATCACTATTTGCTTGGTACCTCACCCACTCAGACAATAACGAGCTTTCGGTTACAATTCGAAACTCGAATAGGAATCGATCAATAGCAAGATTAGCTGACATTGCCGTTTCCATTCGCCGGCGAGTGCTCCGGAGCGAGACGATAACTGCCACAAAAACCTTGTTATTCTTTAATTTCTCAACAGTTCATAAACTATCTACACTAGTATATAAACGTTGTTTCGTTTTCAGGCAGCATATTTCTATTCAGTTATGTACAACCAAAGTTATAAATATGTGACGATAAGGACACTGGCCATAAGGTGTGCGATGTCGGCATTTCCCCCGTTCGTGTCAGCTTTATAGATAAGGTTAGATTATGATTGTGTTATGTTGACATGACCCTCGAGGTGCCGACTCTGCACACCGAACGGAATTTATCCGGAACATGAAATATACTTTGAAAAACAATGTCGCAAACAAATAACGAATGCGACAAAAAGGCCTGATGTTCACACGAGGAACATGTTTTGTATTTTTCTCACCTCTCTTTTTTTATCCAACATAATCTATTTATTCGAATGATCACAACGATGTTTATAGTCAAAGTTGTGAGCTTCGTACATGATATAAAATTACCAAATTAAATGAATGGACCATGAAATATTTATAATTTTCGGAAGGCTACGATCCAATCGTGCGTCATTAGCGGAATATGGCGCGGCTCGGACTGGTTGGCGTAACAATTAACGGCAATATTATTATCGATATCACTCTCCATGTTTATTACGCTGATTGGGCTTCAATTACTTATTTTATTCCCCTTTTGTTGTCATTGCTGTTTTCACATAGATTATAATGTAACCAAATGTGGTTTATTTATGTTAATAGTCACTACCAATTAGGTAGAGGTTTGACTTATGAAACTGAAAAGGTAGGTATCTGCTCACATTTAGTAGGTGCGTGATAATGTACCCAAGTATCTAGGTTGGAGCTACATAATAATAACGGAAGGCATTCTATCTTATAACTCGTGAAAGCCCTACATATATTATGGTCAGATTACAATAATTCCACTATTCATGGCTCTACATATCAAATACATTATGGTAGATTATTCTTACCCACTGTGAAGTGAAGGATTGACAGCAATTGTTTGCAAATGGAACAAAACAATCTAAGCAAGAATAAAATAAATTGAGAAACTGGTTTATTTTAGCTTTCCTCTGGGTAAATTAAATGGCGGCATTTATTTCAATATCTTTGTACCTATCTATCTACTTATAAATAAATGATATTCTACCACTGCCAAAGACAAAAAGCCGCGTAAAATATTCAACAGCTATCTATCAAGGGTTGCGTTTAAATTATTCGCGAGGCTTTTCACACGCTTTTAACTGAATCATTCTATTTACATCCCGTTTTATGATTGAAAATTGAATTTTACGTAGGTAATGTCTCCAGTGATTAACACTTACATACCAACAAGGAAATCACTCAAACAACATTAAATCTTTTATTGACAGTTTGAACTAAATCCATAGATAAACAAAATGGATTAAAATGAAAAAGCATTGTCTATGGAACAACTGACTGACTTAGGGCGGGTTGCTTCAGCTATACTTGACTCATCGGTAATAGTAAAAAATGGCGCTAACTTTCGTTAAAACAAAAAATGGGTTGTTTCACAAAATGGCGGCCTTAACGTACGTTAAAAAGTTACTATAACTTTAACCGATGCCTTCCCCATTAGTTAACGTCATTTTTCGGGATATTGTTTTCGTTTTCAAATAACTTTGCCTACGTCAAACAATAAAACATTATGGACTCTCTTTTGTTTTCGTTTCTTTTCGACGATAGTTCATCTGATTATGATACAAACAGTGTAGAAAGAAAGAAAAAAGTATTTAAAACGCGTCTGTATAACTTTCAACTATGGGTTGAACAAGAATTTATTGCAAGATACCGTGTATCTAAGGAAGTGGCTCAACTATTAACAGGCCAGGAAGAAATAAGTTTTTCCACAGAAAAGTAAGTGTTGATACTTATTACCTACTTACTATTCTGTCACCATACAGATACTTCATAATTTTAATGATTCTTTATTATTTCAGAAATTTTGCAGTTAAACCCATAGACCAAGTACTTGCAACTCTGCAATATTATGCCTCAGGATCTTTTATGAGATGTGTCGGAGACATGTCAGGCTTGCATAAATCAACGGTATGCCGTATTATTCATCGAGTGACTCGGGCTATAGCTAAACTACGACCTCATTACATCAAGTTGCCAACTAACGATGAAGAGAAATTGACTGTTGCAACTGAGTTTTATAAAATATGCAGATTTCCAAAAGTATTGGGTGCAATTGATTGCACTCATATTCAAATTCTTTCTCCTGGTAAGAAACATTTATTTTATCAGTATCTTATAAACCCATCCTAACATAAATACCAATAAACATAGGTACACACTTACATTTTATTAAATATTACCTAATATTCGATTTTTAAGGTGGTGAAAATGCAGAAGATTTTAGAAATAGAAAAGGTACATTTTCTATCAATGTTCAGGTTGTTGGTGATGCAAATTTATGCATAAGAAACATAGTTGCAAGATGGCCAGGTTCAGCACATGATAGCCACATTTTTAATAGCTCAAATTTAAAGAGTAGATTGGAATCTGGTGAATATAATGATTATTGGCTACTCTGGCTACGCTTTGAGATCATTCATGCTCACTCCTTTAAATGATCCCCAAACTGAGGCTGAAAAATATTATAATGAAAGCCAAATAGGAACACGAAATACAATAGAAAAGTTATTTGGACTTTGGAAACGACGATTTCCAATTATTGGAACCAAAGTACGCTCAAAAATAGAGAATATCCAGTACATAAATGTTGCAACAGCAGTACTGCACAATATTTGCCGAAAATTAAATGTTGCACAACCACCAGACAATGTCCAATTAAATGAAGAAATTCATGAAGCAAGCAATATTTTATCTAACAATCATTTAGATTCAACTACAAGGAATTATTTGATTAATAATTACTTTAGCAGGTACTTTTATAACTATTGAAAATCCATTATAATAATTATTAGTCTAGAATATTCTATCTTCTATCTAGGTAGATAGAAGATAGAATATTCTAGACTAATAGTAATAGTATATTTTTGGTAATAGAGTACCAAACCGTACCAAAAATGTTCTATCACTGTAATAAAATAACTATATAACTTATTGCACCATTGGTCAAAATCTAAAGTGTGGCTGATACACGCACATTTATTTAACCGCTTGTATGCTAAAAAAGGAATAGGAAGAACTGTAAGAATAGCTAATTAATATGATTTAAGTGTATTAACAAGGTCATAAATTTTATTCACAGATTTTCTTAATTTTACTGGTGCTGGTGTTATTGGTGATGGACAAATTAATAAATTGCATGCCATGTCAGGTTGGTTTAAAAAGTCATGAATTGTTTTATTATGATTTATTTTCTAATAAACTTATTTCTAAAAGAAGTTTCTTTTTCTTTAATTGATATATCTCCATCTCCTCTTTCCTCTTTTCCTCCATGTGTTTAATTTTAAGTTTATAAATATTTTCTTCATTTTCCTTAACTTTCTCTAGTGTTTCACACTTCAAGTCTTGGTATCTGTTGTGAGTCCTTTTACGAATACCTGAAACCAAATAAAAACAAGAGAATATAAGAACTCCTTCTGTAATAGAATAATATAATGGCTGAAATAACCTATTTTACTTACGAAGTGGTTTTGACACTGGTATTCGAAGTAATGATGCCGGTGACTTTGAGTTAAGCTCATTGTCCTCCAATACCACCGTCTCCGAAACAGTGTATGTTATCTGTAAATTAAAGTTAGCTTGAGTTTTTTGATGAATGCTATTAAACAATAAAAAAAAGTACCAGTTGTTCTTACATTTTCACTTGGATTGCTTGCTTCAATATTTTCAGGCTGATTGATGATGATGACCTATAGCAAAAATATACATAATATTAAATTATTTTATTATGATGGCTTTATAAAGTAAGTAGATATTACCCTCTAGACTAATAGTACATGATACTGATGACACGACTATGTAAACAGGTATACACTTACTTCTTGAGAATGATTCTCGGCCACAGGTTCATAGTCAATGAAATCATCATCAACAACACTTGGTAGTCCATCCATTGATATTGGCATAACTGTGCGGAACCATTCTGTTTCTTTTTGAACAGAAGGCCCAGGAGGCCCACCTCCTGTTTTAATCCTTGACTGCCGTTCTTGACTGGCATCCTAAAACAGAAACAATATATTACAGGTTCTTAATAAATTGTTCCAAATATTTTAAACACATAATGTATCTATTGTTAAAGGTAAGACCTCTACATTACCTTGCGTGCGGTTTTCTTCATGTTATCAAATTTGGACTTGAGCTGCGTCAAAGTCCTCGGCTGATCACCACCAGCATTAAACTCTGCATGAATGGCAGCCCAAGTCTTATTTTTCTTTAAATTATTTATATGGTCCGTTTTTTTTGAGAATAAAACATCCTTATACTTCTCAATTAACGCTTGGAAGCGCAGTTTCTCCAGTTGCGAAAAATTTGAAGAGCGTTCTCTGTAAAAAAAATACCACGTGAAGTCCAAAATATACAGAAACAGAAGACTCCACATAAATGTTTAACAAACATCATCGTGCTTATACATTTTGGTACTTACTTTGGTGTATACGTATCCATTTTGTTTTTCCTTAAGTTTTTGATAAATAAACAATAAGTACTGGTCACTCACTGGTCAATAAAAATTTTCTCAGTTTGTTATTTAAAAGTTCGCGCGTTCGGCAGATCAAATTTTGACGTGAATGGTATAACATTGCCATATTAGAAAAAACTCCCAACCTTTTTTTTCGGGAAAAAGTGTTGCTTTTTACTGGCAACCCGAATAACTTTGACTTTCGGTATTTTTTGTGATGAAACAACGCTCTTTATTTAACGAACGTTAAACATCACACGTAATAGTAACTTTTAACCTTTCGTATGTAACGTTAACCGACTGTTTGAAACAACCCGCCCTTAGAGGTAGTTTAGAGTCTATGAAATCGGTTTAATGTTCTGACATCTGATTTCTACCATAATCTAGCTCACGATTGGTCCGACGAAGATTAATTACTTCTATAAGCTATTTTTTACAGAAAAACTTTTTTCAGGCCTTCACAAGTCCAAACTGAAATAAAAAAAAACGTCGGATACTCGTACCTATATTCGGAGAATAAACTTCGTGAGTACTAAAGTTTTGACAAAAGTTGTGGTAGATTTAGTAACATAAGGTAGATTTAAATGATTAAGCTTACATAATAATGATAGAATAGCCTACTTATGTACTTGGATTTCAACACCAGTCGTTCCTTCCTAGCCCACCAATCGAATTAGAAAATAGATCTTATCTTTAAATTAGTTCAACTTAAAATGGAATTATACCGCAATTGCATGTCACATGCCACTTTGATTTCTTTTCGTGTATGGCTAAAGCATAGCTTTATCTAAATTTCAAAATTTTATAAGAGTATTTGAAGCGAATTTTTGAAGTTGCCTTCTTTGCTTTTTGACTGTTATATTTTATCTAGTTAACTTTTTAAATGGATGTGTTACTGGGGAGTTTCTCTTTGCAACTTGAATACTAGGAATAGGTGAGGCTCTTGAGCTGTGTGTCACACGGCACAAACCACATGGGTTAGACGTTTTAACGCGTTTTTGTTACTGTTAAATCTTAGTACGGTTTGTCTTGATGAGTTTTAATTTAGTTTTTTTATTTGGTGCGTATTGAGAACAAAGTCTAGAACCAGTACCTATCTGTAAATCAAATATGAATACCGTGTTACAATCGAACCTGCAACAAGAATCGCAGAACCCAGCCACTGAGCCTCTCGAACCGCCAATACTAAAAGTGGTATCGCTCGTTACGCCGCCTCAACGCTCGCTGAAAATCTTGAAAATGGGAAAATACGTACAAAGCGCCGAGCAGCTACCGACATAACCGCTATGGAGCATTCTTTGTTAGCGAGGAAGCTGGTAAATAGCTCAAACGGTGTTAACCGAAACAACTACAATATTCCTACGTATATTTTCTTTTACAGAAGGGAAATAAACCGTTTCATTTAGAGGTGTTCATAAAGAACATAATATAAAGCTATTATAACCTTAAATAAGGAGGCTTAATGTGATGTAATGAATAGGTGCTAAATAAGTTTTTTTTCTTTTAATTAAGTAGTTCGTTAGTTGTACGGATTCATTAATTGTGCCTATACTGGATTTCAAATGAGAATGGGTCTAAGCTCGCGGCATGTAACCTTAAATCACATTACAAGTACCTACAGACGTATTGGAGACGTTTTTTTAAAAACAAAACCGGCCAAGTGCGAGTCGGACTCGCACACACAGGGTTCCGTAGCATCAAACAAAACAATAACGTTCATTGTAATTAAATAGAAAATTACAGTCTACCGTAAAAATATCAAATCTTATTCAAACCAGTTTTCGTTAATGGATTTTTATACGTACTACAAACCTATTTTTCCCCTACGTTATAAATTAGAGGGGGGACCAACGATTTTTACGACTTTAGAAGCAAATATCTCGTGAACTTGAGAAAAAACGTAAATGAGAAACCTCTATACTTTTTCAAGGCCTATCGTTAGACATCCTATACAATAATTTACAAGGAATTTTAAAGAAGGCATCTACTTTCTAAATTTCAACTATTCGGTAACAGTATTCACCGAGAAAATGGTGTGACAGACGGACAGGGCAAATTTATGAAGGTCCCGCTTGTCAACGGAACCCTAAAAAGCCACACGTTTTAATTTATTTCTACTGTTAAAAGAATATTTCAGTTAGTGGTGTATTACAAAAAGAAGCTCCCCTTGTAAATAAATTAGATTAACTTCTCACAAAAGTTGTATTATTTTTGTGTCTCACATAGGTTTTAATATTTAATTTAAATGCCTCGCCCGAGAAACGTTTGTTGTTGGCATTTTTGTTTCTTCCGTTTCTTTCGTCCTATTCAGGAGCATTTGACACCTCATTTCTCAACAATCGGACCAACTGTTATGGCTTTAATATTCCGCTGAATTTCACGTTTAGAACAGTCGTGAAAAGAAAAATGAGCTTAATTTTTTTCATCTGAATGATTTTTTAATACATATTTCACTTTATGTGCTGTGTGTAAATCTGTTTCGCATTCAGATACAGTACATTTTACACAAAAAAAAACGTGTTTTCACATAGAAAACTTTTGATGGATCTTTTAGTAAATAATGTTTATGTCATTAATTTTAATATTTAACAGGATATTTTCATAAAGTTGTCGACCATGCCTATTATAGCTAAATTATTAAGTAAAATTACATTTTCAAAATAAATTTCCTCAATTTCGACACGTCTGATATTAAATCTTGTGAATTAGATATCTCTTATTTGCTCTCATTTGCTATCGTTTTTTTTTTCAAAGATAATCCATCAGTTTGCAAAGACTGAAATCATAATGAAAGAAAACTTAGATGGGTTTTTAAGATACAAATTAGTGTCGTGAGGGGACTCCTCATTTACTAACGTATTAAGTATATTAGGCAATACACTACGTCATAATGGGACAACCCAGTGTCCCAGATCAGGGCCCGATTAATAGAAGTGAAAGCCCTAAAAAAAATTATATAGACGAAAAAAAAAAACTGTCCTAATTTGTGTATTGTAAAAATAAAATATAAGTGAAAAACAAAATTGTTTTGTCGAAAAATCATTGATGGTATCAGTGAAATTTACTCTCGGACTAAATCACTTTTATCACATCAGTAGTGACAACTTTGATAGCCGATTCTGTGTCATTGTAGTTTCAGTCGAAGTCTATTTTGATTATTCTTTTTGGAAAATAAGCTCCCGCCAGTAAGGGCGTCGCCAGCTTTGTAGAAGCGTGAGTAAGTAAAACGGATTTATTCCTCCAAAATTGTGAAGCGAGCTACAAAAGTTTAACACCTTACCTTGGATAGGTTTGAATTGTTTTGACCACTCATAGAGAGAGGCTATTTCGCTAAGTCAAGACAATGAGCGAGCACGTTTTTTTTTTACAATATACGTAATTCGGCCAAGTTTGAAGCAAGTAGCAGCGTTCAAAAGCACGAACCGCGCAGGTTTGTTTAAAGAAGATGTGTGTGTGTGTGTGTTTGTAGAGGTGGTACGAGGACTCAGAGAGTTATTTATAGCCATTAGAAATAAATATTTTAGTTTGAGAGTGATTTTTCTGTATCTTTCTTTTAATCGATAGGTTACGTTAGTCCAAACAAGTATGGTATGCGACCAAATCTTCTAAAACGTCACTTTTCATAGGTATGTATATGTGAGTTATCAAAATACAATATTTTTTCTTAGGTAACCAAAATCAAATTATGGGGGCCTCTTCCATGTCGAGGCCCCGGGCAAGTACTTCTGTTGCCCTGCCCTAAAACCGACAATGTCCCAAATACGCAGGTACGCTCAAGGTCCAGCCATCGTGGAGACTATTTTAATGTTTCTTTGAATTGTTCTTTATGCAACAATTCAAAGAAAAATAAAAAAAAATGTTTCTAAAAAACATTAAAAAAATTGATATAAGTCTTCTATGTATTATATGTATTATATCTATAAGTATTATATGAGATATTAGTCTTCTTGAGACTTATCAAACCATCTTGAGCTGTAGTCATATGTCTATTTGCTTAGATACTAGTCTTCCAGTTGGTATTCCGATAGTTGCAAGTATCCACTCTGTAAATTTTCATTTTGCAAGATAACCGCTGTGATACTGTGAACTACCAAGAACTTTATTTCAAAATATTTTCTTTTCAACCAAACCTCATCGTATCGAATGACAATCTTTAACATATAAACGACTGAATATTATGAGTATCTTCCGGCCTTGTTCATCGTTTTCATCAGAAAGCCGCTCCACCTATTTATTGGGGTCTTCCTGCATTTCATCGCCAAGTATCCAATCTCCCAGTTATCCAAGATTTATGTACTTCATTATTACCTCATTTACATCACAATGGCGCACGTGGGTTCAAACAGTTCCAAAAAACTTCAAGTCGGTCCCTCTTGAACTTTTGCTAAGGGGAATCGTAAATTCTTTAGTATAATATATGCACCATTCATTTTGGCATATTGTTTTCTAAAAGTTTTGAAGAGAACAGAAATTGTTTATCTTCAGAAGCAAAATAACCCCGTTAGCGGAAGTTAATTTTGGCGAAGTTTTAGTGAATTCTTTGGAGACGGTGTTTTCTTTAGTATCAAGCTATTAGTAAAAAACCGGCCAAGAGCGTGTCGGGCCACGCTCAGTGTAGGGTTCCGTAGTTTCCCGTCCGTCACAATAAGTGTTCCCAGTTATGAGGCCAACCGAACAATTCGGTAATACCCGATCCAATGTAATAAGTACCTACAGCGCCATCTCTCCAGGAATTGGGTTACTAATTAATACAAAGACGTGCAATTTTGCTGGTAATTTTGGATTGCGAGAACCGATTTCAATAATTCTTTTTTTGTTTGAAATAAGATACGTTCAGGATAATAAAATATGTAAACAAAGTTACAAAAAAAGCTTGCATATACGATTATACTACAAACTTAGTCCAGAAATTATTTTGTACAACTTTTTGTCTTTTTTGTACAAAAACTGTTGTGTCAATCAAGTTCAAAATAATTTTCATAGAAAGTCCTCATAAAGTTCTACTTTTCAAATTTTTTTCATATTTTTTAGACTTATGGTTCAAAAGTTAGAGGGGGGGGGACACATTGTTTTTTACTTTTGGAGCGATTATTTCCGAAATTATTGACATTGTCAAAAAATGATCTTAGTAAACCCCTATTCATTTTTAAATACCTTTTCAACAATATATCACACGTTAGGGTTGAAATTAAAAAAAAAATCACTTCCCACTTTACATATAGGGCGGCTACCCTAATAAAACATTTTTTTCAAATTTTTATTTTACCACTTTGTTGGCGTGATTGATATACATATTGGTACCAAATTTCAGCTTTCTAGTGCTAACGGTCACAGAGATTAAGCGAGGACGGACGGACGGACGGACGGACAGACAGACATGGCGAAACTATAAGGGTTCCTAGTTGACTACGGAACCCTAAAAAGAGGGAGGTAGTACAATTTTCCTTCAGTTGCCTTTATCAGAATTTTCTTAAACATTTTTCCTCTTCAAAGGCAGTAAATTCACGTCAGGTGTATCTCGGGTACATTGTTAGAGACCTCGTAAATGTTAACTAGAGAAGTAAGATCAGTAGTTAATCGTGCATTATGGTGAACAGGTAGAGTTAGTACCTAATTGAGCATATTGCCTAACCTGCCTGTTGTGGTTCTGTATATTGTTGCCGGGAGATTCAACCCGCTTTGTAGTTTGTACTAGTGACGCAACGTCACATCCGGTAGGGGTAAAATTGGGGCCACCAGCATTTATTATTGTTATTTTCTTTTTATCATGTACTAGCTTTTGCCCGCGGCTTCGCTCGCGTTAAATTCGAGGTAACACAGTTCCCCTTTCCAGATTTACAGGTACCTGCTACCTGTAGTTTTTGCCCTAGCTAGAGCCTTATTTATTGTAATAGTAATACTAAGTTTTCCACTTTCTTCCCTTTTTCTCGCTCATATCTCAATATTTAAAAAAAAAGCCGGTCAGTCTCCAGGGTCCCGACTATCTCTGTACCAAAATTCATCAAAATCGGTTTAGCCATTTAGGCGTAAAGACGTAACAAACAAACTCCCTTTCGCTTTTATAATATTGGTAAGGATGTACACCGATTCATCCGACTTATTTTTTTTATTTGATAGAAAAAATTAAAAAGGCAAAAAATAATAACTGATCGCGTAAGCTCGCGCGCTTATTAGTTGAGATATCCAACAGAATTTGTAACGAGAAGTCATTATGATGACGTCATTTCATCATCATTATATGTTTTATTTAATAGAGAGTTGTTTTGGATTGCTATTTATGAAGGACGATGTTATTCTTCTGTCATCATATTGCTTCTGTCTGAGCTGTGTTCTAGTTATAAATAGTACATTGTAGTATGACTGCCAGTCTAAAACTACGGTGTGTTTCTGTTATGATAACAGGCTTAAATATAAAAGTGATAGCACTGGTACAGGAGGTGCGGTGGCCATTCAACACCCACTTCTTTCATCATCATCATTTGCCTAACCTTTTCGAATTATGTTGCAGTTTAACCGCATGCAGTTGAATACCAGTATATTACATGGAGCGTCTGCCTATCTGACCTGTTTGTCGACCCGATTTCACTAGCCCGTTACAGACCAAGGATTTTGGAAATAATTTGGTAGCAAGTTTATTTTTCCGCTTTTTAAATGGCCTCTCGAAGGAACAACAGAAAATATCTTTATTTAATCCCCCAAATTCATTTATTTACACACGGGTGCTGTATTCTCCTAGTTAATTATCTTGAGGAAACCCGCGTAGGTCTACCTACCTACATATCATTTCCACGTGTAAGAAACGTCTTTACGCATTAATGAGTTTCAATAGTCCCTGGGTCACCTCAAGTGCGGAACCTCTGGCTGTTTTCCTTGCTTATTATATGCCCAAGTTAAACGCTGCTCGCAGCTCTGACCTCCTAGAAACTAATACGTGATTAACATACGAACTTACGTAACATTTGCATAAACTTTATGTCAACAAAGCATATTCCCGAGTATTAACATAATCCTTCTTCATTTAGACGAGGTACGGTAATCTGTGAAACAGCTTAAAGTACAATAAAATCTTGTAAATATGCGTGTTAGCAAAATGTTTTCCTATAACACGTAAATTGGAAGGCATGTAGATTTTTCGAGGAAAAGCCGTTTGTATAAAAACGGTTTTGGCCTATATTGAAAAAGTCTATAAGGGAAAATATAGGTACGTAATATTTAGCGTCCTTATTTTGTTCCCAAGCCAATCAGTTTGTTTGCCCTAGTAATTAGAAAATGGCAAAGTTGAATAACTTTAACAGCTTAAATTCCTAGAAAATTATAAAGAGTATCGCATGTCGCGTGCTTTACTAATCTGCTTATGGACTTATGATTTTACTTAACTGGGCCATATACTTCCAATTTGTTTAACAAGAGTTAAGTTAATAGGTAAATGCTTAACAAAAAGATTTTTGTATGAATATTGCTGCTGAATAACTAACATGAAATCTGACAACTTAATTTAAATATGGTAGGTTCGTTTTGATGTATATTCGGATATGAAAAAAATATATTATTTGAGTATAATGAAACCCGGGTATACAGAGAAAAATGTGTGTGTTGGCGAAGTAATTTAATCTGGTATTTGTAATAAAAGAATGAAAGGAAATGTTTTATAAGGAAAGCGAAAGTTTTAATGGCCAGCGTCCGAAGTGTTCCAAAGTCAAACCATTGTGGATCAGAACGTACGAAGTGACGCAGTCACAGCCGCTCTGCGTTTGACAACTTGCGACTTAGACATTGCTTTTGCCAGCACTAACTTACGGGGAAGTTAGTGATGCTTTAATTAAAATCAGTGAAACTAACAGCGACGGTTTCATCTCACTATCCTTATTCTAACAAACCGTTTCGGGGAAACGGTTTTTTGCCAATCCTGTAGAAACTTTAGGATAGAAAGGTAACTATTTATCTTGAATTTTGCTCTAGACTATATGCGATAACATTGCCAAATTGGCATGTAAATTTCTTCAGTCTTTTATTTGTGACACGGTGACAGACAAGTTGACTTGAATGAGAAAATCATTTTTATGAATTTATTGGTATTAACTATTGGTTATCTAGTGATCAAATACAATATTTCAAAAACATGTCCCTATATAAACAAAATTTCATAAGGGTATTTTAAATATGTATAATCAAGCTCCAAATTCGTGGATTATTTTATCAAGTTATAAAATCCTAATCAAAATCTAGCTCGAGTTTTTGGCAGATGGTAAAAAACATGTCGGTCTCGTAGTTAGTAAACGAGCAATAAAACACGTTTCGTCACGTCAGAGCAATTTGTGTAGCTAAGATAATGCATATATTATGTATGGGGCGGCGACCACGTAATGCCGAGAGCCACCCTTCAATGTAGCTGATTCCACCCTCGGGACTGGCGAGAGGGTCTTTTGCGCTCAGAAGTAAAGTGCCGGGAAGAGTCATTATAGTTTCAAACTCAAACTAAATTGCAAATAAGTAGCAGGCACCTTACTCTCTACTTACTCCTCCTTAACGTCAATAAATTACACGAAGGTAGGTACACCGTTACGATTTCTGGTTTTAAACATGGAGTTCCAGATAAAAGTATTGGAAGAGACGGTTTCCATAAAAATCGCTTTTCATTCGTAACTGGAATTTTAGACAAGTACGTTTACCAATAAGTGTAAGTGCATCTGAGACATTGGGACAGAAATGCCTATGTAAGGAATGGTTTTGACCTGCGCTAACCACGTTGAGAATATCTAAATAAATATGATGTAGACAGCACGATCACTAAGTGATTTTAGTTTTCTATTAATATGATTAATAAAATGAAAATTCACTCTCACTCAATTAAACTGGCCAAATATTTCCTTCCGCCCGGCCTGTTATAAATACAGAATAATGTAACTAACAAAAGGTATTTTCCGACTGCTTGTTATGAAACCATGGGCAAAATAATCCAATTAAAATAAATAAGTACCTGCGTCTGTTTGTGAGGTATGAAAAACATTGGAATCAAATTCCTAATGTTAATTAAGTGAATACAAATGTAATAATCAGAAATAATTAAACAACATTGAATGTATTTTCGCGTACTAACCTTATTATTTCGTAATTTTTATCGTTGTAAATAGGAACAGATTAAACATATATTTCTTTTTTCATCGTGGCGGTATATATTTCTAAGCTAAGGTAGGTTCATTAATGTAGCTTCTAATCGTTATTAGAAGCTACATTAATGGACCTACCTTAGCTTAGAAATATATACCGCCACGATGAAACTACTTGGTTCATACTAACTCTGTTTGCATATACCGTTGTATATGCAAACAGAGTTAGTATGAACCAAGTAGTTACAGCGTGTATTTCTATTGCTGTAGTGTAGGCTCTGCACCCGTCATCCAAGTCGTGACGGTGTGTCGCCTCGAGCCTGTCCGGCGCACGTCGGCCGGTCCGTGCTTCCAGTTCAGTATTTATATCCACGTTGTTTGGCTCGCAAGACGTCCTACTTTAACCTCATTAATTTTTCATCTTTTTCACGCGACTCGATACGAGGAAAGATGGAAAAAATTCCTTTGAACTTCCTGGCGTGTGAGTGAACTAGAAAACAAGTGGATGAAATAACATTATGATTTTCTGTGGAAATTCTTTGCCAGGATTCAATAATAAATGGATTCAATAAATTTTTATTCTCGCATACTTATCTACCAAAATACATCATCGACCAGAATTTTTATATTTATTTCATCCTGTTATTTAAACAGACTTCTCATATGTATTTCTTTCCCTGCGATAAAATTCAAATGGGTATAAAATAAAATATTAGACTCTTTGATGCTTCTAATAACAATACGTTTTACGAGGATGCATAGCCAGGGTTCGGTTCGTCCCCTCTCACCCCCGGCATTATTAGTTACTGCAGATACTATTTGAAATTCCTTAGGGATCAGAGGGGCGTCGGTGAAATGAAAACTGGTCATGTGAAAATGCTTTCATTGCTTTTTACGCGTCGCCAGAGGCAATTTAGACGTTGCGGTGTTTCGTAGAGAACAGAGCCCAGGCTCTAGGGAGTGCGAGGTGATTCTATTGCTCATGCTCTGCGGGAAGCGAGGGCGATGTATTTGCTTTATTGATTCCACAACAAATAGCCGCTTAATATCGATCATTACTAAAAATAAAGTGCAGTAGATGGAAGAGACGAGTTTATTTATCTACTTCTAAAGTTGCTTCGTGTAATAGGAGAATGAAGGATCACGTGCAAATTGCTATCAACAATTTTTGGTATGAAGCGGTCACTTATAGTTTTCATGTTTGGAAATATCTCCCATAGACATAACGTAAACCATAACTTGCTCAAGATGAAAACTAAATACTGATGAAAAACATTCTATCAATCGCAATTACTCCACATGTTAAAATAAGTAAAGCTAGAATCTCTTTGATGGTTTAATAATACATTCCCTAATGAGCAAATGACCGAAAACAATACGGAAAATGACCAGTTTCTTACAACAAAGCGAACAATGTCGGCCGGGAAAACGTGAGGATAAAAAAGATAATTCGTGAGGTAGATAGGTAGGTAGAACGTAAGTTAAGCCAGTCAAACGTCGGATAATATCGTCGGAAGGCGCTCATGTATTTACGTGGTGTCGGTAGTTGTAGCCCAACTGGGACAGGCGCTATCTATCGCTGCTCCCAGGGCATTACACACCTTTACAATTTACGATTATAGCTTGGATTCCTCACGATATTTTCCTTCACAGCCAAAGAAAAATTTATAGTAAACGAATCTACATAATATTCGTATTTGTAAATAAATTACATTATCTGTAATATGCTAGAAAGGAATTCTTAACGATAAGGAAAAAATAAATTCGTCGAACCGGCCGCGTTATTATGGAAAAGTTTTCGAGTGTACGAATAAAGCTGAGTGAAACATATCAAAGGATATGGAAATGCGTTGACAGCTTGCGTGATTGTAATTGTTGAAAATGTTTCACGCTTCCATCCCGATTCTAAGAAAGTTTAATTTTTGTGAGCAAAATGGTACTTACTTATTACTTTGTGAAGCTTAACCGGAGAACCAAAATACTTCTCGAAACTCTCTTTTTTGATTAAGTTTATCTTTAGACATGCTAGTGGGCGTTAGAACGCGTAAAGAACAAAAGTCATGTCGTTTAGTGTTGGCGGCCCTAGTCCCGGCAGTCCCAAGGGATAGTGATTGTGGCTCCCTTCACGTGCGTTCCAAAAGAAGCGATTAAAGGATTATTATTTAAGGACTGCTGAGGGAGAGTGTGGTCCCCGTTGAATCTCATTTAGTGTTGAAAAGGTAAAGGATTAAACCACATGAAGATAAGCGACAGCAATCATGACGAAGTCTGAAACTTGGGATGTAGGTGTGTCATCTATTGTTATTTTTGTAGTGAAAAGCTGTAACAAATATTAAAAAAATGTGTTTTTTGAGATCATATCAATATTTATTAAACCATGATTACCAATCCCCAAGCGTATAAACCTATTATAGAAAAATTGCATCACCTTCTCCAATAAATTAGCCGCTCCGTCGCAGGGGTGTCTTAGGCACATCCATTAATGGCGGAGCAGGCCATTTAAGAGGCTAATAATAGTAACAGTAATAGTTATTTGAGAGGGACAGATTAGACGTAGCTGCCTTGCTGTATCACATAGCAAATTGAAACTAATGTAAAGTCATTAACGTGGTTTCAAACATGGAGCTTCCCACACCAACCTCATGAGTTACAGAAAATATCAGGCACATAAACATGTGTATAAATAAATATACGCAACGACATCAAGTGTAAAAAACACAATTTCAGAGATCGTTCCAAAATAAACAATGGGTTCAAAAGAACCCCACAGCAAATCATTAGGGTGAAAAAACTTGGGGGACCCCAAACCGACGCGTGCACGAACAAGATGAGCAGCCAAAATTTTATTTCATCCCCTTTCTGATAAACAATACACTTAGGCAAACATTATGTATGTCGATATTGTTTTAGGGTCTATCTGGTGGTTACGGAAAAGGAGTCTTTCGAATTTTTATTTTTAATGGAATTACCTTTGGAGTCTCTCATAATATTTTGTGGTCATTTCTTCTGTTAAAATTTTCGTAAAACAAGGTATTTATACCCAGACTGATCATGATTCTGATGTCAAAAGTTCAAAACAGTAGAAACAAAAATTAAATTTACCTACGGAACACCAACCGCGGCTTTTGGCCGGTGTTTTATTTCTAAGGCCATAGTATGTATTGAGTGGGAATTTGCTTCGCGCTTATCCGAGTATGAAAGAATAACAGAAATAATATGTCAGTTGGTTATTTTCCCGCGTATATTTCATAAAGTCGACTGAGCGAAATGCTGACATGTACTCTTTTCCCGAAATTCAGGAAAAGGGAGTTGAATCAAGTTTGCTTGAAATGAGAAGAGTTACAATTCTTGACTTTTAAGAAAATGGTGTTTGACATGCTATAAAACTATTGTTAAAGTAAATCTACACTATTGTTTCGTCAACAAAATAATGTGCTATTTGTAGACAGAAGGTAATTGAACGGCTTTGTCTCCGGTTTCCAAAGCGTATTGGAACTAGTTACCTACCTCTTTTGAGATTCAGTCATCTGATTTAGCTGAAAGATTCCATTTAACTGTTGCCAAGATTATTTTTGTTTGACGTCGTTTAAAAGAATTAACATTGTCAAACAAAGCAGCGACACATTTGTTTTTTTTTTTATCTTTTAAGGTGGTACTTAACGGTTTCATAAAAGGGGTGTCAAGATGTGCACGCACTTATGAAAATGTGTAATAAAAGTCCATTACTATTATTAGATATCCCGCCCTACTAAGTTTCCTTTCCGTAGGCGTGAAACATTATTAAATTAAGTCATTATTTATAATAAAAATAACGAATCTGAGCACCTCTGATATTCATAACAAGTACAAAAGCCTTTTTACGTGAATTCCTGGCTTACAAACAAACAAAACTTATTTTTTCACAATACTTTGTTGTATTATTTCTAAATATTTTTGAAGTTTTAACATCGTTGTTTTGGAAGTTAGGAGTTAGTTATATTTGGTTACTTTGCATTTGATATTTGTTGCGTCGCTAGAGGAATCAATGGTACAACTAAACCGAAGTTAAGTTATTCACAAATACTTTAGGGAGGGATTTAAATTACCGACATCATCATTCTCGGATTCTAAACCCTACAAAATCCCTTCTTTATCGTCTTATTATTTTGATACTTAATCACACCCTTAATCAAAGTGAATATTGTATTCGCACTGTAAAGGGGCCGACAATCCGAAAGTGGTATCAAACTGCCCAAAATGATGACAGTTGCTGGGACTGCGAAGTTTGCTTTATCTGCACTAATACATTATTCAGATGCAATCCCCTCTCAATTATGACATTTGATGCGTAGGGTTGCTGGAGGAACAGCAGTTGCATAAATTTAGTCAATTTGACACGGATTGGTTGGAGACGAGAGCGCGGAGGGCTGGGAAACACGGCGCGTGGTTCATTTGCGAAGGTATGAGACTATATGCAACAGAGAGCAATTTATTAAAAACGCTAATTGGACCCCGAGCACGGGTGGGCGCGTTCAATTGACACTGACAGAGAAGTTTGAAATGAAACGAGAACGTGTTCAATAAACGTGTCGAGTGTGTCGACTATTGACAATATTTTGAACTTCACGTATTTTTGTATGGCTCGCTATAATATCGCCTATAACTGAAATTGTATTCTCAAATAATTCCCAAAATTAAGAAAATAACACGCAGGTTGGTATTTATTATTTCTTCGTACTTTAGTGCGGCTTATTACAGTAAAGAAACAAAATCCGGATTAATTCGGAAGTTTGGAGAAAACCTGTTGAGGCAGTCTACGGATATTAACATTTTATTTTTTACTTATTTACATTGACTTATCCCCAAAATTTAAGAGAAGTCACGAGCGGGGCATTTTATATTCGTTGCACGGGAACAAAGACATGGTCTCAACATTAGTGAACAAACACGAGCTTATTGTCTGGACATGATCATTGTGGCTTCCGGGTGACATCCGAGTGGGGCACTCGATTAGGAAAGGGGCACATGAGCGGAATCAGACTGGTTCCGCAATACAGAGCCGCGCTATTGAGTCACCAGTCACGCCTCGACCCATTGACCAATCATTGTAAATATAATCGTCACGCTTGTAAACCTAGAAGATACACATAGATGGGCTGTTGTACATCCTCAATTTCAGAATTAGTGTCTTTGTACCATTGAAGGCAAACTTAGTCCCATTACATCATTTTGGAGCACGTTGCGAGAAACAATCTTTTCTTAAGTACCGAAGCGTAGAAGTTGTAGTATAAATCAACATGAGGAATAGACAGTTTATTTATGAATGGCATCTCGCAGTTCAACCAAGGAGGTTGTCATGAGGAATAGACAGTTCTTATAATCTCAATATAAGGGTGGCAAGCCAAAGCTCACCGTCAGTCCGTCTATTGACGACTGGCCCTTAGTGTTCAACGCGCGCCTTAAAGAGCTTTCGAAAGAGATACCGCGTACCCGGAACGTAAAGGGCAAAGGAAGGAACATGGGTGGATTTTAGTCAGTACAAGTCTGACACTCCGCCCCGCTCCGCCCAGAGCGGGGAGGTTATTTTATGAAAAAGGGTAGCAAGCCACAGCTTACGGCTGGAAGGCCTGGAAGTTTGTTGAAGCAACCGCGTAGCACACAATATCTTCTCTATTTACCAGGAACAATTGCAAACTCAACTGAAATTGCGAAGCAAAAAGGCCAAATAACGTTTCAGCCTCAAGCTCGGAAGTGCGCTCCAACAGACGCAGTTATGAGGCGGAAAAGGCTGTATAAGAGGAATTGTAGTGTTTCCGCACTACCGGCTCGTTTCGAGCTCATCCAAGACCACTTGACCTGTCATTGTGAGCCATCCGTTCCAATCGACAAGCTATTGAAAGCTGTAACGGTCCTCATTAGCCTCATGATATTATGTAGTCGGGTCGCGGGATAGCAGAGCTTTGCATAAAGTATTCCAAGTTTGGCGTAATCCTTGTTTGTGTGAGCGCGCCCGAGATGGAACGCTCCGAGAAGTATTATGAATGAACTAGCTTTAATGTCAGTTTACCACATTTGTAGCAAGCCACGGTAATGGCGTTTGGAAAATCGTTTCGTGTGGTTTGACTTTTTTATTCGGTAAAAAACATGAAACTAGCATTTAAAACTCTTGAAAAGTAGAGTTCGCAAAATATGGTAAACTAGCTTTTGCTTTTAGCTTCGCTCGCCTTAAATTCGGAGTAAAACAGTTCCCCTTTCCTGATTTGTAGGTACCTGCTACCTGTAGTTCTTGCCCTTGCGCCTTATTTATTGTAATAGCAAAGCTAAATTTTCCCCTTACTTCTCCTTCCTTCCCCTTATTTCTCCCTGAATACAAACCCTTTTTTTAAATATCTCCAGGGTCCCAACTATCTCTGAACCAAAGTTCATCAAAATCGGTTAAGACATTTTGGCGTGAAGACGTCACAAACTCACTTTCGCTTTTATAATATTAGTAAGGATAAATAGTCCATCGGCAATGACAGACTGATATAACGAATCACTACAACTACAGAATCCCAGAAAAAGTTCAATACGGAACCAGAAGCTGTCTCGATTGTCGTCGTGCATTGTATACGTACGTACTTGTACATGAATGGTGTATCGGGCACAAAGGCCGCAATTGTGACAGATTGCTGCTCGTTCCAATTACCAGCCCTGTCCAAGGTTTTATTTAATTCCCAGATCATGTCGCGGCAATACGATACATGTATCACAGGACGTATTACGACGTAACATTAGACCTAAGAATATCGTTAGTCCACGATATGATATTAGCATCAATATTATTCACACGATACAGTTATCAAATGACGAATGAATATGGAAATACGTATGTAGTTATAGCATTAACATGAGGCTGATATTACTGTGATGGATTCACAGGATGCTACTGGTCGCGATCATATCCGCAACTCATTTGCAATGTATTTCCATCCATCGAAGTCTCGACTACCTCTTCAATTACTATTGTTATTGTGGATCAATACTTACTTTTTATTTGTAGTTGTTTTTTACGAATGTTCCTCTATCAAAAGTGCCTCGTGACAACTTGTCAATCACTTCATCTCTGCGCTCTCAGACAATTTGCAATGTCGGAAAGGCCAAACTCACCACAATCCTTTTTGGTTATGCCGCAGTTGGGCAAATAACGTCCCCTGTAATCGTCGTAATTGCGCAACCAAGCAGCCACCCTCCCTCGAAATATAACTATTACGCTTTTATTAAGCTCACGGACCCACCAAAGGGATACTCATAATTTAATTACGACCCTCAAAATAAGTTATTTCAAGTCTGCAGGAATTGCCTCGCTGGTTATTTGGTTGAGAAGTCAAAAGCTGTTGGTTTTGTTGGAAAACTATTTTTGTAATCACCACGGAACACAATTAGTTTTACCTACTATTTTACTTTATATCGTTGCGCGTTGTGGAAATAGTATCGAGAATGTAACTTGAAAGTAAATTTTAGTGTCAGCCTTTAAGGTCTAAAGTTTAAAGTTTACTTTAACATGACGGGTCACTATTGAGCTGTAAAGCGTATAATCGTAACGAAGAATAGTTTCAGAAATGTGTTGTTTCAATAATGTCTATTGGATTTCTGGAAGCCGCTAAAGAACTGAAATTAAAACTTACAAACTGTTTTAAAACTTCTGCTTCAAGTTTTCTTAAAGAAAAAGCAGCATTTTCCGGCGACTTGGTCTGCCTTAAGTAGTTATTTCTTCTGCTTAATTGTAAAAATAAGTCTAATCTTTTTAAATAGCAATTTGCGTGAAGCAGGATGAATTTTAAAAAAGCTAACCGAAGTACATCAATAACAAAATGGCCGCTTTTAAGAAGTGACACGTTATTATCGAATAAAGCTTATGTTTTACAAGCATCCATAGCTTAATTTATCATGCATGAGGAACATCAATATTTAATGAAAGCAAATGGGTTACTGGCCACCGAAGTCAACTGGCCACCAGCGGCGAGAGGCGTGAATAACGGTCCCTCGAGGGAATACCGTCGTGTTGCTGACCTTGTTAAATTGATCAGGTTGCCACAAAATGCCGGAACCCGTGAACACCTTCACACCTAAGTATTTAGTGACAAATTTCCATGTAAATTACGGAGTCGGTCGGGATTTTGAAAATTGTGCGTACAATTCTGTGCCATGATACATATAAAGTGATACAAAGCGGGAAGGACCCCTGTTAGTCGTGTGAAGTGTGGCCATCACTTACATGCTGTTTGTGACGCCGTTCAAGCACCATTTGCACGATTTTAGGGACAGTAAAACGTTTGTAATGCTGTTTTCGGTGTAAAAACCTACCTACTCAATTTTAAAAACTCGCTCCTGTTATGCCGCTTATGTAGCCTACATAAGCGGCATAACAGGACAACAACAACATATCACGAGTGCGTGGTGTTAACTTAATAACTTAAATACGCCGATTTTATTTAATCCAAATGATATATATACCATTTTAGTTTAATTATTTGCCATAAGCATTATCAGTATCATCCATATATATTTACTTAAAATTAAATATAATTTTATGTCAAACAGGTAGTTTTAATTTCAAAATTGACAAAAGTGATTACTTACGGTTATACCGCGTGCTCGTGTTAGAGTCTATGTTTTCCACGATATTTTTAAAAGAAATTCACAAGACAAGACGCCAAAGGCTTCGCAGCTATTCTTATATTTGAAGCTACGGTAAAGATTCGTTGGAAACTCTAAACTCACACTTAACCGGTTTTTATTTTTCGCTGAGATCTCTGCCTCTTATGTTTGCGTGGCAAGAGCTTGACTCATTAAAACCGAGTGCCCAATTTATTTTATTTTTGGTATGAATTTTCATATAAAACATTTTATTTAAGGTTCAAACATATTACTTGTTGCTTTTTTACTTAAATAAAATTCAACATTTCTACTTATCGTACCTATAAAGCAATTTCTTCCGAAATCTCAATAGAAGAACCTCCCTAAATAGGCAATGGAGAAAAATGTAAAAGCCTAAAAATATTCCTGAATGCGTGTAGACAAAGAAAGAAAAGAGCTTTTGAAATTGTTATCGCTAGTTCAAATAGATTTCATTGTATATTCAACAGAAGCCATGTGGACGCACAAACAAACCGGCTTATTTTCATATACGGCAGGCTAGTAGGTAAGGGGAAATGTTATTAGGGATAATAGGAGTCCAGCGAGACCCTTTAGGCGGGGTAGACAATAACCGTTTCCTCTTCAATATTGCTCTATCTATAGCAACCTGGCGACTCGCGACGTTGACTGGGATTTATATAACAACCAAAAATACCCCGCCATTACAGCTTGTAAATATCATTACAACTTCTAAATTAATGAAGTCGTTGCAGAGTAATCCGAAATACTATTTCGTAATTATTTGAGAAAATGTTAGTATCTCAATCTTGGAACTTCTCCTCTCTATGTAAGTTATTAGATTCGGCCAAAGGAATTCGGTTGTTGCGATGGTCTGTGCCAACCTATTTCTCACGATAGAACAACTATCGTGTGTACTCATTAATTTCTACTACACATGGCTACAAGATGTACGTTTACGGTTTCCTTGACCTCTCCAGACGACAAATAGTAGTTTTACATGTTTTTTACATAAATCAAAGTATAGTGCAACACAGACAGTTAAAATGAGCTGAAAACACATTTGTTAAAGTTAACGATGCCCCATCAGGACAACTTTTTTATAGTCAGTGACTCTCTAGGCACAGATTTAAAATAATATTTGTTTATTTTTGTTCAGTCGATTGCTTTTGCAGACTATTTTAATTTAATAAATAAATAAATATCTTTGGACAATTCACACACGGCTATCTGATCCCAAGCTAAGCAGAGCTTGTGTTATGGTAACCAGAAAACTGATATACATGCTTATACAGGGTTATTTGTAAAACACCGACAACCTCGCAGGACTATATTACTATCATCATAAATAACAACTTTTGTTCTATGATTTTTTACAAATTTTTATACATTTACCAAAAACAAATCAATAAGATTTCGTTGTCCTATCTAACACATTTCAACTCCGTCCGTTTGCTGTACCTACATACCTACCCCTGACGCGCACTGTCCACGTAGGTACGTTTGCTTCGCATAGATTTCGTAACATTTAGAGCGTTTAATTTAAATATTTTTATTTTTGTATGAAAATCTGATGAACAAAAATATGATAAATGTTTAAATGTCATAGAACAAAAGTTGTTGATTATGATGCTGGTAACATGGTCCTGAGAGGGTGCCAGTGTTTTACAAATAACCCTGTATAATTTATAAATACATACATATTACAGATAAATCACACCCAGACACAGAACAAACAATCATGCTCATCACACAAAGTTTGTCATGGGTGGGAATCGAACCCACGACCTCCGGCTCAGCAGTCAGGGCCACTAACCACTAGACCAACAGGCCAGTCAAATAAAATATTATGTTACCTACCTAGTTGTAAATACGAGCAAAAAATGCTTCGGTCTATTTATATAAAAACGTTATGTAAATGATTAGGCACAGTTAGTTAATTTTATTAGATACATATTTTTGAATCAAGGGGCGTTTTCTGTTTCAATAGTTAATGGAATAGGAATGTAATTGAATCTCACTTATTTTTACATCGGAATTTTCGTACATCTGCGACTGAATGGAGAAAAATCGAACGAGATATCCGAATTATAGATAAGTTGCATTTTATGTCGACCACTAGCCTGCGGCATACGCCTCCTCCTCCGGGCTTGTCGCCAAAACGCATTTTACTTTTCCACCCCTTTGGAGTCGAATTTCAAAAATTGTTTCTTAATTGTTGCTTACATTACAAGAAGGGTGCACGAGAATGTTGTTTCAAACGTAGGGTTGTTTGTTTTGAGCTCAAAGATATACATTAAACATACGATGATACGCACGAGTACAAGTTCGCGTTACTTCTTCTGAAAGAATTTCTTTACTCGTACGACTTATTGTCGGTTGTTCCTTGTGTCTTTAAGAGAGATGGTATTCTTGAACGAATTTCCATCATTTGATAAACCCTGATCGCAAATTGGAAGTTCGCTGGTATGGGTCACGGAATAAGCTGGAAGTGGCCTTTCTTGTTTACGATGATACTAAACTGAATAATACGTTAAAACAATATATCGTAAATATATTATCGTATTTATTATCGTAATAATGAATCGTGTGTATATCGTACGACATATGTTTTTATTTAAATATTTTGGGTAATTTTATCTAAATCATTTAACTATATTGTGTACTTTATCCTTTTTTGTGTCTTGTCTCTTTATTATGATGTGTCGATTTGTCTGCTCATAAACACCCAACCGCAACAACTTCAGTTTATCCGTGATCTTAGTAGAATAAATAGTAATCAGGGTAATTATCCTGTTGTTAGTGTTAATTATAGGGTTAGTGACCTTGTGATTTTAAAAACATATATCATGTATCTACTGATTTGTATCATTTGCTGATTATGATCAATTATCATCCTTTAGCCTCTAGTCTAAACTAATTATTATTTTTCACGGTACTGTTGCCACTGATGGGCTACAACCCAATTACTGGGACATACGAACTTAGATATCCTAAGATTAGACATGACTGATTGTTAGAAATGTTAGCTATCCACAGAGACTGAGTATTCTCAGGACTTAAACTGGACTAAAGGATTAATGCATACTCTGTATCTTAAAGCTCATGATCAATTTCAGTCATAACATTAAGGTTTTATTTGTAGAGAAGAAGAGCTAAATGAGAAACTAAGGGATAAAAAAGTGGGAAATGAGCCAGAGGCAGATGATGACTCACTAGTGGTAGCCCAGTGGTGTTCATCAGGCTGCCAAGTAATAGCTCTCGAGTTCAGTTTCTAAATATTCGGATTCATGAGTGTATTGTATAATTATCACTTACTTCGGTGAAGGAAAATCTTGAGGAAACCTAACCTATTTTTTTTGCGGATGTGAAGTCATCAAATAACTGTGTCACAGTGTCAGATTTGTACTGACTAAAACCCACCCATGTTCCTTCTATTGCCCTTTATGTTCCGGGGCCGCGTATCTCTTGCGAACAACCCGCAACCCCGGCAGGACCAGGCCTCTACCTGTGAGATTTTTCTCGACGATAGGCACTAATCAAACCAAAAGTAGAAGACTGAAGGCAAAAAACTAAGTAAAGGCTGTAATCAAATGGTATTAATACTATCGCCCTTAATCCTGAATAAACTTGCGAAGAAAAGTTAATATAATCGGCATTCAAGTGAACAAAGAAGCTCGATGAATCAAATGAAATTAAATTTTTCACCAACAAAGAGTTCTCAGTTTTGTGCTATGAATTGCTACGCTACTTTACAAAGTGAAATAAACAAAGATCCACCTCCGAGAGTTTTATGAGAAACACATATTATATCGAATATTGAGTTGAACTGAATGATAAATTGTACCAATATTTCAAGTAATTTATGGTTTGTGTAGAACTTGTTTTAGTGGTCGATGTTGTTTATTCAGAGTGCTTTAATGTACCTAATGTTTGTGCATTTGAATATTGTAGTTAATTTACTGCCTTTATAAATTACCTAATAAAGTGGTGATTTTTGAGCAAGAAGGCAGAAGCTTTTAAGGCCTTCATTTTAAAATTAATTTAAATTGTGTTTATCAACAGAATATCGTTAACAACCATGATCATTTATAAATTGGCATTTATTTGTAACTAATAAAAAAAAAATTGGATTGTTTTGGAAATTGGGTTGTTTGGTGGTGTTTGGCCTTTGTTTCTCCTTCAGTCTGAGAAGAACAGCGCAGATAAAAAAACAAACCAAATTATTGTTTCAGTGTAAATTGACAAAAGTACTTTTTGTTCAGTTATTTGGACGGAGAAATTCTCCGTAAGTGTAACTGTATTGAAAAATATTGTTAGATTCACGTGAGAATTTGTCACTGCTTTTCTCGGCTCTATAACACAAACGCCTACCGCCTCGGGTGTTGAATCAGGCTCGGCCGCAATGACAAAGATTCATCACTTGTTGTTTCAATTCCTATATACATATTTTAATTGTATGTGCGATAAGAGATGCTCTAAGTTACCTTTAAAATTCAGTGTTAAACTCAAAGCTATTTTGCCAACAAGCCTTCAATATTTCAGCTAGCTGGAAAGCCTGTTTTTTACAAAATACTTTTATAACGACCGTTTTGTACGTCGCGATATTGGAATCTTATTTATTTTCTTCACGCTACGTTACAGATGAAACTTCAGGATATTATCTGATGTTCATGACAGAATGTTGCAGACACGCGCATGACGAGATGAACCTTTTGTCAGCGCTAACGATAGGAAACGGAAGTCGTCTACAGAAAGATAAATAATTTACGTACTATATCATTCATCGTGGTGGATTTGAGGGGAATATATATTCATATGTGGGGACGCAGTTTTTATGTGAGCTCGTCCCTACTTTTATGAAGCACAATATTTAGTTGATTGTCCGTGGTTTATGGCCGTGTCTGTGACGTCACAGGAAATCGGGTATCAGAGAGTGCCAGTTCTCTATCCCCAGATAAGTGGCTCTCAAACTTTGCACAAACAGGCCGCAAATTCCAAATAAAATGTTTTCAAAACTTTCAACAAAAACATAAAACTTTTTTAACAATTACCTTCACGTATCTGTCTCGCTGCATGCGCTTCAATGTCCACTAAAATGAATAAAAATGGCAAAACATTGTGCGTTCCATATTTTAGCTCACGGAGTACCGTTTAGGATCCACTATTTTAGATAAAAATGGCTAAAATATTTAAACGTATTTTTATTTTCGTATGTGTTTTGTTTGACGACCAAAATCACTCGTCCCAACAGGTTTAAACAACATGATGTCGATGCAAATACATTTTGTCATATAGTTTTCACAACGCATAAAATATTATTACTTTTTTTGCAATCGTTGTAAACAAACTCCATTGAACAAATTAAGATTAGATCGTGTTGCAATTTCTAAAAAGAAGATAATCCTCTAATAGATTTAAACCCACATTACGTATCTAATTATAATCTGTCAATTTTGGGTTAATTTCTTAAAATATATGTTTATACTATATATATAAAATAGGTTCCATTTCAGGCAAAAATTTATACAAAAGAGTGGTTGTTCACTAGAATGAAATAAGAATCTGTCTTACTCGGTTGTTTACTGGGCATGAAAGTGCCAAGCAGGGAGTTAAGAGGATCACATTGCGGTTGGAGACTCAATTGATCAACATCGGTTCGTAATAAATTGAAAGCGCAACAAAATTGAAAGGAAAACAAATGAAAACTGTATGAGATTTACATTTGTGATGAAGAATGATTGAAGGATGTACCAAACTAAAAACCACACAAATATTATAAAGGCAAATGTTTGTATTGTGTGTATGTTTGTTTCTTCTTTACGCTCAAACGACTGAACCGATTTGGGTGAGATTTGGTAAGTAGCTAGCTTATACCCTTGATCAACATATCATTCAGGGCTTAGGATTTTAAACCTATTTATGTACCTCTGTATAAAAGTCCCTAATAATACATTACAGATAAGACTCAGCGATTATTATAGTCATATCTGTCAATGGCTTAATTGCCAAGAGCTTCGAACAATACTTAATGAAGCTTGTTCCACCGGTAGCTTGCTCCCTGTACCCTGTTCCTTCCTATCAGGGAGAGATACAAAAAATAGTAGTATTTTTGATTTTTTAATGTTTCTTTTATTTCTATGTTTTTATTAAGAATTATTTAAAAATGTAATTTATATGTTTTAAATCAATAACCAAAAAATAAAATGAAAAAAATACCCTATTAATGCGGGTGAGAAGGCGTGACGCTCCTAGTTTCTATGTAGAATAGTTAATTATGTATTTAAAGGGTCTGAGTTCAGCTGGTGTGTTAAATTGATAGGTTTTCGTAAATTGATTTCAACGTTGATTTTCTATAATAAACGGCAAAACTGTGTAAAAGGATGAAATCAATCAACCGACAAAAGATGTCCTTTTTCAGAGAAAACTATTGAAAAAATTGAATGAGTCGGCAACCTTTTCCAACCCTTCCAATTTGTTTTCAATTGTCTTAGTTCCTCGTTTTTAGAATATTTGCAAAAAATCTCCTTCAACTTTGCTTAAATCAACCTTAAGTTATAGGTACTTAAGTATTAGATTCCCTGTCACCGAACTACGTTTACATGTTTTGGCTCGAGTTAACGGTGATGACTTACATTTAATTATTTGTGTAGTTGTTCGGTGGCAAAGTATTTAATGAAATGTGTTTTCCATTTCTGAAAGAGAATTTACTCGTTACTTTTTTTACTGTTTCGTGCAAAATGGTTCGAGAGGTGGCTTGCATATTTATTTTATATCAATATGATTCATTGTTTTCATTTCATTGGACTGATTTTTTTTAGGGTTCTGTACCGCATGAAGGAAAACGTAACCCTTATTGGATCATTTTGTTGTCTGTCAAGATCTATTATCTTGGGTACGCGTAGATGTATATTGAAATTAAAACCATATACTCAAATCTATCTATACTCAAATCAACCCTTTAACTTTACGCAATCAAAAGATATGGCCGTTTATGTACGTTTGTGTTTGACGCTCTTGGTCGTTTTTTTATTGTATGCTTTCTTGTTCATGATACTCGTGACTGCGTTCAAAGTGTTTATTCTCGACAGGTTAACTATTAAATCGTTTGATGGTTTGGAAAATATGCTTCCCTGACATTGCTTTGTTACTAACGGAATAATTGCACCATATATGCAGACTAAGACCTTAATGACCTAGTGCATTGACCTGTACAGCTTGCGAATATAATTGATAGCAAGGGGGTAACGTGCGTGACACGTCAGCCTAACATAACATTATCACATGGAGCCCGTAACGCACGGGGCTGTTCTAGAGCTAATTAACTAATTACGCAACTAACGTATTACGACTGTGCGGTAATTGCCACAGTAAACTTTGTCAAGCAGGTGGGAAATTGTGTTAGTCGAGGCGTAGGTCTTGTCAAAACAGTTAAAGAACTTGTTACATGGTTAATTGTTTAACACCTAGGTAACTATTACAATTAGAGGTCTTCTGTCTACGGTATATTTTCTCGTTCTTTAACTCAAAAAGAAAACACGGTACGCTTATAGGATCTCTTTGTTGTCCGTCTGCCCGTCTGTCTGTCTGTCAAGAGCCTTTATCTTGGGAACGCGTGGAGGTATAATAATATGTAGAGTTGAAATTAAAAATAAAATCTCAGTTTGTGGTCCCCTAGAGTTGTGAAAATCAGAAACAGAATCCTTTATTTACAAGGTCAAGTTACAAAGTGTGCGTCGTTACAGATAGGTAGGTAGAACCTCTATGGTTTGCCCAGAGGCGTACAAATATATTTAATTAACATAACATTTTTCAATCAACTGTTCACAACAGCAATAAAAATAACATAAGTAGGCATACATTAAATTAAATAAGTTTGAAAATATACATAATCAATCTCAATAAATGTCAAAAGGATTAGGTTACATGTCATGTTCATGCTTATTTCAAACAAAATGCAAGATATCGTCAAAATAGGTGAGGTTAAGGTACGGTTTTCTGAGGAAGTAATTATAGAATTTTCGTCTATATAGCTCTTTAGTGAATAATAGCATTTATTTATCAAAATTTAATTTTTTTTTTACTTTTGAATGAACGTGGACGAAGCGAGAGGAGTTCTTTTAAGGATCGTAGTAGGTGAGATCGATCTATGAAACTGCCTATAATGTGATACTTTTTGCATTAGGTGGTCACGCTTACATATGAACTTCTTTAGACGATTAGGAAATTAGTAGTTAACTGAAAGCTGACAACGATACAATTCAATTTGCATTTTTTTATTAAACTGAACTGGCCCTCTCCTGGGCAACGCCTCATTCATTTCCACTTAATTAGCAAGATCCAGCAAAAAAATTCTTATCAAAATTCATATTATTATATTATATTCGATTCGAAGTTTGCCGTAGAACATTGACGTAGGTAATAGAGACAGCAACGGGCACTAGAGTCTTCAGACTTCCTTTCAGCACATAAAATCCTAATGTAACTAGTAAATGCGGCTCTTACATAAATATCTCACTTCATAAAGTTTCCCAAAGGCCGACAACAATGCTACAAAGAATACCTACGTGTATTCTCCCCAATGCCACATTTTAAGACCTTTTCTGTTCTGATATGTATCTCAAAGAATTAATCAGCGTAACCCGTGAAGGGAGCCGCTCGGGACTCTATTTTTTTCCTCTATTCCTAGCGCAAATATCGTTATTGTATGTAAAGAGGCCGATTCTTACTCGCTATATATATCAATGTCTAATACGCTTACACCTACCTCGAAAATCTTATAACAAAAGATGAAAGTATTATAATATTGAAAGAGAAAGTGTTTTTTTCTTTTTTTTCATGAGTGCCAGCAGATGTGTGCCAGTATATTGTATTAAACTTACAGAGATGAACAGTAACGATTCTAAATCCGTTTAACATTACACAGACGATATCTTGCGCTGAAAGCCTTTGTTGGATTTCCAGAATTATGAAACGTACCTTATACATACTTATAGAACAAACAAAAATAGCAAGGGAAGCGTGGAACGAGACTTCTAATTTCCGAAATTTCAGTGCACTGCACTACATTGTCTTTAAAATAAGAACAGCAGCCTAGACTAGAGTTTAAAATAAGTAAGATAGCATCGTCTTAAGACACTCAAGTTCTTGAGGCGAAATTGAAACATCAAGCTAAACGGTTGGAACAATGTGACGGTAATTTATACAGGTCTGCGCTCTACAGCTGAGAAGAATGTACAATTTGTATGCAAAGTGGCCGATAGGCTGTTTATACGGAATACAATATCAAAAAATGGCGACCGTAACTATTTACATGTATTAGCAGTATACTCGACTTGTTCACGGTTTTGGGTGCGGACAATATATTGGTGGGAACAATGAAAGGTGAGTAGACCAACCATCATTACATCAATTTCATCTTGTTTTACAAGTTTTTCATTAGGGTTCCGTACCTCAAAAGGAAAAATTGGAACCTTTAATGGATCACTGTGTTGTCCGTCTGTCTGTTTGTCTGTCAAAAACCTTTATCACGGAAACGAGTGAAGGTATCAAATTGAAATTAAAACGATAAACTCCGTGGTGTGCTGTGAAAATCAATACTATAAGTCTATGCAATCAAAAGATATGGCTGTTTATGTCGCAAGTTTATACGGAATCCTCGGTGCGCGTGTCTGACTCGCTATTGGCCGGTTTTTTCATATCATAAACAACATGATTTGGGTCTACACAATTCGCCGCGAGAGTAAAATATAGTGTCTATATTATACTGCCAAGGTAAATAGTGACTAAATTCAGTAAAAAAACCCAATTGCGTAAAAAAAAACTTAAAATAAAAAACTGAAAAGAAAAAAGCGAGTCCAATCGTCTGTAGTGTGTCTGTCTGTTGGGTCCTATTAAAAATATAACGCGGTTTAAAACTCCTCGGTAATAATGGTCCCGACTGTTAAAGACTATTGTTTATTTTTCTTTCGGCTTTTACTTAAACTTATTTTTTTACTTTTTTGTGACGATATAGTTAGTCACGTTAGTTGGTGGTGTAAGGGGAATAGGGGGGCAGCGTCCGCGCGGTTGGTCACCAACTAGATGGATGGACCTTATAAAATCAGTGACATCCAGCTCAATAGTGGAGTGCGCGAGGAATGCCACTAACAGAAAAATGTGGAGAGAAATCGCAAGGACAGCCACCAAGGACATACCATGATCACGACCACTCTGTTAAGAGTGTACGACTAAGAAGACGTTAGTCACAATACATTTTTATCATATACATTTTTTTATATGTTTGTTACGAATTTCGTACACTGTCTAATTTCTTAAAAGTATTTTTAAAATTTAACGTTCATTTATTCACTTTTAAGTTCACAATCCTACCTTGTCGATATTTAGACAATTAAATGAATTTGTCATACGCCTCGCGTATTTTGTATAGATAATATATAACATATTTCTTAACTTTTTTTCTTTTAAAAATCGGTAGATATACCATTTTAGAATACTCATGATGGGCCCTTTAACTTGATACCTTTAGAGCAGTATACAAAAAATAATACTTTAACCTAAACGTCCCTCTCTCTGTTTTTTAACGCCACCTCCCTGAGAACACTTGGGCTACATATTATTTACTAGCTGTCCTGCGTCTTAAGTTGCTGCCCCGCTCCCGACGATAGTAGCGTGATGTTGTATAGCCTATCTTACGTCCTGACAATGTAGCTTTCTATTTATGAAAAATTATCAAAATCAGTATCTATTCCTATTCAATAAAAACAAATCTTCCCTCTTCATAGATAAAAATCAGTTCAGACTTCAGAGGTTTGGAAGATAATACTGCTCCTCTTTCACGCAAAATTCAAGGAATCAATTATGAGTCCGAGGAAAACGAACAATTAAAAAAACGAAGCAGGCGAAAAACTGTTTTCGAATATGTATTTTCGTTTGTAGATATGGGAACTGCAGACTAGTAAAAGTTAAAAAAATGGGTCTTTACAAGAGCTCTTTTGTCTATTGGGTTCAAATTGGATATACAATCAATAACTGCTTTGTACACAACACGTACACAGAGGAGAGAGATTATTTTGAAAAACAATACCATGGTTTTCGAAAAGTTTTTTTTTATGGCATCTCATAGTTCGACCTCTGAGGTCGTTATCTGTTTAACCGGACAGTCCTATGGATGACTTGCAGTTAGGACCTCCAGCCGCGGGCTTTTGGAATAGAATTTGTCATTACTTATTTATAGGACGAACTTTTAGGAGTGATGTAAGAAGCAAGTTTAGAAATATTCAATTTGAGAAGGGAAATGGTTCATACGCAGCTATGGACTTTAATACTAATTTACCTTTTATTATTTGAATCAGTTTACTACCTGCGAGCTTGTAGACTCCTCACGTCTGCCAGGTGTGGCAAATGACACTGTCATATAACCTAGTAGTAACAGCAGCTCGGAGGTAATTAAAAATGTGTTCCCCAGTTATCACATGTCCATTCTCTGTATGATATAGCTCCTTATATTTGCAGGTTTATTACCTATAAACGACAGGCTGGCTACTACATGAGTAGCCAAGCTACCGCGCTCTATCTACTGTTGTCAGGGCCGGATGAAATATGTACCAATTCTGAATCTCTGATATAACTTCACAACTTTCTAGTCGTGTAACGAAACTTGTTTATCCAACACAACTAACTCGACGCGAAAATATTCAAATAATAAATTTGTCTCTTTCGGAGACTTTTGTATTTTCCTTACATAGACTTTTGTGCCGATCTGAAAAAAATAAAAGTAGGCACAAGGTAACAGAAAACTGCCTACGCCTCTCAGTGCCTAAACTTTGGCGTGTAATGGAGTATGGAAGAATTATTATTATAATTTCTATAGAAAAACGATAGGAATTGTGGAAGCGACAATACACAACGTGATTTATTTGCTACACAGCTTAGGAAAAATTTAAGTGATACAATTTATTCAGAACATATTCACAGCATTGCGTTGCTTACAATGGAATATTTTGTCCATTTTCAACTGATATGAAATCGAAATTGAATTTTTGGCCTATTGGCCATAATATACCAGCATTTTTAAATTTAATTATAAATTGTTTTCTATACATTGTCAGTAACTAATGCTGTTGGTGAATTAATAAATATACTACTAATAAAAATAATTATGAAAATTAATCATAAAATCATATATCTATACTAATATTATAAAGCTAAAAAGTTTGTTTGTTTGTTTGAACGCGCTAATCTCAGGGACTACTGGTTGGAATTGGAAAATTCTTTTAGTGTTGGATAGTCCATTTCTTGAGGAAGGCTATAGGCTATATAACATCACGCTACGACCAACAGGTGCTGAGCAGCGTGGGTGAAACCGCGTGGAACAGCTAGTAAAATCATAAAAAGAATACTTTATTGAATGTACTACCTAAATAATCAATAAATATATCCAAAAAGTAGCAGGCACAAGAATAGACTAGTCTTGCCCAGTATTCCCAGGACGGCACTATATAGTAAAAATAGCTATGCAATGTGTACTCGTATTTTTAATGAGATACCAGAAACTATTAAAACCTTACCAGTTAATAAATTTTCGAGGTCTCTCAAATTATGGCTATTGGAAAATAATTTCTACTCAGTAAGTGACATATTTAATAAGAGGTTGAAAAATGTATAGCTTGACACCAATTATTATTTAAACATATTTCGAATTATATTATATTTCTAATCTATCAAATAATATACCTTATTAATAAAATAATCTCAATTGACATGTTTACTAATTATAATTAATTTCATCAATATTGTATGCTTATAACATAAGATCCCAAATGTTTGCATGTCACTTTATTATGACTAAGTGTTATGGATCTATAATTACTAATTTAAGACCTAAATTGTACCAACACTTACTGCGAATAAATTGAATTTGAATTTGAATTTAAAAAAAAAAAAAAAAAATGTCAGTTTCCCGTTTCTGACGATTGCCGGCGCTGAAAAGTTCCGTAAACGCAAACTATCCTTCTATTGTTGTCCTGAAATGCCTGACGCAGTACAATACAATTGAGGTACTAAATTCGACTCGGTCGGTACGTTTCAGTTTTTAGCATGGTACCTGAACACTTCGTTCTTTTTTCTAGTCATTGTTTTACATGCATTTTCTTTGTGCTTGCATAGTTTTGTGTTATCTGTTCAATGCCCAAGGACGTTTTGTCACAACATTCTTTCCCATCTCAAACAAAAGATCAAAGGTCTATCTGGCACAGAAATTTATAGTACCCACGTTTTCGGTGTTTTCACAAACAAAAACAAACGTAAAAAGGGGTTTCCATCAGCTTAGGCTAGAAGTTTTTTTATTCAAAGTAATAGTTTTAGTAATAGTTACTATCTCTGTATTTTAAAAAAAAACGAGGTATTCCATGAAGCGCACCCAAACGAAGCGCACCCAGACGAAGCACACCTAAAGTATTCTACTTAGCACACCCGTAGGTGGGCTTCAAATAAAAATTTAAAACAATTAATTTCCTATTCCACGAAGCGCACCTAAAAATATCACTCGCATAGTGCGGCGACTAAGAAATAAAAATGTCGATAGAAGAAAATATTTATTATTTATATGGTGGGTTTTAGTCAGTACAAGTCTGACGACTTGTACTGACTAAAACCCACCCATGTTCCTTCTATTGCCCTTTACGTTCCGAGGCCGCGGTATCTCTTTCGAACAACCCGCAACCCCGGCAGGCGGAGGCTCTGACAAGCCTCTCTGCTTTGATGAATCTCTTTGAGGCGCGCGTGAAACACGAACGCGCCGTCGACACGGCCTGTCGTCAATCGACGGACGGACGGTGAACTACCCATTGCTCACCGCCCACAGGCCCGCATCTACGGTGGTCGGGAGTCGTCTCGCGGCGCCCGGCGCCCTGGGCGTCTCCCGCGGCGGGTGGGTTGGGCAGATGTTCTTAAGTTAGTGCTTAAGTTGATATTTTTACACACTATGTCAACGTGTTTTTTTCCACCTGTCCTATCGCAGGTCTGAAAGAGATTTCTTTATGAAAAAAGCAGTACCTTTGTGCGCTTTTCTCTTTATGTACTTATTTTTATTTTTCATGATGTTTTGTGTTTACATTAATCGTTACTAATATTATAAAAGTGAAAGTGAGTTTGTTACGTCTTCACGGCTACATGGTTAAACCGATTTTGATGAATTTTGGTACAGAGATAGTTGGGACCCTAGAGACCGACATAGGGTGAAAGATTGAGATATTAGGGAGAAACAGGGAAGAAAATTGAAAACTTAGGTTTGCTATTACAAATCAATAACCTGCAAATCAGGAAAGGGGAACTGTGTTACCCCGAATTTAACGCGAGCGAAGGCGCGGGCAAAAGCTGGTAAATAAATAAATAGTTTATCTGTACATGAAATACCTTCATCCATGTCATGTCTAAAGCTATATGTAAAATACATTTACCTACATAGAATCACAAACACGATTAATTCTGTCAACACCACAAAGTGAAGCTTGCATACTTTAGCTCCCTGCCTCGCTTTAACTGTGGGAACTCACTAAGTACCCTACATTTTATAAATAATAATAGAAGTATCCACCACTTAACCGACCATCGTAATCTGAATTCCCTGAATAATTTAATACACTCGGTGCCCGGAATTTATCCTCTACGCTAAACTGACGTAGTTAAAAAGATTTCCTATGCCATTAACTGGTACTTAGTACTTTTTTGGAATACTTGTTTTTCTTCAACCTAGGAAGAATTCCGGCTTAGTGCCAGGATTCATTATAAGGCTTACCTGCTTCTACGGTCTTTCGAAATAACTACGGACTTATTTTGGACGAGGAAAGCAGTTTTACGGTCAGTCATCTTATCACAAAATTAAAACCTTAACTTAAAAAAACAACATAGTTTAAAAAAAAAATTAAAAAAATCACAAGACAACATTTGTTCCCCACATTATGGGTATGCATAAAAAACGAATCCGCAATCTTTCGGAGTCCATATTGGATTTAGTATGACGTCACTAAGCTAACCGTTCATTGTCATCCGAACTAAACATGTGTACGTACAAAATGGCGACTGAGTCAAAAAATTATATACCTACACGTTTTAAAAAGAGTTTTTAATGTTGCTATCGCAGAAAATTTACGGAAACTAATGTATTTTCATAAGTTTGTCCGCAGTGTCTCATCTCATCATAGATATTCCAACCTCAATGAAAAGAATAATCCGTATTGGTTTAGAATGCCGAAGTTGGGCAGACGATCTCCAGCATTCTTAAGCCGCTTTGGATATATTATAATCCCAAAAACACAGTCGTACTCAGAACCTTCTTATTGTAGTTGGTTTAAGAATAAAGTAATATTGTGCGGAATTTCTTATTTTCCTATCATCACAGATTTATTGGGATCATGCCTCAAGGCATCAGGGGTATTATTATTTCTTCCAAGTAAAATAATTGTAGCAAAAATGTATAAACGAAGATCATACAGATGGAAAATGCTTCCTAAAGAAACAACCCCAACCCCTGTTACCTACATATTATGATATTGTATTCAGGAAAGATATTACGTATTATTAATGTTACTCTTGAAAGAATTACCAATAATTGTTTAGCTAAGAGTCGTTATTACGAATTTATACGCAGGTAATTAATTTGTACTAAGATTATATTAGTCGCCGATTGCTTTGAACATAATAGGTATTATCAGGCGATAGGTTAATATGAGTTTTTAAGGATTGTTTGCTTGGAGATAAAAAACACATCAAGTAAGTCCCCCTTTATAATCCAATTATTATGCAATTTTCATAATTTGATAACCTAATTGTCAATTAAAGCGCCACACTCCGTAACATTATTTTCCCGGGATGGTCGCATAACAAGATTGCATTGCTAAATTTAATTTTTCAGTTCTTTGTCGACAAATAATTCCTATTCTTCCTACTATTTCTATTATTTACAGAAGTTGCACGACATCTACCTAAATATAGTAATATTAGAATAGAACAAAAGATTACTTAGACTTGTTTTTGTGATTATTACTAGTATATGTTTTTTTCCGATACAACTTTATTCGATGAAACTAAAACCCAATATTAAAACATCCGCTAGGCTAGTCCTGTTTCCAGGATATGAGTTTTTTAAGCACTCTCGTCAACTGTCACGTTTAACAATAATATAGATAAAGAAGAAATTAGATGTTTCATAATCTATAAACCGCGAGGAACGGTCGCGATAATTCCGGATTAACCTCGCTGATTAATCCAGCTTCCCTGCTCAAAACTTCTATTTTTGAATAATAACCGGAATTGAAACAACTTCTGGATGGCCAATTGCCAACTGGCCCGGTAAAAGCGTGGGTTTAAGGCTCTTTATTAGAAGCAATCTAATCATAAATTGTACACAGACTCATAGTAATATCTGTATTGTTTCATGTTCCCTTTGTGTCCCAAATGATAATAAAACCAATACCGAGTTTCAGTTTATTATTAGAGCTATTCCAGCTAAACTAAAAAACTTTTTCTCCTTTTACAATCAGATCTGATTTACTGCTTACAGCCTAGCTCATAACTGTTTGGGAATATATTTTCTTTTGACAATGTAAGGGCCTCAAAGTTTTTTTACTGCTTGGGATATTTGCATAAAGAAGGCGAATTTTCTATTTGACTGTTACGGCATCAAATGGACGTGTACCGGATATCAGCTGGGATGGAGGTTGACTTTTAATAAATATCGCAAAACTCTTGGCTACGACTGCAGCGTTCCGTATCTCTTCGAGAGAGCGCTGCGGAGATGATACCCGCGAACGATACTCGCAAATATTTTACAGATATATGAATGCACAAGTCAGATGAAGTGGAATAAATTGAAATTTTCATAGTTACTGTCAAAATTACGATTTATTTGCTACGAAAGATTTATAAAGAATAACAAGCATGTCAGTTGTTATACATTTAGAACCTAACTTAAACTAGAAAGTAACTTCTTGTTTAGTTAAATAAAATGGAGACTTGTTGTTTTTAAATCAAAGATTCAAAACAAGTACCTAACTACCTCAAATCTAACCTAACTACGGCTTACGCAATTCAATCAACAAAAAAGTGAAATTGAACAAAGTAAACAGTTACAAACGGTACTGAAGCTCGGTGTAGTTTTTGTTAAGAACTTGTTAGTAGTGTTATGTCATAACGGATAATTAACAAAGGCGACGCCTTTTACGGACCTTTGGAAAAAATACTTTTATCGATGTCAAAACGAGTAGGTGTATCCTGTGAAGTTCATCAAATAAACGGCACGCCACGCAATGCAACCAAAACTACGACTAAACAAACAAGTGCGTGCATACTGGCAACCTTGAATAATACTTGTATTCATAGACATGCAAACGTGAATTATTTCCCCGGATTTTCATAAACCCAGGACCACCTCACGATTATCCCATGCGCATGACGTGTGGTTGTAAAAACTTTGGATGCTTCTTGAATATCTAAATTAAACGTTAAGACCATGTCGGGTATAAATTTAATTAAGTCACAACCGTTTGGTTGAAGTGGTCGGGATTTAGTATTCCTGTGTCGAGGTGCGGTACACTACTACAGCGTCTGACAGCGGCCTACGTCAAAATTCTAATTAATTTACTTAGTTCAGAAGGCCATTGACGGTCTATAAATTAAATCTGCGTCTATTTGGAACTTCAATAAGGCTTACGGCGTAATCCTTTAAGACAGACGTGGCAGATTTGTCATAAAATGAACGTTTTACGTCTTCAAGAATTCAAGAATAATCGTATTTATTTTCACATTGTCTGTCAACTTTTTTCCCGACTGCATAAAAAAAAACTTATAATCTGTTCCATCGTAAGGTTGGTCAGCGTTGTATGAAGCCAAACTACAGTAACATGTTGGAATTATGTTTTGGGGCATTTGTAAGTAAAGGCAGTTTGTTAGGTCATCGTGTATTCGTGTGGGATGACAAATAGCCCACATCTCGCACAATGGAACAGCTGGAATGTATGACTACTAGAGCTATTTCTTTGGACTCGTCAGAGCGTGGAAAGTTTCATGTCGGTATAGTACTTAGTTTCACTGCGTTTATTTTATTGGTAAAGTTCGGTAAATAATGACAACAGTCCGCATTCCAGCCGTGAAATAGACTGTTTGCTAAACAATATTATTTTACAAACTAATATTAGCTGAGTACATAAATGAGAAAACGTCCTTAAAAACACCTTCACGTACCTACCCCGGACGAATCCATAAAGATTCCCCCCACGTGAAACAGCTTACTAAAAATCGGAAGGAACGATATTTTTATCGTAGTGGTTATTATCAGTATCCAGATTGAGATTCAATGTTCTGATGGCGAATCATATTTTTACGAGTATCTGTAGAATTTTAAGCAACATGTTTGTTTGTTAGCCATCATTCAAGTTTGAATATAGTATGAGTGGAAACTTACAATATTTATATGAGAGACATGAACATAAACATCATTACTACAACGTTGGTGTTACTGGTAGACAGTGACTAAGTCAAATTTATTAGACACTTGGCCGCCCCAAGTGGCTACTAACAGGCCACTCTCTAGGGGGAAATGACGCCATAATCTTATCCACAATGACAAAACGGCACTGGGATAAGTGTTTCTACATATGTATTTGAGTGTAAGTTTCTCACCGCGAGGGAATAACCAACAAACTTACCTAGGACTTCGTCAACAGCCCGCGGCGTCGCTGAAGAAGTTAAATACAAGGGTAAAAACTCCAAACGCGATACATTAAATTCCCTCTAACTTGTTTAATCAGTTTGTTTTAAACGGACTAGTTACAGTGAAATGTTACCGCCGTAAGGTCGTAACTAGTGTAACAATGCGCACTTTGTGTTACTTAACTAGAAAGTTTATTAAAAAGAGGCTGAACGAAACTGATGTGCGAATGAAAGACGTTCATTGAAACGCATTTCACTTTTTGACACGATTTTATACGAATCGTACGAAATGGAGATTAGATAAGTCTGTTGATTTATGTTTTGACGGCTTAAGGTTTAAGCGTTTTGTTACTGATCACAATGAGGATATGCTGAGCGCACGCACAATAATTATTTTCTGTTCTCACTTCAGAATATTTTGTACAGTTCACACACCTTTTTTCCTTCTATTGCCCTTTATGTGCCGGGGCCGCTTTTTCCCTATCGAATAAACCGCAACCCCGGCAGTCGCAGGCTCTAGCAAGCACCTCTGCTTTACTAACATCACTTTGAGGCGCGCGTGGAACATTAACGCACCGTCGACACGGCCTGTCGTCAATAGACGGACGGTGAGCTACTCATTGCTCACTGTCCACAGGCCCAGTTGTCTGGTACCTTAATAGGGCTATGAACACTTGTGTCTTGTGCACCTAGTACAGAAATATATTATTATATTACCAACATTTCATTTGAGTAAACGCGGCAGTTACCTGTTTTAGTGTAGGTAGTATTTAATTAATTTAGCCCCTAAGAACAAGAAAGTCCTACACCTACGCTGAAACAATTTATTCTTTTTGTGACAAAAACATCACAGAAATGGTAGAAACTTGATAGAAACTCACAATGCTCGTTGTCATGGAAATATCGAATGTTAGATAGGTATTGTATTTTTGTCCTAGTTTATTATAACTTTACTACCGAATATAGTATAAGGAATAACACCTTCTATTTCTTCTTTTTTTCTTGTAAATTATTCTTACTTGGTTTTTATTTAGGAGCTTGCTAACTTATTAATTGTATTTTTTACTTGAAACAATACAGTGAAAAACATGCTTCGTATTGGAGTACACACTCAGCGGTTCTGTGTGCACATTGATGAATTTACACGATTTTTCGACTCTTAATTAAAAATGTTCGACCGGTTTACATTAGTTCGTTTGGAGAGGTGATGCGACGGAGACTGAGCCAATTTCATTTGAAAGGAAAACCAATTAGTGCGCACTATGTGTAGGCGTGTAATGATCATGATTTTCAGATTTGGAAATGAGCAAAAATTTGCAAGAATTATTACTTTATCTGACTAGTTTTCGCTAATTGACTTAACAGGTTATAAATTCATAATTAATATTAGTTAGTACTTAACTGTTAATAATTATTACGCATCTAACTACTAATTCAACATAATTTGTCGTGACTCGTGTGAGTAAAGTCGGGAGCTTTCCTCTATCTTTCACATATCTTTTTCCGCTCTGAGCGGAGTGGGAAAAGTGTCAGACTTTTACTGAATAAAACCTATTCTTGTTCCTTCTATTACCCTTTGTGTTCCGAAGCTACGGTATCACTTTCGAACCCGCAACCCCGGCCGGCAGTAGCCCTAGCGGGCCCGCCTTTACTCTAGAGCTTCTTGTTACAAATTATTAAGACCCAAACTACCCAAAAGTTTTGTAAAAGACGACAAGAATAAATGAAAAACAAATGGAAGTTTATTTCACTTAAGTAACAAGATACGTCGTGTCACGGTGTTTATTGCACGTTAAATATAAAACACGTTCGTGTTTCATGACACATGTCACTTAAGTGCGTGCTAAGTGGCAAGCATGCAAGTCGATGCGCAACATGAAAGCATGCAAAAATAACATTAATCTGCGATTACCGATCTGCCTGCCAATTAACGTTTTTAAGTTAATGTTCCCTAAAAGTAGAAAATTGTATAATGATGCAAGTATTTATAACCGAAGTAATCAGGTCATTAAATATTTCCGAATAAAACCGCTTTGGATGCAGAATGTGTGTAATTTCCTCAGTTCGGACATTTAGTCCGAGATCCCTAGTTCAGCGGTCATTGGTTTCAGGACTAATATTGGCTCTGTTAGGTACATAAAGCTGACATTTGAAGCCCGTACCTAATGTTGGTTATCAAATAGACATTATCTGACAACGTGTTTACATAATAGGCTCTACTTTTAAGTACATAGATCATGAATCATTGTCCGTTACGTACTTATTATAATTCAATCTAAAAATAAGAAAATAAAGTTGGTATTTCCTGTCCAAAGTTAGAACAATACAGACAGATTACCTTAACAATCAATCACTTATCCGTTATCCTTAATAATACTGTTTAGCTATTCGACAAGTTTCCGATAATTCCTATATTATTTCCACAAATCAATGACTGGTTTTAAGTCCTTCAAAAGTTCTTTTAGAATGCTAATTTGTCTCTCAAGTGAAACGCTGATAAAAGTGAAGTGTTGGTTAAAAGACTAAAGTTATTTATATTAGAAATCCTTAAAACTGTACGAAATCATTCAATATTTGTTTTAATGAAATACGACTTTCAGAGGGGACATTTTATTAATCTGTATTTATGTAAACGTAGGATTAGTTTTAGAATAGGAAAGGAAAAAAAACCGACTTACAAAAACAACCAGACAATAACTTTCGGAAGTCTGACTTTTGTTTGCTTCATCTATTTTATTGCTACCGACTTCCAGAAGTAATTAATTTGTTTTTCGTCATTTTATTGTTCTTTTGTAAGTAGGTTTTATTTTTGCAGAAAAGTTTTTATTTCAGCTTTTATTTATTTAAACTTCATGTACAATAGTGGTATAGGCGGACTTAATGCCATAAGACATTCTCTACCAGACAAGCTTTGGGTAAAATATGACAACATTGTGATAGGGTACAAAATTATATAAAGATATATATTTATATAGAAGTATTTGTTTTCAAAAACGTATATACTTACTGATACACATATACCTACAAATGAAATAAACTTATAAATACATTTTAAAATCTTTTTGTATATCTTCCATAATCATTATAAGAAGAAAACATTTACGTATTATAGAAGATAGCTCATAAACTACTCAAGCAATATAGGTATATAAAATTAATATGGGACCCCTCCGGAGCATATACCCTTTCAATTATAAACAGAATTTTGAAAATCGATCTACCAACGATGGGTAAATCGCGTAACAGACATACAAAAATACGGTCGAATTGAGAACCTTCTTATTTTTTTTTAAGTCGGTTAAAAGGTATTTATTTGAGATAATTATTTTATTGGTGTCGTAATCGGAGTAGAAGATTTGCAACCTCAAAAAGGATAGCCTAGCATACATATACCAGGGAGGTATAAAGAATTGAACACATATATTAAAGTCAATATTTGGTTAATATGCAGACTAGTTCATAACCGCAATTCTTCACCGCATTTATTCTTGCATGGCCGACATTTGATACTCTGTGCCAGGCTGCGTCTCTGTTCCCTCCCACCCATAACACGTCAGCTAGCTTCCGAAGAATGGATACGTGTACTATCTACTGAATGAAACTGTTGTTATACCGCTTTCCGTCAGCCGGGATCAAGGTTAAATTAAGTCAAATAATATCAAGCAATAACAAAACAAATACACTGATCGTGATGTGCTAAAAATTAGCCAGTCAGAAAAGTGCTGGCAGTGAGCACCATAGACAATAAATTTTACGGGCCTGTTGGTCTAGTGGTTAGTGGCCCTGAGGCTGAGCCAGAGGTCGTGGGTTCGATTCCCACCCAGGACAAACTTTGTGTGATGAGCATGATTGTTTGTTCTGAGTCTGGGTGTGATTTATGTGTAATATGTATGTATTTATAAATTATATAAGTATGTATATCAGTTGTCTGGTTACCATAACACAAGCTCTGCTTAGCCTGGGATCAGATAGCCGTGTGTGTGTTGTCCCAAGATATTTATTTATTATTTATTTATTTACAATGTTTTGCAGGATTGAAATAGGCTTTTCGAAACATTTACATTAGGTACGTTTTCGACTTTTCTATCATAGGTCATGGCTGATAGAATGTTATTTTGTCTAGATTCCTACTATTTAGGGTAACTAGATGTCCCTTTGAGAATTACCAGATTTATCAGTTGTTGCAGATATTTACATGAAATACGTTATTAATTAATAAATTAGTGACGATGTATTTAATTTATGAATTAATTAATAGTAGAAATAAGTACCAATTAATTTATTTATAATAAGCACACTAACAGTCACATATAAATTCAAATAAACTAACATGTAAGTATAACAAGCATGTATTGGCTGTGTACAAACTGTTGAGTTAATGCAAATAATTCATTCATTTGAACAACACAGGTTGTTATAGCGAGAGGTGACATAACAATTTGAGTGTGCAATTTGTATTTCGTGTTCTATCATTTTAACAAATTAAAAAGAGGAAATTTCAACATTTCGCGTGCGACCATATCTCTACTTTCAGGAAGTAAATTTGCCGAATATTTTAATGATACATTTATTATTTACTTTTTGATTAACAAACATAAGTCCACCGTCAGAAATATAAAGCCGATGGATGTCATGCGTCGAGTATTTGGACTCGAACCGCTCACACATAATATTCTTTTTTTTTTAAATGCCGTCTCGCAGTCCAACCTAAGAGGTTGTCGTCTGCTTAACCGGGCGATTCCTGTGGATGCCTTAAATCTAAGGCCTCCAGCCAAGGCAAAACATTACAAACTAAGCGACTACACGCTATGTGCACCCCCTGTGGGGAACGAGCCTCGGATTAGGGCGTCGCTGCGGGAGGACAGCAAAGGGATAGGCTGGATCTGAGTGATGATGACATATGCTGACTGAAACCCAGCGTATGTATAGGGCGTTCGAGCCAAAAACTTAACAATTCTTGGCTTCCAAACCACGTTTTTAATCGACTTAACTTAGTTCAGGTTCTGTTAATATCAGACAGTGAAAGCCTGTAAACAAAGGTGGTTTCCATCCTCACACACACACACACTGGTGAAATTGAAATAGTAATTAAGATTGGATATCCACATTCCTGAATTTCACTCATTGATATTTCGTAGCGTAACATGCATGAGACTGGCAGAGTGAATATTATACTAGTGTGATTAAAAGCATATTACATTTTAGCTTAATGGCTTGGGTTAGTAATAAGAACTAAGTAAATACATATAATGTTCAAAATTATCAAATGGCGCTATTCAATAAGTCTGATAATTAACGTGCAGTACATAAATAAGTAGGTAACCGTATGTTACCTTCGCCAGGTATTTTCGTAAGCCACATAAAGTTTGTTAACTAAATATATACGTATAGGTTTGTCGGTAAAGCCTTTGATGCTGGCACATTACCGCAAATATTACTTGTTTGGTTTAGAGTCCAGTCTGTAAAAAAATCTAGGCCATACCGTGTTACGGAATTAGGGCTTAATAATGCGAAGCCTTTTTTGAATGGTTTGCTAAAGCTGTGGATAAAAAATAGATTTTACATCATAATACTATCGGTATATGTATATGTATAATACTATCTCTAGGTACTTGAACGTAATTATTTCATTAATTCGTAATATTATATCATCAAATCATTGTGCGGCTAATTTCAGTATTTAGTTCGAAATTAGAGTGACAATTATTGCGTCAGTAGTGAATAAAGCATGCACCAGACAATAGCGGCGTAGCAGCGATATAGCGTCAATTCAGCAGCGTTTGAAATGTGCGCGTCGAGCGTTCCCTTTATTACCCGTTGGCAACTATAATCTCGCAGATTTGACAATTGTTTTTGCGCATGTATTCATGATTGTCAAAAACGCTACTGTGAATTTCAGTATTCTAAAGTCCATTATCGTAAAATTTTCATCAAAATATGAAGCTGGTCGAGATCAAAGCTCTCTGAAATGAGGGGAAGAAAGGATATTGCAAGTGTTTATTATGAACGAAGGAAAGTTGAGAGGCTCTGAATGATCACAAGAGACAATCTTGACCCAGGTCGGTGTGAAGAATTGAACCAAATATTGAGAGTGTAAAAGGCAACCCTCTTGTCCTTTTGGCAGAAATCGGAAAAACTTTTCCATTAAAAATTCCATTATTATTTCTCTGGAAACTCTCTCGGATAATGATTATCGCACATACTAACACTTAATGTATTTTGGGCTTGGCATAGCAGAGACAAAAACGCTGTTACGCGAGCAAATGCATCTCCAGATTTCAAAGCATACGCCGCGGCTACGCCGTTGCTACGCACGCCTATGTAAAGCTATCGTCGCTGCTACGGTGCTGCTACGCAAAGGCTACGGCTGTTGCTACGCTGTTCAATGATGGCTGCTACGCTAAGTCATCACCGTTGCTATGCTGCTACATTGGCTGGGGAGATCCGTTGCGTTTCTGCAACCTCTAAGCAGCTGAATCACGTGTAGGCTTTATCTGTGCTGCGTAAACCTGAGCCATATGTTCAACTGACGAATACGCTGGACAAACGCCACTCAAAGATTTTATCTTATTTATTTTCGCAATATAAATCTTGGTTTATCTTACAATAAATGGAAATGGTATGAAATACATTTTTGAAGTGAAAATAAAACAACACAGTTTTATATAGGTAATTAATTAAGGAGACAAGAAAGTAGTTACATACTTTTTCTAAGAAGCCAGCACTGCCATCTAGTGAAAAACTCGCAAGACGGCATTAAAAACGGCGCGTTGTTGCCACTTCATTCCCGGACAAGACAAGGCAAACTTTATTATCTGTCTGTTTCACACAGTTCATGGTGCTGTCTCTCTCTCGCGCGCCGCTTTGTGATTTGAAATTTATTCAGCCTTGGGCTAACCGTCGCCCGTGTACAACGTGCCCATGTTCGCTCGTAACGGATATTTCGCGCCAAAGTTTACATTGAGGATTGGAAAATGAGATTATTTTTTGAAGTGCATCAAGTTAGAAAGTGTGGAAACTACCTGTTCTAGTCAATTGGACTGACAAAAGTGTATCACCGGCAACTTGAAGTGTAAACGTTTACTTTGTGTGTGCGATGCATAACAGTTAAGTTGGAGTTAAGCACTTGTTAAAATTGTGCAAGATGGGCGCATAAGATTTGTTTCCCGGTGCATAATTGATAGAAAGTATCCGGACTGCCAACATGGGGACCAACTGGCTGCTTTCACCATTTAGTTTGCTGCTGATTTGTACAGGTAAGCGGAGCTACCTACTTATTTTCTGAGTCACCTTAGCCGAGCACGCCGACGCTGCGCCGCTGTATCAACAAGCGAGCGGAGCCTGCCTGTGTGCCGAGTGCTGGCTGTGTCTACACTCTACAGCCACTGCCAGCACCTATGTGTGCGTTTGTTGACTCTTTAACCGCATTCAAGGGAGGCTGGTTTAGCTACGTGAATAGACTATGATAAACCATTGTACGCGCTACAGGCACTTCCAGACCGCGATAACTACTTAGATTTATTTCATGTAGGAGCTGGATGGATGCTTATTTCAGATTACCATTTAATTAACTAATCATATAAGCTAAATTAAAGCTACTACAGTATATTTGGAATGTCGACAGACGGCTATATCATTTTCCTTATTATAAGTTATAAAATAACACGCGCAATGCGGTATCTTTCCGTAAACGTGCAGCAAACCTTTGTACAGTACAATGCATTTTTGACGGTGAGACTGTGGTTAGAAGGGAAAATGAAAAAAAGCATTACAGTAAAAACGATGAAGTTAATAAAAATACCATTAACAGCCTTTTTAAAGTTACGCCATGATTCCATAAAGCAACAAAAATGTACCTATCCCTCTAATAACGGTTACTGCAGAAAGTCGTCAGTGTTATAATTATTATGAAGTACCAATTTCTAAATAGAAGATTAGAAATAATATCCATATTAATATTATCTGGCCAAGAGTTATTGAAAAAAGGCAGAGCACTATTTACAAATTCCGAAGAAATAAGTAATCGCTAATGAATCCCAGGTGTAGGTATACTTACTAATAAAGGTACTTACTAAATATTCTTTTGTGTAATTTGTCAACGGCGAAATTTACCAATGACTCGGCAAGTTAATTGATATTGAATTGCTCAATTAATACCTGTTAACGGCACAAATTAGGGGTGTTAACATCATGGATAATAAAAAGGAGGAGAAAATTGTTGTAAATAATAAATAAGCAAATTATTTATCTAGTCACCAAATCAATTGAGGTCAAATTGTTGTGTTTAAACTTAAACAAACTGTGCCAACATAAACTTTATGAAAAGAGAAAAAAATATGTTATTACCATTTTGAATAACCACAATTTTCTGCACAAACTAGAGAAAGAAAAATATTCTTGTCGACTCAAGCTTGAATGCGTAAATTAGGCAACGCCAGTGGTGCCGAGAGAGTGAAATCATGTTTATAGAAACCGGTTTTGATGCAGGTGTGCGCCGCTCGAGGTAGAGTAGCTCCACTAGTGGTCTTACGAACTTATTTTACTTATAGTAGATCTTTTATATTATTCTTGTGGCCAGCTATGCGTGGCAATTAATCCACTTTTAACTTAAGCATGCAGTTCTCCAAGTAACGAGTCGACAGTTACTTATTTTGGTAAGCTGTTTGAGAAAAATAAATGTTAAAAATAATTACCTATTACGTGCAAAAAGCCAACAACGTATCAGCAATGGCAAATAAGTGAATCGCAATATCTTGATATTTGCACACTCACGCAATCACTTTAAATAAGCGTTGATTTAAAAAGGCTGGTAACTCTGGGCTCAAAACTGAAAATATTTTACTTTAAAAATGTTTACTTTATTTTGGCACGTAGACAAATAACAATATTAAAGGAATTAAAGTGTTTTAAAATATCGGATATTTTTCCACTGTACGTGACTGTACAGACCGCACATTTGCATGGCGCAAATCGCCCTTATTGCAACGACATAAACATAGTTGTCATTATTAAACTGACTGTTGGTTGGTTGGCTTTGGAGTTATTTTAACCGACTCTAAAAAGGAGAAAGGGTTATATTTAATGCCGTCAATTGTAAAACTAAAACGAGTAAAAAAATACGAGCTTTACTTGATTCAAAAATATGTTTCTACACCCCCTGTTCAAATAGTTTTGTTAATCCATAAAGGATCGACATAATCAAAGTTTAAAGCAATGCCATATAATATTGTATTATCATGAAACTTATTTGGAACTGGCTGAAAGTCAATGAATAATTTAACAGAGTGGGTGAGAATTGAGCTGCAATATTTTCGTGCAATAATAGTTTTAACTGAAGCCTATGAAACCTTTCAGTTAACAAAGGATTGTTTATGTTCTATGTTCGGAATTTATATTATCGAGAAGTGGGCTGGATTCATTTGCAGAGATCTCGCAAGTTCTATATGTGTTTGCAGGCTGTATCTTGAACAATATCTCAAAAATGTACAATAAATTAGCTCTGAGAAAAGGAAAAGGAAATGCTAACATTATTATTTGACGGACCCGGTCTAGTGGTTAGTGGCCCTGACTGCTGAGCCGGAGGTCATGGGTTCGATTCCCACCCAGGACAAACTTTGTGTGATGAGTATGATTGTTTGTTCTGTGTCTGGGTGTGATTTATCTATAACTAGCTGTGCCCCGGCATGCGTTGCAATGCAATTTTGTATCTTTTACTTCTCTTACCGGGATAAAAAGTATCCTATGTCCGTCTCCTGGTTCTAAGCTACCTCCTCACCAATTTTCAGCTGAATCGGTTCAGCCGTACTTGAGTTATAAGTGGAGTAACTAACACGACTTTCTTTTATATATATAGATATGTATGTATGTTTAAATTATATAAGTATTTCAAGCTCTGCTTAGCTTGGGATCGCATAGCCGTCTGTGAGTTGTCCCAAGATATTTATTTATTATTATTATTTTATTTATTAAATCATAATAATGTCAGGAATTTCAACCATAGGTGCAGACATAAAATACTGATATCTTGAAGGCTTTAAGAAGCTCTGGAAAGTTGCAGTGTGGCGTAAAAGGTAGACATTCAGACTTATAGGAACATAAAAGAACGCGAGCACCGAGAGACGTGTCAACAAACTTTTCAAATTGTCCCAAAAACGTTGCCAAACAATTTACTGGGTTCGCAAAAATACTGCCACTTGACTTCTTAGATTATGAAAGTAGCTACTTACGTGCTGTGCAAAAACAAATAACTTTTATTGCTTAACTTTGGCGCTCAGCAATCGCAGTTACAGTTCGTTTCAGAACTCCTTAACTACCTCAGATTTTAATGAACTACCAAAATAGCGAAAATGTTTTCCTTTTTTTATCGGGGAACCGCTTCTAAAATAACATTGGCGTCCAATTCCAACCTGCATAACATAAACTTACTGCACTTGAGAGTTGAGACGCGCAGTGCATATTCCATTCTATTTTTGTACATCTTAATATCCTTGCTGGCTCCTTTCTGACTCTTAGCAAGAGCGTACAAAATTATTCTGTCTTCTTCGGAACTAAGTTTCATACTTCCAGTAATTGAATAAACCGTTCAATGTCAAATCAGTATATCTCCACAAGCTGGAGGAAAATTGTAAAAGTAACAATAGGAGTAATAAAATAGAACGCCAATGAAACAATATTTGTAGAAGCTGGAAAACCCGGATTGTACGCTATTGTCTTGTATTGTCCAATCCCGATAAGTGAAGAACGGACTTGGGAGAATACTAATTAGTTAATTACTTATTGAGAGTAGTGACCTCGTCGAGAGGCGATAAGTTCGTAGACAGGATCACTTAACGAATGAGTCTGATTACTATGAAATTGTGATGCCACAACAATAAGTATTTCATTCCCAACGGTTGGTTTGGTCGTCGTGGTTCAGTTCACAAGAAGCTCGTTTTCCTTTATTAGAGGCTCGCAGGCGAGCCCGGGCTTCCGTTTGCATGGGACTGATTGTCTACCGGTCCTCCTTATTCGCCATTGAGTGACCCCGTCATGTCTCTCTTCATGCGTGAAATAAACGTTCGCATCAAATAACCCATACTTACCCGCCTGTCATTATATTTGCCTGATAAGCTTACACGATGAGAAAACCTGAGCTATAATAGCAGCAATATTGGAAAATAACAATTAATAAAGTTATTTCATATTTGGTTAATTGACACGTTCATTTAAACTTAATTTGGCGCCATGTTCCCAATATTCACATTTCAAACTCGTGTACTTTATTTTGTTCAATAAATTATCCTTTTGGAAAGCAATTTTCTCTTAAGTTCCTTAAATTGGTGTATTACATGTAGTTACTTCAACTAAACTAACTTAAACTTAATATTATAGTAAGGTAAATACTCTAAAAACTGCTCGTTTAGGCGTTAGACGGTGCAAAAGGTTTATTACAAAAGTAGTACAAATATTTTACCTCATTCGAAACGATTCCTAAATATTTTAAAAGTCGAGCCATACCATGAAAGAAGTGGGTGTTTCTTTTGAGTTCAAGCGCAAGTTCTTCCAATTTGCTCCGGTATTTACGATTAATTTAATGGTCTTCTATAACGCCGTAGTTATTTAACAGCTACGAGAACATACGAAATCTTTTTGTTAACGAACTATATTCTTTTTTTGTAGGATTAAGGTAATTCATCTGTAGTGGGTAAACACCAGATTAAACCAAGCTTACTATTTCCATTACAGTTTCTATTTGTAGTTTCTTCAGTGTTCCCGCTTAATTAAAACGAAGGAATTATTTAAATAGTCGTTGTTTGTTTTATGATTTGGTTCAACTAAATATAGAAAAAAGCTGTTTATACATAAGACATATATTAAGTAATGAATTAACTTTGGCCTACTTTATAAAGTTCTATTAATGTTTGCACTGATTTGTGCTAGATAACAGTCAGAAAAGGAGATAGGTGACCAGGCTCGTTAGGTACAATTGACCTTTTCTTAAAAATCCATGAAAATTTTTCTTTATTCCAAAACAGAATAAAGATTTTTTTTTATGAAAAACAAACATTTGAGTTTAATACGTCAATTAGTTTCTAAGACATAGGTATTCTATTCTTTTGAATTACTTAACCCCTTTGCTTACGCGACATACACGCTTAATAATTCTAAGACACCTTGTATTTACTAATACGCTTCATAAGGAATTCATTTAGTTCCGTATGTTGAAAAGTGTTCCATCGTTTATCAGTGAGAATCGTTTTTGGATTCATTTGTATCTGTCTTTCTTGCGTGACACTTTCTTACATTGCTCTTTATACATACTCGTAAATGTCAATGTCTACCTTTTAATTTATCATTGCTTAATGGAACAAAATAAACTTTCACGTTTATTTTTCTCAATATAAATGTACCGATAATCTTTGTGCATTATCCGATCGAGATAACTGATTATAATATGCAGTATGTTATAAAGTTTGCTACAGTGCTTCTATTGTTTTATGAGACTTCAGTAGCTCATATAATAAGCTCACCACAGCCCGCAGCTGTACAAGACCTGCTCTCTAATGACTTCTTTACTTTGTGTACTTATAGTTTTTCCATCCTCCGCACTTTTCTTATATTTTCCTTTTACTTATAGCACATGATACGACACGTAATCCTCCGTCCTCTGATCCAATTGGGTTCCCTTATAAATGTTATTCGGTTAACCAATTGATCAAATATCGCGGAGGTATAATTTGAGCCCTCCGTTCTGCTGACAGTGTTGGTGTCGACTCGCAATTTGTACATCTGATCGAAAATAACTTAAGTCGAATTTAATCTCGTTCCACATTTTCATGTTTTTCCGATACTTAACGAAAACATAGCTTGGCTTATCTTATTGCCTTGAAAGTTGTTTTTCAGCTTAGGAAAAGGTGTGCTTTTGTTGTTTGGCGTGTGTGTAGAAACTACTCAAAAGTGATTTTGAGTAAGTATGATTTTCTAGAATCTCCTAAGTCTCCGTAAATGAAATCTTGGGTTCCTAATTCCAGTATCTACAGTTATCTAACAAAAGACTTTAAGCATGAAAACAAAAATGGCCACTTATCGACTTTTATGATTCCAGGAATAAATTGAGCGTGTTAAATCCAAGGCTTTCGGGAGAAATCCGCTTTTATAATAAAGTCAAAGTTTCTATGGTTAAAACTGCGGCTTGTATTTAATTTCCTGTTCTAAAGATTTTCGATAATTAACTGCAAATTATTAACTATACTGTCATGTTTGGTACAGCAATGTAATTTGATTTTATGGTTTACACATTTTATAAAAATCCTGGAAGCTGGAATTAGTAACTACATATGGAAAGGAAATGTATGATATTTAACGATTACAATCAATAAAAAAAAACATGCTATAATTTATGAGTTACTGTAACCAACTTATCAAAAAGTACTTGTCAGGTGTATAGATTTCTAAAAACATTTATTATACTGACATGTTCGCAAATATTAAAATATAGCATAAAAAACAGTTTTACATTGTTAACCTTGCTATAAATAAACTTATCGACAATCTCAAACATGTTTTAGACGTACCATTACAGGAATAAAACTCTTTCTTAGCTCATTAATACCTTAGCGAGTTCGATACCATTGCAACAGTATACGATGAATCTATGTAATATATTTATTATCATTCAGCAAATTACTTTGGTTAAAGAAATAATATGTATGTGTTCTATACGTACACTTTAATTACAGTAATTTTAAATAATTCATCATCATCACACAATACCCTTATTGTTTAGTCCCATTATCAAGAAAATCTTTCGAGAGTAGAAACACAAATATCTCTATATAATGAACACTGCAGTGTCTGCAGTGTTAGTTGACAAATAAGCCAACAAGTTTAATACAAACGTATAGTTTACTTTGCAATCCGCTGTTCCAAGGTTCTGCACAAAACGTTCTCCATAGTCGTACAAATCACTTCAATCAGAATAAAATGGATCAGAAAGGCGGTGTGCGTCAGGATCGTGACAGTCAAGTTTTGAAATTAAAAACCTAAACAAAGAACGTCGACATTGCAATTTCGGTTTTGGACGTACCATTTTGCTTTTAGCCTACCGAGTTCACCGTACTATCTTGATAGTTACGAAATAACCTGGTAACCCCGATCACGACTGACGACTCTGACTGTAAACTGTTCCAAGTCAGTTCAAGAATAATTCATATTTCTGAGTAGTTTAGGGTTAGCGAAAGTGATCATAATTTACTCAGTTATTGTCAATTTGACGCGCACGTATCAGAGGTACCTAATATAGGCAGCTCACGATGGCGAATTTAATAAGGTAATTAATAGCTTGTGGTTTTCGGTACACGACATAATTAATTCAAAACCTGTGAAACGTTGATCTGCTTGAAGTGCTACGCGTAGAAAGCGTGGGCATATTAAATTATTGTAATGAAATATTAAAACCCAAGAGACTTGTAATATGTGGGAAATACATAATTGGCATATAATATTGACTTAATATATGGCATATCAAATAGTGAGTGAACTATATTTATATACATCCGTATGTAGGTACTGGAAGCATAATTAAACTGACGTGACTGGACCTAATTTTTGTAATAGAAATTTTATGTCTGACGATGATGAAAAGATTATTATGGCTTGCGTTTGTAATTATCATAATAACGTTAATGGAACGGTTACAGCTAAACAAAAAAGTAAATATAAGCGTATATTACTAAAGCGCATTGCACGGCAAGAATGTGTTTGTTCCAAATAACCATTTACTCAGTAAATAAGTAGGCCTGTTTAAAATCGCGCTACTTAAATCTAGATCTACGAAGCCGGTTTTAACGATTATTTTCCTAAACTTACTAGCCCATATCATGTAATTATATTGTATCACGCTAATGCCGCCATCGCCACGGCAAGTCGGTACAGGCCTAAAATATATTATGTAGGTACCCAAGATAGGATCCTGGGACCATAATGTCGGTACCTTCATTTAGAGGAGCGAGGGTAGTGTGAGGAGCTTGATAAGTAGTTGGTTATGGAGCAGCATCCAGCTTGTCAACTATACTAATGGCCAGGAAGGATTCTGTAACGGAACAAAGATGGTCTTCAAGGGAGCCTTCATAACTTGCTCAATTTCCGTTGTTCTTACAGTGAGGGATTACTGCCGCATCACTTTGTTCTAATTATTTTTAGAACGAAGCCATTTGCTCCATTTGAGTTCTTTACTTATTGACAGCTACAATTACTTAGTATTTTAATGGTAATGTAACGGTAAACGGTGGTAATGACAGAGAAATTGTGAATAATTTGTAATAATTACAACTATGTTAATGACCGTTTTCAAGAAATAGGTAAACTGTTTCTGATGATTAATAGACACAGCAATCAATCATCATTCATTTGTTATTAGATATTCACATTTTTTTGGAACGTTATTTATCTTGTTTTCTTTTGTGTTCTAATTTCCTTTATGAATTTTCTCCTTGTATTATTACTTTTGTTTCATAGCCAAATGGTTTACTAACTTCGCTATAAAAATCCATACTGTCTGTAAAATCAAGCTTACTTTTATATAAAACTGTCCCTTTTTCTGTTCGTAATGGCAAGCAATCCCTTTATACCAATCTGGAACATGTTCGTACAAAACTCAAGGAAAATGAAGAGACGGAAGCCAAGTAATACGTACGTGTGTGAATGTGGCCCCAGTTGCTCCCCTTTTAATCCTCCCGCAATCGCTTTTCATATGAACTTCTTGCTACAAATTCCGGATCTGAATTAAAACGTCATCATTAATGAGTATATCTACATGTTGAAGCTAACAGATCAATAACACAGAGCACCTGTGCGGGGTATGTGTCTACTTGTCTATTTCACAAGAGCTACATCAACGTTCTGTCAATATACTGAATTATTCAGTTGAAATATTATGAACGTTTCACGTGCGTGTCGTAATACAGGTTATCTGATAGAAAATTAATTTCCTGTGGTGTGCGCTCCAGTGTGCGATGTTTGATCTTCTGTAAACAATTCAAAGTAATAACTCGATGTTAAAAGAATATTATTTTATTTCATCGAGAAACATGAAGTTGATTGTTGGTAGGTCGAAGAAAATAGGAGTAAGTAGAATGGTTTGTCAAAGAACGTCAATCATAGTAGAGAGTGACACTTAACTTACCTATGAATATTGCGCCAGTAATTCATGTGACGTGACAGGCAATGCTTTCCATCAGCCCGTTCTTAAGGTAAGTTTTCTCGCGGTGTTTCCCTCACTATACGGAGTGATAAATTGTGTTTGTTTTTGTGAAAACATATGATGAATAAACAACAAACATAACAACTCGATCACAGTGGATGTAAAAAAATGTTACTGTTTATTCAATATGTTTTGTTTAGTTTCGCGTTACAATAACTGGCACAAAACCTAATCGTATGGTATTAATTAAACATGATAATACAGCATCGCGGTTTCAGGTCTAACCTAATTTAAGGAATATTTAATTGTACATGGGAGAATTGCACATGCTATTGATGGATACATGAAACTATTCGAATATACTATTATTTTCTATGGAAAATCGTTCATAACTTTTCCAAATATGACTTTCACAAGTAGTCAAATAATAGTTTTTTGATGATTAGTAAAGTTTCGATTGCTTGCTGAGCTAGGTGTTTGATTGCCAGTTGGAACATAGTTATTAAATTGTCTGTTTTAAAATTCTGAGTAGTCCGAGTTTGGAACAGTTCTCGGAAAATGGCGCGTTCTTTATTTATTGTATTGAACAGCAGTTAGTTCTTATCTGATGTGAACCCCTGCCTACCCATTCGTAGAATTCAATGGTTTTATTAAAAGATCATGAAATTATAGATACATTTATCCTAACTTATCCTTACTAATATTATAAAAGCAAAAGTGAGTTTGTTTATAACGTCTAACGGCTTTGATAAATTTTGGTACCGAGATAGTTGGTTGGTTGGTTCCCTGGAGACGGACATAGGCTAAAAAAAGTAAGAAAAGGGGGAGGAAGACGGAAGAAAAGGGTAGAGAAAGATATTTTTTTCGATCATCACGCGGTTTAAAGTTAGCGTGAGCCCAAAGTAGCTATGCCACGCAGACGAAGTCACGGGCGGAAGCTAGTTTTATAATAATTATCATTTAATTTCATCTTTTTGGCACAGCTATTTGAATATTTTGTTTTTTTTTTATTGAATGACCTACTGAGCTCTTCCCGTGACTTTGTTCGCATATTTTTTCATGATTTACCGCGGTTTTTCAGGATAATGGTGGCCTATTATGTTAATCCGGGATACCGGAATACACTCAGCTCCGAGCTAATCTATCATCTAAATGCGTTAAGCCGTGCTGATGTCATGATTTAGTACCAATAATGAACATTTAACCAGTTGTATTGCGGCATTTTAATATTTAAACAAAAAAAAAATCGGTTAGATTTATCTCACACCTAATTTGTTTGAAGGATTCTTCTACGATTTATTTCGATAGCCAGTACTGACTATCTCTTTCACTATTGACATTTATTACTATTTTTATCTTTTATACCCCCAGCGTTTCCTCGAACCAATCCACCATTCAAACCTACTTATTTCCAGTACATTATGTGAAAAACAAACAAATTACCTATACGAAAGTTTGTCAATCGTTATCTATAAGATAAGACGCTATATAAATCACAGCCCTCATTATTTTGCTCCTTATAAAGGTAAGCACACACTAACACAATGGACGGGATAATCCACAAGGGTAATAAAAACGAAGTTTTCCAGAAAATGTAAAGAATAAACAAACGGGTTGGATTGTAGTCGTGCAATTAATCGTAGCGGTTGAGACTATTTATTCAACACTTTAAATACTAAAGAGCTTTCTGTAAATACGGTCCCCCTGACCTCCTGTGTTTACTTAGTTATCAACATACAAAGCATGTATTACTCCTAAACGTTGCATATTATCATCATCTGCCAAGTCTTTTCCTAATTATGTTGAGGTCTGCTTTCAGTCCAACAGGATACAGCTGAATACCAGTATTTTACAAGGTTTGCCTATCTGATCTCCAACCCAATAAGGCTAATACGATGATGCTCCTTAGTAAGACTGGTTGTCAGACTTTTGTGCCCATTGAAATAATAAAAACAGTTCACACCACTACCTGTAATGCCTGTCAAAGATCTAGAAAATTCGGCATCAACGGCATAACGTGCTCCGAGGCACGGAGGAAACTTGGTCTTTAATGGATGGTCACCCATCGACACACGGCTTATATTAAAGAGCGACCCGAGCAGTTATTTATAGTTAGACACGAGCTCCTCCAAACTCTCCATCGTCTGTAGAAATTGTGCTGGGAGCATAAGAATATGCATTGGGAGCTCTTCATACAGATAGAGACCTCGATCAAGTTTGTTTGGCATTGGCGTCGTCTATAACTCCTCGGTGAACACTACAGTGCACAATCCTATACTTGCTCGTTATTTTAGTCAGCTAAGTTCCGCCGTCCAACGTGGCAAAACTGTGTTAATAGTTTGGTACAGTTGACAGCAGTGTTTCGATACTCTCTTGTCTTGATGTAGTTTTTTTAACTTTATTTTAAAATATTTCTTTAAAAAATAAGTATAAGAACAAAAAGGTTTATTTTTCTCTTCTTACAAATTATTGTAGGTTTTCCAATATTTATAAAATAACTAGCTGTGCCCCGGCATGCGTTGCAATGCAATTTTCTACCTTTCTACCTACCTGCCTACCCTACATACCCTACCTACCCTACCTACTCTACCTACCCTACCTACCCTACATACCCTACATTGTAGGTTTTCCAATATTTATAAAATAATTAATAAAATGTATTAAAATAATAGCTCACCCAATTTTAAGAATTCTCACGTTATTCATATTATTACCCTATTATGATTCTGCAGCCATTTTAGACCCCACAATCGACAATACATTATTGGAGTGTTGCTTCTGTTTTCAATTAAACAACAATCATTTACCAGTATAGATTACGTATGTATATGAGACGGTTTACATGATTGATTCAATATATTTTTCAAGCTGTTTCATTCTGGTCTTTAGATACTATCTCATTCTAAAGTTAAGGCCTCGACCCATTTTACCCAGAGTGATTTCCTTATAAAAGTAAAATATGCGCGCCTACCGTGTGTGTTTAATCAATCAATACAAGCTAACAGTGTACCCCTTTCTAGTCTTCTAAGCCTTTTCAAATTCCCAAGTTGCGGAAGAACACCATGTTTTCATTCTTCACTATTTAACCCTTTAATGTCATTAAGTTCCACCGAGGGAATTTAAAGTATCCAAAGAAAAAAAATCGGTAGTCAATGAGTTTTTTTCCTCATATTGCTAGTCACTTGCTTTTGCCCTCGTTGTCGCCCGCGTGGGTGTCGAAATTTATCCCAAGGTAACATAGTGTCGGGATGCCGCATTTGGTAATCCAGTTTAGACACTATCCCCATCACTAGTGTACTATCGGTGTGGAAAATTTCATCTTGATCCGTTGAGTAGTTTTTGCGTGTGAGAGTTATAAACATCCATGCAACCTGACAAACTTTTGCATTTATAATATTGTTAGATTAGGATATTGTAATCATATACTAGTTTTGTAAAAAAAGCTAAAGTTAAAACAATTTCTTTATAAAACAAACCTTATTTGTTTTTCACCCTCGAGTGACTTTTCTTATATATAGCAAACAGTTAACATCTCTTCCACATATTATTTCCATTCCAAAATAAAATGATGTCAATTTCGAGTTCATAAAATCTCTTTTCTTCTTCTTTTTATCTTACTTCACTTCCTTTCTGATTACAGTGTATTTTTACTCCCAACAGATAATCGGTAAATAATTCTTGAACGAAAATAGCGAGTTTTCGCATTTATCATTATAAATCGTCCACGTAGCATAGTTACTTTGGACTAACACGCGAGATGATCGAAAAAGAAATCCTTTCCTCCCCTTTTCTTTCCTCTTTCTCCACCTCTTCACATTTTTTGCCTATGTCCGTCTCCAGGGTGTCAAGTATCTCTGTACCAAAATTCATCAAAATCGGTTTGGCCATTTAGGCGTGAAGACGTAACAAACAAACGAACAAACTCACTTTATAATGTTAGTAAGTATACGGCATTACATAGAAATTGATTCGAATTACATATTTATTATGTAAAAAGAAAACGTACGTAAAAATCTGGATTCAAGTATGAAAACTCTTTAAAACAGAGCTAAAATGCATTTTTTTCTGAATAAATCATACATTCTAGAACCAATGAAGGGGCTCAAGTGACCGAAACGTATTTCAATCTTCTAGGCGCTGAATAAATAAATTCAATACAAGCTAAATAAATCCGCAACTCACCCGAATATAGTGTTGGCCTACCTTTATAAAGATTCCACTGGTTCTTGTTTTCGCATAAGATGCGAAAATGTGAAGTTGGCTTTGTAAATAACTTTTCCCTGCTCGTGTATCTAAGAATATAAACGTATAAAACTGGGATAATAAAACAGTATGGCCGCCAAATAGAGGTATCTAATTAAAATGTTCAACACGAGGGAATTTGTACAGTTCCAGATAGCGAGGGTCGCGTCTATGAACTCTGAAATCTTTATTAACTGAAATAGCTTTGGCTTTGCAGTTTAATCATTTTGTCGCTGAAATGAAAAACGAGAGTTGTGGAGAAAAGTTTAAAATGATATCTTTTATACTATTTTCTTCTTACCGAAATCATTTTCGTTGGTTCCACAATGTAACAATAATCTTTGCTGTATCGCGGCCCTTCCTGGCTTTTCCATCAACCATTTCTTTTGGGAAAGGGTTTCTAGAGAAAAAGTTTGTTCGCTCAAACGAGGTACTCTTATATACTTTTTTAAAACACGGCGCACAATGGGTTCTCGGTGAAGATTTATAGCAGACGATATTTGACGACTTTGCTTATGCGGTGAATTCATTTAAACTGAGTTATGTTTCCATTGCATGACGCACGATAACTTATTTTGTAACCGTTCCAAGTCATGGAATAACAACTATTATAAAATCGATTACTTAGGCATTTTGTTACCTGTTGATTACGCGAAACGCCCGCGAACGTTTAATCTATTCAAATAAGCAAGTTAATTTTGAATCCTCGGATCTATTGGAAGTCATGGAGCGCGGCTCGGGTTCTATTATTCACGATGGATGTTCATTGTGCACAAACTATACGTGCGATCCAGATTATTCCATATCATTTTCTAGTAACTGCATCGACGTTACATATGTAAGTGAGCACTTCTGTGTGTGTATTGTTCGTCGTCTGCAAAACAATAGTGGCGCGGTTATTTGCACGCCACTGTTCGACCTGATACAATGGTTGTTTGTGTCTTATCTCCACGTTCCCACTATCCCATTCGCACAAAATTTTCTCATTACACTTTATTTCTTTTTGTACGGAATAAGGTCAATGTGCGTAAGAAAATGTCTTTAAACTTTACTATTCATTGTTCAAAGAACCAACTTGAGTCGTTTACTAGTGTCATACTTCGCGGCTTTCCATCCATTAATTGTTTAATGGACATTGTTATTTTGTTCATTGATTTATTAGTGGTAAGATAAGAAAATATTTGATGAGTACGTAGTTATTACCAGAAGATTTCATCGATTCAATAAAGTATTATTCGTTTAATTTCGGTTGCGGTTGAGAACAATGCCACGAAGTATAAGGTTTTCAACATTTATTTAAAAAGGCATTGGTGAAGTTATCTACAAAATTTGTTAAGTGGAATAACTTCCAGTTTATTTCAGCTAGAAAGTTGCGGAATGTCGCTTTCGGGAATTGTTTAAGAGCCGAACTTGAACACAATTAAGAAACACTTAGAAGAACTACGGCTGTTGAAAGTTCGAAGAAAAGTATGAGTGGTAAGAAATACCGCCGTAAAAACAAGAACGTATTCTGCAGAGAGGTTTTTGGGGTCAAAATATTCCTGAAAATTCTATTCTTGTCTCGTCCAGTCTATGTTCACTGAAATATGACATTGAAGTGATACTTTGTCTGTAGACTTGAGGCGAAAACCTCGGAGAACCAAAGTTATATGGGTGGTTCTCCGAAATTTGGTTAACTTTTGACGTAATTTTGAAAGTGGTGTTTGTATTTAAATATCAGTACAATTTATATTCTATACTGTGAGTATCAGATCGTCTTTGCTGCATCTAAAAGGGCCAGTCACTTTACTTGATATTTTTAGAGATATTTACGATTTTTAAAAAACAGTGTTCTAGGGACTGACGAGACGAGATAGGGACTGACGCCAAACACGCTTATAATGTAAAATCACATTTTTATTACAAAATCTACTGTAATAACTAATTATCTCTTAAGTTCTATGAACTATAATCACATTATTGATTAATTATGCACATGAAGATACCTACTGTATCAATATTTCTTAACAATCAAATTTCACTTTGAGTTTAATACTTACAAACTCTTCTGTCTTTTATAGTAACAGTTATTAATTAACAATTATTATAAATAATCGGCCTTCTAAGTAACTAAATTATAATTTGAACACAATATTCAGACTTTCATTAATTATTATAAGATCACAAATATTTCAAGTTTAAAATACTTAATTAGTACCTAATATTTATCCTAATCACTATTTGTTTCACTTCTCGTAAATATTTACTACACTACACTATTTTCTCTTGACCATTAGATAAGGAACTTTTTAAACTCTGTGCCATCTTCATTGCAAACTTTAAGCATTGTCACTGTCAGCTCTCCATCTTCATTATCATATTTTGAGCGAATTGCGGCGTATCGGTATTCTTTTCCCCTCATTAATTACTAAACTAGAACATAATCAAGACATTTTTCTGCGCAATGTGGCTCGTACTTGCTAATGGCATATGAATTCGTAGACACGTGGTTTGGTACGTTATAGTCTCCAAGTTATAATGGTTACAATCAACATCAACACAAGTTACAAGCAACTTAGTGACTTCAAGACGTTCAAAGGGCTGGTTATAAATATGACCCGAAATTTGATGCACTAATAGAGTTCCTTTAAATGGTTTCTGCTCTTTCTCATGTTCCTTGATCATTTTGTTAACGTTTTCTATGTCAACATCTTCGATAACAGAGGTCTGTATATTTGAACACCTTTCTCGAAGCACAACCACAAAGTCTAACAGGCTTGTAATGTCACCTCTAAGCTATGAGTTGTACTGCAGTACGTTTGCATGTAGCTACGATTTCATCAGCTGCGCCTTTCCCATGTCTCGCCTCATGGTAAGTCTACGTATGTTTCACAGCCAGTGGATAGAAATCCTGGAGTCTGCGTACCCAAAATATCGTTATATTTCGATATTGATGACGGTCCTGTAACCCTATAGGACCGTCACTCCAAAAATGCAGGTTTTTTTTACAGAGGATGGCAATCCCATTAGGACAAGCAATTTGTGTCCTGGGGCCGCCAAAATGACACGACTGAATTTCTTGGTTGCATTTTGTTGTGTAGTTTTCCGAGAATCCCATGTGAATTAAAACTGCATCCTTTTCTATAAGTGACTCTTTCAAAAATGTCCTAATTATATATTGATGGACGATGTTCTACTCATGTTGGAATAATTTTGGAAGATCACTCTCTTCTAATTGCATAACTAAATCACGAGGTTTAGATTTGAACATCTCTTAATCATTGTTTGACTGCAATGTCTTTACTATTATCAAACTCCTTGTAAAATCTTCATCGAGCAGTCCTGGCAAGTTCTCGCTAAGCATTTTTCGGAGTAAACGATCACAGCAAATTGTTGTCCGTGCAGTTGATATGTTGCAAAATCAAGGACATTTGCATTTTTTATGGTATGGAACTTCAAATTGATGTTTTCATGATTTCTTCCAATATTTTTTTTGCAATTTCCTCTTTAGACAATGTGTTTTTCTTTCTAAGTGCCATATTCTACAACAAATACAAGTATTATGTTTAAAACAATGCATCACACAGTAGGACTGTCAGTCCCTAGATGTGGCGTCAGGCCCTAGTCACTATTACGACTAGGGCCTGATGGTCTAGGGACTGACGAAACGAAACAAAATCAAATGAAACCCGCTATCTAAAGTCATTATCAAAACCATAAAGCAGTCAAAATTACAAGGCACACCATACTCATATTAACAATAAGTAATGAGATAAATTAGTAATTAATTAGATTTAAAATGACTTACCTAGGGCCTGAGAGCTTGACTGGAACAGCGCGTGTTCCCGCATCTAGTCGGCGACTGCACTAATAACAGAATGTTTGCCGCGGCTTGGGTCGTGTTTGTAACTAACTTGACACCAATACTATCGCATTGTGTGAGTTATGAAAGAGCCATATGTTTGGATGCCGCGTATTTTTGAATTTTGTAAATGACTAGGGCCTGATATTGTTTATCGCTTACACTTTTTGTCTTGAAATAATGTGATGAAACATTTTGTTATTATAATTAAATCGTAATGACAATGTTAGAAATGAATTAGTAAATGAATTTAAATAGAGTTTGATCAAATTATTCTTATAGAAATATAATTACAGTGAAATTAATACTAAATTCGGGAGATCTTACATGGCTAGGGCCTGATATTTGGAGTAAGAAATGTATTTTTTTGGAATTAAAGAATATTATGTTAAATATGAAAATGAGTGACTGAACTAAATGGACTTTATAATATCGTTTAGTAGTTTCAAATATTGGATATTTCTTTGATATTATTGCGAAAATTGATGCTACTACCAAGTTAACCAAATTTCGGAGAACCACCCATATAAGTCCTTACATAAAAGCTAATGACGCCTGTAAGATGACGGATGGGACTGGGAATGCGGCCAGTCTGTTGGGAATGTGAAAAAATATGAAAGATTATTGTGATTATCATAAGAGTTTCGGTCCTGACCCTTAATCAAAGTTTGAAACATGGGGCCTTGTGTACATTGCGTTCCGCGTCACGTGTGAGGCGTCCGTTAGCGAAACTGCCTCACACTCGAGATACGAGCGGCGCATTACGTATTCCTCGCGAGCCGCGGGTACCGGCGACAGAGGCTTCTAAGGTCGTGGTATTTGTCCTACGAACAGGCACGTGTGAGCTTGGCCAACGTGTGTTGGAAAAAGATACCGGTTTTTGTGGTACCGACTGCGGTATCTTAATGACGTCGCGCAATGAAGACGTCCATGTGTTATCAGATCGATTGATCGTCACACTTTTTTCTGTTATCATTTATTAATAACGCGTGTTACCATTAGTAGATGACATGGAAACATTCAGTCAAGTTTTATTTAAATCGGTGAATTCCTGTAACTGAATAATCAATGCGGCCATTTTACTATTACCATAACGAGTATGCAGATAACGTGTACATGTAGGTAGAATTATTTTGAAAACGCGAATAAAGGCGAATGTCACAACCCGAATAAAATGAGACAATGCTCTGAGGAGGTGTTTGAACATCTTAACAAAAGTGATACGGAAACGGAAGAAAGGAAAGCAAAAGGAATATACGGAATACGGTTTTCAGCTACAAAGGTTGAATTAGAGGAAAAGTAGCCCATTTATTTTATTGCCAATAAGCCTGATATAATAGACTGATCTGAGCAAGAAGTACTTAAGACTACAAGACTAAGGAATAAGGATTACTCGTCGAATTTGTTACCGATTGTGTTATCTAGCTTGTGTTCCATGTACAGAGAGTTTTAACTGACTTTGCTTGTAGCTAGCTTATAATTCTGTTTCGCAATGACAATGGAACAGAACGGAATCTGATTATACGTGGGTTGGATGCCCCGACAATGGTCGGTTAGTCTCCGGGTTCACGGAACGTAAACTCTTTACTTGATGTCAAACAATACAGTTTGAGAGCAAAGAGAACTGTTACAGGTATAGGAAAAAGCACTCAAAACGATATTTTTCATTAATATTACATTTACTTACGCTAACCCACGCATCTTCGCTCACACACAACGCTTCTTGACAGTATTATAAAATATAGCTTTGCCTTACCATAATTATATTCGAAAATAATGTTTGGTCTGTAAACAGTGAAGGGCCGGATGGTTAAACATAAGCTGGTAATTAGGGTTCTAAGGCGAGGAGCCTGCTCACGGGTCCTTAATCCGAAATTTCGGTCGACGCTCTTCGTACTTAGTCGTTTACTGGCGGCCATCGAGATTTCGAGCGAGAAGGCGCATTTCAAATTTCGGGATGGAGTAGCTAGCACTCAAGACTTGAAGACTTTCTCAATTCGCAATTCCCACTAAACATCCGTATTGTTTTATTAGTTTTCTCCAAAAGAGAACCAAATCTTTTAATCCAGAGGAAGCTGTATTTGATTGGCTATTTCGTTTGAGTTTACCGCTCATGTTTATTAAAACGTGGACTTTCCTTTTGTAGACGTTCCGGCGTCTCATCTCATCGTACCTACCATATTTCATCTCAAACTAAACTGTTATAAATGATAGTCTCAAGATTTATAGTTTATAAAATATGATTATAAACTGTAATTAATTTATTATATGAAGTGGAATGAAACCGCCAACGAGGAAATTTGTCAACGAGGGAACTAAATATTACACAAGGCTATGTCGCGCGTTAAAATGTACAGCTCCAGTCATTAAAACCACCCAAACCCCGGGTTCTCGAAGTCTTAATATTATAAGCGATATGCGAGTGATAACTATGAGAGTTAATTGAATTAGGACGGCTTCGAGAGCGAAATGTTACACGTCATTAGCACGTTCCTGTGTAATCGAGTTTAATTTCGAGTTGTAATTTAGGCTGCGTAAAACCTATGGTAAGTAACAAACAAGGGAGGTTAACCTCCCTCGCCGTGCGCCTAAGCGTTGCGGTGCCGACCAATTGAATTGCTCCGCTTTTCTTGCTTTACCCGCGGCCCGAGCTTTTTGATTAAAACTTTAATAAAACTGAGCTAAGTGGAATATTAACTGCTATGCAACGTTTAATTACCAAAATAGAACTGATTTTCTGTTTTAATGTTGAAAGTAGATTCCACTTAACAGATTTAAACCTCGTTGTTTGTTTGGAGCGCCAGCTTTATTTGCTGATAAATATTGGACAGTGACACGTTGTCAATAAAACCATTTCAACAATATTGATAATGTCAGTTTTCTAAAACCAATTCTGTTTACGTGTTTCAATAATATTTTCGTTGTATTTTTTTTATTAAAACTTGTCTATCATCGTCATATTAAGACCAGTTTTGCAGAAGAATTTAGCGAGCAAAGATGGAACAGATTTAAGGCAAAGCAGCCCACGCAACGTGTTTTAAACTTGAGTAGGTTTACTATAGATAACTATGAACGTATTCTATAGCGTATCTACCTGGATACGAACAGACGGTCGTTGCATCTGGCTTCGTGATTTCGGTGTACGCAGGGTGGCGCCCGCGCCGTTTACCTGCTCAGCCAGTTTAGCTGTCCCTTTCTATCCTCATATCAAGTTTAAACTCTGTCTCTTTCGCACGTGAATGTAGCCATGCAACATCGCTTCTACGTATAAACAGTGCTGCCAACGGTATAAGTCGAATTGAGATGTAGGTTGTAACTTTCTTTCCTTGGCTTTACAGTGAAAACATGAATGTTTACATTACCAAAATATTTAGCAATGACAATTTTGTAGCCACATTCTTTAACAGTTTATTTGTGTTACTGCTTACCAGATTGGCTACATTACTACTTACGCAACTTTATTCTTAACTTAAAGTTACTGCATTGGTAGTGTTTTATTTAACTTGGCGAAACTGACAATACTTCATTGTATCAACGAGTATTTAACTGAGCATAAATTAAAACAAAACCACATCTTCAATAATTATTTGAATGAATTCCACATATCATCTTTTTCTCTTATTAATCTATTTTATTCCGAGATTCAAATAATAAAAATATTGATGTTAAGTTCTAAGTATTGGCAGCACTGCGTGCCACTCAAGCTGTAGGGACTGCGCTCATGGCGGACGGCGCGGGCGCAGCCGCTCTGAAACGTGATCGTTTTACTTACCTGCCTTGCGATGGCGGCCGCTGCCGTCTATGCATAATGCGTCCTCTATACTGTAGACATAGATGAGCTCAAGTCGCCAAACCACGTCATTTCAACCGTGCCATATGTTACACTCGTTCGTCAAGGTTTTCACAATCTTGTTCTGCTGACATTTTACATGGCATTCGTGTGACCATAACAGTAGGATACTCAATTATGAGCTCGTCCGACTGGAATCCAAACTAATCGCACTTAAACCGAGTTCATGTTGTAGATTAGTGGCACGTTGGTAAACGTGATTTGTAAGTAAGCTGAGCACTCGACATTCTGTGTTGATCGCGAACGGAGGTATTTGGCAATGAACGAACTGACTCGTAACGGTATCGGTGGTATGGCGCCTGAATGTAAAAACACTTGGACTTACACGTTCAGTAGTGTTCAATCTATAATATTATTTATCTAAAATGGCGCATGTTCCATAAAACAGTAAATTACTCACACTTGAGTAACCTCGATTATAAGTTGAATTGGTGTTTGAAAGATATTATGGAAATAAAGCTATGATCTGCCGGATCCCTGCCATATATATACTCGCATTTATATTATCACTTGGAATCACAGTAAAATCAAATAACTCGGAAAAAGAAATCTTGTTAGAGAAGATTTTTTCAAAAACTTCCCAGGAATTCTCCGAGTAAGTCGGACAACCATGATTAAAAGAATATCGGACTCAAAATCAGTGTCTTTGAAAAAATTGGATACAATGTTTCTGTCTTTTCGCATTATATAGCCTGGTTAAGAATCGCATAACGCAGAAGTTATAAATATAACTGAGTACATAGGTTGTAACTTGAAGAGTATAATATTGATATTTACTCGAAGATTGCTCATGGAGGTGTTTCAAAATTGCTCTTTTATAATGTAAATGGGCACGAGCAGGTAAATCACAAAAGCTTGGCCACTCGTATTCAACGTTTTATACTGAAATTCATAAATCTGAAACTAACATCTCTCCTGAATAAGATGAAACGAGTAATAAACCAGAAGACAGACAATGTTAGCTAAGCTTGAAATATTATAAATATTCATCAGTCATCTTGTCTTCAGTGCGTTTCATTATACGCCTTTTTGTTTGTGTATTGTTGATGAGTCCACAGTGCTTTCTGACCTAGACAACGTTTTTTATTAATCAATCGCCGGTCCGACTAGTTTACATGAATAATAACTTGGATGTTTCTTGCTAGGCGAAGATAAAAACACTTTCCTCGTTAATTGTTTGTCAGATGTTTATTTGAAAGTTATAATGGTTACTTAGTTAGCGAGGACGGGTGGAGTGGGGTTAGGAGTGCCGTGTAGCGGATTCTGTCCCGGATGTTGTCGCCGCGTGAGGAGAACGCGCCACATGTTAGCTTTTTACGAAGCATCGCCCTTCGTTCCACGCACATGTCGGTGTCGGGGCTTAAGCAAAAAATCCCTCACGAATATCGCACCCATACTAACGTAGAACAGTTCCTGTCTAATGACACTTTGAACTTGTTATCTAAACTATCACTTCTGAAATGGGCCAATGGCCCAACACGTGGAGGGCACAAGTATTATTACAGAATGATAGTTTTCTTGTGTTTTAGTCGAAACTGTCGCAGTCCCTTCTGATAACCCTACTTCTTCAAACTCAACATCTAAATGATAATGTTTATGTTCAACAAAGTTAAACTGTTTTTAAAGCACTGTCAAGTTTCTCAGATCAATTCGGCTCTAGATGAGTTCAATTAAGAAATTCTTCTCGTGCTTATACATCTATTTTTATAACGAAATTCGATCAAAGTTTTCAAATCGACCAAACCCTTAGCCATTTTGTTGTCACACATTTTGTTGCTCCCACTGGAGTGATTGATATTTATTCGAGTGTACGTCGATAGCTGCGATTGCATAAATTAGGGTGTGAACTACCCTATTGTCAATGTTGGATTTTAGTTTAACAAGATCTTATTTTAGAATTAAGTAATAAATTAAGCTTTACCAAGACAAAATTAGTGCTAACGTAATCATATGAGGTTATTAGTAGCTTCCAATTTATTCATATAGGTGCTGGTACTCTGCCGATAATGACAGGAGCAGCAAGTCGAGTGGCAATCCAATCTAGCTAATGACAAAACTTCCTCCTAGGAAATTCGCTCCACGCCATGCCAATATTAGCAACACAAATTAAAATTGGATAACAACTTTCGGCAGTTTTAAAGTTTCATTCTGTTGAGCGCCTGCACCTCAACAGAATGAAACTTTCTGTCTTTCTTGTCTGAAACAGCTAATATGTATGACTTTAGCTTATTGAGATTGGTTGTTCGCACCCGATATATTTTATTGATGGCCTTTCTATAAACGGAGAGCGGCCTCTAGTAAATAAAGATGGATACTTCTGGCGCAAATCAGTAAATGTCACACGCACGGGACAAATATAAGGGCTATTTAGCTGAGAAACACATAAATTAAATCTAATTTCGTTTTAGGGTGAATTTGGTGTGCGAACGGTAAAGCAAACATCGTTTCCGCGCTCCACCGTGCTAGAGTCGCATGTCGGTGTGCCGCCGCGGTTGTATCACTGCGCCACAGTAAACGCACGGAAGCCTGTTAAATGTACACTGGATGCATTTTCAGCGTTCACGTTGTAAGCGATCATAGTGACGTAATGCGGCATCATGAGACTCATGCATTAGTTTCGTCGTGATTGTTTACCTAGCTACTCGTGAATGTTTGAAAAAAAAAACCAGAGAATTGCTAGTGTGTATTCAAGGCAATCACCAATATTAGATGCTGTACCATCTCTTAGTACGCTAAGTTTATTTGAAATTCAATTTCATTGGAATTGAACATATTCAAAATCAAAAAGAATTCCATTTTATCTTTTTAGTTCACATTCAGTCTAAATTCTAAAGTCTAACTGTGTCAGCATTGAGCCTTAAAATAGCTGTCACATTCTGCTGGTTATTCGATATTTTAAAATATCTCGACATTCTACAATACAGTGTCAATACCCAATTTCGCCAAGTGTATCCTTCTTTACAATGCAATCTCGAGTTTCTATGAGGTCCTATTTGCGATCAGGTAGGCAGGTTACGACAAAAGGACTTCGGGTTATTCTTGAATACAACAAAGAAAGTAAGGTGTACCTCCTTACCTGGGGCGCACTCAAACACGTATAAATAATATTTCAGATGGTTATACTGCAAACACACATTTGAATGAATTCTACGGTTTCGACGTGGATATTATTATCGTTTTAAATGTGGAAAATGAGGGTTTAAAACGGCGCGGCTCGACGGTCTAGTTAATACAACCCTGCGAAAGAGATTTATACGTCGTTATACCCGACACAAATGTCCGTGTCAATTTATTATGTAAATAACACAAAGATACATCCACGCCTCACCGAAACATTTTTGCAAAACATAATCTATGTCGGCCAAGTTTACACCGCGCGGTTTCCGCCCTCTGGGAGAAATCAAAAATGTATTTGTTTCAAATGTCGCTTGCAGGTTCTGGCAAAGTAATGAAGTAAGCAATCTTTACGAAAGGAAACAAAGGCGTTAAATAATAAAAGCTGCTGTATAATAAGTCTATTTCAATCTTTATAAATAAATAAGTTCCCATGAATAATAGATGTGCATTGAAACAGGTGCGGCCTATTCCGTAGGCGTTTCGGCAATTTGGAAAGGAACAATTAAAAGCTGCTTTGTATTTTTAATTCTGACTTTATTTTTGTATTCTAGACTGCGTTTAAGACCAGTTTACTACTTCAATATTCAAAGTTGCAATACTTATAACATTGGTCTATGAGATTTAATTGTAATGAATTCTTTGGGTTAAGTTTGTCTATAACATTAACCATATCAAAGTTAAATCGGAATTTGTTACGAATAAACCCATCAAGCATGTGCAGCAAACTTTGATTGTGAATTCCAAAACAATTACTGTTTTGTTTAACAATTACAGTTTTATGAAACTCAAAACCCATAATTCTTTGTTTTATGCCTATATTCGTAATATTAGTTATTGTGGAACCCTCTGATATTTATAGAACAAGACTTCATGTCTGGAATCGTTCACGTTCCAAATCGAAGAAAAGATGACACACTGAAACTGAAAGGGCAGTTTTAAAAAAACTGTTTGAAAATCGTGTTCTACGGAATCCTAAAACTCGGACGATACATCATCTGCATAGAAGCTTTCGGTTTATCCCTTGTAATTTATGTAACGTACCAGTTTTACAAACTTCCTCCTAAAGTACAATCAAGTTTAATGAATATTTTATTTTTTATAATTTTTGATAACTTTGTTATCAAGATTCTGCGCTGATCATTTTATTTTAAACGATTTTACGTTTTAGTTTCACAGCTGCCTAGTTGACAATCATAACTTGTAATCGAATTTTATCCATTTCCCGTTGTGGTGAAAACATTGCTTGGAAGGGACTTTTAAATACGTAAAATATTTTCCTCCTGGAAAATTTAGTTTTATGCCAATCATATTTTTACGGTTTCACTTCTGTCTTTTACGAAAGTAACGAGAATATAATTATCTTCCTTAAACAGTTCCTTAATCAGTTGATTATTAGTTTAATGCCCAGTATATAATTACATGTAGCCCGCAGCGGAAAGTGATATTCACTACACATATCTACATTCATTCCCGGGTTCTATAAATAATCATTTCCGGGACACGAAGGGCAACTTACCGTAAACACGGCTTTATAAAATCACCAACAACAAACGTATTACTAAAAGGGACTGAATTAAATTCATAGCTACGTACATTGAATGATGAATGGATGGCTTCAATCTAATCTCACATACTTTTCTTGTGCCCAAATATATTACAGGAATAGGTTTTTGAAAAACTTACTCGTAAATACAGAAACGTGTTATTTTCTAGACAAGTGTGGATTAATTTCTTGATTGTATAGTCTTAAGAAAATCAATGATTTTGAGTCCTACTACAAGTATTTTTGTAGATTTATTTTATTACGAATATTTCATAATCTAATCTAATATATAAAATTCTCGTGTCACAGTTTTCGTTCCCATACTCCTCCGAAACGGCTGGACCGATTTAAACGAAATTTTGTGTACATATCGGGTAGGTCTGAGAATCGGCCAACATCTATTTTTCATACCCCTAAGTGAGCAGCGGGTGGAACCGCTGGGCACGGCTAGTAATATATAAAATTCTCGTGTCACAGTTTTCGTTCCCATACTCCTCCGAAACGGCTCGACCGATTCTTATGAAATTTTATATGCATATTCAGTAGGTTTGAGAATCGGCCAACATCTATTTTTCATACCCCTAACTGAGCAGCGGGTGAAACCGCTGGGCACAGCTGGTAACACATATATATTATATACATCACAGTACGTCACTAAAAAACATTTCACGTTTAAAGAAGTGTTTAATTATCAAGCAATAAGTATTCGTCGGTGTAACCCCGACCGTATGGCAATTACAGACTCGTTGACAACCCACGTAAATTAAATATTAACACAACATTAAATATTTTCGTTCTCATTAAATTTCTTTACATTTTTAGTGAATAAATATTTGCGTTTTTCTGAAAGTAGCGGTGTCGTTCACCGGCCAACTTTCAATAAACTTTTTCGCAATTTTTAATATCATGTAGCTAAAGTTGGGAACGTGTATTTGCACTTGGTACATAAAAATTCGATCACGCTTCAATGTATTTTTTTTGTGTATTTTGCACAGTGTTCTTTGATTTTCCCTATAGCAATTTTAGTCTATTGCAACACTTTCAGTAATTCAGGGTAGCCATTTTGTATCGCATTAAATCGCAGCTTGAAAATGGGTCAGTAACATTATGTTACAGTATTGTACAAATTAAAGGTTTCTACTTTATGTATATTAAGGATTACACTATGGGAAATAATGTAAAATAGCAAACTAAAGAAAAGGAACGAATTTTCCGATATTTCTGATAGTTTCGGATATAACCCCTGTCAAAATTCACCTTGCATACTCTAGTATAATGACTTTACTCGCCTTATGTATGCTGTCATAAAAAAAAACATTACATAAAAAATTACTCAAAACACTTTATAAGTACTACTCTCAAACTGTGCTATATTAAAAGACCTTACTTTAACGTTTGATACAGAATACAAATATAATATAGATACAAAGCCTGCGTAGGTAAGCATTTGGCCGTTATTTCGCATTTTTTTAAACCATCCATAATCCAACAGCTACAGCTAAAATCCACCTGAAGGCATTACAAAGACAGAAATATGAAAAAAATATTTTTAAAACAACCCACATTGCGCCGTCGTACAGTACTCGAAAAGTCAAGTTTTTCATCAGAAAAATACAAAGTTTTTTTTTGTGGTAGAAATGTAGAAGAAATACAAATAACGCGACGTGCCTACCCTGTATAATCTATTTAATTTGTTCAAAAATTAGGTGAGAGAAATGTCTAATTTCATAGACATGTAGGTAGTTCGGGCAGGAGTAGTTGGCGACGCCATCAGAATACCAAACAGCGAGCATACGAAGGTTTAATTAAAATCGCTCTACTAGTTTGAAACAAGTTAAACTACACATTTCGAGCTTAGTATTGTATAGTATGGCAACACTGGTAACAAATAAAATCGCCTTTTACGATACTTTGTTTATTCGCTACGTGTACGTACTCGAGTTCAATTTTAAACGAACACTATGTACAATTTGTATTCTAGCCGGTATTTAACAATATTTCTGGTAAAAACATTAATACAATTGGATTTGTCCAAACGAGCACTTTGTAACACAAATTTAATTTTAGTGGTTGTTTCTGACGAAGTAATGTATCGAGGCAGCAAACATACCATTTATGCTGCTATTTTATGTTGATTTGACAAACACATAATCATTATCTCATCTAAATAAAACTTAGAAGACATAAAAAAGTACGTTTAAATAGCTCTGCTAACCTAAAAAGGATATTCAACTATAATTATAATGTATGCGAGACAGAGCTTCCTTTATCGAAGTGGACCAACGATCAAAGGGAACAACTGCTATAATTTGTCTTAAAAGCTTAACTTTGACAAATTACTTATCTAGAAAGTAGGACAACCGTTACAAAGTTTCAGGCGAATAAAGGCGCAATGATGAAAAACGTACATAATATTGATTAAAGCGTGTGTACTCAATTAGCGTCGGCCATCTTTACTGCAGGTGCACGCTACTTAGGTAACGTACGGTACTGGTAGTAGTCGTCACCTTCATTGGACATGGCACAACATGGCGGCGGCGTAAGCTTAGTGGAACTGTCACGACCGTTACCTACACGGAACCGTTTGTCCTCAAGACCTAACCACTATACACAGCTCACTGCTGAAGGCTGCCTGTATCTATTACTTGATTATAAGAATTGTAATTTAACTCATCAAAAGGGGTTTATGAGATCTTATTTACTGGTCTACCGAAAAACTGTGTAGTAATCGGAAAATATTGTGAGGAAACCATAACAATTTTATTTTTTTATCTTTTCTAAATACGTTGCCCACACTAGATATTATTCCTGTATTTACAAACATTTTAACTCTCATACACTAACAACCAGACCCGGAAAAACTATCTGTAGGCCATACAAATATTTGTTCCGTGCGGGGATCTAACTCGCGACACGCAGCGTAGCAGTCGATCGCTCAGCCACTGCGCTAACCGTGTCGTCAATAATTAAAATAAGTTTGTATTCGCCAACCCGTCTTAAGCAAGCGTGGCTTTACAAATAAGAGGCCTTTGCACAGCTTTGGGACAGTTTAATAGGCTTAGGGTGGATTTCACCGATTTTGTAACATGATCTCGATTAAGGTCGTTTTCGTGATCTAAAGATCAAACACTTTTTACGTTTCCATGGCAAAAGATCATAAAATCAAACAATTTTTACGTTTCCATGGCAAAGAACTCAAAGATCGCAATTTTTTCACAAAAACGTAGTGCGTTTAGCTTTTGCAACAGCGAAAAGCAACCTACTGCGAGTATTATTCTCGAAATCGCCAGAATATCAAAATGCAATTAATTGTCAAACCTGTATTTACAGTTGTGTCATTGTGTTACTTGCTTTTTTCTATTCCTATAAATAACTAAAGTAATGGTGTTAAATGAAAAGGGAATCGGCATCCGCAAATGACAACAATTAGACACGTTAAAGTTAGTGAATCAGTATTTTAAAGTTGTTGAATAAAAACGAGTACAGCGAAAAATTGCGGATTTGAAGAAGATTTCACATGAATCATCGTAATCTAATCAAACGATGTGATGCGCCTTATACTCTATATTAATTTGGATGTGGATTAAAAATAAAGTGCTTATTTAAATAAATAGCGTATATTCTTTAGACTACCTATTTAGTTTTCAGTCATCTAGTAGTACAACGAAGAAGCCTAGAAGTTTGTTTTAAAGTTAATGGATGGAGCTGTTTGTAGACCTGTGAATGCACATTTCGTATGAAAAAGGATAAACACGCTGCCATTTCGGAATAAAAATAACTTTATTTAAGAAAATCTTTAACTACACATGAGATAAGTACACATAACATATTGTTTTGAGGAAGTCAGCTTGGTGAACCAATTTTGTGAGTTCACACTCGTATTTGCCAGTTAAATTAGATATTCATCACATCATCATCATATCAGCCTTAGGACCTCTACTGCTGGCACTAATTTATCGTTGATAGACTCCAGTACAGGCAGAAGTGTTGGTTTTGTGAAATCCAAATCATGTTATAAATTCCTGAGCATCAAGGTTGATAAAATATTCCTTTCTCTCGTTTATCGATCTTGAGCGACAAACATCCCAAAGCTCACGTGAAGAGTTTTTATTTTACACAGCCAATAAAATCCATATTTTCAATAAAATAAACTTACAATAATATACAACAATAATGACAATGACAATTGGCAATTGCGAGATAAAGACAGGCTACAAAATTGTAGCTATCTCGTTCCCTCGCTGTGAACAAATCACGTGATCAGATTTATTAACTAAAGTTAGGATTGATCGCCCCGATGTGTGTCGATCAAGTCGAAAACCAAACTATGAGCTGTCAGTGTATTGACAGTGCCATCACTTTTGTAAAATATTTATTATTAAAAATATTGATATTGTTGGTATTTGGCTACGTAAAGTGGAAAAACTGTTCACGTGAACGTTGCGATGAGGATGTTGGTCGTCCAAGATTGACACGCGAGAGAAAAGAACAGTTTGTCATCCTTGACGACCAGGTATTTATTACACGATTTCATCTCACAAAACCAAGAGGTGAACCTGTATTCTGCAGACGGTAAAATAGATTCGTACAGACATGTAAATACCAAATAATGATTCATTTTATTCAGCTGTGGACTTGGCGTAAGCTATTAGGTACCGACTGTTTGTTATTTAGAAACCACAGGATGGCCTTTATTAGTTGAAATGTGCTCCACGTTTCTATGCAATTAGGTGATATTAGTGATGTCTGCCGATTTGCATGGATTCCGCTGCATATAGAATTATATGTAAAGAGTCAGAGCTGTAAGGCTTCATTCCAGCCATTGGTATTTTGCCTGGATAAGGAACTAAACAGTTAATAACAATAAATCAGTAACGGTCCATTATTTACTAACAACAAAAACATTTTAGTATTTCAAATTAATATAAATATATATTTTCAGAACAGGAATAGTAGTATCAAACTACAGACTGGCTTCGATTGGCATTCAAGGAAACTAACAAAATGTAGGTGTACTGATAAATAAGTTCACTTTAGCCTAACTCATAGTCATTGGGAACAACCGGTGTGATATAATTATACCTACATAAATCATTTGTTATTAAAGATTCTCTTTGTAAAAGTGGTTTTTATTCCTATCTGATTGTGTTTTCCTTGTCCAATGAAATGTGCATTCACAGATTAAAAACAATTTCTTCTATTAAATATATAACAAACTTCTTGGAGGGTTCCAAAAAGTTTGTTACCGTGAAGAAAATTATTGAAATTATGACATAGAGTTAAAAGCCCTAAAACGACGATAAAGTGAATCACGTCTTTATTTGGAACTAGCTTTTGCCCGCGGCTTCGCCCGCGTTGAATTTGGTAGCGCCTAAGGGCCTATGCACACCACGTTTTTTTAACGCGCCGTCGACGCGCGTTTGTAGCGATACAGACGCGCGTGTGTAGTGATACAGACGCGCGTGTGTAGCGATACAGACGCGATGCAAACGCGCGTGTGTGGCGATACAGACGCGATGCAAACGACGAATAATCCGGCAATCGTGAATTCCACAATATTGGCCGGTTTTGAATTTCAGTTATGAAGTTTTCTGTGTCCAAAGGTTCCATTTTTTTGTTCCAAAGACGTGCGGTGCACCAAATCGCTCGATTGCTACTAGCGTAGATTCACACTTCCCTTTCCCTCGTTGCGTTTGTATCGATACAAACGACAACAAACTGCTCTGCAGGATAAAAACGCGCCGGCGACGCGCGTTCCCAAAACGCGCGTCGACGGCGCCTTTAAAAAACGTGGTGTGCATAGGCCCTTATTGTTTTGTAATAGCAACGCTAAGTTTTCCTGTTTCTTCCCTCTTTCTCCCTCATCACCCACTCTTTTTAAAAAAAAATAGCCTATGTCCGTCGCCTAGTTCCCAACTATATCTGTATCAAAATTCATCAAAATCGGTGTAACCATTAAAGCGTGAAGAGGTAACAAACAAACAAAAAAACTCACTTTCGCTTTTATAATATTAGTAAGGATGTTATTAGCAGCAGCGTATAGTAGGTAGGTATCTTAATGTAGTTATATGATTTCGATGAGGCTCGGGTCCTTGAGTCACTAAATGGAATAAATCAATTTAAAAAGTCCGTCATTTATACTTTTTTGCGTATACGGTCGGAAGTTAGTTCAACAATGTATCAATAGATGGCGGGGAACTCTCTACAATATTCTGAAGAAAATACGCTTTGTTTTAAGCTTTTTATTTAAACATTTGCATTAAAAATATAACAATTATTAATAAAACAAGAGCCATTACATCGTTTGATTAGATTACTTTCATGTTCTACGTTTTTCGTAGTTCTATCACTGCTCAGGATAGAGCAACCACATATGACCCGTCTCCAAGTTTGCGGTCTCCTGTAGTTCGAATCATTCGGTAGAAACTGTCTCAAATAGCCTTTTTGATATTGCAGGCGCTCTGCCTTGCGCGCGTTTTCTTTCTATCCGGCCCAGTATTACACGTTTTTTCAGACACGCACACATAATAATATGTCTGAAAAATCAGAAAATACGCTCCTGTCGATTGAGGAAAGTAGTTTGGTGATGTTGTTCTCGTGGACGAGTTGGACGAGATGCTCACATTACGGTCATATCTCGGTCCATGGATTACGTATCAGCTTTCACAAACACCACATCTCAAAAACATCCATTTTTCTGCTTTCACGACTTTTGTTGCACCACATTACTGAGCCAAAAAAGAAATATTGAGAACACCAGTACACGGACCAATAATCCGCCGGATGTCGCGTCTTTCAAATTTTTCCCAGGTTGGATATTGCACTTTTAGCCATACCAGTACGACAGCGAATTTCCTCAAGGCTGCACTCACAAATAAACAGAGTTGCACGAACTCACAACCGATGAACTCATAACCGACCAGAAGATTTGAGCTTGGAAGAAGTACGTTGTTTCATGCGAAATTTTCTTCAGACGTACAGCACCCTCTTTTTGTTCAATCACTTCAAAATTTGGTCCTCCTAAGGTACGCTACGCACAGCGTCCCATATCCACCGGTCAACGACATACCTTTTGCGTAAAGAAATAGGAAAAGCTTGCAGCACATCGCGAAACGAAATATAAAATTGACACAATGATATAAACAATTTTGACACAGTATAAGTCTGGACAGTAAGAAAACTAGGCCTAGTTGTAGAAATAAATACCTACGCTCCACTGCAGCTTTAGCGTTGTCACTCTAAATGTTTTTGAAACTGAACTATTTTTAATATCATATCGGATTTTGTGTTCTGTAGTGATAAAAAAATCGAGTTGTTATTTTAACTCGATTTTTTTATCACGTTAAAAACGTAGTTAAAAAATAAAATTTAAGTAAGCAATCTCATGGCTTCGGTTACTACTAGTAAAAAAGATGGTTTATAACACGGATCAGTTTAATATTAATACAAAACAACTTGTGAGCTTTATCACTATAGCGTAACCTTTTACATTATTGGCGTGAGCCGCGGATAGATGAAAACGTGTCCTTCGGTATTTGCCGGAAGGGCGTGCGGTGGACGCCGCAAGCGACGCGCGGCATATGTGATGCTAATATTTATCTTGTTCATGTTATTTTCATATGGTTATTGTTTATTTAAGAGCGTGTAAGTATTAGAAAGGCGTGCATCAGGCATAAGAGAATTCTAATATAGAGCCAAGGTAATCCTTTTCTAATTTGAAACGCATAGTACTGGGTTTTAACCCGAAAATGATAGCAATTAAAAAACCACTACATTAAAAAAAGAAATATCTTTATATTACACAGTTACAAATTTTTTACTAAAAATATTTTCGTCTGCTACGACATGTTCGGAATACTTTATTATTAAATTTTATACTTTAATGAATTCTCATTCTTATGAATATCTTCTTCAAATAAACTATTAGGATACAAGGAAAGGGTACTATAAAACCGATTTTGTCTTATTTATGCATTATGATTATGGAGTAAATGCAACCACTCGTCTTGACGCGGCACTCACGACTGACAGCACCGCGATGTCCGCTTAGAGGTCTCGTATTCGCGTGTTAGTGTGAGTGTGCCGTTTCGAACGTTAGTACGTAGTTTCCGTACTGTCCATATTTTTACTGTGATTTTGATAACTTGCAACGTTTTGAAATGCTGACATGTTTCGTTTTATAGACGCAGTAAGTCGCTTTGATATGTTGCAAATTCTAAACGTTTTTCGTTTTTGTGACAACTATTACGCTGTTTGTCCTCGGAAACTTCATTTTAGAGAACGAAATTCGAAATTCGAAAGGTGAAATCAGTTTTCAGATGTTTTATTTCAACCCGTCCCACCATGCTATCATTGGTTCTGGTGAAACCAATCAAGCACTTCGATGTGATTGTGAAGACCCTCAAGGTGGTACCGAGCTCTCAATGGTGCTGGTGGAGCCAATAAAGCGCAAGAAGGTGTGTTATATTATGTGATCTCGATCTCAATAAATTGGTGAAATCGGCCCTTAGTATTTTGAAAATAGCACATCGAGTTGTAGAGAAACTTCTCTGACTGTCTAGCTTCGTATTATTAACCTACTTCTGTGTCTCTTAATAAAACAAGATGTGCATTAATAATAACACAGGTTTATTTTCTGTTCAAATTAAATTGTTCACATATTCATTGACGTGAACGCGTATGTCGGTGTTGAACTAAGTTGTAACACTCACGCCCGCGTGAGAGTAGACTTGAATAGAGTTGATATTGAAACTGTTTAGCAATACCGAAGTTTTAACAAGCAATATGTATGAATTCATGTGTTACTAATACATATTGTATAGGCGGAACATACTATGTAACCAATTTTAATTCAATGATTTTCATTCAAATTGTGTTAATTCTGTTTTTGTTCCTCTACCATACTTTGGCGTTAAATATCCGTCTATTTTATTAATCGTATTAATTTTATTTACCGTATAAATGTCTACTTTAATTTAAATTTAGTAAAGGTTATGTTATAGCTTCAAAGTATCAATTTTATGAACGCCATAAGCTTTATTGTAGAGCTTATGATTCACAGAAAAAGCCCAAACTGCCACCAATATCAGATGAACCATTATTTTAAAGTCTACTAAAAGCTCCACATTGAGGTCAAATGAGTTGTTATTAAAAAAAGCAATCACTGCGGATAGCAATAATCACACTTTTATAAGCCAAACACCTCAATATTATTGTGTGACGCCAAAGGCGAATGTCTGAGTGTTCATCGATTCATGATATAAAAATTTAATATCGTATTTTATGTCTTTTCAATAACAAGTAGTCCAGATGTGTTTCAGTCATGTGTTTATTTATACAGGCCGGGTGCCCGGCGCTGCGGTCTTCAACGGAACAGTAGCGACGTTATGTATATTGTTTGTTTGCAAAGGGTACAGGGATGTGATGAAATTATGAGATTGCCCCAGAAAGGAATTTGTCTAGGACTTGAATATCATTTCAAAAACTCATTTCGATGATCAAATAAGGGATGAAGTATGATACTGTCTGGTCTGGTAACTGAATTCGAAAAACAAGTATTCATTTCTGAAAGTTTTTCGAGGGTCGAAACGAAATAGCTGAAGCCTGTTCGTTTTTAGAGCAAATCTCCTATAAATTGTTTGAGACTATCCAGCTTTCGTTTTCCATTTGGTTTGGATTACAAAGGGATTGACACTTTAATGAGATATTGGGCTTTCTTTAAAAAAAAACATTTATGTATTTGATAAATTAATATCAACAATCAGATTACGATTGTGTCTGAAGTAGCAACCCGAGCCGGGGCAAGAGGCGGTGGCGGGCGGCCCGCATACTCCCACGGTCTCGTCTTACGTGCGAGCGCCTTCCCACCAGTCCCACCACCACGTCGCCACTTGATCACACAACTTGGTCGCGCCATTTACAATGCGGAACACGTGTGTCCAAGTGCCATGTATAATAAAGTAGAACAAAGACACTGTTCGTATGTCGTACTCAACTCAGTACTCCACCCGCTCAAAATAAATACAGAGCAGCTAACTCCGTGGACTAAAATTATCATGTACACGTAGGATCTAGTAATTACATTTGTAATCCGCTTGAAATTTGATACAAGGAAATTCTAATGAAATTATGAAACATTAGACCTCTACCATTATAGAGATATACCAGAAAATGTGAAAGATGTAAAGTTAATATCAACGTATTGATCGATTGCCATGTAGTTGTAGTTTGGAATGAAGTAATATTTTGCTACATGTGTAAATTTCAGGTGTATGTTGTTAATTAGCGATACAGAGTTCAATATTACTTGATAGGGGAACTAATACAAGCACAGCTAAAGATAATAAAGATAGTGTAAACAGTCTCGGTGGTTTGAAAATCAACCCCAGGGCAAATATTCTCTTGTAAACAGTTTCTCATTAATATATCAAGAGAAGAAGTTATTGTAGTGCTGCTCCAATAAACCTAAATTAGTAAGTGTATTGAAAAATAATAATACATCAAACGGCAACACACCTACGAAAAGAACAACCTGAGGCAACAATGACTGACAACAGTTTGTCACACGCCAAAATGACGAAACATAGTCATTACACGAAACAATGGCAACGAAAATAGATCACGTTTTACCGTCGAATAAAAAAAAATCTATGGTCGACTATGTCCTTTTTAGGGTTCCGTAGTCAACTAGGAACCCTTATAGTTTCGCCATGTCTGTCTGTCCGTCCGTCCGTCCGTCCGTCCGTCCGTCCTCGCTTAATCTCTGTGACCGTTAGCGCTAGAAAGCTGAAATTTGGTACCAATATGTATATCAATCACGCCGACAAAGTGGTAAAATAAAAATTTGAAAAAAATGTTTTATTAGGGTAGCCACCCTATATGTAAAGTGGGAAGTGTTTTTTTTTTAATTTCAACCCTAACGTGTGATATATTGTTGGAAAGGTATTTAAAAATGAATAGGGGTTTACTAAGATCATTTTTTGAAAATGTCAATAATTTCGGAAATAATCGCTCTAAAAGTAAAAAACAATGTCCCCCCCCCCCTCTAACTTTTGAACCATAAGTCTAAAAAATATGAAAAAAATCTGAAAAGTAGAACTTTATAAGGACTTTCTATGAAAATTATTTTGAACTTCATTGACACAACAGTTTTTGTACAAAAAAGACAAAAAGTTGTACAAAATAATTTCTGGACTAAGTTTGTAGTATAATCGTATATGCAAGCTTTTTTTGTAACTTTGTTTACATATTTTATTATCCTGAACGTATCTTTTTTCAAAGAAAAAAAGAATTATTGAAATCGGTTCTCGCAATCCAAAATTACCACCAAAATTGCACGTCTTTCTATTAATTAGTAACCCAATTCCTCGAGAGATGGCGCTGTAGGTACTTATTACATTGGATCGGGTATTACCGAATTGTTCGGTTGGCCTCATAACTGGGAACACTTATTGTGACGGACGGGAAACTACGGAACCCTACACTGAGCGTGTCCCGACACGCTCTTGGCCGGTTTTTTCAATTTATATTATCAATAAAATTCTTTCACATAAATGGGTGCCATTTGTTAGTGGCCGGGAGCGGAGCGCCTCGCCGCGCGCCGCCAACCGCTGTCGCCGTTGACATTCAATGTTGATTCAAATGCGTCCACGTCCCTACAATCCGCGTACCGTACTTATCTACACGCAATTTATTCTAATATCTCTTAAGTTTTATTAAAAATGTCCACCTTTATAGCCGAATATTTTACTACAACACTCGACCGACACTGATGTGTAAGATGTTCTTTATCTTGCTGGCTATACCTTTCATAAACTTAGGTATTCTTACATTATTTGTGTTGGAAGTTTTCAATTTATTAATAGAAATAATATGAAAATGATGGATTGATCCAGCGCCCCGCGGATACTGCGGTTCGTGAGATAGATTGGAAACACTCCCGCATTTAGTTTACATTCAATGAAAAATTATGATTGAAACGTTGAGTTTAAAGCTTCTTTGTTTCTTTGAGTCAACTCAACTGTCTATGGATTATTTATGAATTGCTTTGAAATTCTGTTTTAATATTTTCAATCACTGTCAAAGGCAAAGTTGATCAAACGGGATCAATTTTCGTCTCTGGTCAATTCGACAACGTACTATCTACTTCCTTAGTTTTCGGATATTTAAATCCTATTTATGGACATAATAGTAATAGGAACCTTATTGTTTTCAAGTTGTTATGAAGTCTATGAAATATAAAGTGGCACTATTTCAAACGTCGATTTCAGTAATTACTAGTGTTATCGCTCGTTTTCGTGAAAGTCGTGGATAAATGGGTATTCACGACAGGGACAAAATTATTACTTTATATTCCAAGAGTCGTGTTTGACACTCGATATTTAATGATTGTTAGATAGAGTGTCTAAAAATTACGTAAGTACAAAAGAATAATGTGATATTTTCTGAACCAAAAATATGCCTGTATGTGAAAGTGTTGTTATCAGCAACGGTGTGATAATAACATGGGACACGCACGTCAAGTTTGCTTCAATTATAAGTTATGTTGATAAAGCTAATAATAAGTTAAAGGTGGCCTACTTAGTTCTTATCATACAAACCTTTCGTTTCAATTGTCAATCGAAGACGTCGAGGGGAGCTTTGTACTCCCAAAGTTATCGACCATAATTGCGCTATTAAGTGCTCGGAATAAAATCAATACGCATTAATATACCTAATAAATTAGGCAGAAACAAGAATTCAGTCAAGTATTCCTGTACTTGATGAAGAATGCGTAGAACGCTGAGTTCACGAACGCTGCTACATAAATCATAAGTGAAAACATAGGTACTTGTGCACACGATATACACGTACGGATTTGTTGACCCAGTTCCACTTATATATGATTGCATTACTTTGTATGTTTATAAAAACTAATATTAAAACGTGTTTGTTTGTACGCCAATGCAGATGTTAAGAAATGTGGATCGATTTAAATAAACTCTTGCTGCAGCGTGTTTGTTGGTATAAGGAAATGATGTAACTCCGGACGGCCAGTGGCGAGCTCGAACTCATAAACATACGTACACCGATGATGCTGCTTTGCAATATTTTCACTTTTCACCGCCCGCCGCCGAGGTGCGAGGCGCGAGATGCCGAAAGACTCAGTATGTGTGATCCAGATGTACCAATGTTATGATTTGAAGATGTGTGAAAGATTTATAAAAACTTCAGAACTTCTGGAGGAACTAGTGGAGCAATTTATAACGTTATCTCGAGAAAAGTTCTCGTAAGAAGTCTCTTTACTTACGTGACTCATTTAAATATTAATAAAATGTAAGATGTTCCTGTTCTGGTTCCTAAGTAGAGTGGCACCGTCCTTATAGTTCAAGTGTGACTTTATCCGCGCTGTAACTCATGAATATTTATATCGATCTTTCTTTCCTTAACGGTTGGCAGAGATCAGCGATAATGTGACAAAACAGACTCCTACATCACGTGCTAATGACAAACATGACCTTGCAGATATTGTTACTATTACGATCGCCCTTCCTGCCTTCCACTATTTCGTCATTCTGCAAATCATAATGATTTGTATTTACTGTACGTGATCGAATGGCTGACACATTAGACATGGTTGACTAAACAGTTTTATAACTGTAAAATAGTAATAATAATAAAAAGAAAAATGATGCCCTCCATCCATCAGATCATCACTCGAAGCTCTCCTTAGGCGGTTGGATTAAGGGCCTGATTCAGGAAGGAAGGAGGAAGTTCCTGTCTCTGGAGCCCTAACCACCAGTAGCTTGGACCCTGCATGCTCCCGATACCGAAGAAGACCTATTTTTATAAATGATTTTCTATATTTAAAAAAAAAAATTATAAGATTGTAAAATGAATAAAGAGAATAAGAATAAGGTTTGTTAAAGCACCTTAACACGTACCTTAATCTTAAAAAAAGACTAATAAATAGCGTCTCATCCTAATCTCTATAAAAGTAATGGCAAGTGGGACGTCGTTCTCACAAACTTCATGCATTTCTAACAAGTAGAAAGAGCTTCACAAGTGTAGCGAGATTACCCAACGTATTTTTATAATGCCAGATTTTACAGCTGACCTAACTTATCAAAAATATATTACGAGAGTAAACCAAATTGATGAGAATCAAATATGGATAAGAGGACGTTGTCTGCGGAATGAAATAATCCGCATAATAATGTAACCTTTATGGCAGAGGTATGGTCTGGAGGTAGGGAATTTCAGTATTTGTTTTGGACGTCGTAATCGGGACCCTTTATAAAACATCAGTGATCCCATTATTGGTTTCCCGCACAAATCTACCTATACAAAGTTGAGAATAAGTTTCAATAAAATTAATAATAACAGGCGTTCTTCGCTTGAGTAGCGAAGGTAACAAAGGCTAGGCAAATTACAACAAGAGGTAATAAATAACAAAAGCTTTATTGCTAGGTAAACGTATAACACCATTATAAAACTTAATACGATATGAATCTGTAGCCACAACAAAGCAGCGAATTTAATGGTATAGAGGCGGGTGATTTGACGCAAACTCGTGTCAAACTATCTTTTACTTGTAGATAAAACAAGATAACGACTCATGAAAAGAAAATCAGTGAAATAAGTTAAACTAAAGTTAGGATGACATAATACACGCCTCGTCTGCGACCTGTACGAGGGATTAATTTTACGTAAAGCAGCTTTCATAGAGCAGTCTTCTTGCGTATACAGCTGCGACGTCGCTCTAGCAAGGACATCACACGAAAAGTTTTAGTCTATGCCACATTAATGTCCAAGTACCCTAGAATTGTGGAAGAGGCTTTTGTTAGTTATATTGTACTGTACTCCAAAGTAGATCAGGGCTCAGTTTTGTCTGTGACTTTTGTTTAAATCACCGATTATTTTTTTGCCAGCAAGTTTCGAAAGTTATTTCTAGTCTTTTTTAGTGCTTTTTTGAAAGAAGTTTTTTTTTAATTTTAAATTGTGGTATGGTGGTATCTCACGCAAATTCATGCTAATGTTACTAAGAAATTGAAATTAATGCTACTAAAAGATTTAAGCCTATCATCCACATACATTACATGAAAAGATATGGATTATAAAAGACAACTCATATACTGCCGATCCAATATGGATTGAAGAAGACGGAGAAATCGCGTAACAAACATAAAAAAATACAATCCCATTGAGAACCTCCATCTTTTTTGAAGTCTGTTATAAATAAACATGTAGCAGTATTTAATATAAGCTAAGGTCATTATACTGCAACGACCATTATTAATATTTAATAGATGTTGTAATTTTGCATTATGCCCCTCCTAAGTACGTAATACGTCACGGTTTTGACGCAAAAGGTTAAAAATGTCGGCGACACGACATTTGCCCCCAAGGCTAAGGCTGGTATACCACTATATCACTATACTGTCTATGATTCTAAGAAAACAATGAAGGCTACGCACACACACACACACAAAAAACTATCTCTGACATTCTCGTACATCGCTCAAGTTGCCGAAGCACACTGAAAAAGCCGGTTCAGTGTAAACACTGTCTAACACAACTTTTGACGTATTTTCGAGTCTTGCTTGCAGAAAAGCAAAAGCAAACATTATTTTAACTTCGATATAACTTGTGACTACCGGTAGTTGTGTGTGAGAAAATAACTTGATAAAAGTACTTAAGTCTCATTTTCGCTTGTCCATGTGATGAAGGAAAGTAAATAAAAATTTTGTGTATAGTACTATTATATAATATGTATACTCGTGTATATATATATATATACTCGTATATATATACAACGACGACGACGAGTATATATATATATATAAAGTTATATAGTACTAAGTTATACAGACATTTTTAAATTACCTATTACGCGATCTCGTTAAACTGAATCATAATCAAACAGGTTCTAAAAATTTCTAGGAAAATTCATTATTGTAGTGACTAAATTTTATCATAGATGTTTGATTAGGATGAATCCCACTTTTCTCACTAAAGCATATGAAAAGTTAATTAATTATCAGAGACAGTTCCTATATAACTCGCAAATATAGTGTGACGCTGCATTTTATTACACGTTACAAGAGGATGAAGGAAAATTGCTATATTTCGGGACCACACGTCAGTGACGGAGGTACAAATTAAACAGCGGGTCGTCAGAGCGTGGGGCGGAAAAGGCCCGCCAGACCCCGTGCTCCGTGAACCCGGGACTCCATCTTCAACCACCACTCAAACGAGCACCTTTAATTGGGGTGAAAATAATTACACCAATCATAACATTAATCATCCCTAAATTACCCTCCACCTACTTTTATACGTCAACGAAACTTGATCATTATTTCCTTGCCTCTAAAGATGATATCAGCCTGCAAAAATGATGTTATTTTTAGTCATTAACATTTTGTTTCATTAGGGAATTGTTCAAGAGGTCCCAATTTAGCGCTTGTAACAATTTTAATATACATCTTTCTGCAAAATAAAAATTACCATCTTCGTGCGGGTAAAGAAAATGTTATTAGGTACACTGGGTCATTTTCTCATGTAAGAGCTATTAATTACATAAATAGCGATTGCAATAAAAATAGAGTTATGTAATTATTTCACGATTTATTTTCCATACATCATAACATTGTACAATAGTGGAAAGAATTGCTGTGAATAATATCTTTGACGAAATGGAGGTTATTCACTGACACGGTAGCTTTTTTATAATATCGTGGGTATATTCGATGTAAACATTATGTAAGCTACATATATATGTGCGTGAATAACAGTTACAGAGTTCAACGTAACTGTTCTATCTAGGACATAATATACAGGGTAGAAAGAAGTTGACCATTCCTTTAAAACAGTGCCAAAATTCTATCGCTATAAATGTCTGATTTCTCCATGTCCCCGAAGTGTTGTTTGTGAAACTCTCGTAAAACCAAAGGTTTAATTACTTTTATACAAACTTGAAAAGACCAGTTATTCATTAACTGCCACAGTGCCTACGATTGGTTAGCTAAACTCACCGTTATGGGATATAGGAATCGAGCAATGAAAACGAAATAAACAAAGCTCGTTAATAATTATTGTTTTCAATATGTATTGTAATAGTGTGTAAACTAAAACTTACTCGTATGTATAAAAAAAAGTATTCATATTTATTTCATTTTCTCTTGGAATCTGAGGGAACAAGTCATGTATATTTATAGTAATGTATATATATATATATAAAATATAATCCCAGTTTCTCCGCGGCTCCCGGATTTAATGAAAACTCAATTAACGAAAGGGTCAAGTAGGAAACCAAAGTTTTTCAGAGAACATTAACAGGTGAACATTCTCTTTGTGTGAAACCAAGTTAACATTAAATTCATTTTATAGGTTTACGTATGTTACGTTCTAAAATCTAGACGTTAAGGATTTAAAACTGATTTTAAAGTGGAATGAAACTGATCTACGTAACATGAAAAATTGTTCACAGTCGCTTTCCTAGGAAAGTTTTCTTCAGACCCTAATTTTATTTAGTAGACTGAGCAAATCGCAATTGACTTTAGAATAAGCGAATCTGGGAAATATGATTGTAGTTGCCAATTCGTGACATTTGTTGTTGTCAGCATTATTTTCTCCGTGACCAAAACCTCCTAATTCCATATACGTCATAATAATATTATAATTAACTTATTACGAACTTGTTGCTTAGAGTAAGGATAAACAACATTTGTATCTTCTATTTCGTAAATCCCATTTGCGTGTAACAAGACTAATATACATGTATTAGCCGTTAAGCCAACACAGACTACGTATTTTATCATTGCCATTAGGATTTTATATCTACGCGTTCATTAAATGTAAAGCAGAATCTAATAATGATGTAACGTAACTCACAGATGATAATATTTTATTGTATTTGAGATGACGGTCATTGGGCTTTATTGTAACACTATATTTAACTTGCGGGCTTATTTACCATATACGTGTACGTATGGCGCACCGCACCTACAGCGTCAAGAAGAAACTTTAATAGTTTGTTTACTGTTGTCCGACTAAACTATGTTAATTATAAGTTAACGTTTACGTTATAGTAACATGAAGGTGATAATGTGGGTGGTGTGGACTCGTGTTGGGGTCTAGTGGCTCCGGTTCGAAGCTCCGCGCTCGGTAGCAGGCAGCGGCGCGCACGCGACCTCGTGTCATTGACCGCCGCCGCCATCGCCGCGCTGCGCCCGCGCCGATGCCGTTGCTGGTTCTACGAATGGGTGTCAGCTTAAGGATGCCAAAACCACCCACTTTTATTAATCTCTTCTGAGAACAAACGAGGAAAATATGATTCGTAACTAATAAGCCACAGCAGTTTCTCTTTTTATTTCACAAGGACTTTCTATGACGTCACCTTTCTCATTATCGATAGTAGGTACACTTCACGTAAAAGTACGAAATCCATTTGTTTACTTAAAAGTTAGCGTCCACTTATGAACTTAAAAAACATCAGTCATCGGCTTTATTTTAGAAAAAGAGAAATTTTATTTAGACAACCCTAACTAAAACCGTTTAGATGTTCGAGTGAAAGAGACGACAAATCGATGTCTTCTTTCTAGAGCAAGGGAGATAGCATCAATCCTGTTGTGGCGATAGAAAAAGAGAAACCAGTGTGAGAAAAAATACGTTAAGTCATTGTAATTTTCGAAATATGTGCGTGTATTTTACGGCGAAACATGTAAAAAAAGGGGGACGGGAATTTTGTGGTACGAAAATTTTACATTTAGGGTTGGTTGGTTTAAGGTTTTTCCTATTGAAAGTCGTATATAATACAGCTAAAACTCGACCATATGTAAAACGACGCCAACGTAGAAATCTTACCTCTGACATTTAGCCCATTCATACTGAGAATCATCGATTAGAATGTTATTCGGAGAACTCGTTTTCAATGGAATCACTATGAGATGAGTAACATTGTGCGTGGTATTTGAAAAATCGTGGCGAAATAATTCGTGATACTAAGTTAATTAATTTTAAGAAATAAAACCTCTGAGGCAAACAAAAGTTTTGATAGTCAATCAATCAATGTCAACAAGATTTCTATTTTCACTTTTAGTTTATATCACAAGTACCTGTTTAAAATACAGTTACACTGTTTTTTTTTACTTTTTCATTAAATTCTATTGGCTAAATAATAAAAGTAGCTTAGTTCGATCTAAGGCGCGCTTGCTTAGTTAAACATTACAAACCGAATTTCCTCCGTGTCTCGGAAAGCACGGTAAGCTGTTGGTCCCTGCTGTCGTTTATAAATCTTTGACAATCGTTACAGATAGTCAGTGGCCTGAAAGTCTGGGCAACCAGTTCTTCCAAGGAGTATCGTATTACCGGTACGGCCTGGTTTATGGAAGACTAGCTTCCGCCCGCGACTTCGTCCGCGTGACATAGTTACTTTGGGTTACCCGCTTGATGATCGAAAAAAAAAACTTTCTCTCCCCTCTTCTTACCCTTTTCTCCCTTTTATACCATTTTTATAGCCTATGTAGGTCTCCAGGGTCCCAACTATCCCTGTACCAAAATTCATCAAAATCGGTTTTGCCACTAAGACGTAAAGACGTAACAAACAAACAAACTCACCTTCACTTTTATAATATTAATAAGGTTAAGGATAGGTAGTCGGGTCATGTAAAGTACTCGTTTTCAGCTGCATCCGGTTAGAGACTGAAACCAGAACCTAACATATTTGGACACGGCTAGGCTGATGATATTTTCTCCTTTTTTTATTGATACTATTAAACCTATTTTTAGTTAAAACTCAGTAATCTTATACACCGGGATTGCGGGTTGTTCGAAAGAGATACCGTGACCCCGCAACATAAAGCGCAATAGAAGGAAAATAAGCGGGTTTTAAGTCAGTACAAGTCTGATACTCCCCTAGAGCGGGGGAAGTTATGTGATGATTCCCCATATGCAAAAAAGTAGTCTAGAAAGCTGTAGTCTCAATGTGTTCCTCAAACTTTTTATTTTTTCTGTGACTAACAATCTGCCAACATATTATTTTCTAGAAGTTATCTCATTGAAAATCATAACTAACAAGCAGTTGTGATAAGTAAAGTTTTTATAACTTTATCTAGTTAAATGTGACTGAACAAACTGAAGGTACTTAGAAGAACTATAATTTAATGTTTTCAATCTCAATTAAAACTTGACGTGGTATTCAAGAAACGTTTTCTGACTTTACCGCTAGAGACACATGGCATAATTGCTTTACTGAATAATTAATACACGGGAGATTTATGTAGGTAGGAAATTAATGATTGAAAATGTGATAAGTCTTGCCAGATTAGGGGCTTAAAATGACAGAATCATTAGGCTTTTATAAATGACAGTGCAAATTGTAAAATGGTCGCCAAACCACAATAGGCTAGTTTCCAAAAAAAAAAAATAGTCCGCCTTTTAGATTATTCCAAAATAAGGGACACGTATTTTTTTATTTCACGTCACGCGTTGCTTAATTTTTTCGCAACGAGTGACGTCACACAAAACTTAAATGGCCTATATCTTTGTCATTTTTGGTCAAATTTACAAGTAAAAAAATACGTGACCCTTATTTTTTAAATAATCTAAAAGACGGACTAAATAGAATGTAATAACTTTAACCCTGGAAACTACCCTATTCTAATAATTCTATCTAATAATCTAAAATTAAACGCGTCAGATTTTAGCGAGATTCATAATCGTCAAATCGTCCTAATACGATGGGGTCTAAAATAACCGGCTAAAGCGGTCATTTAAGCCAGTTTATTTTTACACAGTGATTTATTGAAAACAAAAAAAGTAAAAACAACTGAACATATTCTCATTTCAAACAATAAAAGAAAGTGAACCAAATTCAATTTCCTACAATGTTATTGAACACTTTTTTTTGCTATTGGCAATACTAACAAGTCACTTTTCTCGACCATTTTAACTACTTGCTTTCCATTGGTATTTCCCTTGGCTAAAAGCCTTTGATTTTAAAGTAACGGTTGGTTACTGTGATTTTTAGTGCAAAACTAAAATGAAGCGTCTTATTATTGAATAGGAAATACTTTCGAGATTGTATGTGTCAAGGATTTTCCCAGAAAATTGTCGGAAAGTTTTCTGATATACCCATCAGAAAACTTTCCGACAATTTTCCGAGCAATATTATGCACTGAGAAGATTACATTCTCTTGTCCTAAACAGTGTATTTACGTGGAAATTCGGTGACCCCAATTTGTTGATTCGTATATTCATAGTGGAGAGTACACTTCTCTCTATCACAGCAAAAGCCACTGAATCGATTGTTGAAGTGATAGTTTCATGATTAGTTTGTTCTTTGTTTAGATACGAAAAGCCGACAGCCAGCGAATTTCAATGCACTGAGTAATATAAAATCAAGCTGGAGTTTTGCCTGGAATTGGTTATTAACTTATTACACACCATGCACCAGCTGCATGGATACTTATATATGTACCTATATATGACTATATAGTTTACTGCCCACCACACGTAGCATATATTTTCAAACATTTAAATTTTCTCATATGAAAATATACCCGAGACCACATACTATCCTACCAGACTGACGAACAGTAAATTTAAAGAGGAGACAAGATTGCAAACTTTATAAAACATAAACGAAAGGCAGACGAGACCATGCAGCGCTCCTTACTCCCACATATTACTTGGATAAGCAATTACTTACGATACCTGTGAGCACATGGGTTATTGGAATAACGGCTGATGGATAATTATAATGGTGGTGATGATGATTGCCATTATAATGTTACTTCAGTATTAAATGACAAGGGAAAACTCCAAACCAAACATCGGTCAGTCGGATAATGATGATGTTCATATTTGTGTGTGTTTTGTTCCAGTGTGGTGCACGGTGCGAGGTGAAGACGAGCAGCACGACGCGCGCGAAGGCGACGATGTCACGATGCAGTGTCGCTTTGCCCTGGAGCCGCTGGCGGGCGAATCGCTCACCTACTATTGGGTCAGAAGCACCGCCAGCGGGCATGACAACGTCGCCATCGGCAACATCCCCCTCGAGACTAACTACCAGTAAGTCCATCACCATTTCATCCATCTATTTCACCAGCTCATAAACAAAAGAAAACCTGTTCTCTATAAGTTAAGGCACGCAAAAATTAGCCGTGTATTTCAAACACAAACATTGTTTGCCCTCGTACAAATAACATTTTGGTTACTCCAAAGGTTTGGTAAATTTTTGTATATCTAGGACCGAGGTTAAATGTGTCAAGATGCAAATCTTACTTACGCGCAAGTAGATACTCTTATGATCTTGCGACCTCCGCTGGACGTTTCGTACTCCTACGAAAACCTTTTTATTTTTTTAACCCCAACAAGAAATTCAAATAAGTAACGATCTCTAGGGTAAATATCGGACATCTGCCAACCCTTATAAAATAATTAATATTCATGAAAAAGTACAAAGAGTTTGCGTGCTAAACACGAAGCGGTTCGAAATAATACCGCTATAACTTTTCAAAATAAGTAAATTATTAGGGATTAAAACTTATGTAACAAGTATTATAACTTTTATTATATGAACGTGCCGTAAGTAACGTAGGTAGAGGAATATTTTAAAAGCTACCTTCTCATAGCGATAAATTAATGTAACATAGAATTTGGGTGTATAGTGAAATAGATAGCTGAAGTAGCAAGTAAGAGATCTATTTCCAAAATAAGAGAAATACATTTACGTAATTTCATGCACGAGTGGCGACATTGAATGCGATACGACGTCGTCTAATGCGAGGAAGATAAATTTAACGTCCAAATATCTTTCTTTCCAAGTGTACATTATAGCAGCCGACAGCATTTAAACTGTACGTTTGAAAGATCCCTCGAGCATGGAATTATATCTAGCTGTGTAGGCACATGTATAAAATGGTCGACTCGAGGGAATCTGTGGCAACTAGAAGCGAAGAATAAAAAAAAATTAAATTATCGCCAAGCGATGGCATGTCAGACAGGGTAAAAGTAATTCCCTGTCGCAATGTTTTTCAGCAAGAAAAGTTATGTCAGGCCAGGGTACTAAGCTGCCAACAATAAAATTACATGTTTTTTTCTGGCTCGATATGTGTTATTTTGTGCCCCAAAATAATATGGTTAACGAAACAAGACCGAGGACCATCAACTCCATGACCATTACAGATTGATTGTTGTGTAACTAATAGGTTTTGTTCGATTTAAAAAAAATAAGAGAGTTTGCTCGAAGGTTATCTTTTATATTCTTTAGTAGATAAATAAATCAGTAGGTTATTTATTATGATTATCGTCACCGCAGTTCGTAAAAACCTAGAAATAATTGTGAATACGCTGACGCAAAGCTAAAATGAAAAAAGTATGATGGGGAAAAAGGGCGAATATACTAGCTTTGACTAGCGGTTTCGACTACTGCTCAGGTCCAAGTCCCCCTTAGTAGCAAAAAAAATGTTGGCCGATTCTCAGACCTACCCGATATGCACACACAATTTCATACAAATCGGTGCATCCGTTTTGGTGGAGATTGGTAACAAACACCGCCACACGAGAATTTTATATAAACACGCAACACAACAGCTCAATAGTATTGTTAATGAAAATAGATTATCCAAACCTTACCGGTTTAAATAACTAGTTAGCGCCCGCGGATTTGCCCGCGCGATATCAAATAAAAAAGTATCCTATGTGTTATTCCAGACTATAATATAAGATCTAACAAACATCCATAATACATCCATCCATCCATCCTCACAAACATTCGCATATATAATAGATATTAGTAGGTGTCATTGACACCATGGCGTGATTCCACATATTTGTTTTGAATATTTTTCGTCCTGCAAAAACCAATATTAAAATTATTTGCAGAAGCAAAGCTATTGGAAACCGACGACATTAATAATTTAGGGATATCGTTATCTCCCCTGTCCTAACATCACAAGTTCTGAACAAAAGCAATTTTCATTAAAAACTCATCCTTTTTATGGATTGCCTACTTTATTTCTTATTGATGGAGTTACCCCTGAATCTACTGAACATTAGTTTATAAGCCTGTTTTCGACAAAAATATAATTATAGTAGCTATAGTAATCACTGTGTGGGTTGTCTCTGCTACTTATAAGAAAATGTTCAAGCTTATTCAGTGAAATATAATATAATTATTGTCCTTGTATGTATTTCCATTACAAACAGAAGCCCAGAGTGTAATACAATAGTATATACTAGTTGAGGTAATTAGGGATCTTCACCTTGTTAATGTTTCGCTAATGGTCTACATTAGCAGACCAAAACTTTATTATTTTACTCATCAATTTGTTATCAATTTAGAATTGCCTTTCTTACGGTCCTAAAAAAACAACTTTCACTTTTCAGACACCTGAATAATCTTTCCAAAAATATAAAATGTTGAAGTATTTACTTTGGGTTAAAATTGGTGTTTTAGTAAGAATCTTATGTATATTTAGAGCCCAGCAAAGGCAAAGGCTCCAAGTTCATCATTCGTAAAACATACTAATAATGCAAATGTAATATAGTTGTCAGTGCCATCTCGTAATAAGGCAAAACAGGAAATCTTTATGAGCACCCCGCAAACGACCGCAATAATATTAAGGTTGTAGGTACACGTCGGGCCTTCATGTCACCACTAAGAGGGAATTACGTAAAATTCCTTTGTGTCATTTCTCTCCCGAGATACATACTCACGATTAGCATCCTTTTAAACGTTGAACGCCACAGGCTCAGACGACTTAAACCAGCTTTTCTCTGTGAAAATAGTTTTTAAAGTTCATTCGTTGCATTTTCATCACTCCCACTCTGCTGAAAACTGAACATGAAACAACGAATACGTCTACATGCACTTAGTGTGTCCATGTGTAGGTGTGTCTATTTACAAACGGCTTACAAATATTCTGCAAGCTGTCTGAAGAGTCGGCCTCGTTGCTTAAACGTAAAGATCTCAAGGGTACACGTATTCACGTCGGCACACTGAAGCTTTTGTTCTTTGTAGGATCGCGAGGAATCTGTCGATCCTGGAAAATAATGAGCGAACCCATTAGAGATTGTAGAATGTCGCTTCTTCGGAATTAAAAAACGAACATGTTTTGTTGCAGGATCTCGTACAAGCCGACGGAGGGTCGTTTTGACCTGATGGTGTCTAACGTGTCGTACGAGCGTGACAACGGGCGGTTCGAATGCCGCGTGAAAGCGGGCGGGTCTGGGCGCACGCTGCACGCACAGGGCCATGCGCTCACCGTGCTCACTAGCCCGCGCGCGCCTGTGCTCACGCCCGGCTCGCACGCGCAATCGCAGGAGGGACGAGAACTCAACCTCTCATGTTCAAGCTCCGGAGGTTCACCTGAACCAACCATCAAGTAAGACAAGGATTTGGTTTCGTAATTCCGCACACGTTTGGTGCATAACTTATGCGATTATTCTCGTAACACCTAAGTACGTTCCGCCTTCCGCAATACATACAACTTACGTGCTGGGTGTGAATGAGGAGATTTTTCAAAACAAAATGTACCTGTAATAAAATCTGAGAAAAGTCAACGTTATTGTTATTTGTTCTGGTAGCTCGAAACTATTTATAACAACGTGGACGAAATCAATCAAATCAAAGGTTTCCTCAAAACATTACACGAAAACCACTTCACTTCAAAAACCTTTGAAATACTTCTCTACAAAATCATCCCCTCTAGGTAATAATGTTAAAAACAACATGTACGTAAGTTAAATTAACGGCACAAGTCTCGCAGTATTTACTGTTGATATGTAGGCGTGTCACTTTTAAAACTTTGTCGTGATATAAACATAAAGTTACAAATTAATCAGATGATTAATTTGTAACTTTTTACAATTAGATAATTGTAATTTCCAGTTAACATGTGTGTGACTTTGTAATATTGTTTGAATTTTGGTCTTGCATTCATTTTTGATATGTTCTAACTTAAGCTTAACCTTTCGTGTGTCTATGATACAGACACAATTAATTACGCATTGTGTCTCGCGTGGATCCACGTCATAGACACACGAAAGGTTAATCTAACTTTGTGCTATATGATTACCTAAAGCCTCAGAATTTCATTCTAGCGAATTGTGGGCACTTAGTACTTATCTCTATCCCGACTGAGCAGGTTCATTACAGCTGGTTTCCCACATAATACTCCCTCGTATTTGGCTTTTATTATGAATTTGTTCAGGAAACATCGAAAGTCATAATCATTATGGTAATTTATTTGACACATTGCTAAAGCCTCAGAGAAATAAAAAGTCATTACCGCCTGTGGAGTAAGCTCGTATTGCAGACTAATTATATTCGTCATAATATTCCCTCCGGTGTTTTAATTATTCACTGACATATTCGCCATTTTCCCGAGAACAATGGAGTTGTGTGATACCTGTGTTTGCTTCTGCAAAAACACGTGATTTCTTTGTTCAGTTGTGAGGATCATGTTTTAAGACGGCATCCTACTCCTGATTTATACAAACTGCCCAAAACTTGACCCAGCTCCATACAAGTGGTTGTCCGTACTAATCCCGTGCTCCACTTTGTACGTTTTCGTACCAAACCGTAATTGGCTTTTACCTAACGCATTAAGAACGGCGTACGGGGAAGATAAAAAGCTGATAAATGTGGTGATAAATTTCATGTAGGCAGTGACTCGGATTCAATTAGAGTCGGGAGGAAAGGCCCGTACTGCGGGCACAGTACCCGACGGGCAGCTGGTCGTCGGAATGACCGCTGGTGGCGCACGTATTACACCCTGGTACAAATAATGAAATTGAAGCGTTGAACTAAGCCGGGGTTTACCGGGATATTTGAAAATGATGTCACATGAACCCGATCCGCCGTTGTCGCGGAGCTGGTACTAGTTTGCATAAAAAGGTCGGCATCTCGGCCGGATGAAACTAGGTGTTCTGGATACACGTCACAAAAACTCGGTATATGAGGCACTACGTTTAACCGGATATGTGTCCCGGATACATGAACTATGAGACGCTGTGTGAGCGCGGAATAACTTTCAGTTGCAACAAGAGTTTGCTGCGGTTGATTTTAGTTTTTTGATTGCAATGGAGATTCAATACCGAGAATGGCAAAATATTGTAATATTAAGCAGACGCTCAACTTATACGGTTAACTTTTCGAGTAAAAATGCCACGATTGTTTAATTAAGTATTCATTCTTTGTCAAAGAAGAGCAGCCACTTACCACACGACGCAGGTACACATTATATTGTGATTGTAATCTCGAAAGCCAAACGTGGAGCCTCTAACACATAAGACCTATTTAGTAACCACTTAACGTACAGACAATATAAAAGTTAATAAGTACACTCGGCAACACATCAAGCTATACACTTTATAGATTTACCGTACGATGAGATCCGTATAAACGGATTTTATATAGCTTGGTTAGTCGCTAAGGTTGCCGTACGTAGGTACTTCACCTTAGAACAGTTAAAAAATTTAAAAAGTGTAAATATTACCAATTTAAATGGACTTGTGAAGTTAGAAAGTTGCGCTTGTTATAAAAAAAATAATGGGAGTGAGTCTGGGAGTGAGTGGAATGAGTCGTTTGTTTTGGTATGGACATGTTATGAAGTACAAACGCATGTGACTGAAAGAGTTATACTTAGATATGAATGTTGATGAAAGGGAGAGAGAGAGGAAGGCCAAAAAATATGGATGGTATGTGTAAGGAAGGTGAAATGAAGTAAGGAGAAGGGGAGCATGGAAAAAGACAAAGTCTTTCGTCGACCCGAAATAGAATGAAACAGGGCGGGAAGTTGATGATGATGAAAAACTCCTCTAGTAATTTTGATTAAAACACGGGATTTTTTACTTGTTTCCTTTAATATTTTAGAACAACTCGGCTGCTTTGAAACCTAATTAAGTTATCAAATACCAAAACATTCTTAAACTTTTGCTCCTCCTTTGATATATCTCGACTTTTATAAGTATACGAGCAAAAGAGTGGCACGAGTTTAATTTTAATTAAAATCTAATCATGTATTTGTGTGTACCTACAACCGCTCAAAGTTTATACCTTACACCTGTGCGTCACCCATTCTTGTCCCAACTTACCAAAAAGTTGTGGCTTTGTTACGGACGTGGCGCCAGGACGAAATTACAACGCGACGACTACTAGGTAAAGTACGATACGACGTGTAATAACAACGTATGAAATAGTAACTTTACGTATCCGTTATATAAATAAGGAAATCAAAAGAGCTGGGTACACACTAAATTATACGCAAAGTAAGGTCTGTGAAACACGAAACTTAGGTACCTTCCTGTTTAAATTTTAAATTCTATTCTGAGTGGGATCTAAATTCTAAAGTAAACATGCGTGGTTTTGTATGTATGTAGGTACTTATGTACCCACCCTCACCGATGTGAATGTGTAATTGTAGAAACGGCATTTCACAACATATTTCAGGAACAATAATATATTTTTGTGAACAGCGTAACTCGTATATAATTAAATATCGCGCCGTTTAACGTGCCGTATATTACGTATCATGATAATATTACACAGAATTATTTTAACATTGTTTTCAATTTATATTTCTAGCCTATAATAATCGTTATTTGAAAACGTATAAAGGAATATTTATACATAATATTGTTGGTTCACAGTTGGTATTGTAAATGAGAATTAATGTGATTGTTGAATTAAAATGGAGTCTTTTATCACATTCGCCAAACAAAGAGAAGAATTTTGTTAATCGCTCTTTGAGAAACCGCCGCCCTAACAGCCCAGTGGCAGAGGTTCAAACAGAAAATAGATTACGGCTGTGTTTCAATGGGCAAAAACAATAAACATTATTTTACCGAATACCGAAGGGTTCACGACTAATGTAAATTGACTCACACGCTCTAGATTAAGTAATAAAACATCGAGGAAAAAGCTTGATATTAAGCTTAGTCTATTATCACATGGAGTTTTAAAAATAGCTTAAAATAAAAGTCCTCCTCTCTCTGTGCAGTGTACACACGTAAAAATCAGTGAGCCACTTTAGACAAAGCAGTAAAAGTCTGCGAAAAACTGTGCTCGTACAAATGTTAACGAGTGTAATTTTTCAGATGGTACCGCGAGGGTTCAACGTACCCCCTGGATGCGACGATAGCGCACGCCAAGACGCGTGCGGAGCCGACGGTGGCGACCCTGACGCTCATGCCGACGAGGGAGGACGATGGCGCGGTCTTCCGGTGTGTGGTGTGGAACAGAGCCATGTCTGAAGGCCAGCAGCTCGATGCTTCTGTCGATCTTAGTGTCAATTGTAAGTACAGCTTTTTATTCGTTTTTTTAGAGTTTGTAGCCAAATGGCTAAAACGAAACCTTTATAGATTCGCTTTGATTATTTAAGGTTTTTTCATCTTCTGCACCTTATCCGCGTCATATCATTCAATCCCTTTACATCTTTTTAATAGGCTCAACAATATACAATATATGTTTTATATTAGAAACATGATTGTAATAATGTATTCTCATAAACCTACGAATCTATAATACCAATCATTTTGGAACAAAACAAAGTATTAAGAAGTCGACACTCGGTAAAAGGCAAAAACGTTCTTGGCGGGACAGGACGAAAAACACCGTAATTCAATACTTATTGCTACTTGGTAACAAATTGTTTTGCCTAGCGACACTCTCGCTTCATATGAAGCATTCTTCCGTCAAAAATTCAAAATGGCCGGGATCAATTTTTTTATGAAAATTTTCCCAATTTTCACTCTATAAGTCACTTAAATGTCTTTGGTGAAAGGTGTCGAAGCACATTATAATTGAGTTCCGAGAACGATGCAATATGTACACATCAACAATTACCAGGATGCCGGTTGTTGTGGAAATGAAAGGAAAACATTGTTAATCTATCACCTGCGTTAATTCTCACGCGAATTGTAAAAGTCAACGGCTCCGGTGAAGAACACGACTGGTCGGCGACACCACGCCGCTGAATTATATCAATGCGTTATGACATTCTATGACCAGCACTCCTTATATCATTTTAACGCTCTTCCCCTCAAGTCGTTTAAAGTAATTTAGAGCTTCTTTATCTTTGCGATTTTCGGGAAACGGGAGCATTTTTTAACGAAAACCTAGAACACAGCTAAGCCAAAACTAGTAGGTGCGTCATGAAGACATGACGTTCGCGGTACAGTGCTCACTGAAATCAATATCAATGCAATGTATCACGTTTGGAATCCGCACTGCGAGCGTCTGTCCCCGGTGTGTGATTGGGCACATCCATAGTGGTCAGGCGTTACTTGAATAACCGGTTACATTACCACTGCTTCATGTAGAAATATAGCCCTAAAGGATTTTGTTAAATTATTCTCGATTCGAGCTTTGAATAATAAACACGTAATAAGACCAACATCGGCTTGACTTACCACTAATGTAGGGTCGGAGCCAAATACATAATTGAGAATTGTATTACACCGTATGTAAACAACAGGTTCATTCATCACGTATATAAGCACCTACATTTTGTTTCTTCGTATAAATGTAGTGTTATGCTTAAGCCAGTTACGTCATCCAATTCCTTTTACGCTCCGAATAAACCTATTCAGGAATTTGGCTAAGGGTGTCGCGAAACTGAAAAACAAGTGTTACAATAACTTGTTTGTACAACCACGGGATACTTTCTAAAGCTAATATTTGTGTTCTTATTTTTATTAATAAAAAAACTTTTTTATTTGCATTAAAGGAAAAAAAACATTCGCGAATAAATGAGGTTCTTTTTTATTTGTACAGTCACAAACATCAATAATATACGCATTCCTAAATTTAGAAGCGATTTTGTGCAAGGAATTACGATTGTAATTTTGATAAGAAGATAGGTATAAATAGTCCCAAAATACTGTGTTTCTACCAATATGAAATTTTAATCACTAAAGTAGAATAAAGCCTCTTTTAAAAGTTGCTAAGTGTTTACTTATTGGTGTAAGTGACTGTACCGAATTAAAAAATAAGTGTTTTGAAACCAGTAGGTAGTATTTTTTGCTATTAACATATTTGTGATACTTATTGTCAGTTGCAGGATTTCCTATTTCAATTAATTCATTTCATTTGAGTTTTATTTCTTTTAAGTGAGCAAAGCTTCGTAGTAAAATCTTATTTTCGTATATTATCTTTGATGATTTGCTGCTCGTAAAACTTTGATGTTTTCTTCAATTCTACCATTTACGTCTCAAAAGTTCCTTTGTATTTGAGAAGAGATAATATGAATAACCTGATTTTTGTTAATTAGTTTTATGAATTCTGTTAAATGAGAATGACTAGGACCTAATAATTGAAAATTTTCCTGGAACTCTTACCGTGGAACGTAATATACTTAGTTCAGTGAGAGAAGGCGAACTTTGCCACGATCTAATAGCCAGTCGCTAGTTCTAAAACTGCTACATAAAAGTCGTACGTCGGGAGTAAAGAAACACTGGCAGATAGTGTTTGTACGAACTCCTTTCGCGCGTTCAAATGTAGACGACGTCTCGGGCATAGGAATCCCTGAGCGAAGCCAGGGGCCATCAAGGAAACGCAAAAGCTCTCCGCAAATAACCTCAATGACCTAAACTTGCTCCCGCTGTACCTCGGGAATGGAATCCTGCTCGCTGTTATTTACATGACCCTACTGTGCAAATACAAGACTATGAATGTTCTTGGTTTATTACAAAACTGATATATTGCTATTTATTTCATACAAATTTACGTCGCCATTATTAATGTTTCCAGACTATACTAAGCTTTTGGCTTCGCCTAGTCTAGTAATTTACCTTGAGTTACGTTTAAAATTCAATTAAGGAAATTTGATTAGGTTACTACTAACCGAGCTACCGTTTGTGGATAGAATTTTGGGAAATATATGGGATTTTTGTATAAATTGGATTTGATTTTTTATAACATATTGCCTAAAATACTATAGACTAGCTATTGCTCGCAGGTTTGCACACGTGAACTAAAATTTATCCCAAGTGTTTTAAGGTAAAATGAAATGTCTCATACTATCTGTGTGAGGAATTACATCAAAATCCGTTCAGTAGTTTTTGCGTGAAAGAGTAACAAACATTCATACTTCGTCACAAACTTTCTCGTTTTATGCTATTAAAAGGATAGTAGAATAAATCATGTTAAGGCAGACGTCTCAAAAATATATAAGGGTGCACAAAAAATCTGAAATATTTCAACCTCGTTTCTAAACCAGAGTGTTGTCACGTCATAAAGGAATCTAGAAAACTAACACTTTTGCAACTCCTATAGACCTTTTTATTTATTACAGCTTTAACCGCAGACAGGCTTTTATTTTGGTTTTACATGTTGTCGTTGGCCCAAATTGCTTATAAAAACGTTCATGAAAAACATCCGGGCTTTTGCACACGCCTGTATTTCCCAAAAGGAGAATGTGGTTTGTAGGGGTGTAGAACAAACATTTTGACGGCTAGATGTTGTAAGTCACATGAAATGGAACGGCCGCATTGTGATCGACCGGGCAGACATCTAAAAAGGATGGATACTCAAGAGCTGCGCTGCTGAGGAATAAACTAATTTAAAAACCAATAACACTTTAAACTGGACTGTAAAATTGGAATCTACCAAAGCTTTAGTAAAATTAATTCCGAGTGCGTTCTTATACTTAGTAACAGCTTTGTTCAAAGCAAGTAGCATTAGTAGTTCGTTGGTTTAGGCGGTCAGACCAACCCACACGTTAAGACAAATCCCGCAATCGAAAGTTTCCCAGGTGAACCGACGGGCGAACAAAAACTTTGTTTTTGTTGTGGTTAGTCAACAATTACTCAAAGGAAAGGAGTATAGAGTAGAGCATATGGCTACATATATAGAGAGAAGTGTTGTGATATTAAACGTAGAATTTGTTATGAGTACCACTACTTATAACAAGTTCTATAACGATTAATAGTAGGTACCTAAAAAACTTTTTGCTATTTATTAGTTACTAGCTTTTGCTCGTGGTTCGCTCGCGTCCACCCCCACATTTAACGAATTAGGGGTTTTAAAGAGACAAAAAGTAGCCCATGCCCATACTCGTCATTCCTTCAACTACTTCCATTCCTAAAACACGTCAATTCGTCTCTCCGCTTTGCCGTGAAAGGTGGACAATCAAACAGACACACGCAACACTTTCCCATTTATAATATTATGTATGGATCAGCAAATAAAACTCCCTCGTTAGACTAGTGGTTGCAAGCACAGCTGCTAAGCATGAGTTCTTGGATTAAATTCCCAGGTTGGGCAAAGTGCTGTTGGTTTTTTTTAACATAAGAAATCTCTTAGTAGCATTCACGGTGTCTAGATTTGTGCCCGATTGATGGCAAGGTAATGGCGGCAAGGTAAACCCTGTCGGAGATTACATGTTTGATGATAGAAATAAATTATAAAGAAAAATATTAACAATTTTCTCTCTCAACTTTAACATTTGACTCTTGGCACAAATTAACAAAAAATAGCGCTCTGTCTCTTGTCCTCTCGAAGGGTTTTAAAAAGAAGCTCCCTAAGTCTTATCTCACTAAAATTCTTATATTTCCTGTGCTTAGCATTAAACGCCAAATAAACCGGCTCCTAAATAAACGGTACTTTTTTTCAAGGATTCAGACGTATTTTCAGAATTACTGGTGCACGTACAGAGAATGAAATAATAAAAACTAAACCAGATTCAACTGAGTTTTTAGGTCTATCTAGATGTATGATGTTTATGAGACCTAGTAAATAATGCTATAGTTATATCCTGGGCACACTTCCAATACTAGTCTGTGAGTGCATGCATTCATTGTTGTGATCTTTAACGCCAAAATGGCATAAAAGACCATTGACCTCACGCTGTATTTTTATTCCGCATGTGATTTAAAGATGTAACTGCAGCCACATGTATGTTCAACGTACTGAAATTAGGTTAGGTAATTGAAATAAAAAAATAAGATAAATTATAAGATCGTTTTGATGCTCTCATCTCACAGCAGCATCTGGATACTGTTTATTATGAGCTGACCTGAATAAGCAACATCTTTCAGCAGCTTGAAGCACACGCATCGTGCATGCGAGCCAGTGCATGTTTTAAGTCTGACAGATTCTGTAAACAAATGTATTATTGGTATGCTTCGAACGGCTAACCGGACCAGCACATCCGCTTCCTTTGTACAATTTTAATACTACAAACCGGCGATAGCAAAACACACGACACGCGCGATGGAAATGTTCCTTGCAATTTTATTCGTTCGTCGATTGAGAAAAATATTTGCGAAAACATTTCACATTTAACGAAATTTTGTTATTGTTTTAGATTTTCCTCGTGTTGAAGTAGCTCCTGAAAATCCTTTACGGGTAGAAATAGACGGTGTCGCTACCATGGAATGTAAAGTTGATGCCAAACCGCAAGTAAGCACAGTGAGATGGACTAGAAACGGCAAATACATCTCGAATTCTTTCACACATACTATCCAAGGAGTTACAGTGCTAGATGCAGGAAAATATACATGCAGCGCTGACAATGGCTTGGGGCGCCCCGGAGAGAAAGAAATGTACCTAGATGTACTATTTCCTCCCAGTGTTACAGTCGAGTCCAAAACTTATGAAGCCGAAGAAGGCGGAAATGTCGAAATTCGTTGTGAAGTCTCTGCAAATCCAGAACCTACATCTATTGAATGGACTATGGAAGGAAAAGCTGACTTCCATCAGAGCGGAAACACTCTCACTTTAACAAGAGTGAATGCCGACATGGCCGGTACTTACGTTTGTCGGGCTGTCAATGTTATATCATCTACCAATGGAAAGCGTACGGAGCGATTCAACAGCGCATCAGTAGCTGTGTTAGTGCGACACAAGCCTGGTCGCGCGTATATCAGTCCCGACCGCCCGGTGGCGCAGGAGGGTGCGGGAGTCACTCTTACCTGCAGCGCTAAGCCTCCGGGCTGGCCCGCTCCGCAGTACCGTTGGTTCCGTGAAGTGGATTCTACTTCAGACGTCAAGCCTGCAGTATTAGCGACAGGCAATCAATACTCTATACCTAGTGCACACCTTGGAAGTGAAGGTGTATACCATTGTCAAGCTACGAACGAATTAGGTCACGGTGACCGAGCCTCCGTCACACTAGAAGTTCACCAGCCGCCTCGATTCCAAACGAAATTACAAACGCACATGACGAAACGCTCTGGAGAACAAGACTTTACAGTCACTTGCAGTGCAAACGGCAAACCGCGCCCTAACGTTAAATGGTTCAAGGATAACGCTGAGATTAAAGCTGATACGAATTTGTACGAAGTCAAAACTGATATAACTGAAAGCAGAAATGCCGTTTACACTGTTCAAAGTACTCTTAAATTTAACGGAAAGGCGAGGCCGAATACTAATGACCTATTGCCGGACGATCGAGGCATTTATTCCTGCGCTTTTGAGAACGAGGTTAAGAAAGTCGAGTCTACGATGCATCTTCGAATAGAACGTGAGTATGCAAGAAAATATGTCGAAATCTTTTTAGGTACTGTAATTATTAAATAAAAAAAAGAAATCGGCGCTCCCTATAAAGGACTTGTAATAAAATTTCCTCAACTTTCCTCTTCCTTTATCAGTATAAAGAAAATTGTATAAAAATGAATAACTAAACAAAATTAGGAAGTATTTTATACGAGGTAATCTATATTATTTTTAAGCTTGGTATCCTCTTTCCAGACGAACCCATATCAATTCGGCAACATAATAAAGTTGCTTACGATGTTATGGAAATGGCTGAAATAGTATGCAGGGTTCAAGCGTACCCTAAACCAGAGTTCCAATGGTTCTACGGCTCTAATACTGCGCCACTGCAGATGTCCTCGGACGGTCACTACGAAATAAATACGACAACCGATAACAACGACTCATACCTCAGTGTGCTTAAAATAAAGACCGTAAAGCCGCAAGACTACGGGGACTACTACTGCAAAGTGAAGAACTCGCTAGGGAGCATACGACCTCAGATCAAGTTACAGCCAAAAGGCGCGCCGGAGTCGCCACGAATGTTGGAGAGTCAGAAAGTGGGGCCGACGTATGTTACTCTGAAGTGGGAAGCTGGTTTTGATGGGGGTTTGTCGAGTACTAAGTACTTCGTGCGTTACCGGCGTGAGACGCTGCGAGGCGCTGGGACATCCGCCAGCTCCGAGCACTGCGCCTCGGACCGCACCTCCGAGTTCGACTGGATGGAGTACGACTGCGGCCGCATCAATCCCTGCAACGTCACCCGCCTCGACCAGCACAATACCTACTCATTCAAGGTAACACACTTTCCAATTAACTAATATGAATTTAATGTTGTTTTTGAAACATAGTCTTTCGTAATTTATAGACAGTAGGAACTCATATTTTATGTATATTACAATCACATCGATATAATAATCATGTGTGCTGACGACTCGTCGGTATGGTTCACGTAATTACCTGTTTGCCTCTAATAAATCAATAAGAACCTAAAACAAGAATTTTGTGGTAGAAAAAGAAAGTTATTTATTAACTAATGTGCCAAATAGACACGATAGTGTCCATTTTCAAAGGAGCCAATTTTCTTAGGAAAATTAGTGATGGACTGAAATTAGATTTAGTTACCTACACGTAATTTCTGCGGGATTAGCCGATTTCTTCCTTTGGGATTCAACCGAATTCCGTTGTATTTGCGGAATATTCAGTTGCGTAATATTAAACAAGAGTTGGTTTATAAATTGTTTCAGATAGAAAAAAATTACAAACATAAAATGAATGACTGCAATGGCACCTATTGTGGTAGCGGACAATATTATGCACTAGTAAACTTACAAACCTGCCACTCTTATCGAAGCGCTTTAAATGCAACCAAAGTTCTGCAGAACTATCGCTTCCCACAAAACATTCGGCCAAAGTTGACGTCAAAATCTACATTTAGTCTCGGTCCATCGCTAGTAAATTATGTTAACTCTTGTTTCAATTGTAATGTCGCCCCAAGTCATTGTAGCAATTGTAATTTCATTTAGGATTTATCCCAAATACGGTATTAACTTACATTTTTATTTTTCATTGTTATCGCTACCGACAGCAACTCACATTTGTTTTCAAGGTAAATCATTCGGCGCGTGCCGTTAGTTTATTTAAGTTTACAATGTACTCTTTGCGTTTTGTGCCGTCGCTATGGTTTTCGACACGCTTTAGAATGCTCACAACTGAGTCGTTCGCCTCTTCGAAGTTCTAAATTGAATATTGAACTGTAGGTGAAAGCGGTCAATACTAAGGGGCAGAGCAATTACTCGAATGAGATTACGGTGACGACGAAGGTGGACAAGATCAATCCTCCGGAGCAGGTGACGTACGACCCAAGCACGCAAGCGATAGCCTTCACCGTCACCCCGACTTGCCTGGCCCTGGTGGGGGTCGTCGAGGGACTCGCGACTATGGGAGGTACCGCGGGATGGCAGGTAATAGCACCTTTCTACAACCTACTTATTTTCTCCCTCCGTAAATACTTTATACTCACATACTGCACATCACACCCCTACAATTCTTTGATGTTAGCTCACAAGTATAAGCTTTGCGTGTAAGCTTCAGGTGTAATATGCCTTGTATGATTTGCATTTTAATACCATGCGCTTAAGTTAGATATTATACATATTATGTTGATTGAAAAATAAGTAGATGTTGTTCAATCTCACTGTTATCGTTTTGTAAATTTTTTAAAGAGTTTAAAATTAAAATTGTACGCTGTATTTGGTAGGTACGATAAGTTAGTTGTGTGGTTCAGTAACCTAATATTGTATTCTATAATGGGTTGGTGTCAAGTCCACATCTAAGGCGCGTATTTTGCATACAGTAAAAGCTAAATTAAAAGGAGCGAATTACTTCAATTACAATTACGTAATGTACCTAAAATTATACATTTTTTTAACAATTATAAAAGACCTAGAGAATAATTAAGTAGAGACGTAGACATTATGCAGAATAATTTAAATACCACGAAGTCTTTATAATAAATAACTTCTTGAAGGTAAGTGCTACAGTCATAATATTAAAACTTGGTTCATGAAAATTTACATACGCGAACGACAAAATGGTAGCTGAAATACCAACCTAGTTATTTGTGTTTATTTAGGCCATTTAAAAAAAAATGAAAACCTGTTATGAAATGTATAATCATGCTTCTACAGAATGATTATTCCCGACAAATTGATAAACGTAAAGTTCTACAATTTATATGAAACATCGCATCAAAAATTGTATGTCTTCATTAGTGAGTTATATTTTATTTCTTCAACGAAATATTATGCTTTCCAGGAATGCGCTTGTCATTAAATTCGACCGGCTCGGATACAACATACCAGGCAGTTTGTCCAACAAATAATTATTTCTATAGCAGAATGTGAATGAAAATACAAACTACCCTGAAGTTTAAACTGTGTGTTAAGGGCAACTAAGTTTAAAACGATTATATTTGTGTGACTGCCAAGCGTAACGATTTTAGCGATATTCACCAAACTGGTTTTGGCTGAATACGGATAAAGTTCATGATTAATACGGAATATTTTCCGATGCTAAACAAATCCTGTTAAATTATATTAACGGATGTTCAAAGCAGTATAAATTGTATAAAAAAAAACTGGATCAGTAATAAAAAAAAATACTGTTAGGGAAAAATGACAAATAGCGTACGCGTTGAACTTCCAACTCGGTTCGTTTCGTATTTTTCTTAACTGTTTGTATAAAGAAAGAAAGCATTATTATTTTCAGACCACATTGTATAAAGGTTAATATAATTTATTGGGTAACAGGTAGTGGATACGGTGACCCTCCGTCTATCGGGCGCGGTGGCCACAGTGCAGGAGGCCACAGTAGAGCTGCCCAGTAAGACAACCCGCACGACTCAGCGCCACGTCACCGACCCGCCGTTGGATGACTTCAACCCTCGCATACGATTGAAGCTTTGCTTGCAAGTCAATCAAGATGTCTGCAGTGAATACACGGAAGCAGAGAGTGAGTAATTAACTGCAGACGTAGTTTAAATATTTATTGAGTTC